>OZ038378.1:71643504-73117635 GCA_964036045.1 Eutreptiella sp. 'Long Island Sound 2002'
GTAAAACTCACCAACCACTTGGCTGCAATTCAGAGGAGCTGCCATTTGGTATTCTGATGACGCCCCGTGTTGCTCTGCTGGATTTTGGGGGAAGTGTACCTCCAGGAGGAGTCAATAGGCTGTAATGGTTTCAATCAGCAGCAGCACAGCGAGCGCGCAAATGCGCGATCGCGCACTGCAGTCTGCGAATACATATGAAACATCGAGATTACAGTTGCTGTGAACGAGATGTGTATGATATTTCGATATCTTTTAACAGGGCTTTTGTCTTCGAATTGTGGATTGGGTTTGATTTGGTGCCGCGCTTAAAGATCCTGCGCAAGTGTTTGTCGTATTTTGGTATTTATCAGAAACAGGACAGTTCCCAAGTCGAAACAACAACAATTGTTTGCCAGTCAGGTGTTGGGAGATCATTATCGTCGACCTGTATGTTACAATCTTCGACGCCGTCTTTGATTATTTCAACTTGAATTACCTTCGAAATGCAGAGGACCTTTGATGACGCCGCTATGCTGCACTGTATTCGAGATTGCCTGTCTCGATGTGACTCATCGTTGCACCAGGAGTTCCCAAGTTCGCTAGATGAATTCATCGCTGAGCGCATCGCAAGTCGCGAAAGCGAGTGGTTCCCCTGCATGTTCCACGATCTTCGCATTTTACAATCCGCCGTCAGTGAATTCCAAGCCAAGCACGTCGAATCCGAACAAAGAATCAATGCCTTGCAGGTATCAGCAGCGAACGATGTGACGGCAACTGAGCAGAGAACGGACGCCTTGCTATCGTCGACGGAGAACGCCACAAGAGAAGCAAAGAGTGAACTGCAACGACTGGAACATGACCTTAGGAAGTGCTACGTTCTCCGCAACGAGGTTCCGAACTTTTAGACCCAGCAACAGTCTCTGAATCCACAGCAGCCATCGAATCAACAGCCGCTATTCCAGCACTCCCAGACCCTCACCCACAACCACCGAACTTGAGTTATCTGCCACATCTGCCTTCGAAAAACCAGCCGCCACAGCATTTTCCACTGCAACAACCACCTCTACAAGCACCTCCCTTTCATCGATCGATGAATCAGATGAATCCGATAAATCCCATGAATGCTCACGCTCCAGCGTTCGAAATATTGGGCCGACGAGTGAAACGTCTACGCCAGTTGGTTCGATTATTTTCTGGCAGGCCAGTTTTAGGGGAATTTTGAACCTGGAAAGAGGACCTTATACGAGCTTTCATGTTCATCAATTGACCACTCGATCAGGTCACTGTTCTGCCGTTCCTCCTCGAAGGCAACACTATCGACTATTATCACAGCTCGACGAAACAGGTACAAGATGATTGGTTCGAACTGATGTGTGTGTTGGGTCAGCGCTTCCATTGTGTATCCCGCGAACCAGTCTACCTGTCGAGAATGTTAACGCTGCGAGGGAGCGAGTTCGCTGGACATGCAGACTACGTCAAGGAGTTTCGAACCTGTGTCATCAAGTCGAAGGTCAACATCAGTGACCTCCGGATGGGTTACCTCGTTAACTCTCCATTTGTTGAAGGGTTGTGGAACGACGCAGTATGTCAACAGTACATCGTTGAGGTTCGTTCAAAATGGCGTTCAGGGACACCATTTGGCTTCAACACACTTGTGGAGACAATTGCCGAAGCTTACATGGCAGCCGGTTATCAGCTTGAGGAAGTTCAGAAGGCATCCGGATCGGCGCAAAATACCACGGGTGCTGAAGTCTCGAGACCTCTACCTATGACGGTCCCGCCAACTTCGACGTTAACGATGTTTCCTTCGAATCCCATGCCAACGCCACACATTAACCCCATGCCAAATCCGAGTGCAGCTCCAATGCCTTCGGCCGTACTCGAGCCGATGAACCTCGACACAATCCCCAAGCTTCGAGCCGAGCTACATGCAAACATTGGGGATCGTCCAAATGATCCATCGAATTATCATGATAATCGAGAAAACCGACGTTGCTACAACTGCGGCGAGCAAGGACACTTAGCCCGCCATTGCCAGAAGAATCGAGCACCATCTCGAGGAAGAGAGTAAGTAAGTAAGTAAGTAAGTAGTAAGTAAGTACGTAAGTAAGGGCGGCCGCGTCGACAGCCTCATCTGCCATCCCCTTGTTTGTTTTATATGGTGGCCGCCTCTGGCGGGAAGGGGAGCTCTCCACCATCAGTTCCCCTGGCGTCTCACCTTACGGCCGAGGACTTGTACAAGGTTCACTTGGGGCATGACCAGTGGTAGGTTCCCTTCAGCTGCTGCCCTCACGGGTGCGCCTTCCGGTCCCCGAGCAAAGAATCTCCTGGTTTTCTCCCCCCTGCGCAGCCTTTAGGTTGCCTGCGGGCGGGTTTCCTGTGGATAGCCGTCGCCAACAGCGCAGCATTGCTCTCAGCCACATTCCACCACTCCCCATTCCCCACGGGCTGGAGTACCCACTCGCCTCCCGGATGTACTTAGTTGTCGTCCATCCGCGGCCGGAGGCCAGGGGGCGGCCTTTTCCACCTTCCCTCAGGTCCCGCTCACACGTGAACCTACGTGTACTCCGGCCCTTGACCCGGGGGCCTCAGGGTCAGCCCTCACCCCGGCAGACACCTCACGGCCGTCCCGGGGTTGAGGGCATTTTCTCGACTTCCCGTGGCCAGGTTCCCCGTGGTTGGCCCACGGTTCCCCACTCCATGGCGACTGGTTTCCCAATCCCACAGGTCTGCTGCTTGGTGCTTGTAGTCCTATTTCCCCTGTCCCGCTGCATTCGCAACCCCGCGATGTCCCTTTCCCCTTTGCCACATCCCGCCACTGACCCAGTCCCCATTCCTCTCCCCTCATCCCCTGTTTATACCCCAACGGGGCGCCAGAAACCCCATGGCGCGGGCCCACTGGATCCTCATCCATCCGGGGACCGTTTCGTGCGTCTTGCACGGGTCCCTCCTATCTCGCCCCCTTGTGTTTGGGTTGTTTGATTCCTGCTGGACTCTTTGGGGCCTTTGTGCGGTCCCTGCCACTCTTCTTCCTTGCTCCGCCCCCGTTTCCCATCCCGTTACCCGCGCCTATACCCGACCAGACCGCCTGCATCCTATGTGTATACCCCACCTGGCCGCACCCTACAATGTGGCGCTTGCCCGCGGGTCCATTTCTTGCCTCATGCGCCGATTGCTCCCCTAGTGACCCCTTTTGCACACCATGGTGCCATGTCCTATGTTCAACCGGTGTTCAACTGACTTCACCTGGGCCCTTGAACCACCCCTGAACAGCGGTTGAACACCCCCACCGCGCGTAGTGCAATTTTACCAAAAATTAAACTTTTGACGTATCACCATGCCATTCCAAAACATCCATGACGATGTACCATGCTTTTAACAACATACTAATGCCCAATGCACTATTCCATGCCATACCCCTCACATTGCCACTCCCTTTCTATCATGTCCAAGAGTAGCGTCAACGCCGCCTTGGTGTTCAACTATGCGGTTGAACACCCCACTGGACACATTCCCCTAAGCTTTGACCTTCATTGTGGTCCTTTGGCTTCCATTCTATCGTGGATGGTGTTCAGAGGTTTTTGCAGTGTGCACCTGCCTTATCCAAATCAATTATAACCACAAAACCATGGATTTTCTGCTACTTTCATATTGCCGCCCATACGCGTTCGGCCATGTTCAACTGCGTGTTCAACCGCGCGGTTGAACACGGTTGAACACGGTTGAACACGGTTGAACACACACTGGAGCGCGTTAGGAGAAATGCCGCACGTAATCGCAATCACACAACAATGGCACCAACAATTCACGTCAAATTGGATGAACAATCCCAGTGCCTGTCACCATGGGAACCCCAGGTCCAGGACTTCAGTGCGCATCGGAGCGGGAAGGCGGTGCCTTTAACAAATGTTCAATTTGTTGTTTTCATGAAAAAACACTTGATGGTAGCATGTAAATGGGGCCACAATTGCATGTGGAAGAAGACATATACATGATAGTTCGATGAAACGTAGGTAGGCACTCTATGTTGCACAAACATGAGTCGCATTTGTTTCATATGTGTTCAACCGCACACTTGAACGCATCTCGCATACGGTTGAACACTCCTTGCATACATGCAACGCACCATGGTATGCATGTAGGACATGTAGAGCACCTATTTTTCGGCATTTCCAAGTCAAGGATCAACCGGACGGCATCCTTGGGTGTAAACACCCTTTCCATGACCTTCCGGTCATTGCGTCGACTACGCCGCCCACTACCCAATCTAGTCTTGAGGCGTTCCCATAGTGTACGACCACCCTTGGATGCGGTGAACAAGTTGACCAAATCACTCATCAATTCATCCGATTGTAATCCAGTGTAGTGATCTGCAATACATTGCTTCAAGTTTGACGTTGGCATTTTTGATTGTAAAATGAGAGGGATCCTTGCATACAAGTAAGAAACCACAATGGGGAATCTCTTGGTGCTCTAATTTGTTCTTATTGTTACGTTATTTTTGGTGACACTACCATATTGCACAAAGGTGAAATTAAATATTCTTCAATTCAATGCGTCATGTATATAGTAAAAAGCGAGCAGGTGGCAACTACTACACACCATGTGCATTCCCTTTACCGCCACGTGTTGGCCACCACGTGCCGGCTCCAGTTTTCATGTATGTGGTCACCACACCGCCACCTGCCCATTGGTAGTAGGTTCCAGGTTTTAACTGGGTTTTAGGGAACAGCTCAAAACCAAAATTGTGGGACAGGCTACATTTACCAATTAACCACTGTTGAACGCGTGATCGCGCGAGCACGCGCCACCGATTGGCGCGATAGGCCAGTTGAACTGTTCAACCGCGTTCAACCGAGTTCAACTGGGGGGTTGAACAGCAACATGCTGTTCAACTGGGTTCAACCGCTGTTCAACCGCTACGCTCAAAGGTGTGCAAAAGGGGTCACTAGGGTCCTATCCGTTCTCTTGCTGCTCGTCCGCTCGGTGCTGTGTGTCCTCTGGCGGTGCTTGTATGGTTCTTTTTCCGGTTGCTTTTTTTTCGCGCACCCCGTGGGCCGCCTCCCTCCCCCCTTTCCCTCTGTGTGTCCGTGCCCCGTCCCGTGTTTTGCTGTCACTTCTGTTTTTTTTTTTACCCTCCTCCCTGCATACGCGCACGTCACCACTGCACTCGTCATCCGGTTACGGCTCCCCTCTGTTCTTGTCTCTGGTCCTCTCGCCCCCGCGGGGCGTGCCCCTTAGCGGTTCCCGGCCAAGGCAGGTGGGCGCCCCTCCCTCACGTTACCCTCCAGTCCACCCTCTCTCCTCCCCCCTCTCAGCCCTTCCCCCGTCGCCTGTCCCTCGCCCGTCCCCTTACTGCTGCTCTCCTGCACGATGTGCCCTCTGCTGCACGTCTCCGCGCCAGGGCTGTATCTTGCGCGCCCTCACGCGTCTCTCTGCTTGCGCCCTGTCCTCTGTCCTGTTGGCTGACTTGGGCGGCCTCCCCAGGTACCCACTGGGGGGGATTCTACCGTCGTCCGCCCCCGCCGGCCTCCCCTCTATCACTTCCCTGATGGTGGGGCGGGGCAGCTGGTACGGCTCAATGTGGGTCATTTGCCTGGCGTTGCTCTGTGTGCCATGTGGTGCACCTGTTTGTTGCTGTTCGCCCCCTGTGTCCCTCCCTCATCGCGCGGCCACGCCTCTCGTTTGCACCTGCATCTTCCCCTTTTTTCCTCTCGTGTCGCACTTGTCGCCGCTCAGGCGCGCCCTGCGTGTTTCCCCTGCTCACCTCTTCTCTACCCTTGCCCTGCCGCCCTTACCCCTCTCTCCCTGCCACGTCTGCTCTCCTCTACCAACCACCTCACCGCGTACCCACTCTTCGTCACACGGAGGTGCGTCACTTGCCCAACCCCGTCCGAACGTTACTGTCCGCTATCATCCCCTTTGCTGTACATCCTCTCGGGTAGTCCACTCGCGGGTATCGCTTATGCCCTACCCCGATGTCCCTACCCTTCCCCCTGGAGTCAGGTTGTATCCGAAGGACTCCAGCGCTGGCCCACCAATGTGGGTGTGCGTCGTGTGGCACGACTTCGCTGTGTGGCCCACAGAGCCCCCGGTTAAGCTCATCCCTGGCCGGCACTGGCCGCGCCCTCAGAGCGCTGGCTACCCGTGCGCCCTACGGCACCTCCGTTGCACCATCACTTTGGTCTCCTGATAGTGGGCATGCCGCCTCCCAGGGAGGTCTGCCCTGCATTGAAACCATTATGCTGTCTCTCGACCCTGTCGGTGAGTACGCCGGCTGAAACTGCCGCGCGCCGCGTAGCCCGCCCGAATTCCGGTGCCAGTGTGTCGAAACACCTGCAGGGCGGGGTGCTGGCTCCGCTCTCCACACAACGGGTGCAGGGTCTCTACGTCTCATAGTGGGATTCCTGTGGAACACAGCACACATCTCCCAGTGCTCCTCCTGTCTGCCGACGGACCCCCGCCGTGCGCCCGCCCACCGTGGGGGCACCATGGCGAGAGCTGAGTTGGCTGCCCCGGCGCTCCTTCCTGCGTTGTACCCGCCGCCTTTCCCCTCTTGCGTCATTGTACGCCTCTTTCGGTCTGGTCCCCAACGCAGACCCCGACTTCTCCACTGCCGCTCCGCTCACCTGGCGTCTGGCACTCACACTGGCCAGTTCCACGGGTCTTCGCCTTGCTGCCCGGCCGCGACGCCCGCATCTGCCGGCGTTCCCGTACCCCACCGTCCCAGCCTCTGCTGCCGCTGATCCGGTGCCCGTCCCTCCTTCTGGGGGTCCATGTTCCCGACGTTCATCCCCTCGTCCCCCTTTGCCATGCTAGCCATCCTCCTCTTCTGGCATCGTCCCCGCCACCTCTTGGCCCACCTCTTGACACTCTCTGTCCCCGCGCTCGTCCCCTTCCCCATGCTTCCCCTCTGCCTGTCCACGACCACCTCCTTCCTGTGTCGACCTCTCGAGCCCATCCCGCCTGCAGCCTGTAGCCCACGCCCTCCTGCCCTCCCTGCATTCTCCATGGACCTAGCTCTGCCCCCTGTCGCCCATGAGGACCCTCTCCTGCCCCGCCATACGCCTCGCCATTGTCCGGCCCATGTCCCCCTCAGTACCACCCCTCCCTCTGCAACAGCTCCCTCAGCATCTGCACCCTGGGCTTTTTCCCCCGTTTCTTGGGACAGTCCAGGTTCACCCCCGGGAGCGCCGCTCCCAGCATCCTCCTCCTCCTGCCCTCCTCCACCTCCGGCTCCTTTTCCAGCAGCCTCCCCGCCCTGCTGACCAGGTCGCAGAAAGGGTGGGTCCCTGGCCTCTCCTGTCCGCCTCTCTTCCTCGCTTCCCACTTCACGTAGCGGACCAGCTCCGCCACGCCACCCGCCCTCCACCCCGGGACTGTCCCCGGCGCCCTTCGCGCCGGTTGCCGCGCATACCGCCACGGCAGTGGCAACTCCGAACCCCAGTCCGTCGGCTTTGGTTCCGGGCTGGGGCTAGTGGGCTGTGGTGCCCCTGCTGCTTCCCCTGCTCCCCGCTCCTCCACCAAGCGCCGTTCTCCCCGTGCTTGCCCAGCCTCTCCTCCCTCCCCTGTTGCCCTCTTCCCGGACGGTGACCGTCCCTCCACATCTGTGGGGGGGGTGTACCCCTCCGGGTCTGGGATGACCCGGTGCGCCCCGCGGGCCACAGCCCCCTCCTCCTCCCTCACCCTGCATTCCTGCACCGCCAACTCCCTGTCCCTCTCGGCCAGCCTCGCCGCCTCACCTCTGATCTTCCTCCAGGCCCTCTCCTGCATCTCCCTCTCCACTTCCGGCGGGATAAGCGGTTGCCTGAATGGCTTTAGCGGGGGGCGATCCTCGGACCCCCCGCTCTCCTGTGCCTGTTCGCTGGGCCGCTTGCCTTCCTGCTCTGCCCTCTCCACCCTCTCCAGCGTTCTCCGAAGATCCGCCCACGCTGTCTGCAGCTCCTGCAATGCCTGCGCGTCCCGTCCCCCTGACGTGCCCTGCCCCGGGGTCCATCCCTCCGCCACCCTGGCCGCTTCTCCCATCATCCGTGCTTCCCTCCCCCTCAGCATCCTCTCGTCCTCCCCTATGCTCTCCCATGCCCTCCTGTGCTCCTGGCCCTTCCCTCCCTGTGCTCCCGGCCTGCGGGTGCTGCCGCACGGGCGCTGGCGGCAGCACATCCTGGTACGCCGGTGGGGATGGGTACATTGTCCCTACCACAAGGTAACGTGGTGGCGAAAACGGCGGGATGGCAGGTGGGAAAACACCCCCCCACCATCCATCCATTCCCTTCCCTGGGAATACTGGTGACCCCATGTACCCACCGCCACCTACCTTCCCCTGCCCTTTGCCAGCTTGCCCGGCTTTCCCTTGCCACTTGCTGCCTGCTCCCTGGTGCCCCGCCTTCCCTTGTCCCCGTCCATGCAGCCCTCCGGGCCCCTCTCCTATCGGTCGCGCACCTTGTTCACCGTGCCTGTTCTTGCTGCTTTCCTCCCCGCGCCCTGTGCCCCTCGCTACTGCCTGCCTGCTTCGCTGCCTTCCACTCTCCTCTCCTCCCTCCCGCTGGGCGTGGTGTTTCGCCGCTGCTTCGCTGCTCCGCCCAGCCTGTCCTTTCCCTCCCTGCGGTCCGCCACTGGTTTGGCTGCCGTGCCCTCCTCCTGTCCCCTCTTCTTACCCTGGCGCTCAGACCTTCCCTTCCCTGACCCCATCTCCAGCCGGTAGATGCTTTCGGGCTCAGGTTTTGGGGCCTGGCGGCGACAACGCTGGTGCTCCATGCGCGCCAGCGATTTGTACCGCGCCGTCTGCTTCCGGCGCGCCTCCCTCTCCTTCTCTGCCCGCACCGCTGCGCTGACCAGTGGGGGTGACCCCGGCGGCAGCTGCCTAAACCAGTGTTGGGGCTGCGGCCATTGATGCTCCTGTCCTCCCCCCTTTCCCCCCTTCCCTTCCTGGTGCCCTGCCGGTTTCTTGACCCCTGACGCCCCCACCTGCCCTTTCCCTCCCTTGCCCGTCTGCTCCCGTCCTCCTGTGCACACCCCGCTGTCCCCGCCTTCTGCCGCTCCTGCCCCTGTCCGCCCTCGCCTACCTTTGCACTCCCCCTTCCTCTGCACCTCCAGGAGGATCAGCTTCATGGTAGCCGCCGGCACAATGCGTGCTGTTGGCTGCCTCTGGACCCCCTCCACCGCAATCCTCCCCGCCCCCTCCCCCTCATCCTCCGACACCGGGAGGATGTCCGCGACCACCGACCCGCCCAGCCTCTCGTTGTCCGCCGGGTTGAACGGGACCGCCCGCGGCTGCGCTGCCGCGGGCTCCCCCCGCTCCTCCCCCTTCCCGCCAGCTCCCGCTGCTGCCACCCCGCCCCCTCGCCACTTGCTGCCGCTTGTCTCCCCTTGTCCGCTTCCTCCTCTGTCCCTGCCGTGGCCTCGCCCTTCCGCTCCTGCCCTTCGCCGTCTCTCCCGTTGCACTGTCTCCGGGCTCTCCGGAGACGGGGGCCTCGACACCACAGGGGATGACGCCGGGTGCATCGGTGAGGGGGGCTGCGGGGCTGGGGCCGCCTGCATTCGGGCCACGTCGACCCTCACCACCACCAACCCCGGCCCCCTGTACCCTCTCACCGTCTGCGGTCGCGGCGAGGCGGCCGCCGCCGACGACGGGCTTGATTTCGGCTCTGGGGTGTCGGACATCTTTCTGCAGCACATGGCATCGCGTCCCTAGCCTTGCCATCACCTCGCTCCTCTACCCGCACCCCGCACGTGGTGGTCCTCGCTGTGCCATGGTTCGCGCGCCCCAGATGTGCTGTTGGCCTGCGGTCCAGCAGCTTTTTGGTCCCCGACTTCGTCCACACCTCAGCGTACTGCTGCCTCCTGCCTGTCTGCAACCCGCCCTCTTGGCACGTGCTTGACAGTCTTGTCCTGCTTCTTGTCCTCGCGCTCCGTGGTATGCTCCAACTTGTCGGCTTGCGCCCCCGGGGCCCTCTTGGGTGCTCCTTCGTCTTGCCTTGCGCCAGCCGACTCCGGCTCTTGAGCCTGCCGCCACTGCGTCTGCCGGGCCAGCAACGTGCCCCTCTGCCTGTTTCGCCTTGCCCGGGGTCTGCATCTGCGTGCCCTCTCCCCTGGGGCTTCGTTCCCCTCCCGCCCTGCCTTGCGACGCCCAAGGCGTGCGCCGCCTGTTCCTCCTGCTCTCCCTGACCCCCCGCACTGAATGCACAATTCTAGGGGCGTCCTCCCGTTGTCCCCGGCCTTCTTCCTGTGCCGGATACACCACGGCGTCCCTGGTCTTCTGGACTATCCCTCGTCTGACGGCGGCCTGCGCGCCCCCTGCCCCGTCCCCGACACCCCTGTTCTCTCGCCATCTCTTTTGCCTCCATTCTTCCCAGGGTGCTCGCTCCCGCATCCACGGATGCATTCAGCCCTCCCCTGCGGCCTTATTCGCACGTACCCCCTCTCCAGCGGGACAAGGCTGGCGCCCGCCTTCCCCGTGTGCTTTGGTCCAACAAGCCCAGTTGCCCGTCTTCGCTGCTTGCCCCGGATGTTCCAGAAGAAGAGGCGAAGCGGGGGTAAGGTTGCGCCCAGTGGGGAGACAGCTGGTGGCGGGTCGCCTGGGGCCTGGAGGAGCGAGGGTGAAGGGTCACCCAATGCTCGGGCTGGAACATCCGGAACGGGGGTTGGTCGGAGCCACTGGGCGAGGGTGGTCGGGGCAGAAGGCAGAAATACAGAGGTGGCCCCCCGGCAGGACTCTCTTCCGCCTGTGTGCCATCAGGTGCTCCCTCTGCTCGTTGCCCTCTTGTTCCTCCTTATATTCGGCTCCCTCCGACTGCCGTAGCCGCCAGTCTGGCTGTGGCCGCACTTCCATCACGGTGACTTGCGGGTTGTACCCAATGAACGTCATCTCTACCCGTTCGGTGACCGGGTCTCGCATGTCCTCCGCCCGTGCCTCCAACTGCGCCTCCCTGCACGCCATGTGCTCCTGTAGATGCTCCACTGTACGCCGCAACAGTCTGTGGGCCACGACTTCCGGCACAACCGTATGCTCCTGGAGCTGACTCCATAGCAATTTCACGATCACCATGTGCCACGACCCATTGTGATGCCTTTCTTCCCCCAGCCTACTCTCCATCTCCCTTCTTCCTTTCCCACCCTTCTTGAGCAGCAGGATGTCCTGATCCCTTACCAACGGGTCTTCCATCCCCCTATACCGCTCCCATCGCATGAAGTGCTCGTACGTTTCCAGCTGACGGCCGCAGTTGTATCGCATGTACTCCTCCGGGAGATCCATACCCCTATGCCTGTACCACCTCATGATTGTCCCCCGCACTGGCACCTGATCCGTGACTGCCTGCAGCCGCCTGGTTTGCAGTCTTTTGGGCAGCGCTTCCGGCCTCAGCCCGTTGCGGAAGTGGACCTGCCGTCCCGCCTTGCCCTCCAAGTACCCGCTCAGCTCTACCACTTCCGGTCCCCTTCGCACCTGAGCCAGCATGTGCACTGGCTTCAGGTAAACTCGTAGTTCCCGTCTGCCCCTGTCCTCCTCCACCACCCATCTTGCTCTCTCCTCGTCCCCCACCCTCGGTGGTATTTGTATTAATTGGAGGTGATCCCTTCTCTCCGGCACCCTCCACTCCGGTTCGTGCTCCTTGTCCACCACTTGTGTCGCTTTATGCGCCTCATGATTCCCTACTCCCGCTCGATGGGACTCCTGCTTCACCAGGTGTATGACCAGGGGCACTTTCCTCATCTCCAGCGGGTGCCATATCCTGTATACCTGCGACGCCACCCCCTTGCCCAGGGCTTCATGTAGCAGCCTGTTCGCTAGTCTCCTGAGGGACGCCATCTGGAGGAAGAGAGAATTGAGGGTCCAGGTCAGGCACGCCTTGAAGAAAAAACAGTCGAGACAGTAAAGGACAATTTCGATCATGCGCCAAGAGTAGGGAGCGACCCACGACGGCCTAAAAAGCATTTTCAAAGACCTGCTGGCGCACATCCTCGAGAAGAGTTGCATTCCACCATCACTACCCGGAGACCCGAAAAGAATTCGACACATATCCTCACGGCAATGCGACATAGAGGCTTTCAACGTGCAACAATGTGTGTTCCATCATGGTGCTATCACTATACATCGCCCTTTGATTGTTTGTTTTGTTCATACTACCCCCTATGCTTCCTAAATGGCATTGTCACCTTCCGAACAGGTCCCTTCTCTACATACCCACATGCATGTTATAACTTGACGGCTACGAGGGCTACAAGCATTTCTTTTGGATGCAATGCCTCTTTATGGGCCATCGAACAATAGGGCATTGCCCTTGTACCGGTGCCGTGGTTGTTTGGAGCGCACAAAGGCCATTTGTAGCCGCTTTTGTTGTCAAAAGGGGGGGAAAAAGATGAACATTGCCTGTAACTTTACGGCAGGGGAGGAGAGGGGACCAGAAAAGTGCTCAGAATGTCGAGTATGCTTAGTTGCGCAACCTCATATGCTCAGTTCCTGCGTGCCGTGAAAGGTACGCCCTAAATCGAACAAACTAACTATTTACGCTGCCGCTAAATCGCGAATGAATCTGCGATTACGGGAAATCCGTAGTGAGTGCGATGCCAGATCAGAAATGAATTCTCCAAAAGATTCGAATTTTCAAAAATCGACTTCGCAGTCATGTAGAGATTTCCATGCTGTTTGCGAAAATGCCAAGATACTGAGTTATGTGACGAAATGAGATTTAAAATCATAGGTGATGCCGCGCTACGCCACGCAACGAAGAGCACAACGATAACCACGTCAACAAAGCTGTGTGACCAACCATGGGGTGTAGTAGAGAAAACATGCCCACCCCCGCATGCCCGCTTGCATAGGGAGCACAAGGGAGCAGCAAACAAAACAAGACATACGTAAGGAGGGAGCCACACACTACCACCAAGAGCGCCCACGCGCCAACGCAAGTGCAAGTATGTTATACGCCGCGCCGCGGCACGCAAACGGGAAAGACAACGAACAAAGGTAGCCAAGGAGGTGTGTGAAGCCGTGTCCACCCCCACACACCCGCGAAGGATGAAACCGCGTACCGTCGCCCGCGTACCGTGCCGTGCCGCTGCCCAAAAGCCCACATCCGCACCCTTCCTCTGTCTCACAGGACCCAGCAGGAGAGAAAGAAGAGAACCCGAGAGGCGGGACCAAGGAAGTAGGCAAGGAGAAAGACCGAGACAAACACCGGGGCGGAGGCAGGAGAAAAGTGCACGCCAGGGAGGAGGGCGAGCCAACGGAGAGTAGAGGAAGGGAAAAAGAGCGCCGCAACAACGAAAGAAAAAGGAGGGTAGGCAGCAGCCGAGCGAGGGACGCGTGAGGGGAAAGGGGCACGGCAGGCACACGACGAGCACAACACTACAACAAAGCACCAGAGAGGGGGGCACCAAAGGGGCAGACGAGAAGGACAGCACAACGCACCACAGCACGTGGCGCACCGCCACGCACCCGCGAGCACACAAACACCGCACAGGCACCACACACACCGCACACACCCACACCCGCGCCCACAGCAGGTGGACAGCGGGCCCTGCAGCCCACCCAGAGAACCGGCAGCAGGGGGAGGGGGATCGCCAGAACCCAGACGCCCCTCACAACGGTGGAGAGCCGGCCCCCCCGGGGACGGCCCCCCGCCACCCCCGCGGCAGGCAGCCCCCGACAGGGCATGCAAACCAAGGGGACAGTGCCGGGCCCCCACACCCGCACATCCGCGCCCAGAGCACGTGGGTAGCAAACCCCGACAGCCCTTTCAGAGGGTGGGCAGCCAGGGGAGGGGGAGCGCCTGAACTCAGACGTCCCTCACAACGGCGAAAGGCACCTCCCCCCGGGGACGCCCTTTTGCCACCCCCACAGCGTGCAACGACAGCACGCAAGAGCGCACGCTGCAGGGCCGGTGCTAGGTCCCCGCGCCCACACCAACCGCACCCGGGACACACGGGCCGCGGAACCCCGGCCGCCCGCCCCAAAGGGCGGGCGGCTGGGGGAGAGACAGCGCCTGACACCAGACGCCCCTCACCACGGTGGAAGGCTACCCCATCCGCAGATGGCTGCCCACCAGCCCCGGGGTACGCAGCCCCCCACAGGGCATGCAAACCAACACCTATGATTGTAGCAGCTGTTTTTCCCCAAAATTCAAAGTCATGCATTTTCAGAACAGCGATATCAAACTGTAGACAGTAGTACTGTTGTTTTTGTGTTTTCTCAAATTTTTAACAAAATTATGCTGTCGCTGGAGCTGGAGCCGCAGATCAACTGTCAACAACTGCCGCGTCCGCGAGTTTCAGATTCCCGACTGCCGTGCGCAATAGAAAATCGCCCAAAAGTCCACTTTTTTTTGCAGTTGGAAGCAAAGTAAAGGCATGAGCATGTCCCCGAGATCAATACCTTGCTGCCGGCCTAAACAAATCCAGATTGGCAGGCACAGAGTTTGAGAAATTCACACTTTTCTAGCCAAAAAACACTCTTTTTCATGGTTTTAGGGTCTATGGAGGCCATGTAGAGGGCCTTACAGGGCTGGAAGAGGTGGTATAGAGGTGATATATGAACAAATTGTCATCACCATTGGTAGAGGCCTACATGACAAGAGATGTTTTGCCTTTATTCTAGGCTATTAATCCCTTTGTCATGCACCATGGGGCCCAATATCCATATGGTTCATAGGTAGGGTTTTGATCACCTATCACCGTCCACACACATGTTTGGGGCTTGGGTTGGTATTGTATGCATTTGAATGATATGAACTACATAAAATATGATACTATGTGCATAAGAATGGGATGAACGATGAACATTTGAGGTGTTTTTGGCCCTATTTTGCACCGTTTGTGGTACATTTCCATATGGTTCATAGGTAGGCTTTTGCGTGCCTATCACCGTACACACACATGTTTGGGGCTTAGGTTGTTATTGTAAGCATTTGTATGATAAGTGCTACATATAATATGATAGTATGTGCAAAAGAATGGGATGAACGATGAAAATTTCAGGTGTTTTTGGCCCTATTTTGCACCGTTGGTGGTCCAATATCCATATGGTTCATAGGTAGGGTTTTGATCACCTATCACCGTCCACACACATGTTTGGAGCTTGGGTTGGTATTGTATGCATTTGAATGAGAATAACTACATAAAATATGATAGTATGTGCATAAGAATGGGATGAATGATGAACATTTGAGGTTTTTTTGGCCCTATTTTGCACCGTTTTGTAGTCCATTTGTATATGGTTCATAGGTGGGTTTTTGCGTGCCTATCACCGTACACACACATGTTTGGGGCTTAGGTTGTTATTGTAAGCATTTGTATGATGGGTGCTACATATAATATGATAGTATGTGCATAAGAATGGGATTAACGATGAAGATTTGAGGTGGTTTTGGCCCTATTTTGCATCGTTTGTGGTCCAATATTCATATGGTTCATGGGTAGGGTTTTGATCACCTATCACCGTCCACACACATGTTTGGGGCTTGGGTTGGTATTGTATGCATTTGAATGATAAGAACTACATAAACTCTGATACTACGGGCATAAGAATGGGATGAACGTTGTAGAGCTGAGGTGTTTTTGGCCCGTTTTTGCACCTTTTGCGCTCCATATCCATATGGTTCATAGGTAGGGTTTTGATCACCTATCACCGTCCACACACATGTTTGGGGCATAGGATGGTATTGTAAGCATTTGAATGCTGGGTAAGAAATAAAATATGTACACTGGTGTGCAGCACCGTTCCGCAGGACCAGCCCAGAGCAGGCAAAAATACCCCAAAATAGGCCAAATTTCAGGGTTTCTGATATTTTTGTACAAAATTCGGGTAGGAGGACCCCCCCCCCCCTATTTTTGGTGCCGTAGAAACCAAAACAAAAGGTCATTTCTCGCGAAAAACCCCTTTTTGTCGACCTTTTGAATTTTGGGAAAAATCAGCTGCTAAAATCATAAGTGAAGGGGACAGTGCTGGGCCCCCACACCCGCAAACCCGCACCCACAGCACGTGCGTAGCAGACCCCGACAGCCCGCCCGGAGGGCGGGCAGCCAGAGGAGGGGGAGCTCCTGAACCCAGACGCCCCTCACAACGGCGAAAGGGGTCCCCCCCGGGGACGCCCCTCCGCCAACCTCACAGCGCGCAACGACGGCCGCAAGGGCGCACGCTGTGGGGCCGGTGCTGGATCCCCACGCCAACACCAAACGCAGCCGGGACACACGGGTCGCGGAACCCTGGCAGCCCGCCCCAGAGGACGGGCGGCCGGAGGAGGGATGGCGCGTGACACCAGACGCCCCTCGCGACGGTGGGAGGCCACTCCCCCAAGGGACGGCCCCCCACCACGCCCGCGGCACGCAGCTCCGTGCAGCCTATGCAAGCCAAGGGGACAGTACTGGGCCCCCACACCTGCACACCCGCGTTCAAAGCACGCCGGTAGCGGACCCCAGCTGCCCGGCCAGGAGGCGGGCAGCCGGAGGAGGGGGAGCGCCTGAAACCAGACTCCAATCAAAACGGCGAAAGGCACCCCCCTCGGGGACGCCCTACCGCCACCCCCACAGCGCGCAACGAGGGCTCGCAAGGGCGCACGCTGTGGGGCTGCTGCTGGGTCCCCACGCCCACACCAACCGCACCCGGGACACACGGGTCGCGGAACCCCGGCAACCCGCCCCAGAGGTCGGGCGGCCGGAGGAGGGACACCGCCTGACACCAGACGCCCCTAGCAACGGTGGGAGGCCACTCCCCCCAGGGACGGCCCCCCACCACGCCCGCGGCACGCAGCTCCGTGCAGAGCATGCAAGCCAAGGGGACAGTGCTGGGCCCCCACACCTGCACACCCGCGCCCACAGCACGTGGGTAGCGGACCCCGGCTGCCCGCTCACAGGGCGGGCAGCCGGAGGAGGAGGAGCGCCTGAACTCAGACGCCCCTGACAACGGCGAAAGGCACCCCCCCCCGGGGACGCCCTTCCGCCACCTTCACAGCGCGCAACGACAGCTCGCAAGAGGTAGGGCTGTGGGGCCGGTGCTGGGTCCCCATTCCAACACCAACCGCAAGCGGGACACACGGGCCGCGGAACCCCGGCAGCCCGCCCAAAAGGCGGGCGGCCGGGGCAGGGACAGCACCTGACAAGGAAAACCCTTCACAACGGTGGAAGGCCAACCCCCCCGGAGACGGCCAACCACCACCCCCGCGGTACGCAGCCCCCCACAGGGCATGCAAACCAAGGAAACAGTGCTGGGCCCCCACACCCGCACACCCGCACTCACAGCACGTGGGTGGCAAACCCCGACAGCCCGCCCAGAGGGCAGGAAGCCGGGGGAGGCGGAGCGCCTGAACTCAGACGCCCCTCACAACGGCGAAAGGCACCCCCCCCGGGGACGCCGTTCCGCCACCCCCACTGCGCGCAACGACTGCTTGCAGAAGCGCATGCTGTGGGGCCGCTGCTGGGTCCCCACGCCCACACCAACGGCACCCGGGACACACGGGTTGCGGAACCCCGGCAGCCCGCCTCAGAGGACGGGCGGCCGGAGAAGGGACAGCGCCTGACACCAGACGCCCCTCACAACGCTGAGAGGCCAGCCCCCCCGGGGAACGCCCCCCACCACCCCCGCGGCACGCAGCTCTGTGCAGAGCATGCAAGCCAAGGGGACAGTGCTGGGCCCCCACACCTGCACACCCGCGCCCACAGCACGTGGGTAGCGGACCCCAGCTGCCCGCCCAGAGGGCGGGCAGCCGGAGGAGGAGGAGCGCCTGAACTCAGACGCCCCTGACAACGGCGAAAGGCACCAGCCCCGGGGACTCCCTTCCGCCACCTTCACAGCACGCAACGACAGCTCACAAGAGCGCGGGCTTTGGGGCCGGTGCTGGGTCCCCAGTCCAACACCAACCGCACCCGGGACACACAGGCCGCAGAACCCCGGCAGCCCGCCCTAAGGGGGGCGGCCGGGGCAGGGACAGCACCTGACAAGGAAAGCCCCTCACAACGGTGGAAGGCCACCCCTCCCCGGGGACAGCCAACCACCACCCCCGCGGTACGCAGCCCCCCACAGGGCATGCAAACCAAGGAAACAGTGCTGCGCCCCCACAGCCGCACTACGGCACTCACAGCACGTGGGTGCCAAAACCCGACAGCCCGCCCAGAGGGCCGGCAGCCGGGGGAGGCAGAGCACCTGAACTCAGACACCCCTCAAAACGGCGAAAGGCACCCCCCCGGGGACGCCGTTCCGCCAACCCCACAGCGCGCAACGACAGCTCGCAAGAGCGCACGCTGTGGGGCTGCTGCTGGGTCCCCACGCCCACACCAACCGCACCCGGGACACACGGGTTGCGGAACCCCGGCAGCCCGCCCGAAAGGACGGGCGGCCGGAGGAGGGACAGCGCCTGACACCAGATGCCCCTCGCAACCGTGAGAGGCCAGCCCCCCCGGGGACGGCCCCCCACGACCCCCGCGGTACGCGGCTCCGTGCAGAGCATGCAAGCCAAGGGGACAGTGCTGGGCCCCCACATCCGCACGCCCGCGCCCACAGCATGTGGGTAGCAAACCCGGACAGCCCGCCGAGAGGGCGGGCAGCCAGAGGAGGAGGAGCGCCTGAACTCAGACGCCCCTCACAACGGCGAAAGGCGGCCCCCCTGGGGACGCCTTTCCGCCACCCGCACAGCGCGCAACGACGGCTCGCAAGGGCGCACGCTGTGGGGCCGTTGCTGGGCCCCCACGCCCACACCAACCGCACCCGGGACACACGGGTCGCGGAACCCCGGCAGCCCGCCCCAAAGGGCGGACGGCCGGGGGAGGGACAGCGCCTAACACCAGACGACCCTCACACCGGTGAAAAGCCACCCCCCCGGGGACGGCCCCCCAGCACCCCCGCGGTACGCAGCCCCCCACAGGGAATGCAAACCAAAGGGAAAGGGCTGGGCCCCACGGCCGCACACCTGCGCCAATAGCACTTCGGTGGCGGACCCCGACAGCCTGCCCAGAGGGCGGGCAGGCAGGAGAGGGGGAGCGCCTGAACTCAGACGCCGCTCACAACGGCGAAAGGCATCCCCCCGGGGACGCTCTTCCGCCACCGCCACAGCGCGTAACAACGGCTCGTAAGGGCGCACGCTGTGGGGCCGCTGCCGAGTCCCCACGCCGACACCAACCGCACCCGGGACACAGGAACCGCGGAACCCCGGCAGCCCGCCCCCAAGGACGACCGGCCGGAGGAGGGACAGGGCCTGACACCAGACGCCCCTCACGATGATGGAAGGCTGTCCCCCCCGGGGACGGCACCCCACCGTCCCCGCGGTACGCGGCCCCCCACAGGGCATGCAAATGAAGGGGACAGTCCTGGGCCCCCACACCCGCACATCCGCGCCCACAGCACGTGGGTAGCGGACCCCGACAGCCTGCCCGGAGGTGGGGCAGCCGGGGGAGGAAGAGCGCCTGAACTCAGACGTCCCTCACAACGGCTAAAGGCACCCCCACAAGACGGGCGGCCGGAGGAGGGACAGCGCCTGACACCAGACGCCCCTCGCAACCGTGAGAGGCCAGCCCCCCCGGGGACGGCCCCCCACGACCCCGGTGGTACGCGGCTCCGTGCAGAGCATGCAAGCCAAGGGGACAGTGCTGGGCCCCCACATCCGCACGCCCGCGCCCACAGCATGTGGGTAGCAAACCCGGACAGCCCGCCGAGAGGGCGGGCAGCCAGAGGAGGAGGAGCGCCTGAACTCAGACGCCCCTCACAACGGCGAAAGGCGGCCCCCCTGGGGACGCCTTTCCGCCCCCCGCACAGCGCGCAACGACGGCTCGCAAGGGCGCACGCTGTGGGGCCGTTGCTGGGCCCCCACGCCCACACCAACCGCACCCGGGACACACGGGTCGCGGAACCCCGGCAGCGCGCCCCAAAGGGCGGACGGCCGGGGGAGGGACAGCGCCTAACACCAGACGACCCTCACACCGGTGAAAAGCCACCCCCCCGGGGACGGCCCCCCAGAACCCCCGCGGTACGCAGCCCCCCACAGGGAATGCAAACCAAAGGGAAAGGGCTGGGCCCCACGGCCGCACACCTGCGCCAATAGCACTTCGGTGGCGGACCCCGACAGCCTGCCCAGAGGGCGGGCAGGCAGGAGAGGGGGAGCGCCTGAACTCAGACGCCCCTCACAACGGCGAAAGGCATCCCCCCGGGGACGCTCTTCCGCCACCGCCACAGCGCGTAACAACGGCTCGTAAGGGCGCACGCTGTGGGGCCGCTGCCGAGTCCCCACGCCGACACGAACCGCACCCGGGACACAGGAACCGCGGAACCCCGGCAGCCCGCCCCCAAGGACGACTGGCCGGAGGAGGGACAGCGCCTGACACCAGACGCCCCTCACGATGATGGAAGGCTGTCCCCCCGGGGGACGGCACCCCACCGTCCCCGCGGTACGCGGCCCCCCACAGGGCATGCAAATGAAGGGGACAGTGCTGGGCCCCCACACCCGCACATCCGCGCCCACAGCACGTGGGTAGCGGACCCCGACAGCCTGCCCGGAGGTGGGGCAGCCGGGGGAGGAAGAGCGCCTGAGCTCAGACGTCCCTCACAACGGCTAAAGGCACCCCCCCCCGGGGACGCTCTTCCGCTACCCCCACAGCGCGCAACGACAGCTCGCAAGAGCGCACGCTGCGGGAGCAGTGATGGGTCCCCACACCCACACTTACCGCACCCGGCACACACGGGTCGCGGAACCCCGGCCGCCCGCCCCAGAGGGCGGGCGGCTGGGGGGGGGGACAGCGCCTGACACCAGACGCCCCTCTCAACGGTGGACGGCCACCCCCCACGGGGACGGCCCCCCACCACCCCCGCGACACGCAGCCCCCCACAGGGCATGCAAGCCGAGGGGACAGTGCTGGGCCCACACACCCGCACACCCGCGCCCACAGCACGTGGGTGGCGGAACCCGACAGCCCGCCCAGAGGGCAGGCAGCCGGGGGAGGGAAAGCGCCTGAACCCAGACGTCCCTCACAACGGCGAAAGGCACCTCCCCCGGGGACGCCCTTCCGCCACCCCCACAGCGAGCAGCAACGGCTCGCAGGAGCGCAAGCTGCGGGACCAGTGATTGGTCCCCACACCCACACCAACCGCACCCGGAACACACGGGTCGCGGAGCCCCAGCTGCCCGCCCCACAGGACGGGCGGCCGGGGGAGGGACAGCGCCTGACACCAGACGCCCCTCACAACACTGGAAGGCCATCCCCCCCGGGGATGGACCCCACCACCCCCGCGACACGCAGCCCCCCAAAGGGCATGCCAGCCATGGGGACAGTGCTGGGCCCCCACACCCACACACCCGCGCCCACAGCACGTGGGTGGCAGACCCTGACGGCCCGCCCAGAGGGCGGGCAGCCGGGGGAGCGAGCGCGCCTGAAGTCAGACGCCCCCCGCAACGGCGAAGGGCACCCCCCCCGGGGACATTCTTCCGCCACCCCCACAGCGCGCAACAACGGCTCCCACGAGCGCACGCTCCGGAGCCGGTGCTGGGTCCCCACGCCCATACCAACCGCATCCGGGACACACGGATCGGACGAAGGGGAGCCCCGGCTGTCCGCCCCGCAGGACGGGCGGCCGGGGAACGGACAGCGCCTGACACCAGACGCCCCTCACCACAGTGGAAGGCCACCCCCCCCTGGGGACGGCTTTCCAACACCCCCGCGGCTCGCAGCCCCCCCCAGGGCATGCAAGCCAAGGGGACAGTGCTGGGTCCCTAGCCCACACCAAACGCACCCGGGACACACAGATCGCGGCAACCCGGCTGCCCACCCATCCAAGGACGGGCAACCGGGGGAGGGACGGCGCCTGACACCAGACACCCCCCACAACGGTGGAAGGCCAGCCCCCCCAGGGACGGCCCCCAACCATCCCCGCGGCGCGCAGACACCCACAGGGCACGCAAGTCACAGGGACAGTGCTGGGCCCTCGCACCTGCACACCTGCGCCCACAGCCGGGCGGCCAGGGAGGGAGAGCGCCTGAATCCGGACGCCCCTCACATCGGCGACAGGCACCCTGGGTCCCCAAGCCCACACCAACCACACCAAGGACACACGGGTCACGGAACCCTCGCCGCCCACCCCCTGAAGGTCGACCGGCCGGGGGAGGGACAGCGCCTGACGCCAGACGCCCCCCAAAACGGTGGAGGGCCACCCCCCCTGGGACGGCCACCCACCACCCCAACGGCACGTAGCCCCCCGCGGGGCATGCAAGACAAGGGGACAGTGCTGGGCCCCCACGGACAGCACGTGGGTAGCGGGCCGGGGGAGGGACAGCGCCTGAATCCAGACGCCCCTTGCAACGGCACAAGGCACCCCCCCGGGGGCGCCCTTGCGCTGGCCCCACAGCATGCAACGACGGCTCCACGAGAGCACATGCAGGCTGAGGGGCCGGTGCTGGATCCCCAGGCCCACGACAACCGCACCCGGGAAACACGGACCGCGGAGCCCTGGCCCCATGCCTCGAGGGACGGGCGACGGTGGACGGCGAACTCCCCAGGGACGGCCCCCCTCCACCCCCGCGGCATGCAGCCCCCCACAGGGCAGGCAAGCCAAGGGGACAGACAGTGCCGGGCCCCCACGCCCGCACACCCGCGCCCGCAACACGCGGATGGCGGACCCCGACAACCCGCCAAGAGGACGGGCAGCCGGGGAAGCGAGAGTGCCTGACCTCAGACGCCCCTCGCAACGGCGCAGGGCCACCCGTGCCACACGGGCAACAGGGGGAGCGCCTAACGCCCACACGAGCACGCAAACGCCGGCCTGCGGAGCCCACATTCCAGCTCCCCAACCACACCTCACCGCACCCACAACATGTGCACCAGCCACGGAAAATCCGCACCCCATCCCCTGCTCTTAGGCACAGCGACACAACAATCGCGGAGCCCGCGGCCCCACGCAAATCACGCCCCTGGTCTCCGACGCTGGACACGGCACACGAGTCATCAGGGCGCTGGGACTCAGAGGCGGAGACGGGGACCCCCCCCAGGAGGATGCGGATGCGGACTCTGACCGGGAGATTGTTCCAGGGCCCCCCGCGGGCAGCGTTGCCACGGAACCCACGCCGCCGGCGGGCAGCGTGCCCGCCCTCTGCCCCGCGTGGAAACCGGGCCACTGCACCGGAGAGGACTGGTGCCCCAACCAACAACCCCGACCCGGCCCCGATGACGGGGCGCTGCCCACGGTGCGGCACGCAGCCGCACACGCCGCCCTGCGCTACTGGGTGGCGCAGGGCTGGATCCTGGATGAGACCGCGCCCAGCAGCGTGAACATCCAGGAGGCCGTCAACCGGGTCACCCACACAGGCCAAACGGAAGTGGCCCTGCACGCGCGGGGCCGCCAGGGCGGACCGGCGGAGGGAATCGTCCTGGAACCCATGGGAATGGTGCTGGTCCTCACGGCAGACATGGTCCGAGGGGTGCTCCATGCATCCCGCGTGCGGCGCGCGCGCCCACAGCGGACCATCCAGATGTACACCCCTCCACGGGCGTGGCCCTTCTCCACATGGGCGGTGCTCGCCGTCGTGTGGCACCTGGCACCGGAGGATGCCCCCACAGGCACCGCGGAGGGAATTGCCCGGGACCTGCACGCCTGCCGGGCCGACCAGGAATTCCCCTGGCGCAGGCCTCAGGGCGGCCTCCCAGTGGCGCCTGCGGCCGAGGGGTTCATCCTCGCGGCAACCCTCCAGCGGCACCCCGATAAGAGGGCGCGCCACTTCCTGCAGACAGGCACGGTCGGGGCCGCCCCGCCAGACTCCAAATGGCGATGGGATGCGGGGGAAACACAGCCGCTGCCAGACCCCTGGATCCTTCCGCTGTGGTACTTGCCCACGGGCACCCTGGCCCATGCTGCCCAAGCCGTCAAGGGGGCCTTCCCACAGCCACAACTCCCCGACTTGGCCCTGCTCCGCAGCCTGCAGGCGGTGGCGGCCTGGATACCGTGGCGAGAGGAGGACGGGCGCCCGAGCCCGTATTTCCCCGGGAGTGGATGATGAACCTGGGTGCGGGGTACCCGCCGGGGCCGGTACTGGAGCAGCTCACGGCCCCCACACCCGGGGTCCGCCACACCCTGCACAGGGCGTCGGCCCTTACGGCACTGCTCACCGACGAGGTGCTGGACCTGGCGCTGGAACCGCTGCGGGTGCTCTACCCGCAGACCCACATCCCGCCTGCGGGCAGGTCAAACCGCCTGGACTGCCTGGGGTTGCAGCGCCGTGTCGAGGCCGCACGACCGGGAGGCGTGGTGGAACAGTGGCTAGCACTCCACAATCCGTCCAGCGCGCAAGGCCACTGGTACCTGCACCACCTCCTCGTCCTCTCCCGGACGACCCCGGAGCACCGCCGGCAGAACCCGTACCACACGCACCCGGAGCGCCTGGGCGCGCAGACCTTCTTGCAGCCGGCCCCGCCCGCCCCCCCGCCGAGGCAGGCCCCGGAGGCGCTGCAGCAGGGCCCCCCGCGCGAAGGGGAAGCAGCAACGCGGACGGGGCCGAGCCGGACTGCACGAACTGCGAGGTGGTGGCCTGGACGGCGGCCTGCAGGCACCTTGCCCGGGACACCGCGAGAATTAGGCAGTACGGGCCAGTGGACCGCACGACATTGGCGTCCACGGTCGTGACCTTCACCATCAGGCCCATGGCGGCGTGGCCAGCGCAACTGCTGCCCCATGTCCCCTGCCGGGACACGCGGCCCCGCCAGTCTGGCGCAACTCACACGCCGACGGCACCCCTCACGGCGGAGCAGCTGTACGTCGTCGCCGCAGCGCTACTGGCGACGGCAGGGAGAGCTTTGTCCACCACCACGTCCCGGCGCAGATCGCGGGGAGCATACAAGGGCCGCAGCGCAACGCGGCCCACCCGTGGCACACCACACTCCGCGAGCGCACCCACGTCAGGGACGCAGGTGGCGGCACACCCCCTCCCAGACCTCAGCAGGGGGAGGCACAGGTACTACAGACGGCTGGCTACCAGGCCAACCTGCACGGCCACGCCGGAGGGTACCGATCGCACATCTTGGCCAGGTGCCGCTGGACCGTCTGGCACAGCACCGCCACACAGGGGACATTCCCGCCCCACGTCGACTCGCGGCGGGAGCCCACCCAGGCCTACTATGTGACCGCGGACCCCTGGCTGCTAGCAGTCCTGCTACACACTGTCAGCATCCCGAGCAAGAGGCAGGAACCGGGGTGAACCACCCCCCCCACACTGGTCTGGAGCCCCAACCAGGAGGAGCATCTACGGACCGCATGGCAAGGAGACGCCATTAGGGCCACGGACATCCCAGAACTCCACGCGGGGCCAATCATGCACGCCCGCCCGGCAGCCACCCTCGCGGTAGCCCAACGGGGACAGCGGAACCCGCAGTGCGTGGTCTGCATGTTCAGCCCGGTGGACGCGCACATCGCCGTCTGCGACCCCGAGCGCCTGCCGGGGCCCGAGGCCGTATTCGGCGTGGCGGACTGCGCTCGCATGATCGTCAAGGCGCTGCGCAAGGGCTAACATGAAGCCCTCCTGCTCCAAGTCCGCCTGAGGGACAACGCCAAGGCAGCGAAGCCGGGGGTGTGGCTGGCAGCGGCGCTCCCCGCTGACCTAGAGCTCCAGCTGGGGGTCCCGACCACGGTATACCACTGGCTATAGGCCTCCAACGACCTGCGATGGAGGGGCAAGCCCGACCGCCAAATCAGCGCCATGCACTGGCAAGAGTGGCTGCAGGCAGACGCACAGCGCGACGCCGTCCAGGGTCTCGGGCCCCCGCCTGCGACACGAGCCCTCGATGCATCGGCCCCGAGCCGCGCACTGGCGCGACACACGATTCCACTGGCCAACCTGCCCTTTGACCCGGCGCCGGAGGGCGCAATCCGAAAGTCGATGCCGCTCCCCCCGGTACGGGGAACCATGGAGCCCACGAAATGCCCCCTATGTGCAGACAAGTACTACACAAGTGGCGCGATGCTGGAACACCTGGCGTGGCACGCGGTGCACACCGCCGCCCCACTGGAAGAGAAGGAGGCGGCCTCCCACATCCGCCAGGGGAGGGCACGGAGGTCCCCGTGGCATGCTCCGTACGCCCAGCGCCCCCCACCCCAGGTAGCCGGCCACGCGGCGGCCCCTGAAGACGAGGAGGGGGCGCCCGGAGTGGCCCTGGGGGCTTGATGTGCAGCCCATCAGGGGTCCATCCCCGCGCGACTGGTCCTCCTGGCCCCCCTGTGGGCCCCACTGGGAGCAGGCTCCCCAAACCCCATGGCCCAGACACACCCAGGAGACCTGGCTGCTCCAGCGGACCCAGCGGCGATGCCGATGCGGGACAGCTGACTCCAGGAGGACGCGACGGGCAACGCCCTCTGGCTCCTCTCCTGGAACCTGCGCAACGGCCTCGTCCCGCCAGACCGGTCCCTCCGGCACACACTCCGACGATGCCGGGGGCTGGCGGCCTGTACCGACAAGGAGCACCTCATCACTGGCATGCTACCCCGGGAGGGGGGCTTCGCCATCATGCTCCAGGAAATTGGGATCGCCACCCGGGCGCAGGAGATGCACATGGCCGCGGCGCTCCCGGACAAGGGGTACACCCTGTTCTTCAGCAGCCGGCTGGTGGAGATAGGCACCATCTCCACCTCGAGAGGGGAAGGCCTCCTCAGCGCCGTCAGCAGCAAGTACGTGGCGGAGCACAAGGTGCGCAGTTTCACGGAAATCGTCCCCTGGGAGGCCGCGGCCCTGGAGATCCGCACGGACGGGCGTGGCCTCACCCTCATCAATGTCAACGGACCGCAGGCAGGCTGCTCCCCATGGGCGACATACAAATGTATGCCACGGCGCGCAGCCTCCGTTGGAGACACCCGGTGGTCATCGCCGGCGACACCAATGTCTACATGGATGCCACCACCAACCCGGCCACAGAGCACTTCCCAGCGGGCTGGGAAGCCTGCGGTTTCCGAAGGGCCACGGCAGGCGGCGTGGGAGACATGACCCCCACGCTCCACCCGTCCCGGCACAGGGTGGACACCTTCTTGGTCAACGAGCCCCTCCTGCCGTGGTCCCTGCGGGAGAGCGTCTGGGCCCGCGGCATGGCACACCCCCAGGTGATCGGGTCGGACCACTTCCCGGTCCGCCTGGCCCTGCGGGGCCTCCTCAACGCCGAAGGACACGCAGCAATACCCGCCCCCTACAGCCACACGGAGGGCCGCCTCCTCCTGTACAACGCCGAAGCCGCGCCCGTCCAACGCTCCCTATGGGCAGCAGTCACCGCCGCGCAGGGCGAGCCCTCCCTGGCGCCTTCGCTGGGCCCCGCAGAGCAGCACGCCTACGGGTCCATGCCCGCGGCCGCTGTGGAGAAGGTGTTCGAACACCTCCAAGCGGCGCATGACGCCCTGGCGCGGGTGGTGGGACGCCGGCAGCCGTCCCAGGTGGGGTCGGCCCCGGCAGGGGGGGGATCCCACTGAGAGCGAGAAACGGCTCCAGGCGGCGATCATCCGCTAAAACACCCTGGCAGCATGCGCGCTGGCGGCGTACCAGGCAAACGCGGCACGGCACGGCATCCACTCCGAGGCAGCGCTCCGGCTCACAGATGAACTGCGAGGTGCATCGCCCGGATTCCGCTCGGCCACACAGGGCCAACTACAGGAGGAGCTGGAGAGGCAGGCAGCCGCCCTCGAGGAGGACATCCGCCACTTGTGCCCATTCCTGGCGGCCGAACGTAAGCGCGGCATCAAAGATTTCTGGCGCCTCCACGCCCAGGACCCGCCCAGCGGCGGAAAGCAGTGCGAGGGGCCATAGAGGTAGAGGCCCCGGGCCTGTCGGGCCTCTGGAACGTGCGGGTCCCCAAAACCCAAACGCTCCGCAGAGAGGCCCATGACATGATGTTCGCGGTTTGCGCCTTCTGGCGGGAACTGTACAACAAACGCCCGTTGGACCTCCCTGGTTTCCAGGCGGTCCTCAGCCACCACGTGCCCCAGGTCCCTGAGGGGACCTGGGCCCAGGTCCAGCAGTACTCCATGCATAACCTGCAGTCCGCGTTGGACAAGGCCGATGGCAAGGCCCCAGGTCCCAACCACGTGGAGGCCCGCTTCATTAAGGCCCTCCCAGCACCCGTCCAGTGGCTCCTGGTCCACTCCTACCGGGCCATCCTCCGCGGCGCCCCACCGCCAATGTACTGGAGGGATGCGCACACCTGGCTCAGCCCCAAGGTGCCGGTCTCCGCCAGACTGGAACACTACCGGCCCATAGCCCTAGGCCAACTGGACATGAAGCTGCTCACGGGCCCCCTCACCGAGCGCATCATGGCGATGCTCACACGGCATGGAGTGGTCAGCCACTGGCAGCAAGGGGCCCTCCCCGGCTCCAACACCGGCCCTCCCCTGTTCATGGCGCAGTGGCAGCTCAAGCGGGGAAGGCTCAACTGCGTCTTCCCATTCGACGCCCGCAAGGCCTTCAACACCGCCCCGCACAGTGCCCTCCACCTCATCCTGCGCCACATCTCCGTGCCGCCGGACGTCATCGACCTCCTGCTCTTCCTCCACACGTGCGCTAGGCTGCGCATCGTCACCGCGCACGGGCTGACGCAGCCCGTCCACATGCTGCAGGGCGTCCGGCAGGGCAACCCCGAAAGCCCCCTGCTGTACGCGCTCCTCCTGGAGCCTCTGCTCAGGGCCCAGGGGCACCGCCTGCGTCCGCCTGGAGAGGCCAAATGGGGCCCCATCCAGGCCTACATAGACGACCTGCTGGTAGTGGCCCACACGCTGCAGCACTTCGTCGAGGGCGTGGAGGCGGTGGCCGCGTACCTAGGGATGCTGGGCATGGAGCTCAACCCCCGCAAGTGCGCCATGGCCACCACAGAGGGCGTCCCGGGCCTGCAGCTGCGCCTCTGCCCACACCTGGAAAACCCATGGCACTGGGTGCCGGCGGCGGACTCCGTCCCCTACCTTGGACTCCCGCTGCAGCCGGACGGGGAGTTCTTCCTGCAGCGCAAACACCGGCTGCGCCTGGCGGCGGTGCACCACTGGTGCCTCAAGACCCTCGCACCACGGAAAGTGGTGCAGGACGTCATCCTGGGAATCCTAGGGGGAGTGACGCGGTACGTTGCCCCCTTCATCGCCGAGGACTCCGACACCGCGCGCCACCTGGACCACATCACGGTCCAGGTCGCGAAGGACAGGGCGCGGTACGCTTTCGACTTCTCGCGGGACAGCCTGCAGGATGACCGGACCCTGGGGCTTACGCGGGTGCCAACGCGATGCCAGCAGGCAGCGGTGGCCCTCGTGGGCACGCTCGTTCACCACCGCTCAGCCTTCGTGCGCGCCGACGTCGCCAGGATGTTCTGGGAAATAGCCGGTGCGCACGGCATATGCCCCGAGATACACTACCCCGTCCCGGAATTCGCAACCCTGGCAGGGGGCGACTGGGTCCACGGCATACCTGGGCCCTGACCGCCCTGGGAGTGGGGCTCTAAGACCCCATCGCGTGCCCCAGGGCAGCCCACGTCCAACTACAGTCCCCCCTGGGCAACATGTGCGCACCGCCAGGCTGCGGCACTGCCACACGTGCCGTATGACGGTGCCACACACGACGCCGTGGCATGGGCACTACAGGCCGCACCACCCCTTCCCCGACAACGACAACCCGTCGCCAGCAGCGGTGCGGGAATGCCTCAATCAGTGCGCCGATGAACACCTCCACTACTGCCGCCGCGAGCAGGAGCCCGCCGACCACCCCGGGTGGCGAGACGCTTTGGTCCACCTTCCCCACAC
The DNA here is from genome assembly GCA_964036045.1 of Eutreptiella sp. 'Long Island Sound 2002'. NCBI lineage: Eukaryota > Euglenozoa > Euglenophyceae > Eutreptiales > Eutreptiaceae > Eutreptiella > Eutreptiella sp. 'Long Island Sound 2002'. The sequence goes on from OZ038378.1 coordinate 71,673,191, forward strand.
CACTGGCACGCGGGACCCCCGCCTGAGGCTCCTCCACCCCAGGAGGGCTAAACAGGACGCCCACACTGGCCCACGGGTGACCCCGGGCGGCCTGCACCTTCACGTCGGGGGCTACCGCCGTCAGGGCAGTCTGTCTCCCCCCACGCAGGGGGCGGCATACCACCCAGCGGCGGCCCTCCTGTACGTCCTCCGCTACATACTCGCGGACGGAGAGCACCAGGAACCTAACGCGGATGTGGCGTGGCCCGAGCCTCTGTGCCCGCGGCCCCACGCGCCGACGCCGGTATGGTTGGTGGCCATGGACGACCAGTGCGTCAGAGCGACGAAGCAAGCGCAACTCCTGGCCGAGTTGGTGATACTGCAGGTGGGGGCGGGCCAGCCCGGGCCCGTGGACTCCCCCGCGGTACCGCCCTGCTGATAGCTACAGGGGTACCGCACGACCCACACATGGCGGTGCACGCGCTGGAGGACCAGCCGGAGGACATGGGACACCTGGTGGTGCACCGGCGCGGAGACCCGGCGTGGATCAGGGAGCATGTGACGGCACTCCAGTAATGGGCGAGCACAATCGCTGGGGCAGAGGTCCGACTACACGACCACCGGGCGGTCCGCCCCGGCGACACCAGCGCGCTGAGTGTGGACCAGCTGACCCCCAGCCACCCTGACGTCCGAGGGCACTCCGCCGACCTCAACGCAAGGTGGCTCAGCCCCACCGGGTACTACTAGATCCCGGAGGCCTGGGGCCACACCTCCTCCGATGCGTCGGGGGGCGGGCCCTGCAGGCACGCCACGAGCGTCCCTCTCGCCGCCGACCTCACTCTCACGTGGGCAGTGGCCATCTTGGGCACGGTGCCCGACGGGGAGGGGGTGGCCGCCTCCCTCCCCCTGCAATACGGCGTTCACAGGCCATGGGTCCACACAGTGGACGCCGAGGTCATCCTCCACCTCCTGCGACACGCGGATCGCGAGCGGGCCAAGGGGGTCTCCGCAGGCGCGGCGAAGGTAGTCCACAAGATACCTCTGCGATGGCTCCGGGACGGCCTGCACGCGTGAGAGCAACACACCGAGCACCCATTTTGGTATGCCCGAGCCACCTCCCACCACAGCGACGCCTTACTGCACAAGGCAGACTGGGCGGCGTCCCAGGACACGGTCCTACAGAACACGCCTCGGGCCCCAGCGACCCCCAGCTCATAGTCGCCGGTCATGACGCCGACCTCGACCTACGGCCCCCCACAACGCAGACACTCAAGACAGTTGGGCAGCGGGCGCAATTGGACCATGCGCTGACGCACCGAGGGCACACACCCCTGGGCGCGGCCAACGCCACAGCCTATGTCCACGCCCAGGACCTCACCGCGACAACCACCAACCGCCGGGCGCTGCGGGCCAGGGACGGCCACACGCCGCTGCAGCGCAGGCTCCGCATCCGGAAGGAGCGGCTCTCCGGCGTTGCCATCCTCCCGCACCTGTGCCTCCTCTGCGGCGGCCCGGAGGAGACCCTGGTGCACATGCACGTGGGATGCGCCCACTCGCGGCTCCTCTGGCCCCACTACCGCCAGGCGGTGCAAGAGGCAGCCCGCCACCTCCCGCCCGGGGACAAGGCTCTATGGATGGCCTAATGGCGCTCCGCTGGCGCCGCATGGACAGAAATCTTCTGCTCTGGGCTGGTGCCAGAGGCGGCAGAAGCGCAACTCCGCGCCATATCCCGCTACGATCCACGAGGGTGCACCTCCGTAGACAATTTCCTCCACCACTTGCTCCGGCTGGGGGATTTCGCATGGGAGCTTCGCAATCACCGGCTGGAGCAACTCCTCCACAAGCCCCTAAGCGCGGCGGCTCGGATGCACCGATGGTTCACCGCAACAGAGGGCAGCTGCCCCCCCCCTCCCCCGCGCGCTGACAGGGATTTTGCGGCCTCCCTCCGCGTCGTGAACGGCACCCTGGAGTGCCCACCGCACGAGTACCCCCACCCGTACTGGGACCTACCGGGGGGTTTCTCGAAGCACCTGCAAGACGCCCTCTTCCCACCGGGGATCATCGGGCGAGGCTCCATGACCGCCTGGGAGGCCCGTATAGTGGGCGCGGAGTGGGCGCGCGAATGGGGCCGGTGGTGCGCAGCCACGCGCGCACCGGAGCCCCCGCGCAGCAATACGCCGCCATCCTGCTCGAGGGGTGGTGGCCGCACACCCGGCCACGTTCCATCATGATACGAGGGGCGGGTCCCGACCACCAGTGGGACGTAGCGGCCGAGGAATGGCTTCAGGCGGCCCCGGAGCCACACGTGGGGTGGCATGGGGACGTGTCCTCGCTCATCTGGCCCCCCCCCCCGTGTCGCCTTGCACACCGCAAACATGCTCCAGGTCACGGATATGCACACATGGGGACGCGACGGAGCCACCCTCCGGTGGCTCCCCCTGGAGGGCAGAGCCAGCCGGGTCACCATGGCGCACTTAACAAATGGAGGGCCTGTGTACTACGACGCCCCCTCCCGGCTGGGCGACATTCCGGGGCCCCTGCTCCTCATGCTCCCCGCCGACCTTGCAGCCGCGCTACGCCGGGAGCTAGACAGCTGCGAGGGACTGCAGGTGGGGTGGGAGGCGGTCGCGAACGGCAACCTACTAGTTCTCCTCCACCGGGGCGCCGCGGACGAGGGCCAGTGCGGCGCTCCGGTGCCCCACCTCGCCGGGCGCCACACGTATATTGCGACCCCCCCGGGGGGGCATCCCCGCCCGGTGTGGGATGACCTCATCGCCGCCTTCCACGACCACGGGATCCTCCCCGACGACCCGTGGCAGGAGGTCCGGCAGAAGACGCTCGGCAGGGACTACCGGCGCCGCGTCCGCGCCCGCCTGCTAGAGCTCCAGGACCCCCTTTGCCAGCGATGGGACGACCTCTGCCTCCGCCGTCTCGGCCCCTGGTCGCCGCCCTCCCACCTCCCGCACACCTGCCACCTCTGCGGGGACGGCAACACGGTATCCTCCCCAACACCGGCGGGCACCAACAAGTGCACCCGGTGCTCCCAGGGGGGCGCGTGCCCCTGGCCCAAACCACCCGCGGGCCCGCGCAGACGCACAGAAGAGGAGGCTCTGCACCGGCGCATCGAGGGTGCACACACCGCGTCACACAGCGGCACGGGCCCCGCGGGCGCCGCCCTCCTGTGGATCCAGGTGCAGCTGTGGGACCCCACGTCCGTCGCGCAGCTGTCGCACATGTTCTTGCCCTGACCACTGCCCGCCGCCACGCTCCGCAGAGCCCGCAGTACCATGCCTCGCCAACAGGGGAACGGGCCGGAGCACACCAGTGCCCACCGCTGAGCGCAGGAGGCGGCCATCCGGGGCCTGGTGGCAGACGCGGTAACGGAGGCGCACAAGGCGCACACTGCTGCGCAGCACGACCCGGCGGGCAGCGCGAGGACTTTTCTCAGCGAGGACGCCCTCCCTGTCGTCCGCGCCCTGAACGGAGCGGGGGCCCGTACGCTGCTCCCAGATGCACCGGGTCGTAAACGCTGTCCAGTCGGGGCTCATAAGCCCTGAGGCAGCCCTCTACGGGCACTGGATGGAGTGGCGCAGGTGCAACCGGTCACGCCGGCCCCTATCCATGGGGGACACCCTACGGCTGACAGGCGCAGGGTCCGCCATGTCCCTCCATAGCAGCGCCCCAGCCCTGCTGCACGCCCTCAGGACGCGCTGCCCCGGGGACACGGCCCCGTACCTGAACCAGGCGCGGGCCACGTACCCAGGAGGGGTGTTCGAATTGGATGCGGCAGTTCACCTTCTGCATCTGCCGGACGAGGACCTGGAGGTGAGCGAAATCACGGTATTCGTGGAAGGCGTGGACGAGGCGCCCACCCGCCCCCGCGCGACCAACCCGGTGTACAACAACACCAGGCGGACCCCCCCGTACGCTGTCCTGTGTGAGGCATTCCCCAGAGAGCCCGCCTGGTGCTCCGCCCTCCCGCCGGCCACTCACGCACCCCGCGGCTGGGCCAGCCCGCACCTGTGCCCCCCCCTCTCCAGGACCAGGGGTGCCCACCACAGGGGTCAGGTCCTCTGGCAAGAGCGCCCGGGCACCCCACTTCTCGTCCTCTTCGTCACGACCCGCAAGGAGTCGGAGCGGGTCCTGGGGATCGGCCCCACCCACCTGTACGGGGCAGCGCCCGTGCCCCGCCCCCCCCTCTCGGCGCCCGCGGCGCGGGACGGGGTACACGCCTTCCTGCAGACACAGGAGGTCACCGCCGTTACGGGAGTCCACCTGGTGCGGCTCCCCTCTGTGCCACCCTACGACCCCCGGGGGCCGAGAGCCCTGAGCCCTGCCCCAGACCAGGAGCTCTGGCGCGACGTGTGGGCCGCCTGGCTCACCCACCACCCGCCCCAATGCCGATGGATGACCACCAGCCCCCGCCCGCGCGGGGCCAGCGCCACCGCTGCCCCCCCCCCCCCTCCCCCTCCCTCCCCCCCGCAGAGCACTGCACGGCACTGCCCACGACACACCACATATGCACGAGGAGGTAGTGGAGAGGACACGCCTGCCGCCACGCATGCCTACCAGGATACCAGTGATGTCGGACTTCGATGGCTCCCCCGAGCGGGACGACCGCCACCACCGCCGGTCCCGCTCCCGCTCCCCCGTCTCCCCGGGATACGCGGGGGAGACCCTCGCAGAGCGCGAGGAGCGGCGGCTGGCGGAGGCAGTGGTGCCGGTCAGGCCGCCGACCAAGGAGACCGCCTCCGAAGCCCAGGCCGTGAACCCTGCCGCCCCCCCCCCGGAGGGGGCCCAAGCAGCGCGCAGAGAGCTGAGACCGCGGCCCCAGCAGGCCACGCCGCGGCCCCGAGTGACCACGCCGCGGCCCCCGGCACGCCGCCAGCGCAGGCAGTAGCCTCAGCGCGTGCCCCGAGCGCCTCGCCTGGAGCCGCCGCAGCCGCAACGGGGGGCAGGGAAGGCGCGAAGTACCGCGCCCATACCAACCTCGGCCACACCCACACCAGCCCTCCCACAGCGTACTGCCCCAAGACCGCCTTCCCTAAAGGGAGGCCGCGGCCCGTCCGCCCCTCGGCGGCCGAGCGTACCCTGCCAGGCATCACGCTGCCGCAGCTGCAGCGGCAGCAGGACACCCGCCGCGTGATCCGGGAGAAGGGGGACGGCGCGCAGGCGGGGCAGGGTGCCGGCCACAGGAGCGCGGAACGAGGGACGGGAGGCGAGAGGGGGAGTGCCCAAGGGCAAGCGCAGGGGACAGGCAAGGAGCGAGGGCGAAGGCGTGGGCAAGGCGCCGAAGCCAGCGGCAGCGGAGGGGGGCAGAGCACGGGCAGCGGACGGCACGACGCGGGACACGGAGCGGGGAGAGATCACGGGCACGGGAAGGACATGCAGGGACGCGAGCAGGGCGCCAAGGCGGGCGGCCACAGAGTGCATGGAGCGGAGCGGGGTGTGGTCGCCGAACAGGGGTGCAGCCAAGGACATGGGCACGGGCACGGGAAGGATACGGGCACTGGCGGTACGGGCAAGGACGCAGGTGACGGAGGACGGGACCCACGACGTGGGCAGGGAGACAAAGGCAAGTGGGCCGGGAAGGGACCCAAGGGCAAGGGGGGCAAACCGGCGTAGACCCCCTGGGACAGGGGGCAAACCGGCGTAGACCCCCTGGGACAGGCAGGGCGGGTGGCGGGAGTCACGGGGTGAGGGCAGGGCGGAGGGAAGGGGACAGGGAGCGGGGCACCCCCGCAGCCGGACGTCCAGCCGGTGCGGTGCATTCCCCCCGGCATCCAACAAATGCCAGCCCACCACACCCACCGCCACCAGCACCACCACACCCACCTGTACAACATCGACCCCACGCGGGGGACCTCATCCCCCCCGAACCCCCCCGACCCCAGCACCAGCCAGCCCCCTCCGCGGCTCCGGAGCCAAGGGCGGAGCCGGCGCGGATGGCCGCTGCCCCGGCGGCGGGGGGACGGGGCACGGCGCCGGTGCCGCAGGCACGGGGGCCGCAGAGGGACCCGGCGTGGGGGGCAGAGGGGGCCCGGCCCTGAGACCGGGACTGGGACGCGGTCCCCGACCCCCTGGGGAGCGAGGCCCTCCCCCCGGTGGTGGAAATATATGCATGGCTGAGCTGGGCCTGCTCGGGGACCACCGGGGGGATGAGGAACCGGCCCTTCGACGCCGTGCTCGCCCGGAGTGACGGGGGGAAACGGGAGGTGCCCCCGGGGGGGTGAGCGGCTCCAGAGGACCACGGGAGGGTCCTCCGGGCCGCGATTTGGGCGGGGTGGCCCGACAAAGAGCCGACGTGGCCGGCTTTCCTGGAGGGGGGGGCGGTGCTCCGCATCACCGATGCGGAGGCCAGCAACTGGCTCCCCCGGGCCCTGTGCACCGCCCTCACCCACTGGCGCTACCGCCTGCAGAACCCATCGCCGCCGCAGCCCCAGCCTCCCCGCAAGCGGTAATGCAGGTGACGGCCGCCCCCCGCCGTTCTAGGCGAGAAGCCCGAGGGGTGGGGAAGGACCAGTGCCTCGGGACACCCCCGCAACAGGGCCGGGCCCCCCGACCCAGGGCGCACCCCCCACTCCCCCCACCGTAAGGCGCGGCGGGGCCCCGCAGCCCGCTAACCGCTAACCACTGACCCAAGCCGCCATCCCCAGCACCCCCCGACCCTCCCCCCCCCCCCCCGGCCAACCGCCACCAAGCGGTGAGGCGGCAGCACGACGGCCTGGCGCCGAAACGATGGTGGAGGGCAGGAGAAGAATGCACCCCTCCGTCAACGGCTGGCCCCCCGGCACCGAGACCACCAGGCCGACCCCCCGCGGCCGCTGGAGAGCGGCGCCAGGGGACCGGGGAGGCGCTACGGGCAGCTGCTCCCCCCCTCCCCCTCCTCGCCTTCCCCGGCCCGCGGAAAGCCAGAGGCCGACCAGGGGGGCGGCGGCCCTGCACCCCCCCTGAGAGGACCGCGGCACCAAGGGGGGCAAGCCACGACCGCGGCAAGCTCTGCTGCAGGCCGAGTGCAGCCAGTGAGCCGCCTGCTCACTCCCGCAGTGCCCGCAGCAGGCCGGCAGCCCTGCGCCGGCACCCAAGGGCGCCCCGTAGACCGCGGCGAGAATGCGGCACCGGGGAATGCAGTGTGGAGGGCGGGGCACCGACAGACCTGCCTTGGTGCCCGCCCGTGGGGAACGGGGGAAGAGACTGCAGCCGAGCCCCTTGAGGAGAGTGGCACGCCGGCGCCCCCCCCCCCCCGCCAGGCTGACGCACCGACGGCCGGCCAGGGCCCGCCCGGGGCCCGGGGCTGCGCAACGGCCCCGGTCGAACAAGTATACCCGGGGGGAATGCGCCGGCAAACAATGGGGGGCTGGCCCGGGGACCACAGGCCGCCCCCCCGGAGAAGAGAGCCGGGGAACCACGGCGCGACCCCCCCTTCCCTCTCCCCCCGCTCCCCCCTCCCGCCGGCGGGCCACGGGGGCAACGGCCCTCCACCCCCCCCTGGGCAGAGAGGACGTCCCCCCTCCCCCCGAAGGGGCCGCGATGCCCAGGGGGGGGACACAGCTGAGCCCGCACACCACGCGCCCCCAGGCCCCCGCCCGCCCGCTCCCGCCGGGGCGGCGACAGGCGAGCAAACCCGCGCCGGCGCACAGGAAATGTGCACGGATCACACCCGGGGACGACACGCGAACACGAACCGGAGCAGTATGGGGGCCACGCCCTCCATACCCAGGGCGACGCCAATGGCACCCGCTATACTACCTGCCCAGGGAAGGCAGAGCAGCGGACCGAGGTAAGGCGACCCCCCGCCCCACTAGGCCCCCAGGCCACACCTCCAGGGAGGACGGCACACAGGCCGCCCCCTACCCCCCCCCGCCAGGCTGACCCGCCGGCAGCAGGCCACGCCCGGCGCCCGGGGCTGCCCCACGACCCCGGCCAAACAAGTATACACGAAGGGGGTTGCACCAGCGAAGAAGGGGGGTCCGGGCTGCAGCCACTGGCCACCCCCCCTGGGGAGGGAGATGAGGAACCAAGGCGCGACCCTTCCTCCCCTCTCCCCCCACTCCCCCCCTCCGGCCCCCGGGCCACAGGGGCGCTGGCCCCCCATCCCTGCCAAGGCAGGGGGGGCGTCCCCCCTTCCCCCGGAAGGACCACAGGGCCCGGGAGGGGGGACGCAGCAGGGGCTGAGCGCCCGGCGCCTCCACGCCCCCAACTGCCTGCTCCCGCGGGGGCCGCGACAGGGAAGCAAACCCGAGCCGGCGCGCAACGACGCCACACGGACCACGCCCAGGGACAACACGCGAACACAAACCGGAGCAGTATGGGGCCCCGCCCTCCATGGCCAGAGGGACGCGAAGACGCCCGCTTTGTTGCCTGCCCAGAAAAGGCAGAGGGACGGACTGAGGCAAGGCGCACAGGCTGCCCCCCCCCCGCCCTGGCCGCGCAGGCCCGCCCCAAGGGAGGCACACAACCCCAAGCCAGGCAGGGCGGAAACGGGACCAGGCCGCCCCCCCCCAGACACGTCAAACGGAGCACGGCACCGAGGCAAGACACCCAGAGGGGCACAAACTGCGTGGAACGGCCCTACCGGCTCCCAGCACCGTGACCGCGCGAGGTGCGCGCGCCACACCGACCCAGGGAGGGGGGGGGGGATGCGGACGCCGTGAGAGCGCGAGCGCACGCACACGCAAAGGACACGCGGGGAATACCAGAAAGGCGGCCGGACCGAGCCCGCGGAACGCACAGGAATGCGTGGAATGGCATGGACGCATGGAACGGCGTACCAGCGATAAGGGACGGCCGGACGGGACGGCCCGCAACACACAGCGCGGGAAACGCGGGGCGGGAAGGGGAAAACAGAGAAGACACAAAGCCCAGCGCCGGCCCCGACCCCCCCTAACCGTCCGCGAGCGCCGCGCACACACCGCCAGGGCACTGCACCCGCCAAGGCAGTATTGGCGCACCGCGGCAGGCACCAACCCCACTGCTAGGCAGCCTCCGCGACAGCCCACGGGGGTCCCACTGGCGACAAGCCAGTAGCACGGGCCCGGCGGCGCCAGCACCCTGGGCGAGCACGTATTAGGGGGGCGACGCGGTGGGTAAGCGCATGCAGCTACGGCTGCTAGGTGATGCACTGACCGGGGAGTGGGGAGAAGGGGAAGCGGGGGAGGGACGGGGCTCCGAGCCCCGTGAACCCGGGGGACTCCGTCACCAGGCAGGAGGTGTGTCATGAAGGGCCCCCCACTAGGACCCGGTGGGAAGGATATCACCTGGCCCGACCAAGTGGCTTCCCGGGGCCGAAATGCGTCTAGTTCCCGCAACCACAAACCTCAAACCTCAAACCTCAAACCTCCGGCTCTTCAGCCTGCGGCCACTGCGTCCGCCGGGCCAGCAACGTGCCGCTCTGCCCCCCTCGGCTTGCCCTGGGTCTGCATCTGCGTGCCCTCTCCCCTCGGGCTTCGTTCCCCTCCCGCCCTGCCTTGCGAGGTCCCAGGGCGTGTGCCGCCTGTTCCTCCTGCTCTACCTGACCCCCCGCACTGAATGCTCAATTCCAGGGGCGCCCTCTCGTTGTCCCCGGCCTTCTTCCTGTGCCGGATACACCACCGCGTCCCTGGTCTTCTGGACTATCCCTCGTCTGACGGCCGCCTGCGCGCCCCCTGCCCCGTCCCCGTCACCACTGTTCACTCGCCATCTCTTTCGCCTCCATTCTTCCCACGATTCTCGCTCCCACGTCTACCGATGCATTCAGCCCTCCCCTCCGGCCTCTTTTGCGTTTATCCCCTCTCCAGCGGGACCAGGCTGGCGCCCGCCTTCCCCGTGTGCTTTGGTTCAACGAGCCCAGTTGCCCGTCTTCGCCGCTTGCCCTGGATATTCCAGAAGAAGAGGCGAAGCGGGGGTAAGGTGGCGCCCAGTGGGGAGACAGTTGGTGGTGGGTCGCCTGGGGCCTGGGGGAGCGAGGTTGAAGGGTCAACCAATGCTCGGACTGGAACATCCGGGACTGGGGGTGGTCCGAGCCACTGGGCCAGGGTGGCCGGGGCAGAAGGCAGAAATACAGAGGTGGCCCCCCGACAGGACTCTCTTCCGCCTGCCTGCCATCAGGCGCTCCCTCTGCTCGTTGCCCTCTTGTTCCTCCTCATCTCGGGCTCCCCCCGACTGCCGTAGCCGCCAGTCTGGCTGTGGCCGCACTTCTATCACGGTGACTTGCGGGTTGTACGTGATCAACGTCATCTCTACCCGTTTGGTGACCGGGTCTCCCATGTCTTCCGCCCGTGCCTCCATCTGCGCCTCCCTGCATGCCATGTGCTCCTGTAGATGCTCCACCGTACGCCGCAACAGTCTGTGGGCCACGACTTCCGGCACAACTGTATGCTCCTGGAGCTGACTCCAAAGCGATTTCACGATCACCATGTGCCACAACCCCTTGCGATGCCCTTCTTTCCCCAGCTTCCTCTCCATCTCCCTTCTTCCTTTCTCACCCTTCTTGAGCAGCGGGATGTCCTGATCCCTTACAAACGGGTCTGTCATCCCCCTATACCGGTCACATCGCATGAAGTGCTCGTACGTTTCCAGCTGGCGGCCGCAGTTGTATCGCATGTACTCCTCCGGAAAATCCATACATCATGCCTGTACCACCTCATTATTGTCCCCCGCACTGGCACCTGATCCGTGACTGCCTCCAGCTGCCTGGTTTGCAGTCTTTTGGGCAGCGTTTCCGGCCTCAGCCCGTTGCAGAAGTGGACCTGCTGTCCCACCTTGCCCTCGAAGTACCCGCTCAGCTTTACCACTTCCGGCCCCCTTCACACACCTGAGCCAGCGTGTGCACTGGCTGTGTGTACATTCGTAGTTCCCGTCTGCCCCTGTCGTTCTCCACCACCCATCTTCCTCTCTCCTCGTCCCCCACCCTCAGTGGTATATGTATCAACTGGAGGTGATCCCTTCTGTCCGGCACCCTCCACTCCGGTTCGTGCTCCTTGCCCAGCACTTGTGTCGCTTTATGCGCCTCATGATTCCCTACTCCCGTCCGATGAGACTCTGTAATAAGGTGGGACATAACACCCAGACAGACAGACAGACAGAAAGAAATATCGGTTTAGAATTGATCCAGACAGACAGACAGACAGAATTCTTTGTTCCGCAGTCGCCGACGTCGCAGTCGCGACAGTGACCTGGCATCATGAGAATAAAGAAGAAGAAGACGACAGAATAAAGATTGAAGGTAAAAGTCTTTTGCATGATTTTAAAGTGCGAAAGGACAGCAGACAGTCTCAGGTTTTTCTGTTCGCACAGGAAACAGAGGTCATGGTGAGAAGGGTATTAATGGGTTTATTACAAGCATGGAACCATGGATTCCATGTATGTTTGTTCCCTTCTCCGTTGCATGCATATGTGCATATGTAGGCGCGTTGCGTTGGATAGAAAAAGTCGCTTCGTAGCCTTGTCGCTTCGTAGCTTGTTTCGCTTTTATTGCTTCTCTTGCTTCACACTTCCTTGTAAGTCGTGAGTGGAGAGCCGTGCCATGAGTGCATCAAGACACTCACAAATATTCGAATCCATAATAAGGTGTGAGTGCATCGAAGCACTCAATGTTCGATTCCCAACAAAGGTGTGAGTGCATCAAATCACTCAAGGGTCGATTCCAAACAAGGGTGTGTGTGCATCAAGGCACTCAAGGTTCGATTCCAAGCGAGAATGCGAGTGACTTATAACCCTTAATGTGGTCCGAATCAAGAGTAGTGTGAATGCATGAGAAAAGATGTGGTGAGACAACTTTATTGGCTTGGTGAGAACTTATGGGATGAATAAAGGATTTCAACAACGAATCTTCGTTAATTAAGACGACTTAATTTTAATTATTTTGTCGGTTAGTTATGTTGTTCATTGTTGACATACTTATTCCGTTCGTGCTCGGTTTGTTGAACGTGCCAGCCCCGTGTGCACTTGTGATATTTATAATTGTTTGCTTGTGTGATCGCACACGTAGATACTTGCATTGCGTTGTCTACGTGTCGAATTTGGGTTCGCTTTGGAGTCATGATGTCTTGTGATCTAAAGCTAAAGACCCGACAAGATATGGTTCAATCGTACCAAGTGTTAGATGGGAAGTCTTTACACTTTTGTACACAACCATATAAATGCATGTTTCGTCTCTCCCCTCTCCATGCCATATTTGGTATTCGTGTTACACTTTGTGATTTCTGTGTACAGGACTCCTATATTTGGATCTATTCAATTTCAATTGAATTCAACAATGATGAACTAAATAAATCAAGTTCAAATCAAGTACATCTGGGAAAGTGTACATCCGAATTGTATGAGCCCATTCGAGATTGGACAAGCAAATTTCAGTGGACAAGGTCAATAATTGTGCATTGGAATTGGATTGTTCGCTGCGTGTTGTTGTTGTTGGTTGATTTAAATTATAAAATCTCCATTTTTATCCAAGGTTCAATTGGGATCTACGAGTAGATCAAATGGAAGAACCACAACAAAATTTACATGATGGACTAGATTACCCAGGGTCAAGTCTATTACATGGTAGCTTCGTAGACAAGGTTCTGCCCGAGGAAGAGCCCGACAATGAAGCCAAAAAGGATGAAGGGGCGCTGCCCAAAATGGGATATGGCCCTAAAAAGCAGCCCCGTCCTTCCATAGGCAAAAGTCAAGACTTACTTGAGCTGAACGAATTTTCGGACGACAGTGGAGTCGGTGATGAGCACATGTATGATGTGCCCAGTTCGAGCAATACCCAACGGAGGAGATCCAAAGAAGTGAAGGTGCAAGGACTGAAACAGAAACGGTTAACGCATGGCGCAAGGAGCAACAACTGGAAGATGAGGGTGTGGAAGATGACTTTGAATTGGCGTGGAACATTGTGACGGGAACAGTGCTTCCACATGAATATAAAGGAAAGGCAGAATTCCGAGATCTGCAGATTGACGTGTCCCAGGACATGACTTCAGAACGATGGGTTACCTTCTGGGCGGAGTTTCAGCAAAAGGGCGCTAAAGTCAAAGGAGGTATGACCCATCAGTTGGCCAAGGAGGCATTGCTGCAACATTTCTATTATTATCGTGCAAAACGTCCCCAAGACAAATTGTGGGAAAGAATGGAGCGACGACTACATGGGGATGAAGCAGCGTATGCCCCTTATTCCTATGTTGAGATGTTTGCGTGGATATGCGGGCAGCTGGTCAACAGGGACCAGGCACAAGAGTCACGCCGACAAATTTTGGGAGCAGTGAAGTCTGACCAGACACAGGTTGTTCGGGAGTTGAATCGCGACGTCACGAGGCGAAGATCATCGGAAGACAAGTACAAGAATAGGTCCACAAATCGGGACAGTCGAGACTATCACCGAAGTTGGGACAACAGGCACGGCAAGGACGACAAACGGCACTCCACCGCAGACAAGAGTCGCAAAGAGTTCCGACGGTCGAGTGACAGCCGCTCCAGGGACCGATATCAGGAGGATAGACACCGCAGTTCCCGTGACCAATATCAGGATCGACAAGGAGATCGTGATCAGAGAGAACCGCGACGACGAGATGACAGACGGTACAGCACTGCATCCGATGGTTCTGCCAAAACGCAAAGTTCATGGTCGTCAGGGAAGACGTCGACAACAGCATGGAGAACAACGCGGAGTAACAGCCCACATGGGTCCGAACGATCAATGAGGACGGACGACCACAAATGTTTTGGATGTGGCAAGTACGGTCATCATCGGAAGGATGGCCCACGCGATAGAAAGGACAGAGATTCAAAAAAGCGAAGTGATTCGAAGAAAAATGAGAGGGACAAAAAGTATCGGAAGGGTTCCGACAGCAAGAGACGACAGACGGGCAGGCTGCGGCAAGTTGAGGCCGAGGAGGAGACCGCGAGGAAGGAGGTTACAGAAACAACTCCCACGGCAGTACAGAACCCTTAGTTGCACAGGCGGCCCCGTAGGCGGCGACGCTATCATGACGTCAGTCGCACCAGCGCCCGGGGGTCACAGCCTGTACGGGCCAGCACCAAAAAGGCGATCTGGCATTTGAATATCAACAAAGTCGTCAATGTGAGAATCTCTGAACGAAGGAAGGTCAAGATTGATCTCAATGAGATACAAGATGAGGTGGTTCGACCCCAGATACGACGAGGAAAATCTGGAAAAGACGCGGACAGGACCGAAATGATTATTCCGGCCCGGGTGCAATTCCAGCAGACGGCGCTGAGCCTCAGCGACAAGGATCTGGAAGCTTTAGTCGACACAGGATCCGAAATGGAGGCCTTGGCAGGCTTCGAGCTCTTTGACAAAGGGGCACTGGAAGATGCTCAAAGGCCAGTGGCCCTCATTGGGGCAGGCAAAAGCCGCATCAAAGGCGGCAATCAGGGCGTTACGGTCAATTTGACCCTGCCAGTGTGCAAAACGGATGGCAGTATTGTAAGGTACAAATGCCTCAGGGTTTTTATATATGTTGCAGACATAGGACGAAAGTTGATTCTTGGATTTCCATTTTTTCTTCGTTATAATTTGTGTGTTGTACCGGGCATGCCATCGTTGATGCAAGTGCCACGATTCGTGCATCGCACACCGCACTATCAGCATGGGAAACCTCAATCAGTGCATCATGTTGATTTGGTACAGGTTCAACCACCAGAGCAATCAATCCAGGATTATGATGAAAGAATTCAGGTACAACGCAACACGATTGCTAATGTCCGCATGACGAGGCATATGAGCAAAATAAGGTATGTGCACAGTGAACACAGGCAGAAAAATACAGAAGGGAAGCGGCTGAAGGGCTTCTCCAGCATTCATGAATACTCCTGGCAGATTCCATGCACGAATGCTGACTGCCCACGTGTCTTTCACACATACAGTGTGTGGGCGGATCCATTTTTCAGAGATGTTCCTCATCTGTGTGAGCGCTGTGCACCTCGCATGAGTTTGAACGCTAAGGAGAGGGTGTACAGTAAGGAGCCGTCTGTGAACCCTGCCTCTGATGGAGTTCATCACGGCAAATTGCCAATAGCAGAATCAGCCAGACCGGTGGTGAGTTGCGGACCAGTTATACACAGAATGGCTTTTGAAAAGCATGTAGAGCTGGTTCCTCAGGAGGTACAGGGCAGGCGTAGGAAGGGGGTGCGGAAATTGACGGTCGCACTTCATTCCATTGAGGGTAAAGTGCCCAGCCCTCCTTCATCACCCCGCCCCCCCTCTCCTATGGGACATCAGGGCTCGCGACAGCGAGAATGGCCCGAAACTGATCTCACTCGCCAGGATGCGACGCGGGACACACAGCCTGAATTTTTCGAACACGGATTGTATGTTCAGTTGTTGAGCTCACAAGCCACGCCCCCCACATCTGCGAATTCTGAAGATGCAGGATATGATTTGTATTCTGCAGCAGATGTAACAATTTTGCCTTGGAGCAAAGAGCTGATCCCTACGGATATAGCCATCATGGGACCAAAAGGAACTTACGCCCGCATAGCAGATAGGTCTGGCATGGCTTTAAAGCACAGCTTACATTTGATGGGAGGGGTCGTTGATCGCCCATACAGGGGAAATGTGCAGGTCATTCTTTATAATGCATCGCAAACCCCATACCACGTGAGAGTAGGGGACAAGGTGAGTCAGTTTGTTCTGGAACAACACCTGAAGCCTCCCATCAGCGTCGTTGAGTCACTACCTGCAACAGCCAGAGGTATTGCAGGATTCGGCAGCACTGGGTACCGTTCCACAGAGTCTATGCAACACCTGTTAACCCATGTGCAGCTCAAACCGGGATTAAATGAGGGACTCGGAACTCCTGTGGGACTCAATCCGGTGTTAACAGACCCCTCCACCCAAGTATTACACATACTACAGTTTATTCAGCTTTTTTCAGAGTTACATAAAATACCCATACCTATGCCTGATAATGTCCCGTACAAATCTCAACTCCTTGAAGGAGATACGCACAATGTCCTCCCGCTGTTGCTGGTGTTCGCGGCAGTGGTGGCAGTGACAATGGCCGATGTGGTACGACAACAATCTCTGCCACATTTATTTAGAACCAACACCCACACCTCAAGTCGCTCTTCGGAGGCGCCGATCATTCCGTCACAGGATATTGGATCGACTCAGGCACATTGCGAGTGGACGCAGCTACCTGAGTTTCAGAAAAGCAGTCAGGACAGATTTTCAACAACTGTGGAACCGCCAGGCTCAGATCAGGGCCCTGTTGAACAGTGGGCACCAGATGAGTTTCAGGGCAACTGGGGATATGCCAGGATGCCCAACACGTCAGCGATTCAATCAGTACCTTGTATGGTTGCAAACATGCAAGAGTTGGATATCTGGTCCGATCCTCCTGGGTTGCAGGAGGCCAGGGAGTCGAGACCCCTGTCTGACAAGGTTTTGAAGGTAAAGTCACACCTCATGAGGAGGGTTCAGGGCAGCTACCTGGATAACCGGAGCCGCCATATAAAGGCCACAGCGAAACAGAGAAAGTACAGGAGTAAAGACACAGTGTTGACTGTCAGGCAGGAGATTGTTGACAGAATAGCCGCTTGGACGGCCACTATTGACCCAGATCACCAAGATTTTTGCATCCAGCAAGATGTGTTTGGTTCCCAGAAAACAGCACGGTTCACGGAACACTTTGGGGGTTGGGAGAAGTCATTTTACAGGGACTGGGGACAGAAACCAGTGTGGCTTCACCCCTCCCCACATCAGTGGGAACGTTGTGTCAGAAAACTTTTCGTTGACGGAGCCAAAGCCCCTAAACCTGGGAATAACAAGTGGCGATTAGTCATTGACTATCGCTGGCTTAATTCCCAGCTTAAGGGCAAAAATTTCCCCCTCCCCGTCATCGAAGACCAGCTGGCCAACCAGCATGGCAATTTTTTGTTCACCCTGCTGGACTTGGAAGATGGCTTCCACCAAATGCACCTTGAGGAGGACAGTAAGCATTTGACAGCTTTCTGTACCCCTTTTGGTGTATTTGAGTGGAACGTCCTTGCCATGGGGGTGAAGGTAGGGCCTGCGGCCTACCAGGAAATGGTTCAGCACGTCACCCGCCGATGCCCTGCGGCAAGGCCATATATAGATGATATATTGGCTTCCTCAGGTAGGGAAAGTATTGATGGGGCACAGACTGTTGCAGACAAACAGAGACCAGGCACCCTGGAAAAATATTTTCAGAAACATTTTGATGAAGTCTGGCAGCTATTCCAGGCTTTGGAAGCTGCCGAGTTGACAGTGAAACCTGAGAAATGTCATTTCTTCAGACGCACTGTCAAATACGTGGGGCACATACTCAAGGATGGGAAGCGCTTCCCTGATCCAGGGAAAGTGCAAGCCATAGAGGAGTGGGACCACAGGACCATTACCACAACTAAAGCTTTAAAAGGCTTCTTAGGGTTAGTGGGATGGTACCAAATTTACATACCGGGGTTTGCCAAGCACGCCCGCCCACTAACGGAAGCTCTCCAAGGAAAATATAAATTCGAGAGTAAACCAGAGGGTGGGACAGTGGAATTGGATGCAACAGGTCTCCCAAAGAAACGAAAAAGGGTGAAGTTGTCTGCAAAGGAATTGCAGATACAATGGACCCCAGAAATGATTGCAGGGTTCAAGGAACTAAAAAAAGGTTTGTGTGACATGGTCATGAGTGAGGATAAAGGGTTGGTGTTGCCACGACCGGATGGTCAGTGGTTGATCCGGTGTGATGTCAGCGACTTCCCTGTGGGAGGGGCGCTGGAGGAAATGCAACCTGATGGTTCATGGCGCCCAGTGGCCTTTTACAGCCGGAAGTTGCAAAGTGAACGTGCGGGAACCACTAAGGAGGGGTTCACACGCACCAAACACACCGGGCAGTATGGGTGGACCCCCGCGAGAAAGAAACATACGCAATTGTTTCTTGTTTGCTCAAATTTCAGAGCTGGATAGGGGGCCAGGAAATCACGGTCAAAACGGACCACAGTGCCATTGTAAAATGGTACAAAGAGGACTTGTGCACCATCTCTGGGCCCTTGGGGCGTCGGGGAAGGTGGCATGAGTTCCTCAGTAGATTCAATCTTTTGATTGAATATACGCCTGGCCCTGAAAACCACGTGGGAGACGCACTCTCACGATGGGCATATCCTGCAGGCACAGCCCAGGATACAAATTTTCATGGGGGTGATGCCGATCTCGCGGGGTGGCAAAAAGGAGAAAGGAAGGAAAGGGAATGTATCAGACAGAAATTGCAGGACCAGTACCCTCAGGCCTATACTGCAGTTCATGCAGTCAATGGCTGGAATGCTTCTGAGGTGGAGTCCAAACTCCGGCTTATCAGAAAGCATGCGCAACTTTGGGCCACTGATGACCAGGGAAGGGAATTTCAGTCGTCAGAGGAGTTATTTTTACACACACTACAGACGATGCAGGACAGGAGCAATTTTTCTTCCCTCCCTTCCTCCTCTTCAGTACGCGCGGTGACTGCGATGAGCAGAAGACAAGTCACTGAATTGTATGACGGGTTCAATAACATGTCATGGCACATGCCAGGAGTTTACAGGTATGCATATGATGTCCCCGATGTCAAGGAAGTAAAAATACCTCCAGCATGTGCTGTCCTGACAGCTGACTGGACAGAGCATTACAGGGCAGACCCATTTTTTGAGTCGCATTGGGAGACGTCAGAAGCAGACACTGTACTTGACATCAATGGATGCGAGTATGTATATTATCAAGCAAACGTCAGGTCAGAAGGTAAAAGTTGCGTCCCTGTCAGCCTGATTACCAAGGTGTGCAAGGCTACACATGAGTTTGCACACCCTGGAGTACAAAAGAGTAGTGAGATGATGGACAGACGGTACAAGTTCACTGTACCCAAGAGACAGTGGACTGATGTGTTGTCAGCGGTAATTGAAGGGTGCTCAGTGTGCCAGGCGACTAAACACCGACGTGGCACACAACCCGAGTCCAATCACTCATACCCGATCCCTGAGTATCCCTTCAGTAGTATTTGTATTGATTTCTGTGATCTCAGTTCGATGCCATGCACACACAGAGACACAGAGTATGATTTTGTATTAGTAGTAGTGTGTAGGCTTACGGGTTATGTCATTGCAACCCCCTGCCAGAAATCCCTCACGGCAGAGGGTTTGGCAGAATTTTTTTTGGAGAAAGTGGTACAGTTTGCGGGGCTGCCACATACGATATTTACAGACCATGATCATTCGATCAATGTGAAATTCTTTCATACGCTATGCAGCCAAGCGGGGGTGGATGTTAAAAACAGTCCCATATACCGCCCACGATCCAACGGCAGAGCGGAACGGGCAGTGCAAACTGTAATCACGAGTCTGCGAAAACTTTTGATGCAGATAAAGAAAAAGAATTGGGTTCAACTGCTTCCGTTGGCGGTTTGGACCAGCAATGACATTCCTGGTGTTGTATCGGGGTACTCTCCCCATTATCTCATGTTTGGGACGAATCCCATAGGTTTTGAAGATTGCCTCCTGTGATCCCTGAACATGGTTCAGAGGATGCAGTACAATGTTTCAGCGAACTGATAGAGGACAGGAGGTATGTGCAGGAAACGTTGCAGGCCCAGCATGATAAGCTGGCCAAGGCTTATCATAAAGCACATCCTACTCACGTGTACGAGAAAGGGGAGCGGGTATGGTACAAGGGGCACCAAAAGGAAACAAATTCCAAACCGCAGAGGGTTTGGACAGGCCCAGCTGAGATCCTGGCCCGGCGGGGCCGGAATCAATATACAGTGGCCACGTAGAGAGGGGAGGTGGTTCTGGATTCCATGAGGATTAAACCGTACATACCCCCCCATACAGAGCAGGGAGAGGACACACAGACACCTCCGTTACATTACTATACAGATCAGGATTTCCTGATCGAAACGGACGCATACGTGTTAGAAAAAGGTTTGGACCACAAACCCAAAAGGGCAACGTCCAAACAGCCAAAACAGCTCATTTTTGCACGACATTAATGATAACTGGCTGGCGTACAACGCAAACCACGGCATTTCTGTGGACTTGCGAGATGTCCGCATGATCGATTCACCTCACCCCCAACCCTTACAGGACCTGCAGCAGTTGGAGGACATTGGGGCCATCACTGGATCTAGCAGGATCCAGATGGCTCGGGAGCAAGAGCGTGAGTGCACCAATTTGATACAAATGGAGCGAGTATCCAGACCAGGGAACTCGGCGGGGCAACAGTCTCTAAATTTTTCGCACAAAGGGACCAGGGTATTGCGACGACTGCTACACAGTAACAGTCCGGAAAAAAGAGTTGCGGCTTGTCAAGAGTTAAATAAACGCTCTTGAGTTCCTCTTCCTTTCTGTTACAGGTCAAAGCCAGGTCAGAAGTGGAATTATCTCTCCTTCCCTTTTGTTAATGACTGTGAGCAGGTATGAAACTGCGACACATTGACTGCTTGGAGCAGGGTAGGATAGTATAGGACGTTCAGCCCCCCCAGCCCCCCAGCAGCTTGTGACAGTCAGTTGGGACTGCAGTATGAAGCCTTGCTTCAGATGGCCATCGCCGAGGGGTATTTGGAGAACAACCTCCAGGCGCTCACAGACTACGAGTGTCGGCAGTAGCGATCAAAGGGACCACTACCCGGAATGCCGGAGAAGGCAGGTTGTCAGGATGATCCTAACCAATACCCCCCCAGATGTCTATTTTTCCAAGGGAAACCCCGCCTTGTGGGGCTCATAGCCCAACATCCCTGTATTATGGCAGAAGTGACACCCCAACTATATGGGATCGGTCATCACAATGACGATGGCGGATTGAGTTGCACATTCCATCCCCCCCCCCCATCTGCGTGTCACGTCAGGTCTGGTATTTTGTCCACATGTTTATACCAGCTCGTAAGTGACCGCTTAGAAGCTTAGGAAGGGGGTGTAATAAGGTGGGACATAACACCCAGACACACAGACAGACAGAAAGAAATCTCGGTTTAGAATTGATCCAGACAGACAGACAGACATAATTCTTTGTTCCGCAGTTGCCGACGTCGCAGTCGCGACAGTGACCTGGCATCATGAGAATAAAGAAGAAGAAGACGACAGAATAAAGATTGAAGGTAAAAGTCTTTTGCATGATTTTAAAGTGCGAAAGGACAGCAGACAGTCTCAGGTTTTTCTGTTCGCACAGGAAACAGAGGTCATGGTGAGAAGGGTATTAATGGGTTTATTACAAGCATGGAACCATGGATTCCATGTATGTTTGTTCCCTTCTCCGTTGCATGCATATGTGCATATGTAGGCGCGTTGCGTTGGATAGAAAAAGTCGCTTCGTAGCCTTGTCGCTTCGTAGCTTGTTTCGCTTTTATTGCTTCTCTTGCTTCACACTTCCTTGTAAGTCGTGAGTGGAGAGCCGTGCCATGAGTGCATCAAGACACTCACAAATATTCGACTCCATAAAAAGGTGTGAGTGCATCGAAGCACTCAATGTTCGATTCCCAACAAAGATGTGAGTGCATCGAAGCACTCAAGGTTCGATTCCAAACACAGGTGTGAGTGCATCAAGGCACTCAAGGTTCGATTCCAAGCGAGAATGCGAGTGACTTATAACCCTTAATGCGGTCCGAATCAAGGGTAGTGTGAATGCATGAGAAAAGATGTGGTGAGACAACTTTATCGGCTTGGTGAGAACTTATGGGATGAATAAAGGACTTCAACAACGAATCTTCGTTAATTAAGACGACTTAATTTTAATTATTTTGTCGGTTAGTTATGTTGTTCATTGTTGACATACTTATTCCGTTCGTTCTCGGTTTTTTGAACGTGCACGCCCCGTGTGCACTTGTGATGTTTATAATTGTTTGCTTGTGTGATCGCACGAGTAGATACTTGCATTGCGTTGTCTACGTGTCGAATTTGGGTTCGCTTTGGAGTCATGATGTCTTGTGATGTAAAGCTAAAGACCCGACAAGATATGGTTCAATCGTACCAAGTGTTAGATGGGAAGTCTTTACACTTTCGTACACAACCATATGAATGCATGTTTCGTCTCTCCCCTCTCCATGCCATATTTGATATTCGTGTTACACTTTGGGAATTCTGTGTACAGGACTCCTATATTTGGATTTATTCAATTTCAATTGAATTCAACAATGATGAACTAAATAAATCAAGTTCAAATCACATACATCTGGGAAAGTGTACATCCGAATTGTATGAGCCCATTCGAGATTGGACAAGCAAAATTCAGTGGACAAGGTCAATAATTGTGCATTGGAATTGGATTGTTCGCTGCGTGTTGTTGTTGTTGGTCGATTTAAATTATAAAATCTCCATTTTTATCCAAAGTTCAATTGGGATCTACGAGTAGATCAAATGGAAGAACCACAACAAAATTTACATGATGGACTAGATTACCCAGGGTCAAGTCTATTACAGACTCCTGCTTCACCTGGTGTAGTACCAGGGGCACTTTCCTCATCTCCACCAGGTGCCATATCGTGTGAACCTGGGACGCCAGCCCCGTGCCAAGGGCTTCATGTAGCGGCCTGTTGGCTAGTCTCCTGCGGGACGCCATCTGGAGGAAGAGAGAATTGAGGGTCCAGGTCAGGCACGCCTTGAAGAGATCACAGTCGAGACAGTAAAGGACAATTTCCGTCATGCGCCAAGTGTAGGGAGCGACCCACGACGGCCTAAGAAGCATTTTCAAAGACGTGCTGGCGCAAATCCTCGGGAAGAGTTGCATTCCACCATCAGTTCCCGGAGACCCGAATAGAATTCGACACCTGGGAGTGTCAATATTCAAAGGACCGATCCTGAACATGCGACTCTGTTCACAGTGCAAGGGCGCCTTTGTGCGCGTTGGAACGACTCCTTGGACTCCAGCATGGAACTGTTAGTTGACTGTGGAGCGACGAGTGACTTCATGACGATGCAGAAAGCAAAGAAGGCGCAACTTCCCCTCTACGAACTCACACACCCAGGACACGTCATGACTGCCGGAGGTGTCCAAGTCGAAGTACGATACTACATGAGAGCTTATGTTCGAATATGGGAATTCGTATTTCGACACCACTTCAAGGTTTTGGAGATTCTGCCGGATGTGGTGCTTGGGTTACCATGGCTTCCAAGCAATAACCCGACTATCGACTGGAAGGAGCGGTATGCAGATGTACAACATGGATCGACCTCATACCGATTGTCCTTCGATGAGTCCAGGAATTTCACCCAGTTACACTTCCAGGTCGCTTCGAAATTGGACCTCCTTTCGACAGTTTCATCTAGTACCTCGACAGTAAGCCCGGCTGGAAGCCCTGCACCACCTGCCAAAGAATGCACTGACCTACGCTCGTCGGCATGTGCCACAAATGATGCCGACGCACTTGATGAGTCAGAAACGGAACATGGTATCACCGGTGAGGAGTGCAGCAACATGGAAATTGAGTACATGTCTTTGCTAAAGCTTAAGCGGCAGATCCGTCGAGCTGACCCCACTGGTGATCAAGTGTTTCTGTGCTGCATGCCTCGACCCGCAGTGCCGGTCCATCAAATGCGCAACATGCAAGATAAGAGTGACGATGACGGGCTTGACCCAGTTCGACGCAAGTTGCCTATTCGAATACACAAATGGGCAGGTTTTTACGACCAGGAATGCGCAGAGTTCGGCGAATCGCCTCCGCATCAACTTGGAAGAGACCATCGAATATGCCTCGACACTAAAGACAATCCTCCGTCGGTACACCCTTACAACATGGACCCAAGCCAATTGGATAAGCTTTGACGACAACTGGACAAGCTGCACTGATCTGGCCGAATTTCACCATCCTCAAGTCCATATGGAGCGGGTTGCCTGCTAGTGAGAAAAGCAAATGGTAAATGGCGTATGTGCGTCGACTACGGAGCTTCAAATATCCGAATCGGTCGAGATTGATATCCTTTACCTTTCATCCAATCCATACTGCGTGCACTGGGGGGCTCTACGGTCTTTTCAAAGATCGACCTTGTCAGTGGGTTCCACCAGATTCGACTCCACGACAAAGATATCAAAAAAAATGCCTTCAACACGCAGTTTGGGGCCTTCGAATGGTTTGTTATGCCCTTCGGCCTCTGTAATGCACCATTGACGTTCCAGCACGTCGTCAATGACTGTCTTTGAGACCACTTGGGGTTTTTGTATGGGTGTATATCGATGACAGCCTCAACCTCTCGAAGGACGCTGATGAACACCAACAACACCTCAATTTCCTGCATGAACTGCTACAACGACAGCTGTTATTTATCTGTATCAACAAATCAGGCTTCTTCCAGCCTCGAGTTCCTTTTTGCGGATACATCATCGATAAAGATGGAGTACACATAGACTTCGAAAAGATCAAGGTCATTCAAGGTTGGCCTGCTCTGACCACCGTCCATGAAGTTTGACAGTTTGTGGGGTTGTGTGGATTTTACCAGCAGTTTGTCGAAGAATTCCAGGCTGTAGCGGCTCCTCTCAACACAATGTTTGAAGCAGATTTCGAATGGGAGTGGACAGCCGTGCATCAAGCTGCATTTGACAAGCTGAAGCAAGCAATGATCAGTGCGACACATCTGAGTGCTATCAACCCCCGACAGCCGTACCATCTGTAAGCGGATGCTTGAAAGGATTGCGTAGGGGCCATGGCAGCACAAGGATGTGCACACGGGAAGTACAAGGGACATCTCTGACCTATTACCTTTAGGTCACGGCAAATGCAATCTGCTGAACGTGGATACCCTATTCGAGAACAGGAGCTTTAGGCCATTGTGCTAGCCCTGAAACAGTGGTTTCATCTTCTTTGAGGACCACAGCAGGTATACCAACCACAAAAGCCTTCGCTATCTCAAAACGTGTCCTCAACCGCTGAAGCACGCTGGTCCCAGTTCCTTGAGGAATACAACTTCACATCGTGGTTTATGCCGGGTCTCGAGAGAGTTTAGAGTATTGGTCCCAATTGTCCTTAGCATGTCCTCCTTGGCTGATGGCAATCACTCCTTTCAAATTGGAATAATCTGGGCAATTGAGATCACGTCCAATAACCACTTTTTGGAGAAGTATGTTTAAACAGAAGGCGTTGTCGTCGAGATTCCCCGCAACAATTATACTCGGCTCCTCGGAGATACCCTCAAACTGAGAATAAGCACTTTCCTTCAGGAGTTTTGAAGCCGGTTCGGACCCCCGTGGCCATCTTTGGGTCACTTGGGGTGTGTATCTATGTGACGGCAAGCCGCCATTGGCTGATATCATACTCTCTCATCCACCTGACCTAACCCGATGTGATAGTGTGATAGGTTTGGCCATTCCGGCTACGAGCGGCCATATTCAGTACCGAGGCGCCGCCAGATGAGATTTATATATCAGAATATCAGGAATCAACAGGGTTTTTTTATCATAATGTTTCCGTAATTTTTCCGCCTTCCGTTTTGATGGTCAATGTATCGGCGACTGTCAGTTGGCTCGCGATTTTACGGTAACCGATTGGTTAACTGTTATTTCCAGATATTTTGGCGGAAACCCCGATGAAGGGTCAGATTTCATCAGTAAAGGGTTCGTTGCTTCCGCAATTTTCTAAATATGCAATCGAAATTTTAATCTGAATTTTTCGCGATGTCGAAATCGGATTTTTGACTTCGACATCGCCGCACATGATTTGGTCTTCTTCGAGTGGTCAAACTCCTTTCCCTATGCCGAAATCAGGTTTCCCTTATACTTGCCACCCATTTGACTTGGAGATATAAGGGAAACAAAAGTGAATCGTAGGACCACTTTGAAGCGCCATATCTACGCGCGAGTGTGAGGAAAGAGAATAAGAAAGGTTGCGTTGCAAGCGCCTTAGTCTCAACTTATTTTTAGTAGGGTCCAACACCTTAAGTCGTCACACACACTCGTTGTATCATAGGATCATGGTCAACATGGTAGAAACTTGTTTTTAACTTGTTGACCATGTGTTCGGACTTGATATTATGACTTTCGAGTGTAGCGCATGAGTCTTGCGGTTGCATAGCATCTTTTCTTTAGGTTCTCACGTCCATTTAACTCAAAGTTATGACCATGGAGGGGCATGGCATACCATGGTGGGAGCCTATTTCAAGGGCTATGTGTGATATTGGTAGTATATGTCTGGATATGCTCACGCCCATGTTATATATCTTCGTGTGGCCGAAGAGATGGGGAGCCACACGTGACAAGGGCTTTGCCCATGTGCCAATTGTCGAACTCAAAGCGCTAGACCAAGTCTACCGCGTATGTATTGCTCATGGTATGTCTGGCAAAGAGATCCATGAGTGCACTCCCGAACTCATGGGGCATGTAGATATGAGTGGGCAAGGTATCTCCATGCGACCGATTGGGGATCCAAGTGGGGGAATTGTTCGCTAATGGTTCCAATCATTTGTATATTGAACCATGCGCGGATATCATGGGTGAGCATAGAGATATACTATCATGACAAATTTGTATTTGGACATGTTTTCATGTTTTTGACCTCAATTTTTGCTCATTTTTGCGTTTTGTGTACTTACCTGGTCGGCAATCAGCAAGAAGCCTATGGAGAGTCGAACCATGGTATGTTGTTCATATGTTGGCGTATGCTTTGGAGTTGAACACCACCATATGCCGGATCGCGTACTCCATTTGGCTTGGCGCACGAAGGATAACAAGAATTGGTCTCAAGATCATGGGCTGACTTGGGCAGTGCAAGGCGCCCATATCCGAAGGGGTTTCGAGGGTAAAGTGGGGATGTACATGGGCATTGACCTTTGGTCTCTATCCTCCATGAATACTAGACTCTGATTCCATGCATGCTTTGAGCCTTCGGATAAGTGGTAACTTCAGTTTTGAGCATATATTTGATATATGGCCAATATGGTGTGAATTGGCAGTTTTTGGCATGTTATGAGTTCAAACTCACGGGGCATATCTCCAAGCCCATTCAACCCCAAGTCCATCCAAGGTTATGTCAGGGTAGGGCATGGTCCTGAGTGCCACTCTAGGCCATGACACGCCAGCCCCCTTTTTGGGCTAGGATTTAGAGGCTTGGGAGTGAACACATTTTTGGGGTTTATGTGGTGACTTTTGACACATGGCATTTAGCCATCTTATGTGACCGGGTTCAGGGCATCATGTTGGTGAGTCAAGGGAAGGTCTTGAGTCCAGGGAATGAGGGGTCTATGACTGTGAATGTGTAGTTTTCCATCTTTCCCCAACTTTGCTTTATTTGTGTTCATATGCCAATTTCAGGGCTTTCCTCTTTGGTGCAATTCTTGTACATGCCCGCCACCGTGGGACGACCGGTGTGCTGAACGGAAGTCCGCAGCGTATATTGGATTGTGGATTGGGTTATTGCTGTATTTGTGGGATCTGATTGCTGTTCAGGGTTGAAGGAGGATTTCAATTTCTATATTTTTGGATTTGGGACCCTGGATTTTGAGCAATGCAATCGTTGATCAGGAGCAAATCGGCAGGGGTTACAGGCGGAAGGGGCACAGCAGGGGCCGGTCCTGGTAGGGACCTTCTTTATGGTAGCAGAGGCGTACCTGCTGCCCCTACCTACCGCCGACCCGGGGACTTGGGCCCCTATGAGCCCTGCCCAAGTACGCCCCGGGTGCGTATTGTGGACTCGGTGGAGACCACGCCGGAAGTTGAAGCCCGAAGAGAAGTACGACGTTCGGGAAGAGGAGGACTTGACACGGAGGACCTGGTCTCCATGTGTGAGCGTCGCTGCCGAAAGGCATGCAACCTCCGCTCCGCCGCGGAGGACTCTTCGGAGACCTGCCATTCAGGCAGCAGTGGAGGACGAGCCCGGTGCTACCGGAAGCGCGGGTCACCCAAGCCCGCGGCAGGGGACGCCGGGGCCATTGATACGGACCCCAGCCCGGTCAGGCTTTGGGAATCCGAGGGGCACTCTGATGGCTATCGGACTTGCTTCCCCTCGGAGTCGGAGAAGATGCCCGCGCCGACCGCCAGGGCGCATACGGCCCCCGAGCCCGCTCTGAAGCACGACGCCGAGGGCTTGGAGAGGCCAGCCAGGGCCAGGACGGCACCTGTGCCCCGTCACACGGGACCAGAGATGGACGCCATAGGCGATACGCCCATGGGCGATGAGTCTGAGGTGCCGGGAACCGCGGGATGCGCTGGATAAGGTGGAAAGCACGCTGAGTGCCACTGCGAGCACGTGTCCTTCCTCATGGGCAAGTACCCAAAGATGGGAATGGACGCCATCGTGCATCGCCTCGACAGTCTGGACTACACGAAGGACGGTCTAGAGGAGGACGTCGCGGGAATCCTGGATGACCAGTCGGCAGCGGAGAGAGACATGGCGGAGCTGCGAGCGGATCAGGCCCGGTACCGGGAGAATCTGGAGCTGGCCCTGCAGAAGCAGCAGCGAGTGGTGGACAGCCTCCTCCACCTGGTGGAGGACATGTCGGGACGCCTGAAAAGGCTAGAGGAGGTACAGCCCCTCGCCTCGGGTCCGGCCTCCCGGCAAAGCCAGCAGCGGCGGAGCTGGTGGAGCGGGTTAAGACCCTCCAGTCGCCATGGATAAACCCATGGGCGGCCCGGCAGAGGCACCCTACGCGCCTCCGCGTGTTGACCCGGGTGCGCTGCCGTTTGTTCCCATGTTCAGCGAATCCACAATGCTCGGGGAACACACGGCACCGGCCGGGTCCATGCGGGAAGGGCACGTAACCACGGACCCGAGGAGCCTAACGGTACAGATGTCCCACGCCGCCCAGGATCTACCGACCACTACGACTGCCCACGCAGTTTATGCGGAAGAGGAGATCCAGAGCCAGACCATGCAGGGATGAACCATGGGAAGTGCCGACCGACATGGTCGAGGTCACCCAAGCGGAAACCTGTGGGCGAAGGACCCCAATACGGGGATATGGACGGCCGATGGAGCAAGTCCTTCCCGCATTCCAAACCCCATGGGTTCAGGCCCAACTGGACCGCACTCCATGGAGGAGAGGGATGTACGGGGAGTGCACTGACACCCCCCGGCCACAGGTGGTACCCGTCTCGGTGGCGTGGTGGCTGGGGACGTCAGAGGCGCCATCAGCATTGACGACCTCAGGGGAATCAAAATCCCCTACTACAATGGCAACCCCTCCAACCTGGATGACTTCATCCTGGATTGGGAGGACTTTGCCGAGGAGGTCGTCGGTGAGATGCGGGGAGCGCCGCGGGACAAGTGGGTATGCCAGACATTCCCACACCGGCTGGCGCAGGACCTGAAGGAGGAGCTGCGGGATCAGATCCGTGAAGGACTGATCCGTACGGAGCAGGCCTGCCTCCAGTGGTTGGAGGATGAGTAGCGGGTGGACGCTCCGAACCAGAAGCTGGAGGACTTGTGGTCCATCCCGCTGCAGCTGGACCGCGGTGAGTTGCGGGTCCGGGAGTGGAACCGGTACCTGCGGAAGTACCGACGGAGCCTCAAGCTGGTTGAGGACTGGAACGAGTCCAGCGAGATCCGTCACCTGCTGAAGGACGTTCTGCCCGGCCACTGGAAGAGGCGAGTGGAGGACGAGGAGAAGAAGCGAGCCGAGAAGCGGGTGGCGGTGAGGATCATGGCGGCGGAGGATACCCATCCGGGTATCATGGAGTTCTTCAGGAGGAACCTGGGCGAGCCCAACCGGATGTTGGGACTGAAGAACGCCGTGTACGTGGAGGTATTTGGAGACACCATGGGGCAAAGGTTGCTGCGCCTCAACAACGTGGAGTGGAGGCGCGGGGAGCCGCTGAGGATGCAGGTCATCTTCGCGCGCATGTGCCTGGACGAGATCGTGAAGTACATCACGGTGGAGTTGAAGCTCATTGCGAAGAACGAGGCCCACGTGCAGGATCGATATGGTCATGGACAACGAGGCCACCGAGAAGACCGCCATCATCAGGAGATCCAGGAGGACACGGCCAACTCCGCGGAGAATGGTAGTGGAAGTGGCCAAGACCACTGGACCTGGTCCCGGGAGGATCACGAGGAGGCCCACTTCTTCGCGTTTGTGGCGCACAACGTGAGGGACCATGGGCCGGATCGGTCCAGATGGAGCCGGGTGGGACCCAAGAAGGGCAATGAGCCAAGGAGGATCGGGAACCCACCGCTCTCGTTCCGGGAGTACGGGTCTCAGCACGACGGGTGCTGGGTCTGTTATGGCAAGGGAAACAACCATGCACACGACCACCGTCAGTGCAAGGTGTATGAGGCGGACAAGAAGGCCTACTTCGCCGCCCACCCCGAGAAGAAGCCCAAGGAGCAGCGGATTGCCGATTGGAAGGCAAAGGGCGGAGACGGGGGAAAAGGCCAAGGCAAAGGCCAAGGGAAAGGCGGAGGAAGAGGCTATGGTGGTGGACCTGGCCAGGACCGACGAGTGAGGTCGATCGAGGAGGTTGCTGAGGACATGTTGAGGACATTGGAGGTACTCAAAGCCCAGCAACGTGGTGGACAAAGTCCTGGCGGATCGCAGCCGGAAGGGGCTGCGGGAAGTCAAGTCTAGAGGAGCCCCCACGGGAGTGGGACCTCAGAGGTCTCTCCTCCGAAAATCAGTGGAATCCCGAAGAAAGCGAAGGCACATCGGGTGCCGAAGAAGGCTCCAGAAGAGCCAAAACCACTGAGTTTCGCCACTCCCAACCCCTGGAGCGCCCTGCCAAGGGAAGTTTATGTGGGCAAGGGACGTGGCAAGAAGGAAGGAGCGACCACGGAGAGCCCCGTGGACGGGCAGGACCAGCCCAAGATCTACACCATCCATGACCATACCCTCGAAGTCCTGATGCACCCGGACGTGCTAGAGTTGCATGCCGTGAGAGTTGTCCATACACCGCATGGTGACGAGCGGCAGTTGCACTTGAAGGTGCGTGTACGGTGCGGACAAGAGGAGTTGGTGCTGGATGTTTTGGTGGATACGGGTGCCCAGGTGAGCCTGGTCCGGAGAGGGTTGTTTAAGGACGAATCCCTGCAGCCCAGCCGTAGACCGGTGCGCCTGAAGGTGGCCAACGGGGAGATTATGGGTGGTGGTACCCATGAGGCCACTATCAGTATGAAATTCTGGGAGCATGAGCGCTTGAACCGCCCTGATTTGGCGAAGAGAAGCACTCTATCCGGGAACTTCTATGTGGCCGACATTACAGATTGGGACATGATCATGGGGTATGACTTCATGGTGGCAAACGCCATTGGAGCCCTTCTCCATCGTGCAACGCTGGTCCGGGAGGATGATGAATGCCTCACATGGCTGTCCATGGACTATGCATGCGGATCATCCAAATGGAATGCTGAGGAAGAGGATCGAATCGTCCAAGCGGTGCAAGCTGTGGGTGCCAAGTCCAGAGGAGACCGCGGAGTTCAACTCACGGAGTATGGAATGGCGCTGCAGGTGTACGACAGGATGATCCAAACGCTGGGAGCCGAAGCGCCCGAGACGGACTTCTTCGCTTCCCGGGATGCCCCACTTTTGCGGAAGTGTAGGAGGCATTGGCATCGAGGAGACTCAGCCTGGCATAGGCATTGGGGTTTGAAGGAGTGGGGGCCCATGTATTGGCATGGCTCCCTGGATAATACCAGACGTACGGTGGAGAAGATCGTCGCGGATAGGGCGAAGGGGATCCTGGTCATACCCGGCATAGGATCCGCCCCATGTCCGCTGGAGGGTCTCAAGTCGACGCTGGACTCCATCACCCTGAAAGAGATGTCATTCGGGCCAGAGGAGGAGTTGTTCATCGACGCCAAGGGTGTATCAATGCCCTCCCCGGGTCAAGCGTGGGGCACCAAGGCTTTCCTGGTGGATGGGGCGCAAGCCCAGCCGCCGGGTGATGAAGCATTCATCCGTAGGGTGGAGGCGGTGCCCATGAAGGTCATGTTTGAGCCCAAGGAGGGGACGGATCAGCCAATTGATGGCGTTGACGTCCTTTCCCACGCCGAGATCGACGACATCGTCAACTACATGCGGATGGGGATGCACGACCGTGTGGCAGCCAAGAAGAGGCGGGCCATGGTCACATCTCCGCATTGGTGGGATGACAAGATGTTGATCACCGGCAAGTAGGAGAAGGATGAGTTCGTGGCGAGGGTCATGGATCACATCGCGGACCAATACGATGGTCCGGTTGGGTCGACCCACCAACGTGGGGTTTTCCAAGAGTGGAAACCGGTAGTGACAAGAACCAGCCCGAGGCCGCAATCTTTCGAAGATTATCGGTGCGAATTGCGACCCACGACGATGAAAACGGCATATCGGACGAGGAGAAGTCAGACTTGGACCCAGAAGAGGCCTATACCGCAGTGCGGTCGGTTGTATCGATACCGAAGCAAGCGGCTGAAGAGGCCCAGGAGAACCCGAAGGTCGCCGAGCTGAAGGAGAGGCTGATCAATGCCGATCCGCGGCTATTCAGTGGCGTCAACAACAAGAACCCTCCAGATCGTGGGAGGTTTGGTACAGCGAAGATCAAGCTGAAGCCAAACCCCAAGATCTATCCTCATCGGGAGTACCAACTTCGGGGCGATCGGGCCGAGGCCATGAAGAAGTTGTTGGCCGAGTTCATTGAGCGGGGATGGATCGAACCCTGCGACAGTGAGTGGGCCAGCCCAGCCTTTATCGTGCCCAAGAAGGAGAAGGGCGAGTGGAGGTTGGTGGTGGATTACAGGGGTTTGTAAGAGCAAACCGAGCACGACTCGTACTCGCTTCCCCTGATCGACTCCATCCTCCAAAAACAACAGAAAAAGCGGATCTTCACGGTGTTGGACCTGAAACACGGTTATCATCAGATGCCGCTACACCCGGACTCCTGGCCCTGTACAGCGATGTCCACGCCGCTGGGGCCCATGCAGTGGAAAGTGGTGCCCACGGGCGCCAAGAATGGCAACGCTGCTTTCAAGCGCATGATGGAGGACCTACTCGGTCCAGTCCGGGATTGTGCCGATCCCTTTGTGGATGACATCATTATCGGGTCTGGCACGGAGAACATGACTGAGGATGAGCTCATCGAAGCACATGAGAAGGATCTGCGCCGAGTGCTCAGTGAGCTGGACAAGCACAACATGGTGTGCAAGCCCACCAAAGCCTCACTCTTCGTGAAGGAAGTGGAGTTCGCGGGTCACGTGGTTGGTCGAGGGCAACGCCGTCCCATGCCTGGGAAGCTGGCGTCCCTGCACCACTGGGAAAAGCCCCAGACCATCAGCGAACTCCGATCCTTCATGGGGTTCTGCAACTACTATTCGGGCTATGTCCGAATGTATGCAGAACTGTCGGAGCCGCTGCACAAGATGCTGCAAGTGGGCAAGTTCGATGGCCGGAAGGGGAGCAAGAAGAAGCTTGCCTGGACCCCTGAGGCCGAAGTTGCGTTCAGCCGCCTGAAGGAGCGACTCCTGGGGCAGCTGGGACTATTCTTGGTGGACCCGGACAAGGGATTCGTGCTACGGACAGACGCCTCGGACTATGCTGTAGGGTCAGTCCTCGAGCAGATCCGAGACGACGGGTCACACGTACCCGTGGCGTTTTGGAGTCGGATCCTGGCCGAGGGCCAACGCCGCACCTGGACCGCGAGGGAGAAGGAGACGTACGCCATTGTTTGTGCGCTCAGGAAGTGGTCTGGCCACATCGGATTGCAACCGGTGGTGGTTTGCACGGAACATCAGTCCTTGCAGAGCCGGCACAAGGAGCACGTCGACACCCCCTCGGGACCGGCGGCAAGGAGGGGCCGATGGCATGAGACATTCGCCAATTTCGACCTCAGCGTCGTATACGTCCCGGGGAAGGACAACACTGTGGCAGATTGCCTCAGTCGATGGGCCTACCCCGCGGGCAAGGCTTGGATGGACATATCCAGCCATGGGGAGGCCGAGGAAAACGAGGAGGCCAAGCGCATCATCGAGATGGAGAAGGCCATGGAGCAAGAGGGGGTCAAGTGCTTTGTGGTGATGGCAAACCGTACGGACCTGGCCAAGTTCCGGGCTGCCCGCGTCCAAGCTATTCGAGAGGAAACCCTCGAGCAATGGATGGTTGCCCCTGTAGAGCTAGTCAGGTCGGTGCTCACAGAGGACTGGTCGGATGACTACGCGGCATCCGAGCACTGGAGCAAGTACTGGAATGCCGTGAGCGCCCCGTCAGACGACGAATGGCCCGAGGGCTTGACCGAGGATGGGGACAAGTTGTTCCTCAAGGACAAGCTGCTGGTGCCCGAGAACCGAGTGGAGGAGCTCATTGACCATTGGCACAACGCCCAGCTCATGCACCCTGGACGAGACAAGATGCAGCAAGACCTGGATCGGCGTTTCAAGTTCCCTTCGGGGTACTACACCATCCTGGATAGGTACTGCAGCGACTGTGCTGTGTGTCGGGCCACGAAGAGCCCCAACCACTCCACAGCGGGTGTATACGGCTATACCGGAGGCCCCTATGCGGTCGGTGGCCATGGATGTGTTCGCCATGCCGGATGCCACCGTGGACGGAGAGACATATGATTGTGTCATCCTAGCGGTGGACAGGCACAGCGGGTATAGCATGGCAGTCCCGGGCAAGAAGTCCAAGAACAAGGACAAGAAGGACAAGCATGGAGTGGGGCTGCAGGCCAAGACCGTCGCTAATGCCATGATCAGGCATGGGCTGACGATTTTTGATGTCCCAGCTGTCATCTGCAGCGATCGGGGCAGTCAATTCGTGGGGACGTGGTTCAAGACGATGTGCAAGCACACGGGGATTCGTCACGCCAAGACCGTGGCGTACCACAGCCAGTCGAATGGCCGTGCTGAGGTGGCCGGGCGGCAGATGTTCGAGAAATTCCGCCAGCTGCACATTGAGGAACCGGGCCGGAACTGGTATAACTCGCTGTGGAGAGTGCTCCAGGCGTATCACGACCTTCCGTGACCCACTGGACTGTCGCCCCATCGTATCCTGTTCCTACGGGATCGAGTGTCACGCACTCTCCCGTGGTTGAACCATGGCAAAGTGGCCCGGGATGCGGACGCTATGATGGCTGAGGTGGACGACACGGCGGCCAAGGTGTGCAAGGTACTTCAGGACGAGCATGAGAAGAGGGCCAAGTACTTCAAGCAGGGAAAAGTCCAGAAGTATGCTCTCCAAGACACCGTATGGGTGGAGTGGCACCACAAGGATGTCCTGTCCAGGCATCGGCAGGCATCTTGGTATGTGCCGGGGGTATTCGTGCGGAAGGTCGTGCAGGATGTGTATGCGGTTCGTGTGGGGGATAACAAGATCCTGGACCGCGACCATACCCAGCTTCGTCCCCGAGCACCAGACCCCAGCGGACGTCCCGTCACCTCCGAGTTCACGGCCGGCGATGTGGACTCAGACGACGAGGGTGAGGACGACGACTTCACCGCCGAGAGGATCCTGGCGGACAAGCCGGACCCGGGGACGCCTGTGGGGAGGCTTTATAAAGTCCGTTGGAAGGGATTCGCCGCATCCAGGGATTGGTGGGAGCCTCCAAGCAGTTTCGTGCCGAGGTACACCACGGTCTGGATGGACTATCTGAAGAAAAAGAACATTTCTTTGGATGTCAAGGACGTGTTGGTCCATTTGATGGCTGCAGTAGCACCGTAATTGATCCCCCTTGGCATTTTTGTTTGTTTCTGTGCTTGGGAGATGGGTGAGGGCGTTCATCCGGGGGTGTTTGGGCCTTGATTGGCCATATACCCCCTTCACTCGATCTGCACATATATATTTCATTGTGGTATACTTATTTAGGTCGACCGACGACGTTTCTCTATCTTTGATCCCCTTGGTCCATGTTGTAGATCAAGAGAAGACCGGATATGGCGTAGGGCACGGATTATGAGTGTTCCCAACCCTCCCTTGGGGCGTGGGGGACACCTACGACGTGTGTGGGGCCTCCATGTGTCCTTGGGACATGGGGGGGGGGGTTGGAGCCCATTGGGGTCCTCCCGTCCTCTCTTCAATGACTTCCGAGCGGTAACAACGCTCTGAGTAGGGGGCTGAAGCCGGTTCGGACCCCCGTGGCAATCTTTGGGTCACTTGGGGCGTGTATCTATGTGCCGGCAAGCCGCCATTGGCTGATATCATACCCTCCCATCCACCTGACCTAACCCGATGTGATAGTGTGATAGGTTTGGCCATTCCGGCTACGAGCGGCCATATTCAGTACTGAGGCGCCGCCAGCTGAGATTTATATATCAGAATATCAGGAATCAACAGGGTTTTTTTATCATAATGTTTCCGTAATTTTTACGCCTTCCGTTCTGATGGTCAATGTATCGGCGACTGTCAGTTGGCTCGCGACTTTGCGGTAACCGATTGGTTAACTGTTATTTCCAGATATTTTGGCGGAAACCCCGATGAAGGGTCAGATTTCATCAGTAAAGGGTTCGTTGCTTCCGCAATTTTCTAAATATGCACTCGAAATTTTAATCTGAATTTTTCGCCATATCGAAATCGGATTTTTGACTTCGACATCGCCGCACTTGATTTGGTCTTCTTCGAGTGGTCATACTCCTTTCCCTATGCCCAAATCAGGTTTCCCTTATACTTGCCACCCATTTGACTTGGAGATATAAGGGAAACAAAAGTGAATCGTAGGACCACTTTGAAGGACCATATCTACGTGCGAGTGTGAGGAAAGAGAATAAGAAAGGTTGTGTTGCAAGCGCCTTAGTCTCAACTTATTTTTGGTAGGGTCCAACACCTTAAGTCGTCACACACACTTGTTGTATCATAGGATCATGGTCAACATGGTAGAAACTTGTTTATAACTTGTTGACCATGTGTCCGGACTTGATATTATGACTTTCAAGTGTGGCGCATGAGTCTTGCGGTTGCATAGCATCTTTTCTCAGGTTCTCACGTCCATTTAACTCAACGTTATGACCATGGAGGGGCATGGCATACCATGGTGGGAGCCTATTTTAAGGGCTATGTGTGACATTGGTAGTATATGTCTTGATATGCTCACGCCCATGTTATATATCTTCGTGTGGCCGAAGAGATGGGGAGCCACACGTGACAAGGGCTTTGCCCATGTCCGAATTGTGGAATTCAAAGCGCTAGACTAAGTCTACCGCGTATGTATTGCTCATGGTATGTTTGGGCAAGAGATCCATGAGTGCACTCCCGAACTCATGGGACATGTATATATGAGTGGCGAAGGTATCTCCATGCGCCCGATTGGGGATCCAAGTGGGAGAATTGTTCGCAAATGGTTCCAATCATTTGTATATTGAACCATGCGCGGATATCATGGGTGAGCATAGAGATATACTATCATGACAAATTTGTATTTGGACATGTTTTCATGTTTTTGACCTCAATTTTTGCTCATTTTTGCGTTTTGTGTACGTACCTGGTCGGCAATCAGCATGAAGCCTATAGGGAGTCGAACCATGGTATGTTGTTCAAATGTTGGCATATGCTTTGGAGTTGAACACCACCATATGCCGGATCGCGTACTCCATTTGGCTTGGCGCACGAAGGATAACAAGAATTGGTCTCAAGATCATGGGCTGACTGGGGTGGTGCGTGGCGCCCATA
Organism: Eutreptiella sp. 'Long Island Sound 2002'; assembly: GCA_964036045.1. Lineage (NCBI taxonomy): Eukaryota > Euglenozoa > Euglenophyceae > Eutreptiales > Eutreptiaceae > Eutreptiella > Eutreptiella sp. 'Long Island Sound 2002'. The sequence goes on from OZ038378.1 coordinate 71,710,610, forward strand.
TCTGAAGGGGTTTTGAGGGTAAGGTGGGGATGTACATGGGAATTGACTTTTGGTCTCTATCCTCCATGAATACTAGACTTCGATTCCATGCATGCTTTGAGCCTTCGGATAAGTGGTAACTTCAATTTTGAGCATATATTTGATATATGGCCAATATGGTGTGAATTGGCAGTTTTTGGCATGTTATGAGTTCAAACTCATGGGGCATATCTCCAAGCCCATTTGACTCCAAGTCCATTCAAGGGTATGTCAGGGTAGGGCATGGTCCTGAGTACAACTCTGGGACATGACACGCCACCCCCCCTTATTGGGCTAGGATTTAGAGGCTTGGGAGTGAACACATTTTTGGGGTTTATGTGGTGACTTTTGACACATGGCATTTAGCCATCTTATTTGACTGGGTTCAGGGCATCATGTTGGTGAGTCAAGGGAAGGTCTTGAGTCCAGGGAATGAGGGGTCTATGGCTGTGAATGTGTAGTTTTCCATCTTTCCCCAACTTTGCTTTATTTGTGTTCATATGCCAATTTCAGGGCTTTCCTCTTTGGTGCAATTCTTGTACATGCCCGCCACCGTGGGATGACCGGTGTGCTGAACGGAAGCCCGCAGCGTATATTGGATTGTGGATTGGGTTATTGCTGTATTTGTGGGATCTGATTGCTGTTCAGGGTTGGAGGAGGATTTTAATTTGTATATTTTTGGATTTGGGACCCTGGATTTTGAGCAAGGCAATCGTTGATCAGGAGCAAATCGGCAGGGGTTACAGGCGGAAGGGGCACAGCAGGGGCCGGTCCTGGTAGGGACCTTCTTTAGTTTAACTTTGCTGTGTCTTTCATTGGAGGATGAGGGTGCAGCCACTATAACGTCCCCCGTGCTTTCCTTGAACTGTTCTAGTCCAAATACTTGATTGACGTTTATGACTTCCTTCGTCAATTCTGCGTCCACTTCCTCCTCTGGTAGCTTGTGAATGGCGCCATCCACGTAGGAACGTTCGATGTACCACGCAGGTTGTCCCCAACCTTTCTCCCTCCCTTCAGGAAAATCAGTCCCTATCTCAGGTAGTTCTGTGCGGAACAATCTTTGCTGGTCTAACACCTGACAGCCATAGTTTTTCCCACCCAGGCTCCCTAGTCAAGGGATCACAAAACTACCCTTGCTTTTTCAGTAGCCAATTCGGTGAGGACGGGACTCAGCTCACTGAAGTAGGGCTGCACAAAGCAAGGCACCTAAACGTGCCACTGGCAAGTATAGAGCACACCATCAGTGAAAAGCAAGATGTTATGAAGATGAATGTCACGTCAAAAGAAGCGTATCGAGAAAGATAAAGGAAAAGAAAGGGGGGGTTAAGATGGCAGATGCAAAGGCAAAGGCGCACATGGCCGATGCAAAGCAAAAGGTGAGAGAAACAAAGGGCAAGGAAGAAGCTGAGACGCATCCAAAGAACTTCGCGGGAGTGACCTAAGTCTTGCCAAACAAAACACCTTTTCTTTTCTGCAACGGCAATGAATGTATCTTTATCCTCCTACTGCCGCAGAAGCAGGCACGCCTCGGCCACCGACCCTGTACTTTGTACAGATTGGCAACGACAACTGATCAATGCATCAGTTGCGAAGCAGCCTGCACCAGCGGCGAATCATATCTATCATTTCATCACAGGTGCCAGTTGCCGCGGTAACAAATGATGGTGTTGCCCCTGCCAAGGCTCTGCGAAGCAAAAAAAAGAAAGCATTTTTCTCAAACGTCAACACTGTGACACATACACGATGTTGCACAGTTAAATTCTGGACCAGCCGCACCGCTTCGCCCATTCTCTCCTTGAATAAAATTCCCAACAATGCGCTTTTGCCCCCCACATCTTAGAACGAGCGATTTGCGTGTGTAACCTTCTAAAGGCAACCTAAAATGCCTCATACGCACTATTGATGGGTGTTTGCCCCGATCAAGGCCATGACGAGCCTGTTGGATCCCAACTCTATATGCCCAAAGGGTTATCAATTTTTGGTGTGACCCAGAAATGGAGCAATCCCATGTACTGGTTGACTGAGTGCATGGAAAAATACATTCAGTTGGTATAATTTTCATCTCTGCATGCACACACATGGGGTATACCACAAGACATGCCCGAAGCATCCGCATGAGTCATCTGCAACACACAAGGCCATGTGTGGAGCATGCACACCGAAAATTGGCCTACAAAATGAGGTTCATTCCTGTTCCAAGCACGTGCATGCGAGTAAAAGGACCAAAGATATATAACAACATGGGCATACTTTGGTCCTAGGGCGCTAAGTTCCGTAGAGAACGCGTGCGTAGGGTTATAGACCACTTTTGAGGTCATTTAATGTGCCCATTTGGCGGGTGAGCCGTTCTAAGAGGAGCCCACCGATGGACCTAATATCAAGTGGAGGCCTCTTCCCTGACCCAAATTGCTCATTTAGAAGCTAACTGCCGCCACAGAATGCATTAAGAATGCACCCGGAGCAATGTGGTGCAATCAATGTGCGCCAGTTGGGTTGATTCCTTTTTTCATGGGGCCACTTGGCGATGGCCGCATGCAACCTTCTGAAGCATCCCAAGTGGAGCCAAAGGTTGGATCAAAGGTCCTTGGTGTCCAAACATAAGATGCAAAAGCATTTGCCGGCTACTCAATCCGACCGTGCAATATTGAAGCATTTTCGGCGGGGGTGATGTCCGTGCGTCCACAGAAAAATTGGAAAAATTGAAAATCCTTCAACCCATCACCCCAACCTCTCCAAGTACTACATGAAGTCTATACCAAACTTCGATTCCATTGGAGTTGCGTAAATGGTCTTGGAATCCTTGCTCACCCCACGGGGAGCGTCCGCGGACACAATCTGGCGTCTATGAACAAAGAGATGGTATATGTAAAATAAACATGCAAAATAAATGCGTTGACATGTACAATGTATATGTATCACCTCTAAACTATAAAATAGCTTAGAAAAAGGGGCGAAATGAAGGCGACGGCGTCGCCGCCATCAGAAAATCTGACGGCTACGAGGCGTCGCCATCAGGATCTCCACTGAGATCCTGCCCAAACTGGGCCAACCAGTGGTTTCTGGGCGAAAAACAACAAAATAAAGTGATTTTTGAGTCAAAAAAACTCATTTTGCGCATCTCCCCCAGACGCGTCGCGTAGTCGACACGACGCGTTTCTGCGCCAATTCAACCTACATATGAAAGAGCCCACTGTTGGGCTACGCCATAGGCGTCTGGGCGATTCCTGGAATCGCCTCAGCTTTTTTTGAAAAATGCGTGAACGCGCCACTTTTCGCAAAAATGGACCTTCGCGGAACGCCGCGAAAAAGGTCACACTATAATCTTTTTTTCCTAAAAACGATAAAACAATAATAAAATTGCCTAAAATCTTGGGAAATCGAGAGTTTAATTCTCGATCTGGAGCTGCGTCGCGCAGGCGACGACTGTCGTCGCCAGTCCAGAAAAGACGTAAAATGACGATTTCTGGGGTATTTTACAGAAATCCCACAGAAATCAGGATGCCGTAGCATCCACAGGAAAATTCCTGATCTGGCCTGGCGAAGAGCGCCACAGGCTGGGCAGCGGGTATGGGTGAAGCACCCCATACCGCTTCACCCCCCTCCTTAGAAGCCTTGCCTATATCCAAAGGAAGGCAAGGCCAAGGAGGCGCTCTGACCCCTGCAGTGCCCTGGTTTCGACTCTGATTCAGCAGGACAGTGGGGGGGGGGGGGGGCTTCGTGAGTAATTTACATGGGTGGGAGCACCACACACATGTAAAAAAAAATTAAATTTTTTTTTTGATCTCGGAATATTCATAGGGCAATTGCCCCTCAGGCGATTACACTGGTCCCTGGCACTCCTCGTAGCCTCTGGTGACCAAACCAGGGGCGCTGCAGGGCCTTCCGCCCTGACTGATGGCGCTTAGGCGCACATATTGGCCCTTTTTCTCCATGGCCATCGAAATCAATAATTCAATAAATTCGGAAAATTCTGAAAAAATTATTTAGGGTCAAACCCAAGGCAAGGCCTTCCACCGCGCCTGAATTTAGGGCCATTTCCTGCCCAAGGCGACGAATTCCTCGTGCCTTTTAGGGTCGATTCCCAACCCAAGGTGACGAATGAACGCACCTGATTTGGGGGATTTAGGGTCATTTCCTACCCAAGGCGCCCCACGCCAATTTAGGAAGGGACCTCCCGGAGGGTCAACCAACCTAAGGCGACGAATTCACGCGCCTGATCTGGTTACTGGTGGACGAGCAGCGCCTTCCGCGCCGCATGCTGTCGTCGCTTCACGGATCAACCATCATAGAAGTCCATCCACTTGTCAAGCTGCTGCTGGGTCTGGGGGGAAGCACCCCAGACCTCTGCTGGGATCGTCGTCGTCACCGCAGGAGCTCCTGGAGCTGATCTCAGGGCTGTCGTCGTCGCTGCTGTTGCCTTGGGGGCCAGTCTTGGCCCAGGCGTCCCTTCTTGCGCTGTATTTCCACCAGTGCAATACCTTAGGCTGCAGTCTGTTGCGCCGCGGGAGTTGTCGAAGACCAGGCAGCAGGTAAGGACCTCGACGTTGTGGGAGCTCATCGACAGGTCCTCCAGTGAACCACGCGGACAGCGGCAAGACCATTTTGAAGCATTTTCGGCGGGGGTGATGTCTGTGCGTCGACAGAAAAATTGGAAAAATTGAAAATCCTTCAACCCATCACCCCAACCTCTCCAAGTACTACATGAAGTCTATACCAAACTTCGATTCCATTGGAGTTGCGTAAATGGTCTTGGAATCCTTGCTCACCCCACGGGGAGCGTCCGCGGACACAATCTGGCGTCTATGAACAAAGAGATGGTATATGTAAAAAAAATATGCAAAATAAATGCGTTGACATGTACAATGTATATGTATCACCTCTAAACTATAAAATAGCTTAGAAAAAGGGGCGAAATGAAGGCGACGGCGTCGCCGCCATCAGAAAATCTGACGGCTACGAGGCGTCGCCATCAGGATCTCCACTGAGATCCTGCCCAACCTGGGCCAACCAGTGGTTTCTGGGCGAAAAACAACAAAATAAAGTGATTTTTGAGTCAAAAACACTCATTTTGCGCGTCTCCCCCCAACGCGTCGCGTAGTCGACACGACGCGTTTCTGCGCCAATTCAACCTACATATGAAAAGGCCCACTGTTGGGCTATGCCATAGGCGTCTGGGCGATTCCTGGAATCGCCTCAGCATTTTTTGAAAAATGCGTGAACGCGCCACTTTTCGCAAAAATGGACCTTCGCGGAACGCCGCGAAAAAGGTCACGCTATAATCTTTTATTCCTAAAAACGATAAAACAATAATAAAATTGCCTAAAATCTTTAGAAATCGAGAGTTTAATTCTCGATCTGGAGCTGCGTCGCGCAGGCGACGACTGTCGTCGCCAGTCCGGAAAAGACGTAAAATGACGATTTCTGGGGTATTTTACAGAAGTCCCACAGAAATCAGGATGCCGTAGCATCCACAGGAAAATTCCTGATCTGGCCTGGCGAAGAGCGCCACAGGCTGGGCAGCGGGTATGGGTGAAGCACCCCATACCGCTTCAATATTGAGTTATCGTTGTGGGAATTTCATGTCCGTTTTGACTTTTTTTCTCCCATTTTTGCTTTTTCTGAGCCATCATGATGTCAAGTGCCCACGCGGTCTCTCCACAATGCGCTCAATGTAATTCATCACCCAAATATGTTTTGAAGGAACCTCCCTCAGTGCCCCACATATCTTGGACCCAGCCAATACCTCCACCTGGGCCGAGCGCAACAAGGCCTTCTTGTCGGCGATTTGGGTCACCCCCAAATCATGGGTCGACTTGTCGACCCCAACATTGCCCAATCCAGCAGGGTTGGATGGACGCCCATTGAATATGTTGGACACAAATAACTTGAGTGGATACTTAGGACATACGCCGGTGGAAGTGGGACACTCGGCACATTTGCCCCAGCCCTGAGTGTGCGCATTTTTGGCTATTTTTGGTCATTTTGCATTATTTTGACCCGACGTGCAGCGTTCTCAACCCCCTTGTGCATGCCGAGTGCATGAAACAATGGACCAACTGGGCTCTGTTGCTGATGCTTATTGGTCCGGACAGGCGCACATGCAACGTGAACGGACCAATGCGCCCGCTCAGAAGGAGGCAACCCTAGATTATTGTGTGCAATTTTGCCACGTTGGCAATTGTGGGTTCAACTTAGGCCACCACCACTTCATGGCCAGTGGAGACCTTTGAAAGCCAAGTACGTGTGGGCCCACAATAGACCTCCAAGGGTTCCAACCAAGAGTTTAGGTTTCGTTTGCAAGCCATCATGGATAAATACGCATAGATATATTCTCTTTTTTGGCCCATTTGGGGGTATGCCAAATCACCCAATTTCCGACCCCAATTTCAGCCCTTCATGTGGCCTGTTGAGGACCCCATATCTCCTGGCCCATAGGAGGTTTGGACCAAGTTTCAATTTGTACACTTTGATATTACTCTTGGGTCTGGCATCCCACGTCAGGAGCAATGGGTCAGCCTTGGCTGCCGGGGCCACCCCGAGAGTTCCAGCCAATTTTGCCTATTTTTGCCATTTCTGCACCCAGATGTGGGTGTCATTGCGCCTGGAATCGGTTTCAGGGTCGGAGCGGATATGAGTTCAGGGACTAAAGACACCTGCCTTCTTCCCAATGTCCTTATCCTGACCTATCCTGCTATCTGTGCTTAGTGACCTACTGTACGTTTGTCACATAGGGTCCCCTATTTCTGCTCTGCTTATGTTTATTGCATCTGCTTCGTTCGCCATCATCTTTGTGTCCATCCGCCTCTGAGCACCCCTTGCACACCCAGGTGATCCTCTTCGAGTTGTTGCAGCTTTGCTCTTGTGACTGTCCAATGTTCTGCAGGACTTCAGGACAGGATTGCCTTTTTCATTCAGTGAGGCAAACCAAGGAAGGACGAAGCAAAGGGACACAACAAGGCACCAGGGAACAATGCCTCAATCAGTTCACGAAGCTGGGTACGTGGCCGGCTAGGGACTGATCCAGCAAACCTGCGTCATGGCAGCAGAGGAGGTTCTGGAATCACAGGCCTTACCCCCGAGGCGCTCAGGCGGCAAAACCAGCTGGCCTTCTTTCAAGCAGGACCTGGCCAACATTGTGCCGCCCACATTTGACCCCCAGGTGAGCGGGGACGTCCTGCGGAGGTCCCTGATTGGATCTGACGGGATCAGGTTGGTGGTGTCAGGCTCAGTGGCAATGCCCAACAAGAGACCCAGGCCAGAGGGACCCTGGGTGTTGTAGGGGACCTCAAAGACAAGGAGGAGGAAAGGGTGCAGGACCTGCAGAGGTTCATTGCTGAGCATATCCAGCGCGAGAAGGAGGAGGCAGTCTTGGTTTGATTGGAGACCCAGCTGCAGGAGACCCTGGAGTTCATGGAGACTCTGTGAAACCGCAGTAAGCGTTTGCTTAGCCACGACGGCCTGATCTAGGAGGATCTTATGTTCCAACTCCAACTGGGGCAGCCGCCCTTCCACACCCAAATGCTCCCTGGGCTTGTCCTCCACGTTCGGAGATGGGGAATCTGACACACTCTTGTTGTTACCGAACTCCTCCACCAGGGCAAAGCGGCGATGGCGGCCTGGACTGTGGGCTGGCAGCCATGCACTCGAACTCCGCTTGGCACCCGTTTTGCCCACGTAGACGGTGAAACTAGTGTGCAACCCGTGTGATGAAGTGTGAAATAGGCCAATTGCACATCCCGTGCTCACCGAACCCAAACTCTCATTTCACCCTCTATTCTGGTGCTTTCTAGGTGCAGCCGAATCCCCCATGGCATATTCCATTAGTGTATTATGACACAAACGTCTCACATGCCTCATAGGTGTGACCCATACCTATGTAACACCTCCCCCGGAAATTCCCAAATGTCGGGGTTGTGCAACCGCCCCCTTGCAGAACCATCCCCTTGGACATGCCATCCTAACCAAAGGGACCTTGCTTTCACGGTATGCTTGTAATGAATACATTGTGAAGAAAGGGGCACCATGTTTTTTGCCATCAAAGACCACCACATTTCACATTAAAACCGGGTTTTGTCTGCCCCCATTGGTGTGTGCACCCACCCATTTTGACCAGTTGCACTTGTGCAACCGTGTGCAACGGTGTGCAACCACCATGCTTCGCACGGTGTGCGCCGTACGGCAAAAAATGAAGAATCCATTCAATGCGAGCACATTTGGACAATGCACTACAAATCACACATAACACGAGCAAAGACGCATCCTCCATCATTGGAATCACATGTCATCACCACAATGGAACCACATTTCAAGGAGACCTTTTTCGGCGGCGAGCGTCAAGCGTGCCCACGATGCACTTGTGTAGCATACAACAGCATAGCGTTCCCCACGCCAACGCGTAGGTCCATGCAAATGATATGCATCCAAGAGGACACCAGCTCTTGCATCGACCAAGCGTCCCCATGTGATTTGCCCCCCCCCCCAATATGCCCATGCACGGGCCTTGACTTCCCCCCCCTCCCAAATAACCCGTCCTGACAAGGTATTCCCCATCGAAATCACCAATGGTGGTTTTGCCGGTGACAGCACAATGGTCGTGGCCATGAGTATGAGGGTTCAATAATCAAAACACATGGACCTTCCCCGTCCAAAAAAGGGAAAGTCATTGTGTCAAGTATATCATCTTGAGTTGAGATATACTTTAAAAACTCATCAAGTCGCAAAGGACACCTACCTTCCCATTATAATCGCTTTGGACTAGGATTTGCTTGCTCCCAAGTTCCTGCCAAGCCATCTTGAAAGCCTCAAACAATGGAAAGGGACGCTCCCAATTTGAGGGGAGGCGCTCCTTCCCATCGTTGCGAAGCTTGGATACCCAACTGATAAGGTTCTTGTACCTGGAAAGCAAAAGGTATACATTGACGGATGCACAAGTGCAACCGTGTACTTGCACACATGTTTGCACAAAGCGTAACATGCCCAGTATCAAACTATTTCTATCAATCTACTGTTACAGGGTGTCCTATTGTGCAAGTTGGAGTATGTAGGTATGCTGAATGCAGTGAATAACCACATTAGACGATGTATGAGAATGACATGGCTTCAAAAGTGTGCAAGCGGCCACTTGCACACCACGAAGGGCGGTTGCACAACGCATCAATAACGCAAAAAAGAGACATAGCAAAAAACCATAACTTTTTTTCGAATTTCAAGCTCCTAAACGAGGCGGACAGCTTTGATAGGTGCATGAACCTGCGGAATGGCGTCCTTTGCTCGTTTCTTGTATCGTTTTTGCTTAGTGATGTGTTCATTCAGGCGATCCAAAAGGGCGGTACCCGGTGCCGTTGAGGTAAATAGTCGCACAAGGTCATCCATCAACTCCTCGCTGCTAAAACTACCGTAAGTAGTTCTAAGCAACTTGGGAATAGCATTTCCTTTCAAAACCATTGCAAATCTGGCAAATTGCTAGTAAATTTCTCGTGAAATTTAAAATGCGGCATCAACGGCGGCGGACGCGACGACGGCGCCAGCGCTGTTGCACAGGGATTGCACTGTGCAACTGTAGTGCAGTTCTGTGCATCTGGCAAAAATTTAGTGCAACTGCGTGCAAAGGTCAATTTTTCTGTGCAACTCTACCTGGGTCAAAGGGCTCCTAGGGTTGTCATCGCCGCGCCCGCTCATCCATCTCCATGCGCTCCTCAGTGACTCGGTAGGCGTGGTGATTTGATGGAGCAGATGCTGCAGGGGGTTAGGCGTGATGGACTAATGGAGCAGATGTTGCAAGGGTCTGAGCATGAGGCACTGATGGAACGGATGTTGCATACGGCTGGGAGTGATGGACTGGTGCTTGTTTTGCTTGTGCCTCGACTTTCCTATTGCACGTCATGGTTTCAACATGCTCTGGGGCAGAAAACCGGCGATGAACGGCTTCCTGCACCGCCATGCACCGCCATGAAGAAACATGCGGAACACATTGCCAACCTTGAGCTCACTATGCACACGATCTGCGAGTTGATCCTGGACTGGCGCCCAAAAGGTGAGGAACCGCGCAGCGCCACCCAGAAGTCCAGGGGTCCAAGCCCGCAGATGAGACTACCCCCATCCTCAGAGGTGGTCATGCATGGAGAGCCATTCCCCATGCCACCGCGGACGCCAGAGCTTCTGGCGCTACAGCCGGTTCAGTCCCAACCAGCGGAGCAACGGCAGGATATGCCAATCCTCTCCCGGGACTGCAACCACCACCAGCGGCTCTCATGGCCAGCGAGCCGTTTCCCCTTCCGTCCCCTGCGCACCAACTTCTGGCGCAGCTGGATGCTCCACATAGCCGCAGCCACCACAAGCATCACCACCAACATCCTCTCCATCAAATAGCAACCATTGGTGGATGCAGACATGGTAGACATGAGCCACAGCAATGGAACCATGGTGGGTCAAACTACGCGACAGCGTTTGAGCTTTAGCCGAGCATGCTGGGAGCTGTCCTGACGCCACCACAAGGTTCCAGGAAGAGCATGCTCGGAGCACCCGCCCCGGTGGAGGCGCACGCCCCGATGTTGAATCCGCGCCACGTGCGGCCGCAGGGCTTGAAATTTGGTCCCGGCGTAGTGCAAGTCCCACTGCAAGGGGAGTACCTCGCCATTGAGGGACCTCCGCCTCCGTGTGTCGCTGACGCTCAGGTTGGTGCGTACGCCGTGGGACACCCACCCTCCACCAAGGCAGCCGTGAACGCCCTGCACGTGCAGAAGTACGGAGGGAATGCGCGGAATGCTTCCCGCACAGCAGGGACCACGACAGCCTGAGCCGTGCTGACCCGCGGATTGGCCGAGGAGCACATGGCCTGAGTCATGGTGAACAACCTCATGCCCAAGTACAGCGGCAACCCGAAGGAATTAGACGAGTCCGAGCGGACTTCCAACAAGTACGTCAACCCCTCAACGACGGGGTGCAGCAATGCCCAGCGTCAGCGGTCCTGCCTGGCCATGCTCCCCCACTGTGTCCTGGCCAACGTCCAAAAAGAGCTGGACAATCAGATGGAGGACAGCAAGATCTCCACCTGCAACGGGATGTGGCGCGCCTTCCACAAGGAAGAAGTCGCCGATCTCTGGCACCATGCCAAGCACCGGTTCAAGGGCGTGTGCTTGAGGACATGAGGCGGCGACATCTGGGTGGCAGATCGGCGGGAGTTCTGCCGGGAATACCGCCACTTCAGGCCATATGTCGAGAACTGGATGGAGGAGTCGGAACCCGCCCAGGTCTACAACATGCTGCTGTACAAGTTGCAGGTAGAGGTGCAGGCGGAGGAGCAGAAGCGAGGCCGATACCGGACAGTGGTCAAGGTCCTCGTACCCCGGCAGAGCACCAGGGCTTGCTGCAATGGATCAGCTCCTGGGCAACCCCGCCCTACGGGTTCAACACCCTGAAGAAGGCCCTGATGATCATGGGGTTCGGAACGGGGGTTACCAATTAGTCGGCAAAACCGGTCACCGGCAATAATCGGAGGTTATCTTCAAAACAATTGCCACAAGGGTGATTTGAAAAACTGATTCGAGCCAAACTATTGGAATGGTTCCAAATTTTTTGAGTTCTTTACGGCAGTACCTTTTGTCAATTTTTGCACTAAGCAGAGGCTTTGGTAGCAATAAACGATGGCCGATGGTGAATTACACTTTCCGACGTAATTTTCATCTGTGTGCTCCGATTTGTATGGGCTCTCTTTTGACGATGGCAAGACTTTGGTTAGTAAAGGGCACAAAATGGGAAAAACCGGTTATTTTGTAACTATTCATCGGCAACACTGGGTTTTTTTGTAAAAAAAACCTTTTGAAGCCGGTTTTTTTCAAACCTAGCAGGTTGCAAACCTTAGATGATCACCATAGAGGACCGCGGAATTGGCGAGCGCCTCCGGGCGATTGACAGGGTCAAATGGACAACGGACATGCTGAAGGTCCAGGTAATGTATCCACAGATGATTGCAGATGAGATGGTCGACTTTGTTATCGAGAAAATGACCTGCATCACCGCAAATGAAGAGGCCCAACATGAAGACCATGGAGATCAACAGACCTAACGCCAGCGTGACATTCGGGAAACGGACGCGGACTTTGCCAAAAGTAGCACCCCCACTAAACAGGACACGCCAAAGAGCGGTGGTGGCGCATCCCAGGTCACCCGAGACGAGCCCCAGAGTCCGTGCCCTGAGGTTAGAGTACGCGAAGCGAGCGCCATATTAACTGACGTGTTCCGTGTACAGTCCACCAGCCAGAAGAATACAACCTAAAACCGGAAAGAGCCACAACACTGGGGTGCTCCAGGGCTGTTGTTCCGCGAGTATGGTGAACAACACGTCAGCATATTGGCAAGGGTGGATGCTTCGTCTACTACGGGCGGAATCATGATCACCGACACAATTTCAGCCGCTGGTAAGTTATCGAAGAGGGAAAGGGCGCAATACTTCCAGCGCCTCGCCGACAAGGTCCGACAGCGTGACGGCCGTGATGGCCACAATCCCTGCCAACATCGTCCGATTGACCCCACTGCGGACCGCTGCGCTGAGCTGATGGTGCAGATCCAAGATCTGTGCAACAAGCGCGCGATGGGCCATCGATAGGGATCCTCTTGGCCCAAGGCCTAGAGAGCCCCCCATGGCAACGGGTCTCCAAAACCAGGGATTTCCTGCTCTTCACATCAGGAGAGCACCCCCGTCATTCCTGGGACTGTGTGTGAAAACACACTAGGTGTGCATGTGTTATGGCTTCAAACAGCAACAGCGCAGCGAGCGCGCAAGTCGCAGTCGCAATCGCACTGCAGTCTTTGAATACTTACGAAGCATCGAATGCCAACTGTGTGAATGAAGCGCTGTAAGATACTTCGATCTCTGGACAGGGTTTTTGTCTTCAAAATTGTGCTATGTATTGGTGCCCCGTCTAAAGATCCTGCGAGGTTTGTCGACCTGGGATTTTGGATTTTGAGAAACAAGAGGCACAGGAGTATAAGAGAGTTCCCAAGGAACAAACCACAACAAGTGCTAGCCAGCTAGGTGGCTGGGAGATCAATATTTGAGATCAATCTTCGACGCCGTCAACTTGATTTGGACTTCGATTTACAATAGAGCGGCCCTTCGACTATGCAGCTATGCTGCACTTTATCAGAGACAGTCTGTTTCGAACCGATTCACCCTTGCGTCACGAATTTTCGATTTCATTAGAAAAGTTCATCGCAGAGGGCATCGCAAGTCGAGAAACCGAGTGGTTTCCATGTCTCTCTCGTGATCTTCATAGCTGTTCGCAGAAGCTTGCAGATACTCAAGCGAAGGTCATCGAATTGGAACAACGCATCGATGCGTTGCAGACGACAGCAGCAAGTGCTACTGCAGCAACTGATCACCGAGCCGACACTTTGCAGTCCTCGACGGAGAATGCAATTCAAGCTGCTGTAAGTCAAATTCGACGCGTAGAGCATGAATTGTGGCAATGTTATGCCCTGCCCAACGAATTTGTACGAGTTTCAAGCCAACAATCTTCGAACAACTTCCAGTTTCGACAACCACAACCACAGCTACAACCACAACCACCGTCTTCTTCGAAACCAACCGTTGTATGCACCGCCCAGCAGTTCACCCCACCCTCCACAACAACCACCTCCACAACCACCTGACTCCGACCCTCATCCAGCGCATCAATTTGCAGTCCAGCGTGCACCAACACAAGAGATTCTGGGACGTAGTGTCGAACGCTTGAATGAGCTGATTAAAAAGTTCTCTGGGAGACCTGGATCTGGAGAGTTTCGAACATGGAAGGAGGATTTGTCACGAGCCTTCATCCTGTCGGATATCACCTCACCCGTCGATCAGGTGACAACCATATCATTCCTCCTTGAAGGTGATGCTGCCGAGTATTATCATAGTTTGACCAAAGCTGTACAGGATGACTGGTTCGAGCTCATGCATGTGTTGAGCCAACCTGTCGATTGCATATCCCATGAGCCAGTTTATCTATCGGGAATGTTGAGCTTGAGAGAAAGCGAGTTTCCACGACATGCGGACTACGTGAGAGAATTCCGTACTTGCGTTATCAAGTCGGAGGTTAACACCAGTGACGTCCAGATAGGTTGTCCCATCAATTCTCGATTTGTTGAAGGTTTGTCGAATGGCGCTGTTTGTCGGCAGTACATCGTTGAAGTCCGTTCGAGATGGCGTTCTAGTAGACCATTAGGGTTTGATACCTTCGTAGAGACCATCGCAGAAGCCTACAGTGCGGCCTGATATCAGCGCGAAGAGGTACAGAACGCATCGAGAACGACATCAGATACCCTGGCCCCTGCGGTGTCAAGACCCCCGCCTATGATGGTTCCACCAACTTCGACTTCCACGTTCCCATCCAACCCTATGCCAACGCCGCACGTCAACCCCGTGCCGAGTCCAGCTGCAGCCCCCAAGGCTTTGACCGTGCCAGAGCCGATGAACCTCGATGCAATTGCCAAACTCCGAGAAGAACTACATGCCTACATTGGTGAACGTCGTAATGAACGGTTCAAACGCCAAGATGGGGGACGCCAAGATGGTCGAGAAAGTGGGCGTTGCTACAATTGTGGTGAACAAGGCCACTTGGCCCGTGACTGCCCAAAGAATCTACCGCCATCCCGAGGTTGAGAGCGTCCGGAACCAAGGTCGAGATAGCAAGGGACGGTTTCGATCCCGCTCCAAAGGAAGAGAAAGGCCCACAACGGCCTACAAAACATTTCCGAAGACCTGGTGGTGGACGTCCTCGAGAAGAGCTGAACACCACCACCAGCACCAATAAACCCGAAAAGAATTCGACACTTGGAGGTGTCAACGTCGAAGGAACCGAACCTGAGCATGCGTCTCCGTTCACGGTTCAAGGGCGCATTTGTGCATGTGGTGAAGACTCTTTTGACTCCAGCGTAGAATTATTGGTGGACTGAGGAGCGACCAGCGACTTCATGTCAATGCAGACTGCAAGGAGGGCGCGATTTCCCCTCTATAAACTGAGAAATCCTGAACACGTCTTGACAGCCGGAGGTGTCCAAGTCGAAATACGGTACTGCACGACAGCTTATGTTCAAGTTGGAGAACTTGTATTCCGTCATCACTTCAAGGTCTTGGAAATTTTGCCGGATGTGGTACTTGGACTACCATGGCTTCGAAGCTACAATGCAACTGTCAACTGGAAGGAACGGTACGCCGACATCCAACATGGTTCGAATTCGTACCGGTTGTCTTTTCGCGAATCAAGGCATTCCACCCAGCTACAGTTTCAAGCCGCTTCAAAGCTGGACCTTCTTTCGATACTTTCATCCAGTTCCTCGAAAGCAAGTCCGGTTGGGAATCCTACCGCACATGCCAGGGAACGCCTTGACCTACACTCGTCGCCACACGTTCAGCACAGTGCTGACATGTGCGATGAGTCCGAAACGGAAGATGGTATCACCGATGAGGAGTGCAGCGATATGGAGATTCAGTACATTTTGTTGCCGAAACTCAAAAGAGAGATCCGTCGAGCTGATTTCTCGGGAGATCAAGTATTTCTGTGCTGCATGCCTCGACCAGCACTGCCAGTCGATCAAACGTACAAGATGCAAGCCAGCCAGGACAATGACGGGCTTGACCCCATTCGATGCAAACTGCCGATTTGATTACACAAGTGGGCGGACCTTTACGACCGGGAGAAAGCAGAGTATGGAGACCTACCTCCGTATCGACCTGGTAGAGATCATCGAATACAGAGATATGTCCTTGATTAATGCCCTAGATATTTTCATGAAGTCCTGCAGGTTTTGAAGTTGAAAACCCAAAGCAAAGCAGCAAGTCGAGCAAGAACAGGATGTGGATTGAATCAATGAATAGTTTTGAAATCCAGTGTAACACAGAAGGGCTGCAGATAGAGAAAGCAGGTATAAACACAAAGATTCTATCACAATTGGATAATACAAAACATTTTATATGAAACCTGGACTGACTCTAGCCTCCAAGATAGCATCAAGCACTTCATGTGCACTCTTTTGGGTGAAATGGTGCTGGTTAGGAATGTGGGGCATAGATGTCAGGCCAACACAGAAAATGACTTGGCCAAGCAACGGAATTCAGAAACAGTTTAAAAGTAGAACCACAATAAGTGGTAGAAACAATTGAGTATAGGGGTCTTGGGGTGGGAGACCACTAGGCTTAACCTCCAAGGCCTAAAGCATGAAATGCCTATTTTACTTCGGTATATCCTCCATGCAGCAAGGTACCTCCGCTCAGTTGAGTGGTAGAGGTGAACTTCATGGGGGGCTAGGGTTACAACGCTAGTTACCTTGAGAAAGTGTACTTTAGGCTTCAAAAGAGTGATAAAAATACTTAAGTTAGTTCTAGCATCAAGGAAAGGGTTTTAAGGGGGGCTTGGCCTGGATCAAGCCCTCCAAGAAAGTTATGGCAGTGACGTTTTCTTACTCCCCCCTAGAGTACTAGTTAGCTAAGCTAGTAGGACCAAGGAAAAAGGCTCAAATATTACCAAAACTACCTCAGAAAATGCATTAAACTTACCAAAAACATCCTCATCAGTTCATAGCAGCCTATCACACTGTAGGTACCCTCCAAAAACAGTGTAATGTACCGTGAATGATGTCCCTTCGATGGGGCATTCCTCGAAAATCGCCAGCGTGCGACGAAAACCTTTGGTAAAAATTTGGGGGTAGTGGGGTTCGAACCCAGGACTCCCTCCCTAGAGCACATATACTTGCCCACTAGGGTACAGTCGAACGCTCTGATGCGGACGGCTATCGCTGTATAAACAGCGTTTTAGTAAACGTCCTGACCAAGGGCCAGGACGGAGCAATACTCCCAATGGAGGAGACAAATCTCCAGGAGCTGAAAAAAATAGAAAATGTAACCAACAGGGAGTGATTCCTGCGGTTTAGCGAAAGGGGTAGCGATTTAACAAGTCAAGTTGCTAAAAATTGACGAAATCACGCGAGAAATCGTCATTTTTACACCAAACTAAAAGTTGCAGACAGGCGCAAAGGAGGCTGACTTCAAGAACAAGGTTGCGCAACCGTAAACGGCTTTTGAAAAAGAAGGTATGAGCCGTAGTTTTTAAAGTTCTAAAGGAAATTTTTGCACAGTTGCATCAAAAATTTTATAAACATTAGGGAAAAGTATTCAAACTCAACCCACACCACAGAGCAGGTGGACAACCCACCTCTCAGGTATGCCAGTGTCATCTCACACGCATGCGGTTTGAGGTTTGAGGTTTGATTTTGCGGGTACTAGACGCCTTTCGGCCCCGAGAGGCCACCTGGTCGGGCCAGGTGATATCCTCCCCACCGGGTCCTAGTGGGGGGCCCTCCAAGACGCACCTCCTGCCTGGTGGCGGAGTCCCCCGGGTTCACAGGGCTCGGAGCCCCGTCCTTCCCCGGCTTCCCCGTTTCGCCAGTCCCCGATCAGTGCATCAATTCGGGTCCGTGGCTGCGGGCGCTTACCCACTGCGTCGCCCCCCTGATGCGTCGTCGCCCGGGGCGCCGGCGCCGCCTGGCCCGTGCTACTGGTTTGTCGCCAGTTGGACCCCCTTGGGCTGGCGCGGAGGCTGCCTAGCCTAGGGGTTGGGACGTGGCGCTGTGCGCCACTACTGCCTTGGCAGGTGCAGTGCCCAGTCCGTGTGTGCGCGGCGCTCGCGGCCGGTTCGGGGGGTTTGGGCCGGTACCTGGTGTTGTGTCTCTCCCGTTTCCCTCTTCCTGCCCCGGGTGTTCCGCGCTGCGTGTGGCGGGCCGTCCCGTCCGGGTGTCCCTTTCCCTCGCTTGCTGGTACGCCATTCCACGCGGTCTGTGCGTTCCGCGTGCTCGGTCCGGTTGCCCTTCTGGTAGTCCCCGCGTGCCCTTTGCGTGTGTGTGCGCTCGCGCTCTCGCGGTGTCCGCTCCCCCCTCCCCTGGGTGGTGTGGCGTGCGCACCCCGCGCGGTCCCGGCACTGGGTGCTGGTAGGGCCGTTCCACGTGGTCCATGCCCCTCCGCGTGTCCTGCCCCGGTCCCTTGCTCCGTCTGGCGTGCCTGGGGGGGGGGGCGGTCCGGTCCAGGTTTCCCCCTACTTGGCTTGGGGTTGTGGAGGTGGCGGAAGAGCGTCCCCGGGGGGGCTGCCTTCCACCGTTGCGAGGGGCGTCTGGGGTCAGGCGCTCCTCCTCCCCCGACTGCCCGCCCACTGGGCGTGCTGTTGGGGTCCGCTATCCACGTGCTGTGGGCGCGGGCGTGCGGGTGTGGGGGCCCTACTCTGTCCCCTTGGTCTGCACGCCCTGTGGGGGCTGCGTGCCGCGGGGCGGGTCCGTGGCGTTCGTGTGCGGGGGGCAGGCGGGGGGGGGGGGGGCGTGCGCCGTGCCCCCTGTTTGTGCGGCCAGAAGCGGCCTGTAGGGCGGGGGGTCGCTCTGCCTCGTTCCGTCCCTCTGCCTTCCCTGGGCAGGCAACAAGGCGGGTGTCACTAGCGTCATTCTGTCCATGGGGGGCGTGGCCCCCCATACCACTCCGGTTCGTGCTCGCCCGCCCTCGCTGGGCGCGATCTGTGCGGCGTCCTGGCGCGTTCGTGCGGGCTCGCTTGTTCTCCCCAGTTCCTGCGGGAGCCGGCGGCTGGGGCGGGGGGGCGGGCCGCGCTCCGGCTCCTCTCTCGGGCCGGGGGAGGGGGGACTATCCCCCCTGCCTCGAGGGATGGGGGCCGGGACCCCCACAGCTTGCGGGCCGGTGCGGGGGGTGGGGGGGGGGGGTCGCGCCGCGGCCTCCCTGCTCCCCCTCTGGGTGGCGGCCAGGGGTACCCCATCCTGGCCCCTCTCGTGCCGTCGGCGCACTCCCCTCCGGCATGCGCGTGCGGTCGGGGTCGCGGAGCCGCCCCGGGCTGGGAGGGATGAGGGGCGGCCCGTGGACCGCTCCCCTGGGGGCCCCTGCAGACCAGAACCCCCCCTCTGCCCTCCCTGAGTGGGCTGTGGTCATGGGAGGGTCATGTGGGGCGCGGCCTCCATACGGTTCTGGTGCGCCGCCGTGCGCCGCCCCCAAGCTTGGTCCGCGCGTTGCTCCGGCACGCTGGTGTGGGCTCGCCCTGCGGCCGCGACCCCCGCGGGAGCGGCTGGGGCCGCTGGGGCGCGCGGTGTGCAGGTCCAGCCGCATCCCCCCTCCCCGCGTCGCGGTCCCCGCTGGGGGAGGGGGGGCGCCCCCTCGGCTCCGGGGGGGCGAAGGGTCGCTCCTGTGGTTCCCAAGCTGGGGGGGGGGAGCGGGGGGGCGGGGGGTGGGGGGGCCGCCCCCCCGCCCCCCCGCCCCGTCGGGCGTCGGCCTGCCATCCGTTGTCTCCGGCGTGCCCCCCCGGGGTACACTCGTGCCGTGGGGCTTGCGCGGCGGCCGCGGGTGTCAGGCGCGGCCCGGTCGGCCGCCAACGTGTCAGTGCGGCGGGGGGGAGGGGGGGGGGGAGGGGGGGGGAACCCCCCCTTCCTGGTTCGCGCCCCCGTCTTCCCCGGGCCGGCCTCTGATAGGGCCGCTCCGTTTGCGCCGTCCTGGGCGCCGCCGGTCCGCCGTCGGCCAGCAGCGGGCAGGGCGTGCGGGCGCCTGCCTCAGCCGTGGTGCCCCCGCACCCCGGGTGCAGCGGCCTCTTCGGGGGGGGTGCGGGACCGCCGTTTCTTCGGTCTGCCTCCGTCTGCTCTTGGGCCTGAGTGGGAGGGGGGGGGGGGAGTGGGGGGGGCCCGCTGATCCCCTGGCTCCGCCTCCTGACGGCCGAGGGGGGGGCGGCATGGCAGTCCCGGCCCCGGGGGCCAGCCATCGGCTGGGGGGTCGCATTCTTCCCCACCCCCCTCTACCTAGACCCGGACCCTCGTGCAGGCCCTCGCTAGGGCCCCTCATCCCCCCCGCCGTCGTCGCAGGGCGCTGGCCGGCCGGGGGCGGCCGTGAGGGTTAGCGGTCAGCGGTTAGCGGGCTGCGGGGCAGTAGGTTCCCCCCCGCGCTTGTTGTCTCCGCCCTCCCTCCCGACGGAGGTGGCGGGCGCTCCTTCGTCACGCCGTACCGTGGGGGGGGCGTGGGTCGGGGGGCCCAGCCCCCCCCCCCCACTTTCTCGCGTCCGCCGTCTGGGCCGTCACCTGCGCCGCCGCTTGTGTGGGGGCAGGGGCTGTGGCGGCAGCGGGTTGCGCCGGCGGGAGCGCCAGTGGGCGAGGGCGCTGCGCAAGGCCCGGGGGAGCCAGTTGTTGGCGTCCGCATCCGTGATGCGGAGGCCCGCGCCGCCTTTCAGAAAGGCCGGCCACGTCGGCTCCCTGTCGGGCCACGCCGCCCGGATCACTGACCTGAGGACCCTCTCGTGCTCCTCCGGAGCTGCCCAACCCCCCTGGGGGCTACCTTTTGGTTTCATCCGTCCCTCCAGAGGAGCACGGCATCGAAGGGCCGGTTCCTCAACCCCCTGGTGGTCCCCTGGTTGGCCCGGCACAACCACCCGTACACCTCTCCCACCAGGGGGAGGGCCTCATCCCCCAGAGGGTCCGGGACCGTGCCCCAGTCCCGGTCCCAGGGCCGGGCCCCCTCTGCCCCTCGCGCCGGCTCCCCCCGCTGCCCCTGTGCCTGCGGCGCCGATGCCGCGCCCCGCCCCCCCCCCCCGCCGAGGTCATCCGCGCCGGCTTCGCTCTCGGCGCGGGGGGGGCTGGCTGGTGCTGGGGTCGTGGGGGTTGGGGGGGGACGAGCTCGCCGGCGCCGGGGTCGATGTTGTAGAGGTGGTGGTGGTGGTGGTGGTGGTGGTGGGTGTGGTGCGCCGGCATCTGTTGGATGCCGGGGGGGATGCACCTCACCGGCTGCACGACCGGCTGCGGGGGCGCCCCGCCCCCCGCCCCCCTCCCTTCGGCCCGCCCTCCCCCCCGGGCTCCCATGCCCCGTCCCGTCTGTCCCTTGGGGCCTGTGGCGCCCTTGCCCTTGCCCTTGGGCCCCCTTCCGGCCCCCTGCCCGTGCCGTGGGTCCCGCCCCTTGTCCCCCACGCCCTGGCCTGCCCGCTGGCCCACCGTCCCTCGCCCCGCTCCCTGCACCTGGGCGCCCTGCCCGCGCCCCTGCGCGCCCTTCACGTGCCCTGGTCCCTTCCCGGCCCCCTGCCCAGAGTCGCGCGGTCCGCTGCCTGCGCTCTGCCCCCCTCCGCTGCTGCGCCCTTGCTCCCTGCCGCGCGTGCCCTGGCCCGCTCCTTGCGCGCGCTCCTGGGCACTTCTCGCTGTCGCCTCCTGTCCCCCGCTCCGCGCTCCCGTGGCTGGCACGCAGCTCTGCCTGCGCGCCGTCCCCTCCTTCCTGGATCACGCGCTGGGCGTCCCGCTGTCTTTGCAGCTGCGGCAGCGTGACGCCTGGCGGCGAGCGCTCGGGCGCCGGGGGGCGGACGTGCCGCGCCCGCCCCGGGGGGAAGGGCTTTGGGGGGAACGCCTTGGGGGGACTGGTGTGGGTGTGGGTGGGGTTGGCGTGGGCGCGGTACTTCGCGCTCTCCCTGCCCACTGCTGCTGCTGCGGCGGCCGCCGGCGAGGCGCCCGTGGCCCGTGCAGGGTCCTTCCCCCGTTTTCGCGGCGTGCTGGGGGCCGCGGCGTGGCCGGCCGAGGCGGTGGCGCGGCTCGCCAGGGCCGCGGTCAGAACCCCTCGCGCGCCCTCCCCGCTCCCTTCTGCGGCTGCGGCAGCCCTCGGCGATGCGGGCGGTTCCTGCGCCGGGGCTAGCCACCGTGTCAGCGGCGTGCCGGGGGCCGCGGTCGGGGCCGCGGCTTGGCTCGCTGGGGCTGCGGTCTCCGCTTCCCGCGCGTCTGGGGCCCCCTCCCGGGGCGGGGCGGCAGGGCTTGCTGCTTGGGCGGCGGGGGCAGTTACCTCGGCTGGCTCAGGCTCCTGGGCCGGCGGCGGCGGCCCAACCAGCAACGCCGCCTCCGCCAGCCTCCGCTCCTCGCAGTCCGCGGGGGTCTCCCCCGTCCACTCTGGGGAGACAGGGGAGTGGGAGCGGGACCGGCGGTGGTGGCGGTTGTCCCGCTGGGGGGAGCCATCGGAGTCTGCCATCACTGTTATCCTGGTACGCATTCGTGGTGGCAGGTGCGCCCTTCCCACTACTTCCTGGTGCATCAGTGCCGTGCCGTGGGCAGTGCCGTGCGGTGCTCTGCGGGAGGGAGGGGGGGAGGGGCTGAGGGGCTGGCTGTGGCGTCAGCCCCGCATGGGCGGGGGCCGGCGGCCATCCATCGGCATTGGGAGGGGAGGCAGGGGAGCCACGCGGCCCAGGCGTCGCGCCACAGCCCCCAGTCTGGGGCGGGGCCCAGGGCCCTGGGCCCCCGGGGGTCGTCGGGTGGTGCCGGGGGGAGCCGCACTAGGTGGACCCCCGTAACGGCGGTGACCTCCTGTGTTCGCAGGAAGGTGTGTACCCCGTCCCGCGCCGCGGGCGCCGGGAGGGGGGGGCGGGGTACGGGTGCTGCCCCATAGAGGTGGGTGGGGGTGATCCCCAGGACCCGTTCCGGGTCCCCGCGGGTCGCGACGACGAGGAGGAGCAGGGGGGTGCCAGGGCACTCTTGCCAGAGGACCTGCCCCCTGTGGTGGGCACCCCTGGTTCTGGAAAGGGGGGGGGACAGGTCTCGCACTCTTTCTCTTCCTTTGTCCTTCTCCATGTACCTCCCCACCCACCTTTGTGCCCATTAAGACACGCTCACTCTTCGGCGTCGCAAAAAACAAAGAGTCCACAAACCAAAGAGTGAGTAGCATATGCCGCCATACATGCATTAAGACACGCTTACTCTTGGGCGTCGCAAAAAACAAAGAGTCCAAGACATAAAGAATAAATAGCATGTCATGCATGCATTAAACAAACACGCCTACTCTTGGGCATCGCAAAATACAAAGAGTCCGCAAACCAATGATTAAGAAACATATCCCGCCATGCAAGCATTAGGACACACTTACTCTTGGGCGTCGCACAACACAAAGAGTCCATGACATAAAGAATAAGTAGCATGTCATGAATGCATTAAGCAAACACGCCTACTCCTGGGCGTCGCAAAATGCAAAGAGTCCACACACCAACGAGTAAATAGCATACACCGCCATGCATGCATTAGGACACGCTTACTCTTGGGCGTCGCCAAAACCAAAGAGTCCAGGACGGGAAGAATAAGTGAGACACCATAGGAAACCGGACGCCGTGGTGGCCGGGATGCCAGTGGCGAGTTCGCTGCGGCGTTCCCCACGGTGTCTAGCCATGTGTAAACAAAAACAAGGAGTCCTCAACGTCGCTGCACCGGTATGGCGCACGCGAGCACGCGCCCACAGCAACACCGCACACGCCACGCAACACACCGAGCACGCACACCAGTGAACAGGAGCCACGTGGCCCAGGACGCCGCACACACCACAAAACACACCGCACAAGCACATCGGTGAACCGGAGCCAAGCGGGACAGAACACCACCCACACAACACCAAAAACCGGGCGTGCGCACCTGTGAACAGGGGCCGGGAGGCCCAGGACACCGCACACGCAACACCGCACGCCGGACACCACGCACACCGCAACACACCGTGACACCAGAGAACACACACCAAGTGTCCCAGGACACCACACACACAACACAACACACGCCACGCGAGCACACCAGCACAAAAGGGCCAAAAGGCCCAGGAGACCACACACACGACACCGCACACAGAGCGGACACGCCGGAGGACAGGAGCCAAGAAGCCCAGAACACGGCACAAACGACACAACAGAACGAGCACGCGCAACAGAGAACAGGAGCCAAGAGGCCCAGGACAGCGCACACACAACACCGCACACAAAGCGTGCACACCGGTGAACCGGAGCCAAGGCGCCCTGAACGCCGTACACACGACACAACACACCGGAGCAGGCACACAGGTGAGCAGGAGCCAAGCGGCCCAGGACACCGCGCACACAACACCACACACAGAGCGTGCGCACCGGTGAACAGGAGCAAGGAGGCCCAGGACACCGTACACGCAACACCACACACAGAGCGTGCACACCGGTGAACAGGAGCCAGGAGGCCCAGAACGCCGTACACGCAACACCACACACAGAGCGTGCACACCAGTGAACAGGAGCCAGGAGGCCCAGGACACCATACGCGCAACACCACACACAGAGCGTGCACACCGGTGAACAGGAGCCAGGAGGCCCAGGACACCGTGCACACAACACCACACACAGAGCGTGCACACCGGTGAACAGGAGCCGGGAGGCCCAGGACACCGTACACGCAACACCACACACGGAGCGTGCACACCGGTGAACAGGAGCCAGGAGGCCCAGGACGCCGTACACGCAACACCACACACAGAGCGTGCACACCGGTAAACAGGAGCCAGGAGGCCCAGGACACCGTACACGCAACACCACACACAGAGCGTGCACACCGGTTAACAGGAGCCAGGAGGCCCAGGACACCGTACACGCAACACCACACACAGAGCGTGCACACCGGTGAACAGGAGCCAGAAGGCCCAGGACGCCGCACACGCAACACCACACACAGAGCGTACACACCGGTGAACAGGAGCCAGGAGGCCCAGGACACCGTACACGCAACACCACGTACAGAGGGTGCACACCGGTGAACAGGAGCCAGTGACGCATTCTCGTGGGGGGCCTGGCCACGGGACGCTGCGGTTGATACGCACAAGCAAGCAGGCAGACAAAGCACTGCGCTCACAGGGGCATCATTACGCTCGTCTCATGTGACAAAGCGTTTCAGGATCCTTGCCACTCTGAAACAAGGAAACAAAAGTATGTACCGCAACACATCAGGATATTTACACATGGGGTTTAGACTGGACTGGGGTAAGGGCATCACAGGACAATAGACACTCAGTCCCAACTCATATCCCAATCCCAGGTCCGACCCTCTCAGTGGCTGGTGGGGGCGGGGGCTCAAACACAACCCATGCCCTCCTCAGTCCGGACCCTGAAACCCTGCCTATAGGGGAGATGTCCCGCCCAGCCACGGGCGAGTTCCTGGAAACCAAGGCGCTCCACGGCCGACCGACGGTGGCTCCCCATGCTCCCTCAACGGCAGGTCCCAACTCCTCTCTGAGCCAGAGATATGGCCCCGCCATTATCCCCTGGGGGTTGGTAGCTGAAAATGGGCTGTTTCAGCCCAAACTGATATTAGCTCAAAAATCTCCAGAATTGACCCCTCGTCTGGGGCCGCCAGAGGTAGGGACGAGGCAACTGACCCTATGCTCTTCAAGTACAATCTCTTTGAAGCCCCCACCCAACCTGGTTCCCTCTGAGGTCCCGGCATCAGGGCACCATGGGTTCATCAAGTGGAGTCATGATACCAAAATCACCAAAATTGGCGTCATTCCCACGTGTGGCCCGCCCGGCCAGGGCAAGGTTAATGGCTCACAGGATGGGAGGCAGGACCTGGGACTCATATCTGAGTGTACAACTTCAAATTGAGTCCAGGCTACATATGGGCAGAGAGATATGGGGCCCCCAATTGACCACACGGGGGGGTGAAATTGGGGTCCCAAAAGGGGGTCATTTTGGCTGCTCAAAGTGAGCCAAAATTTGGGGGTGCTCCCAATAGTATATCTCCACGCCGGCTTGGAGATCAGATCTGCCATTCCATACGCTATCCACCAGGAGTCAAACTGAGACTCCCATGCACTTGGCTCCCAAAGATCTCCATGCCACTTGGCGTGGTGACAATCCCAAATGGGTCCACAAATGCCAAAATGGCAAAATTGTCCACACTCACTTTGGGCTAGCACCCTAACGAAGATTGCTCGGCTTCACCCACGTGGTGTGTGAACCATGGGGACCAATGTTCATAACACCCATGTCATATATGGTCCATTGGTCCATGAGTCTGGCGTGCACGAGGGGGCTGAACATGGTGCACGGCGGGCGGGAAATTTGGAAAATTGCTCAAAATGGCCGAAAATGCGCACACTCATGGTTGGGGCAAATGAGGCACATGCCCGACTTGGACCGGAGTATGCCATAGGATCGGTATCCAGTCATATGTGTCCAAAACATCTTTTGGGCGTCGCCCAAACCGCTCCGGTTTGGGAATGGCAGGGTCGCCAAGTGAGCCCATGATTTGGGATGGCCCCAAATTGCCAACATGGCGGCCACGGTATGCCAAGCCAAAGAGGAGTTATTCGCCGGGTCCAAGATATGTTGGGCACCGAAGTATGTACCTGCATAACATACTTGGGTCATGATGTCAATTGGGCGCAACGTTGAGATACAGGGTCGCCACTTGACATCATGACGGGCCAAAAACAGCAAAATTGGCGAAAAAACACGCAAAAGTGCCTTGAGGGCTACACAAATATGTTATAATATCTTCGGCTTGGATTGAGTTATCGACCAATCCTTTTAAACACAATGACTTGACACCAATTACCTTCGATTCCACATATGTGCTCCACTTGGGGCGCTTTGGAAGGTCGCGCGCGCTGCCTCCCAAGTGGGCACATGCAAAAATGGAATATTGCAAAAAACACACCTTGCTCGCAACGCATCGCTTCGGGAGCGCTCCACAAGCGTCCCTTCACAAAATTTAGGCTTGCGAGTGTTGGTTGGCAGTACAATGAAGGGCGTCGTGCGATATGGGGTCCATTGGCGGGTTAGTCTTGGAATGGTGCACCCGCAAAATGGGCACGCGATATGACATCAAATATGGCATACAACCCTACCCACATTCTACACCCAACCTAGTGGCCTGGAATCAAAGTATGCCTATATTCTAATGTAACTTTGGTCCCTTAACACGCATGCAAGTGCTTTGGTCGAAAATCGACCTCCTTTCGGAAAGCCGAATTTCGGCATGCACGCAAAATATATTGCCAATATATATATGGAGATCATATATGCACTATCCGGGGAAGACAAGTGATATGCCACGGGTGTAGAGGCAAGCAAAGAGGGAGAAAACGCCAACTCAACATACTTCTACACGTACTTGGACGCCAAGTACGTGAAAAAGCGCACTTCTTGGAGAACACTCAAAATAAATAACCCTTTGGGCCTATGGAGTTTGGATCCCTTGGCCTCATCCTATGACTATGGGGGGAAAAACCTCATACACAGTGCCTATGAGGCAGGTTAGTTCGCCCTTGGGCGCTTGAACGCTCGTAACCCTTGTTATTTCACTTGGGGGTTCAAAGCGCCTTCGACTGCCCAGATTTTCTGGGAAAAATCTGCAACGCGATCCGTTATATCAAGGAAAAAATTGCGGATCACTCGAAGACTGTTTCAGGCTTAACTTCAAGAGAAATCGCTTTATAGAATTATCTGATGCAGTGCACAGAACAGGCGACGACAGGCGGCGCGACTGCGGCGATTTCACGACAATTGGAAATCGCGGTAGAAATCGGGTATTCCACCGATTTCTAACCGCAAATCGACCAAGACGGTAAAATTATGGTAATTCCACATCGACTTAATGGTTAGAAATCAGATTCCGGATTTCGCGGGTTAGAGAAC
Source organism: Eutreptiella sp. 'Long Island Sound 2002' (assembly GCA_964036045.1). Classification (NCBI taxonomy): domain Eukaryota; phylum Euglenozoa; class Euglenophyceae; order Eutreptiales; family Eutreptiaceae; genus Eutreptiella; species Eutreptiella sp. 'Long Island Sound 2002'. Next base: position 71,738,071 of record OZ038378.1, read on the forward strand.
CGGGTTATCCGGCTGACAGCCACTGTCAACGGCTTCCGCACGGTTGTGACGGCTCACAGGCCTCCGGGCCATGGGCCATAGGTTCTGGGTACCGCTTCACCCCCCTCCTTAGAGCAAACCCTGGGGGGGGGCTCGATAACACCCAAGCATGGCAGCGGGTACCCAGGACCATCCCCTGAACGGGAGGGGTGTCACATCCTCACTTCAGGCTGACTCGCAGGTTAGGCTGCCCAAATCCCACAGTAAGACAGGTACGGTGCTGTAGCTGTTAGTAACTGCAAGTATAGTATCAAGTATCAACTCCCGGGTCCTGGCGGCGATTGTTCGGCATCCAAAGGACCCGTTAACCCATACCGGGCGCACCGGGTGCCGGCTGCGACGGTCACTACCACAGTGGCAGTGGCATACACGGCCAACATAGGCGTCACACGACGACCGAGGTGGTCCCACAGATGGAAAGCGACCACAAAGATCCATCGGGCTACCCCAGGCTTCCCAAGGCCGCAGGCTGGGGGAGAGTCCCCAAGGGTCCTTCCTTGGGCGCACCATGTCCATAGCCACGACGCGAGTCCAGAGTGGTACAGCCGAACGAGCTCCTCCTTAAGGGATCGGGCATCAAGGCCGTCTTTTCCCTCGCGCTATTACCACGAAGGCCATGCATGAGGGAGTCCTCATGCAGTGTGGGCGGAGACACTCCTCAAACCACCAGCTTCCCAGGCAGACTGACCGAGGTCAGGACACCGGAGGCCGCCACCCGACTGCAAGTGCGTCTGCGAGTCGGTAGGCTCACACTGGGACTGACAGTGGCGGACCGCTGGGAGTGCATTCAGGCAACTGGGCTTCCCGCCTGGCGCCATCAGGATCTCAGCACATCACAGCCACTAGGGCACACGGTATCACAGGCACTCAAACACAAGAATATGTACTTAGGTACTGGTCCAGGCTGGACGTTATGTAAGAGCATGTATACGGCGACTCAAGGCGCCTGCGTACTCCGATTTGCATCCCCCCGGGGGGAAAAAACAGTCCACATCTCGGCGATGGGCTGACAACACGTAACATACAGATGCACATATCCTGGGGAACAGAAGAATAAGCATTAAGCGGGGTAAATAGGCGTGTAAACACACTCTGGATAGAGCGCCAAACCACGCCCTGGTTAGGATAAGGCACATGCAGGAGGGTGGACAGGAAAACGCCTGAGTTCAGGCCATATATAGTCTGCAGACACACGTAGACTGGTCTGGATCCCGCAAGTGCCATGGGACCAGACCACACACCAAAAATTCGCAATGCCGATGACAGCGGCATCCGTTGCGCAACGTCGTATGGGCTTCAAGGCCCTAAGAGCTCAAAAAATGGTCAGTCGTCCTGCCTGGTTTTCCAAGGATTCAGCAGGCGGGGAGTGACGAATAGAAGTAGAAGAGAGGGGCCATCCTCCTCTGGATTCAGCAGGGGGGGATATATGGCCACTCTGATGGCAGGTCACCTGAAGATGGAAGAAAGCAAGCAAGTAAGGGACGATCCGTCGACCAAACAAGCGCTCAAAAAGCATCAGGGGAGAGCTCAGGGCGATGATCAGGCACCCCTGGCTGCAATCGCCCGGGTGAGTGCTGCCAAGTCCGAGACATGGATCTTGGTCTTGTGCTTGCGGATGTAGTCCATGAAGGGGGTATTGATCCGCGGCAGGAACGAGGAGACGGGTTCCCAGGTGTCGTGGGACAGCCCATGGCCTCGCCAACGAACCTTGAACTCCAGACCTCCGGGTGCCGAGGCGTTCGGACGCTGGGCCAGGATTTTCTTGACGGTATAGTCGTCCTGCTCAGCACAGTCGCCGTCCGAATCAGCCTCATGTGCGGCATAGCTCAGGGACACATGTTGGCCACAGAGGTCGGGTTCCCGCACACGGAGGTGACTCTCGTGGCACTCCTGGAACTGTCCGTGACCCACCTTGATGCAGTAGGTGTCCTCACCAATCCTGCGAACCACCTCGCCGGGTGTGAACCAGGTTTTGGTGCGGTGGGTGCCCATAGGGCGGGGTGTGATCACCCACACCGGGTCTCCCATCCTGAACTTCTGCGCTGTCGAGCTTGGGGCGGACTTCTGACGCTCAGCATGCTCCTTCTCGAGCTGCTGGCGGATGTCTCGCGCCGTTGCCTCTTGCCGCGCAAAGAACTCCTTGGCGTCCATGGCCATACCATCACCAGACAAGGGAAGTCCCCGACCCAGGGGGTCCCTGCCGAACAGAATCTGGTGAGGGGACAAACCACCCGGAGTGGGGGTGTCATGATGGGCCTTCAGAGCGGGGCACATCTTCTCAAACCAGTTCCGACGTGGATTCGTGATGTGAATCTTGCGCAGCTTCTCGAACAGCTGCCGTCCAGCCACTTCAGCCCGGCCGTTAGACCGGCTGAGATAGGCGACGCTCTTGGCATGACGTATTCCCATGAGGGAACACATAGCCTTGAACCAGCCACCAGTAAACTGGGGCCCTCGGTCACTGCAAACGGTGCGGGGGATGTCAAAGACGGTCAGCCAATGACGAGTCATCATGACTGCCACCTCCTTGGCAAGCAACCCCTTTTTGCGTGCTGGAACGGCTACTACGTAGCCACTGTGGCGATCCACACAAAGAACCACACAGTCAAAGGTCTCCTTGCCAATGTGAACTTCGGGCATGGAGAAGACGTCCATGGCCACGCTCTCCATGGGCTGGTCAGGCACCGGAGTCCATTGGGCTTCCCCCTTGACGTTCCGGTTATCGGGATTGCAGGCCTGGCAGACCGAGCAACCCTTCCTGACCTTCTTGATGGCGGTGTAGAGATTGATCTGGTCGATCTCAAACCGGCGCTGCATGTCCAGAGCTTGCTTCTTGACCCCTGGGTGCATCATGTGGTGGTGCCAAGCTTCACATAGCTCGAGCACTCGGGACTCTGGTACTAGCAGCTTACCGTTCCGGTAGAGCTTGCCATCTTCCCCAGTCAGCCCCTTTGGCCACTTCTGCCCGTCATCAGGGTCGGTCACAGCCCTATACTCGGCCGCAAAGGCCTCAGACTTAGCGTAGTCGTCGGTCCAGTCGTCCTGGAGGCAAAACTCAGGGAGGAGGTGCTTGTCGGACTCAGCTCCATCAGGGGCGAGTACTCTGACCGCTCTGCCCATCCTCGTTCCGAGGGGGGCATCCGCAGCCATGACGACGAAACATTTAACACCCTCCTCCTCCATCAGGCGCTCCATCTCAATGATCCTCTTGGCTTCAGCGGTCTCAGCCTCATCGCCATGGGCAGAGACATCCATCATGCCCTTACTGGCGGGATAGGCCCACCTACTGAGACAGTCCGCCACGGTGTTGTCCTTGCCAGGAACATACACAACCGTGAGGTCGAACTTGGCCAAGGTCTCATGCCATCTTGCCCGTCGGGAGGCGGGACCAGAGAGGGTGTCCACGTGCTCCTTGTGCCACGACTGCAGACTCTGATGGTCGGTGCAGACGGTGACGGGATGGAGGGCTATGTACCCAGGCCATTTCCTGAGAGCCATGACGATGGCATACGCCTCTTTTTCTCGGGGCGTCCACGTCCGTCTCTTGCCTTCCACCAGGACTCGGCTCCAGAAGGCCACGGGCACGTGCCTCCCATCGTCAAGCACTTGTTCCAACACAGCACCAATGGCGTAGTCGGAAGCGTCGGTGCGCAGGACGAACCCTCGGTCGGGATCCACGAGGTGCAGACCCACTGCGGATAGCAGCGCCTGCTTCATCCCCTCAAGGGCACGGTGGGACTCAGCGTTCCAGACCAGAGCCTTCTTGGACCCCTTCTTGGTCTCCTCTCGGTTGCCCTTGAGCATGGTCGTTATGGGGGCTGCATACTTGGCATACATTTTGATATACCCCGAGTAGTAGTTGCAGAACCCCAAGTACGCCCGTAGCCCAGAGACCGTTTCTGGCTCTTCCCAGTGCTCAATCGCAGCCACCTTGCCAGGTATGGGCTTTCGCTGCCCGTTCCCAACTACGTGGCCAGCGAAGACCACCTCGCTTACCGCAATGGTGGCCTTGTCACTGCTGCCCGTGAGTTTGTGCCGAACCAGAAGGTCCAGCACTCGAGTGACGTCCCTCTCATGTGCCTCCAGGAGCTCCTCGTAGCTCATGTTGGGGTCCCCGGACGCGATGATCACGTCGTCCACGAAGGGGTCCGCACAGTCACGCACCGGCTCAAGCAGGTTCTCCAGCATCCGCTGAAAAGCCGCACTGCCGTCGGTAACGCCCATGGGCATCACCTTCCACTGGAGAGGTCCAAGTGGGGTGCTCATGGGTGTGCAGGCACGGGACTCCTCGGCGAGAGGCATCTGATGATAACCATGTTTCAGGTCAATCACCGTGAAGATCCTCCGCCGGTGTTGTTTTTGCAGCATGTCCTCAATGAGGGGCAGCGTATAGCTGTCATGCTGCGTTTGGGCGTTTAGGCCGCGGTAGTCGACCACGAGCCGCCACTCACCGGCCACCTTCTTGGGGACGACAAAGCAGGGGGAGGCCCACTCGGAATGGCACGGCTCCAACCAGCCTCTCTCGATGAAGTCAGGGAGGATCTTCTCCATGGCCTCCTTCCTCTCGCCCCGCAGGGCGAACTCCCGGTGCCGATACACACGGGGGTCCTGCTTCAGTCGTATCTTGGCCTCGCCATACGGTCCACGCACCGGTGGGGGAAACACAGGTTTTCCGCTGAAGAAGGTATCACCATACTTCTGCTTCAGCCTGGCCCTCAATGCCTGGATCTCCGGGCAATCATCCGACTCCGCCTTGGCTTCACCGGGCACCTGGACCACTGAGCTTACTTGAGGGGTAGCGGCCCCGCTCGGTTTCGGCTCAGGTGGTCTTCCCAGGTGGCCCAAAGGGCCATCTCTGGTCTTGCCTCGAAATAGGTCGCCGTAGGTGGGTGGGTTTCCGCCGATTGGCTCGTCCTGGCTGGACATGTGGTCCAGTACCCTCTGTACGAAAGTATTCCCATCATAGGAACCAGAGACGATCGAGTTCAATTCCCACCAGGCTTTGTCCTGGCCCTTGCCCTCACGCTGGCTTCCCCAGTCGTGAGAGGGCTGATCCATATACCCCTGAACCAGATCCAACTCCTCTTCAGTGAGGGGGTCTTCCGATTCTCCGATGTCAACAGGGGAAACCGCAAAGCATTGCCTTCATGGCTCCGCTACGATGCGGTTGACACACACGAAGTCTGTGGTGTTGGCCTGATCAAGGCCCCCATCCACATAGTGGAATTCCGTTGGCCATCTCTGGGGTGGCATGGGCTGTCCGTTAGCGTCCTGATAGACACTCCCTCCAGCCGGTAGGACGACCTTGTTTAAGTTAATGTTGGTGAATGAGACCACCCAATGTCGGGTACTTTCCTCCTCGGTGCATCCCATAGGAACAACCAGCACTGCCTTGGAGCGGTCCTTGCGAATCTTCACTATCGCTCTTGGAATGTCCCATCGGGGGCAGTGGATCCACATCAAGCCCTGATGCGGACCCCAGTGCTTCTTCCACGCGGAGTCCTGGGCGCTCCAGTACTTCTCACAAACCCGAAGATGGGCGGAGGTTCCTGAAGAGAACGCATCCAGGGCCAGATCCGAAGCTCCCAGGTCCGCAACCACTCGGCTCGCCACTTCCGGCATTACGCCGTACTCCTGGTTTGCTGGCCCAGTTGGCTCAGTGCCCAGCGCGGCTACTTCGTGCTGATTGCGTTCCGGGTGGATTCATTGGCATTCCACATGGTGCTCAGGTGACGAACGCCAAGAGAGCTGGTCGTCCTGGTACAGGGTCATCGAGGCCTGGGCCGGGAGGACGCCGGAGTCCGTCTCCATCATGAAGTCGTACCCAACGATCATGTCCCAGTCCATCCCGGCCTCGTAGAAGCGACCTTGCAGGAGGATTTCCTTGCCGAGGTCTGGGCGGCTCAGCTCACGGTGGTTCACGAACTGCAGCCCAATGGCCGCTTCCTTCGTGCCTCCCACCATGTACTGGCCGTTCGCCACCTTGAGCCTGACAGGTTTCCGACTGTCGGTCAAACACTCTGGCGGAAGTAGGCCAGCCTTGACCAAGCTGACCTGAGCTCCCGTGTCGACCAACACGTCGAAGACCTTCTCCACTTCCCCGCATAAGGCACGGACCTTAAGATGCAACTGCCGCTCACGCCCAACTCGGCGCACGGCGTGCAAGCTCAGGATCTCCGGCCGTTCCAGAAGCTCAACAAGCGACTGGTGCAGGTCGTGGACAATGGGCTCAGGCTGCCCATCTGCAGCATCCAGCTGCGGTCCGGGTGATCCTCCGATACTCTCGGATAGATCTTGAAGCACATCGAATACATTCTTGGTCGCGAAGGATGGACGGGGTGCAAGGGTTTGTGCCTTCACTTGCCCTCACCCCGCCACCGCGACTGTCGGGTGCCGGACCGGGCCTTCCGCCCGCGGCAGTCCCTTTGTGCTTACCGACTCCCGACTGGGATGGTGTGGCGCTTCCCACGACACCATCCTGCGACCGCCCTAGCTGGGGCCCTTGGCTGCAGGGGCTCTGCTAGGGGGCGTCGGTTGTGGAAGTAGGGGTATTCTCCTCCGCATCAACCTCGTTGACACCCTTCTTCCTTCCCCTATTCCTAGGCTTCTTGTCCTTGTCCTTGTTCGCGTCGTTCTCGTTGTTCTCCTTGTTCTTGTTGTCCGACCTGGGGACCCAGTTTCTCTTGATCTCCTGGATCTCCTTGGCCAACTCGGTCCCCACCGACATCAGCTTGGAGAGCTCGTCCTTGTCGACCTCCACTTTGGCCTCCCGGATACCCGCGGGTGCACGCTTCTTCGACCCGTGCGCCTTCTTGTAGGCTTCCGTGTCGGCCTGGTGGATGGGGCATGTTCGGTGGTCATGGTTGAAGCCTCGCTTCCTCCCATAACACACGAAACAGCCCTGAGGGTGAGCTCGTATGAACTCCCCAAAGGACAGCGGAGGGTCGCCAATGCCGTTGGGGTCCCTCTTCTCCTTCTTCTTCCAACCCTGCTGCAGGGGCTTCCAGCTTCCCTGGTTGCTCCCTGCGCTCAGGTTGTTGGCCAGGAAGGCACAAACGGCCATCTCGGGGGGCTCATGCTCGTCGTCATCGTCGTCGAGAGCCTCACCGCCATCGGCTCCCGCTGAATCCATGGCAGCTTCCCCGCCAGGCCCCTCGCCAAGGTAGTTGACGTCACGGTCGCCGGGCCTCAACCCGCGGGTGTGGTGGAGGTTCCGGTACTCCTTGAGCACCTTCTCTCCAACCCACACCAGGATCTCGTCGCAGCTCATCCGCGCCGGGCTGGCCTGCAGACGGATCGTCTGGCCTCTCACGTCACACTCGTCAAGGCGCCACATCGCGGTCTTCTCGCGATCGCCCGAGACGGTGATGAGGAGAGCGTTCCGCAGGGAGTGCCGTTTGACATCCCGGGCGGCCTTCTTCCTCGTCAAAGCCACCACGGTCGTATGATACTCTTTGGGGAGCATCATCTTGACCGTGTGGTTGGACTCGGCCCTCTTGGCTTCCTCCTTGGTGACCCTCTTGATCCATGCTTCCGGCAGCATGGAGAGCAGGCGAGCCTGCTCGTCACCCTCGTTCCAGTCCTCCACGTTGCGGCGGAAGAGGGTATATTGCCCTCGGAAGTCTCGCCAGTCCCGTAGGCGGATCTCCTGTCCATCATGCTGAAGCTTGATGGACTTCCACCGCTTGGCAGCCACCTGCGGAGCTTCCACCCGCTCCTGCTCGTTGAGCCACTTCTTGGCTTCCTTGAGGGTCTTGATTTTCCCCTCCTTGGTCGCCACGAAGTATAGCTCTTGGAGCACTTCCGGCAGGCGGTACCTGAACCGTCTGAAGACATATTTCTCCGCATCTGCGGGATCCATGTCTTCAGTGACGGTCACCCCCCAATCGTTCAGCTTCTCCAAGAAGGGGTCGAGGTTGAGGGGGTTGCCATTGTACCATGGGGGGCTTGATGTCCTTCAGGTCTTCCCACACCGCGGCATCCGCGGCCTTAGAGACCATGAACGCCGGCTGCGAGGTCGACCGAGGTTTGCATCCGCCTCTCCCACGGACTCCCACAGCTGCCACTTCCATCTCCTCTCCGGTATCCGCGTTGCCACGCCGTGGTTCCTCCATGTACGCTGAACCTAGATGTTCACGCCGTACTCCTTCCATGTACGCCTCCTCATCACGGCGCCGGCAGCTGCGTTCAGCGGCCTCCTGTCGTACACCACGCGGCGGGGAAATGTTGATCTCCTGCAGGTCCAGGTCCAGGTCCTCACCTCCGCCGACATCCCACTCCACGTCTCCTCTGGGGACCTCATCCCTGAGTCCACCATAACATCCACCAGCCATTGGGATTGGCTCCGGGGCTGGTGCGGGGCGTCGGGGGCGTACTGGTGTCCGCGGTGGAGCACGGCGGTTGTGGTACTCCGCGCTGAGCCAGTCATCACGCCAATCCCCACTGCCACTGCCGGGCGGCACGCGCTCGTTGCGGCTGCCCGCGCTGTGGTGAGAGGGGGCGCTGAGAGAGGGGGCACTGGCGCTGGGGCGACTCCTGGGGGCTCCGCCGGGGGCGTGGGGTCTGCGTGGACCTGGTCCGGGTCCCCAGCCGTCGTCCGACGAGCCAGACTCCAGGGGTGGGTGGTCGCTGCCGACGCTCCCACGGCCTTCCAGCGCGTCCAGGCTCTGCTGCAGGCCGCTGATGACCTTGTTCAGCTGCCTGGTCTCGCTCCTGGCGATGTCCAGCTGCCTCTGGGTGGCGGTGGCGACGTTGGCGCTCTTGACCATCTCGATCTTGGCGATGTCCAGCTCTCCCTGTGCGCGCGCGGCGACCCTGGCGATGCGAGTCATCTCGCCCTTGCCCGTGTCTACCTCGCGCTCGAGGGACTGGACCCTCCTGCAGAGGTAGACGATCCACCGCCAGGTGGAATCCGGGTCGCCGTTCCCTGGTGGGTCGTCGGGGTCCCCAGGGGGTCCTCCAGGAGGGCCTCTGCCGGGTCCGCCCGGTCCAGGGGGTCCTCCTTCGCCAGGGGGTCCTGATGGTCCTCCGCCAGGGGGTCCCGGTGGGTCTCCGCCGGGTCGCCTCGGTGGGTCCGAGGATGGGGGCTTCTTCGTGTAGTCAAAGTCCATGTCATCATCCTCGTCCATGTCGCCCCACCTGGGCGTCCCGGTCCCGCACGCGGAAGACTCCGAGCTCCTGTAGGGAGGAGGGAGATCCTCATCCTCACCCACCGGCTGCATGGGGACGTCTCCGCCTCCTCCGCCAGCCACTCCTCGGCGATGTCGGCGGCCTCGTTCATCCCCGTCACTGGCGGTGAGGAAGGGGTCGGAGTCATGGGGGTGTCCGCCTGCTGGTCTCCTTGACCTCTCGGGGGTCTTCCCCTTACCCTTCCTCCGTCGGTAGGCGGCCGGGCCACTGCTCCCACTGCTGCCCGTGTCCACCTCCTCCGGATCCAACGCCATCTTGGAGGAGGCGTCCCCTTCGAAAAGCTTTCGAAGGGTCTCCACTCGGGATCCTCCCGGGGGAGTCTCGCGGAGGAGCTTGGCCTCCGCCTCCGCCATTGCGGCGGCCGTGGCTGCGGCAGCTCGCCCCTCGGCCTCCTCCCGGGCACGAGCCGCCTCGGCTTCCCGGGCCTGCTGCAGCCGAGCCTTCTCTGCTTCCAACGCCGCCAGCTCCGCCTCCGTATTGGCCCTCTCCTCAGCGACCTTCCGTCGCGCGGCCTCGATGGCGTCCTTCCTGGCGGCGTCCGCCTGGGCCTTAGCCGTTGCCTCGGCGTGGGCCCTTTCCTCCGCCTCCTTCTGTGCCCTCTCTTGGGCAAGCGCCTCTTCCAGCGCCTTCACCTCGGCCTCCTTGCAGGCAATGGCCTCCTGCGTCAGCCGGGCTTCCTCGGCAGCTGCCGCCACCTCACCCTTGACCTGGGCAGTCGCTGCCTCATGGGCGGCTCCGGCCGTGAGTCCGGACGCAATGGCCGCCACGGTCGAGGCGTGGATGGCCATGCCATGCTCCCTCTCCGCAGCCTCCTGCTGGGCGATGCCGACGGCGCCCTCCATGGCAGCGTTCTGCTGCATGGGCCGTTGCCGGGCAACCTGAAGGTTGCAGGGCACCCCACAGGCGCGCTCACAGGCGCGCGCCACGTCCCTTTGGTCGGGAGCGACGCTGCTGCTGGAGCTAGCCTGGTCGGCCGGCATCCTCCCGCGGTGGGCCGACTCCACGTCGCTGCTGGGGCCTGACTTCCTCAAGTGCAGCTGACGGGGCTTGGCCTTGGCATGCTTGGCGACATGGAGGAAGTCGCCAAGGGTGGTGTGGCCGGGGTGGTGACCGCCACTGGCCTGTTGGGGGCTGGGGGCTGGGGTTCCGCCCCTGGCGCCTTGGGCGGCTTCGGCGGCCAGGGATGCCTGGTACTCCCGCCAGTTCCTGTCCCGCTTCCTGTCCCCGGCGGAACGCTTCTCCTTCCCAGGAGAGGCACTGCTTCTGCTGCTGCCCTGCAGCGGGCGCGTGTTCCGCAGCTCTGGGAATTCCTTCCGGATCATGTCCCACATGGAGACATTGATCGTGGCGCCCGACGGGTACTCGTTGGGCTTCTCGTCCTCTTCAATCCCGTCGGGGCACAGCCCCTCGCCAGGCCTGTCTGGGCGGGTCCAGACCCTCCAGCGCTTGCGGCGGAAGCGGTACGCATACCCTTTGACCCGCAGCCAATCCTCTACTGCCCGCAGGCGGTCCTCGCCCATGTCCTCACGGAGCTCGAAGCTCCCGGGCCTGCCGCCTTCGCACTGGGGATTGCTGTGGCGGTAGTGCTGCCCCCACAGCAACCCAAGCAGTAGGCGCGCCGCATGGGGGTGGGGCTGCGGCCACGTCTTGCCCGCCTCGTCCCAGTTCACCATCGGTGCTCTCAATGGAATGGTCCTGGGGTGGTTGTTGAGGTGGGTGAAGTAGCACTGGACTGGGAGTGCGGCCGGTGCTGGTCGGCCGGTGGTTGTGGAAGTGGTTGGTGTAGCTGGGAGTGCGGCCTTGCTGGTCGGCCGAAGGAACTCGTTGATGTCGGAGTTCCGGTCCCTGCACTTCCTTCACGCACTCGGCGCTGTCGCTGGGCGGCGCTGCGAGCCGCTGCGCTGCGCTGCGAGCTGCGAGCTGCGAGCTGCTGCGCCGCGCTGCTCGGGGTTGGTGGCCCCGAGTGGCACGCGAGGGCTGGGTAAACCCTCGGCGGTGAAACGCTTTTGACGCGTTCCCGTGGGGGGCCTGGCCCCGGGACGCTGCGGTTGACACGCACAAGCAAGCAGGCAGGCAAAGCACTGCGCTCACAGGGGCATCATTACGCTCGTGTCATGTGACAAAGCGTTTCAGGATCCTTGCCACTCTGAAACAAGGGAACAAAAGTATGTACAGCAACACATCAGGATATATACACATGGGGTGAAGACTGGACTGGGGTAAGCGCATCACAGGACAATAGAAACTCAGTCCCAACTCATATCCCAATCCCAGGTCCGACCCTCTCAGTGGCTGGTGGGGGCGGGGGCTCAAACACAACCCATGCCCTGCTCAGTCCGGACCCTGAAACCCTGCCAATAGGGGAGGTGTCTCGCCCAGCCACAGGTGCGTTCCTTGGATCCAAGGCGCTGCAAGGCCAACTCAGGGTGGCTCCCCATGCTCCCTCAACGGCAGGTCCCAACTCCTCTCTGAGCCAGAGATATTGCCCCGCCATTATCCCCTAGGAGTTGGTAGCTGAAAATGGGCCGTTTCAGCCCAAACTGATATTAGCTCAAAAATCTCCAAAATTGACCCCTCGTCAGGGGCCGCCAGAGGTGGGGACGAGGCAACTGACCCTATGCCCTTCGAGTACTAACTCCCTGAAGCCCTCAACCAACCTGGTTCCCTCTGAGGCCCCGGTATCAGGGCACCACGGGTTCATCAAGTGGGGTCATGATGCCAATATCACCAAAAATTGGCGTCATTTCCACGGGTGGCTGGCCCGGCCAAGGCAAGGCCAATGACCCACAGGATAGGAGGCAGGACCTAAGACTCATATCTGAGTGTACAACCCCAAATTGAGTCCAGGCTACATATGGGCAGAGAGATATGGGGCCCCCAATTGACCACACGGGGGGGTGAAATTGGGGTCCCAAAAGGGGGTCATTTTGGCTGCTCAAAATGAGCCAAAATTTGGGGGTGCTCCCAATAGTATATCTCCACGCCGGCTTGGAGATCAGATCCGCCATTCCATACACCATTCACCAGGAGTCCAACTGAGACTCCCATGCACTTGGCTCTCAAAGATCACAATGCCACTTGGCGTGGTGACAGTCCCAATTGGGTCCACAAATGCCAAAATGGGAAAATTGTCCACACTCACTTTTGGCTAGCACCCTAACGAAGATTGCTCGGCTTCACCCACGTGGTGTGTGAACCATGGGGATCAATGTCCATAACACCCATGTCATATATGGTCCATTGGTCCATGAGTCCGGCGTGCACGAGGGGGCTGAACATGGTGCACGGCGGGCGGAAAATATGGAAAATTGCTCAAAATGGCCGAAAATGCGCACACTCATGGTTGGGGCAAATGAGGCACATGCCCGACTTGGACCGGAGTGTGCCATAGGATTGGTATGAAGTCATATGTGTCCACCATATCTTTTGGGCGTCGCCCAAACCCCTCCGGTTTGGGAATGGCGGGGTCGCCAAGTGAGCCCATGATTTGGGATGGCCCCAAATCGCCAACATGGCGGCCATGGTATGCCAAGCCAAAGAGGAGTTATTCGCCGGGTTCAAGATATGTTGGGCACCGAAGTATGTACCTTCATAACATACTTGGGTCATGATGTCAATTGGGCGCAACGTTGAGATACAGGGTCGCCACTTGACACCATAACGGGCCAAAAACAGCAAAATTGGCGAAAAGACACGCAAAAGTGCCTTGAAAGCTACACAAATATATTATAATATCTTCGGCTTGGATTGAGTTATCGACCAATCCTTTTAAACGTGATGACTTGACACCAGTGACCTCCGATTCCACATATGTGCTCCACTTGGAGCGCTTTGGAAGGTCACGCGCGCTGCCTCCCAAGTGGGCACATGCAAAAATGGAATATTGCAAAAAACACACCTTGCTGGCAACGCATCGCTTCAGGAGCGCTCCACAAGCGTCTCTTCACGAAGGTTAGGCTCGCGAGTGTTGGTTGGCAGTACAATGAAGGGCGTCGTGCGATATGGGGTACATTTGCGGGTTCGTCTTGGAATGGTGCACCCGCCAAACGGGCAAGCGATATGACACCAAATATGGCATACAACCCTACCCACACCTTCTACACCCAACCTAGTGGCCTAGAATCAAAGTATGCCTATATTCTAATGTAACTTTGGTCCCTTAACACGCATGCAAGTGCTTTGGTCGAAAATCGAACTCCTTTCGGAAAGCCGAATTTTAGCATGCACGCAAAATATATTGCCAATATATATATGGAGATCATATATGCACTATCCGGGGAAGACAAGTGATATGCCCCGGGTGTAGAGGCAAGCAAAGAGGGAGAAAACGCCAACTCAACATACTTCTACACGTACTTGGACGCCAAGTACGTGAAAAAGCGCACTTCTTGGAGAACACTCAAAATAAATAACCCTTTGGGCCTATGGAGTTGGGATCCCTTGGCCTCATCCTATGACTATGGGGGGCAAAACCTCATACACAGTGCCTATGAGGCAGGTTGGTTCGCCCTTGGGCGCTTGAACGCTCGTAACCCTTGTTATCTCACTTGGGGGTTCAAAGCGCCTTCGACTGCCCAGATTTTCTGGGAAAAATCTGGGACGCGATCCGTTATATCAAGGAAAAAATTGCGGATCACTCGAAGACTGTTTCAGGCTTAACTTCAAGAGAAATCGCTTTACAGAATTATCTAATGCAGTGCACGGAACAGGCGACGACAGGCGGCGCGACTGCGGCGATTTCACGACAATTGGAAATCGCGGTAGAAATCGGGTATTCTACCGATTTCTAACCGCAAATCGACCAAGACGGTAAAGTTATGGTAATTCCACATCGACTTAATGGTTAGAAATCGGATTCAACATTTCGCGGGTTAGAGAACCGGGTTATCCGGCTGACAGCCGGTGTCAACCGTATCCGCACGGGTGTGACTGCTCACAGGCCTCCGGGCCATGGGCCATAGGTTCTGGGTACCGCTTCACCAGGAGGTCCAGGACACCGTACACGCAACACCACATACAGAGCGTGCACACCGGTGAACAGGAGCCAGGAGGCCCAGGACACCGTACACACAACACCACACACAGAGCGTGCGCACCGGTGAACAGGAGCCAGGAGGCCCAGGACGCCCTACACGCAACGCCACACACAGAGCGTGCACACCGGTGAACAGGAGCCAGGAGGCCCAGGACACCGTACACGCAACACCACGCACAGAGCTTGCACACCGGTGAACAGGAGCCAGGAGGCCCAGGACCCCGTACACACAACACGACACACAGAGCGTGCACACCGGTGAACAGGAGGCAGGAGGCCCAGGACGCCGTACACACAACACCAGACACAGAGCCTGCACACCGGTGAACAGGAGCCAGGAGGCCCAGGACACCGTATACACGACACCACACACAGAGCGTGCACACCGGTGAACAGGAGCCAGGAGGCCCAGGACGCCGTACAACCAACACGACACACAGAGCGTGCACACCGGTGAACAGGAGGCAGGAGGCCCAGGCCACCGTATACACAACACCACACACAGAGCCTGCACACCGGTGAACAGGAGCCAGGAGGCTCAGGACGCCGTACACGCAACACCACACACAGAGCGTGCACACCGGTGAACAGGAGCCAGGAGGCCCAGGACACCGCACGCGCAACACCACACACAGAGCGTGCACACCAGTAAACAGGAGCCAGGAGGCCCAGGACGCCGTACACGCAACACCACACACAGAGCGTGCACACCGGTGAACAGGAGCCAGGAGGCCCAGGACACTGTACGCACAACACCACACACAGAGCGTGCACACCTGTGAACAGGAGCCAGGAGGCCGAGGACGCCGTGCACGCAACACCACACACAGAGCGTGCACACCGGTGAACAGGAGCCAGCAGGCCCAGGACATCGTACACGCAACACCACACACAGAGAGTGCACACCCGTGAACAGGGGCCAGGAGGCCCAGGACGCCGTACACGCAACACCACACACAGAACGTGCACACCGGTGAACAGGAGCCAGGAGGCCCAGGACACCGTACACGCAACACCACGCACAGAGCTTGCACACCGGTGAACAGGCGCCCGGAGGCCCAGGGGACAGTACACACAACACCACACACAGAGCGTGCACACCGGTGAACAGGAGCCAGGAGGCCCAGGACACCGTACACACAACACCACACACAGGGCATGCACGCTGGTGAACAGGAGCCAGGAGGCCCAGGACACCGTACACGCGGCACGGCACACCACACGAGCAACCCGCCCCTGAGACGAACCCAGCGCAGCCGCCCTGCAGGAAAGAAACACCATGTCAGACCACCAAGACCAACCGTCCAGCCAAGGCCAACCCAGCGGGTACGAAGAGGGTAGGCAGGCAGGGCAGGCCGACGAAAAAGGGACAGAGGGACAAGGCGGGGAAGGCGAGGGGAGAGGAATTAAACCCCCCCCCCCAACATACACACACCCCACTGCCGCGCACCGGGCCGCAGCCAGGCGCCAACAGGGCCCGCCATGGAGCCAAACGGGCCCACCAGGGAGAGGATGTGTCCCCGCGCCTGCGCAACAGCAAGCCCGGGCAAGGAGCGCGCGCCTGACACAGGCCAAGCAGGGCACACACGCAGCACCGCACGCCAGCACGCACCACGGCACAAAACACGACACCACCACGGCAAACACCCACGCCCGACGACGAACGAGCCGTCAAGAACAAGTCCAAGCCCCGCAGTCCCCACAGCGCAACAGCCGCCGTCCTGATGGACGTGTGTGCGCCCGGCAGGGTACCCAATCCCTGCCAGCTACGAAACAGCCACCGTCCGGACGGACGTGTGTGCGCCCGGCAGTGAACCCAGACCCTGCCGGCTACGAACCAGCTGCCGTCCGGATGGACGTGTGTGCGCCCGGCAGTGAACCCAGCCCCTGCCGGCTACAGAACAGCCGCCGTCCGGATGGACGTGTGTGCGCCTGGCAGTGAACCCAGCCTCTGCCGGCTACGAAACAGCCGCCGTCCGGACGGACGTTTGCGCGCCCGGCAGTGAATCCAGCCCCTGCCGGCTACAAAACAGCCGCCGTCCGGATGGACGTGTGTGCGCCCGGCAGGGTACCCAACTCCTGCCGGCTACAAAACAGCCGCTGTCCGGATGGACATGTGTGCGCCCGGCAGTGAACCCAGCCCCTGCCGGCTACGAACCAGCAGCCGTCCAGATGGACGTGTGTGCGCCCGGCAGTGAACCCAGCCCCTGCCGGCTACGAAACAACCGCCGTCCGGATGGACGTGTGTGCGCCCGGCAGTGAACGCAGCCCCTGCCGGCTACAGAACAGCCGCCGTCCGGATGGACGTGTGTTCGCCCGGCAGTGAACCCGGCCCCTGCCGGCTACGAAACAGCCGTGGTACGGAGGGACGTGTGTGCGCCTGGCAGTGAACCCAGCCCCTGCCGCCTACCGAACAGCCGCCGTCCGGAGGGACGCGTGAGCACCCGGCGGGCACACACTGCCTGCCGGACGGGCTACCAGACCACCGGGCCCGCGCCACCCGGAGAGGTGAGTGCTCAGTTATCGCAAACCACACGCCGGAGGGTACCACACCCAACACCACCCGAAATGACACACCATCACCATGAACATACACGCCCACCCGCCACCACACACCCAAGGCCCATCATCAGGGCCGCCCACCGACACCATGACCACCGAGCAGTCCAGCCACAACCACCACCACAACCCAGCCCACACCCGCCCGACCACACCCGCCACCAGCCGGCCACACACGTCAGAGAACCCACCACAGCCGCCCTCACCGTCATCAGAGGTAGGTAGGTAGGTGCACTCCGTCGTGAAGAGGCGCCCAATGGTTCCCCCTGGCATCGCCCCTGTGACGAACAGGAGGAGGCTCCGCGCGTGAAGAGGGGAGGCGGCTTACATCCCGCTAGACCTGACTGTTGGCCCCCAACTAAGCGGCCCCGGGCAACACCGGGAGGGCTGATCGCCGCCAGCGTGACATGCTTGTCTCGCCGGGAGGGTGTGCCCCCATGCTTGCGCACGTCCCCTCCTTTGGGCGGAACCCTAGGGGTTCACCGGACTTCCTGGCGTATCCCGTTCCCAAGGCATGCATGCATGTTCTTGGTACTAGGGTTCCGAGGCGCTTGGGTGTCGCACGCTCCGCCTCGAGTCCCAAAGCAGCGCTGGCCTTAGGATGCAGCCTTACCCCCGGTCTCCGGATCTCGTTTGGCCGGGTCACCTGCTTGGCACGGGCTGCCTCAGTGCCCGGGCTGTGGGCACTGGGTTTCCTACTGTTGGCTTGCGTTTGTGGTTGGGTCCGGGTTGCGGTTGGTCGTGGGTTTTGTTTACCCCTGCCCGTCGTGGCTGGGGTCTTGGGTGGGTGTGTTTGGGTTCGGTTTGTGGTGTTGTCCCTCTTTTGCCGGCTGTTTGTGGTGTTCGTGATTGGGCTTTGGTGTCGGCCTGCTTTCGGGTCGTGTGTGGTTTTGTGCGCTTTTCCCTTGCCCCCCACCGTTTCCGGTTCCGGTGTGTGGTGTGGGCGTGCGTGCTGGGCCCGGATCTCGGCTGTGCCCCGCCCTTCTTGGCTGGGTTGTCGGGGTGTGTTTTTTGCGTTTTTTTGTTTGTTTTTTTTTTTCCGGTTGCTGGGTCTCTCCGTTCCGGGCCTCGTGGTCTCTCCCCCGGTCTCCTTTCTTTCGGGCTGGGCTGCTGGCTTTTTTTTTTTTTGTTTGCTTGTTTCGGTGCCTCTTTTCCCGGTGGGCCCCTGTTCCTGGCTTGGTGTTGCCGGTTTTGGCTTGGTGGTTCCCCTGTGCCTGTTTGGGGGTCCTGTCTTTGGTGCCCTCTGGGTGGGGGGTTTGGCCTCCTTCTGTGTCTTTGGCGGGCGGTTTGCTGGCTGTGGGCTGTTTTCCCGCCCCCCCGGACCCCCCCCCCCCCTTTTTTTTTGGGGGGGGGCGGCCTGGCCGTTCCTCCCCTTGCCTTCCCTTGGCTGGCGCTTGCTCTGTGGCTGGTGTGTGGTGTGGTTGGTCCCTCGCCACTCCTGGCGGAGGTTCCTGTGTGCTACTCCCCGCCACTCCTGACTGGGTTTCGCTGCCGGTGGTGGTGGGCGGTCCCCGCCACTCCTGGCTGGGGTCCGCTGGCGATGGTGGTGTGTGGTGTGTGGTGTGTGGCGGTGGTGTGTTGGTGGGGTTGTGGCTGGTGTGTGGTGTGGTTGGTCCCTCGCCACTCCTGGCGGAGGTTCCTGTGTGCTACTCCCCGCCACTCCTGGCTGGGTTTCGCTGCCGGTGGTGGTGGGCGGTCCCCGCCACTCCTGGCTGGGGTCCGTTGGCGGCGTTGCTGTGTGGTGTGTGCTGTGTGGCGGTGGTGTGTTGGTGGGGTTGTGGCTGGTGTGTGGTGTGGTTGGTCCGTCGCCACTCCTGGCGGAGGTTCCTGTGTGCTACTCCCCGCCACTCCTGGCTGGGTTTCGCTGCCGGTGGTGGTGGGCGGTCCCCGCCACTCCTGGCTGGGGTCCGCTTGCGGCGGTGGTGTGTGGTGTGTGGTGTGTGGCGGTGGCGTGTTGGTGGGGTTGTGGCTGGTGTGTGGTGTGGTTGGTCCCTAGCCACTCCTGGCGGAGGTTCCTGTGTGCTACTCCCCGCCACTCCTGGCTGGGTTTCGCTGCCGGTGGTGGTGGGCGGTCCCCGCCACTCCTGGCTGGGGTCCGCTTGCGGCGGTGGTGTGTGGTGTGTGGTGTGTGGCGGTGGCGTGTTGGTGGGGTTGTGGCTGGTGTGTGGTGTGGTTGGTCCCTCGCCACTCCTGGCGGAGGTTCCTGTGTGCTACTCCCCGCCACTCCTGGCTGGGTTTCGCTGCCGGTGGTGGTGGGCGGTCCCTGCCACTCCTGGTTGGGGTCCGTTGGCGGCGGTGGTGTGTGCTGTGTGGTGTGTTGGTGTGTGGCGGTGGTGTGGTGTTGGGGTTGTGGCTGGTGTGTGGTGTGGTTGGTCCCTCGCCACTCCTGGCGGAGGTCCCTGTGTGCTACTCCCCGCCACTCCTGGCTGGGTTTCGCTGCCGGTGGTGTTGGGCGGTCCCCGCCACTCCTGGCTGGGGTCCGTTGGCGGCGGTGGTGTGTGGTGTGTGGTGTGTTGGTGTGTGGCGGCGGTGTGGTGTTGGGGTTGTGGCTGGTGTGTGGTGTGGTTGGTCCCTCGCCCCTCCTGGCGGAGGTTTCTGTGTGCTACTCCCCGCCACTCCTGGCTGGGTTTCGCTGCCGCTGGTGGTGGGCGGTCCCCGCCACTCCTGGCTGGGGTCCGTTGGCGGCGGTGGTGTGTGGTGTGTGGTGTGTGGTGTGTGGCGGTGGTGTGGTGTTGGGGTTGTGGCTGGTGTGTGGTGTGGTTCATCCCTCGCCACTCCTGGCGGAGGTCCCTGTGTGCTACTCCCCGCCACTCCTGGCTGGGTTTCGCTGCCGGTGTTGGTGGGCGGTCCCCGCCACTCCTGGCTGGGGTCCGTTGGCGGCGGTGGTGTGTGGTGTGTGGTGTGTGGTGTGTGGTGTGTTGGTGGGGTCCCTCGCCACTCCTGGCGGAGGTTCCTGTGTGCTACTCCCCGCCACTCCTGGCTGGGTTTCGCTGCCGCTGGTGGTGGGCGGTCCCCGCCACTCCTGGCTGGGGTCCGCTGGCGGCGGTGGTGTGTGGTGTGTGGTGTGTGGCGGTGGTGTGCTGGTGGGGCTGTGGTTGGGCGCGCACTCGTTCATCCGGACGGCCGCTGGTGTGCGTGTGCGTGCTTTGCTTGGCCGGGTCGGGCGGGCCGGCCTCCCGGGCGCGTTCTGGTGCGCCTCAGCCTTTCCTTTGGCCGCTTTGTCTTGCTGCTTTGCTTGGCCCCCTCCGGTCTGGGGTTGCCCCTCTCTCTTTCGCTGCTGTTGCCGTTCCCCGTTGGTTGTTTTCCTCGGCCTCCCGCTGCCTGGCTCTCCGTGCGCTCGCGCCTCGTTTGTGTCTCCCGCTTGGCCGTTGGCTGCTCTTTGGTGGTTGCTCCCCCGCCCCCCTCCCCTTTTGTGTGTCGCGGTTTTCGTCGCTCCTGCTTGGTGCCTTGGTGGTTTTTTTTTCCTTTTTCTCCTTCTTCTTCTTCCTCTGTGCGCCCCCGTTGTCTCCGGCTTTCTCTGGTTTCCGGCCCCGGGTGCCCTGGGCCTCGGCGCTTGCGTTGTTTGCTTTGTTGGCCTTTTGCTTCTCGGCTCTCCGTGTGCTTGTCCCTCTTTCGTGCTTTCCGCTTGGCTGTTGGCTGCTCCCTGGTGGTTGCTGCCCCCCCCCCCCCCCCCTTTTGGTCTCGCGGTTTTCGTCGCTCCTGCTTGGTGCCTTGGTTTTTTTTTTTTTTTTTGGGCCATCCGCGCCACCCGAAGGGGTGAGTGCTCAGTTATCGCAAACCACACGCCCAACGGTACCACACCCAACACCACCCGAAATGACACACCATCACCACGAACGTACACGCCAACCCGCCACCACACACCCAAGGCCCATCATCAGGGCCGCCCACCGACACCATGACCACCGAGCAGTCCAGCCACAACCACCACCACAACCCAGCCCACACCGGCCCGACCACACCCGCCAATAGCCGGCCACACACGTCAGAGAACCCACCACAGCCGCCCCCACCATCATCAGAGTCGCCAGCGTCGCCACTACCCGTAGCATCACCCACAACACCCCCCCCCTGCCATTGACGCCGCTTACGTCACCATCACCCGTGACAACGCCTACAACACCCATCACCATCGGCATCACCAGCGACGCCACGACCGACAGCACTCCCCACCGTTGGCGCCACCGGCATCCCCATCACCCGTTGCACCACATGCAACACCCTCACCACCGGCACCATCAGCCTCGCAAACCCCCGTCATCCGCAACACCCTCCCCCGCTGTCGGCATCACCAACAACACCAACACCCGACCCACCACCTGCGGCACCAACGCCACCATCGCCCGTTGCACCAACGGCAACCCCCCCTCCAGCCCCCCACCACCCGTTCCCAACGCGTCACCTACGGCACACACCGGCCTCACCGTCACCCGGTGCATCGCCTTCGTCACCCTCACCATCGGCACCATCGACGACACCACCACCCACAACACCCCCAGCACCACCCTACGCAAGGACAGTACCAGCGGCGCCACCAGCCGGCACACCACCTGCCACACCCACATCAACATCGACACCACCCATGACATCACCCGCAGCGCCCTCACCATCGACGTCACCTGCAGCACCCTCACCGCCGACATCACCAGTTACGCCACCACCCACTGCAGCACCTACAGCGACCACCGGAGCCGCAGGCCCCCCCCGAGCGCCCGCCCCGTCACCTATGACACCATCAGCGTCACCAACCCCGTTGCCGCCGGGCGCATCACCTGAAGCACCCGCGCCAACAACACCAATCCGTTTCGACGCCTACAGCACCCCCCCCGTAGGCGTCACCAACATCCCCTCCACCCACTGCATCGCCCACAGTGCCCCAGCCCAACCTACCGCGCCTTCGGCGCACACATACCCGACACCCACACAAACCAGCCGCGCCCACACTGCCCACCACCCCATCAGCCCACGCTATGAACACACCTACACGCGCGCCCGCGCCCGGCCACGCCACCCAGGCGCTACCGACGAGCCGCGACCACCCGCGCAAGCGCCACGCCACCACAGCCGCCAACCACCCGCCGTCAGCACCCCCCGGACTGACGCCCTGGAAACCGGAAGCGTGGGGGCCGGCGCACGCACAGGGAGTCCAGAGTGCGACAGCCACCCGACCCCCGTCCCCCAGGACACCCACGCCCAAACCAGCACTGGCACCGGCACACACCCACACCCACGCACAGCACCAAAAGCGCCGCACCCCAGCCGCCCCGAAAGAAGAAGAAAAAAACAAAACAAAACAAGCAAGCAAAAAGAGAGGAGCAAGGGAACACCAGTGAACAGGAGCCAAGTGGCCCAGGACACCGCAGACACCACACAACAAACCGCGCGGGCACACCGGTGAACAGGAGCCAAGTGGCCCAGGAAACCGAACACGCAACACAACACACCGAGCGGGCACACCGTTGAACAGGAGCCAAGTGGCCCAGGACACCGCACACGCAAAGCAACACACCGAGCGGGCGCACCGGTGAACAGGAGTCAAGTGGCCCCGGACACCGCACACGCAACACGACACACCCAGCGGGCGCACCGGTGAACAGGAGCCAAGTGGCCCAGGACACCGCACACGCAACACAACACACCGAGCGAGCACACCGGTGAACAGGAGCCAAGTGGCCCAGGACACCGCAGACGCAACACAGCAAACTGCGCGGGCACACCGGTGAACAGGAGCCAAGCGGCCAAGGACACTGCACACATGTAGGGCGGCCGAGGGACAGGAAAGAACCAACAACCCATGGGTCGGACGCACTGGGGCGACCCAGCCGACCTACCGGGCCAGTGGCAGGAGCGGTACTCCAAGGCCACTGGTTCGAGCCCGGCCAGGCTGCATCGGGGACCATGGCAAACGTCACCCTAAGCCATGGAAGCAACCAGTGACAGGCCAGCCCGTACACAGTCCAGGAGGGGGTCGCCTGCCAAGCAGAGTCGCCCCGCAACTCAAGCCACAAGGGTGAGGCGGTCGTACCGTAGACTAGCGGGAGCAATACCCCTTGTGGTGAGAGATACTCCACACGGCTGGGCAGCCCCCAGAGCTGCCGCCCAAAGGAGGGGGCATGTGGCCCTACCCATGGACACATGTGGGGACACCCTCCCACCTGGGACACATGGACCGGTTGGCCGCGACAATGCCTTCCCAAGCACATGCGGGAGCGGCTCAGGAGGCATCTGACATAGGGCAGTGGGAGGGACAGGACGTCCCCTTGGTAAGACCTTCTTCCTGCAATGTCACAAGAGGCATCCCGAGCTCCCGAAGATACCTATCTACCTACCTGTTATCCTGGTAGGCATGCGTGGTGGCAGGTGCGCCCTTCCCACTACCTCCTGGTGCATCAGTGCCGTGCCGTGGGCAGTGCCGTGCGGTGCTCTGCAGGGGGGAGGGGGGGAGGGGGTGAGGGGCCGACTGTGGCGTCAGCCCCGCAAGGGCGGGGGACGGCGGCCATCCATCGGCATTGGGAGGGGAGGCGGGGGAGCCACGCCGCCCACGCGTCGCGCCACAGCCCCCAGTCTGGGGCGGGGCCCAGGGCCCTGGGCCCCCGGGGGTCGTCGGGTGGTGCCGGGGGAAGCCGCACTAGGTGGACCCCCGTAACAGCGGTGACCTCCTGTGTTCGCAGGAAGGTGTGTACCCCGTCCCGCGCCGCGGGCGCCGGGAAGGGGGGGGCGGGGTACGGGTGCTGCCCCATAGAGGTGGGTGGGGGTGATCCCCAGGACCCGTTCCGGTTCCCCGCGGGTCGCGACGACCAGGAGGAGCAGGGGGCTGCCAGGGCACTCTTGCCAGAGGACCTGCCCCCTGTGGTGGGCACCCCTGGTTCTGGAGAGGGAGGGGGACAGGTCTGAGTTGGCCCAGCCGCGGGGCACGTGTGTCGCCGGCGGGAAGGCGGGGCAGCAGGTTGGCTCCCTGGGGAACGCCTTGCATACGATGGCGTACGGAGGGTCGGCCTGGTGCCGTCGTACACCGGGTTGGTCGGCCGGGGGCGGGCGGGAACTTCGTCCGCGCCTTCCACGAACACCGTGATTTCGCCCATCTCCAGTTCCTCGTCCCGTGGGTGTAGAAGGTGGAGCGCCGCATGCAGCTCCGACAGTCCCCCCGAGTATGTGGCCCGCGCCTGGTTCAGGTACGGGGCCGCGTCCCCGGGGTAGCGCGTCCTGAGGGCGTGCAGCAGGGCTGGGGCGCTGCTGCGGAGGGACATGGCGGACTCCGCTCCCGTCAGCTGCAGGGTATCCCCCCTGGACAGGGGCCGGTCTGACCGGTTGGACTCGAGCCACTCCATCCAGTGCACATAGAGGGCCGCCCCGGGAATGATGAGCCCCAACTGGACGGCGTTCACGATCCTGTGCATCGCCGGGAGCAGCGTAGGGGCCCCTGCCCCGTTCAGGGCGCAGACGGCCGGGAGGGCGGTCTCGTTGAGGAAAGCCCTCGCACTGCCCGTTAGGTCACGCCGTGCGGCAGCGTGCGCCTTGTGCGCCTCCGCCACCGCGTCCGCCAGCAGGTCCCGGACGGCCGCCTCCTGCGCTTTGCGGCGGGCCCTGGCGTGTCCCGGCCCATCCCCCTGTCGGCGTGGCATGGTACTGCGGGCTCTACAAAGGGCGGCGGCGGGTGGGGGTCAGGGCGCGAACACGTGCGACAGGTGCGCAACGGATGTGGGGTCCCGCAGGTGCACGTGGATCCACAGAAGGGCAGCGCCCGCGGGGCCCGCGCGTTCGTGTGAGGGGGCGTGTGCCCCCTCAATGCGCCGCTGCAGGGCCTCCTCCTCTGTGCGCCTGCGCGGGCCTGCGGGAGGTTCGGGCCAGGGGCACGCCCCCCCCTGGGCGCACCGTGCGCACCTGTCCGCGCCTGTCGACGCTGCGGAGGACACCGTGTCACATTCCCCGCAGAGCCGGCAGGTGTGTGGGAGGTGGGAGGGCGGCGACCAAGGGTCGAGATGGCAGAGCCAGAGGTCGTCCCACCTCTGTCGGAGGGGGTCCCGGACCTCCAGCAGGCGGGCGCGGACGTGGCGCCGGTAGTCCCTGCCGAGCGTCTTCCGCTGGACCTCCCGCCACCTGTCGTCGGGGAGAATCCCTTGGTCGTGGAAGACGGCGATAAGGTCTTCCCACGCCGGGTGGGGGTGCCCCTGGGGGGGGGTTGCCATGTACACGTGGCGCCCTGTGAGGTGGGGCGTCAGCGCATCCCATTGACACCGTTTCGCGGCGTCCCGGTGGAGGAGGGCCAGTAGGGTGCCGTCCGCGACTTCCTCCCATCCCACTCGCAGCCCTTCGCAGCCGTCCAGCTCCTGGCGCAGCGCGGCTGCAATGTCGGTGGGGAGCATGAGGGGCAAGGGCCCCTGGGTGTCGCCCAGCCGGGACAGGGCATCGTCCTATACCGGGCCCCCGGCTTTGAAGTGCGCCACGGCGAACTGGGCGGCCCCGTCCTCTGGGGGGTGCCGGCGGACGGTGGCCGCGGCGTGTCCCCATTTGCGTATCTCCGTAGCCCGGATTACGTTGGCGGCGTGAAGGACGATGCGGGGCGGTACGGGTGTCCTGGCGAGTGAGAACACGTCCCGAGTCCATTCTGTTTGCGGCCCCGGGGCCGCTTGCAGCCATTCCCCCGTCGCCGCGTCCCACGGCTGGTCAGGTCCCGCCCCGCGGATCACGGTGGGTCTCGGCCGGGTGTCCGGCCCCCATCCCTCGAGCGGGATGGCGGCGTATCGTTGCGCAGGGGTCTCCGGGGCACGTGTGGCGGCGCACCACTGGCTCCACTCGCGCGCCCATTCCTCACCCACTATGCGCGCCTCCCACACGGTCATGGAGCCGCGCCCGATGATCCACGGTGGGAAGAGGGCGTCTTGTAGGTGTTTTGAGAACCCCCCTGGCAGGTCCTGGTACGGGTGGGGGCTCTCTTGTGCCGGGCACTCCAGAGTGCCATTCACGACACGGAGGGAGGCTACGAAGTCCTTGTCAGGGCGCGGGGGAGGGGGGGGGTGGTCGCCCTCCGCCGCAGTGAGCCATCGGTGTACCCGGGCCGCCGCGCTTAGGGGGTCGCGGAGAAGTTGCTCCAGCCGGTGGTTGCGAAGCTCCCATGCGAAGTCCCCCAGCGGGAGCAAGTGGTTGAGGAAATTGTCCACAGAGATCCCTCCTGGCAGGTCGTAGCGGGCTATGGCGCGGAGCTGCGCCTCCGCGTCCTCGGGCACCAGTCCGGAGCAGAAGACTTCCGTCCATGTGGCGCCTGCGGAGGGCCACGAGGCCACCCACAGGGCTTTGTCCCCGGGTGGGAGGTGGCGGGCTGCCTCGTGTACCGCCTGGCGGTAGTGGGGCCAGAGGAGCCGTGAGTGGGCGCACCCCACGTGCATGTGCACCGAGGTCTCCTCCGGGCCGCCGCACAGGAGGCACGGTTGTGGGACGACAGCCACGCCGGAGAGCCGCTCCTTACGGACGCGGAGCCCGCGCTGCACCGGCGTGTGGCCGTCTCGGGCCCGCAGCGCCCGGCGGTTGGTGGCTGTCGCGGTGAGGTCCCGGGCTTGGACATAGGCTGTGGCGTGGGCCGCGCCCAAAGGTGTGTGTCCCCGATGCGTCAGCGCATGGTCAGCCTGCGCCCGCTGCGCGACCTCGCCGAGCGCCCGCATCGTGGGGGGCCGTAGATCGAGGTGGCCGTCACGGCTGGCGACAATTAGCTGGGCGTGGCCAGGGTCCGGGGGCGTGTTCTGCAGGACGGTGTCCCCGGACGCCGCCCAGTCCGCCTTGTGCAGTAGGGCGTCACTGTGGTGCGAGGTGGCTCGGACGTACCAGAACGAGTGCCAGGCGTGTCGCCCTCGCGCGCACAGGTCGTCCCGGAGCCACCGCAGGGGCATCTGGTTGAACACCTTCGCCGCGCCCGCGGGGACCCCTGTGGTCCGCTTGCGATCTGCGTGCCGCAGGAGGTGGAGGATGACTTGAACGTCCACCGTGTGGACCCATGGTCGGTGGGCACCGTATTGTAGGGGGAGGGAGGCGGCCAACCCCTCCCCGTCGGGCACCGTGCCCGAGATGGCCACCGCCCAGGTGCGGGTGAGGTCGGCGGCGAGGGCGACGCTGGTGGCCTGTTTGCAGGGTCCGCCCCCGGACACGTCGGAAGAGCTGTGGCCCCAGGCCGCCAGGATCCAGTAGTACCCGGTGGGGCTGAGCCACCCCGCGTTGAGGTCGGCGGAGTGCCACCGGACGTCGGGGTGGCTGGGGGTCAGTTCGTCCAAGCTCAGCGCCCTGGTGTCGCCGGGGCTGATCGCCGGGTGGTCCTGCAGCCGGATCTCCGCTCCGGCGATCGTGCTTGCCCAGGACCGAAGTGCCGTCACATGTTCCATGAGCCACACCGGGCCTCCGCGCTGGTGCACCACCAGGTGTCCCGTGTCCTCCGACTGGTCCTCCAGCGCGTGCACTGCCATGTGTAGGTCGTGCGGCACCCCTGTAGCTACCAGCAGTGCGGTGCCACGGGGGAGTGCACGGGATTTTGGCTGGCCTGCCCCCATCTGCACCATTATCCTCTCGGCCCGGAGCTGCGCTTGCCCCGCCGCTTGGGTTCATTGGTCGTCCGTGGACACCAACCACAACGGCGTCGGCGCGTGGGGCCGGGGGCGCAGGGGCTCGGGCCATGCCACATCCGCGTTAGGCTCTTGGTGCTCGCTTTCCGCGAGTACGTCGTGGAGGATGTACATGAGGGCCGCCGGCAGGTGGTACGCCGCCCCCCGCGTGGGGGGGGGTAGGCCGCCCCGGTGGCGGTAGCCCCCAACGTGGAGGTGCAGGCCGTCCAGGGTCATCCATGGGCCCTGTGGGTGTCCTGCTTAGCCCTCGACGGGTGGACGAGTCTCAGGCGGGGGTCCCGCGTGCCGTTGGTGTGGAAGAGGTGGACCAAGGCGTGGCGCCACCCGGGGTTGTTGGTGGGCTCCTGCTCGCGGCAGCAATAGTGGAGGTGTTCTTCGGCGCATTCGTTGAGGCATTCCCGCACCGCCGTCGGCCACGGGTCGTCGTTGTTGGGGAAGGGGTGGCGGCGCCCGTGGTGCCCATGCCACGGCGTTGTGTGCGGCGCCGTCAGGCGGCACGTGTCGCGGTGTTGCAGCTTGGCGGTGCGCAGCGTGACAATGTTGCCCGGCGGGGACTGTAGTTGGACATGGGCTGCCCTGGAGCACGCGATGGGGTTGTACAGCCCCACTCCAAGGGCGGCCAGGGCCCGGGGTATGCGGTCGACCCAGTCGGCCCCCGCTAGAGTTGCGAACTCCGGGACGGGGTAGTGCACCTCGGGACATATTCCGTGCGCGCCGGCTATTTCCCAGAATATCTTGGTGACTTCGGCGCGCACGGAGGTTGAGCGGTGGTGGACGAGTGTACCCACGAGGGCCAGCGCTGCCTACTTGCACCGCGTTGCCACCCCTGTGAGCCCCAGGGTCCGGTCATCCTGCAGGCTGTCCCGCTAGGCGTCGAAGGCGTACCGCGCCCTGTCCTTGGCGACCTGGACCGTGATGTGGTCCAGGTGGCGTGCAGTGTCGGAGTCGTCGGCGATGAAAGGGGCGACGTACTGCGTCAGCCCCCCGAGGATCGCCAGGATGACGTCCTGCACCACTTCTGGTGGCACAAGAGTGTTGAGGCACCAGTGGTGCACCACCGCGGGGCGTAGCCGATGCTTGCGCTGCAGGGAGAACTCCCCATCCGGCTGCAGCTGGAGTCCCAGGTAGGAAACGGAGTCCGCCGCTGGTACCCACTGCCATGGGTTTTCCAGGTGCGGACAGAGGCGCAGCTGCAGGCCCGGGACCCCCTTCGTGATGGCCATGGTGCACTTGCGGGAATTGTGCTCCATGCCCATCATCCCCAGGTATGCGGCCACCGCCTCCATGCCCTTGACGAAGTGCTGCAGCGTTTGGGCCACCACCGGCAGGTGGTCGATGTAGGCCTGGATGAGCCCGTGCTCGGCCCCTCCCGGCGGGCGCAGGCGGTGCCCCTGCGCCCTGACCAGGAGCTCCAGGAGGAGCACGTACAGCAGGGGGCTCTCGGGGTTGCCCTGTTGGACGCCGCGCAGCATGTGGACGGGCTGCGTTAGCCCGTGTGCGGTGACGATGCGCAGCCTGGCGCACGTGTGGAGGAAGAGCAGGAGGTCGATGACCTCCGGCGGCACGGAGAGGTGGCGCAGGATGAGGTGGAGGGCGCCGTGCGGGGCAGTGTCGAAGGCCTTGCGGGCGTCGAAGGAGAAAACGTAGTTGGGCCCTCCCCGCAGGAGCTGCCGCTGCGCCATGAACAGTGGGGGGCCTGTGTTGGAGCCAGGGAGGGCCCCTTGCTTCCAGTCGCTGACCACTCCGTGCCGTGTGAGGACTTCCGTGATGCGCTGGGTGAGGGGGCCCGTGAGCAGCTTCATGTCCAGCTGGCCCAGGGCTATGGGCCTGTAGTCGTTCAGTCTGGCGGAGCCCGGTACCTTGGGGCTGAGCCAGATGTGCGCGTCCCTCCAGTGCATCGGCGGCGGGGCGCCGCGGAGGATGGCTCGGTAGGAGTGGACCAGGAGCCACTGGACGGGTGCCAGGACGGCCTTGATGAAACGGGCCTCCACGTGGTTGGGACCTGGGGCCTTGCCATCAGCCTTGTCCAGGGCGGACTGCAGGTCCTGCATGGGGTACTGCTGGACCTGTGTCCAGGCCCCTTCAGGGACCCGGGAACATGGCGGTCGAGGACTGCCTGGAAGCCTGGGAGGTCCACCGGGCGTTTGTCATACAGTTCTCGCCAGAAGGCGCGAACTGCGAACAGCACGTCGTGGGCCTCTGTGAGGAGCGTTTGGGTGTTAGGGACCCGCACGTTCCAGAGGCCTGACGGGCCCGGGGCCTCTACCTCTATGGCTCCCCGCACGGCTTTCCATCGCTGGGCGATGTCGGGGGCGTGGCGGCGCCAGAAGTCCTTGATGGCGCGCTTGCGGTCTGCCGCCAGGAGTGCGCGGAGTTGGCGAATGTCCTCCTCGAGGGCGGCTGCTTGCCTCTCCAGCTCCTCCTGTAGCTGGCCCTCTGTGGTCGGGCGGAACCCGGGCGACGCACCCCGCAGCTCGTCCGCGAGCCGGAGCGCCGCGTCGGACCGGATGCCATGCCGTGCCGCGTCCGCCTGGTACACCGCTGGCGCGCACGCTGCCAGGGTGTCATAGCGGAGGACCGCCGCCTGGAGCCGCTTTCCGCTCTCCGGGGGGTCCCCCTCCGCCGGGTCCGTCCCCGCCGGGGACAGCTGCTGGCGTCCCACCACACGCGCCAGGGCGTCATGCGTCGCGTGGAGGTGTTCGAACACCTTGTCCACCGCGGCTGCGGGCATTGACCCGTAGGCGTGCTGCTCTGCTGAACCCAGCCAGGGCGCCAGGGAGGGTTCATCCTGCGCGGCGGTGACCGCCGCCCACAAGCAGTGTTGGACGGGCGCGGCCTCGGCGTCGTACGGGAGGAGGCGGCCCTCCGTGTGGCTGTAGGGGGTGGGCACCGCCGCGCGCCCCGCTGCGCTGAGGAGGCCCGGCAGGGCCAGGCGGACCGGGAGGTGGTCCGACCCGATCACCAGGGGGTGTGCCATGCCGCGAGCCCAGACGCTTTCCCGCAGGGACCACGGCAGGAGGGGCTCGTTGACCAGGAAGGTGTCCACCCTGTGCCAGGACGGGTGGAGCGTCGGGGTCATGTCCTCCTTGCCACCTGCCGTGGCCCTCAGGAAACCGCAGGCCTCCCAGCCCACTCGGAAGTGCTCCTTGGCTGGGTTGGTGGTGGCATCCATGTAGATGTTGGTGTCGCTGGCGATGACCACCGGGTGTCTCCCACCGAGGCTGCGTGCCGTGGCATACATTTGTATGTCCGCCCAGAACGCGGCCCGTCCTCCCCACGGGGAGCAGGCTGCTTGCGGCCCGTGGACGTTGATGAGGGTGAGGCCTCCCCCGTCCCTGCGGATCTCCAGCGCCGCGGCCGTCCCGGGGAAGACTTCCGTGAAACTGAGCACCTTGTGCTCCGCCACGTACTTGCTGCTGATCGCGGTGAGGACGCCCCCTCCTCTCGAGGTGGAAGTGGCTCCCGTCTCAGCCAGCCGGCTGCTGAAGAAGGGGGTGTACCCCTTGTCCCAGAGCGCCGCGGCCACGTGCATCTCCTGCGCCCAGGTGGTGATCCCTGTTTCCTGGAGCATGATGGCAAAGCCCCCCTCCTGGGGTATCATGCCGGTGATGAGGTGCTCCTTGTCGGTACAGGCCGCCGGCCCCCGGCGCCGCCGGAGCGTGTCCCCGAGGGACCGGTCTAGCGGTATGAGGCCGTTGCGCAGGTTCCACGAGAGGAGCCATAGGGCGTCGCCCGCCATGTCCTCTTGGAGTCAGCTTTCCCGCATCGGGATCGCCGCTGGGTCAGCCGGCGCAGCCAGGGCATCCGGGTGCGCCGGGGCCATGGGGTTCAGGCCCGTTCCCAGCGGGGCCCACAGGGGGGCCGGGGGAGCCAGGGGGGCCAGGGGGGCCAGCCCCGCGGGTATGGAACCTGGTTGGGCCGCACTGCCGGTCCCCGGGGCTGCCCCGGCTGCCTCCTCATCGCCGTCTGCGTGGTCGGCCGCCTGGGGCGGGGGGCGCCCGGCGTACGGGGCGTGCCGTGGGGACCTCCGTGCCCTCCCTTGCAGGATGTTGGCGGCCGCCTCCTTGTCGTCCACCGGGGCTGCAGCGTGCACCGCGTACCACGCCAGGTGTTCCAGCATTGCCCCGCTTGTGTAGTACTTGTCAGCACACAGGGGGCATTTCGTTCGTTCCGTGGCCCCTCGCGCCGGGGGGAGCGGCACCGACTTCCGGATGGCGCCCTCCGCCGCTGCTTCGAAGGGCAGGTTGGCCAGTGGAACCAGGTGTGGCGCCAGTGTGTGGCCCGGGGCCGCCGCATCGAGGGCTCGTGTCGCGGGCGCAGGCCCGAAACTACGGATGGCATCGCGCTGCGCGTCTGCTTGCAGCCACGTTTGCCAGTGCGTGGAGCCGATTTGGCGGTCGGGTTTGCCCCTCAATCGCAGGTCGGGGAAGGCTTGTAGCCAGTGGTACACTGTGGTCGGGACCGCCAGCTGGAGCTCTAGGTCGGCGGGCTGCGCCGCTGCCGGCCACACCCCCGGCCTCGCCGCCCGGGCGTTGTCTTTCAGCCTGACCTGGGGCAGGAGGGCGTGGTGTTAGCCCTCGCGCAGCGCCTTGATGATCATGCGGGTACAGTCTGCCACGCGGACCACGGCTTCGGGCCCCGGCAGGCGCTCGGGGTCGCAGACGACGATGTGCGCGTCCGCCGGGCTGAACATGAAAAACACCCACTGCGTGTTCTACTGTTGCCGTTGGGCCACTGCCAGGGTAGCCGCCGGGCGAGCGTGCGTGATTGGCCCCGCGTGGAGGTCCGGGACGTCCGTGGCCCTGATGGCATCTCCCTGCCACGCGGCCCGTAGATGCTCTTCCTGGTCGGGGCTCCACACCAGTGCGGGGGGGTTGACCGATCCCGGTTCCTGCCTCTTGTTGGGGGCGCTGACGGTGTGTAGCAGGACTGCCAGCGGCCATGGGTCCGCCGACATATAGTTGACCTGGGTGGGCCCCTGCTGCCAGTTGACGTGGGGTAGGGGCGGGAATGCCCCCTGCCTGGCGGTGCTGTGCCAGACAGTCCAGCGGCCCCCGGCCAGGACGTGCGACCGGTACCCTCCGGCGTGGCCGTGCAGGATGGCCTGGTAGCCTGCCGTCTGCAGCACCAGTGCCTCCCCCTGCTGAGGCCCGGGAGGGGGTGTGCCATCGCCCGCATCCCAGACGCGGGTGCGCCCGCGGAGTGTGGCGTGCCACGGCTGTGTTGCATCGCGCTGCGGCCCTTGTATGCTTCCGGCAATCTGCGCCGGGCCGTGGTGGTGGACGAAGCTCTTCCCGCCGTCCGCCAGCAGCGCCGCCGCGATAACGTATAGCTGCTCCGCCGTGAGGGGTGCTGTCGGCGCGTGCGTCGCAGCCGGCCGGCGGGGCTGCGTGTCGCGGCAGGGGACGTGGGGCAGCAGGTGTGCCGGCGACGCCGCCTCTGGACCCATGGTGACGGCCGCGACCGCAGACGCCAGCGCCGTGCGGCCCGCTGGTCTGTACCGCCGGAGCCCCGTGGTATCTCGGGCGAGGTGCCTGCAGGCTGCCATCCAGGCCACCGCTCTGCAGTTCGTGACGTCCGGTTCGGCATCATCCGCGCCGTCTCGTCCCCTTTGTTGTACCGTGGTGGCGGTGTCGAGCGAGGGGCCCTGCTGCAGCGCCTCCGGGCCCTGCCCTGGCGAGAGGGCGGGTGGACTGGCTGCAGGAAGCCCTGCGCGCCTCGGCGCTCCGGGTGCGTGTGGTACGGGTTTTGCCGGCGGTGTTCCGGGGCCGCCCGTGGTAGGAAGAGGAGTTGGTGTAGGTACCAGTGGCCTTCCGCGGCGGACGGGTTGCGGAGCGTTGGCCACTGTTCCACCACGCCTCCCGGGTGGGCGGCCTCGACGCGGCGCTGCAACCCCAGGCGGGCTAGGCGATTGGACGTGCCCGCGGGTGAAATGTGGGTCTGCGGGTAAAGCACCCGCAGCGACTCCAGCGCCAGGTCTAGCACCTCGTCGTTGAGCTGCTCCGTGAGAGCCGACGCCCTCTGCAGGGCGTGGCGGACCCCGGGTGTGGGGGCCGTGAGCTGTTCGAGCACCGGCCCCGGCGGGTACCGTGCGCCCGGGTTCGTTAGCCACTCCCTGGTGTGGCTCAATATGGCCCTCCATACGTCCCTCGTAAAGGCGTGTTGGGGGGCCAAAGAGGGGACCATCCGTAGGAGGCGGTGGCACGCCGGCGGCGATCGCATGGGCTGTGGAGCGGCCGCGGTGATCCACCTGCACGCCGTGCCGGGCACGATCGCCCCCCATTACACGGTCCCCGTGCCCTCGGCGTGGAGCAGCGCCTGGCTGTGGACCAGGGGGAAATAGGGGCTCGAGCGCCTGCCTCTTTCCTTCCACCGTACCCAGGCCGCCCCCGCCTGCAGGCTGCGGAGCAGGGCGACGCCGGGGAGGAGCGGCTGCGGGAAAGCCCCCTTGACGGCTTGGGTGGCGTGGGCCAGGGTGCCCATGGGCAAATACCACAACCGGAGGACCCAGGGGCCCGGCAGCGGTTGCGCCTCCCCTGCGTCCCATCGCCACTCGAGTCTGGCGGGGCCGCCGGGACCGTGCCCGTCTGCAGGAAGTGGCGTGCCCTCTTGTCGGGGTGCTGTTGGAGGGTTGCCGCGAGGCTGAGCCCCTCTGCCGCGGGTGCCACTGGGAGGCCGCCCCGGAGCCTGCGCCAGGGGTAATCCTGGCCGGCCGGCCAGGTGTGGAGGTCCCGGGCGATTTCCTCCACGGTCCCTGTGGGGGCGTCCTCCGGTGCCAGGTGCCACATGACGGCGAGCAACGCCCACGTGGAGAAGGGCCACGCCCGTGGGGGGGTGTACACCTGGATGGTCCACTGTGCGCGCCCGCCGCACACGGGATGCGTGCAGCACCCCTTGGACCATGTCCGCCGCAAGGACCAGCACCATTCCCGAGGGTTCCACAATGATCCCCTCTGCTGGTCCGCCGTGGCGGCCCCGGGTGTGCAAGCCCACTGCCGCCTGTCCCGCGTGGGTGACTCGGTCGACGGCCTCCTGGATGTTCACGCTGCCGCGTGCGGTCTCATCCAGGATCCAGCCCTGCGCCACCCCGTAGCGTAGGGCAGCGCTCCGTCATCGGGGCTGAAGCCGGTTTGGACCCCCGTGGCCATCTTTGGGTCACTTGGGGTGTGTATCTATGTGCCGGCAAGCCGCCATTGGCTGATATCATACTCTCCCATCCACCTGGCCTAACCCCATGTGATAGTGTGATAGGTTTGGCCATTCCGGCTATGAGCGGCCATATTCAGTACCGAGGCGCCGCCAGCTGAGATTTAGATATCAGAATATCAGGAATCAACAGGGTTTTTTTATCATAATGTTTCCATAATTTTTCCGCCTTCCGTTCTGATTGTCAATGTATCGGCGACTGTCAGTTGGCTCGCGATTTTGCGGTAACCGATTGGTTAACTGTTATTTACAGATATTTTGTCGGAAACCCCGATGAAGGGTCAGATTTCATCAGTAAAGGGTTCGTTGCTTCCGCAATTTTCATATTATACACTCGCAAAATTAATCCGATTTTTTCAGACTTTCAGAATCGGATTTTCAACTTCGACATCGCCGCACTCGATATGATGAATCTCGAGTGGTCATACATTTTGCCCCGATCACGAATCAACCTTCCTTTTGTTGTGCCCTTCATTTTGCTTGGAGATATAGTGGAAACAAAGTTGATTCGTGAGGCCACTTTGAAGATCATATCTCCGGCTCACGGCGAGGAATACCAATTTCGAGAATTGGGTTGGAACCGCCTTGTTCTCAACTTAATTTAGGAAGCATCAAACACCTTTTGTGTGTACACATGCCCGGTGTAGCAAGGAATAATGGCCAAGAGGGTAGAAAGTGGTTTACACCTCTCGGGTCATGCAACCGAACATTTTATTGCGACTTTCGAGTGTACCGCATGAGTGTTGGGGTTGCATAGCAACTTTCCTTGGGTTCCTACGTATTTTTAACGTGAAGTTATGTCCATGGAGGGGCATGGCATATCATGGTGGGAGTCACTTTTTGAGGGTATGTGTTATATGCATGGTATGTGCTTCGATATGCTCACGCCCATGTTATATATCTCCGTTTGTAGGAAGATATATGGAGTCATACGTGGCAAGGGCTTCGCCCATGTCACAATGGTGAACTCCATAGCGCTACACTAAGTCTACCGCTCATATAGTGCATGTGGGAGGGCTTATGAAGCGACCCACAAGCGCCATTATCAATTTTCCCATTTTCGTGGTGCGTGTTGGGAGGAGGTTCTAAGGTGTCCCTATGCGTCCATGTGGGGATCCAAGTGGGGGGATTGTTTGCAAATGGTCCCAAGCAATTGTGTTTTGAATCATATGTTGAGGCCATCGGTGAGCGAAGTTATATACTATTGTAATTATTTTGAATTTGGCATTATTTGTATGTTTTTGACCTCATTTTATGCTCATTTTTGTGTTTTATGTACTCAACTGGTCGGCTAACTGTAAATTGTCTAGAGATCTGTGAACTATGGTATGTTGCTTATATGTTGGCATATGCTTCAGTGTTGCACCTCACCATATGCCGAATCACGTGGTCACTTTGGCTTGGCACACGAGGCCTCACAAAATTAGGTCTTAAATTCATGAGTTGACTTGTGAAGCATGTCATGTACATAACCGGATGAGTTTCGGTGCCAATGATGGAGTATTCTTGGGCATGGACCTTTGGTCTATATCACCCTTGTATAGTACTTTCCGGTTTGACACATGCATGGAGCATTTGGATATTTGCCGTATGCATTTTTGAGTATATAATCGATTTTTGGGCATAATGGTGTGATTTGCCTGATTTTGCCATGTTGTGAGGTCATCTTCATGGTCCAGTTCTCCAACCCCAATTGACTCCAAGTCCAACCAAGGGGATGTCAGGGTAGGGCATGGTCCTGAGTGCCACTCCATGCCATGACACGTCACCCCCCCCGTTGGGCTCGGATTTAGAGGCTTGGGAGTGAACTCATTTTTGGGGTGTGTGTAGTGACTTTTGACGAGTGGTATTTAGCCATCTTATTTGACTGGGTTCAGGGCATCATGTTGGTGAGTCAAGGGAAGGTCTTGAGTCCAGGGAATGAGGGGTCTATGGCTGTGATTGTGTACGATTCAATCTTCCTCCAACTTTGCTTTATTTGTGTTCATATGCCAATTTCAGGGCTTTCGTTTTGGGTGCAATTCTTGTACATGCCCGCCACCTTGAGACAAATTGGTGTGCTGAACGGAAGCCCGCAGTGTGGATTGGACTGTGAATCGGGTTATTGCTATATTTGTGGGATCTGGTACCTGTTCAGGGTTGAAGGAGGATTGTACTTTCTATATTTTTGGATTTTGGACCCTGGACTTTGAGACATGCAATCGCTGATCAGGAGCAAGTCAGCAGGGGTTACAGGCGGAAGGGGCACAGCAGGGGCCGGTCCTGGTAGGGACCTTCTTTGTGGTAGCAGAGGCGTACCTGCTGCCCCTACCTACCGCCGACCCGGGGACTTGGGCCCCTATGAGCCCTGCCCAAGTACGCCCCGGGTGCGTATTGTGGACTCGGTGGAGACCACGCCGGAGATTGGAGCCAGAGAAGAGCCGAGACGCTCAGGAGCATGGCGAACTCCGGAAGTAGAAGCCCGAAGAGAAGTACAACGTTCGGGAAGAGGAGGACTTGACATGGAGGACCTGGTCTCCATGTGTGACCGTCGCTGCCGAAAGGCATGCAACCTCTGCTCCGCCGCAGAGGACTCTGAGGAGACCTGCCATTCAGGCAGCAGTGGAGGACGGGCCCGGCGCTACCGGCAGCGCGGGTCACCCAAGCCCGCGGCAGGGGACGCCGGGGCTATGGATACGGACCCCAGCCCGGTCAGGCTGTGGGACTCCGAGGGGCACTCCGAGGGCTATCGGACAGCTTATGAGCAACCTCCGGAGTCGGAAGAGACGGCCAGACCGCCCACAAGGGCAAACACGGTCCCATAACCCAGCCTGGAGCATGAGGCCGAGGCGTTGGAGAGGCCCGCCAGAGCCAGAAGGGCGCCTGTGGCCCAGCACACGGAGCCAACGCGGGATAGCATGGGCGACACACCCATGGTGGAGGAGTCCGAGGCGCTGGGAACCGCGGGATGCGCCAGATCAGGTGGAAGGCACGCTGAGTGCCACTGCGAGCACGTGTCCTTCCTCATGGGCAAGTACCCAAAGATGGGGATGGACGCCATCGTGCATCGTCTCGACCGCCTGCACAACGCGAAGGACGGCCTAGAGGAGGACGTCGCCGAAATCCTGGATGACCAGTCGGCCGCGGAGAGAGACATGGCGGAGCTGCGAGCGGAACGGGACCGGTACCGGGAGAATCTGGAGCTGGCCCTGCAGAAGCAGCACCGAGTGGTGGAGGGCCTCCTCCACCTGGTGGAGGACATGTCGGGACACCTGAAAAAGCTAGAGGAGCGACAGCCCCTCACCTCGGGGCCGGAGCTCCCGGCAAAGCCAGCAGCAGCAGAGCTGGTGGAGCGGGTTAAGACCCTCCGGAGCGCCATGGATAAACCCATGGGCGGCCCTGCAGAGGCACCCTACGCGCCTCTGCGTGTTGACCCGGGTGCGCTGCCGTTTGTTTCCATGTTCAGCGAATCCACAATGCTCGGGGAACACACGGCACCGGCTGGGTCCATGCGGGAAGGGCACGTAACCACGGACCCGAGAAGCCTGACGGTACAGATGTCTCATGCCGCCCAGGATCTACCGATCACTACGACTGCCCTTGCAGTTTATGCTGAAGAGGAGATCCAGAGCCAGACCATGCAGGGGCGAACCATGGGAAGCGTCGACGGACATGGTCGAGGTCATCCAGGCGGAAACGTGTGGGCGAAGGACCCCAATACGGGGATATGGACGGCCGGTGGAGCAAGTCCTTCCCGAATTTGAAACCCCATGGGTTCAGGCCCAACTGGACCGCACTCCATGGAGGAGAGGGATGTACGGGGTGTGTACTCACACCCCCCGGCCACAGGTGGTATCCGTCCCGGTTGAGTGGTGGCTGCTGACGTTGGAGATGCCATCAGGATTGACGACCTCAGGGGAATCAAATCCCCTACTACGATGGCAACCCCTCCAACCTGGACGACTTCATCCTGGATTGGGAGGACTTCGCCGAGGAGGTCGTCGGCGAGATGAGGGGAGCGCCAAGGGACAAGTGGGTATGTTGGACATTCCCACACAGGCTGGCGCAGGACCTGAAGGAGGAGCTCAGGTATCAGATCCGCGAGGGAGTGATCCAGACGGAGCAGGCCTGCCTCCAGTGGCTGGAGGACGAGGAGCGAGTGGACGCACCCAACCAGAAGTTGGAGGATTTGTGGTCCATTCCGCTGCCGCTCGATCGCGGTGAGCTGCGGGTCCGGGAATAAAATCGGTACATCCGCAAGTACCGAAGAAGCCTCAAGCTGGTGGAGGACTGGAACGAGGCCAGCGAGATCCGACACTTGCTGAAGGACGTCCTCCCCGGCAACTGGAAGAGGAGATTGGAGGACGAGGAAAAGAGGAGAGCGAAGAAGCGCGTGGCCATACGGATCATGGCATCGGAAGACCCCCACGCCGGAATGATGGAGTTTTTCCAGCAAAACCTCGGCGAGCCCAGCCGAATGTTGGAGTTGAAGAACGCCGTCTATGTGGAGGTATTCGGCGACACCATGGGGCAAAGGCTGATGTGCCTGAACAACGTAGAGTGGAGGCGCGGAGAGCCGCTGAGGATGCAGGTCATCTTCGCCCGCATGAGCCTGGACGAGATCGTGAAGTACATCACGGTGGAGCTGAAGCTCAACGCCAAGAACAAGGCCCACGTGCAGGATCGACAAGGCCATGGACAACGAGGCCACCGAGAAGACCGCCATCATCGGGAGATCCAGGAGGACACGGCCAACTCCGCGGAGGATGGTAGTGGAAGTAGCCAAGACCACTTGACTGGGTCGTGGGAGGATGACGAGGAGGCCCATTTCTTCGCGTTTGTGGCGCACAACGTGAGGGACCATGGGCAGGATCGGTCCAGATGGAACCGGGTGGGACCCAAGAAGGGCAAAAAGCCAAGGAGGATCGGGAACCCACCGCTCTCGTTCCGGGAGTACAGGTCTCAGCACGACGGGTGCTGGGTCTGTTATGGCAAGGGAAACAACCATGCACATGACCACCGTCAGTGCACGGTGTATGAGGCGGACAAGAAGGCCTACTTCGCCGCCCACCCCGAGATGAAGCCCAAGGAGCAGCGGATTGCCGATTGGAAGGCGAAGGGCGGAGACGGGGGAAAAGGCCAAAGCAAAGGCCAAGGGAAAGGCGGAGGAAGAGGCTATGGTGGTGGACCTGTCCAAGACCGACGAGTGTGGTCGATCGAGGAGGGTTTCTGAGGACATGTTGAGGACGTTGGAGGTACTCAAAGCCCAGCAACGTGGTGGACAAAGTCTGAGCGGATCGCAGCGTGAGGGAGCTGCGGCAGGCCATGTCTAGAGGAGCCCCCACGGGAGTGGGACCTCAGAGGTCTCTCCTCCGAAAATCAGTGGAATCCCAGAGAAGGCGAAGGCGCAACGGGTGCCGAAGAAGGCTCCAGAAGAGCCAAAACCACTGAGTTTCGCCACTCCCAACCCCTGGAGCGCCCTGCCAAGGGAAGTTTATGTGGGCAAGGGACGTGGCAAGAAGGAAGGAGTGACCACGGAGAGCCCCGTGGACGGCAGAACCAGCCCAAGATCTACACCATCCGTGACCATACCCTCGAAGTCCTGATGCACCCGGATGTGCTAGAGTTGCATGCCGTGAGAATCGTCCATACACCGCAGGGCGATGGGCGGCAGTTGCAATTGAAGGTGCGTGTACGGTGCGGACAAGAGGAGTTGGTGGTGGATGTTTTGGTGGATACGGGTGCCCAGGTGAGCCTGGTCCGGAGAGGGTTGTTCAAGGAGGAATCCCTGCAGCCCAGCTGGAGACCGGTACGCCTGAAGGTGGCCAATGGAGAGATCATGGGTGGTGGCACCCATGAGGCCATTATCAGTATGGAATTCTGGGAACATGAGCGCTTGAACCGCCCTGATCTGGCGAAGAGAAGCACTCTATTCGGGAACTTCTATGTGGCCGACATTACAGATTGGGATATGATCATGGGGTATGACTTCATGGTGGCAAACGCCATTGGAGACCTTCCCCATCGTGCAACGCTGGTCCGGGAGGATGATGAATGCCTCACATGGCTGTCCACGGACTATGCATGCGGATCATCCCAATGGAATGCTGAGGAAGAGGATCGGATCGTCCAAACGGTGCATGCTGTGGGTGCCAAGTCCAGAGGAGACCGTGGAGTTCAGCTCACGGAGTATGGAATGGCGCTGCAGGTGTACGACAGGATGATCCAGACGCTGGGAGCCGAAGCGCCCGAGACGGACGTCTTCGCTTCCCGGGATGCCCCACTTCTGCGGAAGTGTAGGAGGCATTGGCATCGAGGAGACTCAGCCTGGCACAGGCATTGGGGTTTGAAGCAGTGGGGGCCCATGCATTGGCATGGCTCCCTGGACAATACCAGACGTACGGTGGAGAAGATCGTCGCGGATGGGGCGAAGGGGATCCTGGTCATAACCGGCATAGGATCCACCCCATGTCAGCTGGAAGGTCTCAAGTCGACGCTGGACTCCATCACCCTGAACGAGATGTCTTTCAAGGCAGAGGAGGAGCTGTTCATCTACGCCGAGGGTGTATCAATGCCCTCCCCGGGTGGAGCGTGGGGTACCAAGGCTTTCCTGGTGGATGAGGCGCAAGCCCAGCCCACGGGTGATGAAGCATTCATCCGTAGGGTGGAGGCGGTGCCCATGAGGGTCATGTTTGAGCCCAAGGAGGGGACGGATGAGCCGATGGATGGCATTGACGTCCTATCCCACGCCAAGATCGACGACGTCGTCAACTACATGCGGATGAGGATGCACGAACGTGTGGCAGCCAAGAAGAGGCGGGCCATGGTCACATCTCTGCATGAGTGGGATGACAAGATGTTGGTCACCGGCAAGTACGAGAAGGATGAGTTCGTGGCGAGGGTCATGGATCACATCGCGGACCAATATGATGGTCCCGTTGGGTCGGACCCGCCGACGTGGGATTTTCCAAGAATGGGGGCCGGGAGCGCATCAAAAACCAGCCCGATGCCGCAGATTTTGGAAGATTATCGGTGGAAAGCGCGCCCCACGACGATGAAGACGGCATATCGAACGAGAAGAAGTCGGATTCGGACCCGGAAAGAGCCTATACCGCAGTGCGGTCGGTTGTATCGATACCGAAGCAAGCGGCTGAAGAGGCCCAGGAGAACCCGAAGGTCGCCGAGCTGAAGGAGAGGCTGATCAATGCCTATCCGCGGCTATTCAGTGGCTAGATCGTGGGAGGTTTGGTACAGCAAAGATCAAGCTGAAGCCGAACCCCAAGATCTATCGTCAATGGGAGTACCAACTTCAGGGCGATCGGGCCGAGGCCATGAAGAAGTTGTTGGCCGAGTTCATTGAGCGAGGATGGATGGATCCCTCCGATAGTGAGTGGCTCAGCCCAGCCTTTATCGTGCCCAAGAAGGAGAAGGGCGAGTGGAGGTTGGTGGTGGATTACAGGGGTTTGAACGAGCAAACCGAGCACGACTCGTACTCGCTTCCCCTGATCGACACCATCCTCCAAAAGCAACAGAAAAACCGGATCTTTACGGTGTTAGACCTGAAACACGGCTATCACCAGATGCCGCTACACCCGGACTCCAGGCCCTGCACAGCGATGTCAACGCCGCTGGGACCCATGCAGTGGAAAGTTGTGCCTATGGGCGCCAAGAATGGCAACGCCGGTTTCCAGCGCATGATGGAGGACCTACTCAGTCCTGTCCGGGACTGTGCCGATCCCTTTGTGGATGACATCATCATCGGGTCCGGCACGGAGCATATGACTGAGGATGAGCTCATCGAAGCGCACCAGAAGGATCTGCGCCGAGTGCTCAGTGAGCTGGACAAGCACAACATGGCGTGCAAGCCCACCAAAGCCTCACTCTTCGTGAAGGAAGTGGAGTTCGCGGGTCACGTGGTTGGTCACAGGCAACGCCGTCACATGCCTGGGAAGCTCGCGTCCCTGCACCACTGGGAGAAGCCCCAGACCATCAGCGAACTCCGGTCCTTCACAGGGTTCTGCAATTACTATTCGGGCTATGTCCGGATGTATGCAGAACTGTCGGGGCCGGGGCTCAAGATGCTGCAGGTGGGCAAGTTCGATGGCCGGAAGGGGAGCAAGAAGAAGCTTGCCTGGACCCCTGAGGCCGAAGATGCGTTCAGCCGCCTGAAGGAGCGACTCCTGGGGCAGCTGGGGCTATTCTTGGTGGACCCAGACAAGGGATTTGTGCTACCGACGGACGCCTCGGACTATGCTGTAGGTGCAGTCCTCGAGCAGATCCGGGACAATGGGTCACACGTACCCGTGGCATTTTGGAGTCGAATCCTGGCCGAGGGCCAACGCCGAACCTGGACCGCGAGGGAGAAGGAGACGTACGCCATTGTTTGTGCCCTCAGGAAGTGGTCTGGCCACATCGGATTGCAACCGGTGGTGGTTTGTACGGACCATCAGTCCTTGCAGAGCTGGCACAAGGAGCACGTAGACACCCCCTCGGGACCGGCAGCAAGGAGGGCCCGATGGCATGAGACGTTCGCCAAGTTGGACCTCAGCGTCTTGTACGTCCCGGGGAAGGACAACACTGTGGCAGATTGCCTCAGTCGATCAGCCTACCCCGCGGGCAAGGCGTGGATGGACATATCCAGCCATGGGGACGCCAAGGAGACCAAGGAGGCCAAGCGCATCATCGAGATGGAGAAGGCCATGGAGCAAGAGAGGGTCAAGTGCTTTGTGGTGATGGCAAACCGTACGGACCTGGCCAAGTTCCGAGTCCAAGCTATTCGAGAGGAAACCCTCAAGCAATGGATGGTGGCCCCTGTAGAGCTAGTCAGGTCGGTGCTCACAGAGGACTGGTCGGATGACTATGCGGCATCCGACCAATGGAGCAAGTACTGGAATGCCGTGAGGGCCCCGTCGGACGACGAATGGCCTGAGGGCTTGACCGAGGATGGGGATAAAGTGTTTCTCAAGGACAAGCTATTGGTCCCTGAGAACTGCATGGAGGAGCTCATCGACCACTGGCATAACGCCCAGCTCATGCATCCTGGTCGGGACAAGATGCAGCAGGACCTGGAGTGGCGCTTCAAGTTCCCACCGGGGTACTACGCCCTCCTGGACAAGTACTGCAGCGACTGTGCCGTGCGTCGGGCCACGAAGAGCCCCAACCACTCCACGGCTGGCAACCCGGTGTACACGGCTATACCGGAAGCCCCTATGCGGTCCGTGGCCATGGATGTATTCGCCATGCCGGAGGTCACCGTGGAAGGAGAGACCTATGACTGTGTCATACTGGCGGTGGATAGGCACAGCGGGTATATCGTGGCGGTCCCGGGCAAGAAGTCCAAGAAGAAGGACAAGAAGGACAAGCATGGAGTGGGTCTGCAGGCCAAGACCGTCGCCAACGCCATGATCAGGCATTGGCTGACGATTTTTGATGTTCCAGCTGTCATCTGCAGCGATCGGGGCAGTCAATTTGTGGGTATGTGGTTCAAGACGATGTGCAAGCACATGGGGATTCGGCACGCCAAGACCGTGGCGTACCACAGCCGGTCGAATGGCCGGGCTGAGGTGGCCGGGCAGCAGATGTTCAAAAAGTTCCGCCAGCTGCAAATCGACGAACCGGGCCGGAATTGGTACAATTCGCTGTGGAGAGTACTCCAGGCGTACCATGACCTTCCGGGGCCCACTGGACTGTCGCCCCATCGTATCCTGTTCCTGCGGGATTGAGTGTCAAGCACTCTCCCGTGATTGAACCATGGCAAAGTGGCCCGGGATGCG
Organism: Eutreptiella sp. 'Long Island Sound 2002'; assembly: GCA_964036045.1. Lineage (NCBI taxonomy): Eukaryota > Euglenozoa > Euglenophyceae > Eutreptiales > Eutreptiaceae > Eutreptiella > Eutreptiella sp. 'Long Island Sound 2002'. The sequence continues at coordinate 71,782,455 of OZ038378.1, forward strand.
AACTCTATGATGGCTGAGGCGGACGACACGGCGGCCAAGGTGTGCAAGGCACTTCAGGACGAGCATGAGAAGAGGGCCAAGTACTTCAAGCAGGGAAAGGTGCAGAAGTATGCTCTCCAAGACACCGTATGGGTGGAGCGGCACCACAAGGATGTCCTGTCCAGGCATCGGCAGGCGTCTTGGTATGTGCCGGGGGTAATCGTGCGGAAGGTCGGGCAGGATGTGTATGCGGTTCCTGCGGGGGATAACAAGATGCTGGACCGCGACCATACCCAGCTTCGTCCCCCAGCACCAGACCCCAGCAGACGTCCCGTCACTTTCGAGTTCACGGCCGGCAATGTGGACTCGGACGACGAGGATGAGGACGACGACTTCACCGCCGAGAGGATCCTGGCGGACAAGCCGGACCCGGGGACGCCTGTGGGGAGGCTTTAAAAAGTCTGTTGGAAGGGATTCGCCGCATCCAGGGATTCGTGGGAGCCTCCGAGCAGTTTTGTGCCGAGGTACACCACGGTCTGGATGGATTATCTGAAGAAAAAGAACGTTTCGTTGGATGTCAAGGACGTGTTGGTCCATTTCGTGGCTGCTGTAGCACCATAATGGATCCCCCTTGGCATTTTTGTTTGTTTCTGTGCTTGGGAGACGGGTGGGGGCGTTCATCCGGGGGCTTTTGGGCCTTGGTTGGCCATATACCCCCTTCACTCGATCTCCACATATATATTTCATTGTGGTATACTTATTTAGGTCGACGGACGACGTTTCTCTATCTTTGATCCCCTTGGTCCATGTTGTAGATCAAGAGGAGACCGGATATGGCGTAGGGCACTGATTATGAGTGTCCTCACCCCTCCCTTGGGGCGTGGGGGACGCCTACAACGTGTATGGGGCCTCCGTGTGTCCTTGGGACATGGGGGGGGGGGGTGTGGAGCCCATTGGGGTCCTCCCATCCTCTCTTCAATGACTTCCGAGCGGTAACAACGCTCTGAAAAGGGGGGTGAAGCCGGTTTGGACCCCCGTGGCCATCTTTGGGTCACTTGGGGTGTGTATCTATGTGCCGGCAAGCCGCCATTGGCTGATATCATACTCTCCCATCCACCTGGCCTAACCTGATGTCATAGTGTGATAGGTTTGGCCATTCCGGCTATGAGCGGCCATATTCAGTACCGAGGCGCCGCCAGCTGAGATTTATATATCAGAATATCAGGAATCGACAGGGTTTTTTTATCATAATGTTTCCGTAATTTTTCCGCCTTCCGTTCTGATTGTCAATGTATCGGCGACTGTCAGTTGGCTCGCGATTTGGCGGTAACCGATTGGTTAACTGTTATTTACAGATGTTTGGGCGGAAACCCCGATGAAGTGTCAGATTTCATAAGTAAAGGGTTCGTTGCTTCCGCAGTTTTCATATTAGACAATCGCAAAATTTACCCGATTTTTTCAGACTTTCAGAATCGGATTTTGGACTTCGACATCGCCGCACTCGATATGATGAATCTCGAGTGGTCCGACATTTTTCCCCAATCACGAATCACCCTTCCTTTTGTTGTGCCCTTCATTTTGCTTGGAGATATAGTTGAAACAAAGTTGATTCGTGAGGCCACTTTGAAGAATCATATCTCCGGCTCACAACGAGGAATACCAATTTCCAGAATTGGGTTGGAACTGCCTTGGTCTTAACTTAATTTAGAAACCATCAAACGCCTTTTGTGTGTACACATGCCCGGTGTAGCAAGGAAAAATGGTCAAGAGGGTAGAAAGTGGTTTACACCTCTCGGGTAATGCAACCGAACATTTTATTGCGACTTTCGAGTGTACCACATGAGTGTTGGGGTTGCATAGATACTTTCCTTGCGTTCCTACGTATTTTTATGTGAAGTTATGTCCATGGAGGAGCATGGCATATCATGGTGGGAGTCACCTTTTGAGAGTATGTGTTATATGCATGGTATGTGCTTCGATATGCTCACGCCCATGTTATATATCTTCGTTTGTAGGAAGATATATGGAGTCATACGTGGCAAGGGCTTCCCCCATGTCCCAATGGTGAACTCCATAGCGCTACACTAAGTCTACCGCTCATATAGTGCATGTGAGAGGGCTTACGAAGCGACCAACAAGCGCCATTATCAATTTTCCCATTTTCGTGGTGCGTGTTCAGAGGAGGTTCGAAGGTGTCCCTATGCGTTCATGTGGGGATCCAAGTGGGGGGATTGTTTGCAAATGGTCCCAAGCAAATGTGTTTTGAATCATATGTTGATACCATGGGTGAGCGAAGTTATATACTATTGTAATTATCTTGAATTTGGCATTATTTGCATGTTTTTGACCTCATTTTATGCTCATTTTTGTGTTTTATGTGCTCAACTGGTCGGCTAACTGTAAAGTGTCTAGAGATCTGTGAACTATGGTATGTTGCTTATATGTTGGCATATGCCTCAGTGTTGCACCTCACCATATGCCGAATCACGTGGTCACTTTGGCTTGGCACACGAGGCCTCACAAAATTAGGTCTCAAATTCATGAGTTGACTTGTGAAGCATGTTATGTACATAACCGGAGAGGTTTCGGGGCCAATGATGGTATATTCTTGGGCATGGATCTTTGGTCTATATCACCCTTGTATACCACTTTCCGGTTTGACACATGCATCGAGCATTTGGATATTTGCCGTATGCATTTTTGAGTATATAATCGACTTTTGGGCATAATGGTGTGATTTGCCTGATTTTGCCATGTTGTGAGGTCATCTTCATGGGGCAGTTCTCCAAGCCCAATCAACTCCAAGTCCAACCAAGGTGATGTCAGGGTAGGGCATGGTCCTGAGTGCCACTCTAGGCCATGACACGCCACCTCCCCCTTTTGGCTAGGATTGAGAGGCTTGGGAGTGAACTCATTTTTGGGGTGTGTGTAGTGACTTTTGACGAGTGGTATTTAGCCATCTTATTTGACTGGGTTCAGGGCATCATGTTGGTGAGTCAAGGGAAGGTCTTGAGTCCAGGGAATGAGGGGTCTATGGCTGTGATTGTGTACGTTTCCATCTTCCTCCAACTTTGCTTTATTTGTGTTCATATGCCAATTTCAGGGCTTTCCTTTTGGGTGCAATTCTTGTACATGCCCGCCACCGTGAGACAATCCGGTGTGCTGAACGGAAGCCCGCAGTGTGGATTGGGTTATTGCTGTATTTGTGGGATCTGGTTGCTGTTCAGGGTTGAAGGAGGATTGTATTTTCTATATTTTTGGAGTTTGGACCCTGGATTTTGAGGAATGCAATCGCTGATCAGGAGCAAGTCAGCAGGGGTGACAGGCGGAAGGGGCACAGCAGGGGCCGGTCCTGGTAGGGACCTTCTTTGTGGTAGCAGAGGCGTACCTGCTGCCCCTACCTACCGCCGACCCGGGGACTTGGGCCCCTATGAGCCCTGCCCAAGTACGCCCCGGGTGCGTATTGTGGACTCGGTGGAGACGACGCCGGAGATTGGAGCCAGAGAAGAGCCGAGACGCTCAGGAGCATGGCGAACTCCGGAAGTTGAAGCCCGAAGAGAAGTACGACGTTCGAGAAGAGGAGGACTTGACATGGAGGACCTGGTCTCCATGTGTGAGCGTCGCTGCCGAAAGGCATGCAACCTCCGCTCCGCCGCGGAGAACTCTGAGGAGACCTGCCATTCAGGCAGCAGTGGAGGACGGGCCCGGCGCTACCGGAAGCGCGGGTCACCCAAGCCCGCGGCAGGGGACGCTCGGGCTATGGATACGGACCCCAGCCTGGTCAGGCTGTGGGACTCCGAGGGGCACTCCGAGGGCTATCGGACAGCCTATGAGCAACCTCCGGAGTCGGAGGAGACGGCCAGACCGCCCACAAGGGCGAACACGGCCCCAGAACCCAGCCTGGAGCATGACGCCGAGGCGTTGGAGAGGCCTGCCAGAGCCAGAAGGGTGCCTGTGGCCCAGCACACGGAGCCAACGCGGGATAGCATGGGCGACACACCCATGGCGGAGAAGTCCGAGGCGCCGGGAACCGCGGGATGCGCCGGATCAGGTGGCAAGCACGCTGAGTGCCACTGCGAGCACGTGTCCTTCCTCATGGGCAAGTACCCAAAGATGGGGATGGACGCCATCGTGCATCGTCTCGACAGCCTGGAAAACGCGAAGGACGGCCTCGAGGAGGACGTCGCGGGGATCCTGGATGACCAGTCGGCAGCGGAGAGAGACATGGCGGAGCTGCGAGCGGAAGGGGACCGGTACCGGGAGAATCTGGAGCTGGCCCTGCAGAAGCAGCAGCGAGTGGTGGACAGCCTCCTCCACCTGGTGGAGGACATGTCCGGACGCCTCAAAAGGCTAGAGGAGCTACAGCCCCTCGCCTCGGGTCCGGAGCTCCCGGCAAAGCCGGCCGCGGCAGAGCTGGTGGAGCTGGTTAAGACCCTCAGGAGCGCCATGGAGAAACCCATGGGCGGCCCTGCAGAGGCACCCTACGCACCTCCGCATGTTGACCCGGGTGCGCTGCCGTTTGTTCCCATGTTCAGCGAATCCACAATGCTCGGGGAACACACGGCACCGGCTGGGTCCATGCGGGAAGGCCACGTAACCACCGACCCGAGGAGCCTGACGGTACGGATGTCCCATGCCGCCCAGGATCTACCGATCACTACGACTGCCCATGCAGTTTATGCGGAAGAGGAGATCCAGAGCCAGACCATGCAGGGGCGAACCATGGGAAGCGCCGACGGACATGGTCGAGGTCATCCAGGCGGAAACCTGTGGGCGAAGGACCCCAGTACGGGGATATGGACAGCCGGTGTAGCAAGTCCTTACCGCATTCCAAACCCCATGGGTTCAGGCCCAACTGGACCGCACTCCATGGAGGAGACGGATGTACGGGGAGTGTACTCACACCTCCCGGCCACAGGTGGTATCCGTCTCGGTGGAGTGGTGGCTGCGGACGTCGGAGATGCCATCAGGATTGACGACCTCAGGGGAATCAAAATCCCCTACTACGATGGCAACCCCTCCAACCTGGACGACTTCATCCTGGATTGGGAGGACTTCGCCAAGGACGTCGTCGGCGGGATGAGGGGAGCGCCAAGGGACAAGTGGGTATGTCGGACATTCCCACACAGGCTGGCGCAGGACCTGAAGGAGGAGCTCAGGGATCAGATCCGCGAGGGAGTGATCCAGACGGAGCAGGCCTGCCTCCAGTGGCTGGAGGACGAAGAGCGAGTGGACGCCCCCAACCAGAAGTTGGAGGATTTGTGGTCCATTCCGCTGCCGCTGGAGCGCGGGGAACTGAGGGTCCGGGAATGGAATTGGTACATCCGGGAGTACCGAAGATGCCTCAAGCTGGTGGAGGACTGGAACGAGGCTAGCGAGATCTGCCACCTGCTGAAGGACATCCTCCCCGGCCACTGGAAGAGGAGAGTGGAGGACGAGGAAAGGATGAGAGTGAAGAAGCGCGTGGCGGTGAGGATCATGGCGGCGGAGGATACCCATGCGGGTATCATGGAGTTCTTCAGGAGGAACCTGGGCGAGCCCAACCGGATGTTGGGACTGAAGAACGCCGTGTACGTGGAGGTATTTGGAGACTCCATGGGGCAAAGGTTGCTGCGCCTCAACAACGTGGAGTGGAGGCGCGGAGAACAGCTGAGGATGCAAGTCATCTTCGCCCGCATGAGCCTGGACGAGATCGTGAAGTACATCACGGTGGAGCTGAAGCTCAACGCCAAGAACGAGGCCCACGTGCAGGATCGACAAGGTCATGGACAACGAGGCCACCGACAAGACCGCCATCATCGGGAGATCCAGGAGGACACGGCCAACTCCGCGGAGGATGGTAGTGGAAGTGGCCAAGACCACTGGACCGGGTCCCGGGAGGATCACGAGGAGGCCAATTTCTTCGCGTTTGTGGCGCAGAACGTGGAGGACCATGGGCCGGATCGGTCCAGATGGAACTGGGTGGGACCCAGGAAGGGCAAAAAGCCAAGGAGGATCGGGAACCCACCGCTCTCGTTCCGGGAGTACAGGTCTCAGCACGACGGGTGCTGGGTCTGTTATGGCAAGGGAAACAACCATGCACATGACCACCGTCAGTGCAAGGTGTTTGAGGCGGACAAGAAGGCCTACTTCGCCGCCCACCCCGAGAAGAAGCCAAAGGAGCAGCGGATTGCCGATTGGAAGGCGAAGGGCGGAGACGGGGGAAAAGGCCAAGGCAAAGGCCAAGGAAAAGGCGGAGGAAGAAGCTATGGTGGTGGACCTGGCCAAGACCGACGAGTGAGGTCGATCGAGGAGGTTGCTGAGGACATGTTGAGGACGTTGGAGGAACTCAAAGCCCAGCAACGTGGTGGACAAAGTCCTGGCGGATCGCAGCCGGAAGGGGCTGCGGGAAGTCAAGTCTAGAGGAACCCCCACGGGAGTGGGACCTCAGAGGTCTCTCCTCCGAAAATCAGTGGAATGCCAGTGAAAGCGAAGGCACATCGGGTGCCGAAGAAGGCTCCAGAAGAGCCAAAACCACTGAGTTTCGCCACTCCCAACCCCTGGAGCGCCCTGCCAAGTGAAGTTTATGTGGGCAAGGGACGTGGCAAGAAGGAAGGAGCGACCACGGAGAGCCCCGTGGACGGGCAGGACCAGCCCAGGATCTACACCATACGTGACCATACCCTCGAAGTCCTGATGCACCCGGATGTGCTAGAGTTGCATGCCGTGAGAGTCGTCCATACACCGCATGTTGACGAGCGGCAGTTGCACTTGAAGATGCGTGTAAGGTGTGGACAAGAGGAGTTGGTGGTGGATGGTTTGGTGGATACGGGTGCCCAGGTGAGCCTGGTCCGGAGGGGGTTGTTCAAGGAGGAATCCCTGCAGTCCAGCCGGAGACCGGTACGCCTGAAGGTGGCCAATGGAGAGATCATGGGTGGTGGCACCCATGAGGCCACTATCAGTATGGAACATGAGCGCTTGAACCGCCCTGATCTGGCGAAGAGAAGCACTCTATCCGGGAACTTCTATGTGGCCCACATTACGAATTGGGATATGATCATGGGGTATGACTTCATGGTGGCAAACGCCATTGGAGCCCTTCCCCTTCGTGCAACGCTGGTCCGGGAGGATGATGAATGCCTCACATGGCTGTCCACGGACTATGCATGCGGATCATCCCAATGGAATGCTGAGGAAGAGGATCGGATCGTCCAAGCGGTGCAAGCTGTATGTGCCAAGTCCAGAGGAGATCGTGGAGTTCGGCTCACGGAGTATGGAATGGCGCTGCAGGTGTATGCCAGGATGATCCAGACGCTGGGAGCCGAAGCGCCCGAGACGGACGTCCTCGCTTCCCGGGATGCCCCACTTTTGCGGAAGTGCAGGAGGCATTGGCATCGAGGAGACTCAGCCTGGCATAGGCATTGGGGTTTGAAGGAGTGGGGGCCCATGTATTGGCATGGCTCCCTGGACAATACCAGACGTGCGGTGGAGAAGATTGTCGCGGATAGGGGGAAGGGGATCCTGGTCATAACCGGCATAGGATCCGCCCCATGTCCGCTGGAGGGTCTCAAGTCGACGCTGGACTCCATCACCCTGAACGAAATGTCATTCAGGCCAGAGGAGGAGTTGTTCATCTACGCCGAGGGCGTATCAATGCCCTCCCCGGGTCAAGCGTGGGGTACCAAGGCTTTCCTGGTGGATGGCGCGCAAGCCCAGCCCACGGGTGATGAATCATCCATCCGTAGGGTGGAGGCGGTGCCCGTGAAGGTTGTGTTTGAGCCCAAGGAGGGGACAAATCAGCCAATTGACGGCATTGACGTCCTGTCCCATGCCGAGATCGACGACGTCGTCAACTACATGCGGATGGGGATCCACGACCGTGTGGCAGCCAAGAAGAGACGGGCCATGGTCACATCTCCGCATTGATGGGATGACAAGATGTTGGTCACCGGCAAGTACAAGAAGGATGAGTTCGTGGCGAGGGTCATGGATCACATCGCGGACCAATACGATGGTCCGGTTGGGTCGGACCCGCCGACGTTGGATTTTCCAAGAATGGGGGCTGATAGCGACAGTACCCAGCCCGACGCCGCAAATTTCCGAAGATTATCGGTGGGAATTGCACCCCACGACGATGAAGACGGCATATCGGACGAGAAGAAGTCGGATTCTGACCCGGAAAGAGCCTATACCGCAGTGCGGTCGGTTGTATCGATACCGAAGCAAGCGGCTGAAGAGGCCAAGGAGAACCCGAAGGTCGCCGAGCTGAAGGAGAGGTTAATCGATGCCTATCCGCGGCTATCCAGTGGCGTCGCCAACAAGAACCCTCCAGATCGTGGGAGGTTTGCCACAGCGAGGATCAAGCTGAAGCCGAACCCCAAGATCTATCGTCATCGGGAGTACCAACTTCAGGGCGATCGGGCCGAGGCCATGAAGAAGTTGTTGGCCGAGTTCATTGAGCGAGGATGAATTGAACCTTCTGACAGTGAGTGGGCCAGCCCAGCCTTCATCGTGCCCAAGAACGAGAAGGGTGAGTGGAGGTTGGTGGTGGATTACAGGGGTTTGAACGAGCAAACCGAGCACGACTGGTACTCGCTTCCCCTGATCGACACCATCCTCCAAAAACAACAGAAAAAGCGAATCTTCACGGTGTTGGACCTGAAACACGGCTATCACCAGATGCCGCTACACCCGGACTCCAGGCCCTGCACAGCGATGTCGACGCCGCTGGGGCCCATGCAGTGGAAAGTGGTGCCTATGGGCGCCAAGAATGGCAACGCCGCTTTCCAGCGCATGATGGAGGACCTACTCGGTCCGGTCCGGGACTGTGCCAACCCATTTGTGGATGACATCATCATCGGGTCCGGCACGGAGAACATGACGGAGGACGAGCTCCTCGAAGCGCATGAGAAGGATCTGCGCCGAGTGCTCAGTGAGCTGGACAAGCACAACATGGTGTGCAAGCCCACCAAAGCCTCACTCTTCGTGAAGGAAGTGGAGTTCGCGGGTCACGTGGTTGGTCACGGGCAACGCCGTCCCATGCCTGGGAAGCTGGCGTCCCTGCACCACTCGGAAAAGCCCCAGACCATCAGCGAACTCCGGTCCTTCATGGGGTTCTGCAATTACTATTCGGGCTATGTCCGGATGTATGCAGAACTCTCGGGGCCGCTGCACAAGATGCTGCAGGTCGGCAAGTTCGATGGCCGGAAGGGGAGCAAGAAGAAGCTTGCCTGGACCCCTGAGGCCGAAGATGGGTTCAGCCGCCTGAAGGAGCGACTCCTGGGGCAGCTGGGGCTATTCCTGGTGGACCCGGACAAGGGATTCGTGCTACGGACGGACGCCTCGGACTATGCTGTAGGTGCAGTCCTCGAGCAGGTCCGGGACGACAGGTCACACGTACCCGTGGCGCTTTGGAGCCGGATTCTGGCCAAGGACCAAGGCCGAACCTGGACCGCGAGGGAGAAGGAGACGTACGCCATTAGTTGTGCGCTCAGAAAGTGGTCTGGCCACATCGGATTGCAACCGGTGGTGGTTTGTACGGATCATCAGTCCTTGCAGAGCTGGCACAAGGAGCACGTCGACACCCCCTCGGGACCGGCGGCAAGGAGGGCCCGATGGCATGAGATGTTTGCCAAGTTCGACCTCAGCGTCGTGTACGTCCCGGGGAAGGACAACACTGTGGCAGATTGCCTCAGTCGATGGGCCTACCCCGCGGGCAAGGCTTGGATGGACATATCCAGCCATGGCGACGCCGAGGAGACCGAGGAGGCCAAGCGCATCATCGAGATGGAGAAGGCCATGGAGCAAGAGAGGGTCAAGTGCTTTGTGGTGATGGCGAACCGTACGGACCTGGCCAAGTTCCGGGGTGCCCGCGTCCAAGCTATTCGAGAGGAAACCCTCGAGCAATGGATGGTGGCCCCTGTAGAGCTAGTCAGGTCGGTGCTCACAGAGGACTGGTCGGATGACTATGCGGCATCCAACCACTGGAGCAAGTACTGGAATGCCGTGAGCACCCCGTCGGACAACGAGTGGCCTGAGGGCTTGACCGAGGATGGGGACAAACTGTTCCTCAAGGACAAGCTATTGGTCCCTGAGAACGGAATGGAGGAGCTCATTGACCACTGGCATAACGCCCAGCTCATGCATTCTGGTCGGGACAAGATGCAGCAGGACCCCGAGTGGCGCTTCAAGTTCCCACCGGGGTACTACGCCCTCCTGGACTAGTACTGCAGCGACTGCGCCATGTGTCGGGCCACGAAGAGCCCCAACCACTCCACGGCTGGCAACCCGGTGTACACGGCTATACCGGAGGCCCTATGCAGTCCGTGGCCATGGATGTATTCGCCATGCCGGAGGTCACCGTGGAAGGAGAGACCTATGACTGTGTCATCCTGGCGGTGGATAGGCACAGCGGGTATATCGTGGCATTCCCGGGCAAGAAGTCCAAGAAGAAGGACAAGAAGGACAAGCATGGAGTGGGTCTGCAGGCCAAGACCGTCGCTAATGCCATGATCAGGCATTGGCTGACGATTTTTGATGTTCCAGCTGTCATCTGCAGCGATTGGGGCAGTCAATTTGTGGGTACGTGGTTCAAGACGATGTGCAAGCACATGGGGATTCGGCACGACAAGACCGTGGCGTACCACAGCCGGTCAAATGGCGGGGCTGAGGTGGCCGGGCGGCAGGTGTTCGAGAAGTTCCGCCAGCTGCACATTGACGAAGCGGGCCGGAACTGGTATAATTCGCTGTGGAGGGTACTCCAGGCGTACCATGACCTTCCGGGGCCCACTGGACTGTCGCCCCATCGCATCCTGTTCCTACGGGATCGAGTGTCACGAACTCTCCCGTGGTTGAACCATGGCAAAGTGGCCCGGGATGCGAACGCTATGATGGCTGAGGCGAACAACACGGCGGCCAAGGTGTGCAAGGCACTTCAGGACGAGCATGAGAAGAGGGCCAAGTACTTCAAGCAGGGAAACGTCCAGAAGTATGCTCTCCAAGACACTGTATGGGTGGAGCGGCACCACAAGTATGTCCTGTCCAGGCATCGGCAGGCGTCCTGGTATGTGCCGGGGGTAATCGTGCGGAAGGTCGGGCAGGATGTGTACGCAGTTCGTGTGGGGGATAACAAGATCCTGGACCGCGACCACACCCAGCTTCCTCCGCGAACACCAGACCCCAGCGGACCTCCCGTCACCTTCGAGTTCACGGCCGGCGATGTGGACTCGGACGACGAGGGTGAGGACGACGACTTCACCGCCGAGAGGATCCTGGTGGACAAGCCGGACCCGGGGACGCCAGGGGGGAGGCTTTATAAAGTCTGTTGGAAGGGATTCGCCGCATCCAGGGACTCGTGGGAACCTCCGAGCAGTTTTGTGCCGAGGTACACCACGGTCTGGATGGATTATCTGAAGAAAAAGAACGTTTCGTTGGATGTCAAGGACGTGTGGGTCCATTGGGTGGCTGCAGTAGCACCGTAATGGTTCCCCCTTGGCATTTTTGTTTTTTCTTGTGCTTGGGAGATGGGTGAGGGCGTTCATCCGGGGATTTTGAAGACTTCATTGGCCACATACCCCCTTCACTCGATCTCCACATATATATTTCACTGTGGTATACTTATTTAGGTCGACGGACGACGTTTCTCTATCTATGATCCCCTTGGTCCATTTTGTAGATCAAGAGGAGACCGGATATGGCGTAGGGCACCAATTATGAGTGTCCTCACCCCTCCCTTGGGGCGTGGGGGACGCCTACAACGTGTGTGGGGCCTCCATGTGTCCTTGGGACAGGGGGGGGGGGTTGGAGCCCATTTGGGTCCTCCCTTCCTCTCTTCAATGACTTCCGATGGGTACCAACGCTCTGAGAAGGGGGGTGAAGCCGGTTTGGACCCCCGTGGCCATCTTGGGGTCACTTGGGGTGTGTATCTATGTGCCGGCAAGCCGCCATTGGCTGATATCATACTCTCCCATCCACCTGACCTAACCTGATGTGATAGTGTGATAGGTTTGGCCATTCCGGCTACGAGCGGCCATATTCAGTACCGAGGCGCCGCCAGCTGAGATTTATATATCAGAATATCAGGAATCAACAGGGTTTTTTTATCATAATGTTTCCGTAATTTTTCCGCCTTCCGTTCTGATTGTCAATGTATCGGCGACTCTCAGTTGGCTCGCGATTTTGCGGTAACCGATTGGTTAACTGTTATTTACAGATGTTTGGGCGGAAACCCCGATGAAGGGTCAGATTTCATCAGTAAAGGGTTCGTTGCTTCCGCAATTTTCATATTATACACTCGCAAACTTGATCCGATTTTTTCCGACTTTCAGAATCGGATTTTCGACTTGAACATCGCCGCATTGATATGATGAATCTCAGGTGGTCCGACAAATTTCACGATCACGAATCAACCTTCCATTTGTTATGCCCTTCGTTTTGCTTGGAGATATAGGCGAAACAAAGTTGATTCGTGGGGCCACTTTGAAAGGTCATATCTTCGGCTCACCGCGAGTAGTACCAAATCCAGAATTGGGTTCGAACCGCCTTGGTCTCAACTTAATGTAGAAAGCATCAAACGCCTTTGGTGTGTACACATGCCCGGTATAGCAAGGGATAATGATCAAGAGGGTAGAAAGTGATATATAACTCTTGAACCGTGCAACCGAATATTTTTTGGCGACTCTCCAGTGTACCGCATGAGTGTTGGGGTTGCATAGATACTTTCCTTGGGTTCCTACGTATATTTAACGTGAAGTTATGTCCATGGAGGGGCATTGCATATCATGGTGGGAGCCATTTTTTGAGGGTATGTGTTATATGCATGGTATGTGCTTCGATATGCTCACGCCCATGTTATATATCTCCGTTTGTAGGAACATATATGGAGTCATACGTGGCAAGGGCTTTGCTCACGTCCCAATGGTGAACTCCATAGCGCTAGACCAAGTCTACCGCTCATATAGTGCATGTGGGAGGGCTTACGAAGCGACCCATAAGCGCCATTATCAATTTTCCCATTTTCGTGGTGCGTGTTGGGAGGAGGTTCGAAGGTGTCCCTATGCGTCCATGTGGGGCTCCAAGTGGGGTGATTGTTTGCAAATGGTCCCAAGCAATTGTGTTTTGAATCATATGTTGATCCCATGGGTGAGCGAAGTTATGTACTATTGTAAATTTCTTGAATTTGGCATTATTTGCATGTTTTTGACCTCATTTTATGCTCATTTTTGTGTTTTATGTGCTCAACTGGTCGGCTAACAGTAAAGTGCCTAGAGATCTGTGAACTATGGTATGTTGCTCATATGTTGGCATATGCTTGGGTGTTGTACCTCACCATATGCCGGATCACGTGGTCACTTTGGCTTGGCACACGAGGCCTCACAAAATTAGGTCTCAAATTCATGAGTTGACTTGTGAAGCATGTCATGTACATAACCGGAGTGGTTTCGGAGCCAATGATGGAATATTCTTGGGCATGGACCTTTGGTCTATATCACCCTTGTATACCACTTTCCGGTTTGACACATGCATGGAGCATTTGGATATTTGCCGTATGCATTTTTGAGTATATAATTGACTTTTGGGCATAATGGTGTGATTTGCCTGATTTTGCCATGTTGTGATGTCATCTTCATGGGGCAGTTCTCCAAGCCCAATCGACTCCAAGTCGAACCAAGGTTATGTCAGTGTAGGGCATGGTCCTGAGTGCCACTCTAGGCCATGACACGCCACCTCCCCTATTGGGCTAGGATTGAGAGGCTTGGGAGTGAACACATTTTTGGGGTTTGTCTAGTGACTTTTGACACATGGCATTTAGCCATCTTATTTGACTGGGTTCAGGGCATCATGTTGGCGAGTCAAGGGAAGGTCTTGAGTCCAGGGAATGAGGGGTCTATGGCTGCGATTGTGTACGTTTCCATCTTTCCCCAACTTTGCTTTATTTGTGTTCATATGCCAATTTCAGGGCTTTCCTCTTTGGTGCAATTCTTGTACATGCCCGCCACCGGGAGACAACCGGTGTGCTGAACGGAAGCCCGCAGTGTGGATCGGGTTATTGCTGTATTTGTGGGATCTGGTTGCTGTTCAGGGTTGAAGAAGGATTGTATTTTGTATATTTTTGGTGTTTGGACCCTGGATTTTGAGGAATGCAATCGCTGATCAGGAGCAAGTCAGCAGGGGTGACAGGCGGAAGGGGCACAGCAGGGGCCGGTCCTGGTAGGGACCTTCTTTAACCTCTTTGGCCGCCACCTTTGTTCGTTGTCCGTCTTGCGTGCGCGGCGTGACATGCAACATACTTGTGAGGGACACAAACTTTGATCAATCTTGTTTGATTTTCCCCACAATCTTAGTGTCCTAATCCTCTTGATCTTAGGGTGAGCAAGGTGTGGGAAGACGCGAAGCACAAGCGAGACACGTCGCTTTGCCTAAGTGTGTATGGCGCGGGCCGGGTGCTCGTCGCTTCCCTCGTGTGCGCGGCGTGGCACGACACGGTAACATACTTGCTCCTTGCTCCTTGCTCCTTTTCCTCCTTATTCTTTCGTGTGATGTGTGTCTTGTCACCGTTTTGCTCCTTGTGTGGGTGTAACATACTTATCTCACCCACCTTTTTGCGTGTTCCGTGCGTCGCGGCGGCGTTGTGCTCCCTATGCAAACGGGCGTGCGGCGGCGGGGGTTTTGTCGTGTCATGGCGTCTTGCCATTGCCATCCTCAGTTGGTCTTCTCATCTTGCGGTGGTGTGGTATGTTACCTACTTATGTCTCGTACGTGTTGCCCCCCCTCTTACTTTTCGCCGTGTTGTGCTCGCTACGGCGTATATTAGCGTGCGTTGTTCGGCGCAGGTTTATATCCTAGCTTGCACTCGACACGGCTCCACACCACATACCTCTTTGGCCACCTTTGTTTGTTGACCTTCCCGTGTGCGCGGCGTGACATTTAACATACTTGTGTGGCTCCCTCTTTACGCACCTCTTTTCATGTTTGGCGTTTCCGACCCCGTCCTACTCCCTATGCGAGTGGGCGTGTTGGGGCGGGGCATTCGCACGCATGTGTGCACACTTGCGGTATGCATCCACCATGGCGCGGTTTATACCGTACACTTGTCTCCCTGCCTTCCTTGTGTGTTTTGTTTGGTACGGCGTTATGTATGGTGTTATGCGCTATGGCGATATGCACGGCGTGGCATATAACATACATGTTTTTCGGCGGCCGGTGGCGTTGTTGTTGCTTGTGTGTGGTATTCTTGCACCTTTGTTTGTTGTCCTTCCCGCGCGCGCGGCATGACATGCAACATACTTGTGCGGCTTCCTTTTTGACCACATCTTCTCGTGTTTCGCGTGTTACGGCGCCGTCGTACTGCCTATGCAAGTGGGCTTGCAATGCCTGGTCTCATACTTGAGGTACACCTCCACCGTGGCGCAGTTTGTTACATACTTGTTCTCTCCTTGTCTACATCTTACCGTGTTGTGCTTGTTAAGTCGTTTTTTGGCGTTGCGCGGCATATAACATACTTGTTTTTCGGCGGCCGGTAGCGTTGTTGTTGTTTATGTGTGTTTTGTTTTGGGGCGCACACAACTCCCTAGCGCCTAGGGCACGCACTTTGCTAGGTGGTTTGGGGCAAGCAACGCTCAGCCCCTTCGCCGTCGCGACTCTATCGTTCGTCCTTTTTTGTGAGTGTCCTAAATTTTGCGACCTCGCCAAACAGCGGCGTAAAATTTTTGGGGGGGTTTCTGAGGTCGAAAAAGACGATTTTTTGCTTTATTTTTTCTGGCGGAGCGTCGTTTTCTTGGTTTTTGATTTTTCTTCTGTTGCGATCGCGCGACACATGTGCGGACACCCTGGCACAATGGACAGTCCCTCCCACACGCATGCATTGCGTTCGTGTTGGTTGCTTCGTTAAAACGTTGGGGTTGTCAACGCTGTGTTCGTTGGGGGTTCGGGTGCTCATCTCCTCTGCTCTGAACAGGTCAAAACAGGAATGAAAGGTATGCGATGCGAATGGAGCGCGCAGCGCACGTAGGGTTAGAGGTAGGTAGGTAGGTGCACTCGGTCGTGGAGAGGCGCCTCATGGTTCCCCCTGGCATCGCCTCTGTGACGAACAGGAAGAGGCTACGCACGTGAAGAGGGGAGGCGGCTTACATCCCGCTAGACCTGACTGTTGGCCCCCAACTAAGCGGCCCCGGGCAACACCGGGAGGGCTGATCGCCGCCAGCGTGACATGCTTGTCTCGCCGGGAGGGTGTGCCCCCGTGCTTGCGCACGTCCCCTCCTTTGGGCGGAACCCTAGGGGTTCACCGGACTTCCTGGCGTATCCCGTTCCCAAGGCATGCATGCATGTTCTTGGTACTAGGGTTCCGAGGCGCTTGGGTGTCGCACGCTCCGCCTCGAGTCCCAAAGCAGCGCTGGCCTTAGGATGCAGCCTTACCCCCGGTCTCCGGATCTCGTTTGGCCGGGTCACCTGCATGGCACGGGCTGCCTCAGTGCCCGGGCTGTGGGCACTGGGTTTCCTACTGTTGGCTTGCGTTTGTGGTTGGGTCCGGGTTGCGATTGGTCGTGGGTTTTGTTTACCCCTGCCCGTCGTGGCTGGGGTCTTGGGTGGGTGTGTTTGGGTTCGGTTTGTGGTGTTTTTTCTCTTTTGCCGGCTGTTTGTGGTGTTCGTGGTTGGGCTTTGGTGTCGGCCTGCTTTCGGGTCGTGTGTGGTTTCGTGCGCTTTTCCCGTGCCCCCCACCGTTTCCGGTTCCGGTGTGCGGTGTGGGCGTGCGTGCTGGGCCCAGATCTCGGCTGTGCCCCGCCCTTCTTGGCTGGGTTGTCAGGGTGTGTTTTTTGCGCTTTTTTGTTTGTTTTTTTTTCCGGTTGCTTGGTCTCTCTGTTCCGGGCCTTGTGGTCTCTCCCCCGGTCTCCTTTCTTTCGGGCTGGGCTGCTGGCTTTTTTTTTTTTTTGTTTGCTTGTTTCGGTGCCCCTTTTCCCGGTGGGCCGCTGTTCCTGGCTTGGTGTTGCCGGTTTTGGCTGGGTGGTCCCCCTGTGCCTGTTTGGGGGTCCTGTCTTTGGTGCCCTCTGGGTGGGGGGTTTGGCCTCCTTCTGTGTCTTTGGCGGGCGGTTTGCTGGCTGTGGGCTGTTTTCGCGCCCCCCCGGACCCCCCCCCCTTTTTTTTTGGGGGGGGGGGCGGCCTGGCCGTTCCTCCCTTTGCCTTCCCTTGGCTGGCGCTTGCTCTGTGGCTGGTGTGTGGTGTGGTTGGTCCCTCGCCACTCCTGGCGGAGGTTCCTGTGTGCTACTCCCCGCCACTCCTGACTGGGTTTCGCTGCCGGTGGTGGTGGGCGGTCCCCGCCACTCCTGGCTGGGGTCCGCTGGCGGCGGTGGTGTGTGGTGTGTGGTGTGTGGCGGTGGTGTGTTGGTGGGGTTGTGGCTGGTGTGTGGTGTGGTTGGTCCCTCGCCACTCCTGGCGGAGGTTCCTGTGTGCTACTCCCCGCCACTCCTGGCTGGGTTTCGCTGCCGGTGGTGGTGGGCGGTTGCCGCCACTCCTGGCTGGGGTCCGTTGGCGGCGTTGCTGTGTGGTGTGTGCTGTGTGGCGGTGGTGTGTTGGTGGGGTTGTGGCTGGTGTGTGGTGTGGTTGGTCCGTCGCCACTCCCGGCGGAGGTTCCTGTGTGCTACTCCCCGCCACTCCTGGCTGGGTTTCGCTGCCGGTGGTGGTGGGCGGTCCCCGCCACTCCTGGCTGGGGTCCGCTTGCGGCGGTGGTGTGTGGTGTGTGGTGTGTGGCGGTGGCGTGTTGGTGGGGTTGTGGCTGGTGTGTGGTGTGGTTGGTCCCTCGCCACTCCTGGCGGAGGTTCCTGTGTGCTACTCCCCGCCAATCCTGGCTGGGTTTCGCTGCCGGTGGTGGTGGGCGGTCCCCGCCACTCCTGGCTGGGGTCCGCTTGCGGCGGTGGTGTGTGGTGTGTGGTGTGTGGCGGTGGCGTGTTGGTGGGGTTGTGGCTGGTGTGTGGTGTGGTTGGTCCCTCGCCACTCCTGGCGGAGGTTCCTGTGTGCTGCTCTCCGCCACTCCTGGCTGGGTTTCGCTGCCGGTGGTGGTGGGCGGTCCCTGCCACTCCTGGCTGGGGTCCGTTGGCGGCGGTGGTGTGTGCTGTGTGGTGTGTTGGTGTGTGGCGGTGGTGTGGTGTTGGGGTTGTGGCTTGTGTGTGGTGTGGTTGGTCCCTCGCCACTCCTGGCGGAGGTCCCTGTGTGCTACTCCCCGCCACTCCTGGCTGGGTTTCGCTGCCGCTGGTGGTGGGCGGTCCCCGCCACTCCTGGCTGGGGTCCGTTGGCGGCGGTGGTGTGTGGTGTGTGGTGTGTGGTGTGTGGCGGTGGTGTGGTGTTCGGGTTGTGGTTGGTGTGTGATGTGGTTGGTCCCTCGCCACTCCTGGCGGAGGTCCCTGTGTGCTACTCCCCGCTACTCCTGGCTGGGTTTCGCTGCCGGTGTTGGTGGGCGGTCCCCGCCACTCCTGGCTGGGGTCCGTTGGCGGCGGTGGTGTGTGGTGTGTGGTGTGTGGTGTGTGGTGTGTTGGTGGGGTCCCTCGCCACTCCTGGCGGAGGTTCCTGTGTGCTACTCCCCGCCACTCCTGGCTGGGTTTCGCTGCCGCTGGTGGTGGGCGGTCCCCGCCACTCCTGGCTGGGGCCCGCTGGCGGCGGTGGTGTGTGGTGTGTGGTGTGTGGCGGTGGTGTGCTGGTGGGGCTGTGGTTGGGCGCGCACTTGTCCATCCGGACGGCGGCTGGTGTGCGTGTGCGTGCTTTGCTTGGCCGGGTCGGGCGGGCCGGCCTCCCGGGCGCGTTCTGGTGCGCCTCACCTTTTCCTTTGGCCGCTTTGTCTTGCTGCTTTGCTTGGCCCCCTCCGGTCTGGGGTTGCCCCTCTCTCTTTCGCTGCTGTTGCCGTTCCCCGTTGGGTGTTTTTCTCGGCCTCCCGCTGCCTGGCTCTCCGTGCGCTCGCGCCTCGTTTGTGTCTCCCGCTTGGCCGTTGGCTGCTCTTTGGTGGTTGCTCCCCCGCCCCCCTCCCCTTCTGTGTGTCGCGGTTTTCGTCGCTTTTGCTTGGTTCCTTGGTTGTTTTTTTTTTCTTTTTCTCCTTCTTCTTCTTCCTCTGTGCGCCCCCGTTGTCTCCGGCTTTCTCTGGTTTCCGGCCCCGGGTGCCCTGGGCCTGGGCGCTTGCGTTGTTTGCTTTGTTGGCCTTTTGCTTCTCGGTTCTCCGTGCGCTTGTCCCTCTTTCGTGCTTTCCGCTTGGCTGTTGGCTGCTCCCTGGTGGTTGCTGCCCCCCCCCCCCCCCCCCTTTTGGTCTCGCGGTTTTCGTCGCTCCTGCTTGGTGCCTTGGTTTTTTTTTTTTTTTGGTGAAACAGGCTTAGATGTTGGAGATGGGAGAACCTACAACCCGTGAGCACCCGTAGGCCCTCACATGGCTATGACTCTCGAGCCATCCCTTCAACCCGCGCACTGTGCCACCCCTCTTCTTCTTCCCCTGTGCGCCCCCGTTGTCTCCGGCTTTCTCTGGTTTCCGGCCCCGGGTGCCCTGGGCCTCGGCGCTGTGCGTTGTTTGCTTTGTTGGCCTGTGGTGCTGTGCTGTCGTGCTCTGCTGTCGTTTTGCGGTGCTGCTTGTGTTTGCTTTGCCCTCCTGCGGCCTGTCGTGCGGCGCCTGTGTGGTCTGCGCTGCTGTTGGTGCCTCGTGCTGTGGCGTGTCCCTGTGCGTTGTGGTGTCTCCCTGGGCGTTCTGCGGTGTGGTGGTGCTGCTCTGGTGCGTCGTGGTGTCTTGCTGTGCTGTGCGTTGTGCTGTGGTGTCCTTCGCCCTGTGCCGTGTCCTGCGGTGCCGTGCTGCCCTGCGGTGCTGTGCTGGTTGGCTGTGCTGTGCGGCTGTCTGCGCTGCTGGTGTTTGTTTTTCCTTTTGTCCTCTTTTCCTTTGCTAAAAACCCCTGCCGTTTTTCCGTGCCTTTGAAAACTTTCTGAAAACCAAAAATTTAAAATGTTTCTCTTTAGAAAATCAATCTCTACGCAACTCACGCACGCAGGCAAGCAGCAATACCATGGTGTATTTTCTGACTTACGTGTTGCCACGCGACCGCGAAGATGGTGGTCTTGCTTGCTAGGGGTTGACCGCTTTTCCCCCAGGGCCGGTCGCCTAAGCTGATGAAAAGGGGTGAGGGGGGGCAGGAGGGAGGGGAGGTAGGTGCATGGAGAAGAAAAGAAAAGGAAGGGAAGCAGGGCGAAGGGACGCGGCGGCTTTGAAAAATTTTTCGAGTTTTACGTGCTGCTCGCGACGCGTTTTTCTTTGCGCCTACGGCTGATTAGGCGACGAGAGGGACGGCGTTAGGGTCCTACGAGCGTTACGGTTGTTACGGCGCTAACTATTCACCTACTTCACGTCGGAAAATTTCTCGTCGCGTTTTTACGCGTTTCGCAGCGCGCCTTTTGGCCTAAGCGTTTTTTATGTTAATTTCCTTTAATTTCAGCTATTTAGAAAAATTTTTCGTCGCGTTTTACTTCTCTTTTATTTTCATTCTGGCGCCAGGCGCCAGCGCGCACGACAGCCACGATAGCCATAAAACGTTTTCTTGGTTTTTGATTTTTCTTCTGTTGCGATCGCGCGACACATGTGCGGACACCCTGGCACAATGGACAGTCCCTCTCACACGCATGCATTGCGTTCGTGTTGGTTGCTTTGTTAAAACGTTGGGGTTGTCAACGCTGTGTCCGTTGGGGGTTCGGGTGCTCATCTCCTCTGCTCTGCACAGGTCAAAACAGGAATGAAAGGTATGCGATGCGAATGGAGCGCGCAGCGCGCACGTAGGGTTAGAATATGCGCTGTGCTCGCGATGCATGTGCCTAATTGAGGCATTCACACGCTGTGACGCTTTCTCTGTACCCCAATTCATCCTTGTTCTCTCTTCACAGGTAAAAAAAAGAAAGTGTTTGCTCGTTTCTAGCCGTAGCGTTAAAGTAGGGTTGCTTAAAACGCTTAGGCTTGTTTATAACTCGCAATAGGGTTGTTTTGCGTTCGCTTCACTTCGGCATTCACACGATGCATGGTGAGTAAGGTAGGTAAGCCCAGGAGGAGCTCACCTCCTGGTTGAGTCAATGTGGTCATGGTTCCGCCTCCCTTCCCTGCATGCGTGCACACGATGCATTAAAGGGATTTGACAGTAGGCCACGCGCTGTGCACGCGGTATGAACCCTTGCCAGGTTACCCAGGACTTCGACCTATGTTCCATAAGGGAACGGGCGAAGTTCTTAAGCTTGCTTGCTTGCAACTGGGTTCAGCAACAGTGTATTATAGGGCACACTAAGAACCGTATAATACGTGGAGTGTGTCTTGGTTCCTCAGTCCTGAACCCAGTTCATTGGCCTCTGTTGTACAGGTGAGAGAGGTTCAGGGTGATTGGTGCACGCAGCACCTGCCTTCGGCGGCTGTCCCATTTTTCTGCCCCCACTAAACAGGGGCGCTGATCACACAATCAATTGACTGCGCCTCAACCAGGAGTGATGTGGGCAGTTCGACTCCATCAACATCCGCGCTGTGCACGCAACAAGAGCAACCCCTTTCCTCCAAGCCCTAGCAGGGAAACGTGTTGTGACGTCCCTGTTAGGCCACAGTTGCTTAGCAGCGCTGTGTTCTCTTGTCTTCTTCACAGGAGGATCATTAGGACCCGAGACTTCATTGACAGCAACACCAAGTAGCGTGTGTAGGGTTTAGGGTCAGCAGGCCTGGCAGGAGTTAAGTGCAGGTGATGAGTGCTCATCCTGCCTTGGAAGGCCGGTGCTGGCGTTAGTGAGTGTAGTGTAGTGGTTTCCCCTGTCCCGCGTGCTTTTCTTCGTGGGCAGGGGAGTGCGTTAGCTTTTGGCCCTTAGCAAAAATGGGCGTTTTGTATGCCCTTAGCACACTTGGCCACCCCTCCCCTCTAGTAGGTAGGGCTTTTGCCGTGTTCCCCCAAGGATAGGCGCCAGCACAGAAATTGGGCGCCATAGGAGTGGTAATAGTACCTGATTAGGACCTTCAGTCCGACGTTAGCGAAGCGCGGTCTCCGGGAGCCACGCCGGGGAGAGAAGTGAGAAACACACAGACATACGTAGCACACATAGGGGTATGGTAAACACTGTACGGAAGGGTAGAACCCCATGGGTCTGGACCAGTCAGGGGTCCTAACTGTGGGCTCGCTTGTCCCCAAGGAGGGAAGACACACCTTGCCTCATAACACCTTGCTTGTCATTCCCCCCTGGTGTAGTAAGCCACCGTTCTTCGTTGGCTCCCCAAGGTCATTACATCAGGGCAGTCCCCATGCAACACATGGTCAACAAGGCATACAATCGCTCGGTGGCTGCAATCCTAATAAGCAGCCACCTGGCCCACGCTGGAAACCATAGGCATGGGTCTGCAGGGCACAGATAGGGTCAGTGCAGTGCTCAGTAAGCAGTAGTCTGTGAAAAACCAATGGCCTTCGGCCAGGGAGTGGTTGTCACGGGGGGCTAACGGTCCTGTCCTGCAATGCAATGCGGGGCAACTGTGACAACTGCTCTTACACCCATACACAGGCACGTCTGCAGAAGAGTGCTCACTGCACCTGTCAGTAGACTGACACAGGGAAATTAGTTTTGCTTTTTACGCTGGGACATAGTCTCAGCACGGGTTAGGAGCTGCCCCTCGTTGTTCTCAATGAGGTAGCTGTGGAAGATCGGGTTGATACTCCCGTCTGGTTGTATGAAGGCTGACATAGGTTCCCAGGTCGCCTCAGATAACCCATAGCCGTCCCACAGGGTTAGGAATTTCCAGTCCTGTATATACTCGTGGCGAGAAATACCTGCAGCCACATAGTAACCATCGATTGCCATCTCATCGGCAGTCATCTCTTCGAGTTCGTCTGCCTCCTCTGCACTGGCAGCGTTCTCTAGGTCTATACGTTCGACCTCACTGTCGCTGAGGCACCACTCATCCCAAGACAAATCGTCAGGGGAGTGATAGTGCCTCAACTGTTTTTTGCACTGAACGGCGCCTTTTGTGGCTGGCCAGGCCGTATAGTGCCTCAACTGTTTAGGTGCACACAGCACTTCACCACATAGACGTCGACTGCACCTGACATGGATCCTGGATCCATCTATCCTGATGATACGATAGGGTCCAAAATAAGGGTCCTGTAGGCAGTTACGTGGCCAGGAGGATAGGCGTGAATGGTGTACCAAAACAAGTTCACCAACCTTGAAGCTGGCAGGTCGCCGTAGGCAGTTCCGTCGGCTCAGTTCACGGTCACGAATGTGTCTCAGCTTAGTCCCAGCCTGGTTAGCCAGAGACTGCTTGTGTTCCAGCCAATCTCCCACAGGGCTCTTGAAGTTCTCAGGAAAGGGGGTTTTGAAGAACCAAGCAGGTCGTCCTCCATGGAACAGTTCGTGGGGGGTGAAACCCGTAGAGGAGCTCCGCTGTGAGTTCATGGTCAGCACTGCCCAGTGCACTAGGCGTACCCAGTCCTTGGGAGGCTCCTGTTTCATCGGGATTCTTACGTTTTGCTCCACCACACGGTTCTGTCTCTCACAGAGAGGGTTAGACGTGTGCGTATAGGGCACACCTGTGGTTACCTCCACGTTGAGGGCATTTAGCACTCGTTTGTACCACCCAGTGTCACTGCGGATGCGTACATCCTCATCAGAGTGCACCTGCTTAGGTGCTCCATAGGGTTTGAACCATTGTTGGACCAACAGTTTCACAGTCTGCTCACTTGTGATTTTCTTATTGCAAGGGAACACACGGGTGAAGCGAGATATGCCACAGGTGACCACTAGGCAACTGTCATAGCCGCCGAAGCGTGGTAGGCCGTGGATGAAATCCACGTAGAGAAGAGAGTTAGCACAATAGGGTATGGGTAAGCTGGAGATCAGGCCCCTATCCTTACTGTCGCTCTGCTTGCTGGGATGACAGCCACAAGCATCCACAATGGTCTGCATACGCGACCTCAGTTCAGTCAGGGTTGGTCTAGAGTAGAAACACTCACGGAAGAAGTCCACTGAGTGATTAGCGCCAGTGTGACCAGATCTGAGATGGGACCACTGTAGGCATCCATCCAGTCGTGCCTCAGGCACCACAGTTCGGTCCTCGTAGAAGAGGTACTGACTGTTTTTATACCACTGGTGCCCGTCAATGACATGGGGTTCGAGACCAGTGATGAGGGTTTGGGGAATTTCTTTATACTCTGACTGATAGTCGGTTAGACTCCAACCCTCCAGGATTCTAGCAGTGCGCATGGACAGGTCAAGCTGGACATCCATACGCTGGAAAGCCTCTCTGGCGAGCGCCTCAGAGCTCTCACCTATAAGAGCATCGGGGTTGTTGCGCGATATATAGTCAGACAGTTCATTCTTTATTCCGGGGATATGATGTACTGTCAGCCTGAACTGGCTCGGGTAAGTCCACCACCGCTTTAGCTTTGCTTTCTCTGGTGGTGGGCCCTTCTGAAAGGACTTCACAAGTTCCTTGTCACACAGCCAGACAATAGGGTTAGATCCCAGGAGTCGGGATTGTGACGAAAGCACCAACATACCGGCCAGGAGTTCCTGGTCATAGGTGCTGTAATTGGAATGCGCTTGGTTCCATTTCCAATTCCAGTGTCCCAGTGGCACCAGTCGCCACACACTGGTAGGATAGTCATGTTTCAACGAACCATCACGGTTCAGTCCACTAGTACGATAATGGCAGTGGGTTAGTTCAGCGGGGTTAAGCTCCTGCCATTGGTAGATTGTACCGGCCCCCCCTACATCACTGGCATCAGTGATCAGGACTATCTCGCCCTTAGGGCGTGGTACTCCCAGGCAGTTGGAGGAGGCAATCTTCTGCTTCAACTCCTGGAAACACTCTTCCTCTCTGGCGGTCCACCACCTCCAGGGAGTAGTTTTCTTGATTAGGTCAGTGAGGGGGGCAGAGGAGTAAGTAAAAGTGTGGATGTGACGCCGATAGAAATTACAGGCGCCCGCAAAACTCCTCACGTCGTGTAGACCCCTCTTAGGGTCATCGCGAATCTGCATGTCCTGTAGGGGCTGCATCTTAGACGCGGCTGGTTTCCACCAACCATAACCCACATCGAAACCCAAATATTCCATCTCCTCTTTCATAAACTCACATTTTTCCAGTTTGATTCGGAGATGGTTTTCTTCAAAGACAATGAAAAATTCACGGAGGAGAAGGACATGGTCCTCTTGGGTATTAGTACCCAAACTCACGTCGTCGATGTGAGCCTCCATTTCTGCACCCCGAGAAATCAACTCCTGTACTAGAGGCCTGCGCCTCAGTATGTACAAAATTTTGTTCATTAGCTCCTGGAAGAGCGCTGGGGCATTAGCCACCCCGAAAGGCATAACCTTCCACTTAAAAACACGGCCCTTAGGGGTTATAAAAGCCAGCAGCTCCTGAGCTGCGGCGGTTAGGTCCACCTGCCAGAAACCAGAGCGTTTGTCCATTTTGGTCTTGTACCTGCATTTGGCAATACGCTCCAGGGTATTTTCCATGTTAGGAATACTCCCTGAGTGATTCTGGGTTTTCTTGTTGACCTCACCATAGTCTACAACCAGTCGTAGGGCAGTTGACCCTGGTTTGGCAACCAGGAAACAGGGACTGCAGTGATGGGGGTAGTCCCTCTTCTTATATTCTTCAACCAGGCCAGCATCAATACATTCCTGGATCTGGCGCTCGATTTCTTCAACCTGTTCCTGTGGAGCCTGATAGGGACGAAGCCTCACTCGCGTCTTTTCAAATTCAGGTTTCAGTTTCAGGTCCATCTGGACCAGTTTTTTACAAGCGAGGCGAGGCGGCAAGGCGCCGAACACCTCGTCATAGGTTATCAGCAGTTTCTTCAATCGGGGGTCAAGGTTAAGACTCTCGAGTTTCTGCAGGAAATCCTCCTCAGCATGGAGGTTGCTCTTTCCATGTTCTTTCTTTTTCTGCCAATCAGCAGTTTCGGCAGCCACAGAACCATCGTCCCACTCAGGGGGACGTTGCTGCCCATAGTGCAGAGAATACACTAGCGGTATCTCAGGATCAGGCAGCGTATAGGAATCATCGTCCTCCTCAGACCAGATGGAGGATTTCCAGGTCTGTCTGAGGTATTGCAGCCGCTCTTGGCGCTCAATACCTTCGGCCTTCAGGTACAATAGCCGCCGGAGTTCCTGAGTGTCATGCTCAGACAATGGCACGTTATTAGAAGCAGGTCGCGCCAGAGCATCAGCACTCCGGGCCACGGGTTCACCTGTGTGCATAGGCTGCATGTGTAGCACTGGCTTCCCAACAGGGGAAGCGGGCCCAGGGGTTGACTCTAGATCTACCTCCTCTAGCAAAAGCTGGGCTAGGAAGGCACTGTGTTTTAGGTCAACACAGCTGGGATCAACAGGAGGGATAGTGCTGGCCATCTCAGACAGCTGGTCGTCGGCATCCTCCTTTACAGCTGCAGGTTCCAGACAGTCATCAGGAGACTCACACCCTGTAAGTGTGGCAGATAGGTGCTCAAGAGATCGATTTTTGAGATCAGAAAGTGTCAGGCCACGAATTTTGGCCATGACCTCTTTCAGTAGCACCTGGTCTAGGTCACACAGGGGTACAGGACTGAGAGATCCATCGACGATGGACAGGAAACTGGCCCACTCAGGGGCCTGCATAGCTGTGTCTGAGTCCTCAGGCACATAGATGGGGCCGTGGAGGAGTTGCACTCTTCCCACGGTCATTCGATCTAGCATACGGCGCCAGTAAGCACGTTCACCAGAGCAGCCCCAGTCAGGGGTGCACATGACAATTCTTCCTCCCTCAAAAGCGATTTTGGTTAGAACCTTCGCGAGCAGGGAGAAGGGAGGGTTAGCATACGCTAGGCCCATTGCTTTCCAGAAGAAAGGGAAAGCAATTTCTAATTGTTTCGAGCAGTACAACTGCATGATGTGCTGTTGTTGGCTCGCAAACAATTCCACCTGGACCTCATCCAGGTTTACCTGAAGGGCCGCCAGTCCATTTTCAAGAACGTGACGGGCCAATTGGTAGTTTTCGGTACGATAGTTAGTCTTGGATGCGTAGCGCAGCCCAGACTCTTTTCGTCCTGACAGCTCCAAAGGTACGGAGAACAGCCCACTGCCAAAGTAGCAGTGCAAAGAATAGGGGCGCTGGAGAGACAGCATTTTTACCTAGGGGTTTCTTCGTAGGAAGTCTGTACCAATGACGATGTCAAAGGCGTCGGTGTCCAGCACTCTGCAGTTTTGGGTCACGGTTTCGTCGCCCAGGCATATAGTCACATCGACCCCCCCCAAGGAATGGATGGTACGCCCATCCCCTACTCTTATGGCCACGGTCTTAGTTTTCTTGAAAGTCCTTAGCAGGCGCCGGGCCACTATGGAAGGTGTTGCACCGGTGTCAAGCACTGCTCGAAAAACTTGATCCCCGATTTTCACGAGGATCCAGAAAACCAAGTCCTCCTCTTCGGAGCCGCCCCCCTACTCTTCATCAGGGAACTTGACATCCACCCCTGCAGCTATGACGGACCTGGCCATCCAGGCCAATCGCCTCTTCTTGGAGTTATTCCCCTCAAGGGTAGCTTTTTCCCCCTGGGGGCGCTTCTTGGGATCACCTGCGGCAGGAGGGGGTGTAGCAGCAGGAGAGGGTGTAGCAACGGGCGCTGATGAGCGCCTCTGGGGGTTAGGGGGTCCACATTTGCCACCCCCCTTGCCACCTCCTTTACCACCTTTGTCCCCATTCTGTGGGTTTCTGGTGGGTGTTTGTGTCTTCTGGTGTTCGGCCTCCTGACGCTTGAGTTTATCACTCTCGCGTTTCTTTATGTGACATTCCTCCTCGTAGTGAGGACGTTTGCCACAATAGCCACAGGTGATGGTACACCTGAAATGATCCTGATGGGTCACAGGTTTCCCATCCTTGGTATGCTGCTGTCGTTTCATCTGCAGCATACAGCTACTGCGTTGATCGCAGTTAGGGGCATGACAAGGCCCCCCCTTGTCTTTGACAGGTTTGCAGTAGAACAAAGGGGATGTACCTGCCTCAGGTTTAACCTCATTCATGGCACGTAGGTTACCCCTTCCTTTACCACCTCCCTGGTTGGCGTTAGTGGGATTTTTAGGCGCTTTCCCTTCGCCACGTTCGGGGGTAGGGTCACCCCCTCGACCCAAGTGCTTTTTGAGGAATTTCTCCATGTGGGAGTCATTCTCCCTCTCAAGAGCTAGCTCAATCAGGAGGTCCACCAGTTCATCGTACGAGTGGGTACGACTCTTCCTCTCAGAGGTAGAGCGGCAATCATCGCACGTACGTTCGGGGATCTTACTCGTGAGCCACAGGTGGGGCTCAGTGGCTCCGTAGGAGCCCACGTTCATCCGCGAAAACAGATACTCCAAGTCGCACACGTATTCAGAGATTCGCGCAGCGGAAGGAAACTCAGGGAGCATAGGTAGCTCCTCTATCTGTGTGCGCACACTGAGGTCAGTCTCATAGACTGGGAACGTTTTCTCCAGCCTCTGGAGTACCTCTGCGAAGGGGGAACAGGTTTTCACAATCTGTTTCACCTGTTTTTGCTAAAAATGTTCTTTTTGCATGAGCGTTTCAGCAGTGAGAATTTGGTGGCCACATCCACATGGGATTGGCCAGTCAGCAAAAGAAACTCAGCAAATTCTTCTGCCCATTCGGGCAGATTTTTGGGGTCGAACTCCGGCAGTTCCAGCTGGATGGTCGCCTGGGCAATAGGTCTGCCCGTCTTCCCACCCCCCGGAGTTAGGCCAGAAGGTGATACGCCGGCAAGAGGTGCCAGGGCTGACAGCCCTCTTTTCTCAGTCTCTGTCACAGGCACATCCTGTAGATCAGCGATAGGGACTGTCCTGGCACAGGGGTGAAAAGGGCTGGGGCAGGTGACCTTAGGCAACAGCCTTGAGACCCTTGATCTCTTAAGATCATCGGCCAGGGTACTCAGTCCGGGGGAGGGGGAGAACACATCTGGCTTGGGTAAGGGTTCTGCAATACCCAGTTTTGCCTTAATGGCCTCCGATAGGTCCGTCACATCTGGATCTTCTGATCCAGACAGAAGTTTGGCCAGAAGTTCGGCCGTATGATCCAGGGCACCGTAGGTTGGTCTTGGATGATGTTGTCCCTCAACTCGAGTTGGACCTACTTCGGGAGCCCTTGGGGTTGGACAACATGCTCTTGGATACTCGCGTCTCGGTCGTCTTGGCAGGGATGCTGTTTGGGCTCTGTCGGAAGGCGGGCCAGAGTGCGTGGAGGACCCTAGGTCTGTACATGGTCTGGATCCGTGTACTGCCAATGGCTCCTCCCCGTCTTCTACACGAATGGATTGGTAGTACTCCTCATGGAGGATGTATTCATCCATTTTCTTCCTCAGTTCCTCGTATTCCTCAGGACCTCCAATCGCTGTTGAGGATGATGCCGGACACGCGAATCGGGAGACTGAGGCTGCTACGCGCCTGTGGAGATGATGCAGGCGGTCTCCACCGTGGGCCGCTAAGGCCTCGGTGGTAAGGATTGTATTTTCTTCCGCCCTTCTGCGATCTGGATCCCCTTGAGACCCAGATGCGACACTGAGATGTGGAGCTCGGTAAGGTGGTTCACTCATAGGGTGGGCCATGCTGCCCATTTGTACTTGGACAGTTCTTATGGGCCAGGTCCTGACGCTTGGCGTGGACATGATGAACTTGTTGTTGAGCTTTGTGTGCTGCATTTCTTCTCAGGGTTGGTTCAAAAGGTCACAAGGGACTGTCCCTGCTACCAGAAAGATGTCCTTGATTACTGCCCCAGATATTTTGATGAAATCCTGCAGGTTTTGAAGTTGAAAACCCAAAGCAAAGCAGCAAGGAGAGCAAGAACAGGATGTGGATCGAATCAATAAATAGTTTTGAAATCCAGTGTAACACAGAAGGGCTGCAGATAGACAAAGCAGGTATAAACACAAAGATTCAATCACAATTGGATAATACAAAAGATTTTATATGAAACCTGGACTGACTCTAGCCTCCAAGATAGCATCAAGCACTTCATGTGCACTCTTTTGGGTGAAGTGGTGCTGGTTAGGAATGTGAGGCATAGATGTCAGGCCAACACAGAAAATGACCTGGCCAAGCAACTGAATTCAGAAACAGTTAAAAAGTAGAACCACAATAAGTAGTAGAAACAATTGAGTCTAGGGGTCTTGGGGTGGGAGAGCACTAGGCTTAACCTCCAAGGCCTAAAGCATGAAATGCCTATTTTATTTCGGTATATCCTCCATGAAGCAAGGTACCTCCGCTCAGTTGAGTGGTAGGGGTGAACTTCATGGGGGGCTAGGGTTACAACCCTAGTTACCTTGAGAAAGTGTACTTTAGGCTTCAAAAGAGTGATAAAAATACTTAAGTTAGTCTTAGCATCAACAAAAGGGTTTTAAGGGGGGCTTGGCCTGGATCAAGCCCTCCAAGAAAGACATGGCAGTGACTTTTTCTTACTAATACTCCTCAAATCGGGAGACAATCCACCATGCGTACACCCTTACAAAATGGATGCGAGCCAACTAGATGAACTTCGACGACAATTGGACAACTTGCATCGATCTGGTCGGATCAGACCATCCTCGAGCCCATACGGAGCGTGTTGCCTGCTCGTGAAGAAAGCGAATGGTAAATTGCGCATGTGCATCGACTACTGAGCATTGAATACGCGAACTGTTCGAGATCCGTATCCTTTGCCATCGATCCAATCCATCTTGAGTACACCTGGGGGGTTCCACCGTATTTTCAAAAATCTACCTTGTTAGTGGGTTCCACCAGATCCGAATCCACGACGAGGATATCGAAAAAACCGCCTTCAACACGCAATTGGGCGCCTTTGAGTGGGTTGTTATGCCCTTTGGCCTCTGCAATGTGCCATCAACGTTCCAACGCGTCGTGAATGATGTCCTTCCAGACCACTTGGGGATCTTTGTATGGGTGTACACCGACGACATCCTCGTCTTCTCGAAGGATGCGGATGAACACCAACGACATCTCGATGTGGTGCATGAACTACTCCGTCAACACCAGTTGTTTCCCTGCATCAATAAATCCACGTTCTTCCAGAGTGGAGTACCCTTCTGTTGATACATCATCAACAAAGATGGAGTACAAATCGACCGCGAAAAGATGAAGGTCATTCGAGGTTGGCCTCCGCCAACTACGGTTCATGAAGTTCTACAATTCATTCGATTGTGTGGATTTTACGAGCAGTTTGTCGAAGGGTCCCAAGCTGTCGCAGCCCCTCTGACCGCCATATTTAAGTCAGACTTCGAGTGGGAATGGACAGCCGTACATCAAGCTTCCTTGGACAAGCTTAAGCAGGCGATGATCAATGCGACACATCTCAGTGCTATCGATCCCCGACAGCCGTATCACCTTTACACAGACGCTTCGAAAGACTGCGTGGGTGCTACGCTAGCTCAACGACGTGCGCATGGAAAGTACAAGGGATATCTTCGACCTATTGCCTTCATGTAGCGGAAGATGCAACCTGCCAAAACTCGATACCCGATTCGAGAACAGGAGCTGTTGGCCATCGTATTAGCCTTGAAACAGTGGTTTTACCTACTTCGAGGACCGCAGCAGGTGCACGTGCACACTGACCACCAAAGTCTTCGATATCTCAAGACATGTCCTCGACCGCTGACACCACAACAAGCACAATGGTCCCAATTCCTCAAAGAATACAACCTGACGTTGTGGTATGTACCGGGCCTCGAGAATCCTTCGGCGGACGCCTGCTCCTGCCTGACTTCGCAACAGTTGATGGACATCGAGAATGCCACACGTACACGGGCTTTCTTAATTCCCCTGGTCGAAAATTGGGCTTCTGCGGAAGGAGAACCCGTCGTTGAGTTCCTACATGTACTCGAAGACTCATTCTCACACGACGAGGTTTGGCCCCAGCCGTACGACCACCTGTACGTTTCGCTTCGAAGCGGACGCTTTGTGGGGAAGGAACCTGATGCTGACAAACATGCGGAACCAGCCCTCCGGTTCGACACTGAGCCCGCCGTCGAACCAGAGGACCTGGAGCCGCTACCATCAGACGCGACAACTGTCGAGCCGGAAACCTGGAGCTGGAGCCAGTACCATCGGACGGTTGGCTGAGGATTCACACCAGCCAGACATGCATCTCGATGATGCTGGCAACGAGCCGGACATGCCTGCCGACACCGACGACCTTCCCGATGTAAGCATGGACTGCCCTCTTCGAGTCACTTTTGGCAAAGAAATTCGACATGCTCCGACCATGGCGGAACTGATTCGCTGTAGACGTCACCGAACGGCACGTTACAATCAGTTCCCTTGCCTAAGGTTGGACCGAACACGCCGTACCCATTGAGTCTTAAAGGTACACACCGCCGAGTACATCAGCATTATCAGTGCACGGACTTGACTTCGACAGCTCTGTGGGCAGCACCCTATCGAGAAGACCCACGTACGAGGCACATCTACGAAGTCGCGGTTCAAAGCCCTGCGGCAGGACAGCAACTCCGCGATGCCAAGTTGTCCTTCGATGATGGCAAATTCTTCCATTTGTCGACGATGGGCAATCGTGTGCCTGTCCCTCGAACACTCGTGACGTCGATTGTGGCTATGTATCACGAGTCGGAGTTCTATGGCCATTCGGGTGTACTTCAAACCATGGCACTGATCAAGCGCGACTATGTTTGTTCGCACCTCCGACATTACCTCAAGCGATACATCCTAAGTTGTGATGTGTGTCAAGCGGCGAAATCAAGGCGAGTCGACACCGCCAGAGTGCCCAGACAATTACCGGTGCCCGACACCAAATGTCACGGTGTGTCCAAGGATTGGGTTTCAGGAATGCCGCCGACCACGAGGGGCCATAACGCCACCGTGACTGTGGTCGACCGATTCTCCAAGCGTGGAATGTTCATCCCTTGTGGCAAGGCTATGACAGCCGACAACCTTATCTATGTGTTCCTGCGTGAAGTGGTTCGACTGAAAGGATGCCCTCGACAAGTTGTTTCCGATCGAGACAAGCTGTTCGAGTCCCAAGTGTGGAAGGAGTTGGCTCAGCGTTTCAAGATCGAGATGCACCAAACGGTAGCCAACCGTCCTCGAGGCAATGGCCTGGCGGAGCGCAGCAACCAGTCCATCCTTCAGCGCCTGCGTAGACACAGCATCTTCCGTAACAACGAGTGGGATGTCGACCTACTCTTCGCCGAGGTTCAGTTTAACAACCTCACATCCAATAGCCTTCGGCTCTCCCAGTTTGAGATAGATGAAGAACGAACACCCCATTCTGCATTGGATTTTCCCCGAATGACTTCTCATGCACATGAGCCATCGACCGTGAATGATTACATGCAACGAGCGGAACGTACCTTCGATTCTGTGCGTGCAATGCTTGCCGAGGAACGTCGACGCCAGATGCATGTGGTCCTGCAAATGGACTAACATGTTTGAGTGCCTGAGTTGGGTGAACAATGGTGGGTGTTTGTACCGGAATATCGACATAAAGGATAAACTCGATGTTGTCTGGTGCGGCCCTCACGAAGTTCTCGAGGTACTGAACAAGGGCGAGAAAGTTAACCTTGACATCCCTGTTCCCTTCGATGGGTTGCAAGTTTTCAATCGAGACAGCATAAAGCCCTACATTCATCGAGAGGGACAGCCAGTGTGGGAGTTCCCGATGCCCCCTGTCAAAACGTGAGAATCTCCTCGACTTGTCAAGATTCTGGCTAGACGTCAAGTGGGATCTAAAAAACGCCGCATGTTCCTGTACCGTTGTGAATGGGATGACAACACATGGTCTTGGGAGTCGAGCAAAGCTCTTGAGGAGGATCCTGTGTACCTTGAGTTTCTTCGACTCCAGCCTGAGTAGCCTCGCCTCTTTGCAGCGTGAAGTCCCCAAAGACGCGTGCGTGGATGCAGATCGAATGCTGGAGCCCCACAGACACATACGACCTGCAGCTCCTCCCCTGGAAGATCCCTGGAACTACCGGAGATATGTTCCATCCACAGCCTCGAACAAGCCGGGTCTGTGCAACATGAACTGACGAGAGACATCATGTACTCGGAAAAAAAATCTAGAGTGCGCTTGATGCTACAAGAGCGAGGCGAGTTGGTGGAAGTCCTACGCCCAAATGTCTGTGCCAGCACCAACACCTGGCGCAAATGACGGTCATTGTCGACACGGCTTCGAGCCTTGTGACTGCAGAAGCGGTTCGATTCGCTCTGCAAATTTCTCTCGCTGATGGTCAGTATGTACATCAACACCTCGGTCGACTCCAAGAAGAAGGTTCTGGAACCGACATGCTTGAGGTCATTGACCGATAGGCCTCCGGCCCTGAAGTCAATGACGTCAGTGCCATCATTGTTGTTGGACCAGTTTCGATTGCTGACACGCCATGGTGGCGAGTCGATACGCGAACTGGTCAGTTCTACCACAGCATGGCCGCTGGTACTGGTTCAAAGGAAACCTTTCGATGGTCCACTGGTCGACATGATGCGTTCTCCTTCCAAGTCACGACCCGGACGGATTTGTGGAGCGAGGACGCTTGGAAACAGTCGAACCTTTGGGATTTCTATTTGACCAAGGCACAAACATTGGGACCTGGACAATTTTGAGCGCTTGCCCGTGAACATGTCTTCGTATCCCAGTACAAGTGCCCCGTCGACGGCCGACCTGGCGATCTCAACCTTCGATTGCTGAACCATCGATCTGGTATCCTGATTCAGAAGCGTGCCCTCGAAAGTGACATGCGTCCAAACTACACGGGTCACGACACCTTCAAGTTCATGGCTGGGGTCGAGACACTGAAGGAAGTGCACAAAGTGTGTCGACTCCAGGTGGATCCCTCATCCACGTTCACGTGGGGCACGGACTGCTGACTCGACAAGTCTGGATGCCAAGTAATGGCTATTTCAACAGTCTGGATACCAT
This sequence comes from Eutreptiella sp. 'Long Island Sound 2002', assembly GCA_964036045.1. NCBI lineage: Eukaryota > Euglenozoa > Euglenophyceae > Eutreptiales > Eutreptiaceae > Eutreptiella > Eutreptiella sp. 'Long Island Sound 2002'. Next base: position 71,817,313 of record OZ038378.1, read on the forward strand.
TAATGGTGTCGACTGCCTTAATATGTCCTGTCAAATTGACAGATGTATAGGCCTGTTGGTTGTTTGTCTGCTGGGCATCCAGCTTCGATAGCTGTGCCCAATGTTATGGTATGTTATGGTTCGACGTGCCCACAGTCTTGCTGTGGGGACAGCGCCCGTGCAGTTTGCCTGGCGAAGTTGTCTTCTGCAGCTTCCGCCAAGACACAGCCGTGGCAGAGTCGAACACGGCGTATGAATGAGGCGCTGATGACAGGTATACCATGACTTGCACCTCAGTGTGTGAGATTCCACCACTATTATGCTTCTGTAGCCAGCACATGTCAAGGTCCACAAAAAAGCTTTTTTCCTGGGCCTGCTCTTCGGATCCGACCATGTGACACCCACCCAGAGGAATGAGACCTCTTCCATGTCTCAAGGGGGGTGTAGTGTTATGGCTTCCAACAGCAGCAGCGCAGCGAGCGCTCAAGTCGCGGTCGCAGTTGCACTGCAGTCTGTGAATACTTAAGAAGCATCGAATGCCAACCGGGTGAATGAAGCGCTGTAAGATACTTCGATCTCTGGACAGGGTTTTTGTCTTCAAATTTGTGCTATGTATTGGTGCCCCGTCTAAAGATCCTGCGAGGTTTGTCGATTTGGAATTTGGGATTGTGAGAAACAAGAGGCACAGGAGTACAGAAGAGTTCCCAAGAAACAAACCACAACACATGAAGCCACTGCAAGGCTCGAGACACAATCCACGCAGTACTGCCTGCCCAGACGGATCATGGAGATTCTGATGAAACCTGTGATCCTCGATTTGCTTGCAATACATCGGGTCGTCAAACATTGCCAGTTGACTCTCGGGGTCCGACTGGTCCGCAGTGCCGGCGAGATGGCAATCTTCGAGACCATTGTTGACAATGAAGCTCAGGTGAGCCTGGTGCCCAAAGAGATACTGAGTGCCCAATCCCTGCGTCGCAGCTCCGCGCTGGTCACCCTCAGAGTGGCAAATGGGAAGACCATGCTGGGCGCACTTCATGAGGCCGACATCAGCCTGAGTTTGTCTGCCACACGCAGCTGTCGCGCCCACATCTCGGTCACTGACACCAGATCAAGGGGTCGCTCTACGTAGCAGACCTGCCAGAGTGGGACATGACCATGGGCTTTGACTTCCTGGACATTGCCCACATCGGGGTTGTTCCCCACAGGCGCACCCTGCTTGTCGAGGAAGCGGACAAAGTCACCTGGCCGAGCACATACATGGAGCTTGAGTTGCTGTCTGTGGGAACCAGCTGAGCGGGATGTCCCGGCCCAAGCCCTGAGGAGTGTGTAGACAAGAACCACCACAGCCGACATCAAGGATGAGTATGGCCTGTCCAAGCAAGCCTTCCACATGGTGTTGTGGTTTCAACTTGCGAACTGTCCTGTTTCTCGTAAATCCCGAGATACGACAAACAATTGCGCAGGATCTTTAAGCGGGGCACCAAATCGAACCCAATCCACAATTGCAAGACAAACACCCTGTTCAAAGATATCGAAATATCATGCACATCTCATTTACAGCAACTGGCATCTCGATGTTTCATATGTATTCGCAGACTGCAGTGCGTGATCGCGTGTTCGCGCGCTCGCTGTTCTGCTGCTGATCGAAACCATAACACTACCCCGCCCTGAGACCTCGAAGGGTTTTGAGATTTGAGGTTTGATTTTGTGGGTCCTAGGCTCTGTTCCGCCCCGGGGGGCCACCTGGTCAGGCCAGGTGATATCCTCCCCACCGGGATCTGGTGGGAAGCCCTTCATGACTCACCTCCTGCCTGGTGGCGGAGTCCCCCGGGTTCACGGGGCTCGGAGTCCTGTCCCTCACCGGCCTCCCATTTTCCCCACACCCCGGTCAGTGTGTCACTTAGCAACCATAGTTGCAGGCGCTTACCCACTACGCCACCCCCCTAATGTGTGGTCGCCCAGGGTGCCGGCGCCACCAGGCCCATTGTACTGGCTTGTCCCCAGTGGGCCCCCCTTTGGCTGGCGCGGAGGCTGCCTAGCCCTGGGGCTGGTTCGTGCCACTGTGTGCCACTACTGCCTTGGCGGCCGCAGTGCCCTGGTCGTGTGTGCGCAGCACTCGCAGCAGGTCTGGGGGGTTGGGGCCGGTGCCAGTTCCTGCGTCTCCTCCGTGCCCCCCTCCCTTTCCCCGCGTTCCCCGCGCCGCGTGTGGCGAACCGCTCCATCCGGTTGTCCCTTATCCTTGCCCGCCGGTACACCATTCCATGCGGTCTGTGCGTTCTGCGGGCTCCGTCTGGTTGCCCCCCAGGTTCGCTGCGCGTCTCCGTTGCGTGTGTGTGCGCTCGCACTCCCGCGGCGTCCGCGCCCTTCCCCACTACCCCGGTTGCTGTGGCGCGCGCACCTCGCGTGGTTCCGGTGCAGGGCCCCCGTAGGGCCGTTCCATGTGGTTGGTGCCCCTCCAGGTTTCCTGCCCCAGTCCCGCGCGCCGTCTAGCTAGCTCGGCCGTGGGGGGGGCGGTCCCTTTCCCCCCGTACCTGGTTCTGGATCGTGTGCCCCCTCGTTGGCGGGCCTTTGCGTCCGGCGCGGTCCGGCGCCGGGAGGGTGGGGGGGGGGGGGGCGATCCGTGTGCCGCCCTCCCTCGGGGGCGTGGCTGGGGGGCCCCGGGGGGCGGGGGGCAGGGTCACTCTGCCTCGGTCCGTCCCTCAGCCTCCCTTGGGCGGGCACCAAAGCGGGATTCATCAGCGACGTTCAGCTCATCGAGGGTATGGTCTCCATACTGTTCCGCTTCGTTTTCACACACGCCAACGAACGCAGCGCACGCAGCCCAAGACCGACGCCAGATGGACCCGCCAGGGACAACCCGATTGCGGCGCCCCAAACGGGTACGACGCGGAGGGAGCCCAGAGCCCCTGTCTCGGCGGGGCAATGCGGCAGGCACAAAGAGCCAGGTTCTTGGCCGGCCTCCACCTGCCCCGCGTAGCCGCCCAGTAAATCCGGGGGCGCAAGCCCCCGGAATGGAGAAAGGCGCCACGGCAATGAGAAAGGCGACCGGAGCACCGAGAGCAACCGGACCGGACGAGGCGCGGCGCACCAACGCGGGGACACAAGGCACGCCAGAGAGGCACGCCGCTGGCCACAACCACGGGACAATGACAGGTGCTAAGCAACAACGGCCACCGGGTGCAGCAAACCGGGGCAGCGCGCACAACACGCAACGAACCACAGCGCAGGAACAGGTGCGGGGCAACAACGAACCCACACACCACAAACCCGAGCCAGGAGTGGCGGTGTACAAGCGGAGCGCGCACACAAACACAAACACAACCCAACACCCCAGCCAGGAGTGGCAGGGCGCAGCCAAAACCCGAGCCCAAGCACACACACCCACACCACAAACCCCAGCCAGGACTGGCAGGGTACAAGCAGAGCGCGCACACAAACACACAGACACCCCAACACCCCAGCCAGGAGTGGCGGGGGGCAGCCGAAACCCCAAACAAACACACACACCCATACCACACACGCCAGCCACGAGTGGCGGGGTACAGGCAGAGCGCGCACACAAATACACACACACCCCAACACCCCAGCCAGGAGTGGCGGGGCGCAGCCAAAACCTGAGCCCAGGCACACACACCCACGCCGCACACCCCAGCCAGGGGTCGTGGGGTACAAGCGGAGCGCGCACACAAACACACACACATCCCAACACCCAAGCCAGGAGTGGCGGGGCGCAACCAAAACCCACGCCCAAACACACACACGCACACCACAAACCCGAGCCAGGAGTGGTGGGCTACAGGCAGAGCGCGCAAACGAACACACAGACACCCCAACACCCCAGCCAGGAGTGGCGGGGCGCAGCCCAAAACCCGAGCCCAGGCACACACACCAACACCGCACACCCCAGCCAGGAGTGGCGGGGAACAAGCGGAGCGGACAATGAAACACACACACACCCCAACACCCCAGCCAGGAGTGGCGGGGCGCAGCCGAAACCAAAGCACAAACACACACACACACACACACCACACACCCCAGCCAGGAGTGCCTGGGAACAAGCGGAGCGGGCACACAAACACACACACAGCCCGACACCCCAGCCAGGAGTGGCGAGGCGCAGCCCAAGCCCAGGCCCAAACACACACACCCACGCCGCACAACCCAGCCAGGAGTGGCGGGGTACAAGCGGAGTGGGCACACGGACACACACACACCCCAACACCCCAGCCAGGAGTGGTGGGGCGCAGCCGAAACCCGGGCCAAAGCACACACACCCACACCGCACACCCCAGCCAGGAGTGGCGAGGAACAAGCGGAGCGGGCACACGAACACACACACACCCCAACACCCCAGCCAGGAGTGGCAGGGCGCAGCCCAAACGCGAGCCCAAGCACACACACACACCCCCCAACGCCCCAGCTAGGAGTGGCGGGGCGCAGCCGAAACCCAAGCTCAAACACACACACACACACCGCACAGCCCAGCCGGGAGTGATGGGGTACAAGCGGAGTGGGCACACAAACACACGGACACCCCAACACCCCAGCCAGGAGTGGCGGGGCGCAGCCAAAACCCGAGCCCAAACACACACCCACACCACACACCCCAGCCAGGAGTGGCAGCGTACAAGCGGAGCGGGCACACAAACACACACACACCCCAACACCTCAGCCAGGAGTGCCGGGGCGCAGCCGAAACCTGAGCCCGAGCACACACATCCACACCACACGACCCAGCCAGGAGTGGCGGGGTACAAGCAGAGCGCGCACACGAACACACACACACACCCCAACACCCCAGCCAGGAGTGACGGGGTGCAGCCAAAACCCGAGCCCAAACACAACCCAGACCAAAACACAAACACCACACAACAATGGAAAACCCAGTGTCCATAGCCCGGGCACTGAGGCAGCCCGTGCTATGCAGGTTACCCGGCCAAACGAGATCCGGAGCTTGGGGGTAAGGCTGCATCCTAAGGCCTGCGCTGCTTTGGGACTCGAGGCGGAGCGTGCGACACCCAAGCGCCTCGGAACCCTAGTACCAAGAACATGCATGCATGCCTTGGGAACGGGATACGCCAGGAAGTCCGGTGAACCTCTAGGGTTCCGCCAAAAGGAGGGGCGTGCGCAAGCACGGGGGCACACCCTCCTGGCGAGACAAGCACGTCACGCTGGCAACGATCAGCCCTCCCGGTGTTGCCCGGGGCCGCTTAGTTGGGGGCCACCAGTCAGGTCTAGCGGGATGTAGGCCGCCTCCCCTCTTCAAGCGCGGAGCCCCTTCCTGTTCGTCACAGCGGCAACGCCAGCGGGAACCATGGGGCGCCCATCCACGACGTAGTGCACCTACCTACCTACCTACCTCAAAGATATTGAAATATCATGCACATCTCGTTTACAGCAACTGGCATCTCGATGTTTCATATGTATTCGCAGACTACAGTGCGCGATCGTGCGTTCGCGCGCTCGCTGTACTGCTGCTGATCGCAACCATAACACTACCCCGCCCTGAGACCTCGAAGGGGTTTGAGGTTTGAGGTTTGATTTTGCGGGTACTAGGCTCTGTTTGGCCCCGGGGGGCCACCTGGTCAGGCCAGGTAATATCCTCCCCACCAGGATCTAGTGGGAGGCCGTTCATGACTCACCTCCTGCCTGGTGGCGGAGTCCCCCGGGTTCACGGGGCTCGGAGTCCTGTCCCTCCCCGGCTTCCCCTTTCCGCCACACCCCGGTCAGTGTGTCACTTAGCAACCATAGTTGCAGGCGCTTACCCACTACGCAACCCCCCTAATGTGTGGTCGCCCGGATTGCCGGCGCCGCCGGGCCCGTGCTACTGGCTTGTTGCCAGTGGGACCCTCTTGGGCTGGCGCGGAGGCTGCCTAGCCGTGGGGCTGGTTCGTGCCACTGTGTGCCACTACTGCCTTGGCAATGCAGTGCCCTGGTGGTGTGTGCGCAGCACTCGCGGCAGGTCTGGGGGGTTGGGGCCGGTGCCGGTTCCTGCGTCTCCCCCGTGCCCTCGTCCCTTTCCCTGTGTTCTCCGCGCTGCGTGTGGAGGGCTGCACCATCCGGTTGTCCCTTATGCTCGCCCGCCTGTACGCCTTTCCATGCGGTCTGTGCGTTCCGCGGGCTCCATCTGGTTGCCCCCCAGTTTTGCTCCGCGTCTCCGTTGCGTGTGTGTGCGCTCGCACTCCTGCAGCGTCCGCGCCCTTCGCCCTTGCCCCGGTCGGTGTGGGGCGCGCACCTTGCGTGGTTCCGGTGCAGGGCGCCCGTAGGGAGTCCATGTGGTTGGTGCCCCTCCACGTCCTGCCCCAGTCCCGTGCGCCGTCTAGCTAGCTCGAGGGTGGGGGGGCGGTCCCTTTCCCCCCGTACCTGGTTCTGCATCGTGTGCCCCCTCGTTGGCGGGCCTGTGCGTGCGGCGTGGTGGGGCGCCGGGGGGGTGGGGGAGGGGGGGCGATCTGTGTGCCGCCCTCCCTCGGGGGCGTGGCTGGGGGGCCCCGTGGGGCAGGGGGCAGGGGGTCGCTCTGCCTCCATCCGTCCCTCTGCCTTCCTCGAGCGGGCACCAAAGCGGGCTTCATCGGCGTTGTTCAGCTCATCAAGGGTGTGGTCTCCATACTGTTCCGGTTCGTTTTCGCACGCTGCCGCCCGCATGCAGTCCACGGGGTGCCCTTGCGCGCCGGCGCCGGACGGCAGGCCTGTCGAGGTCAGTGCGGGAGTGTGCGGGTGGCGGTTTGGAGGCGCGTGGCGTATGGGCCTACTGGCGCTGATCCCCAGGTGCCGCAGCCCTCTCAGGGGGGGGGGGGGCCTCCTGTGGCCTGGCAGGGGGGGTACAGGGCTGGCGTCCCCTTGGCCAGCCTCCAGCATCCCACCGGCTTGGGGGGGGCAGAGGGGGAAGAGCGGGAGGGGGGGGGGTGCCGGGGTTCCCTGTCGCCTTCCTTTGGTCCCCTGGTTCTTTTTTCCCGGAGGCTGCGGGGGGGTGGCTTGAGGGTCCCTGCCCAGACCCCCCCTGCGGCCGGCTGTGTAGCGCCGCGCGTCCCCCCCTGCAACGAGCCCTGCCGGGGCCTTTCGACATCCCTTAGCGCCGGGCGCGGCCTGGGGGGTCGGCTGCCTGTGGGTCAGTCCCTGCCCTCACGCCCGCCCATGTGCCGTGCGGGCGGCTTGGGGGGGGGGGGTCTGTAAGCCGCCCTCCCTCAGAGGTGTGGTTGGGGGGCCCCGGGGGGCGGGGGGCAGGGGGTTGCTCTGCCTCGGTTCATCCCTCTGCCTCCCTTGGGTGGGCACCAAAGCGGGCTTCATCGGCGTCTCTCAGTGCATGAAGGGTGTGGTCTCCATGCTGCTCTGGTTCATGTTCAGGGATCAGGAGGAGTGTCGCGCGCGCTGGGGTCCTGTCCCTGAACGAAATAAAAAGATAGGAAAAACATGACGAAAAAATTTTCTGAATAGCTGAAAATAAAGCCAATTAGCATAAAAAACGCTTAGCCCAAAAAGCGCGCTGCGAAACGCGTAAAAACGCGACGAAAAATCTTTCGACGTGAAATAGGTAAATAGTTAACGCCGTAAGCACCGTTACGCTCGTAGGACCCTAACGCCGTCCCTTCCGTTGTCTAACCCGCTATAGGCGCAAAGAAAAACGAGTCGCGAGCAGCGCGTAAAACTCGAAAATTTTTCATAACTCGCCACGACCCCTGACGTCGCGCCCTGCCGCCTTTTTCTTCTTCTTCACCATGCACCTCCCTCCCCACCCTCGTGCCCATCACTCCCCTTGCCCTGCAGCTCAGGCGGCGGCCCTGGGGGAACGCGGTGAACCCTTAGCAATGGACACGCTCCACGACGCCACGCACAAGTACAAGGCGGAGAACATCAAGAACGACGGGTAGCACGTAAGACACTGCAGCGTACATGGTCTTGCTGCACGCGAGTGTGTTCGGTCGTGTATAATTTTATTTATTTTCAAAAGCCAAAAAAAAAAAAAGAAGGAAAAAACAATTTACGAAATTTTGCAGCGGTTTTTCAAGTAGGTACAACCACACCCACGCAAGAAACAAACCCAACAAGGCGGCAGGACTGGACACCACGTCACCACGCGGCAGCACAGCACCACGGGGCACAGCACAGGGGAGCAGGGCACCGAGGGAGAGCGGGTCACACAGCAACTCCGCACAGGGCGGAGACGACAGGAAACGCACAACACAACACCCCAGGGCGCACACGGCACAAAGCACAACGGCGAACAACACCAGCAGCGACACGCCACAGCAAAACACACACAGCGCGAGGGGACAAGACAAAACACGGCGCCAGAAGGCACAGGACCCCAAGATGACGGACAGCGCCCCAGGACACAACACAGCGCGCGGCAGCACAAAAAGGAGCAAAACAAAACAACACAACGCACAACAACGCAACGCCAAGCGCACAACGCGCAGCAACAGGGCGCAGCACAGCACTCAGGGACACGCCGGAGCACGCCACCGAGACACGACACCGGGAGCCACCAGGACCCACCAGGAGACAACACAGGACAGCCAGGCCAAACAGCAAACACACAAACACAACAGGCAACAACACAAAACACCAGCCAGCCCCGCGAGGGCAAGAGGGCAGTAAGTAGTAAGTAAGTAGTAAGGGCGGCCGCGTCCGCAGTGTCATCTGACTCCTCCTTGTTTGTTTTACATGGTGGCCGCCTCTGGCGGGAAGGAGTGCTCTCCACCATCAGTTCCCCTGGCGACCCCTGTCTCACCTCACGGCCGAGAACTTCAACCAGGTTCCCTTGGGGCATGACCGGTGGTAGGCTCCCTTCAGTCGCTGCCCTCACGGTTTCAGCTCCTTCCGGTCACCCTTTGAAGGATCCCCCGGCCTTCCCCCCCTAGCACAGCCTCCTGGGCGCCTGCAGGCGGGTTTCCGGTGGATAGCCCTCGCCGACAGCGGAGCATTTCTCTCTGTCAACCATATTCCACCACTCCCCATCCCTCACGGGCCGGAGTACCCACTTGGCTCCCGGATGCACTTGGTTGTCGTCCATCCACGGCTGGAGGCCAGAGGGCGACCCTTTCCACGTTCCCCCTGGTCCCGCTCACGCGTGAAGCTACGTGTACTCAGGCCATTGACCCGGGGATATCAAGGTCAACCCTCACCCCTGCGGACACCTCACGGCCGTCCCGGAATTCAGGGCATTTTCCCGACTTCCCGTGGCCAGGCTCCCCATGGTTGGCCCACGGTTCACCACTCCATGGCGACTGGTTTCCCAATCCCATGGGGCTGTTGCTTGGCGCTTCCGCCCTCCCTGCCCTTCCCATGTCCCATTCCCCGTTGTCTCATCCCGGCACCGGCCCGTTCCAAGCGTCCCATGGACTCCCTACCCCTTCGGGCTGTTGTGCGGCCCTAGCCACACACCCTTCCCCGCCCCGTCCTCTTGTCCCTGCATCCCGTGTTTATACCCCACCAGGTCGCCTGCTACCCTGTGGCGCTGGCCCACTGGGGCCTCTTCCTTCCAGGGACCATTTCGTGCGCCTAGCACGGGTCACTCCCTTCCCGCCCCCGTCCCTTTCCCCTGTGCCGCGGCCCTGGCCGAATCCCCCGGGCTGTCTTGCGGCCCCATCCCATCCCTCATCCCGTGTTTATACCCCACCGGGCCGCCAGCAACCCCGTGGCGCGGGCCCACTGGTTCCTCATCCATCCGGGGACCGTTTCGTGCGCCTAGCACGGGGAGCTCCCCTCCCTCCCCCGCCCCTCTCTCCTGTGCCGTCTCCCTAGCTGTCCTAGTCACCTGGGGCCGTCGCGTGGCCCTAGCCACTCGTCCTTTTCTATCCCGCCTCCTTGTGGTGTTGTCCGCGTTTGTTTCCCCCTTTTTTTTTTCTTTTTTTTCGCCTTTCTTTTTTTTTGCTTGGTTCCCTCCTCCCTGCATGCACGCATAACATCACTGCATCGCCATCTCGTTTCTGTTCGGTGCTCACGTCCAGTCCCTCCGCTATCCTGTGGCGTTGCCCCTGGCGGTCCCCGGCCATGCCGGGCGACCCAGCCATTCAGCCCGCGTTGCTGTACAAGTATTCGCTCTCTCCCCTCTCTACCCTCCCCTCCCCTCTGTCTCCTGCCCGCCCTCTTAGTGTTGTTCCCCTGCTCCGTGTGCTCGCCGCTGGTTGTCTGCGCACCAAGGCTGTATCTCGCGCGCCCTCACGTGCCTCAGGGCCTCCGCCCTGTCTTCTGACCTGTAGGCCGACCTGGGCGGCCTCCCCAGACACCCCTTCGGGGGGACTCCCCCGTCGTCCTCTCCCGCCGGCCGCCCCTCCATCAGTTCCCTGATGGTCGGGCGGGGCGGCCGGTACGGCTCTATGCGGGTCAACGGCATGGTGCTTCTCTGTGTGAGACATTTTGTTCCTTTGCGCCCTCGTTGGCCCCCTGTGCCCCCGCACCTCCCGCGCCCTGCCTCCTCTTTGTGCCCTTCCTGTGTGTCCGCCCGTTCTGCCGTTGTTTTTTTTGTGCTCGCGCTCCTTGCTGCTCCCGCGCACCCTGCGTGTGACCTCTGCTCTTCTTCGTGTTACCCTGGTCCCGCTGCCCTGTGCCCCCTCTCTCGCCTGTCTCCCTTCCCATTTTCCTTCTCGCAGTCGACCCTGCCTGCACGTCTACCCTCCCTGCCCGTGCATCGCTGTCACTCGTGTGTGCCACTCGTGTGCCCTACCCCCGCTCCTCCCTCTCGACCCTACCCTTTCCCCTGGGTGCTCCCTCAGTCCCCGCCTCTCACCCCATCCTGGCTGCCTGGCGCCCTGTGTGGGGGGGGGGGCCTCAATTGGTCAGGTGTGTACCCGCCACTGTGCTCCAGCCGCGCCTGCCTCACGACCCTCATCGCCTACTCAGATCCATGATTGTCCGTGTCACGCAGACAGTGCTTTGCAGTTCGTCCCTTCCCTCGTTTCTGGATGGGGTAAGAGTCGGGCTGCTTCTACAGGGTTCAGGGCATTGTCGCCTTCGGACCGAGGTTGGGGCGTAGCGTTTGATGTGTCCCACGTTGGCTTCCTCCTTTGCACTGGCATGCTCGCTTGCGCTGGCCCCCCTCGGTCACACACCTGTGTTTCCGGGTCACCTGGTCGTGGGGGGTGGGGCGGTCAGAGTCACCCTTGTGGGCCGCTGCCACCGGCCCCGGGTTATTTAGGTCCTTAGGATTTCAAAAACCCCAGTGGGTACTGGCTTTTCGGAGGTCAACATACAGCCACACAGGGGAGGGGTGTGGGCAGCGCCTGGGCGCCTGCATGTGCAGTCTGTGTGTGCGCTGGTGCATACAGGGTGGCCTGGCGGAGTAGGTGGGGGGTGGGTGTATCTGTGGTCTGGTCTGTGGCCCTGTACCCCCCATGTGCTGGAGACGCTTGGGGGATTCCCGCCGCTGCAGGCCTGGCGTGGTCAACCCCTCTGATCATGGCGCCCGTAAGGTCATTGTTTTCAACGCAGCACCTTCCTGCCACGCAGAGAGCTGCAAGTCCGAGCCCTGGCGCCGCGCTACTCCACGCCTTCGCCGGCCGTTCTCGCCTGTCACGACCTCGCGCTCCGCTCCGTCACCATACCACGATACTGCTCCCCCTCTGCTGCCCTTTCTGCCCCACGCTGTTCGCCGTACCCACGATACGTCGCGCGTCCCACTGCCCGGTTGCCTCCTCCGCACTCGCTTGGGCCCCCGTACTCCGCCGCCCCTTCTCCCCTCTCCCCCGCCGCTGGTCCTGTGCTCTCCGCTTGGGGTTCTGGTCCGCGTCCTCCATCACCACATCCCCCTCCACTGTCAGCCGTGTCCCTGTCCTCCTCCGCGCTCCTGCACCTCTCTGCTCCCCTCCTCCCCTCCTCTTGTCCGTCAGATCCGCTCCTCACCCTCCTCCACCTCCGCGGACCCCCTGCGTCCGCCTCCCCGCATCCCATCTGCCCGTCCCTCCGCACGCCCCTGGCCCCCTGCCCCTAGCGCTCCCCGCTCCTGTCCCTGCCCGGCCCTACGCGCCGCCACCGTACCGTCCCTCCCGCTGTAACAGCTCTCGCAGCATCTGAACCCTGGGCTTCTTCCCCTTCTCCTGGGGACAGTCCAGGCGCACCCCCGGGAGCGCCGCCCCCAGCATCCTCCTCCACCGCCACTCTTCCATCTCCGGCCCCCTTTCCCCGGGCCTCCCCGCCCTGCCGACCAGGTCACTGAAGGGGCGGGGGCCCCTCTTATCCCGCCTTCCCCTCGTCTTCCCCGCCTACTTCACGTAGCGGGCCAGCTCCGCCACGTCCCCCTCCGCCCACCCCGCGACCGTCCCGGGTCTCCTCCGCACCGGCGGCGGCGCATACTGCCGCGGCGGCGGGGACTGTTTTCCCAGTTCGTCGGCGTCGGCTCCGCACTAGGGCTGGCCGGCCGCGGTGCCCCCTCCGCCTCCCCTGCCCCTCGCTCCTCCCCCCTGCGCCCCTTCCCCCTTTCCCGCCCTGCCTCCTCGTCCTCCTTTCTGGCCCTTTTCCCTGACGGCGATTGCCCCTCCACGTCCGTGGAGGGGGTGTCCCCTTCCGGATCCGGGAGGACCCAGCGGGCCCCCCGGGCCACCGCCTCCTCCTCCTCCCGCACCCTGCGCTCCCGCGCCGCCACCGCCCTGTCCCTGTCCGCCAGCCTCGCCGCCTCCCCCCTGATCCGCCTCCATGCCCTCTCCTGCATCTCTCCCTCTTGCTCCGGTGGGATAGCCGGCCGTCGGAACGGCACCAGCGGGGTATCCTCCCGCCCCCTACCCTCCTCCTGTCGTCCTCCCTCCCTTTCCGCCCTCTCATCTCCCTCCTGCCTCCTCCGAAGGTCCGCTCCCGCCCTCTGCGGTTCCTCCACGGCCTGTGCTTCCCCTCCCTGCGGCCTGTCGGTCCCCTTTGTCCTCCCCTCCTCCGTTCCGCCCAGCTCACCCCTGTCTCTGGCCTCCGTCTCCCGCAGGCTGCTCCCCGCCTCCCCGAACCTCTCCCACGCCCTCCTGTGCTCCTCTTCCTTCCCTTCCTGCGCTCTCCACGCTGTCCCACCGGCCTGCTGGTGCTGTTGCATGTGCGCCTGTGGCTGCATGCCTGGGTACATCAGCAGGGGCGGGTACATCATCCCCATTGCCGGGTATGGCGGCGGCGGGAACGGTGGGACGATTGGTGGGGCGGCTGGCGGGACTACACCTCCCCACCATCCCAATCCCGCCCCTGGGAACACTGGCGAGCCCATGTACCCAAGGCCACCCCCTTTCCCCTGCCCCTTGCCTGGTTGCCCCATCGCCCCGCGTCCCTTGCCGCCTACTCCGTGGAGTCCCGCCTTCCCTTGCCCCTTCCCCTGTAGCCCTTGTTGCCCCGCCACTTTCCCCTGCTTGCCCCTGCCGGCCTGTACCTGTTCCGCACCACTGCTCTGCACCGCTGCGCTGCTCTGCTCCGCCTGCCCCCCCGTTATCCCCGTCCTTCCCGGCTCCATCTCCAACTGGTAGATGGTGTCCGGCCCTTGCCCTGGGGGCTAGCGGCGACGGCGCTGGTGCTCCACGTGCGCCAGCGCCTCGTACCGCGCCGCCTGCTGGCGGCGCGCCTCCCTCTCCTCCTCCGCCCTTACCGCCGCACTGACCCCTAGGGGCGACCTCGGCGGCGGCTGCCTGAACGAGTGTTGGGGCTGCGGCCACTGTCGCCCCCATCCACTCCCTTTTCCCCCCTTTCCTGCCAGGTGTCCCTTCGCGTGTACAGCCCCCGTCGTCCCTGCCCGCCCTTTCCTTTTCTTGCCCGTCCGCCCTCTCCCTCCGGTGCTCACGCTGCCGTCTCCGCTCCCTGCCGCTCCCGCCTCTAGCTGCCCTCGTCCGCCCTTGCCTTCCTCCTGCCTCCGCACCTCCGGGAGGATGGACCTCATGGCAGCCGCCGGCACATTGGGCGCCGACGGCTGTCCTTGGCCTCCCTCCACCGCCTTCCTCCCCGCCCTCTCCCCCTCATCCTCCGACATCTCGAGGATGTCGGCGATTACCGATCCCCTCTGACTCCTCCCCTCCCTCCTCCTCACTTCCACGTCCGCCCTCACATCCCCGACACTGAACGGGTCCACCCCTGGCCCTTCCGCTGCCCTTTGCCCCTGCCCCTCCCCTTGCCCTTCCGCCCCCGCCGCCACCCCCTCTGCCCCGCCCTTCCCCGCCTCCGCCTGTCCTCCCTTTTCCTTCCCCTCTCCCTTCCCCACCACGGCTCCTTCCCCCCTTCGTCGCCCTGTAGCCCCCGGCCCTTCCTCCCTGACCGTCTCCGGGCTCTCCGGAGACAAGGGCGATGACACGCCCGCAGACGTCGCCGATGACGCCGGCGAGGGGGGCCGCGGGGCTGCGCCCGCCTGCATGCGGGCCACTGCTGCCCGCACCGTTGGCGGTTGGCTGGGCTGTGGATCAGGCATTTGTGACGTAGCGCTGCACATGGGATCACGCTTGAGCCCTGCGCCCTGTCGCCGTTGTCCCCCACCTCCCCCGCCCTGTACCCCCGCCGTTCGCGCGCCCTACGTGTGGGGTGCTCTGTCATATTCTCCCTGTTGCCTCGGACGCTACAGTCCGTGGTACCGGGTTCACCCCCGGACGGTCCAGTCCTGGGGCTGATGCCGTGCTTCTTTCCGCCCCGGATGCTCCTATCCGGGGCGCCTTTTTTTTTTTTTGTATCCTCTCAGTTGCCTCGGACGCTCCAGTCCGTGGCACCGGGCTTACCCCCGGACGATCCAGTCCGGGGGCTAGCGCCGTGCTTCCCTCCCCCCCTGGATGCTCCAATCCGGGGCGTCTTTTTGTCGCACTCTCTCTGCCGCAGTCTGCACTGTCGCCGTCCTCGTCCCCGCTTCACTTTCCCCGCTTCTTGTTCCGCCCTACGACTCTGCGTGCCCAGTCCCGGACGCTCCAGTCCATGCGACGGGCGCTTCCGCCGTCCCTTTCCCTCCGGTCCCCTTTCTGACGTCCCCCTGTGCGGCGAACCCTTACACTCGTCCCGCCCTCGTATCTGCCGGATTCTCTTTCGTCTGCGTGCCATCAGGCGTTCCCTCTGCTCGTCTCCCTCTCTGTCCTCCATTCCCGTCTCTCCCCCTGACCGCCTTGGTCGCCAATCTGGCCGCCTCCGTACTTCCATCTCCGTGATTTTCGGGTTGCACCTGATCAACGCCATCTCCACCCGCTTGGTGACTGGATCACGCATGTCTTCCGCCCGCGCCTCCAACTGCGTCTCTCTGCACGCCATGCCTTCCTGGAGATGCCCCACCATACGCCGCAACAGCCTGTGCGCCATGGCCTCCGGCGCCACTGTATGCTCCTGGAGCGCCCGCCACAGCGGTTTCACTATCACCATGTGCCATAGTCCCTTGCGGTGCCCCTCTTTCCCCAGCTCTCTCTCCACCGCGCTTCTGCCTCTCGCACCTTTCTTGAGTAACGGGACGTCCTGATCCCGAACCAGTGGTTCCTCGATCCCCTTATACTGTGCACACCGCATGAAGTCTTCGTATGTTTCTTGCCCTTGACCACAGTGGCATCGCATGTACTCCTCCGGGAAGTCCATACCCTTATGTCTGTACCACCTCATGATCGTTTCACGCACCGGCACCTGCCCGGTGATCGCCTGCAGCCTTCTGGTTTGCAGCTATTCGGGCAGCGATTCCGGCCTCAGCACATTGGGGTAGTGGACCCGCTGTCCCACCTTGCTCTCCAAGTACTCGTTCAGCTCTACCACCTCCGGCCCCCCTTGTACTTGGGCCAGCATGTGCACCGGCTGTGGATACACCCTTAGTTCCTGCTTGCCTCTGTCCTCCTCCACCACCCACCTGGCCTTCTCCCCTTCCCCGACCCTTGGAGGTATATGCACCAAGTGGAGGTGCCCCTTGCTCTCTGGCACCCTCCACTCTGGATCCTGCTCCTTATCCACCGCTTGCGCCGCCCAATCCGCCTCATGATTCCCCACTCCCGCCCTGTGTGACTCCTGTTTCACCAGGTGTATGACCAGGGGCACTTTCTTCATCTCCAGCCCGTGCCATATCGCGTACACCTGTGACGACAGTCCCGTGCCCAGGGCCTCATGCAGTGGCCTGCTGGCCAGTCTCCTGAGGGACGCGATGTCCGCCTCCGCGTCCACCACCATCCACACTTCCCGCACGTCCTCCCCTATCTCCCCAACCACGTCCGCCACCGCCTGCACCTCTCCATGGGACGCTGCTCCGTACACCATCTTTTCCACCACACTCTCCGTCACCTGTCCCACCCCCTTGACCCTCACCGCCGCTGCCCCCGCCATGGGCGCCTGTCCTTCCATCCCGGACCCGTCCAGAAATAGCACCACCCTCTCCTTCGTGGGCTCCGATATGCGCACCTCCTCCCTCGGGTAGTGGCAGTACACTTTGTGCTTCCCAATGCCATACTCTCATACCCCATCCCCGATGCTTGGCTCTCTTACCCCTCTGTACACCGCCCACTTATTGTCCGTCCTGGCCTTCCATCCCTTTGTCACCACCACTCCGTGGCACCATCCCCTGTCCCCTTTCGTCCTGCCCTGCTCTAGGTATGCCTGTACCAGAACCAGGTGACATACCCTGTCTGCTGGCAACCCGTGGACCGTCAGCCTGATCCTCCTCGCACTCTCTCCACACTTGTGGCCCACGGGCACTATGGGCGCCTCCTCGTCGGGCCTCCCCGTGTCAGTCATCCAGAAACTCACCGCCACCCCATCATCCTCTTCTTGTAGTCCCCGCACTGTGTCCCATCCAAACTGGACCCCTGTTCTTTTCCCCTCCCTTTCCTCTCCCCACCAGACCTCCACGTCCCCCTGGGCCTCCTCATCCTCCCGCACCTCCTCGGGCAGCCGCAGCACCGGCCCCTGACACTGCCCCCTGGCGTCCGTAGTGCGCATGGTCGCGTTCGGGAACGCCCACGCCGTCATTCGTAGGACTGGCCACGGGATTTGCCCCGCGTTCTTGGTGCACCTCCAGCACTGGTCCCCCTGTCCTGCCTCTTCCGGGATGTTGTCTTTCTGGAACATATCTGCATGGACATCATACCACTGCCCGGTCGCACTCTGTACCTTCCCCCTCAGTCCTTTGAGTCCCAGCGGCGCACACAACAGTATTCCCGGTCTGGCCTTGTCCCTCTCCCCCCTGTCCAGCACCACTCTCTCTCGCTGTGCCCCCTCTTCTCTCCCGCCTCTTGGCTCCCTCTGCTGGATCCCCCACAGCGCCACCCACTCGTTCCACATCGCTCGCATCCTCCTGTTCCACCTTGCGCGGTCCTCTTGTCCTCTTGCTCTCCTCATCATCCACGTGTATACGGCCCATTCCACCACCCTGGTGTCCCGATAGAACTCCGCATGGTGCAGCCCCGCCTTCTTGTACTCCTTCATATCCTTTCTGCGCACGTGCAGCACGTCCATGTTCATTCCTTCCTTCCTGATCCACCGTACCGTCCCATGTGTCGCCCCCCCGAAGTCCGTGTCCAGGACCAGGATTGGCCCCCGCCTACCGCACATCCTGTTGGTTGCCAGCATGTGTTCTTCCCCCGGCAACACTGCCTGCAGGGCGCGCCACATGCGCTCCTTCTTCCCCGCCGCCAACCGCCTGCGCCGGTGCCACACATAACGTGGGCACATGTTCTCCTCCTTCTGAACCTCTGCGACCGCGTGATAGCACACCCGTCTCACCACCTCTTCCTGATGGTGGCACATCCTGCTCAGCGTCCTCGCCGTGTGCCCCCTGTACGCCTCCCCCGCCGTGGGCATCCCTTCTCCATAGTAGGCCGTCGGCGACCGCAACACGCACCACGACACCTCTGTGGGTATCCCCTCATACCCTCTGATGAGTCTCCGCACTTCTCCCTCCACCTCCTCCACCTGTTCCCTCCAGTACGGGAGGTGCATCCCCTGGTACCCTACCGCCGCATTGAGCACCGCCCGCAGGTAGTACAGGGTCGTCTGCACTGACGGGGGGTGGTGCCACAGGACCACCAGCATCGCCCTGAACCCCCTGACTAATTTGTCAGGTAGCCTGACCCCCCTCGCCTCCATGGCCTGCACATGTCTCAGCACCACCGCTTCCTCCGCCCTCTCCAGCCATGCCACTCCGTCTCCTACATCCAGCGCCATGCCTTCCTCTCCACCCCTCCTCAGAACCGCCGACTTCTCCGCGCTCCAGACCAGGTGGTTATCCCTCCCGTACCTCTGCATCAGGTCCTGTACCACCTGTTGCGCTCTTTCATCCCGCGCCACGGGTACCGCATCATCCACATACGCCTGCGCCAGCGACGTGTCATGATAGAATATCTCTATGCTCACCCATGACATCCGCTCATGGTTCAATACACAAATGATTGGAACCATTTGCGAACAATTCCCCCACTTGGATCCCCAATCGGGCGCATGGAGATACCTTCGCCACCCATTTCCACATGCCCCATGAAAATGGGAGTGCACTCATGGATCTCTTTGCCAAACATACCATGAGCAATACATACGCGGTAGACTTAGTCTAGCGCTTTGAATTCCACAATTGGGACATTGGCAAAGCCCTTGTCACGTGTGGCTCCCCATCTCTTCGGCCACACGAGGATATATAACATGGGCGTGAGCATATCAAGCACATACCATGCATATAACACATACCCTCAAAGAGTGGCTCCCACCATGGTATGTCATGTCCCTCCGTGGACATAACCTCACGTTAAAAATATGTAGGAACCCAAGGAAAGTTGCTATGGAACCCCAACACTCATGCGGCACACTCGAAAGTCGCAATAAAATATTCGGTTTCCCGGTCCAAGAGTTATATATCACTTTCTACCCTCTTGACCATTATCCCTTGCTACACCAGGCATGTGTACACAACAAAGGCGTTTGATGCTTCCTAAATTAAGTTAAGACCAAGGCGGTTCCAACCCAATTCTCGATATCGATTTTTCTCGCCGTTAGCCGGAGATATGATTCTTCAAAGTGGTCTCACGAATCACTTTTGTTTCCCTTATATCTCCAAGTCAAATGGGTGGCAAGTGCAAGGGAAACCTGATTCGGGCATACAGAAAAGAGTATGACCACTCGAAGAAGACCAAATCAAGTGCGGCGATGTCGAAGTCGAAAATCCGATTTCGATATCGCGACAAATTCAGAATAAAATTTCGAGTGCATATTTAGAAAATTGCGGAAGCAACGAAATCTTTACTGATGAAATCTGACCCTTCATCGGAGTTTCCGCCAAAATATCTGGAAATAACAGTTAACCAATCGGTTACCGCAAAAATCGCGAGCCAACTGACAGTCGCCGATACATTGACCATCAGAACGAAAGGCTGAAAAATTACGGTAACATTATGATAATAAAACCCTGTTGATTCCTGATATTCTGATATATAAATTTCAGCTGGCGGCGCCTCGGTACTGAATATGGCCGCTCATAGCCGGAATGACCAAACCTATCACACTATCACATCGGGTTAGGTCAGATGGATGGGAGAGTATGATATCAGCCAATGGCGGCTTGCCGGCACATAGATACACACCCCAAGTGACCCCAAGATGGCCACGGGGGTCCGAACCGGCTTCACCCCCCTTCTCAGAGCGTTGTTACCGCTCGGAAGTCATTGAAGAGAGGACGGGAGGACCCCAATGGGCTCCAACCCCCCCCTTCATGTCCCAAGGACACATGGAGGCCCCACACACGTTGTAGGCGTCCCCCATGCCCCAAGGAAGGGGTGAGGACACTCATAATTGGTGCCCTACGCCATATCCGGTCTCCTCTTGATCTACAACATGGACCAAGGGGATCAAAAATAGAAAAACGTCGTCGGTCGACCTAAATAAGTATACCACAATGAAATATATATGTGGAGATCCAGTGAAGGGGGTATATGGCCAATCAAGGCCGAAAAATCCCCGGATGAACGCCCTCACCCGTCTCCTCAATCACAGAAACAAACAAAATGCCAAGGGGGATCCATTACGGTGCTACAGCAGCAACCAAATGGACCGACACGTCCTTGACATCCAAAGAAATATTCTTTTTCTTCAGGTAGTCCATCCAGACCGTGGTGTACCTCGGCACAAAACTGCTCGGAGGCTCCCACGAATCCCTGGATGCGGCTAATCCCTTCCAACGGACTTTATAAAGCCTACCCCCAGGCGTCCCCGGGTCCGGCTTGTCCGCCAGGATCTTCTCCGCGGTGAAGTCGTCGTCCTCACCCTCGTCGTCCGAGTCCACATCTCCGGCCGTGAACTCGAAGGTGACGGGACGTCCGCTAGGTTCTGGTGCTCGGGGACGAAGCTGGGTATGGTCGCGGTCCAGGATCTTGTTAACCCCCACACGAACCGCATACACATCCTGCCCGACCTTCCGAACGATTACCCCCGGCACATACCAAGATGCCTGCGGATGCCTGGACAGGACATCCTTGTGGTGCCGCTCCACCCACACGGTGTCTTGGAGAGCATACTTCTGGACTTTTCCCTGCTTGAAGTACTTGGCCCTCTTGTCATGCTCGTCCTGTAGTGCCTTGCACACCTTGGCTGCCGTGTCGTCCGCCTCAGCCATCATGGCGTTCGCATCTCGGGCCACTTTCCCATGGTTCAACCACGGGAGAGTGCGTGACACTCGATCCCGTAGGAACAGGATGCGATGGGGCGACAGTCCAGTGGGCCCCGGAAGGTCGTGATACGCTTGGAGTACCCTCCACAGCGAATTGTACCAATTCCGGCCCGGTTCGTCGATGTGCAGCTGGCGGAACTTCTCGAACATCTGCCGCCCGGCCACCTCAGCCCGGCCATTCGACCGGCTGTGGTATGCCACGGTCTTGGCGTGCCAAATTCCCATGTGCTTGCACATCGTCTTGAACCACGTCCCCACAAATTGACTGCCCCGATCGCTGCAGATGACAGCCGGGACATCAAAAATCGTCAGCCAATGCCTGATCATGGCATTAGTGACGGTCGTGGCCTGCAGCCCCACTCCATGCTTGTCCTTCTTGTCCTTCTTCTTGGACTTCTTGCCAGGGACCGCCACGATATACCCACTGTGCCTATCCACCGCCAGGATGACACAGTCATAGGTCTCTCCTTCCACGGTGAGTTCAGGCATGGCGAATACATCCATGGTCACGGACCGCATAGGGGCCTCCGGTATAGCCGTGTACACCGGATTGCCCGCTGTGGAGTGGTTGGGGCTCTTCGTGGCCCGACACACGGCACAGTCGCTGCAGTACCTATCCAGGATGGCGTAGTACCCCGGAGGGAACTTGAAACGCCACTCCAGGTCCTGCTGCATCTTGTCTCGGCCAGGGTGCATGAGCTGGGCGTTGTGCCAATGGTCAATGAGCTCCTCCACTCGGTTCTCGGGCACCAGCAGCTTGTCCTTGAGGAACAACTTGTCCCCATCTTCGGTCAAGCCCTCCGGCCATTCGTCGTCCGACGGGGCGCTCACGGCATTCCAGTACTTGCTCCAGTGCTCGGATGCCGCGTAGTCATCCGACCAGTCCTCTGTGAGCACCGACCTGACTAGCTCTACAGGGGCCACCATCCATTGATCGAGGGTTTCCTCTCGAATAGCCTGGACGCCGGCACCCCGGAACTTGGCCAGGTCCGTACGGTTTGCCATCACCACAAAGCACTTGACCCCCTCTTGCTCCATGACCTTCTCCATCTCGATTATGCGCTTGGCCTCCTCGGTTTCCTCGGCGTCCCCATGGCTGGATATGTCCATCCAAGCCTTGCCCGCGGGGTAGGCCCATGGACTGAGGCAATCCGCCACAGTGTTGTCCTTCCCCGGGATGTATACGACGCTGAGGTCGAACTTGGCGAACGTCTTATGCCATCGGGCCCTCCTTGCCGCCGGTCCCGAGGGGGTGTCGACGTGCTCCTTGTGCCAGCTCTGCAAGGACTGATGGTCTGTACAAACCACCACCGGTTGCAATCCGATGTGGCCAGACCACTTCCTGAGCGCACAGACAATGGCATACGTCTCCTTCTCCCTCGCGGTCCATGTTCGACGTTGGCCCTCGGCCAGGATCCGACTCCAGAACGCCACGGGTACGTGCGACCCGTCGTCCCGGATCTGCTCGAGGACTGCCCCTACAGCATAGTCTGAGGCGTCCGTCCGTAGCACGAATCCCTTGTCCGGGTCCACCAAGAATAGTCCCAGCTGCCCCAGGAGTCGCTCCTTCAGGCGGCTGAACGCATCCTCGGCCTCAGGGGTCCAGGCAAGCTTCTTCTTGCTCCCCTTCCGGCCGTCGAACTTGCCCACTTGCAGCATCTTGTGCAGCGGCCCTGAGAGTTCTGCATACATCCGGACATAGCCCGAATAGTAATTGCAGAACCCCATGAAGGACCGGAGTTCGCTGATGGTCTGGGGCTTCTCCCAGTGGTGCAGGGACGCCAGCTTCCCAGGCATGGGACGGCGTTGCCCGTGACCAACCACGTGACCCGCGAACTCCACTTCCTTCACGAAGAGTGAGGCTTTGGTGGGCTTGCACACCATGTTGTGCTTGTCCAACTCGCTAAGCACTCGGCGCAGATCCTTCTCATGCGCGTCGATGAGCTCGTCCTCAGTCATGTTCTCCGTGCCGGACCCGATGATGATGTCATCCACGAAGGGATCGGCACAATCCCGGACAGGACCGAGTAGGTCCTCCATCATGCGCTGGAAAGCGGTGTTGCCATTCCCGGCGCCCATAGGCACCACTTTCCACTGCATGGGCCCCAGCGGCGTCGACATCGCTGTGCACGGCCTGGAGTCCGGGTGTAGCGGCATCTGGTGATAACCGTGTTTCAGGTCCAACACCGTGAAGATCCGCTTTTTCTGTTGTTTTTGGAGGATGGAGTCGATCAGGGGAAGCGAGTACGAGTCGTGCTCGGTTTGCTCGTTCAAACCCCTGTAATCCACCACCAACCTCCACTCGCCCTTCTCCTTCTTGGGCACGATGAAGGCTGGGCTGGCCCACTCACTGTCGGAGGGTTCGATCCATCCCCGCTCAATGAACTCGGCCAACAGCTTCTTCATGGCCTCGGCCCGATCGCCCTGAAGTTGGTACTCCCGATGACGATAGATCTTCGGGTCCGGCTTCAGCTTGATCTTCGCTGTACCAAACCTCCCACGATCTGGAGGGTTCTTGTTGGCGACGCCACTGAATAGCCGCGGATAGGCATTAATCAGCCTCTCCTTCAGCTCGGCGACCTTCGGGTTCTCCTGGGCCTCTTCAGCCGCTTGCTTCGGTATAGATACAACCGACCGCACAGCGGTATAGGCCTCTTCTGGGTCCGATTCCGACTTCTCCTCTTCCGATATGCCGTCTTCATCGTCGTGGGGAGCTCTTCCCACCGATAATCTTCGGAAATTTGCGGCATCGGGCTGGTGACTGTCGCTATCGGCACCCATTCTTGGAAAATCCCATGTTGGTGGGTCCGACCCAACCGGATCATCGTATTGGTCCGCGATGTGATCCATGACCCTCGCCACGAACTCGTCCTTCTCGTACTTGCCGGTGACTAACATCTTGTCATCCCACCAATGCGGAGAGGTGACCATGGCCCGCCTCTTCTTGGCTGCCACATGGTGGTGCATCCCCATCCGCATGTAGTTGACGACGTCGCCGATCTCGGCGTGGGACAGGACGTCAATGCCATCAATAGGCTGATCCGTCCCCTCCTTGGGCTAAAAACTGACCTTCATGGGCACCGCCTCCACCCTACGGATGAATGCTTCATCACCCGTGGGCTGAGCTTGCACCCCATCCACCAGGAAAGCCATGGTACCCCACGCTTGACCCGGGGAGGGCATTGATACACCCTTGGCGTCGATGAACAACTCCTCCTCTGGCCCGAATGACATCTCGTTCAGGGTGATGGAGTCCAGCGTCGACTTGAGACCCTCCAGCGGACATGGGATGGATCCTATGCCGGTTATGACCAGGATCCCCTTCGCCCTATCCGCGAGGATCTTCTCCACCGTACGTCTGGTGTTATCCAGGGAGCCATGCCAATACATGGGCCCCCACTCCTTCAAACCCCTATGCCTGTGCCAGGCTGAGTCTCCTGGATGCCAATGCCTCCTACACTTCCGCAGAAGTGGGGCATCCCGGGAAGCGAAGACGTCCGTCTCGGGCGCTTCGGCTCCCAGCGTCTGGATCATCCTGGCATACACCTGCGGCGCCATTCCATACTCCGTAAGCTGAACTCCACGGTCTCCTTTGGACTTGGCACCCACAGCTTGCACCGCTTGGACGATCCGATCCTCTTCCTCAGCATTCCATTGGGATGATCCGCATGCATAGTCCGTGGACAGCCATGTGAGGCATTCATCATCCTCCCGGACCAGCGTTGCACGATGGGGAAGGGCTCCAATGGCGTTTGCCACCATGAAGTCATACCCCATGATCATATCCCAATCTGTAATGTCGGCCACGTAGAAGTACCCGGATAGAGTGCTTCTCTTCGCCTGATCAGGGCGCTTCAAGCGCTCATGCTCCCAGAATTCCATACTGATAGTGGCCTCATGGGTGCCACCACCCATAATCTCTCCGTTGGCGACCTTCAGGCGGACCGGTCTCCAGCTGGGCTGCAGGAGTTCCTCCTTGAACAACCCTCTCCGGACCAGGCTCACCTGGGCACCCGTATCCACTAACACATCCACCACCTTCTCCTCTCGTCCGCACCGTACTCGCACTTTCAAGTGCAACTGCCGCTCGTCGCCATGAGGTGTATGGACCACTCTCACGGCATGCAACTCTAGCACGTCCGGGTGCATCAGGACTTCAAGGGTATGGTCACGGATGGTGTAGATCTTGGGTTGGTCCTGCCCGTCCACGGGGCTCTCCGTGGTCGCTCCTTCCTTCTTGCCATGTCCCATACCCACATGTACTTCCCTTGGCAGGGCGCTCCAGGGGTTGGGAGTGGCGAAACTCAGTGGTTTTGGCTCTTCCGGAGCCTTCTTCGGCACCCGATGTGCCTTTGCTTTCTCTGGGATTCCACTGATTTTCGGAGGAGAGACCTCCGAGGTCCCACTCCCGTGGGGGCTCCTCTAGACTTGACTTCCCGCAGCCCCTTCCGGCTGCGATCCGCCTGGACTCTGTCCACCACGTTGCTGGGCTTTGAGTTCCTCCAACGTCCTCAACATGTCCTCAGCAACTTCCTCCATCGACCTCACTCGTCGGTCTTGGCCAGGTCCACCACCATAGCCTCTTCCTCCGCCTTTTCCTTGGCCCTTGCCTTGGCCTTTTCCCCCGTCTCCGCCCTTCGCCTTCCAATCGGAAATCCGCCGCTCCTTGGGCTTCTTCTCGGGGTGGGCGGCGAAGTAGGCCTTCTTTTCCGCCTCATACACCTTGCACTGACGGTGGTTGTATGCATGGTTGTTTCCCTTGCCATAACAGACCCAGCACCCGTCGTGCTGAGACCTGTACTCTCGGAACAAGAGCGGTGGGTTCCCGATCCTCCTTGGCGCGTTGCCCTTCTTGGGTCCCACCGGGCTCCATCTGGACCGATCCTGCCCATGGTTCCTCACGTTGTGCGCCACAAACGCGAAGAAATGGGCCTCCTCGTGATCCTCCCGGGACCAGTGGTCTTGGCCACTTCCACTACCATCCTCCGCGGAGTTGGCCGTGTCCTCCTGGATCTCTCGATGATGGCGGTCTTCTCGGTGGCCTCGTTGTCCATGACCATGTCGATCCTGCACGTGGGGCTCGTTCTTCGCATTGAGCTTCAACTCCACCGTGATGTACTTCACGATCTCGTGCAGGCTCATGCGGGCGAAGATGACCTGCATCCTCAGCGGCTCCCCGCGCCTCCACTCCATGTTGTTGAGGCGCAGCAACCTTTGCCCCATGGAGTCTCCAAATACCTCCACGTACACGGCGTTCTTCAGTCCCAACATCCGGTTGGGCTCGCCCAGGTTCCTCCTGAAGAACTCCATGATACCCGCATGGGTATCCTCCGCCGCCTTGATCCTCACCGCCACCCGCTTCTTGGCGCGCTTCTTCTCCTCGTCCTCCACTCGTCTCTTCCAGTTGCCAGGGAGGACGTCCTTCAGGAGGTGGCGGATCCCGCTGGCCTCGTTCCAGTCCTCCACCAGCTTAGGGCATCTGCGGTACTTCCGCAGATACCGATTCCACTCCCAGACCCGCAACTCACCGCGGTCCAGCGGCAGCGGGATGGACCACAAGTCCTCCAGCTTCTGGTTCGGAGCGTCCACCCGCTCCTCATCCTCCAACCACTGGAGGCAGGCCTGCTCCGTCCTGATCAGTCCTTTCCGGATCTGATCCCGCAGCTCCTCCTTCAGGTCCTGCGCCAGCCGGTGTGGGAATGTCCGGCATACCGACTTATCCCGCGGCGCTCCCCGCATCTCGCCGACGACCTCCTCGGCAAAGTCCTCCCAATCCAGGATGAAGTCATCCAGGTTGGAGGGGTTGCCATCGTAGTAGGGGATTTTGATTCCCCTGAGGTCGTCAATCCTGATGGCGTCTCCGACTTCTCCAGCCACCACTCCACCGAGACGGATACCACCTGTGGCCAGGGGGTGTGAATACACTCCCCGTACATCCCTCTCCTCCATGGGGTGCGGTCCAGTTGGGCCTGAACCCATGGGGTTTGGAATGCGGGAAGGACTTGCTCCATCGGCCGTCCATATCCCCGTATTGGGGTCCTTCGCCCACAGGTTTCCGCCTGGATGACCTCGACCATGTCCGTCGGCGCTTCTAATGGTTCGCCCCTGCATTGTCTGGCTCTGGATCTCGTCTTCTGCATAAACTACCATGTTCGTCGTGATCGGTACATCCTGGGCGGCATGGGACATCTGTACCGTCAGGCTCCTCGGGTCCGTGGTTACGTGCCCTTCCCGCATGGACCCAGCCGGTGCCGTGTGTTCCCCGAGCATTGTGGATTCGCTGAACATGGGAACAAACGGCAGCGCACCCGGGTCAACACGCGGAGGCGCGTAGGGTGCCTCTGCAGGGCCGCCCATGGGTTTATCCATGGCGCTCCTGAGGGTCGTAACCCGCTCCACCAGCTCTGCCGCGGCCGGTTTTGCCGGGAGTTCCGGACCCGAGGCGAGGGGCTGTAGCTCCTCTAGCCTTTTCAGGCGTCCCGACATGTCCTCCACCAGGTGGAGGAGGCTGTCCACCACTCGCTGCTGCTTCTCCAGGGCCAGCTCCAGATCCTCCCGGTACCGGTCCCGTTCTGCTCGCAGCTCCTCCATGTCTTTCTCCGCCGCCGACTGGTCATCCAGGATCCCCGCGACGTCCTCCTCTAGACCGTCCTTCGCGTTGTCCAGGCGGTCTAGGCGATGCACGATGGCGTCCATCCCCATCTTCGGGTACTTGCCCATGAGGAAGAACACGTGTTCGCAGTGGCACTCAGCCTGCTTTCCGCCTGATCCGGCGCATCCCGCGGTTCCCGGCACCTCAGACTCGTCGCCCTTGGGCGTATCGCCTATGGCGTCCGTCTCTGGTTCCGCGTGCCGGGGCACAGGTGCCGTCCGGGCCCTGGCTGGCCTCTCCAAGCCCTCGGCGTCGTGCTTCAGGGCGGGCTCGGGGGCCGTATGCGCCCTGGCGATCGGCGCGGACATCTCCGACTCCGAAGGTGGCTTGTAGGCTGTCCGATAGCCCTGGGAGTGCCCCTCGGATTCCCACAACCTGACCGGGCTGGGATCCGTGTCCATAGCCCCGGCGTCCCTTGCCGCGGACTTGGGTGACCCGCGCTTCCGGTAGCGTCGGGCCCGTCCTCCACTGCTGCCTGAATGGCAGGCCTCGTCAGAGTCCCACGCGGCGGAGCGGAGGTTGCATGCCTTTCGGCAGCGACGCTCACACATGGAGACCAGGTCCTCCATGTCACGTCCTCCTCTTCCCGAATGTCGTAGTTCTCTTCGGGCTTCAACTTCCGGAGTTCGCCATGCTCTTGAACGTCTCGGTTCTTCTATGGCTCCAATCTTTGGCGTGGTCTCCACCGAGTCCACAATACGCACCCGGGGCGTACTTGGGCAGGGCTCATAAGGGCCCAAGTCCCCGGGTCGGCGGTAGGTAGGGGCAGCAGGTACTCCTCTGCTACCATAAAGAAGGTCCCTACCAGGACCGGCCCCTGCTGTGCCCCTGCCGCCTGTAACCCCTGCCGATTTGCTCCTGATCAACGATTGCATTTATCAAAATCCAGGGTTCGAAATCCAAAAATATAGAAAATAAAATACAATCCTCCTTCAACCCTGAACAGCAACCAGATCCCACAAATCCAGCAATAATCCAATGCACACTGCGACGTCCGTTCAGCACACCAGTCGTCCCACGGTGGCGGGCATGTACAAGAATTGCACCAAAGAAGAAAGCCCTGAAATTGGCATGTGAACACAAATAAAGCAAAGTTGGGGAAAGAGGTAAACGTACACATTCACAGCCATAAACCCCTCATTCCCTGGACTCAAGACCTTCCCTTGACTCACCAACATATTGCCCTGAGCCAGGTCAAATGAGATGGCTGAATGCCATATGTCACAAGTCACTACATAAACCCCAAAAATGTGTTCACTCCCAAGCCTATAACTCCTAGCCCAATAGGGGAGGTGGCGTGTCATGGCCTAGAGTGGCACTCTCGACCATGCCCTACCCTCACATAACCTTGGTTGGACTTGGAGTTGAATGGGCTTAGAGATATGCGCCATGAGTTTGAACTCATAACATGCCAAAAAACTGCCAATTCACACCATATTGGCCATATATCAAATATATGCTCAAAAATGAAGTTACCACTTATCCGAAGGCTCAAAGCATGCATGGAATCGAAGTCTAGTATTCATGGAGGATAGAGACCAAAGGTCAATACCAATGTACATCCACACTTTACCCTCGAAACCCCTTCAGATATGGGCGCCTTGCACTGCCCAAGTCAGCCCATGATCTTGAGACCAATTCCTGTAATCCTTCGTGCGCCAAGCCAAATGGAGTGCGCAATCCGGCATATGGTGGTGTTCAACTCCAAAGCATATGCCAACATATGAACAACATACCATGGTTCGACTCTCCATAGGCTTCTTGCTGTTTGCCGACCAGGTAAGTACACAAAATGCAAAAATGAGCAAAAATTGAGGTCAAAAACATGAAAATATGACCAAATACAAAGTTGTCATGATAGAATATCTCTATGCTCACCCATGATATCCGCTCATGGTTCAATACACAAATGATTGGAACCATTTGCAAACAATTCCCCCACTTGGATCCCCAATCGGGCGCATGGAGATACCTTCGCCACCCATATCTACATGCCCCATGAAAATGGGAGTGCACTCATGGATCTCTTTGCCAAACATACCATGAGCAATACATACGCGGTAGACTTAGTCTAGCGCTTTGAATTCCACAATTGGGACATTGGCAAAGCCCTTGTCACGTGTGGCTCCCCATCTCTTCGGCCACACGAGGATATATAACATGGGCGTGAGCATATCAAGCACATACCATGCATATAACACATACCCTCAAAAAGTGGCTCCCACCATGGTATGTCATGTCCCTCCATGGACATAACTTCACGTTAAAAATATGTAGGAACCCAAGGAAAGTTGCTATGCAACCCCAACACTCATGCGGCACACTCAAAAAATGCAATAAAATATTCGGTTGCCCGGTCCAAGAGTTATATATCACTTTCTACCCTCTTGACCATTATCCCTTGATACAACGGGCATGTGTACACACCAAAGGCGTTTGATGCTTCCTAAATTAAGTTGAGACCAAGGCGGTTCCAACCCAATTCTCCATATCGATATTCCTCGCCGTGAGCCGGAGATATGATTCTTCAAAGTGGTCTCACGAATCACTTTTGTTTCCCTTATATCTCCAAGTCAAATGGGTGGCAAGTGCAAGGGAAACCTGATTCAGGCATAGAAAAAAGAGTATGACCACTCGAAGAAGACCAAATCAAGTGCGGCGATGTCAAAGTCGAAAATCCGATTTCGACATCGCGAAAAATTTAGAATAAAATTTCGAGTGCATATTTAGAAAATTGCGGAAGCAACGAACCCTTTACTGATAAAATCTGACCCTTCATCGGAGTTTCCGCCAAAATATCTGGAAATAACAGTTAACCAATCGGTTACCGCAAAATCGCGAGCCAACTGACAGTCGCCGATACATTGACCATCAGAACGAAAGGCTGAAAAATTACGGAAACATTATGATAATAAAAACCCTGTTGATTCCTGATATTCTGAAATATAAATTTCAGCTGGCGGCGCCTCGGTACTGAATATGGCCGCTCATAGCCGGAATGACCAAACCTATCACACTATCACATCGGGTTAGGTCAGGTGGATGGGAGAGTATGATATCAGCCAATGGCGGCTTGCCGGCACATAGATACACACCCCAAGTGACCCCAAGATGGCCACGGGGGTCCTAACCGGCTTCACCCGCGCCAGTTGTGGATATTCCCGCGCTATCCAACTCATCAGGGGGAGCATGGCCAGCAAGTACAAGAACGGGCCCTCCACCCCGCCTTGTGGCACCCCGCTGCCTGGGGTTACCCACTCGGTACACCCCTTCCCCGTGGCGACCGTGTACCTCCTTGAGCGCAGGTACTTTGCCACGAAGTCACCATATGGGAGTCCTAGCTGTCGCCACACCTCCTCTATGAGCCTATGCGGCGTGTTGGGGAACGCCCCCTTCTCGTCCACAGACGCCATGAACGCCTCTAGGTCCTCATCATCGAGGTACATATCGTACAGGAAGCTTGCTTCCTGCGTGGACCTACCCGGCACTGACCCCCACATATTGTCCGGTATGACCCCCGCTGCATACAGCCGCCGCTGTATCCTCCCGAAGATCACCATCCAGACCAGCTTGGCCTCTGTGACGGCACAGCATATTGGTCTCCAGTTCCCCAGCCTGAGGTGATCCCCCTTCTTGTACAGGGGCCGCACCTTGCCCCCCCATTCCTTTGGGGGCTCGCCTGTGCGCAACACCTCCGTGACCCTCCCCGCTAGACCATCCAGCTCGGGCGCCTCCAGGTGCTGGTACGCCTCCGCCACCAGCTGGTCCACTCACGGGCTCTTTTTCCCCTTGAGAGCCTTCACTGCCTCTTCAATTTCCCCTAGCGTCACCCTGCTGTGGTGTACGTCCTCGCTCTGCTCTGCTGTGAACACCCGCGGTAACGCCCCTACCATTCTCCTTGTGATCCCGCTGAGCTCCTGCTGCCCCTGGTTGTGCTGCCTCCTGAAACTCTGCGCCACCTCCTCCAGCACTTCCTTTTTGTTGCCAGTGACCCTGCCACACTGCAGTCTCACCGCCCTGATTTTCTTTGGTTTTCCAGCCTCAGCGAGCTCTCTGATGTACCGCAGCGACTTGTACGGCACTGCACTTTCCATGTATCTCTCATGCTCTGCCACCACTTTCTGGTATATCCTCTCCTGTTCCTCCTCCACAGCCCTCCTCGCCGTTCGCACCCTCTTCTTCGCCTGTGTCACCTCCGTTTGCCACTCCGTCCCCTCTTCTCGCGCCCGCGCCTCGACCTCCTCTTGCTGCCGTTTCCTCAGTGTGGCCACCAGCCTTTGCAGCTTGGGCAGTGCCTGCGACTCCCCCCCTTGCTTGGTAAACCCGCATATCCGCGCTGCCCTCCTCATGGCTTGATGTACTTGTTTCCCCTGCCTCATTTCCGCGTTTACCCGCTGCCCCCACTGTTGCCACCTCTTGTCCCCCTCCTCCAGCCACTTCACCATTGGCGGCAGGCTGACGCCTTCCTCGTCCGACCCCTGCTCATCCTCCTGTTCGACCCCGGGCTCCCCCACCTTCACGTCCACAGTCACCATCATGGGGCAATGCCCCTTCCTGTCCTGCATTTCTTCCGGCCCCACCATGTATCCCGCCGTCACCCCCTTGACCCAGCTGGGGTCCGCGTACACCGCGTCTATCCGCGACGGCGCGCTGCCTTCCGGTGCCGGGTAGTGTGAGGGGCCCGGCGCTCCACTGTACGACACGTCCTGCAGCCTCATTTCCTCCAAAAACTTCCGCACCTCGCGGTCCAATTCCGTCTCCGCGCCCCTCCTCCGGGGATCGTAGTTGAAGTCTCCAACTACAATGACTGGCCCCCTCTCCAGTGCCCTGACGTACTCCATCCTCAGTTGTGCCACATACTCTTTGACCCTCCTCCCGTGTGGGACATGGCAGTTGATGATGACTACCTGGCCATGCTCCGTCGCCACATCATACACCGCCCTTCGTCCCCTCGCTCCCACCTTCTTGTCCTGCACAACGCTGAGCCCTCTGCGCACCAACAGCGGCACCCCCTGTGCCCACTTCCGCTGGTACTCTCTCCCCTCCTTGTCGTACATCTGCGCGCACACGACGTTGTCCTTCCCCTGCAACCTTATCTCCTGGTACGCCACCACGTCGGGGTCCGCCTCATGCAGCTTCATCTGCTGCCATGCTGCCTTGTCCGCCCGATACAGTGCCGCGGGGTCATTATGGGTGTACAACTTCATGCGTTGCCACCTGCCCTCTGCATCCATTCGTAGATCCCCGCTGTCCGTCGTGCCTTTGTCCTCCCTTTTGGTCCTTCCCCCCTGTCTTCGTCTGGCTTCTTTCTTCTTCTTCCCGGCCGCCCCCCGCTTCATTAATTGTCACTTCCTCTTCTTGTTCTTCCCCCCTGCCGACACCTCTTCTCCTTCCAATTCTCTCGCCTCCTGCTCCGGAACCAGCTGCCCGTGTATTTCCATCTCCCTACCTCGCGGGCATACCTGCAACCTTTCCACCGGGTACGGCAGTCTCTGCTCATCCCCCTCCCCCTGATCCTCCCACTGCACGATGGCTGCCCTCGTCACATGTCCCTTGCAATCTTGTTGTTCGATCATCTCCTCCACTGTTCCCACATACCTCCTCCACTTCCCACTCAATTTGTGCGGGCCATACACTGTCACCCCTTCCCGCACCGCCCCCTGCTTTTCACAGCCCCGCTGCTCCTCCCCGTACCTGACTCCCCTCGCCTGTTTCCTTCTTGGCCTCCCGTCCCATTCCCTCTCCTGCTGCTGCTCTGCTTGCAGATCCTGCTCGTCCGCCTCGCTCCCCCGCTTGCCGCCCTCCCTCTCATTTCCCTCTCTTGTCCCCTCCCCCTTGCTCCCCTCCTCCACCCTGTCTCCAACTGCACTCTCGTGCCCTCCTCCCTCCACTTCTCCCTTTTCCACCCCTTCTTCTCCCTCCTCTCTGTCTTCCCCCCCGCCCGCTGCCAGTCCCGGCTCCCGGCCTTCCCCTCCCCGCGCTTGGTCCTGCCCCCTTTCGTCCCCTTCCTCCTCACCATCCCCATCCCCCACTATGAACCGCATTTGTCCCCCTCTCCCCCTCCTCATCCTCCTCCAACTACTTGGCCTCTCCCCCCCCTGATCGTCTTCCACCTCCAGGCCCGGCTTCCTGGCCCCCTCCGTGAGCCTTCTTGCTCTCTCCAATGCCTCCTTCCTATGCCCGTCCTCCGTTCCGGGTGCCACGATCCACCTCGGCTGCTCCCCTCCCCTGCCGCTGGCCACCCACACCAATGCCAACCGGATCTGTTCCCTGATACCTTCCGCTTCTTCCGCCTCCGCACACCTATCCATTTGCGACTCCAACGCCCGTAGGACGGCCATCTCGCGTACCTCCTCCGTTCTTTCAACCCTCACCTCTTCCACCTCCCCGACCCACCGCATGAGCGGGTGCTCCACCCTTTTCAACGGCGCCGCCGTATACACCACCGCTTGGCGCCTATTCCCCCTGGGTTTCACGACCAACCACGTGTGTCCGTCCTGCACCAGGTCCGTGACCCCTTGGTCTGCAGCCCCCGTGGCACTTGCCTGTGGGGACACCACTTGTATTGTGTGCCCTTTGGCCCTCCTTCCCGCCGCCTCGTCATAGTCAACCATGGTCATAACCTTGCGCATCCGGTGCATTTCTGTGTCTGGGTCCCACTCTCCGGCCATGCCTCTGCTGCGCCGCACTGTCTCCCCAACGTACAGTGCCGTGGCCAAGACCTGCCTCGTGGGCCCCCACACCTCTACTGTTCTGCTCGTGCTGTCCACACACGCCGCTACCTGCGCATCCCTCTGCATCTGCATCCACAGCACCGCCTGTTTCGGCTCCACCTTCTTTGCCATGAGGATCTGCGCCTTTGCTTGCCTCTCGCCCGCTTCCTCCTCCTCCCCCACTGTTCCGCTCCGACCATCCGCATATCCCACCCACATGTGCTTGACTTGGTGGAAGTACACCAGCGGCGCCCCTTCCTCTTCCCCCATCTGCAGCCACATAGGCCCTTGTCTCCTGGGCTGCCTTACTCTGATCCCATGGTATCCTCCCTTGGGCTCCTGTGGTCCGTCCAGCCTGCAAAGGCACCTGGCCTGCGTGCACTCTGGCCTGCACTTCTCCTCCACCGCCTCCGCTCTTGCCTTCTGGTGGTACCTAGCCTTGCTCACCATCTGCCGTACCTCTTCACCCCTACATCCTTTGATGCGGTCTTCCAGCCCTGGCTGCGCCTCTCCATTTTCTATCAAGACATTCTGACCTGCCGTCGCCTTGCCCTTCAGCCTCTGCGCACACTTCTGCAGCATATCCTTCCTGTCCCTGCCGTCCCCCAGCATGTCCAACCCTTCCGCCGCCGCCTCCTCCTGGCGCTTCTCCTTTTCTTTCTCCGCTCTGTCCAGCTCAGCAGTGTCCGCCCCATCCGCCTTTCCCCTCCCCACCTGGCCCTCGGGATGCAGCGGCTCCCTCCACGCGGGCTCCGCCATCCCTTGGATTGCCGGCTGCCCCTCCCAGTGTCCCATGGTGTACACCTGTACCGCCTGTCCCTCCCGGCCGAGTCCAATCCGGACCTCCATACCCGCCGCCGCTGCTGTGGTGACCACCACGTTTGGGATCAGCACATCGTACTGGTACCTGGCCCCTTGTCCGTGGCGCACCTCGACTTCTACCATCCCCCTGCGTCCCACCCTGTCATCCGGGAGGATGATGTGGACTGCCTGTCCCCTCCACTGTGCCGCCGCCGGCCCCTTCATTGCCACAGGGAATATCGCCTTTGTGTCCTCCCGCGTCATCCATTCTCCCCTGCGGTACCTCGTACGCCGAATGGCCCCCACTGCCCACGTCTCGTGCTCCACTTCTCCCGCCTCCCGCACCCATTCTTCTGCCACCCTGGCAAGGGCTGATATCTCTGCACCCTGCCTCTCACACTCCGGCAGTAGCGCTATACTCTCCATGCCGTCGTCCCCCGGGAACGCGTATTGCCACGTGTCCCCCGTGTGTGGGTGCACATGATTTGTGCGGTTGGCCATGCACGCCGTCTCTTCATCCAGCACCATTTTGATGGCCTCCGCTGCCTTCAGCGTCATCTCCTCTCCGAACGTAGTAAGTAAGTAGGGTAGTAAGTAAGGGCGGCCGCGTCCGCAGCCTCATGCCACATCTCCTGGTTTGTTTTACATGGTGGCCGCCTCTGGCAGGAAGGAGTGCTCTTCACCATCAGTTCCCCTGGCGACCCCTGTCTCACCTCACGGCCGAGAACTTCAACCAGGTTCCCTTGGGTCATGACCGGTGGTAGGCTCCCTTCAGTCGCTGCCCTCACGGTTTCAGCTCCTTCCGGTCACCCTTCGAAGGATCCCCCGGCCTTCCCCCCCTAGCACAGCCTATTGGGCGCCTGCAGGCGGGTTTCCTGTGGATAGCCCTCGCCGACAGCGGAGCATTTCTCTCTGTCAACCACATTCCACCACTCCCCATCCCTCACGGGCTGGAGTACCCACTCGGCTCCCGGATGCACTTGGTTGTCGTCCATCCACGGCTGGAGGCCAGGGGGCGACCCTTTCCACGTTCCCCCTGGTCCCGCTCGCGCGTGAACCTACGTGTACTCAGGCCATTGACCCGGGGATCTCAAGGTCAACCCTCACCCCTGCGGACACCTCACGGCCGTCCCGGAGTTCAGGGCATTTCCCTGACTTCCCCTGGCCAGGCTCCCCATGGTTGGCCCATGATTCACCACTCCATGGCGACCGGTTTCCCAGTCCCATGGGGCTGTTGCTTGGCGCTATCGGCCTCCCTGCCCATCCCATGTCCCATTCCCCTTTGCCTCATCCCGGCACCGGCCCGTTCCCAGCGTCCCATGGACTCCCTACCCGGTCGGGCCGTTGTGCGGCCCTACCCACACGCCCTTCCCCGCCCTGTCCCCTTGTCCCTTCATCCCGTGTTTATACCCCACCGCTCGCCTGCTACCCTGTGGCGCTGGCCCACTGGGGCCTCTTCCTTCCGGGGACCGCTTCATGCGCTTAGCACGGGTCGCTCCCTTCCCGGCCTAATCCCCTGGGCTGTCTTGCGGCCCCCTCCCATCCCTCATCCCGTGTTATTACCCCACCGGGCCGCCAGCAACCCTGTGGCGCGGGCCCACTGGATCCTCATCCATCCGGGGACCGTTTCGTGCGCCTAGCACGGGTCGCTCCCTTCCTGCCCCCTTCCCCAGTGCCGCGGCCCCGGCCTGTTGCGTGTTCGGTGTCCTGGGCCCCCTGGCTCCTTTTCACCGGTGTGCTCGCTCCGTGTGTGGTGTTGCGTGTACGGCGTACTGGGCCTCCTGGCTCCTGTTCACCGCTGTGCACGCCCTGTGTGTGGTGTTGCGTGCACGGTTTCCTGGGCCTCCTGGCTCCTGCTCACCGGCGTGCACGCTCTGTGTGTGGTGTTGCGGGTGCGGTGTCCTGGGCCGCTTGGTCCCTGTTCACCGGTGCGCACGCTCGCTGTGTGTTGTTGCCTGCGCGGTGTCTTGGGGCGCTTGGCTCCTGTTCACCTTTGTGCCTGCCTCGGTGCGCTGTGTCGTGTGTACGGTGTCCTGGGCCCCTTGGCTCCTGCTCACCGGTGTGCACGCTTTGTGTGCGGTGTTGTATGTGCGGCGTCCTGGGCCTCCTGGCTCCTGTTCACCGGTGCGCGTGCTCGCTGTGTGCTCCTTGCATGTTTCCTATCCCCCTCCCTTATCCTCGCTTGTACTAGTGCATGCTCTCCCCGTCTGCCCTCCTGCTTTTTCCTGCCGCCGCCTTCTCGTCCTCGTGGCGCCCCTAGCGTTTGCATTCGAGTCTCCGTCCGTGTTAGTCCGCTCTTTCGGCCTCTCTGGAGTTATGGAGTGGTGGAGTGGTGGAGTGGTGGAGTGGTGGAGTGGTGGAGTGGTGGAGTGGTGGAGTGGTGGAGTGGTGGAGTGGTGGAGTGGTGGAGTGGTGGAGTGGCAGAGTGGCGGAGTGGCGGAGTGGTGGAGTGGTGGGGTGGTGGAGTGGTGGAGTGGTGGAGTGGTGGAGTGGTGGAGTGGTGGAGTGGTGGAGTGGTAGAGTGGTGGAGTGGTAGAGTGGTGGAGTGGTGGAGTGGTGGAGTGTTGGAGTTGTGGAGCGGTGGAGCGGTGGAGTGGTGGAGTGGTGGAGTGGTAGAGTGGTGGAGTGGTGGAGTGGTGGGGTGGTGGCGCGGTGGAGTGGTGGGGTGGTGGGGCGGTGGAGTGGTTGAGTGCTGGAGTGGTGGAGTGGTGGAGTGGTGGAGTGGTCGTGTTGTGGAGTGGTGGTGTGGTGGAGTGGTGGAGTGGTGGAGTGGCGGAGTGGTGGATCGGTCGAGTGGTGGAGTGGTGGAGTGGTGGAGTGATGGAGTGGTGGAGTGGTGGAGTGGTGGAGTGGTGGAGTGCCGGGGTGGTGGAGTGGGTGAGTGGGTGAGTGGGTGAGTGGGTAAGTGGGTGAGTGGGTGAGTGGGTGAGTAGGTGAGTGGGTGAGTGGGTGGGTTGGTGGGTGGGTGGGTGGGTGGGTGGGTGGGTGGGTGAGTGGGCTGGTTGGGTGGGTGGGTGGGTGAGTGGGTGAGTGGGTGAGTGGGTGAGTGGGTGAGTGGGTGAGTGGGTGAGTGGGTGAGTGGGTGAGTGGGTGAGTGGGTGAGTGGGTGAGTGGGTGAGTGGGTGAGCGGGTGAGTGGGTGAGTGGGTGAGTGGGTGAGTGGGTGAGTGGGTGAGTGGGTGAGTGGGTGAGTGGGTGAGTGGGTGAGTGGGTGAGTGGGTGAGTGGGTGAGTGGGTGAGTGGGTGAGCGGG
The DNA here is from genome assembly GCA_964036045.1 of Eutreptiella sp. 'Long Island Sound 2002'. NCBI lineage: Eukaryota > Euglenozoa > Euglenophyceae > Eutreptiales > Eutreptiaceae > Eutreptiella > Eutreptiella sp. 'Long Island Sound 2002'. The sequence goes on from OZ038378.1 coordinate 71,855,254, forward strand.
TGAGTGGGTGAGTGGGTGAGTGGGTGAGTGGGTGAGTGGGTGAGTGGGTGAGTGGGTGAGTGGGTGAGTGGGTGAGTGGGTGAGTGGGTGAGTGGGTGAGTGGGTGAGTGGGTGAGCGGGTGAGTGGGTGAGTGGGTGAGTGGGTGAGTGGGTGAGTGGGTGAGTGGGCTAGTGGGTGAGTGGGTGAGTGGGTGAGTGGGTGAGTGGGTGAGTAGGTGAGTGGGTGAGTGGGTGGGTTGGTGGGTGGGTGGGTGGGTGGGTGGGTGGGTGGGTGAGTGGGCTGGTTGGGTGGGTGGGTGGGTGAGTGGGTGAGTGGGTGAGTGGGTGAGTGGGTGAGTGGGTGAGTGGGTGAGTGGGTGAGTGGGTGAGTGGGTGAGTGGGTGAGTGGGTGAGTGGGTGAGTGGGTGAGCGGGTGAGTGGGTGAGTGGGTGAGTGGGTGAGTGGGTGAGTGGGTGAGTGGGTGAGTGGGTGAGTGGGTGAGTGGGTGAGTGGGTGAGTGGGTGAGTGGGTGAGTGGGTGAGTGGGTGAGCGGGTGAGTGGGTGAGTGGGTGAGTGGGTGAGTGGGTGAGTGGGTGAGTGGGCTAGTGGGTGAGTGGGTGACTGGGTGAGTGGGTGAGTGGGTGAGTGGGTGAGTGGGTGAGTGGGTGAGTGGGTATACACCAACCCCTGCCCTCTTTGTCCCTGTGTCGTGGGTGCCGGGGTCAATGCCGCCCTAGTGAACTGTGCGCACACCCTACTCGCCTCCTGTCCTCCTCCTGGCAGCTCTCCTCCCCACTCATTCCTGACTGGGACCCCCTCCCCCTGGTCCGCTCGCCACGTCATATGCCGACCCCACCACCAGAGTCCCCCTGCCGCCACCCTGTACCTCCCCTTCCATCCCGGCTCCAGCCACACCGCCCTGTCCGGCCGTATCTGGACCGCTCTCTCTGCCCCCCACCCGGTCCCCACATCCTCCCTGTGCTGCAGCTGTAACACCGCCTCCCCCCCCCCCCCTGTGACCCACACGTCCACCCCCCCTGCCTGCCTCCTGTGCCACTCGCCTTTCCCCGTACCCTCAGGCACTTCCATATACTCCATCTCCTATACTGGTACTCCTAGCACCCCTTCCCATCCCGCCCGTAGTTTTCTGTCTCGCGCTGTACCCCCTCCCTCACCCCTCCTCTCCCTCTCGGGGCCCTCCTGTCCCCGGTACCTCCACCTCTCCCCCCCCTCCTGGATCGGTATTTGATGCACATCCCGCCACATGTGCTCCTCCGTCCGCTACCTTTCCCCCCCCCCCCTTCTCCGGTCCTTCTTCTGCCAACTCCTCCTCCATTGTCACTTCTGCGTCGCCTTTCGACTCTGTCCCTTCTTCTGCGTCCGCCCCCGCCACTGCCTCCGCGTCTTCTTCCCCGGGGGGCCACAGTAGATCGTAGTGTCCCCCTCCTCGTCTGCTCCACAGCAGCGCCGCTGCCGTTCGCTTTCCTTCTCCCACTTCTGCCATCTTCCGATACACCCCCTGCGGTCCCCACTCCTGGTACATTGCCACTCTGCATCCCTTGCTCTGCGCCCACCGCCCAAATTCACATGCCCCTCCCCATATCTTTCCCCTGCGCACTTTGTCCAGGTACTGATCCCAAGTGCGCGCTCCCGCGTCCCTCATGACTCTCCGTGCCCAGCCCGACTCTGGGGGCCGCGCCATCTCCCCCTCCGTGAGCCCTTTGCGCACCTCTTCTGCTGCTACCCGCCCCCCCGCTCTGTCCAACGCGCTGAGTGCCCAATACAGGCACTTGCCATCCCCTGGTATGACCTGTCGCCTCGCCCCCTCCGGCATTGCTTCCGGCCATCCCTGCCCCTCTTGTGCGCTGTCCAGCACTCCTTGCGCCGCCGCCGCCACGTCTGCCGCGTCACCCCTTCGTCCTCTGACACCCCAGAGAACCGCATAGGTTCTTCGCTTGGTCCACAGGATTCCCGCATCCAGCGGGGTTCCTTCCCCATACTCCACCAACTTCCTGTATCTGTTCCCGCTTTTTGCCTCCCTGTAAACCGCCACCTTGTACCCCCCCTCCGCTGCCCATGCCTCCACCTCCGGTGGCCCCCCCATCCTCCTCCTCTGCCTAGTCCGCTGTATGTATCTCTGCCACGATACTTCCTGCTGTGGCAGGCACTCCTCCATTTCTCTCATATTGTGTCTACTCTCCACCCTGGTAGCCACTCCTTGCCGTATCCGCTGTACCTCTTCCTCACTGTTCGGTCTGCCCTCCAGTGCACACAACACCTCCCACAATGTGTTGACATCCTTCCCGTACATGTGCTCTACGAGCACCCCTTCCTCTGCTCTCTCCCTCGCCCCCTCCAAAGCACCCTCCCGCCTCTTCCACGCCCATGCCGCCTTGCATTGCTGTTCCTCTTCGTTCCCCGCGGCACTCCCCACACTCCCCGTTCTACACGTCGACAGCCGACTCGCGCCTGACGCTACACTGTGTCCTTGTTCGCCTCCCGCGCCCACCCTAACCTGTGCCCCCCCGCCCGCGCCTGCTCTTCCCGCCTCTCCTGTTGTACTGCCTTCCCCTGTCTCTTCCTGCTCCCACACCACCTCGTACACTCTCGTCTTCCTCCACAGGATTCCTGCCGTCATCCCCTGCTCCCCTCCATACTCCTGTATCTTCCTGTAGCCCTCTCCATCCTTCGTCTCCCGGTACACTTTCACTCTGTATCCATTCTTCGCAGCCCACGCCTCAACCTCCGGCGGTCCTCCCATCCTTCTCCCTTGTTCCAGCTTCCGTACGTACTCCTTCCATCCCGTCTCCCCCTGCGGCAGGGGCTCCTGCAGCACCCCTGCCTGTAACCTCTCCTCGACCGCAGCGACTACCCTTGCTCGTACTTCCTTCGCTTCCTCATTTGTGCCTTGGCCTCCTCCGATAACACTCATAGCTCCCCACAAGGAGTCCACTCCGTCACCCTCCATACCCTGTGTCATCACTCCAACATGGATTCGGTCTCGTTCCCCTTCGAACGTTCTTTCACTCCCACTCCATGCGCATGCCGCTTTTCTCTTTCGTGTCTCACTCCTCGCGCTCTCCATTGACTCCCGGCTCCTTTTGCTGGCCTCCTTCTCGGTTGCGTACATTGTGTGTCTCCTGTGTACACAGTGTATGCCTCTCCTCCACAGCCCCTCTTGGCTACCTTCCTCGTCCCTTCCACCCTCCCCTCTTGCACACCTCGCTTCAGGCGTAAGGCATCCCCGGTGTCCGGGGGTGTTTGCGTTCTTCAACGGCCCCTCCAGGGCCTCAAGCACGTTCTACCGCCCCAACCCAAGCACAACGCTTGTCGTCAAGTGTGCCCTTCAGACGCCGTTTGTTTACTGGGCGTCTAGCCGCTGGCACTCCCCGGCTGAATCCTTTCCCTACTGCTTCGCCTTCCTTCCTTTCGCCCCCTCTTTGTTGTCCCCTGGGTCTCCCCCTCTGTGTCTTGGCGCCCCTGTGTGCTGCCCCTCCCCCTCCTGCCCTCCCTCCTTCCACTCCCCCTGCCGTAGCCCCTTCCCGGCCCCTGCGTTTGCCTTTTCCTCCTGCCGTCGCCGCCTCCTCCCCTTGAGGCTGCTCCGCACGCTCCACACCTTCTCCTGGCGTTCCTGCCTCATGCTTCCGTCCTGGATTTTCCACTTTGGGTGTGTGCTTTCCCCGTTGTCCCGGCCCTGCTCCCCCTGGGCGGTGTTCTGGGCCGCCGGTGTGCACGCTCTGTGTGTGGTGTTGCGTGTACGGTGTCCTGGGCCTCCTGGCTCCTGTTCACCGCCGCGCACGCCCTGTGTGCGGTGTTGCGTGCACGGCTTCCTGGCATCTGCTCTCCGGCGTGCACGCTCTGTGTGTGGTGTTGCGGGTGCGGTGTCCTGGGCCGCTTGGCTCCCGTTCACCGGTGCGCCTGTCTGTGTTCTGTGTTCTGTGTTTGGGTGTAAGAAGGGTTGTCACAGTTGCCCCGCATTGCATCGCAGGACAGAACCGGTAGCCCCCCGTGACAACCACTCCCTGGCCGAAGGCCATCAGAATTATTACAGTCTTCTGCCTTGCCTATGGTTTCCTCTGCCTTGGTGCGCTGTGTCGTGTGTACGGTGTCCTGGGCCCCTTGGCCCCGGTTCACCGTTGTGCACGCGTTGTGTGTGGTGGGGTATGTGTGGCGTCCTGGGCCTCCTGGCTCCTTTTCACCGGTGCGCGTGCTCGCTGTGTGCTCCTCGCATGCTTCCTATCCCCCCCCCTCATCCTCGCTTGTTCCTCTGCATGCTGTCCTTGACTACCCTCCTGCTTTTTCCTGCCGCCGTCTGCTTGTCCTCCTGGTGCCCCTGGCGTTCGCATTCCAGTCTCCGTCTGTGTTAGTCCGCTCTTTCGGCCTCCCCTTCTCCTCTTTCCCCTGGCTCGTGTCCTCCTTGTCCTCCCTCCCCTCCTCTCCTTGCTCTTGCCTCCCCTTGCCGCCATCGTGTCCCCTCCGCTCTGGTCCTTCCGGTCCGGGCTCCATGTGCCCCTGTGCCCATGTGCCCATCCGCCTCCCCGTCTTCTTCTTCTCCCCTCTTGCTCTTTCTCCTCCCTCTTCGCGTCTTCTCTCCTTCTTGTCCTCCCCCTTCTGTTCCTTGCTCTTGTTCTTGTTCTCCTCTTTGTGTCGCTCCGCCGCCGTCTCCTTCTCCTTGTTTGCTGCCCCGGACCTTCCATTCCCGGGCCGCTTCGTCCCCGGTCGTCCCAGTCCGGGCGCATTGCATCCCCGGGAGTTCCAGTTCGCTGCACCGGGTGCACCCCCGGACTTTTTGCCACAGCACAGGGGAGCAGGACACCGAGGGAGAGCGGGTCACACAGCAACACCGCACAGGGCGGAGACGACAGGAAACGCACAACACGACACCCCAGGGCGCACACGGCACAAAGCACAACGGCGAACAACACCACGCAGCGACACGCCACAGCAAAACACACACAGCGCAAGGGGACAAGACAAAACACGGCGCCAGAGGGCACAGGACCCCAAGACGACGGACAGCGCCCCAGGACACAACACAGCGCGCGGCAGCACAAAACGGAGCAAAACGAAACAACAGAGCGCACAACAACGCAACGCCAGGCGGCTCAACGCGCAGCAACACGGCGCAGCACAGCACCCAGGGACACACCACAGCACGCCACCGAGACACGACACCGGGAGCCACCAGGACCCACCAGGAGACAACAGAGGACAGCCAGGCCCAACAGCAAACACACAAACACGACAGGCAACAACACAAAACACCAGCCAGCCCCGCGAGGGCAAGAGAGCACCGAACAGAGAACAACGACGCAGGCACACCAGCACAGCACCGCACGGGCAGAGCACAGAAACAGAAACGACCCGGAACTGGCCCGGAGCCCAGAACCAACAGGGAACAACAGGAAACCAGCGCCACCAGCAAGGAAAAAAAAAAAAAAGAGGACAGGGCACCACAGCACAGCACCACAAGGCAGTAGAGCGCCACAGGACACAGCACAGGGAAGCAGGACACCACAGGGAAGACGCCCAGCGACGGCCAGACCGGACACGGGCACCAAAGCCGACACACACCACCAAACGACAACGCCGGGCAACCAGAGCCACCAGCAGACCCCCAACAAAAGGCAGCGACACCAGGAACCAACGACACCAGCCACCAGAAACAGCACAGACGACCCGCACAGCACAACGAAAGGGCACCAGCACAGCGCAGCACAGCACCGCACAGGGCGGAGAGGACAAGGAATACACAGCACGACACCCCAGAACACAAACAGCAGACGCGCAGCGGCAAGAAACAAACAACGGGCGCAGGCAACGACGCAAACAAACAGCAGAGCACGACAGCACACCACCACACGACAGCACAGCGCAAGGTAACACAACACAGGGCAGCGGAACACCAAGACACACCACGCCGAACAATAGGTCGACGAGCCACGCGGCCAGACAAGGACCGCACCACCGAAGCACGACACCAAGACCCACCAGGAGACAGCAGAGGACAGCCAGGCCCAACAGCGAACACCACGCAACACCAGCCAGCGCACCGAGAGCAACGACAGGGACAGCACCACCGAGGCACACGCGGGCACACCCGACGGCCAAAGACACACAAACCCGCCCCGCACCGCACAACCGGTAAAAAAAAAAAAAAGGAAAAGGGAAAAACAGGAAACAAAGGAAAAAAGGAAAAAAACAGGGGGGGGGGGGGGCGCAGAGGCCCCGGGCAACCGGAAAGCAAAGAAACGCCAGCGACAACAAGGGGGGGGGCCAAAAAAAAAAAAGAGGGGGGGGGAGAAGATGCCAAGGCCCAAGGCACCCGGGGCCGGAAAACACGCAAAGCAAAACACAACGATGACGCAACGAGGGGGGGGATGGGGAAAAGGAAAACAAAAAAAAAACCGGACAACAACCACAAACAGGGCAACCCCAGCCCGGAGGGGGCCGAACAAGCAAAGAGCGAACCAAGAATGGCCATAGTAAAGGTGAGGCGCACCAGAACGCGCCCGGGAGGCCGGCCCACCCGACCCGGCGGAGCAGGGCACGCACACGCACACGCACACACGCGCGGGACCTGGGCGTGGCGTCCTCCGACCCGAAAGGGGCGGTGTCAGCGTCCACACGAGACAGCCCCGGTGAACCGGCCGAGTCCCCCGTCGCAAGACGGACGGTACGGGAAACCGGACGCGTCAGTGACCGGGTCCGCACACGCCAAACCACCGCAGCGCACGCAGCCCAAGACCGAAGCCGGAGGGACCCGCCAGGGACAACCCCATCGCGGGGCCCCGAACGGGTACGACGCGGAGCGCGCCCAGCGCCCTTGCCTCGGCAGGGGCCAGCGGCAGGCACAAGAGCCCGGTTCTCGGCCGGCCTCCACGTGCCCCGCGCAGCCATCCAGTAAAGCCGGGGGCGACAGCCCCCGGGGTGGGGGAAGGCACCACGGCGACGGGAAGGCCGAACGGAGCACCGACAGCGACCGGACCGGACGAGGAGCGGCGCACCAACGCAGGGCCACGAGGCACGCCAGAGAGGCACGCCGCCGGCCACAACCACGGCACCAGGACAGGTGCCAAGCCACGACGGCCAGCGGGTGCCGCGAACCCGGGAAGCGTGCACAACACACGACGAACCACGGCACGGGACAAGGTGCCAAGGACAGCGGAGCGGGGGGGAGCGGGGGGGGAGCAACGACGAAGGGCGCGCGAAAAAAAAAGCACCAAGCACGCAAACGCCAGCAAAGACAGCAAAGAGAGTAAGAAACGTGACGCCCCGGATTGGAGCATCCGGGGCGGAGTGAAGCTCGGCCCGAGCCCCCAGACTGGATCGTCCGGGGGTCAGCCCGGAGCCACGGACTGGAGCGTCCGAGGCAACGGAGAGAATACGAGAAAAAGACGCCCAGGGCTGGTGCATCTCGGGCGGCGTGGAGCACGACCCAAGCCCCCGGACTGGATCGTCCGTGGCTGAACCCGGTGCCACGGACTGGAGCATCCAAGGCAACGGAGAGAATACAATAAAAAGACGCCCCGGAATGAGCAAATGAAGCACGGCACTAGCCCCGGGATTGGATCGTCCTGGGGTGAACCCGGTGCCACGGACTGGAGCATCCGAGGTAACGGAGAGAAAAGGAAAAAATGACGCCCCGGATTGGAGCAACCGGGGCGGAATGAAGCACGGCACTAGCCCCCGGACTGGATCATCCGGGGCTGAACCCGGTGCCACGGACTGGAGCGTCTGAGGCAACGGAGAGAATACGATAAAAAGACGCCCCGGATTGGAGCATCCGGGGCGCAGTGGAGCACGGCCCAAGCCCCCGGACTGGATCGTCTGGTGGAGAACCCGGTATGACGCACTGGAGCATCCGAGGCAACGGAGAGAATACGATAAAAAGACGCCCCAGATTGGAGCAACCGGGGCGGAATGAAGCACGGCACTAGCCCCCAGATTGGATCGTCCGGGGGTGAACCAGGTTCCACGGACTGGAGCTCCCGAGGCAACGGAGAGAATACGTCGAAAAGACGCCCCGGATGGGATCATCCGGGGCGGAGATGAGCACGGCCCAAGCCCCCGTACTGGATCGTCCGGGGGTGAACCAGGTGCCACGGACTGGACCATCTGAGACAACGGAGAGAATACGTAAAAATGACGCCCCGGATTGGAGCATCCGGGGCGGAGTGGAGCACGGCCCAAACCCCCGGACTGGATCGTCCGGGGGTGAACCCAGTGCCACGCACTGGAGCGTCAGAGGCAACGGAGAGAATACGATAAAAAGACGCCCCAGATTGGAGCAACCGGGGCGGAATGAAGCACGGCACTAGCCCCCGGATTGGATCGTCCGGGGGTGAACCCGGTGCCACGGACTGGAGCATCCGAGGCAACGGAGAGAATACGTAAAAAAGGCGCCCCGGAATGGAGCAACCAGGGCAGAATTAAGCACGGCACTAGCCCTCGTACTGGATGGTCCGGGGGTGAACCAGGTGCCACGGACTGGAGCATCCGAGGCAACGGAGAGAATACGTAAAAATGACGCCCCGGATTGGAGCATCCGGGGCGGAGTGGAGCAAAGCCCAAGCCCCCGGACTGGATCGTCCGGGGGTGAACCCGGTGCCACGGACTCGAGCGTTGGAGGCAACGGAGAGAATACGACATAAAGACGCCCCGGATTGGAGCATCCGGGGCGGAGTGGAGCACGGCCCAAGCCCCCGGACTGGATCGTCCGGGGGAGAACCCAGCGCAACGGACAGGAGCATCCGAGGCAACGGAGAGATACGTTAAAAAGACGCCCCGGAATGGAGCAACCGGGGCGGAATGAAGCACGGCACTAGCCCCCGGACTGGATCGTCCGGGGGTGAACCAGGTGCCACGGACTGGAGCATCTGAGGCAACGGAGAGAATACGATAAAAAGACGCCCCGGATAAGTGCAACCGGGGCGGAATGAAGCACGGCACTAGCCCCCAGACTGGATCGCCCGGGGGTGAACCAGGTGCACCGGACTGGAGCGTCCAGGGCAACCGAGAGAATACGATAAAAAGACGCCCCGGAATGGAGCAACCGGGGCGGAATGAAGCACGGCACTAGCCCCCAGACTGGATCGTCCGGGGGTGAACCAGGTTCCACGGACTGGAACATCTGAGGCAACAGAGAGAATACGATAAAAAGACGCCCCGGATTGGAGCATCCGGGGCGGAGTGGAGCACGGCACTAGCCCCCAGACTGGATCGTCCGGGGGAGAACCCGGTGCCACGGACTGGAGCGTCCGAGGCAAAGGAGAGAATACGACAAAAAGATGCCCCGGATTGGAGCATCCGGGGCGGAGTGGAGCACGGCCCAAGCCCCCGGACTGGATCGTCCGGGGGAGAACCCGGTGCCACGGACTGGAGCATCCGAGGCAACGGAGAGAATATGATAAAAAAACGCCCCGGATTGGAGCAACCGCGGCGGAATGAAGCACGGCACTAGCCCCCAGACTGGATCGTCCGGGGTTGAACCAGGTGCCACGGACTGGAGCATCTGAGGCAACGGAGAGAATACGACAAAAAGACGCCCCGGATTGGAGCATCCGGGGCAGAAAGAAGCACGGCACTAGCCCCCGGACTGGATCGTCCGGGGGAGAACCCGGTGCCACGGACTGGAGCGTCCGAGGCAAAGGAGAGAATACGACAAAAAGACGCCCCGGATTGGAGCATCCGGGGCAGAGTGGAGCACGGCCCAAGCCCGCGGACTGGATCGTCCGGGGGAGAACTTGGTGCCACGGACTGGAGCGTCCAAGGCAACGGAGAGAAAACGACAAAAAGACGCCCCGGATTGGAGCATCCGGAGCGGACTGGAGCACGGCTCAACCTGTGTGCTATGGGAGGCGGCACAGGAGTGAGGAACGAGGGCGGGAGGGGAGCGGCCCGTGCTAGGCGCACAAGACGGTCCCCGGATGGATGAGGATCCAGTGGGCCCGCGCCACAGGGTTGCTAGCGGCCCGGTGGGGTAATAACACGGGATGAGGGATGGGATGGGGCCGCACAACAGCCCAGGGGATTAGACTGGGGTCGCGGTTCAGCACAGGGGAAAAGGGCAGGAAGGGTGCGACCCGTGCTAGGTGCACGAAACGATCCCCGGATGGATGAGGATCCAGTGGGCCCGCGCCATAGGGTTGCTGGCGACCCGGTGGGGTATAAACACGGGATGAAGGGACAAGGGGACGGGGCGGGGAAGGGCTCGTGGGTAGGGCCGCACAACGGCCCGACGGGGTAGGGAGTCCATGGGACGCAGGGAACGGGCCGGTGCCGGGATGAGGCAAAGGGGAATGGGACATGGGATGGGCAGGGAGACCCAAAGCGCCAAGCAACAGCCCCTCGGGATTGGGAACACAGTTGCCATGGAGTGGTGAACCATGGGCCAACCATGGGGAACCTGACCACGGGAAGACGGGAAAATGCCCTGAACTCCGGGACGGCCGTGGGGTGTCCGCAGGGGTGAGGGTTGACCTTGAGATCCCCGGGTCAATGGCCTGAGTACACGTAGGTTCACGCGTGAGCGGGATCAAGGGGAACGTGGAAAGGGTCGCCCCCTGGCCTCCAGCCGTGGATGGACGACACCCAAGTGCATCCGGGAGCCAAGTGGGTACTCCAACCCGTGAGGGATGGGGAGTGGTGGAATGTGGTTGACAGAGAGAAATGCTCCGCTGTCGGCGAGGGCTATCCACAGGAAACCCGCCTGCAGGCGCCCAAAAGGCTGTGCTAGGGGGGGAAGGCCGGGGGATCCTTCAAAGGGTGACCGGAAGGAGCTGAAACCGTGAGGGCAGCGACTGAAGGGAGCCTACCGCCGGTCATGCCCCAAGGGAACCTGGTTGAAGTTCTCGGCCGTGAGGTGAGACAGGGGTGGCCAGGGGAACTAATGTTGGAGAGCTCTCCTTCCCGCCAGAGGCGGCCACCATGTAAAACAAACAAGGAGATGTCAGATGAGGCTACGGACGCGGCCGCCCTTACTTACTCACTTACTTACTGGTTCATGTTCGCGCGCTGCCGCTCGGATGCGGTCTGCGGGGTGCCCCTGCGCGCCGGCGCAGGACTCCAGGCCTGTCGAGGTCACTGTGGGGCCGGGCGGCCGGTGGTTTTGGGGGTGCGCGGCGTATGGGCCTAGTGGCGCTCCTCCCCGGGTGCCGCGGCCCTCTCGGGGGGGGGAGGGGTCTTCCCTGGCCCGGCGGGGGGGAGCACAGGGCCGACATCCCCTTCGCGCGCCTCCAGCTTTCCGCAGGCAGGGGGAGGGTGAGGGGGGAGAGGGGGGGGGTCTCGCCGGGGCTCCCTGTTGTCCTCCCCGGGTCCACCGATGCCTTTCGCCGGCGGCTGCGGGGGCGGTGGCTCGAAGGTCTTGGCCCGGGCCCTGCCTACGGCCGGTGGTGGGGCGCCGCACGCCCCTCCCTGCTTCGCGGTCGGCCGGGGCTGGTTGGCGTCCCTCGGCGCCTGGCGCGGCCCGGGGGCTTAGCTGCTGGCGGGTCAGTCCCGGCTGTCACGCCCGCCCATGCGCCGTGTGGTTGGCCAGGGGGGGGGGGGGGGAGAGGATGGGGGGGTTGGGCTCCAATTCTGGGGGTCGGTGCTCGGCGGGGGGGCGCCCCGGGCCGCTGATCGGCACTCCCCTCCCGCCCTCCTTCCAGCCATTGGGCGCCAGGCTGTTCATTGGGCCTTCGCCCAGCATCCTCCCGCCCCCCGCATCGCCGCCGTCTCGTCGCGTGGCACCGTTCTGGGGAGGGGGGGGGCTGGCGCTGGCGGCGGCGGTCCGGGTCAGCGGCTAGCGGTCAGTGGTCTGCAGGTCGCTCGGACTCCCTTGTCGCGCGCGTCCGCGTGCCCCGCGCCGCTGGCGCAAGCCCACCGCTGGCGCGCCCGTGGCCTCCGGCATCTCCTCGGCCGGGGGTGACGCTTGTCCTCCCGCCGCGCGGACGGCGCGGGGCTGGGGGGGGGGGCGCTTAGGGTCGGGAGGCCTGGGTCTGCCAGGGGGGTGCCCCGGGCCGTTGGTCCGCTCCCATCCCCCCGTGTTCGTTGCCTTGGGTCAGGTGCCAGGCTTGCTGGGCGTAGGGCCATTGCTGCCGGGCGTGGCCGTCATTTGCGCCTCCGCTTGCATGGGGGCTGGGGCTGCGGCTGAAGCGGGTTCCTCGGGCGGTAGCGCCAGTGGGTCAGGGCGGTACGCAGGGCCCGGGGTAGCCAGTTGTTGTCGTCCGCGTCCGTGACGCGGAGCACCACTCCCCCCTCCAGGAAAGCCGGCCATGTTGGCCCCCGGTTGAGCCGCCCCGCGCAGACCACGGCCCGGAGGACCCTTTCAAAGTCCTCCCGGGCCACCAACCCCCCCAGGGGTACTTCCCGCTTCCCCCCGTCCCTCTGGAGAAGCACGGCATTGAAGGGCCGGTTCCGCAGCCCACTGGTCCCTGAGGTGGCCTGGCTTAGCCGCGCAAACACGTCCATCACCAGAGGGAGGGCCTCGCCCCCAAGGGGGGCGGCGATCGCGGCCCAGTCCCGGGCGCAATCGCCCCAGGCCTCCTCTCCCCCTCATGCCGTCTCCACCCGCGGCTGCTGTGCCTGTTGCGCCAGGGCCGCACCGGAGCCCCGCGCCGCCGGGGCAGCGGCCATCCGCGCCGCTTCCGCCCGCGGCTCTCGTGCCACGGGGGCGGGGCCGTGCGGGGAGTAGCCGTGCGGATGGGGGGCTGCCTGGTAGGGGGGCGGGGGGAGTTGGGAGGGGATCAGGTCCCCCGTGTTGGGGTCGATGTTGTAGATGGGCTGGTGGCGGTGGTGGGTGTGGTGCGCCGGCATCTGCTGGATACCGGGGGGGATGCACCACACCGCCTGGACGTCCGGCTGCGGGGGCATCCTGACCCCCTTCCCTTGTCCTGGGCCCTGCCCTTTCCCCCCCGCCCCCGTGCCCCGTCCTACCTGCCCCCGGGGGCCCACGTTACCCTTCCCCTCCTTGCCCCTGGGCCCCCTCCCTGCCCCCTGCCCCTGGTTCGGGCGCGCTCCCTCCCCCCTGCCATCTGGCCCGTGTCGCGTGCCTACCTCTGTCACCGGCGCACTTGCCTTTCACACTGCCGCCCACGTCCTTGCTGTGCCCTTCTCCCGTGTCCTTTGTCGTGCCCCGGGCCCTTCCGTCCGCTGCCCGCGCCCTTGCCCGCCCCGTGTGCCTTTCCTCCCCCACTGCTGGTGGCCTTGGTGCCCTACCCGTGTCCTTGCGTCCGTCCCTTGGCGCTGCTGCTCGTGTCTGCGTCCTTCCCTCGCCCTTGCCCGTGTCCTGCGCTGTGCCCCGTGTCCCTTCATCCGCTGCCGGCGCCCTGGCGCGCTCCGTGTGCATGTCCTCCCCCGCTGCTGCTGCCCGTGGTGCCCGGCCCGTGTCCTTGCCCTCTCTCATTGCTGCGTGCGCTCTCGCCCGTCCCCTGCGTCTGTCCCCTGGCGCTCACTCTGCTGCCTTCCGCCCCTCGCCCCACATTCCCGCCGCCGGCACCATGCGCCTCCCGTTCGCCGTCATGCCCTTCCTTGACCACGCACCTGGCGTCTGGCTGCCACTGCAGTTGCGGCAGCATGATGTCCGCCGGCGTACACTTGGGCACCGGGAGGTGGACGAGCCGCGGTCTCCCCTCGGAGAAGGCGTCCTTTGGCGGGTACGGCTTGGGGGGGCTGGTGTGGGTGTGGCTGGGCTTGGTGTGGGCGCGGTACTTGGTGCCCTCCCTGCCCTCCCCCGCGGCTCTGGCGCCTTCCGGCAAGGCTCTCGGGGCCCGCCTGGGGTCCGTCCCCCGTGCCGGCGGCGTGCCGGGGGACGCGGCGCGGCCGGCCAGGGCTGCAGTTGCAGCTCCTGGTGCATCCAGGGCCTCCCCCGCGGGCGGGGTGGCAGAGGCCGCAGCCTGAGTGGCGGGGGCGCCCTCCCCAGCCGGCACGGGCTCCTGGGCCGGCGGCTTCGGGTCGTTGGGGGCCGCCCGGGGCTACTCGGCGGGCTGCCCTACCGGTACCGAGGCCTCCGCCAGCCACCGCTCCTCTCGCTCCGTGATGGTTTCCCCCGCGTACCCCAGGAAGACAGGGGAGCGGGAGCGGGACCGGCGGTGGTTGCGGTCGTCCCGCTGGACGGAGCCATCGGAGTCTGACATCACTGTTATCCTCATAGGCATTCGTGGCTGCACGCGTGCCCGTCCCACTACCTCCTAGTGCTTCTGTGGCGTCCCCTGGGCAGTGCCGTGTGGTGCTGTGTGGAGGGGGAGGGGGGGGGGACGGGCTGGTGGTGGTGATGGCTCCGGGTGGTCAGGGGTCGGCGGCCATCCGCCGGCACTAGGGCGGGAGGCGGGTGAGCCACGCGGCCCACTCGCCCCGCCACAGCTCCCAGTCCGGGTCGGGGCTCAGGGCCCTGGGCCCCCGGGGGTCGTCGGGTGGTGCCGGGGGGAGTCGCACAAGGTGGACCCCCGTAACGGCGGTGACCTACTGTGGTCCCAGGAAGGCGTGCACCCCGTCCCGCGTCTCGGACGCCGGGAGGGGGGGGCGGGGCACGGGCGCTGCCCCGTAGAGGTGGGGGGGGCCGACCCCCAGGACCCACTCCGGGTCGCCGCAGGTGGTGAGGACGAGGAGGAGCAGGGGGGTGCCCGGGCGCTCTTGCCAGAGGACCTGCCCTCTGTGGTGGGCACCCCTCATCCTGTATAGGGGGGGGGACAGGCGTGGGTCGCTCCAGACGCGGGGTGCGTGAGTGGCCGGCGACAGGGTGGGACACCAGGTGGGCTCTCTGGGGAACGCCTCACACACGACGGCGTATGGGGGGGTAGGCTTGGTGCCGTCGTATACTGGGCTGGTTGGGCGGGGGCGGGTTGGCGTCTCGCCCGCGCCTTCCACAAATATTGTGATTTCGCCCACCTCTAAGTCTTCCTCCGGCGGATGTAGAAGGTGGAGCGCCGCGTCCAGCTCCAACAATCCCCCCGGGTTCATGGCCCGCGCGTGGTTCATGTACGGGGCTGTGTCCATGTGGTGGCGTGTCCTCAGGGCGTGCAGCAGGGCTGGGGCGCTGCTGCGGAGGGAGATGGCCGACCCTTCGCCCGTCAGCTGCAGCGTGTCCCCCATCGACAGGGGCCGGGCCGACTGGTTGGACGTGCGCCACTCCATCCAGTATCTGTAGAGCGCTGCTCCGGGGCCTATGAGCTCCGGCCGGACGGCGTTCACGACCCGGTGCATTGCCAGGAGCAGCGCAGGGGCTCCTGCCCCATTCAGGGCGCGGACGGCCGGGAGGGCAGCCTCGCCGAGGAAGGTCGTCCCGCTGCCCGCCGGGTCCTGCAGGGCGGCAGCGTGCGCCGCGTGCGCCTCCGTCACCGCGCCCGCCACCAGGCCCTGGACGGTCACCTCCTGCACCGGGCGGCGGGCTCTCGCATGCTCCGGCCCGTTCCCCCTTCAGCGAGGCATTGTGTTGTGGGCTCTGCAAGGCGCAGCCGCGGGTGGGGGTCAGGGCGCGAACACGTGCGACAGGTGCGCGACAGACGTGGGGTCCTTCAGGTGCACGTGAATCCACAGGATGGCGGCAGGCGCGGCGCCCGCTCGGCCGTGCCAGGGGGTTTACGCGTCCTCGATGCGTCGGAGAAATGCCTCCTCTTCCGTGCGCCTGCGCGGGACCGCGAGTGGCTCTGGCCAGGGGCACGCGGCCACCTGGGAACACTGCGCGCACCTGTTGGCCCCCGTCGGCGTGGCGGAGGACACCCTGTCACACTCTCCGCAGAGGTTGCAGGTGTGTTGGAGGTGGGATGCCTGTGACCAGGGGTCGAGACGGCGGAGCCAGAGGTCGTCCCACCTTTGGCGAAGGGGGTCCCGGAGTTCCAGCAGGCAGGCGTGGACACAGCGTCAGTAGTCCCTACCAAGCGTTTTCTGCCGGACTGCTGGCCACGTGTCGTCGGGGAGAATCCTGTGGTCGTGGAAAGCCGCGTTGAGGTCATCCCACGCCAGGCGGGGGTGCCTCTGTGGGGGGGGTCATCATATACGTATGGCGCCCGGTGACGTGGGTCACTAGTGCGTCCCACAGCCACCCATCCGCGGTGTCCCGGTGGAGGAGGACCAGCAAGGTGCCGTCCGTGACCGCCTTCCACCCCACCTTTAGCCCGTCGCAGCCGTCCAGCTCCCGGAGTAGCGCGGCGGCGAGGTCGGTGGGGAGCATGAGTAGCTGGGGCCCTGGAACGTGACTCAGCCGGACAGGGCGTCGTCGTAAAGAGGCCCGCCCCGTCTTTGAAATGCGCCACAGTGAGCCGGGTGCCCCCGTCCTCCAGGGGGACCCACCGGACGGTTGCCGCGTCGCACCCCCATGTGTGCATCTCCTTGATTTGGAGCATGTTGGCGACGTGGAATATGAGGCGGGGAGGGAGGGGCGCCCGGATGAGCAACGACACATCCCCACTCCACCCCGCGTGGGGCTCCGGGGCCGCCCGCAGCCATTCCGTGGCCGCCGCGTCCCACGGCTGGTCAGGGCCCACCCTGTGAATCATTCTGGGCCGCGGCCGGGTGCGCACCCCCCCACCTCTCGAGCGGGACTGCGGCGTACTGCGGCACCGGGGTCTGCAGCGCACGCGTTGTGGCGCAGAACCGGCTCAATTCGCGCGCCCACTCCGCGCCCACAATGTGGGCCTCCCACACGGTCATGGAGTTGTGTCCGATCATCCACGGCGGGAAGAGAGCGCCCTGCAGGTGCTTCGAGAAACCGCCAGGTAGGTCCCGGTAAGGGTGGGGGTCCTCCTGCGGTGGACACTCCAGGACGCCGCTCACGATGCAGAGGGAGACCAGGAAGTCCCTGCCGGGGAGCAGGGGAGGGGGGGGGGCAGTTGTACTCCGCCGCGGTGAGCCATTGATGCACCCGGGCCGCCGCATTTTGGGGCGCGCGGAGGAGTCGCTCCAGCCCGTGGTTGCGGAGCTCCCGCACAAAGTCCCCTAGCCGGAGCATGTGTTGGAGCAACTCGTCTACGGAGGTCCCTCCTGGCCAGTCGTAGCGGGTAATCGCGCGGAGCTGCGCTTCCGCCGCTTCGGGCACCAGCCCAGAGCAGAAGACCTCCATCCACTCGGCGCTGGCGGAGCGCCACGAAGCCACCCACAGCGCCTTGTACCGCCTGGCCGTAGTGGGGCCAGAGGAGCCGCGAGTGGGCGCAGCCCACGTGCATGTGCACTGGGGTCTCTTCCGGGCCGCCGCAGAGGAGGCACGGCCGCAGGAGGATGGCGACGCCGGAGAGCCGCTGCTTCCTGATGCGGAGCCTGCGTTGAACCGGTGTGTGGCACTCTCTGGCCAGCAGCGCCCGGTGGTCAGTGGCCGCTGGGATGAGGTCCCGAGTGTGGACGTAGACCGTGGCGTGGGCCGCGCCCAGGGGCGTGCGTCTCCGGTGCGTCAGCGCATGGTCGAGCTGTGCCTGCTGTACGACCGTGCTGAGCGTCTGCATGGTGGGGGGCCGCAGGTCGAGGTGGCCGTCATGACCGGCGAGTATGAGCTCGGCTTGGCTGGGACCCTGCGGCGTGTTCGGCAGGACGGTGTCCTGGGACGCCGCCCAGTCCGCCTTGTGCAGCAGTGCGTCGCTGTGGTTGGAGGTAGCCCAGGCAAACCAAAATGGTTGCTGGGGACCCCCGTGGCCCGCCCGTGATCCGCGTGCCGCAGAAGATGGAGGATGACGTCGGCGTCCACCGTATTGACCCACGGTCCGTGGATGCCGTACTGCAGGGGAGGGAGGCGGCCACGCCCTCCCTGTCGGGTACTGCGCCCGAGATGGCTACTGCCCATGTGCGGGTGAGGTCGGCAGCGAGGGCGACACTGGTGGCGTGTCTGCAGGGCCCAGCCCCCGATGCGTCGGAGGACGTGTGGCCTCAGGCCTCCGGGATGCAGTAGTACCCAGTGGGGCTGAGGCACTCTGCGTTGAGTTCGGCGGAGTGCCACCTGACGTCGCGGTGGCCGGGGGTCAACTGATCCACGTTCAGCGCCCGATTTTTGTCAGGGCGGATTGCCGGGTGGTCGTGGAGTGGGATCTCAGCTCCGGCAATTGTGCTCGCCCAGGACCGGAGCGCCGTTAGGTGTTCCCTGAGCCACGCCGGGCCTCCGCTTTGGTGCACCACCAGGTGTCCCCCGTCTCCCGGCTGGTCCTCCAGCATGTGCACCGCCATGTGCTGGTCTCGTGGCACCTCTGTAGCCACTAGCAGGATGGTGCCGCGGGGTAGCCCACCGCGCCTGGGCTGGCCCTCCCCCACCTGCACTATCCCACTCGGTGCGGAGCTGCGCCTGCTCCGTTGCCCGGGCGCATTGGTCGTCCGTGGTAACCAGCCACACCGGTGTCGGTGCGTGGGGCCGTGGGCGTAGGGGCTCGGGCCGCGCCACATCCGCATTGGGTGCTTGGTGGTCGCCGTCCGCGAGCACGTCGCAGAGGATGTACAGGAGAGCCTCCGGTTGGTGGTATGCCGCCCCCCTGCGTGGGGCGAGATACGCTGCCCTGACGGCGGTTGCCCCCGACGTGAAGGTGCAGGCCGTCCAATGTCACCTGCGGGCCAGTGTGGGCGTCTTGCTTAGCCCTGGTGGCATGGATGAGCCTCAGGCGGGGGGCCCGCGTGCCGGTGGTGTGGAATAGGTGGAACAGAGTGTCGCCCCATCTGGGGTGGTCGGTGGGCCCCTGTTCCCGATGGCAGTAGTGGAGGTGCTTGTCGCCGCACTGGTTGAGGCACTCCCGCACCGCTGCTGGCCATGGGTCGGAGTTGTCGGGGAAGGGGTGGTGCGGCCCGTGGTGGCCGTGCCAGGGGATCGTGTGTGGCACCGTCAGGCAGCACGTGTTGCGGTGCCGCAGCTTGGCGGTACGCAGCGTGACAACGTTGCCCGGGGGGACTGCAGTAAAGAAGGTCCCTACCAGGACCGGCCCCCGCTGTGCCCCTTCCGCCTGTTACCCCTGCTGATTTACTCCGGATCAGTGATTGCATTCCTCAAATTCCAAAGGGTCCAAAGTCCAAAAATATAGAAAATAAAATCCTCCTTCAACCCTGAAACAGCAACCAGATCCCACAAATACAGCAATAACCCAATTCACAATCCAAATCAGGCTGCGGGCTTCCGTTCAGCACACCGGTCGTCTTACGGTGGCGGGCATGTACAAGAATTGCACCAAAGAGGAAAGCCCTGAAATTAGCATATGAACACAAATAATGCAAAGTTGGGGAAAGAGGTAAACCTACACATTCACAGCCATAAACCCCTCATTCCCTGGACTCAAGACCTTCCCTTGACGCACCAACATATTGCCCTGAACCAGGTCAAATGAGATGGCTGAATGCCATGTGTCAAAAGTCACTACACAAACCCCAAAAATGTGTTCACTCCCAAGCCTCTAAATCCTAGCCCAATAGGGGAGGTGGCGTGTCATGGCCTAGAGTGGCACTCAGGGCCATGCCCTACCCTGACATAACCTTGGTTGGGCTTGGAGTCGATTGGGCTTGGAGAACTGCCCCATGATGATGACCTCACAACATGGCAAAATCAGGCAAATCACACCATTATGCCCAAAAGTCAATGATATACTCAGAAATGCATACGGCAAATATACAAATGCTCCATGCACGTGTCAAACCGGAAAGTAATATACAAGGGTGATTTAGACCAAAGGTCCATGCCCAAGAATATCCCATCATTGGCTCCGAAACCTTTCCGGTTATGTACATGGCATGCTTCACAAGTCAGCTCATGAGTTTGAGACCTAATTTTGTGAGGCCTCGTGTGCCAAGCCAAAGTGACCACGTGATCCGGCATATGGTGAGGTACAACACCGAAGCATATGACAACATATAAGCAACATACCATAGTTCACGGATCTCTAGGCACTTTACTGTTAGCCGACCAGTTGAGCACATAAAACACAAAAATGAGCATAAATTGAGGTCAAAAACATGAAAATATGTCCAAATACAAAGTTGTCATGATAGTATATCTCTACGCTCACCCATGACATCCGCTCATGGTTCAATACACAAATGATTGGAACTATTTACGAACTATTCCCCCACTTGGATCCCCAATCGGGCGCATGGAGATACCTTCGCCACCCATATCTACATGCCCCATGAAAATGGGAGTGCACTCATGGATCTCTTTGCCAAACATACCATGAGCAATACATACGCGGTAGACTTAGTCTGGCGCTTTGAATTCCACAATTGGGACATGGGCAAAGCCCTTGTCACGTGTGGCTCCCCATCTCTTCGGCCACACGAAGATATATATCATGGGCGTGAGCATATCGAAGCACATACCATGCATATAACACATACCCTCAAAAGTGGCTCCCACCATGGTATGCCATGCCCCTCCATGGACATAACTTCACGTTAAAAATACGTGGGAACCCAAGGAAAGTTGCTATGCAACCCCAACACTCATGCGGTACACTCGAAAGTCGCAAGAAAATATTCGGTTGCACGGTCCAAGAGTTATATATCACTTTCTACCCTCTTCACCATTATCCCTTGCTACACCGGGCATGTATACACACCAAAGGCGTTTGATGCTTCCTAAATTAAGTTGAGAGTAAGGCGCTTGCAACCCAACCTTCCTTTTTCTCTTTCCTCACACTCGCGCGTAGATATGGCCCTTCAAAGTGGTCCAACGACTCACTTTTGTTTCCCTTATATCTCCAAGTCAAATGGGTGGCAAGTATAAGGGAAACCTGATTCGGGCATAGGAAAAAGAGTATGACCACTCGAAGAAGGCCAAATCAAGTGCGGCGATGTCGAAGTCGAAAATCCGATTTCGACATCGCGAAAAATTCAGAATAAAATTTCGAGTGCATATTTAGAAAATTGCGGAAGCAACGAACCCTTTACTGATGAAATCTGACCCTTCATCGGGGTTTCCGCCAAAATATCTGGAAATAACAGTTAACCAATCGGTTAACGCAAAATCGCGAGCCAACTGACAGTCGCCGATACATTGACCATCAGAACGAAAGGCTGAAAAATTACGGAAACATTATGATAATAAAACCCTGTTGACTCCTGATATTCTGATATATAAATCTCCGCTGGCGGCGCCTCGGTACTGAATATGGCCGCTCGTAGCCGGAATGGCCAAACCTATCACACTATCACATCGGGTTAGTTCAGGTGGATGGGAGAGTATGATATCAGCCAATGGCGGCTTGCCGGCACATAGATACACACCCCAAGTGACCCCAAGATGGCCACGGGGGTCCGAACTGGCTTCACCCCCCTTCTCAGAGCGTTGTTACCGCTCGGAAGTCATTGAAGAGAGGACGGGAGGACCCCAATGGGCTCCAACCCCCCCCTCCATGTCCCAAAGACACATGGAGGCCCCACACACGTCGTAGACGTCCCCCATGCCCCAAGGGAGGGGTGAGGACACTGAAAATCGGTGCCCTACGCCATATCCGGTCTCCTCTTGATCTACAACATGGACCAAGGGGATCAAAGATAGAGAAACGTCGTCGGTCCACCTAAATAAGTATACCACATTGAAATATATATGTGGAGATCGAGTGAAGGGGGTATATGGCCAATCAAGGCCGAAAAATCCCCGGATGAACGCCCTCACCCGTCTCCTTAATCACAGAAACAAACAAAATGCCAAGGGGGATCCATTACGGTGCTACAGCAGCAACCAAATGGACCAACACGTCCTTGACATCCAAAGAAATATTCTTTTTCTTCAGGTAGTCCATCCACACCGGGGTGTACCTCGGCACAAAACTGCTCGGAGGCTCCCACGAGTGCCTGGATGCGGCGAATCCCTTCCAACGAACTTTATAAAGCCTACCCCCAGGCGTCCCCGGGTCCGGCTTGTCCGCCAGGATCTTCTCAGCGGTGAAGTCGTCGTCCTCACCCTCGTCGTCCGAGTCCACATCGCCGGCCGTGAACTCGAAGGTCACGGGACGTCCGCTCGGGTCTGGTGCTCGGGGACGAGGCTGGGTATGGTTGAGGTCCAGGATCTTCCTATCCCCCACACGAACCGCATACACATCCTGCCCGACCTTCCGAACGATTACCCCCGGCACATACCAAGATGCCTGCCGATGCCTGGACAGGACATCCTTGTGGTGCCGCTCCACCCACACGGTGTCTTGGAGAGCATACTTCTGGACCTTTCCCTGCTTGAAGTACTTGGCCCTCTTGTCATGCTCGTCCTGTAGTGCCTTGCACACCTTGGCCGCCGTGTCGTCCGCCTCAGCCATCATAGCATTCGCATCCCGGGCCACTTTGCCATGGTTCAACCACGGGAGAGTGCGTGACACTGGATCCCGTAGGAACAGGATGCGATGGGGCGACAGTCCAGTGGGTCCCGGAAGGTCATGGTACGCTTGGAGCACTCTCCACAGCGAATTGTACCAGTTCCGGCCCGGTTCGTCGATGTGCAGCTGGCGGAACTTCTCGAACATCTGCCTCCCGGCAACCTCAGCCCGGCCATTCGACCGGCTGTGGTACGCCACGGTCTTGGCGTGCCGAATACCCATGTGCTTGCACATCGTCTTGAACCACGTCCCCACGAATTGACTGCCCCGATCGCTGCAGATGACAGCTGGGACATCAAAAATCGTCAGCCAATGCCTGATCATGGCATTAGCGACGGTCTTGGCCTGCAGCCCCACTCCATGCTTGTCCTTCTTGTCCCTCTTCTTGCACTTCTTGCCAGGGACCGCCACGATATACCCACTGTGCCTATCCACCGCCAGGATGACACAGTCGTAGGTCTCTCCTTCCACGGTGACCTCAGGCATGGCGAATACATCCATGGCCACGGACCGCATAGGGGCCTCCGGTATAGCCGTATACACCGGGTTGCCCGCTGTGGAGTGGTTGGGGCTCTTTGTGGCCCGACACACGGCACAGTCGCTGCAGTACCTATCCAGGATGGCGTAGTACCCCGGATGGAACTTGAAACGCCACTCCAGGTCCTGCTGCATCTTGTCTCGGCCAGGGTGCATGAGCTGGGCGTTGTGCCAATGGTCAATGAGCTCCTCCACTCGGTTCTCGGGCACCAGCAGCTTGTCCTTGAGGAACAACTTGTCCCCATCCTCGGTCAAGCCCTCAGGCCACTCGTCGTCCGACGGGGCGCTCACGGCATTCCAGTACTTGCTCCAGTGCTCGGATGCCGCGTAGTCATCCGACCAGTCCTCTGTGAGCACCGACCTGACTAGCTCTACAGGGGCCACCATCCATTGCTCGAGGGTTTCCTCTCGAATAGCTTGGACGCGGGCACCCCGGAACTTGGCCAGGTCCGTACGGTTCGCCATCACCACAAAGCACTTGACCCCCTCTTGCTCCATGGCCTTCTCCATCTCGATAATGCGCTTGGCTTCCTCGGTTTCCTCGGCGTCCCCATGGCTGGATATGTCCATCCAAGCCCTGCCCACGGGGTAGGCCCATCGACTGAGGCAATCTGCCACAGTGTTGTCCTTCCCCGGGACGTATACGACGCTGAGGTCGAACTTGGCGAACGTCTCATGCCATCGGGCCCTCCTGGCCGCCGGTCCCGAGGGGGTGTCGACGTGCTCCTTGTGCCAGCTCTGCAAGGACTGATGGTCCGTGCAAACCACCACCGGTTGCAATCCAATGTGGCCAGACCACTGCCTGAGCGCACAAACAATGGCGTATGTCTCCTTCTCCCTCGCGGTCCAGGTGCGGCGTTGGCCCTCGGCCAGGATCCGACTCCAAAACACCACGGGTACGTGTGACCCGTCGTCCCGGATCTGCTCGAGGACTGCCCCTACAGCATAGTCCGAGGCGTCCGTCCGTAGCACGAATCCCTTGTCCGGGTCCACCAAGAATAGTCCCAGCTGCCCCAGGAGTCGCTCCTTCAGGCGGCTGAACGCATCCTCGGCCTCAGGGGTCCAGGCAAGCTTCTTCTTGCTCCCCTTCCGGCCATCGAACTTGCCCACTTGCAGCATCTTGTGCAGCGGCCCCGACAGTTCTGCATACATCCGGACATAGCCCGAATAGTAGTTGCAGAACCCCATGAAGGACCGGAGTTCGCTGATGGTCCGGGGCTTCTCCCAGTGGTGCAGGGACGCCAGCTTCCCAGGCATGGGACGGCGTTGCCCGTGACCAACCACGTGACCCCCGAACTACACTTCCTTCACGAAGAGTGAGGCTTTGGTGGGCTTGCACACCATGTTGTGCTTGTCCAACTCGCTGAGCACTCGGCGCAGATCCTTCTCATGCGCGTCGATGAGCTCGTCCTCAGTCATGTTCTCCGTGCCGGACCCGATGATGATGTCATCCACGAAGGGATCGGCACAGTTCCGGACAGGACCGAGTAGGTCCTCCATCATGCGCTGGAAAGCGGCGTTGCCATTCTTGGCGCCCATAGGCACCACCTTCCACTGCATGGGCCCCAGCGGCGTCGACATCGCTGTGCAGGGCCTGGAGTCCGGGTGTAGCGGCATCTGGTGATAACCGTGTTTCAGGTCCAACACCGTGAAGATCCGCTTTTTCTGTTGTTTTTGGAGGATGGAGTCGATCAGGGGAAGCGAGTACGAGTTGTGCTCGGTTTGCTCGTTCAAACCCCTGTAATCCACCACCAACTTCCACTCGCCCTTCTCCTTCTTGGGCACGATGAAGGCTGGGCTGGCCCACTCACTGTCGGAGGGTTCGATCCATCCCCGCTCAATGAACTCGGCCAACAACTTCTTCATGGCCTCGGCCCGATCGCCCTGAAGTTGGTACTCCCGATGACGATAGATCTTGGGGTTCGGCTTCAGCTTGATCTTCGCTGTACCAAACCTCCCACGATCTGGAGGGTTCTTGTTGGCTACGCCACTGAATAGCCGCGGATAGGCATTGATCAGCCTCTCCTTCAGCTCGGCGACCTTCGGGTTCTCCTGGGCATCTTCAGCCGCTTGCTTCGGTATCGATACAACCGACCGCACTGCGGTATAGGCCTCTTCTGGGTCCGAGTTCGACTTCTCCTGGTCCGATATGCCGTCTTCATCGTCGTGGGGCGCGCTTCCCACCGATAGTCTTTGGAAATTTGCGGCATCGGGCGGGTGACTGTCGCTATCGGCACCCATTCTTGGAAAATCCCATGTCGGTGGGTCCGACCCAACCGGACCATCGTATTGGTCCGCGATGTGATCCATGACCCTCGCCACGAACTCGTCCTTCTCGTACTTGCCGGTGACCAACATCTTGTCATCCCACCAATGCGGAGATGTGACCATGGCTCGCCTCTTCTTGGCTGCCACACGGTGGCGCATCCCCATCCGCATGTAGTTGACGACATCGTCGATCTCGGCGTGGGACAGGACGTCAATGCCATCAATAGGCTGATCCGTCCCCTCCTTGGGCTCAAACATGACCTTCATGGGCACCGCCTACACCCTACGGATGAATGCTTCATCACCCGTGGGCTGGGCTTGCGCCCCATCCACCAGAAAGCCTTGGGACCCCACGCTTGACCCGGGGAGGGCATTGATACACCATTGGCGTCGATGAACAACTCCTCCTCTGGCCCGAATGACATCTCGTTCAGGGTGATGGAGTCCAGCGTCGACTTGAGATCCTCCAGCGGACATGGGGTGGATCCTATGCCGGTTATGACCAGGATCCGCTTCGCCCTATCCGCGATGATCTTCTCCACCGTACGTCTGGTATTGTCCAGGGAGCCATGCCAATACATGGGTCCCCACTCCTTCAAACCCCAATGCCGGTGCCAGGGTGAGTCTCCTCGATGTCAGTGCCGCCTACACTTCCTCAGAAGTGGGGCATCCCGGGAAGCAAAGACGTCCGTCTCGGGCGCTTCGGCTCCCAGCGTCTGGATCATCCTGTCGTACACCTGCGGCGCCATTCCATACTCCGTGAGCTGAACTCCACGGTCTCCTCTGGACTTGGCACCCACAGCTTGCACCGCTCGGACGATCCGATCCTCTTCCTCAGCATTCCATTGGGATGATCTGCATGCATAATCCGTGGACAGCCATGTGAGGCATTCATCATCCTCCCGGACCAGCGTTGCACGATGGGAAAGGGCTCCAATGGCGTTTGCCACCATGAAGTCATACCCCATGATCATATCCCAATCTATAATGTCGGCCACATAGAGGTTCCCGGATAGAGTGCTTCTCTTCGCCTGATCAGGGCGCTTCAAGCGCTCATGCTCCCAGAATTCCATACTGATAGTGGCCTCATGGGTGCCACCACCCATAATCTCTCCGTTGGCGACCTTCAGGCGGACCGGTCTCCAGCTGGGCTGCAGGAGTTCCTCCTTGAACAACCCTCTCCGGACCAGGCTCACCTGGGCACCCGTATCCACTAACACATCCACCACCTTCTCCTCTCGTCCGCACCGTACTCGCACTTTCAAGTGCAACTGCCGCTCGTCGCCATGAGGTGTATGGACGACTCTCACGGCATGCAACTCTAGCACGTCCGGGTGCATCAGGACTTCAAGGGTATGGTCACGGATGGTGTAGATCTTGGGTTGGTCCTGCCCGTCCACGGGGCTCTCCGTGGTCGCTCCTTCCTTCTTGCCATGTCCCGTACCCACATGTATTTCCCTTGGCAGGGCGCTCCAGGGGTTGGGAGTGGCGAAACTCAGTGGTTTTGGCTCTTCCGGAGCCTTCTTCGGCACCCGATGTGCGTTTGCTTTCTCTGGGATTCCACTGATTTTCGGAGGAGAGACCTCCGAGGTCCCACTCCCGTGGGGGCTCCTCTAGACTTGACTTCCCGCAGCCCCTTCCGGCTGCGATCCGCCAGGACTTTGTCCACCACGTTGCTGGGCTTTGAGTTCCTCCAACGTTGTCAACATGTCCTCAGCAACTTCCTCAATCGACCTCACTCGTGGGTCTTGGCCAGGTCCACCACCATAGCCTCTTCCTCCGCCTTTTCCTTGGCCTTTGCCTTGGCCTTTTCCCCCGTCTCCGCCCTTCGCTTTCCAATCGGAAATCCGCTGCTCTTTGGGCTTCTTCTCGGGGTGGGCGGCGAAGTAGGCCTTCTTGTCCGCCTCATACACCTTGCACTGACGGTGGTCGTGTGCATGGTTGTTTCCCTTGCCATAACAGACCCAGCACCCGTCGTGCTGAGACCTGTACTCCCGGAACAAGAGCGGTGGGTTCCCGATCCTCCTTGGCGCGTTGCCCTTCTTGGGTCCCACCGGGCTCCATCTGGAAGGATCCTGCCCATGGTTCCTCACGTTGTGCGCCACAAACGCGAAGAAATGGGCCTCCTGGTGATCCTCCCGGGACCAGTGGTCTTGGCCACTTCCACTGCCATCCTCCGCGGAGTTGGCCGTGTCCTCCTGGATCTCCCGATGATGGCGGTCTTCTCGGTGTCCTCGTTGTCCATGACCATGTCGATCCTGCACGTGGGCCTCGTTCTTCGCATTGAGCTTCAACTGCACCGTGCTGTACTTCACGATCTCGTCCAGGCTCATGCGGGCGAAGATGACCTGCATCCTCAGCGGCTCCCCGCGCCTCCACTCCACGTTGTTGAGGCGCAGCAACCCTTGCCCCATGGAGTCTCCAAATACCTCCACGTACACGGCGTTCTTCAGCCCCAACATCCGGTTGGGCTCGCCCAGGTTCCTCCTGAAGAACTCCATGATACCCGCATGGGTATCCTCCGCCGCCATGATCCTCACCGCCACCCGCTTCTTGGCGCGCTTCTTCTCCTCGTCCTCCACTCGCCTCTTCCAGTTCCCGGGGAGGACCATCTTCAGGAGGTGGGGGATCTCGCTGGCCTCGTTCCAGTCCTCCACCGGCTTGAGGCATCTGCGGTACTTCCGCAGATACCGGTTCCACTCCCGGACCCGCAACTCACCGCGGTCCAGCGGCAGCGGGATGGACCACAGGTCCTCCAGCTTCTGGTTCGGAGCGTCCACCCGCTCCTCATCCTCCAACCACTGGAGGCAGGCCTGCTCCGTACGGATCAGTCCTTCTCGGATCTGATCCCGCAGCTCCTCCTTCAGGTCCTGCGCCAGCCGGTGTGGGAATGTCCGGCATACCCACTTGTCCCGCGGCGCTCCCCGCATCTCCCCGACGACCTCCTCGGCGAAGTCCTTCCAGTCCAGGATGAAGTCATCCAGGTTGGACGGGTTCCCGTCGTAATAGGGGATTTTGATTCCCCTGAGGTCGTCAATCCTGATGGCGTCTCCGACGTCCCCAGCCACTACTCCACCGAGACGGATACCACCTGTGGCCAGGGGGTCTGAGTACATTCCCCGTACATCCCTCTCCTCCATGGAGTGCGGTCCAGTTGGGCCTGAACCCATGGGGTTTGGAATGCGGGAAGGACTTGCTCCGTCGGCCGTCCATATCCCCGTATTGGGGTCCTTCGCCCACAGGTTTCCGCCTGGATGACCTCGACCATGTCCGTCAGCGCTTCCCATGGTTCGCCCCTGCATGGTCTGGCTCTGGATCTCCTCTTCCGCATAGACTACCATATTCGTCGTGATCGGTACAGCCTGGGCGGCATGGGACATCTGTACCGTCAGGCTCCTCGGCTCCGTGGTTACGTGCCCTTCCCGCATGGACCCAGCCGGTGCCGTGTGTTCCCCGAGCATTGTGGATTCGCTGAACATGGGAACAAACGGCAGCGCACCCGGGTCAACACGCGGAGGCGCGTAGGGTGCCTCTGCAGGGCCGCCCATGGGTTTATCCATGGCGCTCCTGAGGGTCTTAACCCGCTCCACCAGCTCTGCCGCGGCCGGCTGTGCCGGGAGCTCCGGACCTGAGGCGAGGGGCTGTAGCTCCTCTAGCCTTTTCAGGCGTCGCGACATGTCCTCCACCAGGCGGAGGAGGCTGTCCACCACTCGCTGCTGCTTCTCCAGGGCCAGCTCCAGATTCCCCCGGTACCGGTCCCGTTCCGCTCGGAGCTCCTCCATGTCTTTCTCCGCGGCCGACTGGTCATCCAGGATCCCCGCGACGTCCGTCTCTAGGCCGTGCTTCGCGTTGTCCAGGCTGTCGAGGCGATGCACGATGACGTCCATCCCCATCTTCGGGTACTTGCCCATGAGGAAGGACACGTGCTCGCAGTGGCACGCGGCGTGCTTTCCGCCTGATCCAGCGCATCCCGCGGTTCCCGGCACCTCAGACTCATCGCCCATGGGCGTATCGCCTATGGCGTCCGTCTCTGGTCCCGTGTGCCGGGGCACAGGTGCCGTCCGAGCCCTGGCTGGCCACTCCAAGCGCTCGGCGTCGTGCTGCAGGGCGGGCTCGGGGGCCGTATTCGCCCTTGTGGGCGGTCTGGCCGTCTCCTCCGACTCCGAAGGTGGCTCGTAGGCTGTCCGATAGCCCTCGGAGTGCCCCCGGATTCCCACAACCTGACCGGGCTGGGATACGTATCCATAGCCCCGGCGTCCCTTGCCGCGGACTTGGGTGACCCGCGCTTCCGGTAGCGTCGGGCCCGTCCTCCACTGCTGCCTGAATGGCAGGCCTCGTCAGGGTCCTCCGCGGCGGAGCGGAGGTTGCATGCCTTTCGGCAGCGACGCTCACACATGGAGACCAGGTCCTCCATGTCACGTCCTCCTCTTCCCGAATGTCGTACTTCTCTTCGGGCTTCATCTTCCGGAGTTCGCCATGCTCTTGAACGTCTCGGTTCTTCTATGGCTCCAATCTCCGGCGTGGTCTCCACCGAGTCCAAAATACGCAGCCGGGGCGTACTTGGGCAGGGCTCATAAGGGCCCAAGTCCCCGGGTCGGCGGTAGGTAGGGGCAGCAGGTACCCCTCTGCTACCATAAAGAAGGTCCCTACCAGGACCGGCCCCCGCTGTGCCCCTTCCGCCTGTTACCCCTGCTGATTTACTCCGGATCAGTGATTGCATTCCTCAAATTCCAAAGGGTCCAAAGACCAAAAATATAGAAAATAAAATCCTCCTTCAACCCTGAAACAGCAACCAGATCCCACAAATACAGCAATAACCCAATTCACAATCCAAATCAGGCTGCGGGCTTCCGTTCAGCACACCGGTCGTCTCACAGTGGCGGGCATGTACAAGAATTGCACCAAAGAGGAAAGCCCTGAAATTAGCATATGAACACAAATAATGCAAAGTTGGGGAAAGAGGTAAACCTACACATTCACAGCCATAAACCCCTCATTCCCTGGACTCAAGACCTTCCCTTGACTCACCAACATATTGCCCTGAACCAGGTCAAATGAGATGGCTGAATGCCATGTGTCACAAGTCACTACACAAACCCCAAAAATGTGTTCACTCCCAAGCCTCTAAATCCTAGCCCAATAGGGAAGGTGGCGTGTCATGGCCTAGAGTGGCACTCAGGGCCATGCCCTACCCTGACATAACCTTGGTTGGGCTTGGAGTCGATTGGGCTTGGAGAAGTGCCCCATGATGATGACCTCACAACATGGCAAAATCAGGCAAATCACACCATTATGCCCAAAAGTCAATTATATACTCAAGAATTCATACGGCAAATATCCAAATGCTCCATGCACGTGTCAAACCGGAAAGTAATATACAAGGGTGATATAGACCAAAGGTCCATGCCCAAGAATATCCCATCATTGGCTCCGAAACCTCTCCGGTTATGTACATGGCATGCTTCACAAGTCAGCTCATGAGTTTGAGACCTAATTTTGTGAGGCCTCGTGTGCCAAGCCAAAGTGACCACGTGATCCGGCATATGGTGAGGTACAACACCGAAGCATAGGCCAACATATAAGCAACATACCATAGTTCACGGATCTCTAGGCACTTTACTGTTAGCCGACCAGTTGAGCACATAAAACACACAAATGAGCATAAATTGAGGTCAAAAACATGAAAATATGTCCAAATACAAAGTTGTCATGATAGTATATCTCTACGCTCACCCATGACATCCGCTCATGGTTCAATACACAAATGATTGGAACCATTTACGAACTATTCCCCCACTTGGATTGCCAATCAGGCGCATGGAGATACCTTCGCTACCCATATCTACATGCCCCATGAAAATGGGAGTGCACTCATGGATCTCTTTGCCAAACATACCATGAGCAATACATACGCGGTAGACTTAGTCTAGCGCTTTGAATTCCACAATTGGGACATGGGCAAAGCCCTTGTCACGTGTGGCTCCCCATCTCTTCGACCACACGAAGATATATAACATGGGCGTGAGCATATCGAAGCACATACCATGCATATAACACATACCCTCAAATAGTGGCTCCCACCATGGTATGCCATGCCCCTCCATGGACATAACTTCACGTTAAAAATACGTGGGAACCCAAGGAAAGTATCTATGCACTCCCAACACTCATGCGGTACACTGGAAAGTCGCGAGAAAATATTCGGTTGCACGGTCCAAGAGTTATATATCACTTTCTACCCTCTTGACCATTATCCCTTGCTACGGCGGGCATGTATACACACCAAAGGCGTTTGATGCTTCCTAAATTAAGTTGAGACCAAGGCGCTTGCAACCCAACCTTCCTTATTCTCTTTCCTCACACTCGCGCGTAGATATGGCCCTTCAAAGTGGTCCCACGACTCACTTTTGTTTCCCTTATATCTCCAAGTCAAATGGGTGGCAAGTATAAGGGAAACCTGATTCGGGCATAGGAAAAAGAGTATGACCACTCGAAGAAGGCCAAATCAAGTGCGGCGATGTCGAAGTCGAAAATCCGATTTCGACATCGCGAAAAATTCAGAATAAAATTTCGAGTGCATATTTAGAAAATTGCGGAAGCAACGAACCCTTTACTGATGAAATCTGACCCTTCATCGGGGTTTCCGCCAAAATATCTGGAAATAACAGTTAACCAATCGGTTAACGCAAGATCGCGAGCCAACTGACAGTCGCCGATACATTGACCATCAGAACGAAAGGCTGAAAAATTACGGAAACATTATGATAATAAAACCCTGTTGATTCCTGATATTCTGATATATAAATCTCCGCTGGCGGCGCCTCGGTACTGAATATGGCCGCTCGTAGCCGGAATGGCCAAACCTATCACATTATCACATCGGGTTAGTTCAGGTGGATGGGAGAGTATGATATCAGCCAATGGCGGCTTGCCGGCACATAGATACACACCCCAAGTGACCCCAAGATGGCCACGGGGGTCCGAACCGGCTTCAGCAGCTGGACGTGGGGCACGCGATGGGGTTTCAGAGTCCAAGCCCGAGAGCAGCCAGGGCCCGGGGTACGCGGTTGGCCCAGTCGCCCCCCGCCAGGGCTGCAAATTCCGGGACAGGATAGTGCACCTCGGGGCAGATGCCATGCGCGCCGGCAATTTGGCACAACATCCTGGTGGCCTCGGCGCGCACAGAGGCCCAGCGGTGGTGGACGAGCGTGCCTACAAGGGCCACCGTTGCCTGCTGGCTCCGTGTTGGCACCTGCGTGAGCCCAAGGGTCTGGTCCTCCTGTGGACTGTCCCGCGAGGCGTCGAAAGCATACCGCGCCCTGTCCTTCGCGACCTGGACCGTGATGTGGTCCAGGTGGCGCGCAGGGTGTCGGAGTCGTCGGCGATGAAGGGGGTGATGTACTGTGTCACTTCCCCCAAGGCTCGCCGAGATGACGTCCTGCACCACTATTGGCGGTGTGAGGGTGTTGAGGCACCAGTGGTGCACCGCCTCCAGGCGCAGCCGGTGTTTGCGCTGCAGGGAGAACTCCCCATCCGGCTGCAGCTGGAATCCAAGGTAGGGGACGGAGTCCGCCGCCGGTACCCAGTGCCATGGGTTTTCCAGGTGTGGGCAGAGGCGCAGCTGCAGGCCCGGGACCCCCTCCGTGTTGGCCATGGCGCACTTGCGGGGGTTGAGCTCCATGCCCATCATCCCGAGGTACGCGGCCACTGACTCCACACCCTCGACGAAGTGCTGCAGCGTGTTGGCCACCACCACCAGGTCGTCTATATATGCCTTGATGAGGCCCCTTTCCGCCTCTCCAGGCGGGCGCAGGCGGTGCCCCTGGTCCCGGAGTAGGGGCTCCAGGAGGAGCGCATACAGCAGGGGGCTTTCGGGGTTGCCCTGCCGGACGCCGCGCAGCATGTGGACGGGCTGTGTCAGCCCGTGTGCGGTGACGATGCGCAGCCTGGGGCACGTGTGGAGGAAGAGCAGGAGGTCAATGACCTTCGGCGGCACGCAGAGGTGGCGCAGGATGAGGTGAGTGCGCCGTGCGGGCTGGTTTTGAAGGCCTTGCAGGCGTCGAAGGAGAAGACGTAGTTGAGCCTTCCCCGCTGGAGCTGCCGCTGCGCCATGTACAGGGGGGGGACGGTATTGGAGCTGGGGAGGGCCCCCTGCTGCCAATCGCTGACCTGGCCGTGTCGCGTGAGCATCTCCGTGAGCCGTTGGGTCAGGGGGCCCGTGAGCAGCTTCATGTCCAGTTGGCCCAGGGCTATGGGCCCGTAGTCGTCCAGCTTGGCGGAGCCCCGTACCTTGGGGCTGAGCCAGATGTGCACATCTCTCCAGTGCATTGGCGGCGGGGCGCCGCGGAGGATGGCCCGGTAGCAGTGGGCAAGGAGCCACTGGACGGGCGCCGGGAGGGCCTTGATAAAGCAGGCTTCCACGTGGTTGGGGCCCGGAGCCTTGCCATCGGCCTTGTGCAGCGCGGACCGCAGGTCCTGCATGGAGTACGGCCGGACCTGGGCTCATGCCCCCTCAGGGACCCGGGGCACGTGGCGGCGGAGGACCGCCTGGAAGCCGGGGAGGTCCACCAGGCGCTTGTCATACAGCTCCTGCCAGAAGGCGCAAACCGCGAACATCACGCCGTGGACCTCTGTTGGGAGCGTTTGGTTGTTGGTGACCCGCACGTTCCAGAGGCCCGACAGGCCCGGGGCCTCCACCTCGATGGCCCCTCGCACGGCCTTCGCACGCTGCGCAATGTCCTGGGCCTGCCGGCGCCAGAACTCTTTGATGGCGCGCTTGCGGTCGGCGGCCAGGAGTGCGCGCAGCTGGCGGATGTCCTCTTCGAGGGCGGCTGCTTGCCTCTCCAGCTCCTCCTGTAGCTGGCCTTGGCTGGCTGGGCGGAACCCGGGCGATGCACCCCGTAGCGCCTCCG
Source organism: Eutreptiella sp. 'Long Island Sound 2002' (assembly GCA_964036045.1). NCBI lineage: Eukaryota > Euglenozoa > Euglenophyceae > Eutreptiales > Eutreptiaceae > Eutreptiella > Eutreptiella sp. 'Long Island Sound 2002'. The sequence continues at coordinate 71,889,188 of OZ038378.1, forward strand.
TGAGTCGGAGTGCTGCCTCGGAGTGGATGCCATGTTGGGCCGCGTTCGCCTGGTACGCCGCCGGCGCGCACGCTGCCAGGGCGTCGTAGCGGAGGATCGCCGCTTGTAGCCGCTTCCCGCTCTCTGGGGGGTCTCCTCCCGCCGGGTCAGATCGCGCCGCAGACGGTTGTCGGCACCCACCATGCGCGCCAGGGCTGCTCAGCGGGGCCCAACCAGGGCGCCAGAGAGGGGTCGTCCTGCTCGGCGGTGACCGCCGCCAACAGGCAGCGCTGGACGGGCGCGGCCTCGGCGTTGTATGGGAGGAGGCGGCCCTCCGTGTGGTTGTAGGGGGTGGGCACCGCCGGGTTCTCCGCCGCGTTGGGGAGCTCCGGCAGGGCAAGGCGGACCGGGAGCTGGTCTGACCCAATCACCCAGGGATGCGCCATGTCCCGGGCCCAGACCCTCTCCCGTAGGGACCACGGCAGGAGGGGCTCGTTGACCAGGAAGGTGTCCACCTGGTGCCGGGACGGGTGGAGCGTGGGGGTCATGTCTTCCACACCGGCTGCCGTCGCCCTCTGGAAGCCGCAGGCCTCTCAGCCGGAGCGGAAGTGCTGCATGGCCGGGTTGGTGGTGGCATCCGTGTACATGTTGATGTCGCCAGCATTGACCACGGGGTGCCTCCCACCGAGGCTGCGCGCTGTGGCATACGTTTGCATGTCGGCCCAGAACGCCGCCCGTGCAGCCCATGATAGGAGCCTGCCTGCGGTCCGTGGACATCGATGAGGGTGGGGCCACCCTCGTCCTTGCGGATGTCCAGGGCCGCGGCCTTCCCTGGGAGGAGTTCCGTGAAACTGAGCAACTGGTGCTCGGCCACGTACTTGCTGCTGACGATGGTAAGGAGGCCCCTTCCTCTCAAGGTAGAGGTGGACCCCGTCTCCGGCAGTCGGCTGCTGAAGAAGGCAGTGTACCCCTGGTCCCGAAGCGCCGCAGCCACGTGCATCTCCTGCGCCCGGGTGGGAGCCGGACGCAAGCCAAGCGCCGAAGCCGAAAAAGACCAAGACCAGGGCGGCAGCAGAGCCGGTGCAGACGACCCTGACGCACCCCAGGGGGTGAAGAGGACGCTGAGCCTTCCGGATCCGGGAACAGCAGTGGGCTCCACATCGAGGAGTAAGATGTTGGCAGCGGGATTGAAGAAGAAGAAGAAGTCCTAAAGCAGTTGGTGGCGCTGCAACCCCGTTTTTCGAGATATGTTGTATCGCATTGCGAGGCCTCGCATTCCCAGATTAGGCAACTCGCCATATGTGCTCCTTTTTTCAGAAGTATCATCTGGAGATGATGATTATACTGACCCTAAGGCAGCAGTCAGTATTGCGCGGTTTTGCATTCTGAAAGCCTCATGTGTCGACGCAGACAATATATCCCTACTCTGTATTCTCTTTGTGCTTGTTTCTGTGTGACCCAAAGCTGTGTGCAGTTGCAAAGAATTACATTGATTCATGTCTAGTCTTGTGATGCCTCGCAATACAAATAGGAAAATGTTACTCTTTTACAACATTTCGGAAACCACCGGCGTAAAGGTTGGATTTTTGAGTGTGCAAAAAAAAGGGAGGAGAGGACAACAACAAAAAGCAAGGTTTTATAGCGCGAAAAACCCCCAAAATATGGTGCATTTTACAGAAAAGTGGGTAAAATGGCAAAAGTTGTGAGCGCTTTTTTGGAGAAAAATCATGCATTTTTGTGGGTAATTGGGCCGAAAAACTGAGTAGTGAAAGTTGTGGTTAAAAAAAGTAGGTAGATCGGGCAAATTACCTGTACCAAATTTGCAGACATCCCGGTACAAAAGCGTACCTGCTTCGGCCGCCTAAGTCATTGGCGGACCATCCCATATACAATACACAAATGGATGGGATCTTCAAGATCTGCGGAGACGTTGTCATTGGCACGCTATACAAGAATCCGCCAGTGAGAAGGGCATTCACAGAGGCCAGAACACCGCGGAAGCAAATGGAACGGCCCGTACGCCACGGCGACTTTCAGATGAAGGGAGAGCGCGAGGATGCCAGGATGTAGGTCCTGCAGGAGCTCATTGAGCCAGGGTGCACTGAGCCGTGCTCGAGCGAGTTGACCTCCCCCTGCTCTGTCGTCCTGAACAAGCTGGCGGGGGAGTGGAGGCTTGTCGTAGACTAGCGTGATCTGAATTAAGAGTCCCAACACGACGCCTACTCCCTGCCCCGCATCAACAACCTGCTACAGAAGCAACAGGGGAAGCTGATCTTAGGTGTCCTCCACCACAAGCACGGGCATCACCAGATGCCCCTTGCGGAGAGGTCTCAGGACGCTACCGCTATGTCGACCCCCCTTGGCCTCATGGCCTGAAAGGTGATGGCCTTCGGGATGAAGAACGGCAACGCCCAGCTCCAGTGCATGACGGAGGATCTTCCCCAACACCTTGATTGCGCAGATCCTTGCGAGGACGACATCATTGTCACCAGTGGGACGCCACACTTGAGGTAGTGTTGTGCATGACACTCGAATTTTGCGAAACCTATCAAACGAAAAACAGTCGAGGTTCATTTTCATCGAAGCGAAAATCAAGATTTTGTCATTTTCGAAATTTTGCCAATTTTTCGGAAATAAATGAACCTCTGGGCTTTCCTCTTGATTTTTCCATTTCTGGATGGAATAGCCATTTTAGCTGTTAATAACTGCCAGTTCTGGCCTGGAAAATATCACAGAACATAAAGATCTTTATTTTATTTTCTATTCTCTTTAAAATTGCTGAATTTTTCTTACTCAAATTGCAGAAAAAGCTTTTTTCATCCACAGATGCAGCGCGTGCACCAGAGGTGCAGCGCCTGCACCAGAGCTGCAGCACGTGCACCAGATATGATGAGCTGCCAACTCAGCACCAATGTTCCTCTGCACTGATCCAAACCCTGCTGCACAGAATTATTTCACAAAAAAGTTTTGCCAAAATTAATTTATCTTTGTCTTTTCTGTTTTGATTCTTCATTTCAGGCCTGCTCTGCCCCACCATGCCGCTGGCAGATCATGTTCAGATCCTTGATAAACAGAGAAACACTGGTGGTTCTCTCCAAATACCTGGCAGTTTCTGGAGTGGCATGCCTGCTGCTGACAAAAAGAAAATGTTCACCGCAACTGTCCAATCCTGGGAGCCCTCATACAAGTGGCCAAAAGGCAAAACTGTCGGTGCGTTCAGAGTTTCTGTTGACCATGATGAAGAATGCTACTATCTCAGTGAGCGACAGTACAAACAATATGCAGGAGACGCTGCAGTATGGACGACGCTGCCTGAACAAATAGAAAAGGGAACAGGCACAGCTGGCGCAGGCAGAAGCACAAGCAGAAACAGCAATCTGTTCACCCTGCTCTCCTTCTAATTCCAGTCCCGGTCCACGCCGCAGCCTGATCTACAGCCACTTCAAGCATCTTGGAGACGGTCGTTTTAAGTGCCTTTGCTGCGGGTTCCGCGTGATGAAGTATGCGAAGTCCACTTCAGCTCTGTTTTCACAACTGAAGAGAAGAGATTTTCTCCTGTTCCTGCAGTTGGCAACTGGAACTCCAAACAGCAAATTGTCAGTGGATCCTGAAACAGGTACACTCCACAAGCCGATGCCTTTCCGTCAGGCCTTCGCTCACATCTACAGGCTAAGCAAGGTTTTCGCAGCTCATCTCAGTCTACCCCCGTCTACTGTCGTTACTTCTCCTGAGTTCAAACAATTTAATGGAGCCTTGTGCGGCGGATATGTCCCTGCTTGCAAGCGTACTATTCACAAGATTCTCTGTATCATTCGAACACTTATTGATGAGAAGATCAGAGAAATGCTGGAGGATGCGAGGCAGCACTGGGGCAAACAACATGTGGCATTGCAAACAGACATGTGGTCGTGTGGTGGGCAACATGAAGCACACTCAGCACTGCTCGCAAGCTTCTTCATCTCCAGTTTCGATCTCAGTAATGTCCTTCTTGAAATTTCTGCTTTTCCGGATATTACACACTCTGCAGACATTTTGGCAGAGTACCTAGAGGGTGCCATGATGCGCAGCGGGCTCTCACGCAGCGATGTGTCTGTTATTACAACCGATGGCGCTTCCAACATCGTTAATGCATGCAGTCACATGCAGCTGCAGCACCAGCGCTGCTTTGCCCACTCACTGAAACGATGTGTTATGTATGGACTGGGACTGGCTGATGCCGAGACTGCTGATCTCAGGCTTATTGGAGAATTGATGGGAAGGTGCAAGCGATTGGTGACGTTTGTGAATTCGACCACGAAGACACACAAGCTTTTGGTGGAGGCTGGCAAGCAACAATCGGAGACCTTTACTGCACTGAGACAAGAGGTTGCTACACGCTGGATCAGTTCCTATGCAATGCTGGAAAGTATCCTCAAGAACCAGAAGATCCTGCAGTGTGTCTTCCTAGACGACTCATTTGAAGAGAAAAGGCAGTCCTTGCTACCAACTGTGAGTGAATTTCGTAGTATTCCTTTGCTGTGCAGCCTACTTGCTCCGTGTGCAGATGCCACGAACCTGGTGGAAGTAGAAACATACATCACAGCAAGCCTTGGGCATGCTGTTGTGCGGCAGCTTTAATGAGAGCTTCTTGAGGATGCGTTGGAGATCTGGAGGGATGGCAGTGCAGTCAAAAAGCTACGCTGGGCAGAGGTGTGCGAACCATTTGACACTTCTACGACCTGTCATTTCATTCTGCTTGTTCTTACATTCCACGGCCGGTTCATTTGTCACTTGTCACTTCGCACTTGAGTTCTGCATTGCTTCCATTCCATGACAAAGGCACCTGAGCTGCCATGCACGTCACCGCTTAGACGCATCTTGTTAAGCACGAGCAACAAAATCACTGCACGCGTACATTCCTAACGATGGTTACCATGCACGTCAATCGCCGCTTGGACGCATCTCTTTAAGTACGACCAACACCTGCATTGCACGACCGGTTTGTTTCTCAGTTGTCACTTTTCACTTCGTTTCAGCATTGCTTCCATGTCACAGGCACCTAAGCTACCATGCACGTCAACGCATCGCCGCTTAGACGCATCTTGCTAAGTACCACCAACACCTTCACTGCACCGGTGCATTTCTAACGAGGGTTACCATGCAGTCAAGTCAACCATCGCCGGCCGCTTACACGCATCTCGTTAAGCACGCATCTCGCTAAGCACGACCAACCTCTTCACTGGACTGCCGGTTAACTTCTCACTTGTCACTTCCCACTTCTGCATCGCTTTCATTCCCTGCCACAGGCACCCAAGTGCATTCAAGCAAGTGGGAAGGTGCTTGAGTTACGATCTTGGGAACGGTTTGAAGTGAATCCTGGTGAGTGAACCTTCCGGGCATTGTTGCTTGACCCAAGCCTTGCACTACGATTTGAGTGCTTATTTAACGAAGGCAGCACTACCTGCAGTTCAGCCAATGCGATTCTGGAATCAGATCTCCTTGACCTTGAAAATGACGAGGACCTGACCAAGGTTCTGACAGCGGAGCCCGCAGAACATGCGCGCGCAGGCGCCAGCAGCAGCTCTGAATTATTGAGTGACACAAATGCGAATGGAGAGCGGCCTGCGAAAAGACCAAAGTGCAGAGCGTCGATTTTGAACCGTCTGCTGAACGATTCATCTGTTCATACTGAACAAACAAGTCAACAAAGAAGGGAGGTTTTGGTGGAGAGAGATCACTACATGGAACATATCCGCCTGCGCAGTCTGGGGTCCTATTAAAACCAAGACCATGGGTATTTCAATACCCATGGTTTTTGCAAAGACAACCTAAGGTTGTTCCCCAGGCTTGGTGTTATGGCAGCAAGGTGGTTGTCGGCAATCGCAACAAGAGCAAGTGCCGAGAGAATCTTTTCAGAATCCTCCATATTGCTACGAAAGCATGCCACAAGGGAACTACAACAAACAGTCGAGATGGTGGTTTTCTTGCGAGCCAACAAACATCTTTGGCCCGACCTCTTAACGGTGCAAGAAAGGTACTTTGAGGCATATGGGGAAAAAGTAGAAGACCACATTGGTGACATGGACGAGATGTCTTCGGACTCCGACTAACTTAATCTCTCAATGGGGCGTGCACTTCTTATAATTGTGTTCAACCTCTGTGGTTTTACCCGTTCTCGATATTACTAATCTCTTTTGAAAGTCTTATTGTGCACTCTCCACATGTCCACAAGAGTGAATCATACGTTGAGATGTTTTGCATCTTTTGCATTTGTAGGGTTGCGGTTAGGATGGCAGTTACGGTCAATCCGAGGAGAGAGCTACAAAAATAAGCACAAAACAATTTTTCACAATTTGAAAGGTTTTTGTTAGCTTAGTTGAGGGTACGGAGCAAAGAGCATGAGGAAAATAAGAATAGGGGCATGAGTAAGGAAAATTGTATGCAACAAAACAAACATTCAAACGTGTCATGGTTCAAACAAAGCATTGTATAGCCTAGATTTTTGGCATGCTCCTTCAACGAAATTTTTCGAACAATTTGAAACGAAAATCGAAAATTTGTCATTTTTTCGAAAGTCAATTTTTGGAATTTTTTCTTGAAACGAAAATTAAAAAATTTTCATTTTCGTTTGGATCCAAATTTGTCATGCACATCACCAATATGACGAATGATGAGCTGTTCAAGTCCCACTTCGTTAATCTCTGTCAAATCCTCGACTTACCCCGCAAGCATTAGTTGACGTGCAACAGTGCAAAGGCAGTTCTCTTTGCCATGGAACTGGTTTTCGCCGGACAGGTTGTGGGCAACGGAATTCACTGCCCCATTCCGGGGAAGCTGGCCTCGGTCGCCCACTGGGAACCACCCAACAACATCGCAGAGATGAGGGCGTTCCTGGGATTTTGCAACTACCATTCCGCGTACGTTCATATGTACACAAAGCATACAACCTCCCTGACCAAGCTGCTGTAAGTGGGGCGTGAGGATGGCAAGAAGACGGGTAGAAAGCCATTAGCCTGGACCCCCGAGTCAGAGAAGGCGATTGATAACATAAAGGCGGCTCTGCAAAAGCACCTCAGCCTGTTTCTGCTGGATCCGGAGAAGGGATTCGTGGTCAGGACTGACGCCCTTGACTACGCGGTCAGAGCTGTCCTTGAGCAGGTCCGGGAGGATGGGAACCAGGTTCCCGTGACTGTTTGGAGCCGAGTCCTGGCCGCAGGTGAGCAACGAACGTGGGCACCGCGGGAGAAGAAATCATACACCATTGTCTGTGCGTTGCGCAAGTGGGCGGGCCACATCGGACTCCAAACAGTGACGGTATGCAATGAACACCAGGTGCTGCAGTCCTAGCAGAAGGAGCATGTGCTCACGCCGTCCGATCCTGCCGCGCGCTGTGCACGATTGCACAAGATGCTAGCAAAATTCAACCTGACGGTGGTGTATATGCCGGGCCGGCCCAACACAGTGGCTGATTGCCTGAGCCGGTGGGCATATGCTGCCTCTGAGAGTCTGGCCAATATCTCTATGCATGGAGAGGGACTGAGACAGTCGAAGCCAAGCGCATCAACGAGCAGGAGGAGCGCTTGGAGCGCGGAAACGCTCATTGCTTCGTTGTCATGGCCCAGCGGTCAAAGGACACCAAGAGCGAGCGGTGAGTCTCCCTCACCCGACGGGAAGCCTCCGTGGCGTGTGAGAGACAAGCTGCCACAGAAGCGTGTTTCCGCACAACCAAGGCTGGCCCTCTGACATTGTGTCTGGCAGAGAACTGGGACGAGGACTACGCAAAGTCGGAGTACGGGGCCACCCATGGGGAGGCCAGCTCCAAGCCTGAGTCCGAGCTGGCGTGGCCAGCGGGACCCCGTGTTGACGACAGCAACCTCTTCTTGTATGACAAGTTGCTGACCCCAGAGACAGGCGTGGACCTGGTGGTCTCGGAGTGGCACGGCCAATAGCTACTGCACCCGGGAGTCGCGAACATGCGCTTAGACATGTAGCAGCACTTCAACATTCCTCCTGAGCTCTACAAGGCACTCAAGGGAGTTTGTGGTCGATGCCAAGAATGCCAGGCATTCAAGCCGCTCACCGATCTCAGGCCGGCAAAAGCCGACGGGACCCCCGTGCTGGATGTCCCAATGGAGAGTGTGGCCAACCACAAGTTCGCCATGTGTGCAGTCCGACACCGGAAAGGGGTACATCCCTGTGTCATCCTCTGCGTTGACCGCTACAGCGGATACCTCATCGTGGTGCCCCTGCGGGACAAGGGTTTGAGCCGAAGCAAGCGCGCCAGATGATCACTGTTTAGCACCTCCAAGGCCATCTACAGTGACAATGGTGTCACTTTACCGGCGGGTGGTTCCGTACCATGTGCCGATTGATTGGCGTACGCCACGCAAGGACCGTAGCCTGCCACAACTGGTCAAATTGCGCCGAAGTAGCCAAATGTCAGATCTTTTAGCAGCTAAAGAAGCTGCACCTCGAGAGTCCCAATCTCAACTGGCTGACCAGCATGTGGCGTGCCATCGAGGCGTACCACGACCAGCAGACCCCGTCTGGCTACTCCCCCCACCAGATTCTATTCGGGGAGGACCGCGTTGCGCAGGGTCTTATGTTGGCGACCCTGGGGAAGGCATGTGACTGTGCGGAGTTCATGGCCAATGCAGAGGAGATGGCAGCCAAGGTCACTGAAGCGCTCACAAAGGCGCACGAATGCGCCGCTACTACCAAGAGAGGGCGCCAGTGCAAAGTACCATATCGGCGGCGCTGTGTGGCGGTAGCGCCCCTCCAAACTCAGTGTGCACTGCAAGGCCACGTATTACGTCCCCACCGAGGTCCCAAGACGACTCGGCGAGGATACATATACCCTCAAAGTCAGGGAGTGCCTGTTACGAGATCGGCATCACACCCAGATGAAGTTGCGTGTTCCTGACCCACGAGGCAAGCATCTCCAGGTCAACTACACCAACCTGGAGGTGAAAGAGGAGAATTAGTACAACGTGTCGGTGATCGTGGATTGCTGCCCAGCCCTTGATGTACCTGGGGGCTACGAGTTCAATACGCAATGGGATGGCTTTGGACAAACTCATGCGGCGTGTGAACGGGCGTCGGCATTTATGCCAGGCTACATCCAATGCTTCATAGACTTGCTCAAGCGCAGCAAGATCGACTTGTAGGTGACGGATGCGTGCGTTCCCAAGAAAGCATGATGCACCTGCCTTCCTCTCCGTGAGTGACTGAGCGATAGGGACCCTGTTTGATATCTCGTGTCGATTCACTCGGTCATCCGAGGGTGGTCTCAGGCGGCGTGGCACCATGATAATACCGGTGCGCACGGCACTTGGAGTCACCTGCCCCACCCCGCCGATGACAGCATGTATGCTACAGAAGCTGGCACTCAGTTCGCTCCTGCAACTCCCACAGTTGTACGCCCGCATCGGGGTGTGTGCCCGGTCTAGTGCCCGTGTAGGCCATAGGTACGTAAGTATCCGCTTTCAGGACCCCGCACCCACAACTCCAGGTGGCCATGGGCTTAGTCTGGTTCCGCTCACCAAGCGGTATCTGTGATTGGTCGCATCCCCCGTACGAGGAATACTCGTTGAAGAGCGGTGAGCAGAATCAAGCACACCTGGGCTGCCGCCCCTGTCTTCTGTACAGATTTGCGACAGCAATTGATCAATTGATCCGTTGCCAATCAGCCTGCACCAGCGGGAATTCATATCTATCATTTTATCACAGACGCCAGTTGCCGCAGTTGCAAATTACGTCGTCGCCTTTACCAGGGCTCTGCAAAGCCAAATTTATAAAGCGATTTTTCAGAAAGTATCACTCGACATATATCCTACTGTACACAGTCAAATTGCTGACTAATCGCAGGGCTTCGCCAATTTTTTCCTTAAAGAAACATCCCAAGAGCGTGCTTTTGCCCCCCACATCTGATAACAAGCGAGCCTGTGCAACCTTCTAAAGGTGACCTAAAGTGCATCATAGTCACCGTTGATGGGTGTTTGCCCCAGCAACCCCATTATGACCCCATTGGATACCCACTCCATGTGCCCAAAGGGTTATCCATTTTTGGGGTGACCACAAAATGGAACAATCCCGTGTACTCCCTGACTTAGTACATGGAAAAATATGTTGAGTTGATATAACGTCCCTCCTTGCATGCAAACACACACGGGGCATATCACAAGACACGTTCAAAGCATGCAAGTCATATGCAACACACATGGCCATATTTCGAGCATGCACACCGAGAGATAGATGAGAATATAGGCACACTTTGGTCCTAGGGTGCTAGGTTGGGTAGAGAAGGCTTGGGTAGGATTATAGGCCATACTTGAGGTCACTTCATGTGCAGATTCGGCAGGTGCACCATTGCAAGATGAGCCCACCAATGGACCTCATGTTAAGTGGAGCCCTTTGTACGTCACCCAAATCGCTAATTTATAACCTGAGTGCCGCCCAAAGACGGGCGGACACTGCACCCGAAGCGATGCGGTGCAATCAATGTGCGCCGGTTGTGTTTATCCACTTTTTCATGTGCCCACTTGAAGATCTCCCCATGCAACCTTTTCAAGCGCTCCAAGTGGAGCCCAAAGGCGGAATGAAAGGTCATCGGTGTCAAGATATGATATTCAAAAGAATTCGCTGGCTACTCGATGTGTGGGAGTGTTCTGTCCATTTTTCATTTTTGTTGACCAATTTCGCTTTTTTGAGCCGTCATGATGTCAAGTGGTGACCCTGTTTGTCCGCATTGCGCTCCATTGAATTCATCACCCTCATATCTTTTGAAGAAGTGTACTTCAGTGCAAACCATATCTTAGGCCCACCGAATAACTCCACCTAGGCCAGGCACATCAAGGCCTTCTTGTGGGAGATTTGGGTCAACCCCAAATCATGGGCCCACTTGTGAACCCCATCATTCCCGAATGCAGGGAGGTTTTGTCGACACCCAAGAGATGTGTTGGACACAAAGGACTGGAGTCCATGTTTAGGACGTACTCCGGTCAAAGTCGGACACTTGCCACATTTGTCCCAGCCCTCAGTGTGCGCATTTTTGGCTATCTTTGGCCATTTTGCACAATTTTGACCCGACATGCACTATGTTCAGCCCCCTCGTGCACGCCAGGTGCATGGATCAATGGACCACTCATGGTACGTTGCTTATGCATGCGGGTCCCCACGCCTCATATGACACGTGGGCGGACCAATGCGCCCACTCATAAGGAGCCACCGCTAGATGAGTGTGTGCAATTTTGCCATTTTGGCAATTGTGGGTTCAACTTAGGCCACGACCACTTCACGGCTCGCAGAGACCTTTGAAAAGGAAGTACGTGTCGGCCCACCATCGCCTCCCATTGGGTCCCACGCAGAATACTAAGTTTCATCTGCAAGGAATCATGGGGCAATACCCTTGGGGATAGTTTTTTTTTGGCCCATTTAGGGGTATGCAAAATCACCCCATTTTGGACCCAAGCTTTAGCCCTTCATGTGGCCTGTTGGCGAACTGATATTTCCGGGGCCATGAGGAGTATCCACCTATTTCAAAGTTCTACACTTAGATATTAGTCTTAGATCCGGCCTCCTGGTTAATGAGCTATTCGATCAGCCTTGGCTGCCCGGGCCACCCATGAGAATAAACCGAAATCTGCCTATTTTTGCCATTTATGCACCCTGATGTCGGTGTCAGTGTTCCTTGAATCGGTTTGACAGTGGGAGTGGGTACGAGTTGAGAAACTCAAACAACCTGCCTCCTTCCGAATATCTTGATCCTGACATCTCCTACCATCTTTGCTTAGTGACCTAATGTGATTCCTTTTGTCACATAGGGTCTGCTATTTCTGCTCTTCGTATGTTTGTTGCATATGCTTCACTCCCCAACATCTTCGTGTCCATCCGCCACTGAGTAGCCTCTTGCATACCCAAGTGGTCCTCCTCGAGTTGTTGCAGCCTTGCTCCTGTGACTTTCCAGGGGTGTGCAATTTTGCAGACTGGGTTGTGAGTTTTTGACGCATTGAGGCAAACCAAGGAAGGACCAAGCAAAGGGGCAAAACAACGCACCAAGGAACGATGCCTAAATCAGGTCAAGCAGCCATGGACGTGGCCGACCAGAGACGGGGCAAGCCAAACTTGCGTCCCTACCACTGCTGCTGGCAGTGGGAATACGACATGGGATGATGAACTCGGGAACTACGGGTTGACGGACAAGAAGATGAAAAGGTTAATGACCGTGATGGGCACATTCGCCAAGTAGGGGGCCAAGATTTCGGTCCCACTGAACTTGAAACGTTGTTGACATTTGCGCTTCAAGGGTAAGGACCTCGTCTTCCACTTACAAAAAACCCGCGGTCCCCGGACTTGAAAGTAGTCCTGGACACAGGAGCAACAGTATCTCTAATACCCTTCAAACTACTAACGGGCTATGAGTACACTGTTGAAGCCGTCTAAATTATCATAGCCCTACACGATGGTCGTAGTACTATTACTAGCCTCGGCACGGTGAAAAGTGTGGTGGCACTTTTGAATACGATGTTTTCACGGGAATGATACACCATGGACAGGTGCGATTTGGTCAATGCAGCTTACTTTTGTGGGAAACATCCAGGATTGAAGAACACTTCACCCCAAACGAATTGCTGACTACATTTTTTGTTGTGTGCGACGGCATCGATTCGGTGCTGCTGCACGGCAACCTTCGCTTAACCACTCCAAAGACCGAACTATAGGAATGCCCCCGATTAAGCATTTCAAGCATGAGTGCCATCAGCCGAATGCTCACGCCGTCCCAACCTCCGTTTCCTTGTTTCCACTTGAAATGAGTGATGTCAAAGGGGAAGGTTTCGACAACAACGAGCAGCATTCATTGACACTTTGCTTTTACCATAAGAAGATGTTGAACAGAATTTTTGTCCCCTCTTAATAGATAGACATACCCATCAAAGGTGCTACTTTTTGTACTGAGTTTCTTTTATCTTTTGGTTCTCACATGATTGCTAAGGGTGAAGGGCATTGAAAATGCTCATGATAGAGATGCAGCTGCAAATATAGTGTCTCATGCACGGTTCGCTGACCTAGTTGCAGTACACAGGCGGGTCGAAATGACTTCGGATTTTTTGCATTCACCATATATTACCCTAGCACAATAAGACGGGGTATATAGATATTCCGGGATCAGAACTTGATTGCCAAACTATATCCGGAAAAACGACATGGGGTGTGGCAATCCTTCTTAAACAATGATCCGTGGTCGAAAATGTTAATGTATGCCCTGTTGTCAATTTCCAAAATGGGCACTGCATCATAGCAGGCATCAACGGTTGCAAAATGTGAATTGAACCATGCAACACTTTCTTAGCAATGCATGTCATCACCATGGTTCTCAACCCGCCACTACTTGGCATTGCACATTCCAAGGCTCAAAGTAAGGACAAAAATACCTTTTTATGTGACCTACGATAATGATGCCACCGAAACGGAAAATTTCAAAAAAGATTTTGTTGTGGAGCTAACTAATCCGCAACATCAACATGTGTTGTGAGCAAAATTTTCATGCATCACGATGGATCGTCTCATTTTTTGCCCAAACCACAAGTTACAAGGCTCTCAAATCACATGGGTGCCAGGACATTGCCCACTTCGAATCCATCCTATTATTTGGGAATCCGGTACGAATGGCGATGCAACTATGCTGCACTCTCCCATTCTGATATGTAATTCGATGCCTTCCAAGGCAATTCTTTCTCTTTTGTATGTTCGTAGGAAGTCATTTAATGTTTCTAAGAATATGACTAGTGGACAAGGTGAAAGGTAGCAGCACTACTTTTGAAACACTATATAGTGTTCCATTGGACACTGAGCTTGCTCTACGGGGCATCTCACTTGTAGTGCGACGGTGGGATAGAAATTGAGTTGCAATATGTAGTTTTACAAAAGACAAGTAGACTATGTGAAGTGCTGTGCAAAAAGTTATGTACAGAAAGCCAATTGAGTTATTCCGTTGTACATATCTGCCGCATATTCTTTCATCATCTTTGGACATGTGATAATACAAAAAATCATTAACACTTACAATGAATGCAGCTTATCACTTAGCAAATGCTATACAATGTAAGAAAAATATGATGCCCGACACCGTTTATGCGTGCTTCAGCCAAGTTTGCTAATTCAACTCGCGCATTTGTTAACTTCGAAACTAGAATTCCAAAATCGGATCCATGCTGTATTCCGTAACAAAACCCCCCAAAATTGGTGCAATATTCAGAACTTGTTTGTAGAAATCCGAGCACTGTACATAAATGCTGCACCCATGGTGCGCACAATTTAGGAGAATTGCTGGAATTTTTCTCCCTATTCCGACGGTCCCACAAAAAGTATGACAAAAGTATGGCAGAACAACATTGCCACCCAAAAAAATCAAGAAAACAGGCACCACACAACTTTTTCGCAATCAAAATTGAATGTCCATTGTACAGAGCAAAATGATTGATGTACGGTGCAGTAATATTCAGCGGAGGGCATTTTCACCATCTACGGAGGCATATGATTCATCAAGATCCTCAGGTTCAGGTTGACAAAACGTTCAGATAGATGGGGATGCTCTAAATGCTCTAAACGTCGGACTTGAGGCTGTGAAATGTAGTAGCATCATGATTCACTGCCTTTCTATGCAACTCATATTGTATGCATAAAAAATCACTGAAACATTGCGAACAATTCACAATAGTAACTAGAACCCGCTAATTAGAATAGCTTTGGTTGCACAAAGCAGGATTACCGCCTCCAACCCAAACCAAAAACGTTGCATTGTTCAGCTTTAAACAAAAAAAATAGCATTTACAATGCACTCTTCAAAGCATCCATAGTGAGGCACGTGCTGCGCAACATAGCACCTCGGCTGCCATCTGAAAAACAAAACAATGCCGTCAAGCAAATTATCTAAATACAAAAAATTGCACAGTGCGTGCACGGTACATGCAGTTCGTCCTTTGCATTTGAAACATTTGTGAAAACAACGAAATTACCAATGTTTCTTTTTTTGTGTGGGAAACTACTTAGCACACAGCCGAAGAGCTGCTACGCGGATTGGACCGCCAAATAGCAAACATTTGTTGCAAAGCTACCTTTACTTCTCACTTTCCACTTTTTGCCAGCGGTCAAAGCTACCTCAAGAGCTTCGCACCGTGCACACCCCGCCAAACACCGGTTTCTCATTTTGGGGGACATTGCCGTTTGATTGTACCATTGCTCTAATCGGAAGCTTTCTTGAGAGAAATGCCAAGATGTCTTTTGTCCCCGAATGCAATACACTGTAGAACCACCTCTGGATGCCTCAGAACGGTCGACATACATGTTAACATGTATTGCCGTTGTGGGTTGTGTTGAGTTTGCATTCGCTTCCCTCTCATTAGTAAGTTTCAACTCGCAGCATGGTATCAGCAACATATTGCAACTTCATGTAACCTGTGCAGCAACTTCTTTCGGTCCCAGCAGCTTGCTTTGGTCCTGGGGTAAAGCTGTTGCCAGCGAGATGTATTTGTCTCCTCGCGTTCCCGACCTCTTTGGTAATTGCCTTGATGGCATAATTTTTGAGAGTTGCACACGAAGGGGAAAAGTACGGTGCTCCTGGTCAGAACTCTGATGGACACTTCCACCAATATTGAAGCGGCACTTTTTCTTTGCTGCATGCAATTGGCTTCCAACTCTTCAATGCAGTAAGGATTCTGAACAGCAAAAAACAGCGCCTAGAATGACAGCAATAACATCATCCACCACCAAGTGGCTTCAGCATATGTTGATCTTCATTGGCAATTACCAATTATTGCAACAACCAACAAAACTCTTCCACTTTGGGCATGCTAAGGACAATGTAACCTTGCAAGAGCTACTGGATTGCCACCACTCAACAGCATATAGGGGGTGGCTGCGCACCGCGCGCACCGCACGCCCCCCGTGTTCACCGTGTATGCACCACGCAGGCACTGTGCATGCACATGCCCGCCACCGGATCCAAACTACCGCAAATGG
This sequence comes from Eutreptiella sp. 'Long Island Sound 2002', assembly GCA_964036045.1. NCBI lineage: Eukaryota > Euglenozoa > Euglenophyceae > Eutreptiales > Eutreptiaceae > Eutreptiella > Eutreptiella sp. 'Long Island Sound 2002'. Next base: position 71,905,163 of record OZ038378.1, read on the forward strand.
TCCCCCATCACAAGCCCTCAAAATTGTGTCCGTTTGAGGTCTTCAAACTATGGTATACTTGTCCTGGGTGATTTTGGAGTGCCCTAGGGGTTCCCAAATGGTTGCATTTGGTTCCTTGGTTGGGGCTTTGACTGTTGTAACTTGTTGGTGGCTGCCAGATGACTGTCCAGCATTATTGGAATTTTCAGGACTCCTCCTCGTCGTGTGCCTTGCATGTGATCTTGGTGAGGCCCCGCTCTGGGATACCCACAAAAAAAACAAAACAACATTTCATGGCCTGCATGTCTGCCGTGGAAGCATGGGGAACGACGCAACACCACAAGAGACCTGAAATCGCAGGTTCAAACACATACCAGTGATCGACGAACGACAAGAAGAAGCTCCCGTGCACCAGTCCCACAAAAAGCCGCCTCCAATGCAACTGCATGTGCATCACATCCAATACCAATGGCTAAAGTTAGGGCGGGAAGATGGGCACAACAGCAAACAGTGGTGCACATCAGGAGACATATCCGGCACCAATATGACCGCTCATGCACACACAGTACCCTCCAAACTCGGTGTGTGAGCTCTTGGTACCCCCCTACGATACACACTGCGCGCTCCATGCCTGCGACACCCCCATAGCTGAGTGGGAATCAAACACGATGCAAATTGGTGTGAGAAAATGGAACACACTCAAGCACACTGAAAAAAGGCGGGGGGGGGGGGGGGGGATAAAGAGCCTTGTTGTAAGGAGAAGATGGCTCTCAGGCTTCAAGGTATGTTTCGTTGTTTGGTGCAATGTGGACATGCTCCACTGCAATGTAAGGACCAGTGGCACAAAACCCACAGCAACGCATCTGAGAATGTTCAGGGAATCTCAAGAGGTGCAGAGGACCTCCAGGAGGAGCTCAGGAATCATAGGAGGAAACATCATTTTGGGGGCAGGCCCAAACCTCTTGGGGTCCAAATTGCTGTTGTGTAACACAGGGGGGTCGCAGCAACAGGCCATACGCCGACTCCTTCCCGCTTCCGTGCCACTTTCAGGGAGGGTGGGGGGGGGGGGGGGGGAGCTAGAGGGGGGGGTATGACCTAGATTATGAGAGAGATTTGTTGAACTAAAAAGAGAGGGCTCTGGACCCCTACATATATGGTTTGAAATGGCCGTCTCATCGCGCTCATAACTTGGAGTTGCAGATGTAGGGGCAAAAAATGTTGCAACAGGGGGGGGGGGGGACTTTTGTTTTAAGGGGATTTAATGGGGACAAAATCAGAATTGGCTACTTCACCCCTGCCTTCTCGGGGGCCCACAAGTGGGCGGGAATGCTACGTAACCCCTGCGCTCTCGGGTCCCCAACAAAGGGGACAAAATCAGAATTGGCTGCATGTCACCTGCCTTTGCATAGTAGACTCTTGGTGAGCTATGGGGGAAAAAATGGAAAAAACACCTTCAAGGCCCTTGTAATTGAGTAGGGGACTTTAGCTACCACTGGGAATTGAACCAAGGGCCCTCTGTTTGTCAGTACGGTGTCCCACCAACTAGGGTAGTGGCCATCTCTGAGAAGCTCTGCTTAGAGGTGGGATAGTTATGTTGGGCGGACTGAAAAATTACCCATTTTTGACCATTATTGATTTCTCCTGAAAATTCGGAGTATATTGAGTATGGACACAAATGGTGAAAACACAATTTTTTACCCTTTGCCACATCAGGCAAAATTTGCTTTCTTGCTTTCAGCGCCTTTGGCGCCGATGGTCCGGCACTTTGGTGCCAATTTCTAGGGTGGGGGGCGAGGGGTCGGCGTAAAGGACCCGGGCCCGGCGACCCCCCCCCCGTGTTGTGTACAGAAAATTCCGTAGGTTCATGGGCTGGGTTACCCATCTCCTAGACCCCTGTGTCAGCCCTATGGAATGTGGTGCGGCAGAGGGACCCGCTTGACGAGACCATGTCTGGTCACTGGAGGAGCTTAACTGCCAGGTCAGCAGTACAATCAGGTACCCACCAATCTTAATCAACGGCAGCATCATTGGAGGCAGGGGAAACCCTATGGACAGCCCACCTGCCCTGTACCCTGCACTTTTGCCTGGGCTGCCCTTGGCACTGGTCGCACCCCGCCACCATTAATCAGGTGGGAAGTGGTTTGCTGCAGTGCAGGGCTAAGATGCAAAGATGTCGGCCACACAACTTCAGGCATAGATGGGGCTTCTCTGGACGCAAACGGGATCGAGCACTTTCAAAGGGCAAAGAGCAGGGAGAAGCAAGCTCCATGCAATGTGTGCAACGACATAATACATTCCCTCTGATGTAGCAACGCACAATGTGCTGGTGCACCACCCACACCATACCACGTAGTCTGCTGTGACCCACTGTGCTGGGCCAGTCTTGCTACACTGTTTGCGCTGCTGTACCCCTGCCAAAATGCACAAGCTGCTGCACCACATGGCAATCCTTCAGTCATGTATTTGAGGCAGCATCCAAATGCCTGACACTGGACTCTGAAACATCGCACCTGGAAACAAATGGGCTGTCCAATTCACCTGACTGTACTCGCTGTGGTGACATTGGTTCTGAAAACCTCTCCTGAAATCAAAGGCACTGGTGAGTTATTGCTTGTAGATATTCATGTGGTATCTGACAAATTGGTTAGAGTAAAGACTTAAACACTTTAACACTTACGATTTCCAACCATAGGTTGTCTCACAGCTCATTCATACATGCCATCATTAGGGATAGGGGCTGGGAGCTATGGCTCTCAATCATGAAAAACCCAAGCACACTGCACTGCTTTGGTGTGCATGGTGTGCTGAGTGCTTTTGACACATGTTGAGGACATGCCTTTACAACAAATCAGGACTGTTACAAACCACTGCCAGTTCTGCCAAGGCTTGCAGAACTTGGACTGCAGGCAATGTAGTGAATCGTGCACAGATGAGCAGCCAGGCCTCCTGCTGCATGCACATTGAAAGCTCCATAAATATTCTGGCCCATCACTTCAAGAATCTTTCACTTCGAGCCCCCACCAGTTTCCGTGACGCATGGGCGATGCACAACACACAATGTAGCCATGGCGCAAGCAAAAATGCAACCGACATGGACAAACACATGGGCCGTTTTGCAGATAACGCGCCAACAAGTGATTGTGTCATGGGTTGGTTTACAGCTAAGAATCGTGGGAAACACCAGCTGGAGAAATACAACATTAGCAAAACGAGCTTCCAGAAATGCCTGACACAAAGGGTAAACGATAAAAGCACAACCAAGAGAGGGTTTTGCACCGCAATGGCAGCAAGGCATAGCCATGTACAGGCGACCACTGTCAACACCACACTTCCCACACTCTCACCCTCACCACCTAGCCTCAATTTTGGGGGAGGGGGGGTCCAGATAGCGCCTTCGCAGGGGGATGCAGCAAGGATTTGGTGGGTTGGTCTCATGTCTGACCTCCCACTCCCAAAGCTCTTTGAAAAAAAATTTTCACGTCTGGTGCCGTTTTGCATCTTGCAAAGCATACTAGAATACTGGCGACGAGGGGGTCTAGAATGGTGCTACGCACGAATTCAGCTGCAGGCTCCATCCCCCCCTCTGCACACATGCTCATCTAAAACCTATGGGATGAACCCCTCACCCTTTTTGGGCAGCAATCCAGCATTCTTGTTCGCGCTGTATGCAACGCTTGTTGCGGCCGCCGCACAATGAATGCAGACATTCCAAGAGTGACATCTGCCAGAAGTGTTCCTCCTGGGCAGCACCGGTGCAGCATCAGCTGGATGACCTTAACACTGAATCCGCAGAACTGGCTGCTGCACGAACAAGCCCCTACAACTGAGCCAGGCGGACACAGACCGGTGCAGATACGCGGTGGCAACAACTGCAAGTGTTGCAGCGATCTGCAGGGAACGAACCCCCACGTGTCTCATTCTGCCTCTGCTGGCGATGCAATCATTTTTTTCATCAAGAAGAACTCGTGCACCTCCTGCGATCGCGGCAGGTCCAAAGAGCTCAAGGTCCGCACGTCATACACGGTGATGAACGAGGATTGGGCCTTCTGCAGGATCTCCGTCTTTGCATTGAGGTACTGGTTCGGGGTGATGTGGTTCTTCTCGCACAGCGAATACTCCTCCTTGGATAGCTTGTCCACCCCAGGCTTACCTGTCAGGTCCAGGGGGATGCCCCACTCGATCATTGGGGGTGGCTCCGCATTGGGGTCTGGCCTCTTCCCTTTCTTGACATCCTGCATGGCCTCCCACTCTGACTTTGAACCCAACAGCCGCTTGAACGCCACTATCCAGGCCTCAAAGTCCGAGTCCGTCTCAGTAATGACATCCAGTGTCTTGCCCTTCTTGAACTCGAAAGAGAAGGACCGATAGAAGTACTTGTGCAGGTTCGTTGGGGTGATGGTCTGGGTGGGGCTGGGGTTGTACGACCCCTCATCATCATCAAGCCCCTCATCGGCACCCTTTTTGGTGCCCTTCTTAGAGCCATCGAACTGCTCGAAGGCCGGGGTGTACTGGCCAAGGATGATGCGCTTGATATCCTTGAAGTACACAGTGGTTGTGGGGCGCTTGCGGTTCACAGGCAAGCCAGAGTCGTCCATTTCACAGGACAGGAACTTCTTCCGGTCCTCGATAAAGAAGTATCGCTTGCGGGCGCTGCCTTTGGAGGGGATCTTCGTCATACGGCACCCGTGTTCGAGGTACTGAATCACTTGCTCCACAAGCCCCTCCAAGTGCCGCTCCTTCTTCATGGCCTCCTGCATCTGATCCTTTTTGACCCGCATCTGGTGCTCCTGGATGCGGGCCTTGTACACCTCAGCGTCCTTCTCCAGTTGCTTCTTCCGATTGTCCTCCTCCACCAACTTCCGCTCGAAATTCACCTTCTCTTTCTCAAAATAATCCTCCATCATCTGCCGGAGGCGCTCAGTCGCAGGCTTCTCCTGCGCATCCAACTTCAGCAGTGTAGGGAGGAAGCTCTGAATCTTGTCAATGTCGTCCTGGATCTTCTTCTCCCCGATGTCTGCACTCACAATCCGCCCAATTCCCACAGCTGCACGCTCCTTGTTCAGGATTCGCACCTGCTCCAGGACCTTCTGATTAGACTCATCGATCGAGGCCAGCCACTGTTGCCGCTGCGCCTGCCTCTGCTCGAAAATCTTCTGCCTCTTGTCCTTGGTTTCCTCCCGCCCTTGCAGGATCAAATCCCTGCCCCGCGTGTGGTCCTGTGTCAGCACGTTCAATTGATTGCGGGCCTTCTCAATGGCCATATTGCGTGCATTGAGCTCCTCCTCAATGGCGCCAATCTCCTCCTTCAACTTGTTCGCCTTCTCCTCCTCCTCCTGCTTCTTCTTCCGGATCTTGTCCAACTGCTTGTCAAACTCTTTGATCTTGCGGTCGCGCTCAGCATTCAGCTCTGCATTTACTAGTAGCTTCTGCTTCAGCTTCTCCTCCAGCTCCTGCAGATTGCTGTTAGACTTCTTCTCCTCCTGCTCAATTATCAGCTGCGCCTCCTTTTGAGCTTGGGCGCGCATGTCTGCCTGCGCCTTTGCGCGAGCCTCCTCTCGCTTCTTGTTAATGGCAGTGATGCGCTTGAACTCCTCTTCTTGGATATTCTGCACGGGTTTTGGCTGATCAAAAATGCACGGCTTGTAATCATGAACAGCTTTGGCAATGGCGAGCTCGTCCTTCAACTCCAAAATATCCTGCTCCAAGCGCCATTTCTCGACGCTGAGGTCTCTTGAAGCTGGGCCGACTCCTGCACCACCCATGACGTTGCAAATACGCTTTGCAGTGTTCAAAGTGTGATACGTCTCCTCGGCATGACTCTCATCGTCAAACACCCACATGAAAATCATGCTCTTGGTCGGCTTATTTAGCTCATTCTGCAGATTGTGCTTCTCCTGATTGTACGCTCTCCGCAGCAGCGACGTCAGCTTAGACTTAGTAAATGGGATTCGCAACCGATTGCAACGGATGGCTCCCAACACAGAGACTAGTGCCGTATGGGACTTGTGGGTCTTCTCGTACTTGTTGAGGTGATCAAGGTTGATGCCGCACAGCGGGGGCCTCTCACTGTCACCGAGGCTGATCAAGTAACAACTATTGCTCTCAATTCCATTTTCAACAGCCTCCAGATTGGGGTACTTCAGAATCGCCAGGACACACTGGGACGGATTGTACGGAGGGAAGGGGTCCTTCTCTCTGGACTCATCCAGTACTTCCATGAACACTTCTTCAGCATTGGCTGCCACCTTTTTCAGGGCCTCTGCAGCATCAGCCGCACTGTTCACCTGCTGCTTGGTCACATTGCACACGCTCGGCCCCTCCTTGACGGAGTCAATCACAACCCCACTCACATTTTCAATATTGAGCAGGTCGGTCACATTCTCCGTCACTCCGAGGACATAAGCTTGGATTTGGATCACATATTCCCCCAAAGGATGAGAAAAAATGTTTGCAAGGAGGCTTTGGGCAAGACTGCTCTGGGCAGCAGGGGCGGAGGAGCCATACAAAAACTGCCTTTTGGGAAGGGCCTTTGCTCCGTACGTGTACACAACGGTGTTGCGAGCCTCCACCATCAGGTCCTTGGCAGCTTCACTGAGCTGGGTGCTGTAGATCTCAGAGAATTTTGTGTTCGGGCCATAGACCCTGTCGAATGAAAAGTTGGCATCGTTCACAGGAAAAGATGTGTCCAGGAGTTCTTGAGGGGCCTTGTATGAGACTGCGCGACCATCAGCACTGCGGACGCATGCCACACTGCCCTGGGGTTGTGAGAGGCAAATTGACAGTTCTACCTCCATTGCAGCGCACACTTTACAAGCTCATCAGATTCACAACAGCAGCAGCACCACCACCAATCTTCACCGCCTTAGAAGTACCTTGGGAGTACAAGAACAAACCTGCACAGTACATGATGCAAGAATCAGCAGCTTGTGGGCCCTCTGTCGGTATGGTCAAGGAACAGGGCCTTACGTGCAGCACAGAATGGGGGCACAGCCTATAGCATCGTGTGTCTTTGCTCCTTTCAGCTTGTTGCCCCATTTGCACCTTTTGTTTATGTTGTGCATTAGCCACCTACTGCTGATCTCCGGTGCCAGATCAACATTTCTGCGGACCCGACCCTACTAACCACTGGGATGAGATGTCGGTGTCCACGCTTTGCTGTGTGGCCCCTTGTTTAGAGACTCACAATCCATGCTTTGTTGCGTGGCCCCTTGAGTTGGGGTTAGGGACTCGCAATCCACGCTTTGTTGCGTGGCCCCTTGTTTAGAGACTCACAATCCACGCTTTGTTGCGTGGCCCCTTGAGTCGGGGTTAGGGAGGCACAATCCACGCTTTGTTGCGCGGCCGCGTGTTTAGGGACTCGCAATCCACCCTTTGTTGTGTGGCCCCTTGAGTTGGGGTTAGGGACTCACAATCCACGCTTTGTTGCGTGGATCCTTTGGTTGGGGGTTAGGGACTCACAATCCACGCTTTGTTGCGTGGTCCCTTTGGTTGGGGTCAGGGACTCACAATCCACGCTTTGTTGCGTGGCCCCTTGAGTTGGGGTTACGGACTCGCAATCCACGCTTTGTTGCGTGGCCCCTTGAGTTGGGGTTAGGGACTCACAATCCACGCTTTGTTGCGCGGCCCCTTGAGTTGAGGTATACTACTCACCGTCCACGCTTTGTTGCGTGGCCCCCTAAGTTGAGGTTAAGGACTCACAATCCACGCTTTGTTGCGCGGCCCCATGAGTTGGGGTTCACTACTCACCGTCCACGCTTTGTTGCGTGGCCCCTTGAGTTGGGGTTCAGGACTCGCAATGCACGCTTTGTTGGCCCCTTGAGTTGGGGTTAGGGACTCGCAATCCGGGCATTGTTGCGCGGCCCCTTGAGTTGGGGTTAGGGACTCGCAATCCACGCTTTGTTGTGTGGCCCCTTGTTTAGAGACTCACAATCCACGCTTTGTTGCGTGGCCCCTTGAGTCGGGGTTAGGGACTTGCAATACACGCTTTGTTGTGTCACCCCTTGCGTTGGGTTTAGCGACTCACGATCCATGCTTTGTTGCGTGGCCCCTTGAGTTGGGGTTAGGGACTCTCAATCCACCCTTTGTTGCGTGGATCCTTGAGTTGGGGTTAGGGACGCGCAATCCACGCTTTGCTGTGTGGCCCCTTGTTTAGGGACGCACCATTCACACTTTGTTGTGTGGCCCCTTGAGTTGGGGTTAGGGACGCACAATCCACCCTTTGTTGGCCCCTTGAATTGGGGTTAGAACTCGCAATCCACGCTTTGTTGCGTGGCCCTTTGAATTGGGGTTAACTACTCAGAATCCAGGCTTTGTTGTATGGCCCCTTGAGTGGGGGTTAGGGACTCGCAATCCACGCTTTGTTGCGTGGCACCTTGAGTTGGGGTTAGGGACTCACAATCAACAAATTGTTCCATGGTCCCTTGTTTAGGGACTCACAATCCACGCTTTGTTGCGTGGTCCCTTGAGTTGGGGTTAGGGACTTGCAATCCACGCTTTGTTGCGTGGCCCCTTGAGTTGGGGTTAGGGACTCGCAAGCCACGCTTTGCTGTGTGGCCCCTTGTTTAGAGACTCACAATCCACGCATTGTTGCGCGGCCCCTTGTCTAGCGACTCACCATCCAGACTTTGTTGTGTCGCCCCTTGCGTTGCGGCTAGGGACTCACAACCCACGCTTTGCTGTGTGGTCGCTTGGTTTGGGGGTTGGGACTCACAATCCCCGCTTTGTTGCGGGGCCCCTTGAGTTGCGGTTAGGGACTCGCAATCCCCACTTTGTTGCGGGGCCCCTTGAGTTGGGGTTAAGGACTCACAATCCACGCTTTGCTATGTGGCCCCTTGTTTAGGGACTCACAATCCACACTTTGTTGTGTGGCCCATTCAGTTGGGGTTTGGGACTCCCAATCCACGCTTTGTTGCGTGGCCCCTTGAGTTGGGGTTAGGCACTCACAATCCACGCTTGGTTGCGTGGCCCTTTGAGTTGGGTTTAGGGACTTGCAATCCGCGCGTTGTTGCGTGATCCCTTGAGTTGGGTTTAGGGACGCACAATCAACGAATTGATCCATGGTCCCTTGTTTAGGGACTCACAATCCACGCCTTGTTGCGTGGCCCCTTGAGTTGGGGTTAGGGACTTGCAATCCACGCTTTGTTGCCTGGCCCCTTGAGTTGGGGTTAGAGACTCACAATCCACGCTTTGTTGCGTGGCCCCTTGAGTTGGGGTTAGGGACTGACAATCCACCCTTTGTTGCGTGGTCCCTTGAGGGGGGGGTTAGGGACTCACAATCCAAGATTTGTTGCCTGGCCCCTTGAGTTGGGGTTAGAGACTCACAATCCACGCATCTTTGCGTGGCCCCTTGTCTAGGGACTCACAATCCACGCTTTGTTGCGTGGTCCCTTGAGTTGGGGTTAGGGACTCACAATCCATGCTTTGTTGCCTGGCCCCTTGAGTTGGGGTTAGGGACTCGCAATCCACGCTTTGCCGTGTGGCCCCTTGTTGAGAGAGTCACAATCCACACATTGTTGTGTGGCCCCTTGTGTAGGGACTCACCATCCACACTTTGTTGTGTCTCCCCTTGAGTTGGGGTTAGGGACTCGCAATCCACGCTGTGTTGAATGGCCCCTAGAGTTTGGTTTAGAGACTCACAATCCAGGCTTTGTTGCGTGGCCCCTTGAGTTGGGGTTAGGGACTCGCATTCCACGCTGTGTTGAATGACCCCTGGAGTTGGGGTTAGGGACTCACAATCCACGCATTGTTGTGTGGCCCCTTCACTTGGGGTTAGGGACTCACAATCCACGCTGTGCCGTGTGGCCCCTTGTTTAGAGACTCACAATCCACACATTGTTGTGTGTCGGGACTCACCATCCACACTTTGTTGTGTCTCCCCTTGAGTTGGGGGTTAGGGACTCGCAATCCACGCTGTGTTGAATGGCCCCTAGAGTTGGGGTTAGAGACTCACAATCCACGCTTTGTTGCGGGGCCCCTTGAGTTGGGGTTAGGGACTCGCAATCCATGTTTCGTTGCGTGGTGCCTTGAGTTGGAGTTAGGGACTCGCAATCCACGCTTTGTTGCGTGGCCCCTTGTTTAGAGGCTCACAATCCACGCTTTGTTGCTTGGCCCCTTGAGTTGGGGTTAGGGACTCGCAATCCACACTTTGTTGTGTGGCCTCTTGAGTTGGCGTTAGGGACTCACAATCCACGCTTTTTTGTGTGGCCCCTTGAGTTGGAGTTAGGGACTCGCAATCCACGCTATGTTGTGTGGCCCCTGGAGTTGGGGTTAGGGACTCACAATCCACGCTGTGTTGAATGACCCCTGGAGTTGGGGTTAGGGACTCACAATCCACGCATTGTTGTGTGGCCCCTTCACTTGGGGTTAGGGACTCACAATCCACGCTGTGCCGTGTGGCCCCTTGTTTAGAGACTCACAATCCACACATTGTTGTGTGTCGGGACTCACCATCCACACTTTGTTGTGTCTCCCCTTGAGTTGGGGGTTAGGGACTCGCAATCCACGCTGTGTTGAATGGCCCCTAGAGTTGGGGTTAGAGACTCACAATCCACGCTTTGTTGCGGGGCCCCTTGAGTTGGGGTTAGGGACTCGCAATCCATGTTTCGTTGCGTGGTGCCTTGAGTTGGAGTTAGGGACTCGCAATCCACGCTTTGTTGCGTGGCCCCTTGTTTAGAGGCTCACAATCCACGCTTTGTTGCTTGGCCCCTTGAGTTGGGGTTAGGGACTCGCAATCCACACTTTGTTGTGTGGCCTCTTGAGTTGGCGTTAGGGACTCACAATCCACGCTTTTTTGTGTGGCCCCTTGAGTTGGAGTTAGGGACTCGCAATCCACGCTATGTTGCGTGCCCCTGGAGTTGGGGTTAGGGACTCACAATCCACGCTTTGCTGTGTGGGCCCTTGTTTAGAGACTCACAATCCACGCATTGTTGCGTGGCCCCTTGTCTAGCGACTCACAATCCACGTTGTGTTGCGTGGCCCCTTGAGTTGGGGTTAGGGACTTGCAATCCACTCTTTGTTTTGTGGCGCCTTGAGCTGGGGTTAGGAACTCACGATCCACGCTTTGTTGCGTGGTCCCTTGAGTTGGGGTTAGGGACTCACCATCCACGCTTTGTTGTGTCGCCCTTGACTTGAGGTTTGGGACCCACAATCCACGCTGTTTGCATGGCCCCTTGAGTTGGGGTTAGGGACTCGCAATGCACTCTTTGTTTTGTGCCGCCTTGAGTTGGGGTTAGGGATTCACAATCCGGGCTTTGTTGCGTGGCCCCTTGAGTTGGGGTTAGGGACTCACCATCCACACTTTGTTGGCCCCTTGAGTTGGGGTTAGGGACTTGCAATCCACGCTTTGCTGTGTGGGCCCTTGAGTTGGGGTTTGGGACTCACAATCCAAGCTTTGTTGCGTGGCCCCTTGAGTTGGGGGGAGGGATTCGCAATCCACGCTATGTTGAATGGCCCCTTGAGTTGGGGTTAGGGACTCACAATCCACGCTTTGCTGTGTGGCCCGTTGAGTTGGGGTTAGGGACTCGCAATCCACCCTTTGTTGGCCCCTTGAGTTGGGGTTTGGGACACACAATCCACGCTTTGTAGCGTGGTCCCTTTGGTTGGGGTTAGGGACTCACAATCCAAACTTTGTTGCGTGGTCCCTTTGGTTGGGGTTAGGGACTCACAATCCACACTTTGTTGCGTGGCCCCTGGAGTTGGGGTTAGGGACTCACAATCCACGCTTTGTTGTGTGGCCCCTTGAGTTGGGGTTAGGGACTCACAATCCACGCTTTGTTGCGTGGCCCCTGGAGTTGGGGTTAGGGACTCGCAATCCATGTTTCGTTGCGTGGTGCCTTGAGTTGGAGTTAGGGACTCACAATCCACGCTTTGCTGTGTGGCCCCTTGTTTAGGGACTCACAATCCACGCTTTGTTGCGTGGCCCCTTGAGGTGGGGTTAGGGACTCGCAATCCACGCTGTGTTGCGTGGCCCCTTGAGGTGGGGTTAGGGACTCGCAATGCACGCCTTGCTGTGCGGCCCCTTGTTTAGAGACTCACAATCCACGCTTTGTTTCGTGGCCCCTTGAGGTGGGGTTAGGGACTTGCAATCCACGCTTTGTTGCGTGGCCCCGTGAGTTGGGGTTACGGACTCGCAATCCACGCTCCCTTGTGTGGACCCTTGAATCGGGATCAGGGACTCACAATCCACACTTTGCTGTGTGGCCGCTTGTTTAGGGACTCGCAATCCACGCTTTGTTGTGGGGCCCCTTGAGTTGGGGTTAGGGACTCACAATCCACCCTTTTCTGTGTGGCCCTGGAGTGGTGGTTAGGGACTCACAATCCACGATGTGGTCCGTGGCCGCTTGAGTTGGGGTTAGGAACTCGCAATCCACGCTTTGGTGTGTGGCCCCTTGAGTTGGGGTTAGGGACTCGCATTCCACGCTGTGTTGAATGACCCCTGGAGTTGGGGTTAGGGACTCACAATCCACGCATTGTTGTGTGGCCCCTTCACTTGGGGTTAGGGACTCACAATCCACGCTGTGCCGTGTGGCCCCTTGTTTAGAGACTCACAATCCACACATTGTTGTGTGTCGGGACTCACCATCCACACTTTGTTGTGTCTCCCCTTGAGTTGGGGGTTAGGGACTCGCAATCCACGCTGTGTTGAATGGCCCCTAGAGTTGGGGTTAGAGACTCACAATCCACGCTTTGTTGCGGGGCCCCTTGAGTTGGGGTTAGGGACTCGCAATCCATGTTTCGTTGCGTGGTGCCTTGAGTTGGAGTTAGGGACTCGCAATCCACGCTTTGTTGCGTGGCCCCTTGTTTAGAGGCTCACAATCCACGCTTTGTTGCTTGGCCCCTTGAGTTGGGGTTAGGGACTCGCAATCCACACTTTGTTGTGTGGCCCCTTGAGTTGGCGTTAGGGACTCACAATCCACGCTTTTTTGTGTGGCCCCTTGAGTTGGAGTTAGGGACTCGCAATCCACGCTATGTTGTGTGGCCCCTGGAGTTGGGGTTAGGGACTCACAATCCACGCTTTGCTGTGTGGGCCCTTGTTTAGAGACTCACAATCCACGCATTGTTGCGTGGCCCCTTGTCTAGCGACTCACAATCCACGTTGTGTTGCGTGGCCCCTTGAGTTGGGGTTAGGGACTCGCAATCCACTCTTTGTTTTGTGGCGCCTTGAGCTGGGGTTAGGGACTCACGATCCACGCTTTGTTGCGTGGTCCCTTGAGTTGGGGTTAGGGACTCACCATCCACGCTTTGTTGTGTCGCCCTTGACTTGAGGTTTGGGACCCACAATCCACGCTGTTTGCATGGCCCCTTGAGTTGGGGTTAGGGACTCGCAATGCACTCTTTGTTTTGTGCCGCCTTGAGTTGGGGTTAGGGATTCACAATCCGGGCTTTGTTGCGTGGCCCCTTGAGTTGGGGTTAGGGACTCACCATCCACACTTTGTTGGCCCCTTGAGTTGGGGTTAGGGACTTGCAATCCACGCTTTGCTGTGTGGGCCCTTGAGTTGGGGTTTGGGACTCACAATCCAAGCTTTGTTGCGTGGCCCCTTGAGTTGGGGGGAGGGATTCGCAATCCACGCTATGTTGAATGGCCCCTTGAGTTGGGGTTAGGGACTCACAATCCACGCTTTGCTGTGTGGCCCGTTGAGTTGGGGTTAGGGACTCGCAATCCACCCTTTGTTGGCCCCTTGAGTTGGGGTTTGGGACACACAATCCACGCTTTGTAGCGTGGTCCCTTTGGTTGGGGTTAGGGACTCACAATCCAAACTTTGTTGCGTGGTCCCTTTGGTTGGGGTTAGGGACTCACAATCCACGCTTTGTTGCGTGGCCCCTGGAGTTGGGGTTAGGGACTCACAATCCACGCTTTGTTGGCCCCTTGAGTTGGGGTTAGGGACTCACAATCCACGCTTTGTTGCGTGGCCCCTGGAGTTGGGGTTAGGGACTCACAATCCACGCTTTGCTGTGTGGCCCCTTGTTTAGGGACTCACAATCCACGCTTTGTTGCGTGGCCCCTTGAGGTGGGGTTAGGGACTCGCAATCCATGTTTCGTTGCGTGGTGCCTTGAGTTGGAGTTAGGGACTTGCAATCCACGCTTTGTTGCGTGGCCCCTTGTTTAGAGGCTCACAATCCACGCTTTGTTGCTTGGCCCCTTGAGTTGGGGTTAGGGACTCGCAATCCACACTTTGTTGTGTGGCCTCTTGAGTTGGCGTTAGGGACTCACAATCCACGCTTTTTTGTGTGGCCCCTTGAGTTGGAGTTAGGGACTCGCAATCCACGCTATGTTGTGTGGCCCCTGGAGTTGGGGTTAGGGACTCACAATCCACGCTGTGTTGAATGACCCCTGGAGTTGGGGTTAGGGACTCACAATCCACGCATTGTTGTGTGGCCCCTTCACTTGGGGTTAGGGACTCACAATCCACGCTGTGCCGTGTGGCCCCTTGTTTAGAGACTCACAATCCACACATTGTTGTGTGTCGGGACTCACCATCCACACTTTGTTGTGTCTCCCCTTGAGTTGGGGGTTAGGGACTCGCAATCCACGCTGTGTTGAATGGCCCCTAGAGTTGGGGTTAGAGACTCACAATCCACGCTTTGTTGCGGGGCCCCTTGAGTTGGGGTTAGGGACTCGCAATCCATGTTTCGTTGCGTGGTGCCTTGAGTTGGAGTTAGGGACTCGCAATCCACGCTTTGTTGCGTGGCCCCTTGTTTAGAGGCTCACAATCCACGCTTTGTTGCTTGGCCCCTTGAGTTGGGGTTAGGGACTCGCAATCCACACTTTGTTGTGTGGCCTCTTGAGTTGGCGTTAGGGACTCACAATCCACGCTTTTTTGTGTGGCCCCTTGAGTTGGAGTTAGGGACTCGCAATCCACGCTATGTTGCGTGGCCCCTGGAGTTGGGGTTAGGGACTCACAATCCACGCTTTGCTGTGTGGGCCCTTGTTTAGAGACTCACAATCCACGCATTGTTGCGTGGCCCCTTGTCTAGCGACTCACAATCCACGTTGTGTTGCGTGGCCCCTTGAGTTGGGGTTAGGGACTTGCAATCCACTCTTTGTTTTGTGGCGCCTTGAGCTGGGGTTAGGGACTCACAATCCACGCTTTGTTGCGTGGTCCCTTGAGTTGGGGTTAGGGACTCACCATCCACGCTTTGTTGTGTCGCCCTTGACTTGAGGTTTGGGACCCACAATCCACGCTGTTTGCATGGCCCCTTGAGTTGGGGTTAGGGACTCGCAATGCACTCTTTGTTTTGTGCCGCCTTGAGTTGGGGTTAGGGATTCACAATCCGGGCTTTGTTGCGTGGCCCCTTGAGTTGGGGTTAGGGACTCACCATCCACACTTTGTTGGCCCCTTGAGTTGGGGTTAGGGACTTGCAATCCACGCTTTGCTGTGTGGGCCCTTGAGTTGGGGTTTGGGACTCACAATCCAAGCTTTGTTGCGTGGCCCCTTGAGTTGGGGGGAGGGATTCGCAATACACGCTATGTTGAATGGCCCCTTGAGTTGGGGTTAGGGACTCACAATCCACGCTTTGCTGTGTGGCCCGTTGAGTTGGGGTTAGGGACTCGCAATCCACCCTTTGTTGGCCCCTTGAGTTGGGGTTTGGGACACACAATCCACGCTTTGTAGCGTGGTCCCTTTGGTTGGGGTTAGGGACTCACAATCCAAACTTTGTTGCGTGGTCCCTTTGGTTGGGGTTAGGGACTCACAATCCACACTTTGTTGCGTGGCCCCTGGAGTTGGGGTTAGGGACTCACAATCCACGCTTTGTTGTGTGGCCCCTTGAGTTGGGGTTAGGGACTCACAATCCATGCTTTGTTGCGTGGCCCCTGGAGTTGGGGTTAGGGACTCACAATCCATGTTTCGTTGCGTGGTGCCTTGAGTTGGAGTTAGGGACTCACAATCCACGCTTTGTTGCGTGGCCCCTGGAGTTGGGGTTAGGGACTCACAATCCATGTTTCGTTGCGTGGTGCCTTGAGTTGGGGTTAGGGACTCACAATCCATGCTTTGTTGCGTGGCCCCTGGAGTTGGGGTTAGGGACTCGCAATCCATGTTTCGTTGCGTGGTGCCTTGAGTTGGAGTTAGGGACTCACAATCCACGCTTTGCTGTGTGGCCCCTTGTTTAGGGACTCACAATCCACGCTTTGTTGCGTGGCCCCTTGAGGTGGGGTTAGGGACTCGCAATCCACGCTGTGTTGCGTGGCCCCTTGAGGTGGGGTTAGTGACTCGCAATGCACGCTTTGCTGTGCGGCCCCTTGTTTAGAGACTCACAATCCACGCTTTGTTTCGTGGCCCCTTGAGGTGGGGTTAGGGACTTGCAATCCACGCTTTGTTGCGTGGCCCCGTGAGTTGGGGTTACGGACTCGCAATCCACGCTCCCTTGTGTGGACCCTTGAATCGGGATCAGGGACTCACAATCCACACTTTGCTGTGTGGCCGCTTGTTTAGGGACTCGCAATCCACGCTTTGTTGTGGGGCCCCTTGAGTTGGGGTTAGGGACTCACAATCCACCCTTTTCTGTGTGGCCCTGGAGTGGTGGTTAGGGACTCACAATCCACGATGTGGTCCGTGGCCGCTTGAGTTGGGGTTAGGAACTCGCAATCCACGCTTTGGTGTGTGGCCCCTTGAGTTGGGGTTAGGGACTCGCATTCCACGCTGTGTTGAATGACCCCTGGAGTTGGGGTTAGGGACTCACAATCCACGCATTGTTGTGTGGCCCCTTCACTTGGGGTTAGGGACTCACAATCCACGCTGTGCCGTGTGGCCCCTTGTTTAGAGACTCACAATCCACACATTGTTGTGTGTCGGGACTCACCATCCACACTTTGTTGTGTCTCCCCTTGAGTTGGGGGTTAGGGACTCGCAATCCACGCTGTGTTGAATGGCCCCTAGAGTTGGGGTTAGAGACTCACAATCCACGCTTTGTTGCGGGGCCCCTTGAGTTGGGGTTAGGGACTCGCAATCCATGTTTCGTTGCGTGGTGCCTTGAGTTGGAGTTAGGGACTCGCAATCCACGCTTTGTTGCGTGGCCCCTTGTTTAGAGGCTCACAATCCACGCTTTGTTGCTTGGCCCCTTGAGTTGGGGTTAGGGACTCGCAATCCACACTTTGTTGTGTGGCCTCTTGAGTTGGCGTTAGGGACTCACAATCCACGCTTTTTTGTGTGGCCCCTTGAGTTGGAGTTAGGGACTCGCAATCCACGCTATGTTGTGTGGCCCTTGGAGTTGGGGTTAGGGACTCACAATCCACGCTTTGCTGTGTGGGCCCTTGTTTAGAGACTCACAATCCACGCATTGTTGCGTGGCCCCTTGTCTAGCGACTCACAATCCACGTTGTGTTGCGTGGCCCCTTGAGTTGGGGTTAGGGACTCGCAATCCACTCTTTGTTTTGTGGCGCCTTGAGCTGGGGTTAGGGACTCACGATCCACGCTTTGTTGCGTGGTCCCTTGAGTTGGGGTTAGGGACTCACCATCCACGCTTTGTTGTGTCGCCCTTGACTTGAGGTTTGGGACCCACAATCCACGCTGTTTGCATGGCCCCTTGAGTTGGGGTTAGGGACTCGCAATGCACTCTTTGTTTTGTGCCGCCTTGAGTTGGGGTTAGGGATTCACAATCCGGGCTTTGTTGCGTGGCCCCTTGAGTTGGGGTTAGGGACTTGCAATCCACGCTTTGCTGTGTGGGCCCTTGAGTTGGGGTTTGGGACTCACAATCCAAGCTTTGTTGCGTGGCCCCTTGAGTTGGGGGGAGGGATTCGCAATCCACGCTATGTTGAATGGCCCCTTGAGTTGGGGTTAGGGACTCACAATCCACGCTTTGCTGTGTGGCCCGTTGAGTTGGGGTTAGGGACTCGCAATCCACCCTTTGTTGGCCCCTTGAGTTGGGGTTTGGGACACACAATCCACGCTTTGTAGCGTGGTCCCTTTGGTTGGGGTTAGGGACTCACAATCCAAACTTTGTTGCGTGGTCCCTTTGGTTGGGGTTAGGGACTCACAATCCACACTTTGGTGCGTGGCCCCTGGAGTTGGGGTTAGGGACTCACAATCCACGCTTTGTTGGCCCCTTGAGTTGGGGTTAGGGACTCACAATCCACGCTTTGTTGCGTGGCCCCTGGAGTTGGGGTTAGGGACTCACAATCCACGCTTTGCTGTGTGGCCCCTTGTTTAGGGACTCACAATCCACGCTTTGTTGCGTGGCCCCTTGAGGTGGGGTTAGGGACTCGCAATCCACGCTGTGTTGCGTGGCCCCTTGAGGTGGGGTTAGGGACACACAATGCACGCCTTGCTGTGCGGCCCCTTGTTTAGAGACTCACAATCCACGCTTTGTTTCGTGGCCCCTTGAGGTGGGGTTAGGGACTTGCAATCCACGCTTTGTTGCGTGGCCCCGTGAGTTGGGGTTACGGACTCGCAATCCACGCTCCCTTGTGTGGACCCTTGAATTGGGATCAGGGACTCACAATCCACACTTTGCTGTGTGGCCGGTTGTTTAGGGACTCGCAATCCACGCTTTGTTGTGGGGCCCCTTGAGTTGGGGTTAGGGACTCACAATCCACCCTTTTCTGTGTGGCCCTGGAGTGGTGGTTAGAGACTCACAATCCACGATGTGGTCCGTGGCCGCTTAAGTTGGGGTTAGGGACTCACAATCCACGATGTGGTCCGTGGCCCCTTGAGTTGGGCTTAGGGACTCACAATCCATGCTTTGTTGCCTGGCCCCTTGAGTTGGGGTTTGAGACACACAATCCACGCTTTGTTGCGTGGTCCCTTTGGTTGGGGTTAGGGACTCACAATCCAAACTTTGTTGCGTGGTCCCTTTGGTTGGGGTTAGGGACTCACAATCCACACTTTGTTGCGTGGCCCCTTGTTTAGGGACTCGCAATCCACGCTTTGTTGCGTGGCCCCTTGAGTGGTGGTTAGGGACTCACAATCCACGCTTTGTTGCGGGGCCGCTTGAGTTGGGGTTAGGGACTCGCAATCCACGCTATGTTGTGTGGCCCCTTGAGTTGGGGTTAGAGACTCGCAATTCACGCTTTGTTGTGTGGCCCCTTGACGTGGGTTTAGGGACTCACAATCCATGCTTTGTTGCGTGGCCCCTTGAGTTGGGGTTAGGGACTCGCAATCGACGCTTTGTTGCGCGGCCCTTTGGGTTGGGGTTAGAGACTCCTAATGCACGCTTAGGGACTCACAATCCACGCTTTGTTGTGTGGGCCTTGAATGAGTTAGGGACTCACAGTCCACGCTGTGTTCCGTGGCCCGTTGAGTTGGGGTTAGGGACTCGCAATCCACGCTTTGTTGCGTGGCCCCTTGAGTTGGGGTTACGAACTCACAATCCATTCTTTGTGGCGTGGCCCCTTGAGGAGGGGTTAAGGACTCGCAATGCACGCTTTGTTGTGTGGCCCCTTGAGGTGGGGTTAGGGACTCGCAATCCACGCTTTGTTGTGTGGCCCCTTGAATTGGGCTTAGGGAGTCACAATCCACGCTTTGTTGCGCGGCCCCTTGAGTTGGGGTTAGGGACTCGCAATCGACGCTTTGTTGCGCGGCCCTTTGGGTTGGGGTTAGAGACTCCTAATGCACGCTTCGTTTTGTGGCGCCTTGAGTTGGGGTTAGGGACTCACCATCCACACTTTGTTGCGTGGCCCCTTGAGTTGGGGTTAGGGACTCGCAATGCACGCTTTGTGGTGTGGCCCCTTGAGGTGGGGTTAGGGACTCGCAATCCACGCTTTGTTGTGTGACCCCTTGAGTTGGGCTTAGGGACTAGCAATCCACGCTTTGTTGCGTGGCCCCTTGTTTGGGGTTAGGGACTCACAATACACGCTTTGTTGCGCGGCCCTTTGAGTTGGCGTTAGAGACTCCTAATCCACGCTTGGTTTTGTGGCGCCTTGAGTTGGGGTTAGGGACTCACCATCCACACTTTGTTGCGTGGTCCCTTGAGTTGGGGTTAGGGACTCGCCATCCACGCTAGTTGCGTGGCCCCTTGAATTGGGGTTAGGGACTCGCAATGCACGTTGTGTTGCATAGCTCCTTGCGTTGGGGTTAGGGACTCACAATGCACGCTTTGTTGCGTGGCCCCTTGAGTTGGGGTTAGGGACTCACAATCCACATTTTGTTGTGTCGCCCCCTTAGCTGGAGTTAGGGACTCATAATCCACGCTTTGTTGTGTGGCCCCTGGAGTTGGGGTTAGGGACTCGCAGCCACCCTTTGTTGGCCCCTTGAGTTGGGGTTAGGGACTTGCAATCCACGCTTTGCTGTGTGGGCCCTTGAGTTGGGGTTTGGGACTCACAATCCAAGCTTTGTTGCGTGGCCCCTTGAGTGGGGGGGAATGATTCGCAATCCACGCTATGCTGAAAGGCCCCTTGAGTTGGGGTTAGGGACTCACAATCCACGCCTTGCTGTGTGGCCCGTTGAGTTGGGGTTAGGGACTCGCAATCCACCCTTTGTTGGCCCCTTGAGTTGGGGTTTGGGACACACAATCCACGCTGTGTCCCGTGGCCCCTTGAGTTGGGGTTAGGGACTCACAATCCACACTTTGTTGCGTGGCCCCTTGAGGTGGGGTTAGGGACTTGCAATCCATGCACTCTTGTGTGGGCCCTTGAGTTGGGGTCAGGGAGTCACAATCCACACTTTGCTGTGTGGGCCCTTGTTTAGGGACTCACAATCCACGCTTTGTTGCGTGGCCCCTTGAGTTGGGGTAGGGAGTCGCAATCCACGCTTCGTTGGTCCCTTGAGTTGGGGTTAGGGACTCGCAATCCACGCTTTGTTGTGTGGCCCCTTGAGTTGGCCTTAGGGACTCACAATCCATGCTTTGTTGCGTGGCACCATGAGGTGGGGTTAGGGACTCGCAACCCACACTTTGTTGGTCCCTTGAGTTGGGGTTAGGGAGTCGCAATCCACGCTTTGTTGCGTGGCCCCTTGAGTTGGGGTTAGGGACTCGCAATCTACGGTGTGTTGCGTGGCCCCATGAGGTGGGGTTAGGGACTCGCAACCCACGCTTTGTTGGCCCCTTGAGTTGGCGTTAGGGACTCACAATCCACGCTTTGTTGCGTGGCCCCTTGAGTTGGGGTTAGGGACTCGCAATCTACGGTGTGTTGCGTGGCCCCATGAGGTGGGGTTAGGGACTCGCAACCCGCGCTTTGTTGGCCCCTTGAGTTGGCGTTAGGGACTCACAATCCACGCTTTGTTGCGTGGCCCCTTGAGTTGGGGTTACGGACTCGCAATCCATGTTTCGTTGCGTGGCCCCTTGAGTAGTGGTTAGGGACTCACAACCCACGCTTTGCTGTGTGGCCCCGTGTTTAGGGACTCGCAATCCACACATCGTTGCGTGGCCGCTTGAGTTGGGGTTAGGGACTCAGAATCCACGCTTTGTTGGCCCCTTGAGTTGAGGTTAGGGACGCACAATGCACGCTTTGTTGTGTGGCCCGTGGAGTTGGGCTTAGGGATTGACAATCCACGTTGTTGTGTGGCCCCTTGAGTGGAGGTTAGGGACTCACAATCAAGGCTTGGTTGCTTGGCCCCTTGAGTTCGGGTTAGGGACTCGCAATCCACGCTGTGTCGCGTGGCCCCTTGAGTTGGGGTTAGGGACTCACAATGCATGCTTTGCTTTGCGGCGCCTTGTTTAGGGACACACAATCCACAGATTCCTGCGTGGCCCCTTGAGGTGGGGTCAGGAACTTGCAATCCACGCTTTGTCGCGTGGTCCCTTGAGTTGGGGTTAGGGACGCATAATCCACATTTTTTGTGTCTCCCCTTGAGTTGGGGTTGGGGACTCGCAATCCACCCTTTGTTGGCCCCTTGAGTTGGGGTTGGGGACACACAATCCACGCTTTGTTGCGAGGTCCCTTTGGTTGGGGTTAGGGACTCACAATCCACACTTTGTTGCTTGGTCCCTTTCGGTGGGGTTAGGGACTCACAATCCACGCTTTGATGTGTGGCCCCTTGAAATGGGGTAAGGGACTTGCAATCCACGCTTTGCTGTGTGGCCCCTTGAGATGTAGCTAGGAACGCACAATCCACGCTTTGCTGTGTTGCCCCTTGATTAGGGAGTCGCAATCCACGCTTTGTGGCGTGGCCCCTTGAGTGGGGGTTAGGAACTCACAATCCAGGCTTTGTTGCATGGCCCCTTGAGTGGGGGTTAGGGACTCGCAATCCACGCTTTGTTGCATGGCCCCTTGAGTTGGGGTTAGGGACTCACAATCCACGCTGTGTTCCGTGGCCCCTTGAGTTGGGCTCAGGGACTCACAATCCACGCTTTGTTACATGACCCCTCGAGTTGGGGTTAGGGACTTGCAATCCACGCGTTATCGTGTGGCCCCTTATTTGGAGCCGCAACTCAATGGGCCACGCAACAAAGCGTGGATTGCGAGTCCGTATCCCCCACTCAGGGGGCGACACAACAAAGCGTGGATTGTGATTGTGTAACCACCACTCAAGGGGCTGCGCAACAAAGTGTGGATTGTGAGTCCCTAACTCCAACTCAAGGGGCCACACAACAAAGCGTGGATTGTGTGTCCCAAACCCCAATTGAAGGGGCCGCGCAACAAAGCGCGGATTGGGAGTCCCTAGCCGCAACCCTTTGGGCCACGCAACAAAGTGTTGATTGTGAGTCCCTAAGGCCAACTCAAGGGGCCATGCAACAAAGCGTGGATTGCGAGTCCCCAAACAAGGGCCCACGACATAAAGCGTGGATTGTGAGTCCCTAAGCCCAACTCAAGGGGCCACGCAACAAAGCGTGGATTGTGAGTCCCCAACCACCATTCAAGGGGCCGCACAACAAAGCATGGATTGTGAGTCCTTAACCCCAACTCAAGGGGCCACGCTACAAAGCGTGGATTGTCCCTGGCCGCAACTCAATGGGCCACGCAACAATGCGTGGATTGTGAGTACGTAAGCCCAACTCAAGGGGCCACGTAACAAAGCGTGGATTGTGAGTCCCTACCCACCACTCAAGGGGCCGTGCAACAAAGCGTGGATTGTCAGTCCCTAACCCCCACTCAAGGGGCCGCGCAACGAAGCGTGGATTGTGAGTCTGTAACCCCAACTCAACGGGCCACGCACCAAAGAGTGGATTGTGAGACTGTAACCCCAACTCAAGGGGCCGCGCAACAAAGCGCGGATTGGGAGTCCCTAGCCGCAACTCAATGGGCCACGCAATAAAGTGTTGATTGTGAGTACCTAAGCCCAACTCAAGGGGCCACGCAACAAACTGTGGATTGCGAGTCCCCAAATAAGGGCCCACGACATAAAGCATGGATCGTGAGTCCCTAAACACAACTCAAGGGGCGACACAACAAAGCGTGGATTGGGAGTCCCTAACAACCACTCAAGGGGCCGCGCAACAAAGCGCAGATCGGGCGTCCCTAACCCTAACTCAATGGGCCACAAAACAAAGTGTTGATTGTGAGTTCCTAATCCTAACTCAAGGGGCCGGACAACAAAGCCTGGGTTGTGAGTCCTTAGGCCCAACGCAAGGGGCCACGCAAGAAAGCCTTGATTGTGAGTTCCTAACCCCAACTCAAGGGGCCAAACAACAAAGCGTGGATTGTGAATCCATAAGCCCAACTCAAGGGGCCAACAAAGCGTGGATTGCGAGTCCCTAATCCCACCTCAAGGGGCCACGCAACAATGCGTGGATTGTGAGTCCCTAAACAAGGGGCCACACAGCAAAGCGTGCATTGCGAGTCCCTAACCCCCACTCAAGGGGCCGCGCAACGAAGCGTGGATTGTGAGTCCCTAGCCGGAACTCAATGGGCCACGCAACAAAGCGTGGATTGTGAGTCCGTAACCCCAACTCAAGGGGCAACACAAAGAAGCGTGGATTGTGATTGCGTAACCACCAACCAAGGGGCCGCGCAACAAAGCGTCCATTGTGAGTCCCTAGCCGCAACTCAATGGGCCACGCAACAAATCGAGGATTGTGAGTCCGTAACCCCAACTCAAGGGGCCGCGCAACAAAGCGCAGATTGGGAGTCCCTAGCCGCAACTCAATGGGCCACACAACAAAGTGTTGTTTGTGAGTCCCTAAGCCCACTTCAAGGGGCCATGCAACAAAGCGTGGATCGTGAGTCCCTAAGCCCAACTCAAGGGGCCACGCAACAAAGCGTGGATTGCGAGTCCGTAACCACTACTCAAGGGGCGTCACAACAAAGCGTGGATTGTGAGTCCCTAACCACCACTCAAGGGGCCGCGCAACAAAGCGCAGATCGGGAGTCCCAAGCCGCAACTCAATGGGCCATGCAACAAAGTGTTGATTGTGAGTTCCTAATCCTAACTAAAGGGGCCAGACAACAAAGGGCGGGTTGTTAGTCCTTAGGCCCAACACAAGGGGCCACGCAAGAAAGCCTTGACACGACTCAACGGGCCAAACAACAAAGCGTGGATTGTGAATCCCTAATCCCAACTCAAGGGGCCAACAAAGCGTGGATTGGGAGTCCCTAATCCCACCTCAAGGGGCCACGCAACAATGCGTGGATTATGAGTCCCTAAACAAGGGGCCACACAGCAAAGCGTGGATTGTGACTCCCTAACCCCAACTCAAGGGGCCACGCAACACAGCGTGGATTGCGAGTCCCTAACCCCAACTCAATGGGCCACGCAACAAAGCGTGGATTGCGAGTCCCCAACCCCAACTCAAGGGGCCACGCAACAAAGCGTGGATCGCGAGTCCCCAACCCCAACTGTAGGGGCCACGCAACAAAGCGTGGATTGTGAGTCCCCAACCCCAACTCAAGGGGCCACGCAACAAAGCGTGGATTGTGAGTCCCTAACCCCAACTCAAGGGGCCACGCAACAAAGCGTGGATTGTGAGTCCCTAACCCCAACTCAAGGGGCCACGCAACAAAGCGTGGATTGCGAGTCCTCAACCCCAACTCAGTGGGCCACACAACAAAGCGTGGATTGCTAGTCCCCAAACAAGGGGCCACGCAACAAAGCGTGCATTGTGCATCCTAATTCGATCTCAAGGGGCCACACCACAAAGCGTGGATTTTGAGTCCCCAACCCCACTTCAAGGGCCCACGCAACAATGCGTTGATTGCGAATCCCTCACCCAAACTCAAGGGGCCACGCAACACAACTTGGATCTCAAGGGGCCACACCACAAAGCGTGGATTTTGAGTCCCCAACCCCACCTCAAGGGGCCCAAGCAACAATGCGTTGATTGCGAATCCCTAACCCCAACTCAAGGGGCCACACAATAAAGCCCGGACTGTGAGTCCCTAACCCCCACGCAAGGGGCCACACAACACAACGTGGATTACGAGTCCCCAAACAAGGGGGCCACACAACAAAGCGTGGATTGTGAGTCACGAACCCCCACTTAAGGGGCCGCACAACAAAGCGTGGATTGCGCGTCCTTAACCGCACCTCAAGGGGCGACAAAACAATGCGTGGATTATGAGTCCCTAAACAAGAGGCCACACAGCAAAGCAAGCATTGTGAGTCCCTAACCGCTACTGGAAGGGCCACACAACACAGCGTAGATTGCGAGTACCCAAGCAAGGGGCCACACAACAAAGCGTGGATTGTGACTCCTTAAACAAGGGACCCCACAGCAAAGCGTGGATTGTGTGTCCCTAGGGACTCACAATACACGCTTCGTTGCGCGGCCCCTTGAGTGGGGGTTAGGGACTCACAATCCACGCTTTGTTGCACGGCCCATTGAGTGGTGGTTAGGGACTCACAATCCACGCTTTGTTGCGTGGCCCCTTGAGTTGGCCTTAGGGACTCACAATCCACGCATTGTTGTGTAGCCCATTGAGTTGCGGCTAGGGAGTCCCAATCCGCGCTTTGTTGCGCGGCCCCTTGAGTTGGGGTTAGGGACTCACAATCCACGCTTTGTCGTGTGGCCCCTTGAATGGTAGTTAGGGACTCACAATCCACGCTTTGTTGCGTGGCTCCTTGAGTTGGGATTAGGGACGCACAATCCACGCTTTGTGTCATAGGCCCTTGTCCGGGGACTCGCAATCCACGCTTTGTTGCGTGGCCCCTTGAGTTGGGTTCAGGACCCGCAATCCACGCTTTGTTGCGTGGCCCCTTGAGTTGGGCTTAGGAACCCACAACCAACACTTTGTTGCGTGGCCCATTGAGTTGCGGCTAGGGACTCCCAATCTGCGCTTTGTTGCGCGGCCCCTTGAGTGGTGCTTAGGAACTCACAATCCACGCTTTGTTGTGTCGCCCCTTGAGTTGGGGTTACGGACTTGCAATCCACGCTTTGTTGCGAGGCCCCTTGAGTTGGGCTTAGGAACTCACAATGCACGCTGTGTTGCGTGGCTTTTGGAGTTGGGGTTAGGGACTCACAATCCACGTTTTAGTGTGTGGCCCCTTGTTTAGGGACTCACAATCCACGCTGTGTTGCGTGGCCCCTTAAGTTGGGGTTTGGGACTCGCAATCCACCCTTTGTTATCCCCTTGAGTGGGGGTCAGGGACTCACAATCCACGCTTTGTTGCGTGGCCCCTCCAGTTGGGGCTAGGGACTCACAACCCACGCTTTGTTGTGTGGCCACCTGGTGTGCACCTATGGCACTATCCGCTGTCACATATGTGACAATGTAGGTAGACTTGCCAAACCGGGTGTTTGCGGACTCTAGTTGGAACGCGATGACACACCGAACAAAGTGGCGCACTCTCGGAGTACGTGTTCACAAAGCCCTGCCGGAGGCATGAGGCGCAGCTGCCCTTCACAAAATATTGCCGGAGGATCGTCCCTTGCACCGGGATGGTGTGATGTGTCCTGTTTGGTGGCAAAGCGAACACGTCTCTCCATGGTACTTTGCTTTAGGACGAATCTCCCACCTTGCCACAATTTCCGAGCGAGCTCTGGTGTTTGGTTTTCTCCCGCCATTGTCAGCAACCATTGGTATTTGAGGTGTGGCACCACTGTGGGGAAGAGGGGTTGCAAGTATAGGCCTTGAGGGGGCTCCTCCTCTTCAACTAGTTCCTCAACTTGTGTTGCTGCTACCTCAAGGGCCAAATATTCTGGACCTTGAACGGCAGTGTTGGAAACCCCCCCTTTGCCCCGTTTTGCTTGCAGCAATGAAAACACCTTTCCGGGGTTAGCTCACGAGATCCACTGCATTGCTACCTCTTGAGCGATCGAAAATTTTTGAAAACAGTCAACCAGATCAATGGGGACGGCGTATTCCGATGGCTGACATGTCTCGTCGGGATGGGGGACCTTACTTGCATTTCTCTAGGGGAACACACTATTGTATTTTGCCGGTGTGGTTGACGATTCGGTGCAACTATTCACATACCGATAAAAAGGGGGCTTTGTCTCCACTTCTCGGGTGTCAAGAGACGATACCCATGTTGGGGCAGGGCTAGTCCAGGATCACGCACGAGTGGTCGTTGCATGTGGCGAATCCCTTGATGTCTTGGAGAGGCATCCACTCAGTTCTACTTGACAGCACGATAGCAAATATTGTGGTGGGCCACAAGGAGTTAGGCGAAAAACGGAGGGTATCACCTTCTCCGATGGAGCCACGCATGAACTTGCCAATTTTGTCCACCAAGACGACAATCATCCAGCGCCGTAAATGCTGGATAACCACCCGGCCGCCTAGCTGAAACGTGAGGGGGGGTGGATGGATTGAACTCTGTCGCGTGCCTATCACCGCCCATATGGACTTGGGCAGCGTGTGCCGTTCTGTTGCGAAGCTATCAAGCGCTCTGTTGATGTTCTTTACCACGGATATTTGGCGTCCAGTAAAAAAGATCTTCCTGCCCTGATCATCCAACGACTCCTTTTCGCGGCCTGTCCACTCCGGAGGGTCCATACAGCAGTCTCACCAGGGGCAACATAGGCTTGTTGAAAGGAACCTTGGACACAACATAAGGGGGGGAGGTCAGCGCATCCGAGAGCTCATGCTGCCAGGGGCGGACGGACCACATGTCCGCCATAAATTGTGCCCTCCGTACCTTGGCTAGGGTGTCACTATAAACACGAGCATCGAATTTAATGCCACGGGCCCTGGCGATTGTGGACCCCGTTGTGCAATGTGGAGTGCCCCACTGAAATGTAGTAGTCACATTCCTCTAGTTCCTGTGCAATTTGCTCACTATCTGGGGCGTTGTTTTCCACACGTGTGTCTGATTTCATTATGCGGGCGTTGGCCGAACAGGGCCTTGATGGGGGTGAGAACTATGTCCATGTTGTGTTAGGGTCATGGGAGGAAAAGGGCACGCGGAATTGGGAAAAAAAAATTCAGTCCCATAGAGGTCCCAGTGTCCATCTTACTGGTGATGTTCACCCGCATACTCTTCGGATGTGGGAATGTGGCCATCACATCCAGGATGCAGGCCGGTATAGTGTGGGGAGTGACCATCGCAGCGTGATTTGTGGCATTGCGTTTCGTGCCCTTGGGGCCCCTTCCGTGAACGAAGAGAGTGTTTGGCAACTCGGCCGTGTCGGTGCTGTGGTGTCGGGTCTGCACAGAAAGTGTGGTGGCTGAGATGAATTTTCCACTTACGATCTCAGCCTAGCTGGTGGTATGTGGTGACGGTAATGTCACCATGGACGCATGCCTCTGTGACGGAATGGTACAGAGAAGCGGACTGCATTCCGTAGCGCAGGCCATCTCCAGTTGACTGGTGGCCATTAATCCCGTGCCGTGGAACGGAGAATTGCTCACCGGCTTGCAATATGCAGCGGCTGGCTCCCATTGATCTGCCCCACGATTCACGTACTCTTCAACTCCTTCATCTTCTCATGCTAGTGGGCTATATATCGGGATGGGAAGGTCATTGTCGATATCGTAGCACTGCTGCAGAACAGAAATCTCTCCCCCTTCGGGGTGCGGTGCCAGCGCAGCGCGGCTGATGGTGGCCGGAGAGTCCGCGCCTTGCCGTGCTAGCTATAGAACCAACTCAGCTTGGCAGCTGGTGGCTATCCCGACCGGGTCTGCCCCTGTTCCGATGTCCCACTCCATCTCATCTTCTTATTCCGCCGATTCGTAGTATTCCATGTTCGCCGGATCTCGGATCAAGTTGGCAACGTCATCGTCCAGGTCCATGTCCCGCTTCTCTGGGCGGCCCCCAATACCTGCGGCATCCGTGACCTCTGCTTGGCTTAGAGCTGGGTGTTCTCCCGCGACGGCGTGGGGCGCCTTTGGGACGGGTCTCATGTCGGCCCATGATGGGTGGCTGCCCAGGACGACAGGGGCCGTCATGGTTGGCTACGGAAAAAAAATTAGAGACTCGGAAATATTACGGTCCCTATGTCCACTGTCAGGCTGTAGCGTGGACAATGGCGTAGCTGGCGGGCAACACATACAACTACCGACAAACAAGTGCAAGTGCGCATGTGGTACTAGTGCACCCTGCACTCCGCCCACATTTCCAGGTGTATACAAACACAAGAATCTTTCGTGGTGTGCTCGGGCTTCGGAAACGGCTCGGCCACCACCTATGGTTCGTGAGGAACTGTAGCAACGATGGGACGCATCGGCGGTGTTTCTAGCTCGGGGGAGGGAGATGGGGACCGGATGAAGGACTCGATTCTTGGGAGGGGGGCACAAAGGTGTGTGGCCATTTGCCCACGGTTCATGTAGCCAATACCGCAAATTGGTCCCCGTTCTCCGATGGTCCCTTCATTGTAGCATCCACACGGTCACCGGTGGAACGTGTGAAAACAACTGGTTCAAAAACGGAAACTTGCATGGTGGGTTGATGCAAGAAAGGGGAAGATAAAGCACAAATATTCCCAAAATTAGAGCCATGTGGGTTGAAGTGGGCAAAACTCACAACAAATGTGTCCATGGCTCCATGTAATAGGCAAATGTGACGATGAACCCATGTTTTATGTGGCTGCACTACACTTCGTACTTAATTAAAATTATGTACACAATTATTACAGTCCTGACGCCTGTTGGGGCTTGGACAAGGGCATAGCTTATACAAAGGGGGGGGGGGGTAACTGTGCTTGCACTACGCAAAAGACCCCAGACAAGACACACACGCACACACAAACACACCTCCGCCACCCTTTGGAATCAGTACAGACCTCAAGTATCGCATTCAACAGTGAAGATGACTTTGAACACGACTGTAAAGGTGATATATACAACCGGGATAAACTAAAATGAGGCTGCAAATTGTCATGAAAAAAATTTGGTGTGTGAGTATTTGATGCGCCGCACTGAGCACACCACCCAAAAGAGTGTTGCCCATCTGGCAGTGGGACAAGAACTGTAATCACGAACCCAGACCATAGGTGCTTGCTGTAGCTCTGCCTTTCGAATGACATCACGTGGAATGCAATTTTCGATCGTGGTTGGGACCGAAAATGCTGTCAATGCCAAACATCTTGACAGCTTTATTTATACCCCGAGGTTTGTCAAACACGCCAGTGCTCCGCAGAGCACATTGAATATCTTCCCTTAGGCAAAGCTTGACAAACAGGGACGATGATGCATCACAGCAAACCAACTAAGGAGCTGTGCTGCCAACTTCGCATGACGCCTTCTTGGGGCAACAGGCTTGCTGTGGCTAGAATGATGCAGCAGAATGGAATGTAGTGGTGTAGTAACCATGCAGGAACCACATCATCCAATACCATTGCACAATCCCCCAAAAAGAACTGCTCACCATAAGTCACTTGTGTCCACCATGGGTTTGCAATGCAAGCAGCAAAATGCTCAAAACCCTTACAGCTGGGGCATTTGATCCCCCCAACATGACTCAAGCTGCGGATGATCAAGGTTTCTCACTGGACTTGGTCCATGTCATCAGGCCCAACCAATTGAAAGCGGCCCCCACGAGTTAGCCAGTGGACTAGCGTTGGATTCTACATCACAAAACTCCTCGGTAGAAGGAATCTTTGCACTGCGCGTGCACTGCGTGCTACTTTAAGACTATGTTCCCCCCCAAGAGCCCCCAGGCAAACCCCTCGGAAACGCCCTTAGAATTATGTGACCCAAACTCCCCTAGCTCAAGAAAGTTGCGAACTACCTTCCCTTCACATAACCGACATCATGCACAACTGGAAAAGCCATGAACACAGCATTGGTTGCCACCCTCAAGAACACACAACGACCCTTAATCGCGTCCTTGTATCGAGTAATCGGACTTGCTTCAATACTTCCACTTCCCAATGGAATCTTTGGCCGTCCAATGCGTGCTTGTCCCCCTGAGTGGAAATGGCGGTTCGCCAGTCTGCTGAGATATAATGTAAAGCATAAACACAATCAAGAGAGTTGCAAACGGCATTGCGTGTAGTGCCACATACCGTCACTTGTTTTGAGCTTGCCCTTGAAAGTTTCTGTTGTACACAATTCAATCGGGTCAATCCTGCTAGTATCAAAGAATGGATTCAAAAATTGTCCCGGTTTCCTCAATAGCACTGGAAGGTTGGGGCCCAAAAGAGGGCCTACATGCTACGTCACCCCTGCATTCTGGGGGATCCCTAAACAAAGGGTGACAAAATCAGAAGTCAAAACCTCCGCCAGGGGTCACCATGATGCCCCTAAGGGCCCCTAGTATCTCAAAGGGTCTCTAGTACGGCCAGACGCCCAAATGGTTGCACCGCGCGCGCACTGCACTTAAGGCTCCCCCTTAAACAAACTTGGGCCAAGCAACAGCTGCAAAACAACCACATTGCCCCCCACCGCAACCTGCTAACTTGTGATTTTCAATAGTTTTGAGTTTCTTTTGGTGCGTATTACAACTTTACCCCCTAGGCATGTTTTAAGACAGGGGAAAGGGTGGGGCCATGAGGCAACGGATACTGGGCTCGCATACGCCCCCGTGTCACAGGCGCATGGTCGTAACCACATTGTTCAGTGTTTTTCTTGCTGCACTACAGCGTAGACCAGTTCTATACCACACCAGATGGTTGCTGACTGTGCTTCAGCCTTGGTCATCTGTACACTGAGGTCAGCTCGCACCCACCACCCTCCCACAGTGCCGGTTAGTCTCTAACCCTTGCCCTGCAGGTCGTGCGCATGCTGCCCCTGTCTTGCTCTTGCTCTTTGGCACGTGAGGACGTGTCGTACCCGAACTTCGGGGGCGCAAAGGCGCCTTTGGTGGCGCAAAGGCGTCTCAACGTTGCACCAAAAGTTTTGGTGGCCGGACACTTCAACAGATCATTGTTGTACTGTGGCGCCTACCTTTTGAGTACCACACCATGCGTGCACTGGCTGCCCACTTATCCATGTCTACTCGCACCCAACACCCTCACATGGGCCGCCTTCTCACTGCCCCTGTCATGCTGGGGCTTTCCGACACGTAACGACTTGTCGCGCCCGTGCTCCGGGGGCGCACCGGCGCCCCGTTGTTTCACCATTCAACTGCTCTTTACAGCCATGGCTTCCCATACATCCTGGTCAGCTCAGACCCACCACCCTCCCTCAGCGCCGGTTAACCCCCGACTCTTGCTCTGTGGGTCTCTCTCCTCGCATAAAAGGGGTTTTCAGGACGTTTGGTGGATCTCTATCCCCCTCGGGGCTCGAACCCTCCTCTACAGGACAGAAGAGGTGTGGTATACCCACTGAGCTACGACGAGCTGTTATCCACATCACTTGCTCCGATCTGTCCTAATCCCCCCTGGGTGTCATCCCCTGTCAGGCATATCGCCTTTCGCATGGGGGTGTGCTCAGCAGCGTGTAGAGGAACCGCAAACCGTCCCCGGGTACCGGGTCCGCCTGCCTGTGGAGCGTTCTCTGGAACAGCCTCAAGAGGTCACCTCGGATCGCCAGCCGCACATGCATGCAGTCTCCAGTTCTGCTCACAGAGGAGGGCACCGCCCTGTGTCCCTCTGCCGTCGGACAGTGGAGGATCGCCTCCCACTGGAACGGATGCCACTTGCCTGCACTTTTGGGTCGCCACTGGACCTGCATGTTCGCCAAAGCTTGAGTCTTCAGGGTCCAGCTGATTTGGACCATCACCGAGTAGAGCTCCTGATTGCTCATCAGCAATGGTTCCCCATGATTGTCCACAATCTCACAGTGCATCCTGGTGCTGTGTGGTTGGTCCAGTCGGAGCCAGACCTGCTGATTGCGGGCCCAGGCCATTGTGGTCAGCTTGGCTTCGACTGCCCTCCGACCTTCGTTCGCGGCGTCCAGCTGGCTTAGTGCTTGGACCTTGAAACGCTAGCATTCTTGCTAAGGCTTGAACTTCTTTGGGGCTGGCTGGATTTGTGTGTAAGGGCCATGCCGTTGCTGACGTGGTCCCTGCTCCTTCCATGTCCTTCGTGGCGGCATTACGCCCAGAAGCTCTTCCGCGACAGGACGCGAGGTGTGTGCCGGAGTTCAGCCACTTTTGTTGTCACTACTGTGTGCGGCTGCTCGCCGCGACAGGACGCGGCTCTTGTGACGAAAAGCTCTGCGTCAGAACGGAGGTTTCAGACATGCAGGCATTGTTGGGCTTGAAACCTGTGAGATATCCGCACCAGAACGCAAGGGTTACAGGCTCTGTCGTTATCAGCCTTGTCCTGGGTTCCTGCTTTTCTTGAGCTTTCGCCTCTTACGCTGCCGCCTGGCGTCGCTCATATCTGTGCTGAAGGACAGTGTTTCCACTGCAGACAGTTCATTCAACAAACCAACCAGGTGTGTGTGTCCTGTCCTTATGTCCTCACTTTCCAAACTGCTCGAGGTGTAGGGACCCATTCCACGTGGTGCTGGTTCCCCGGATGCTTCCCCTGTCAGCTCATCACTATCCATGGGTACCATACCCAGGGATGACCAGATGGCTTTGGTGTCCTCTTATTCGGATCCTGATCCTCCCCTCAACCCTACCGTGGATTTCGACCCTGATGATGACTGCTGTGCAACATGTTGAGACCACAGCAGGCTCGAGCACATGCCTTCCATCGCCAATCCATTTGCCACCTCATTCCCCTGCACGTTGACATGTGCTGGGACATGCTCCCACCTGACTTCTCTTCCTGGCGTCGCCATTTCCTGAAGCACCATTTCCAAGACAAGGACGTGGACCTGCAGCTTACCAGACGTGGTTGTCCATCCCTTTGACTTGCAGTGTTGGGCCATGCCAGTCGCTCCCAGTTGCACGTACTGTGAGTCGGTGAGGATTGCCAATTTTGGCACACAGAACCCCTGTAGGGCTTCTAGTGCTGCCCAAAGCTCCGCTCCGTTGTTTGTTTGCCTGTGGCGTGTCGGTACGTAGCCGCAGAACCGCACCTCAGGCCCTAACTCATCTTCCGCTGCGAATACGCCAAAGTCACCGGCCCTGCGCATGTCCTTGTGGCCCAGTCTTTTTGATGACCCGTCCGTGTACAGAATCCTGTAACTCTTTGCAACCAGTTCTGCAATCAGATCTTGCACTCCTTGTAGCACTCCCGGGTCTGCCTGCCTCGGGCGCTTCGGGCGTCATTCTGTTTCCCTATGCCAACTGTGTGTGTCGGCTGTGCGCTCTTGCGTGAAGCACTCCGTGTGTGTTTGCCACCATGCACTCAATCCCCCATGTACTCGTACTTCCCCTTGTCGCAGTGGCACTCCGGTATCTGGAAGTTGCTCCAGTGACTGCTGGAAGCCTCTTCACTGCTCCCTGCGCTCTCCTGAGTAAAACCCCACCCATTCACACAGCTCCCTAAGCCAGTTTGTTTGGTACGATGTGAACACCGGTGATGCTCCTGCTTTGACTTCGCATCGGCATCGCCAGTGGGCACTTCTTGCCGACCACATTGCCCAGCCTTGATTCGTGTTCAGCAACCACTCCTGGTGGGTGGCCGGGGGGGGGGGGGGTTCAGAAGGCGAGGCAACCCTTAAATAAACAGTGTCCTAAAATTTTGAGAACCTATAGTGACCCTGAATTAGTCGTGTTTTTGGCAACCCAATCACATCTCCCTGCCCCATGTATGTGCCCTCAGATGCAAATTTGGCGAAGGCACTCTCTCCATGGCGTCCCGATGTGTGCGAGGACACCATCCTTGACCTGTGTCAAAGTGTCAAGGCAGTGGTGACCAATTTGGATCATCTATCAAGAAATGTTCAATTAGCGGAACATCAACTTTTCCTCGTGCCGGCGGAGTTGCAATACTGCACCGCATTCCTAAATGTGCCAACAGGTTTGAGCCACATTGTGTTGCTTCATTTGCACCCGAAGTGATGCACCTACGGCCCAAAAATAAAAAGTCTGAGGAACATTCTGTCCACGCTTTGATGCATGACGAAAAAAGCAGAAAAAAACCTAGAAACTCACCCTAAAATGTGGTTCCCTGCTCACAGGTGATTTGCCTGGAGTCGCCTCTCACTTTGGCGCCCCAGGTTTGGCGGAGATTGCGGGAGAAGACCAGGACAATGCCGAGGAAAAGGGGGATGAAGAGGAGGAGGAGGATGTGGTGTGGCTCTTGGGCCGGGCCCATGGCGGCCCACGCACCCGGGAGCGCGAAGGCTCCGAGTGGCATCCTGATTTCTAAGTGTCGCTACTTTGCAGCTGGGCAATTGGGCCCACGCACAATCTTCACATTTCTTTAAGCAAAGAAATCAATGTGTTGTTGTGCATCACTTTTATGGCTTCGGATGTGGGCACAATCGTGGGTAGCAGTGAAGAGTGGAGCGGGAGCAATACTCCGAGGCATCACAAAAATATACAAGATAGTGGTCACAAAAAAAACAAACAAAAACATGCACACAATAACAAAGCACGAACAACGTTATCAAAAAAATAGACAACAACATGTAAACGCAATAGAGCATGACCAGTAGCATCCCAAAAATATGCAGGATCTCTGGAAAATATGACAAAAATAAACAGCAACATGCAAACATCACAACCATCACAACAAAATTTACATACCATCAGAGCTTTCGCAGAACAAAACAATGATGGCAAAAAACAAGCAGAAATAAACACTCAAAGCATATCTGCAATGAATATACGGTGATGAATGGCAGAATGGCTTTTCTGTGTACTTGACTGCCCACCCTAGTGACCTAGATTAAAGTCAATATGTTAATTTTTAATTTTTCATATATGAGAGCGTTAATATATTAATCTCGCAAATATTAAGAGGTTGAAGTCAAATTTTTGCGATTGGGCCATTTGTAACCATTTTTCCATGCACATATGCGGACCTACAAGGGGTGTTACGTGGTATATTGTTGCACAACGGTATACTAGAGAGGTTCCAATGTTGTGTTGGTGGGTTTTTTGGACACCCCCCCTCCGGTTGCCCGCATTCCCCCCCACTCCACACCACCATGTTCCCTTGTATAGCCCTTGTTATGCTTTTCTCTCGGGACACCCTTACCGAGCTTAACATGACGCTCGTGCGTTTGAGTGGGGCCAAGAGTTTGCGGGACCCTTTGGGCTCCCAACTCCTTGGTGAGTGGGTGGCCTCATCCCCTTTGGCCCGGGCCCGATGGTCCGATGCCATGGAGTTTGGGTACCCCTCCCTTATTCGTGCTAAGCAAGTGGAGGCGGTGAAGCAATATGCCTCCCACCTTTTCCCGGCCCCAGAACTCATCAGCCTCCTCATGGACTTGAACGTCCCCAAACTGGGCTTCCGGCACGTGTCGGAGTACATGAGCCGCCGGGGGTCGGCCTACTCGGCCGCAACAGGCCTCCCGTTCCCCCGCCCCATCCCCACTCGGGATACGTTCATGGACACGTGGAAGGAGTTGGTCACCCCCGTTGACCTACGACCACCCGTGTCCGTCCCCGATCCCCCCGCGAGTGGGCGCTCTTGGCCGCTACCCTCATGGGCCCGGTACGTCCAATCACGCCCATCGCTAGTGGAGACCATCCATTGGACAAGGCCCCTCACCTTCATTGTGCGTGGGGATGCATACCCGTGCGCCGGTGGTAGTTGGACCCAACTCTCCATTGGGCTCCTCAACCACGGCGCACGGGGCCGCACACCCGCGTACTTGTAGGTGATAGGGATGGCCGTATGCGGGGACAAGGACATGGCGGCACTTGCAACGATATGGGCCAACAACTTGAAGGTTTGTGGCCCATTCGTTGTTTGTTAATTTTTGCGTTTTTTGCGTTAATTTCTCGAGATTAATATCTTGTTTTCGGTTAATATTAACGCCGACTAAAAAATGAACGTAATATTAATCTCGAGAAATTAATGTAAATATTAATCCATGTCCTTTTTGTAGGTATTGCAGTCCATACAAGACTGCGAGAAGTTTCATTGGGTGTCGCGGTGGGTGCCAAGCAGGTTGGTCATCGGGGGAGATTAACCGTTCGTGCGGCGCCTTATCGGTGTGTCCACCTCGCCCTTGGTGGGCTCAATTTACAATATGGGGGTGTGGGACAAGGTTGCGGCGGCATGGGTCAACGTGGCGACCCGGCGCACCTTGGACCGTGAGGAGGCGGCCCGCCGCCGCTACAAGGAGACCGGCCTTAGCTTGGAGAATGGGGGATGCATAGGGGATCCACACATTGTGGTTGACCGGTGCATGGTTTTCCTATGCATCCTCCATTGTTGCATGGCCATTGGCCGGCTCCAAGTGGCGTTCATCGAGACACGCCTTGCGGACCTCCCCAAGGAGAACACCGACGCCGTGCAACGGGTCCTCTACCGGTCCCGCATGGGTGTGAAGTGGGGTGCGACGGGGGCACCCGACGGGGAGGAGGCCCGGGCGTTGTTCCTCGCGTGCGAGGAACTTCGTCCGTTGTTGGACTACGTCCCGGAGGATGGTGAATGGCAAGCCGTCGTGGCCATACGTGACCTCCTCCGGGAATTGTACACGGACAAGCCGCCCCGCGGGGACCTGCGTGCGGCCGAGGTGGCACGCGCCTACCGTGCACATTGTTGCAAGGAGGCGTGTCAATCAAACTACCTCCTCTATTTGGAGGAGGATGTAACCGAGGCCGTGGCCGTGGCCAATGGGTGCCGTGTGCGCGGATGTCGTTGAGAGCCTCAATGCCATCCTTAAGCGCGCATACAATGACCACTCGGCCCGGGGGGGGGGGGGGATGCCGGGGGCAACCCAAGTAGAGCGGGAGGGGGAGGTAGTTTCCCAAGTGTGGGAGTGGTGGTTTTTAAAATTTGACCTTCCGCTACGCAATTACGGGACCCCCCATACCGCCCCATGCACCATGGCCAAACTCATAGCCACCCATAGCCCCCCGCCCTCCACCCTTGCTTCCCCACCACTAGCTTTCTTTTCTCCTTGCCATGGACGCCTTGGCCATGCAAAAGATGTTGGCCGACATGCTCAAAGCGAACAACGAAGCCCTAGTGTGTTTTGCTTGTGCATGCTTGCTTGCGTATCACAATTAATATTTCCGTCGCTCCATTTAATATTTCGAGATTAATATTAATAGGCGCGGTCATTAATGTTTAATATATTAATTAATTTTTCGCTAGATAATATTAATTTCAAGAAATTAAGTCGGGGGCACAAAAATTAATTTTTTTTTATTTTTTCTCTCTTAGATGCAACAAGTGGAGCAACAACTGGCTGCAGCTCAACCAGCAGCAGCAGCAGCTCCAGCACAAGCACAACCACCAGCACAACCACCTCCTCCTCCTCCCGCCGCCCATCCGCCGACCGAGGAGTCAAGCGAAGACTCCTCGGATAGGCGGTGGAGGGAGAAGAAGGAGAAGAAGAAGAAAAAGAAGGAGAAAACGGAGAGGAGAGACAGCGAGAGGAGCCAGGGGCAGGGGGGGGGGGGTAGAGGCCAGCCTGGGGGGGGGGGGGGGGGTCAAGGCCGAGGGGGAGGGGGAAGTGGTGGTGGACGAGGGGGACGGGGACGGGGAAGTTCAGGAGGTCGACCCCCCCAATGACCCCCTCCCATCCCCCAGTGGCTTCTCAAAGCCCTGGGCCCCCAATCGGCCAGCGCCAGAAAAGCGGGGCCGATCCCCTGGTGAGCCCAGGCGCTGCAGGAGGGGTGCGCCGGGGATCAACCCGTTTTTTGCTCCCCCCCCCATAGCCACATGACGGTCATGTGGATTTTTCGGCGGTTGATCCGGTGCTTGATCCGCCGGAACGAGGGGAAACACGGGGGGACCTGGGGTAAAGATGCCTTTAGGGGGGGGGTCTGGGTCTGGAAACCCCACACAGATGCCCCCCTTGCCCCCATGCCGGAGGCAATCAGCGCGGGCCCCCTGCCCGCGCTCAATTTGCTTTACGACCCCCGCGGCGTCCGTTTGGGGACACCGCATTGGCTGGTGCTGCAGCAGCAGTGGGCCCAGCTGGGCTGGGTGCGGCAATGGGGCCAGGGCAAGGCGGTGGCCTTCGGGGTGGACTAGGCCACTGTGCTGGCCCAGCCCTGCCCCATCTACGACCCGGGGTGCCAGCCGTCGTACAAGGGCTTGGTGCCCCAGTCCCGCGCCGCCAAGGCGGCGACCACGGCCGCGACCGCGGCCAAACCGGGGGCCCAGGCGGCCCCGATGGCCAGCGCGGCAGCCCCTGTTGCCCCTGTGGAGGCCCCCAGTGCTGCCGCGCTCTTCCGGGAGGCCATGGGGGCAGTTCAAGCCGGCGGAGTGAATGGGAGTTTTGAGGTATGTGTTTTGCGTGCGTGCTTTAATTTTTAGGACGTCACGTTTAATTTCTCGAGATTAATATTTAATTTTTGCGTCGCCGGTCCAAATATTAAAAGTTAAGAGTTAATATTAAAGTTGAAAAATTAAAAATGTCGCCGGAAAAATTAATTTTTTTTCTCATTTTTTTCTAGGTTATTGACGTCGTGGTCAACGCGACGAATGCCAGGCCCATCCGGGTGGCCAGGCGAGACGCTGAAGGATCCCAAGAAGTACCCTTGGGGTCCCTCGGCCGCATCGTGGCCCGAGATCCACCCTTGGGCCTTGCTCTCTTGCGAGGTCTCCACGATTGGGAGACTTCGCGCGTGGTGAGCGGCATATGCGTGTCGCCGCGCCACTTCCGGCCCGCGGAGTGGGCTCGGATGCCTGAGGTGGGGTACGCAGGGGGGGGAGGATGAGGAGA
Organism: Eutreptiella sp. 'Long Island Sound 2002'; assembly: GCA_964036045.1. Classification (NCBI taxonomy): domain Eukaryota; phylum Euglenozoa; class Euglenophyceae; order Eutreptiales; family Eutreptiaceae; genus Eutreptiella; species Eutreptiella sp. 'Long Island Sound 2002'. The sequence continues at coordinate 71,944,965 of OZ038378.1, forward strand.
TGTGGGGGAACATGGCTGGGGGCGGGGTGAGCGAGGGGGAGGGGAGGCGTCCACCACCACCGCCCCAAAACGCCCCCTACAAGCGAAGCCCAACCCCCCCTAACCCGCCGAACCAAAACGAAAGTTTTTTTTCGAGTCGTCCGACGAAAGCGACGACGGGGCGATCCCCCGACCCAAAAGGCCAAAACCCCACCACCACCACCACCGCACGGCCTACGAAGGCCGTCCCCGCCCCCAAACCCACCAACCCCCCCAAGGCCGCCACCACAAAACCCCCCACCCCCCCCACCAAGACCGACACCCCCAAGGGTGCCGAGAAGAAGGACGACCGTCCCGGGGATCCGATCATCGGGACGGTCGTCCACGTACCCTACCCCAAAGGGGTAGAGAGGGGCACCGTCCGTGGTATCCACGGGGGGAAGTACGGTGCCGTTTGGGTGGAATACCCGGGCGGCACCACCCTCTACGAGGTCAACCGCTCCCTCCTCTTCCCCACCCTCGAGGAGGCCGAGCGGCACCGCGAAGAGGCCCAAAAGAAGACCAAAACGAACAAAACGCCTAACCCCCCGAACGCAAACCCTACCACCGAACCCACTAACCCAACTAACCCCACTAACCCCACTAACCCCACTAACCCCCCATCCGGACCCGCGAAGATGTGGGACCCCACTACGGGGTCCCACGAGGTATGAGGGCCCGGATAGGGACCCAAGGGGCCACAATGGCCATGGACAAGAGACATAAACACACACATGATGCATTCCATGTTGCGTTGTGCCATTGTTAGGAGGGTTAATATTTGGGGAAATGAGTTGATATTTGTGAGATTAATATTAATGCCGGCGACCCTTTAATTTTTAACTTTTCAAATATTAACGGAAAAATTAAAAACAAAAATTAAAGCCAAGAGCCATTTTAACATTTTGAAACAACCACATGGGTAGGACCGCCCCATCAACCCCCGGGGGAAAATGACACCCGTGAGGCAACCCGTGGGGGTCATAATTTTCACGACAAACCCGCTAACCCCCCCTAAAAAAATTGAAACTTGAGATTAACGTGTTAATTTTTGGCCAAATATTAAACATATTGACTTTAATCTAGGTCACTAGGGCATGGTGATAGGAGAGGTTTATATTTGCTTAAACAAGAGCCCAGCTTGGCGTTGATAGTGCGTGTGGCGGTGTTTTCAATGGTAGTGGGGCAGGAGAGGGTGCCACTTGGGTCATGATCACTCTTCTTTGCAAGTATTCATGACCCAACCACTGTTCCTGAAGAGATGTAGCTTGCACCATATGGAGGAGTGTTTGCCCCGTGGACACCAAAAGCACCACCATTGGGCAAGTGTCCTCGACTTTAAACACCAAATTAACCTCCCCCAAGGCACACCATGTGCACTGCAAAGCGTGGCCCTCGTTCTAGAAAATACTTAGATTCCAAAGGGCAGAGTGTACTACTCAATGATGGACCCAGCCTTGCAAAAATCTCCAAAATTTGTGCAAAAATGCATGTTCCGCTTGTGGTTTAGTACCCCAATGCCTGTTGTACTCTGGACCACTATACGGTGCAATATTGTCTATATGTGCCAATTTACACTCCCTTCCTTTGTGCAATGCATGCAAAACAAAACAGATGCCGGTCCACTCGGGGCCAATCGTTGCCTCCAAGGCCCCAGATGCTGATGCTGTCGGTGCTCCACTGCCCCTAGAATGATTCCGACTGCTTAACAAAGTCGTCCCGAAGTCAACGCAGAATAGTTGCATCATAAATCCTTTTCCACAAAAACGTTGTCAGTTTATACCCCTGAAATCAAGTTGCTCCCATACCCTCATGGATGACTATGGAGCACCCCAACCAAGATGGGGACACATTGTTGCTGACATGAGATGGAATAATTCGAACTAATGGCTGAAATTGTCTATGGCGGGGGCATTCAGGCTGTCAGAGCCAGGAGGTCCTTAAAGAAAAAAAAAGTTGTTCTAGATCCTGATATTTTCAAAACAGCCCGCGGACAGTACATGCCTTCACCCCGGCGTTCCCAATTGTTCAACCCTGAGTCCCTAGCCCCAAATTGGTATAAGCACACAACCATATGATCCTAGCCCCACATGAGTTGCATGATAGCATCCGAACCCTACCTCACACCCTGCACAATTCAACATGAACAAGAGCAATGCTTTTTTCAATCAAATCCAGTGACACATCGTTCGACCACCCGAATGTTCCATCGCCGGTGGCACAGCTGATAACAAACCTCCTACAGCTGGTACAACCTTTGGAAGTGCACTCTGACACGCTCCATAAGCTCACCCTTCCCCTCCGCTGACACTCAAACCATGCTTCCTAGAAATGGCTTTGAACTCAACTTTAGTCCACTCCTGCAATTTCCCCCTCTCCATTGCCTTCAACACCGCCTCGTCCACATCATACGCAAACACCAACTGTGCGGCAGGGTTAGAAGAGGTAGAGGGGACAGCTGATGGGTTACGAAGGTCAGAAGAGGAGCTATTGGCAACTTCACCAGGCTGCTCGTCCAAATCCTCGTCCTCACTGTCTTCGTCCTCACCCTGCAACCCAACCCCATACACATCACCAATGTCGGCGTGACGTGTTGCCCTCTTGGGGACAACCCACAAATCTTGAATGCCCAACTGAACCTCTGCCTGACCATCCTCTTCCAAAGAAATTGGCAAATCTTTGAAAGCAGCAAACCCGAGCAAACCACCATCTTCCACCTCAACCGCATGCCCTTGCTTCCGTTTGCGCGGGCGGAAAGGGGTCTTGGACAGATCATCAAAAACCTCAAAGGGCCCCCAATCCTCTGGTGCCTCCCCATTGCACCTTACCCACGGCGTCTCACACATGCGCTCTGTGGTTTGGCCAAAGTCCGTAGCCGTCACGTAGCTAAACATTCTCTCACACAAACAGGAGCTTGCCTCAACCCAATCCTCCACTGCAGCACTACCATCCCACTCAGTTCCCTTGAATCGTGTTTGCACATCTTCAATCAAACTGCGAAGAAACTTCATCCGGCTACCCTTGATGAGGCTACTCCCTACGTCAACACCCAACGATTCCTCCCACCCCCTTGGAATGACATGACGCATGGTGTGCAACAGCTGTGTGCACATCACGTTCATCAAAGGTGAAAGCCATGTTGCATGCACGCTGCACAGCGGACTCAAGTGGCACATCCCCTACTCTAGGGATCAAAGCGTCCAACGTCATTGTGGACACCTGACTGACACGACCACTGAGGAGGGGTGCGGCATCGGCAGCCTCCAGTGTGGGGGCGTGGTAGGTCACGATTAGCACATGCATGTGGGGCAGAAATACTACGCAACATACACCAAAATGCGCCATGGGACGAAGTAGAAGGTAGAACAGAGACACAGCAAGTGCGATCGCTGCTACGGAGGAAAAGAATGCCACAAATGGTGCCTACTCCCGTCGCTCTGCGGCGAGTGCTCTCCCGGGTGCCTACTCCCATCGCTTTGCGGCGAGTGCATTCATTTTGGTTTGAGTTTCGGCACACGCAGGTTTGGGTTTGGGCACCACTTGCTGCTTCAAATGTCATATGGGGAGCCGCCCCACCAATTACCTAAAAAGTGCATGCACAGGCGCGCAACAAAGCGTAGACTAAAGCCAAGCACGGTGGGTACAATCAGAGCGAGGGGGCAGAATCAAAAGTGGCCCACTTGTGGGCAAGGTGGCTACATAACCCCTACCGTCTCGGGGATCCCCACCGCTTCAGAGCGGGGGGCAAAATCAGAAGTGGCCCACTTGTGGGCAAGGTGGCTACGTAACCCCTGCCACCTCGGGGATCACCACCGCTTCAGAGCGGGGGGCAGAATCAGAAGTGGCCCACTTGTGGGCAAGGTGGCTACGTAACCCCTGCCGCCTTGGGGATCACCACCGCGTCACAGCGGGGGGCAAAATCAAAAGTGGCCCACTTGTGGGCAAGTTGGCTACGTAATCCTACCGCCTCGGGGATCCCCACCGCTTCAGAGCGGGGGACAAAATCAGAAGTGGCCCACTTGTGGGCAAGGTGGCTACGTAACCCCTGCCGCCTGGGGGTTCAACACCGCTTCAAAGCGGGGAACAAAATCAGAAGGGGCCCACTTGTGGGCAAGGTGGCTACGTAACCCCTGCCGCCTCGGGGATCACCACCGCTTCAAAGCGGGGGGCAGAATCAGAAGTGGTGCCCAAAAGAGGGCGGAATTGCTACGTAACTCCTGCTTTCTCGGCGATCCCGAAAAAGGGGGGATAAACATGGCCCACGTTGGGCCGGGGCCAAAAGGCCTCTAGGGGCGGTCCTTAAGGGGGGGGTCCTTAACAACAAAAAAATCTCATCCCTTAAAGAACCCCCTGGTCAGTGCCAACCATTCTTCCCCCTGCCAATGGAACCCTCTCTTGGGAGCAAAGAATCATCCCCCCAAATGGTGTTAGTTGGTGCTACAAGACTCTATAAACAAAAAAAAGTAGCCAAATTTGGGCCTAGGAACCCCAACGCATGCCCCAACACATGCGGCATGCAATGAGGTTTCCCAAACAGGGGGTGTTTCAAAGCCCTCAAACAAGGCTGTTCCTGTTTGGGTTTTCCAGGTCGGGCACATGTTTTCAGCATCCAGTTCAAGGTTATTTTGGTACATTTGGGGAATTGGAAGAGGTGGTGGCGAGGGGGGAATTGTGAGTTGCACAACCAAGGGGGGTACAACCTTCCATAAACAATGCGCGGAGCACCAACGAAAATCAACAGACAACAGTTGTTGCTAAAAACCAACCGTGACAAGGCGTATACAAAGAACTATTGTGCTCACCAATGCTGGACGGAATGGACAGGAAAAAACGACACCAACACCTACCCAAAATGGCAAGAAATGCACAACAAGGCAGCCCAAAAACTTCACCAAGCAACGCAGGAATATGAAAAAACAAAAATATACATCCATATACATCGACATACCCTTGCCCCCCCCCCCCCATGTCCAGCCCCCCAGGGACGACCGTCCCCCCCCACGTTGGGGGGGACGGACGGTCACCAAATGACGCCCACCCCAACGGGGGGGTGGACACCACTCCCGACAAACCATTTACGGGCAGACACTCTGCAGAATTCATGGCCAGTCATGCCATGCACACAATACAAATAAGCAGAATTCTCAATGCACGCGCCACCAACGGTCACGCTGCTCCTCAGTAAGATGAGCAAGTCTACGACCCCAAAGCTTGGCTCGTGAAATGACCATCCTCCGCCAACACAAGCTCCTTTGTGGAACGAACATAGCGCACAACAGCGCCTTGAGGGAACATTTTCAGGTCTGAGGAGTGCAAGGGGTCAGAACAAAGGAGGTGACCATAATCTCAGACAAGGAGGTGTCACGGTGGCACAATCATGTGCAATATGGCAGCAACACGTTTTTTTTTGGAACTAGGCAGTGACGCCCCCCCCCCTCCCCGGGGGGGATAAACAAGGGGGGGGGCGAGGGTACAATGGTGGGTACCCAAAATCTAGCGTTTTCGGAAAATATATGTAAAACCACATATATTCTTGACTTGGCCAGCGCCACGACCACCATTTAATTAAAGCTTGGGGAGAGTGGCCCTCCTCCTTACCGTTTTTGGATTCTAAAACAACCCTGGTTCCCCCCAACCCTCAAAAATTAGTGATCTGCTGCAATTTTCTCCCCCCCCCCTGCGCAAGCACCAAGAAAGTAAGGAAAGTGATGGTCAGACCAGGTCCTGGTGCCTAGACAAGGACGTGCTAGCGCGCGATGCACGGTACCCAAAGAACGCATGTCCCGAAAACCTGCCCAGACCACACCCTTAGCAGAATAATCACAACAGGGCACTAAAACACATTGTGTAGGCAAATTTCAGCAAGTTCTGGAGGTGCTCACTGCCCATTGGGGGCATCAGGAGCAGTGGAATAGAAGCCCTTTCCAACCTTGCGCCTCATCTTGAACAATTGCAATTGCTTGCCCTTTGGGGCAGGCTTGGCAGCAGGCTTTGGAATGGGTTTGTTTGGAAAATCACACCAAAACAAAGAACAGTTGGGTGCAGAATGTTATTACGAGCAGGAGGACCCATCACAAGCATGACACAGCCCCTCTTTCCCTCGGCACACAATCACGCTTTGCCTAGTTTCGGACCACAAAAACCGTGGTCAGAAAATTCAGTAAAAGTGACGGTCAGACCAGGTCCCGGTGCTTCGCCATAATCCGACGATGGCCGTCACCCCTGGTATCCCAGCGGCAGGAAATCATTGTTCAAACGTCCAGCAAACCCGGTGGAGCCGCAGCCACCAGTTGTCCATACGTGGCGGAGCCGCGCCCAGTCCCGGTGATTAGACAAGGCGGTGCTTGCGCAGGGGGGGTAGTTGTGTATGATGCACTGGTTCCCTTGTGTTCTCTTGACTATTTCTTTTCATCCTTGGGCCCAGAGCCTGCAAATCTGCAAAATGGGAGGTGATCGTGATCATACAAAAAACTTCACCATCTCTGACACATGTCCTCTGGATCTCACAAGTTACCTGTACAGCTGCTGCAGTGAGATTGATGAAGATGGTTCACATCTTTTCGTGGAGGGGTTAGAGAGCCACAGTTGCCAGAACCATCTATAGGGAAGTGAAAGGGCTTTCTGAAATGGCTTATTTAAAAGCAATCGAAGCTTTCTTTCACAACAGCCATGGAGGCTCAACAACAAATTGAAACCAAGGATGTGATGATTAAAGAGCTGAGCTTCCTGGACGGGCATGATCTGCAATCGTGATAAATGGCATGGGCAGTGTTGATTGCGCAACAGGAGCATTTCACAGCACTGAATTGCACAAATTGAAGAGACAGGTCAACTTACACTGACGTCGGCTCAGGGTCACCCTTGGAAAACCCACTTTGCTCAGGCAAAAATTCAGAAGCATGCTGGAACACCGAACGTCCAGGAAGTCGAAACTGCAAAGAGCGCACAGCAAGGGCATCCCGAAGCACACTCTCGTAGGCCGGCACCATAGTGCACAGGATATATAAAATGGGCAGCTGCAGAGAGAAGAATCCATGAGTTCCAACTCATGAAATATGGTGGCTGGGTTAAATTGCAGTCACAGGAATGAACAGATATGCCATTAGTGTTCACCAGGTCAGGTGTGATCAGAAGGAGCAGGTCCTGCTGGCTCGCACACACAATTGGTGCCTACTCAACTCCAGGTGCACAAATAGTGGACATCACAGGGTAGCAGATGGCACAGGACTGATTCCCAATGAAACTCAGGTCCCCTGCCAGCAGCAGCATGCCTGGTAATGAACCAAAAATCTCCTTGTGCCCATTTTTGACCTCCACCAGAAAACTGTTGCAGTATGTTGAGTGGCATTCGCCTTTTGGCAGTCCCTCTCCCACTGATCACCATCTCTACAACAGAGGAAAAGCCTGAAAAGCAGAGTTGCAAAGAGTCCAGCCTAAATGTGGATGGGAAGATTCAATCCAAGCCAGATGCCAAGCCTCTCAAAACCCCTCCTCTGCTATGAAAAATCCTTGTTCCTAACCCAAGACACCCCACTTCTCCAACCTTATCAACACCCATGAAGGGTGGAGAAATGGCATTTTTACCAAAGGGAAAATGGGGGGGAAAGCATTGTCCCCAGTTCAGAACCCCTGCACAGACAAAGGGAATGTGTTGCACTGCGTGCACACTGTGTGCCTATTTGGTAGAACACACCAGATAGGAAATACTCTAAAACCACACAACAGCAGGGCAAGGCGCAGGTTTTACAGCCGCATACTGTTCCCGCAGGCAAACACTTTGACACAGGAACATGAGGCTTCATGCGGTGAGAAATTGATGTTTATTTGGCAGCTTGCTGAAAAATGAGCAACATCGTCAAGCTGTCACCCACACAGGAAGAGGGCACCCACCATAGCCATCTGCAAATCTTCATTTGGAATGTTCTCTGAGCATCCTGACCTAATTCAATTTTCATCTTGCATGCCTCAACTGTAATCTGACATGCATCCAAATTCGCCCCACACGCCTGACAAGAACAATTGTTTCAAAAAAAAAAAGCTCATGGTAGGAAAAGCCCCTATTTACCAAGGGCGGGTCGTTGCACAAGGCGGTCATTATGCACAAGGAGTACCAATGAATGGATCATATCATCCAAGAGGGTGGCATATGTGTAATCATTGGAGACTGCATTTCCCATGGATAAAGGATGGCAGTGAAGATTTTACGACCAAGACAATTTTTGTTACCTTTTTACCACACAGTTGGCGGGTGTTGGTGAAATACAGATACTCCTCATCTGCCACTTGGAGTGTACAGCCCATGATTGTCCCTGGGATCCCAAATATAAGGGTCCCCAAACTGGAGAGGATTAGCATGGCTGCACAAGAACTGTGTGTCAACTGTGCGAGCCCAACTTCTCGACAACCAACAAATACCATTCTATAAACCCCTTCCATACAAATCTTTGTGTGGAAATTACGTACAAATTACATACAAATTCAAAATTACGTACAAACACACAGATGTCGTCAATAGGATTAAACTCAACTTCCGCCGAAGAAACCTGATAGCTTGTGGAAAAGGCAATTGCCCACGTACAAAGCTTTGCACTATGTGCATGGCATTCTAAGGGCTCCTAGGGCTGGACGCCTGGGCTGTCAACAATCTCCTTCTAAGTGGAATCTCCATCCATTTATCCTGCTTTTCCGGTTCCAGTGGCTGCCTCAACTGTTTGTGGAGGCAGCTGTTAATACGAAGCACATATTTCGCACAAACAAGAAGAAAGAAGAAAGAAGAAAGAACAACAAATCAAAAAAAGCACATGGTGCACAATGGTTCAAGATCTTGGTTGCGGCCAAAATCATGCCCCTTCGAGTGTGGTGCCCATGGAATCCTTTTCCAAACCAAAAATTTGGAAAAAGCAACAGCCACGTGCAGAAAACTGGTGGCCAACCCTGATCCTTTCACCTCCCACAGAACATCCTCACACTTGTAACCATCCCTATACCCTCAGGACAGTCTGAAGACAGCATTGCGCAAAATAGGTAAGCCGCTTATACTGCAGGCACAGAATATGGAAATAAAATTATGATCTGACGACTTCAACACAACTTGAGGTTTAAAAAGGGCAACAGTGGCAAAGCATGGCAAGCAAAATGGTCAAAACCACACATGCACTGGTGGGCAGCTTGTGTTTCAGGCGCTGTATGACCTTTTTTCCGATACGAGGCCAGTTGACAAATGAACAAGTTCCAAGGTCAGAAACTACGACTGTAATTCGGCAATTCCATGGGTCAAGTAGTGTTGAAATTCATGGGTGTGAAAGATCACTCAGCTAGAGTGGGGCAGGGTGGTCTGCAGCACAAAAACAAAATACGGTGAACGTCCCAATCCTGCGAAACTGTGAACCAATCGCCAGCTTCTTGAGGTGTACCATCAGCTTACTGTTCTAACGTTCCATGGCAAGCGCCACCAACCGACCGCCTGTTGGGTGGGAAAGACTCTACCCACCGCAGAAAAAAGCTACCGCAGGATACACCACAGATGAACTCCAGCGGTACTGGCTGAGTCCCACTGCAGACTGGTACACACAAAAGAACGTTGGGCACGTGTTGGCAAGGTTTCGTAGGAAGAGACGAAATGAGGGCCAACCATGCAACGGACACCTCAAAATCCCCCATCAAAGTCCCCTTTTGCACCACCTTTAAAGCCACCTTTGCCAAAGTCATTGAAACCACCATTTCCTCTTCCAAAGTCTTCAAACCCTTTCCCCTTCCCTTGGCCAGATTCGTCAAAACCACCCTTCACTGTGCCAAAATCGTCAAATCCACCCTTGCCCTTGCCAAAATCATCAAAATCACCTTTGCCTTTGCCAAAATCGTCAAATCCACCCTTACCCTGGCCAACACCGTCAAAGCCTCTCCCCTTTCCCTTGCCAAAGTTGTCAAAACCACTCTTGCCCTTGCCAAAATCGTCAAATCCATCCCTGCCCTTGCCGAACTCGTCAAAACCACCCCTGCCCTTACCAAAATCATCAAAGCCTTTCCCCTTCCCTCGGCCAAAATTGTCAAAACCACCCTTGCCCTTGCCAAAATCGTCAAAAACACCCTTGCCCTTGCCAAAATCGTCAAATCCACCCCTGCCCTTACCAAAATCATCAAAGCCTTTCCCCTTGCCCTTCCCATAGTTGTCAAAGCCACCCTTGCCCTTGCCAAAATCATCAAAATCTATGCCCAAAGAATCGTCAAAGCCACCCTTGCCCTTGACAAAATTGCCAAAACCTTTACCCTTCCCTTTGCCATAATCCTCAAAACCACCCTTCCCCTTTCCTCCCTTGTTGTTTCCAAAATCATCAAATCCATCACCTAGAAATTCCCCTTTCCCTTTCCCAAAATCAACAACACCATTCCCTTTCCCAAACATACCGTTGCCACCTTTCTCTTTTCCCTGCCCAAAATTATCGAATCCACCTTTACCTCCATAACCTCCTTTGCCACCCTTCCCCATGCCTTTTCCAGAATCATATCCCTTGCCTCCCTTTCCAAAATCTGCATATCTGCCGTTTCCAGCATCCCAGACGTCTTCATTGCTTCCAATTGTTCCTCTGCCACCATAATCCACCGCTACTTTGCCTGCATTCCCAACACCACGCTTCTGCATGGGCATAGAGTCACCAGGACCAAGGTCTTCTTCCTCTTCGCCTGACATCCAAACATAGTCCGCATCTTGCACCAGGTAATTCTGGGGGCGGCCCCGACCTCCCCAGTCGGAGGATGCCCCCTTACCCCCATACCATCCTTTTCCTAAATAATCATCAGGACTGCTCTTATAGCCCTTGGAATTGCCTCTGTAGCCGGATTCATCCCACGGCCCCTTGCCTTTGCCATTGCTCATGCCCTTGCCCTTACCCCATCCGCCTGCACTGGGGTCAGACCCACGGGCTCCACGGCTCTTCACATCCATGCCAACCATCTTTCCATTCTCTTCAATCAGCTCCAACTCCACCTGTGCAACAGAGGAATCATGAGGCCCATGGTGCATGATCCTCAAAGACAATTAATTCATTCATAACATATCAGAATCAAAAATCAAAATGTTACTGCCTTGTGTGTTACAACCAGAAGCATGAAGATGGGGCGCTGGTTGGGGTTCAACGGGGAACATGGTCGACGAGTGAGGGCCCCACCGTCTCTGTTTCCACGGCAGGCACCGCCGTCATGTGAGCTGGGGCTGGGGGATGACTATGATGGGACGCAGGATGCGTTCAAGGACTGGACTTTCCATGTCCATCGTGCAGGCATCAGTTCGATGCTTTAAAATACAGGGGACGCAATCAGCAGCTGCTAGTACCCAAACATAATGGGGTGAAATTCATCCCTGACACATACACTCACGTACACTCGGCTGGTGGCGAGAAAAACCAGTGAGACACAGCTCATAACAAGCCATCGATGCTGCTGCCAATCACACACATACAAGGTGCAAAGACTGCAAAGCAACCTCCAAAGCACATAAAACTGGAAAATGGCAGGTCACATTGTTACTGGCACAGGTTGTTTGTGGATGTGACGTTTCCCATGTATGCGGGCCAGCTTGGTTTTGATCCAACTAGCTCTGTGAGAGAATTGATTTATGGGTGAGCACTCCCCACTTGATGGTAAGCCCCTGCTCCCTCTGTGCAAACCAACCATGTCACCAATCAACCCCACCATGCACTGACCATTCACTATTTTTTTCAGTAAACATAGTCCGGAAGCTGCGAAGCTGTGTTCACGGGTGCTATGCTACACATATTTGACCATTCACTATTCAGGTCTACAACAGGCTGTGTCTAAAATGGGCATCAGCTGGGTTCAGCAGTTTCTATGGACTGCAGATACGCACATGCATATGCACCGGATTATGATTACTGGATCGTTGATGATAAGCAAGCCCTTGACCCCTTTCCTAGTATCCTACAACGTGCAGGCGTGCCTAACAATATAATAGCATGTCTATTGTGATAAACAGTGGACGTGCCCCCCGCGCTGCGCACCTTGGCGCCCCAACCCTCCAACCCCCCCTCCTTTGTGCACCTTCTGAAACAGGGTGCAGTGTTCTGCCGGAGTTATGGAAGAACTGCGGACAGGGGCATTGTTGAATACCACGAAGCTGCTGTTGACGCGACCCCCTCCCGGTGTAAGCAGGCTTGAGCAGCAGGCAGCAGCTGTGTTACGAGAAAACCCAATTTTGTTCACAATCTGTCCTTGTTGTTTGACAGCTACTTCTTGCCCGTGTGCATTTTTTTTGTTGGCGGAGTGTTTCCAGGCGAACAAAGACAGAGACAAAGAGCATGCAGAGTGAACGTACCTTCTCTCCCACCTGCAGTGAACGGAACCCTTCAGAAATAATAGAAGACTGATGGACGAAAACGTCGGTATTGCCGTCCTCGGTTTCAACGAACCCATAGCCGCGCACGTTCAGCCAGCGTGTGCATACCCCAGTCACGGTCCCGAGCCGCTTGCGGCCCGAGGAATCAACTATGGACGGTGCCCCCTTAGTGTCTCGTGAGCCCGGGGAATTACTAGGGGTGGACCGATCCCCCTCAACGTCTCGGGAGATATCCACAAACTGCGGCGGCTCCTGCGCCAGTGGGGGGTCTGGAGCGGTTGCCATGCGGGCCGCACCCTGCGAGAGATAATCTGCAAACTCTTTGTCAAACTGCGTAACATCCTGGTCCAAAAAGCTTTCCTCGGCTTCTAGCTGCTTTGGGAGACCACTATCATCCGCCGCTTCCCGGGCCTGAGCATCCTCGTCCTCGTCCTCGTCCTCACCCTCGTCGTTGTCCTCGTTCTCGCCCTCTCCTCCTTCTCCAACCTCATCCCAGTCCTCAGCATCGAAATCGAATTCAGCTGCATCAAACTCCACCTGTGTGGGCAGCACAACACGACACGATCGCAACACCATGTTCCAGTGCCAACTGTCTCATTCAAACTTGACTGGCGTGCAACCTTAACTCCGTTAGGTCGCCACATCTTGGCACCACTGCCATGTCGTGCCATGTTGACTGTTGGCGGTGCGAAGGGATCCGAACGACAGTGACCTCGCCACCATCTGACACTACAAACAGCATGGTTACACGACTAATGCACAGAAGCGTCGGTTTGCACCTCATCTTCATCGAGCTCCTCTTCGTCCTCCCATCGATTCAACGTTTCCTCGTCAACAACGTCGCCCTCTTCATACTTCATTGCCTCCTCCTCTGTCAATCTGTGCCCCCACCCGGCTGTAAGGAAGCCATCGGAGTCTTTGTAAACCGTTGCACTGAACCCTTGAGCCAACGTGTCCGCGTACCGCAGACGAAGTGCCACCTCAGCCTCCGCTTTCGAATCTGTTGAACTTTTAGCTGCGTCCTCAGCTGCCAACTCTGCACTCTTCTCACCTATTTGATTCGGAATGGGCAACACAAAAAATAGTGGGGGGAAGCGCGGTTCCAAATTGGGAAGCAAACAAAACGCCAGCTCGTGTTCAATTAGAATAGGGTGGGTTGAACTTTTCAAGACAGCCCAATCAGGAACAGGCACACTTCCAAATCCAGAAAGCCTTTCCAACAGGGTTATGCAGAACACGTGGCAAATTTTTTCTGCTGCTTGTGGCGGAGACACGAGCCTTGCAAGAAGGTCAAGCATGAACACACAACGCCGAAGATCCTGGAAGGAGCACTGTCCCTGGTTCCTGTGCCAAGCAAGAACTTAGTTCGAACTTGTTCTGAGCCATTTTCCGCCATTTCAACACAGGCAGGCTGGCGAACTGTTCCGAACCTGCGTCACTCAGCACACTTTTGGGTGGTTCTGCAGCTCCTGTTTCTCTGGCTCGCTGCATATCGGGTCGTCATCTCTCATGCTTTTAAGCACGCATTTGACTGAGAAACCTTTCGACCCACGGATTCCACCACGCAACGCAAGCATGAGCTACAGACCTCGGACCCAAACGGTGGGGCCTCATGGGTGACTTACCTGTAGTGGCAAGTAGTGCCACAAGAGGTTCTTCTTGCAAGCAGTTCCCAGGCTGCATCGTTTGCCGCATGGCAGTAAGCGAAGCAACAAAAGCAAGTGGCACCAAGAGCAACGTTGCGATAGTTTCCGCAGGACCACTGTGCACCTAACATACGTATGTGGCGGGCTGAGAGGCATTCCTTTGCTGGACAGGAACTGCGCGTACGTTTGCGGCGCGGTGTGAACACACAGCCCAAACGTATGGCACAGGTTTGGTGTGGACATGGCAAATCACACAGGAACCTACGAAGGTAGCCTATTCCACGACCCAAACATGCAATAAGCAGAGGCGAGGTTATTGTAATCAACTCTGTCCTGGGCACTATTATCCCCGGCACATGGGTGGTCCAACCTTTGCAGGTGCTGCTGCAACATGAGCGTTTTCTGAAACCGCATAGGCCCCTTTCGCCTGGCTTGATGTTGCTGCCTGAAAGCAAATAAAGGAATGAAAAATCAACACTTACCTTCTGTTCCAATGCGGCGAAGTGCAAACTCTTCATCGTCAAAGTTAAGTAGACAGACCTTCATGCCTGCAGAAAGTCTCCCATTCGTGGGACCAGGCGCAAACCCCACAGTACTCCCCTGAACCTTTGTTCCATGGGTTGCATAAGTAACCACCTCCACCATCGGATGAAGTCTCAACAGCCAAACACAAGACATCATTAGTGCTGCAGCAGCTGCCACCGTCCACAGCAGTTTGTTCAGGTTGGCCGAAATCTTCGTCCGATCTTCGCTTGTCGTATAATCCTGACAGTTCATATTGATCTGTTTTAACGTAAGGTGGCGGCATCACACAATCGTGACAGCTTCAGCATATATCGCCAGTTCATTTTTTGGCCAAACTGTGGCCAAACACGCCACAACAATACAAAGCTGGGACGGGTCGCGCAGTCGCCCGACACAGGACAGGGGACGGGGCGAAGGGAAGGCACGGCGCTGGACAGTGGTGAGGCAGCTTCCGGTTAGGCCGCTTCGAAATGTCTCTGCGACCCCTCTCAGTACGCCTCAAGTTGTTGGACAGTTGGTGTCACTTGGCTGGACTCTAACTTCATTCTACAAGTTGAAGCAACAGGGAAATAGAGACCACTGCCTTTGAGCATATTTCCCCGTTGGGGATACCACAGCGGCCGCGCTAGCAAGCCGTTCACCGTGGTAGGAAAATACTTCGAACTAGCCTGCAGCCCGCGCAAATGCGCGGGTAGCCTTCAGCCCGCGCAAATGCGCGGGTAGAAAATTTGGTGCTAGCATCCAATTTTTTCTGATAGATGTAGATTCCTTGCCCGCGCTACGCGCGGCAAAACTTGAGCCAAGCCTTGAGGTATTTCCAGAAAATGTAGACGGGCGTAGACGGCATATTTTATTTCACCATGCACCTGCAGCACACAATGTCCGGCAAAAAAAAATTTTTTTTAAGTGTATATTTTATATCGGCATACACTCGTACTGCTGCGGTCAGCAGCTGTGAGGATACACTTTCTGGGTGTCTATTTTATTTTGGTATACACTCTGAGTACACACAGGTTTCCAACGGAACACTTTCTGAGGGCCTATTTCATTTCGGTATACCTCTGCAGTACACACATGTCCGCTGCACCAAAATACTCAATGCAGTTCGGGTGTATACCGAAATAAAATAGACACTCAGAAAGTGTACCCTTGCAGCCCGCCCTCCGTCCGGGGGTCTCCCACCCGAGTAGGGTCCAAGTAAAGTAGGCTTAACCAAGGGCCTGAGGA
This sequence comes from Eutreptiella sp. 'Long Island Sound 2002', assembly GCA_964036045.1. Classification (NCBI taxonomy): domain Eukaryota; phylum Euglenozoa; class Euglenophyceae; order Eutreptiales; family Eutreptiaceae; genus Eutreptiella; species Eutreptiella sp. 'Long Island Sound 2002'. The sequence goes on from OZ038378.1 coordinate 71,960,730, forward strand.
GAAGTGAATACCCAAGCCCAGGAAGTACCCCGCAAGAAGTGCACCAATTCCTGATTAGTCAACCCTGCAAGAAGTATGCCATACTTGGATTACGCAACTGCCTGTGAGATGCTACGGCCAGGTTGGCCCTGGTGTTTTGGCAACATAGAGCAATGTGAGGTCCAACCTCTTTTTTTTTTTTTTTTTTTTTTTGGTTAGAGCTCGGTTAGCGTTCCTTACGTTTAGGGGTCTTGCGCGCCTTGAGGAGCTTCCGAACCCTCTGCTTTGCGGTTAAGGGTCGTGGTCCTCGAGGCTCAGCCTTTGTTAGGCGCCGCGGGGGAGGGGGGTCTCGGGCTTGGGCCTCACGAAGAGCTTGGCGGCATGCATGAGCCTTGGCCAACTTTTCGCCATCGAAGGTCTTGGGGTTCGTGGGAAGTGCGCCAAGGGCCCGAAGAGGTGCCCCTGATGCCGGAGATGGTAACTGAGGTGCCGGGGAGGGCGGAGATGGGGACTGAGGTGCCGGGGACAGCGACTGAGTTGGCCTAGAGAGGTCTGATGGCAACCGCATGGGATGCCACAGAACCTCCTTTGGCCTCCATTCCCATGGGTGGGTGAATGGATCCACCTCGCAGTAGGGGCTACAGCTAAAGGGGTCGAAGCTAGCAGACATGAGTACCTACAAAGAGGATGGTGAAAGGACAGGGGGGTATTGCAGCAGTGATGATTATACATCAGGAGAAGTGCAAAAATTGATTGACACACGTGCCGTACAGTGCAGCGCCAGCGCTGGCGCTTGGAATAACATCGACCGATAGCGTTAACGGGTGGTTCTGGCAGTAGTTACAGGCGGTTAGCGCCCGCTCGGCCAAGTGAACAGCCAGAATCGGCGAAGATGCAACCGTACCGCACACCGATCGATGCGCGTCAAAAATGCGCATACATCTGTGTAATTAAAAAAAAAAATGCAGCCTTGCAGCATAAATTGTTTTCTGCAATGCGAACACGCGCGCCGCCGCCAGGCCTGCGCCTGGACACAACGACGACGACGACGACGACCAGTCTGAAAATAATAGAAAGAGTACTTTACCGCATGACTGCCTAGGATTCACCCCACTATCATTACTGACCATAACTCGCCAACCCTGTCAAAATGAACATTGTCTGCAGGTTCCAAAAACAGTCTGATTCCAGGAGGGTTAGCTCGCCGTCGAGAACCCAGCGTTAGCTGGGTGGCGTTAACGCTTCGGCCACCAGTGGGCCGAGGGCCGGCTGGAGCCACGCGCCAAGGGAGCACCCAAGGCCAGGGCGGAGGGTGCACCTCCACCACCACCGAGCACCGGAGGTATCTCCCTGTAGGCATCACTTGTGCTATTTGTTTGCCCCTTTTTTGTTACATGGTACATATGTTTGTGTTCTTCCTTTGCGCAAAAGGGTGCGCAAGAGCTCCTTTGTAAGATGAAGGAGCGTCACATACTCCAAGAGTTTAAGGAACTGGAGGAAAAACAGAAAGCAGGTATATGCCTCACCCAACACCTTTGCCGTGACAATGGCCCATTACGGGCCTATATATATGTGTAAAAGTGTATTCGTGTGTGGTTTTTGTTAGGTGAGACAACCTTCGAGTAGAGTTTGGGAGTGCGCCTTTTGTCTTTCACCTCTTAACAATGGCCTGCTACGGGCCCATATATGTATCGACCTTGGAATGGGGTCTAGGGGTGCGCCCCTTGTGTTCGACCTCTTAACGATGGCCCATTACGGGCCCATATATGTGTAGGAGTGGGTTTGCATGTCGTTCGGGTTAGGTGAGATCTCCTTGGAATGGAGTTTGGGAGTGCGCCGCTCGTCTTCGACGTCTGAACAATGGCCCATTACGGGCCTATATATTGATAGGAGTGAGTTTGCGTGTGTTTGGGTTAGGTAAGATGACCTTGAAGTAGGGTTTGGGAGCGCGCCCCTTGTCTTTCACCTCTTAACAATGGGCCATTATGGGCCCATATATGTATAGAAGTGGGTTGCTGTGCCCTTTGGGTTACGTGCGACAACCTGGGTGTGGGGTTTAGGAACATGCTCTTTGTCTTTGACCTCTCAACAATGGCCCATTACGGGCCTATATATGTGTAGGTGTGGGAGTGGGTGTAGGAGTGGGTCTGCCTGTGGTTTGGATTAGGTGAGATGACCCTGGAATGAGTTTTGCGAGCGCACTCCTCGTCTTTGACCTTTCAAGAATGGCCCATTGCGGGCCCATATATGTATTGGAGTGGGTTTGCGTGTAGTTTGGGTTAGGTGAAACGACCTTGAAGTGGAGTTTGGGAGCGCACTTGTTGTCTTACACCTCTCAACAATGGCCCATTACAGATCCATATATGTAGATGTTTGGGTTTGCGCATTGTTTAGGTTAGGTGAGACGACCTTGGAGTGGGGTCGGAGAGTGCGCCGCTCGTCTTCAACTTCTCAATTATGGCAGAGGACGGGCGGCTGGGAGAGGGACAGCGCCTGACACCAGACGCCTCCTACAACGGTGGCAGGCCACCCCCCCCCGGGGACGGCCCCCCACCGCCCCCGCGGCACGCAGCCCCCACAGGGCATGCGAGCCAAGGGGACAGTGTTGGGCCCCCACACCCACACGCCCGCGCCCACAGCACGTGGGTGGCGGACCCCAATAGCCCGCCCAGTGGGCCGGCAGTCGGGGGAGGGACAGCGCCTGACCTCAGACGCCCCTCACAATGGTGGAAGGCACCCCCCCCGGGGACGCCCTTCCGCCACCCCCACAGCGAGCAACGCCGGCCCGCAAGGGCGCACGCTGTGGGGCCGGTGCTGGGTCCCCACGCCCGCACCGACGGCACCCGGGACACACGGGTCTCGGAACCGTGGCTGCCCGCTCCAGAGGATGGGCGGCCGGGGGAGGGACAGAGCCTGACACCAGACGCCCCTCACAATGGTGGCAGGCCACCCCCCCCGGGGACGGCCCCCCACCGCCCCCGTGGCACGCAGCCCCCACAGGGCACGCAGGCCAAGGGGACAGTGTTGGGCCCCCACACCCACACGCCCGCGACCACAACACATGGGTAGCGGACCCCAACAGCCGGCCCAGTGGGCGGGCAGTCGGGGGAGGGACAGCGCCTGACCTCAGACGCCCCTCACAATGGTGGAAGGCACCCCCCCCCGGGGACGCCCTTTGCTACCGCCACAGCGAGCAACGCCGGCCCGCAAGGGCGCACGCTGTGGGGCCGGTGCTGGGTCCCCACGCCTGCACCGACCGCACCCGGGACACACGGGGCCCGGAAGCCTGGCTGCCCGCTCCAGAGGACGGGCGGCCGGGGGAGGGTCAGCGGCTGACACCGGACGCCCCTCACAACGGTGGCAGGCCACCCCTCCTGGGGACGGCCCCCGTGGCCATCTTGGGGTCACTTGGGGTGTGTATCTATGTGCCGGCAAGCCGCCATTGGCTGATATCATACTCTCCCATCCACCTGATCTAACCCGATGTGATAGTGCGATAGGTTTGGCCATTCCGGCTATGAGCGGCCATATTCAGTACCGAGGCGCCGCCAGCGGAGATTTATATATCGGAATATCAGGAATCAACAGGGTTTTATTATCATGATGTTTCCGTAATTTTTCAGCCTTTCGTTCTGATGGTCAATGTATCGGCGACCGTCAGTTGGCTCGCGATTTTGCGTTAACCGATTGGTTAACTGTTATTTCCAGATATTTTGGCGGATACTCCGTTGAAGGGTCAGATTTCATCAGCAAAGGGTTCGTTGCTTCCGCAATTTTCTAAATAAGCATTCGAAATTTTAATCTGAATTTTTCGCGATGTTGAAATCGGATTTTCGACTTCGACATCGCCGCACTTGATTTGGACTTCTTCGAGTGGTCATACTCTTTTCCCTATGCCCGAATCAGGTTTCCCTTATACTTGCCACCCATTTGACTTGGAGATATAAGGAAAACAAAAGTGAACCGCGGAACCACTTTGAAGGGCCATATCTACGAGCGAGTGTGAGGAAAGAGAATAAGGAAGGTTGCGTTGCAAGCGCCTTGGTCTCAACTTAATTTAGGAAGCATCAAACGCCTTTGGTGCGTACACATGCCCGATGTTGCAAGGGATAAGGGTCAAGAGGGTATAAATTGATATATAACTCTTGGACCGTGCAACCGAATATTTTAGTGCGACTTTCGAGTGTACCGCATGAGTGTTGGGGTTGCATAGATACTTTCCTTGGGTTCCCACGTATTTTTAACGTGAAGTTATGTCCATGGAGGGGCATGGCATACCATGGTGGGAGCCACTATTTGAGGGTATGTGTTATATGCATGGTATATGTCTTGATATGCTCACGCCCATGTTATATATCTTCGTGTGGCCGAAGAGATGGGGAGCCACACGTGACAAGGGCTTTGCCCATGTCCCAATTGTGGAATTCAAAGCGCTAGACTAAGTCTACCGCGTATGTATTGCTCATGGTATGTTTGGCAAAGAGATCCATGAGTGCACTCCCATTTTCATGGGGCATGTAGATATGGGTGACGAAGGTATCTCCATGCGCCCAATTGGGGATCCAAGTGGGGAAATTGTTCGCAAATGGTTTCAATCATTTGTGTATTGAAGCATGAGCGGATATCATGGGTGAGCATAGAGATATACTATCATGACAACTTTGTATTTGGTCATATTTTCATGTTTTTGACCTCAATTTTTGCTCATTTTTGCGTTTTGTGTACTTACCTGGTCGGCAAACAGCAAGAAGCCTATGGAGAGTCGAACCATGGTATGTTGTTCATATGTTGGCATATGCTTTGGAGTTGAACACCACCATATGCCGGATCGCGTACTCCATTTGGCTTGGTGCACGAAGGATTTCAAGAATTGGTCTCAACATCATGGGCTGACTTGGGCAGTGCGTGGCGCCCATATCCGAAGGGGTTTCGAGGGTAAAGTGGGGATGTACATGGGCATTGACCTTTGGTCTATATCCTCCATGAATATTAGACTTCGATTCCATGCATGCTTTGAGCCTTCGGATAAGTGGTAACTTCAATTTTGAGCATATATGTGATATATGGCCAATATGGTGTGAATTGGCAGTTTTTTGGCATGTTATGAGTTCAAACTCATAGGTCATTTCTCTAAGCCCATTCGACTCCAAGTCCAACCAAGGTTATGTCAGGGTAGGGCATGGTCCTGAGTGCCACTCTAGGCCATGACACGCCACCTTCCCTATTGGGCTAGGATTTAGAGGCTTGGGAGTGAACACATTTTTGGGGTTTATGTAATGACTTTTGACATATGGCATTTAACCATCTTATTGGACTGGGTTCAGGGCATCATGTTGGTGAGTCAAGGGAAGGTCTTGAGTCCAGGGAATGAGGGGTCTATGCCTATGATTGTATAAGTTTCCATCTTTCCCCAACTTTGCATTATTTGTGTTCATATGCTAATTTCAGGGCTTTCAACGCCGGCCCGCGAGGGCGCACGCTGGGGGGCCGGTGCTGGGTTCACACGCCCGCATCGACCGCACCCGGGACGCACGGGTCGCGGAACCCTGGCCGCCCGCTCCAGAGGACGGGCGGTCGGGGGAGGGACAGCGCCTGACACCAGGCGCCCCTCACAACACGGTGGCAGGCACCCCACCCGGGGACGCCCTTCCGCCACCCCCACAGCGGGCAACGCCGGCCCGCAAGGGCGCACGCTGTGGGGCCGGTGCTGGGTCCACATGCCCGCATCGACCGCACCCGGGAAACGCGGGTCGCGGAACCCTGGCCGCCCGCTCCAGAGGACGGGCGGCCGGGGGAGGGACAGCGCCTGACACCAGGCGCCCCTCACAACGGTAGAAGGCACCCCCCCCGGGGACGCCCTTCCACCATCCCCACGGCGAGCAACGCCGGCCCGCAAGGGCGCACGCTGGGGGGCCGGTGCTGGGTACACACGCCCGTATCGACCGCACCCGGGACACACGGGTCGCGGAACCCTGGCAGCCCGCTCCAGAGGACGGGCGGCCGGGGGAGGGACAGCGCCTGACACCAGGCGCCCCTCACAACGGTGGAAAGCACCCCCCCCGGGGACGCCCTTCCGCCACCCCCACAGCGAGCAACACCGGCCCGCAAGGGCTCACGCTGTGGGGCCGGTGCGGAGATCCCACGCCCGCACCGACCGCACCCAGGACACGCGGGACGCGGAACCCTGGCTGCTCGCTCCAGAGGACGGGCGGCCAGGGGCCGCCGCCCCCGCAACCCCAAGCCAAGTAGGGGGGAACCGGGACCGGACCGCCCCCCCCCAAGCACGCCAGACGGAGCACGGGACCGGGGCAGGACACGCGGAGGGGCACGGACCAAGTGGAACGGCCCTACCAGCGCCCAGTGCCGGGACCACGCGAGATGCGCGCGCCACACCACCCAGCGGGGGGGGGAGCGGACACCGCGAGAGCGCGAGCGCACACACACGAAAAGGACACGCGGGGACTACCGGAAGGGCAACCGGACCGAGCGCGCGGAACGCACAGACCGCATGGAATGGCGTACCAGCGAGCGAGGGTAAGGGACACCCGGAGGGGACGGCCCGCCACACGCAGCGCGGAACACGCGGGGCGGGAAGGGGGAAACAGGAGAGACACAACACCAGGTACCGGCCCGAACCCCCCCCGAACCGGCCGCGAGCGCCGCGCACACACAGACGGGGGACTGCACCCGCCAAGGCAGTAGTGGCGCACAGCGCCACGCCCCAACCCCTAGGCTAGGCAGCCTCCGCGCCAGCCCAAGGGGGTCCCACTGGCGACAAGCCAGTAGCACGGGCCCGGCGGCGCCGGCGCCCCGGGCGACCACGCATTAGGGGGGCGACGCAGTGGGTAAGCGCCCGCAGCCACGGCTGCGAATTGATGCACTGACCGAGGAGTGGCGAAACGGGGACGCCGGGGAAGGACGGGGCTCCGAGCTCTGTGAACCCGGGGGACTCCGCCACCAGGCAGGAGGTGCGTCTTGGAGGGCCCCCCACTAGGACCCGGTGGGGAGGATATCACCTGGCCCGACCAGGTGGCCCCCCGGGGCCGAAAGGCGTCTAGTACCCGCAAAATCAAACCTCAAACCTCAAACCTCAAACCTTTCCCCAACTTTGCTTTATTTGTCTTCATATGCCAATTTCAGGGCTTTCTTCCTTGGTGCAATTCTTGTACATGCCCGCCACCGTGGGAAGACCGGTGTGCTGAACGAAAGCCCGCAGCCTGATTTGGATTGTGAATTGGGTTATTGCTGTATTTGTGGGATCTGGTTGCCATTCAGGGTTGAAGGAGGATTTTATTTTCTATATTTTTGGATTTGGAACCTTGGATTTTGAGCAATGCAATCGTTGATCAGGAGCAAATCGGCAGGGGTTACAGGCGGAAGGGGCACAGCGGGGGCCGGTCCTGGTAGGGACCTTCTTTATGGTAGCAGAGGCTTACCTGCTGCCCCTACCAACCGCCGACCCGGGGACTTGGGCCCTTATGAGCCCTGCCCAAGTACGCCCCGGGTGCGTATTGTGGACTCGGTGGAGACCACGCCGGAGATTGGAGCCATAGAAGAACCGAGACGTTCAAGAGCATGGCGAACTCCGGAAGTTGAAGCCCGAAGAGAAGTACGACATTCGGGAAGAGGAGGACGGGACATGGAGGACCTGGTCTCCATGTGTGAGCGTCGCTGCCGAAAGGCATGCAACCTCCGCTGCGCCGCGGAGGACTCTGATCAGGCTTGCCATTCAGGCAGCAGTGGAGGACGGGCCCGGCGCTACCGGAAGCGCGGGTCACCCAAGTCCGCGGCAAGGGACGCCGGGGCTATGGACATGGACCCCAGCCCAGTCAGGCTGTGGGAATCCGAGGGGCACTCCGAGGGCTATCGGACAGCCTACGAGCCACCTTCGGAGTCGGAGATGCCCGCGCCGATCGCCAGGGCGCATACGGCCCCCGAGCCCGCCCTGCAGCACGACGCCGAGGGCTTGGAGAGGCCAGCCAGGGCCCGGACGGCACCTGTGCCCCGGCACACGGGACCAGAGACGGACGCCATAGGCGATACGCCCATGGGCGATGAGTCTGAGGTGCCGGGAACCGCGGGTTGCGCTGAATCCGGCGGAAAGCACGCTGCGTGCCACTGCGAGCACGTGTCCTTCCTCATGGGCAAGTACCCGAAGTTGGGGATGGACGCCATCGTGCATCGCCTTGACCGCCTGGACAACGCCAAGGACGGTCTAGAGGAGGACGTCGCGGGGATCCTGGACGACCAGTCGGCCGCGGAGAACCACATGGAGGAGCTGCGAGCGGATCAGGCCCGGTACCGGGGGAATCTGGAGCTGGCCCTGCAGAAGCAGCAGCAAGTGGTGGACAGCCTCCTCCACTTAGTGGAGGACATGTCGGGACGCCTGAAAAGGCTAGAGGAGCGACAGCCCCTCGCCTCGGGTCCGGAGCTCCCGGCAAAGCCGGCCGCGGTAGAGCTGGTGGAGCGGGTTAAGACCCTCAGGAGCGCCATGGAGAAACCCATGGGCGGCCCTGCAGAGGCACCGTACGCGCCTCCGCGTGTTGACCCGGGTGCGCTGCCGTTTGTTCCCATGTTCAGCGAATCCACAATGCTCGGGGAACACACGGCACCGGCTGGGTCCATGCGGGAAGGGCACGTAACCACGGACCCGAGGAGCCTGACGGTACAGATGTCCCATGCCGCCCAGGATGTACCGATCACGACGAATATGGTAGTGTATGCGGAAGAGAAGATCGAGAGCCAGACCATGCAGGGGCAAACCATGGGAAGCGCCGATGGACATGGTCGAGGTCATCCAGGCGGAAACCTGTGGGCGAAGGACCCCAATACGGGGATATGGACGGCCGATGGAGCAAATCCTTCCCGCATTCCAAACCCCATGGGTTCAGGCCCAACTGGACCGCACTCCATGGAGGAGAGGGATGTACGGGGAGTGTACTCACATCCCCCGGCCACAAGTGGTATCCGTCTCGGTGGAGTGGTGGCTGGAGACGTTGGAGACGCCATCAGGATTGACGACCTCAGGGGAATCAAAATCCCCTACTACGATGGCAACCCCTCCAACCTGGACGACTTCATCCTGGACTGGGAGGACTTCGCCGAGGAGGTCGTCGGGGAGATGCGGGGAGCGCCGCGGGACAAGTGGGTATGCCGGACATTCCCACACCGGCTGGCGCAGGACCTGAAGGAGGAGCTGCGGGATCAGATCCGGGAAGGATTGATCCGCACGGAGCAGGCCTGCCTCCAGTGGCTGGAGGATGAGGAGCGGGTGGACGCTCCTACCCAGATGCTGGAGGACCTGTGGTCCATTCCGCTGCCGCTGGACCGCGGTGAGTTGCGGGTCCGGGAGTGGAACTGGTATCTGCGGAAGTACCGCAGATGCCTCAAGCTGGTGGAAGACTGGAACGAGGCCAGTGAGATCCGCCACTTGCTGAAGGACGTCCTCCCCGGCAACTGGAAGAGACGAGTGGAGGACGAGGAGAAGAAGAGGGCGAAGAAGCGCTTTGTAGCAGGACCTTGGCTGTCCGTGGGAGTCAAGTGTGGATATTTTGCCGCCGTGTCTTGAGACGATTTCGGTGTGACCAGAGCCTCGCAGAGCATGAAGCTCGGTTTTGTCGACATTCATGTCGAGACCCTGAGAGCGTGCGGGGCCGTCGAACGCCTCAAAAACCGTGCGCACATCCTGAAGGGAGCGGGCGCGAAAAAGTATGTCGTCTATGAAAGCATGTATGCTCCGCTCGATGTTCCACTCCATTTTGGAGTCCAAATAGAAGAACATCATGTTTACGTAGAGGTTAAAAAGGAGAGGGCTGAGAGGGCACCCCTGCCTGACTCCTCTGCGCTGCGCATGACCGGCTGTGGGGACGCCCTCCACTATGGGTTGTTCATAAGCGTGTGTGTAGAGACGTTGAATAGAAGAGATGAGGTCCCGTGGAAGTGAGTAGCCGTGTAACGTTTTCCACAAAGCCTCCAACGGCACCGAGTTGAAGGCTTTGTTAAAATCGATGTAAAGGTGATAAAGCCTCCCCTTCGTCAAAAGCATGCGGGCCACTACATCGTAAATGTGGTCGCCGCAGCGTTGGCCCTTCAACCCCCCGTGTTGACAGGTATGAAGTAGGCTGTGCCTCGCGGTTATCGCAGTGAGTTGCGCGCATTGCCACGCGGCGGCCAGTTTAACAATAGACTGAGTCAGGCATATGGGCCTATAGTTTGATGCCGTGCGGGCGTCCCCTTTTGTATAGAGGAGGCAGACGCGTGCCCGTGCCCACTTGGGGGGCGGACCGTAAAGAAGGACATGCCTAATGGCTTCAAGTAGGACAAGCTGAATTCCTGGGGGGCATAAGGAGATCACATAATAATTTATTTCATCTTCCCCCGTGGCCTTGGATGGGGATGCCCTGCCAGTTACCTCGTGCAACCATGGCAACCCAGGCATGGGCAGTGGCTGGTCGGCTGTGCCTGGAGGGCATTGCGGGAGAAGGGAGATGAACGGCTGTAGCACGCTATCCGGGACCTGGAAGTCAGGATCACCTCCGAGGTTAGACAGGCACTCAGAAAAAACCGTGCCCACTTTCTCAGGCTCGCAAACCAGGTCAGGTGGGTTTGTAAAAGGGTCCCACAGGTGGACCGGGGTGTGTTGCTTGGGGTTTAAGACACTGTCAATGGTTTTTTTGATTTTGCTGCCGCGAACCATGGAGTAGTGTAAGCGTTTCTTTTCCCGGGCCGATTGTTTTTTTCGCCACTTTTCGCTCAGTTGCTGAAGGTTCTTCAGGGCCTCTTTACGTCGCTGGGCGTGTTGAGGAAGGTTCGACAGTGCCCGTTTAAAATCCCTCTCAATTTTGGTCTCAGAGTGCTTTGTAGGAGGGCAAGTAACACTGTGGTAGGCCTGGGCTACTTGGTCCACAAGGGAGTTTACATGACTGACGAAGTCTTCCTGCGGGACGGCGGTTGGGCGGTACCCGACAGCCCATGCCTCGAGTGGTTGTAGACTCGCGTGAAACTGCTTCTGTTCCTCCGGCGTGACCCTGCGGAAACGTGTAGTGGGTGCAGGGGGGGGGGTACTGAGGTGTGCAAGGGAGGCGAAGGGTGCAATAAATGGGGTGGTGGTCTGAGGAAGTGTCGGCCGACTCGATATCTGCCTCCAATAAAGAGGCCGACGGCAGAGACACAACCGACGAGGAAAATAGGAGCAGATCAATGCGAGTGTCACACGGGAGCAGGGAGTTTTTGTAGCGGGTAAAAGCCAGGCGCTCCCTGTGCACAGTGCGAGACGAGTGGAGGACGAGGAGAAGAAGAGGGCGAAGAAGCGCGTGGCGGTGAGGATTATGGCGGCGGAGGATACCCATGCGGGTATCATGGAGTTCTTCAGGAGGAACCTGGGCGAGCCCAACCGGATGTTGGCACTGAAGAACGCCGTGTATGTGGAGGTGTTTGGAGACTCCATGGGGCAAAGGTTGCTGCGCCTCAACAACGTGGAGTGGAGGCGCGGGGAGCCGCTGAGGATGCAGGTCATCTTCGCACGCATGAGCCTGGACGAGATCGTGAAGTACATCACGGTGGAGTTGAAGCTCAATGCGAAGAAACAGGCCCACGTGCAGGATCGACATGGTCATGGACAACGAGGACACCGAGAAGACCGCCATCATCGGGAGATCCAGGAGGACACGGTCAACTCTGCGGAGGATGGCAGTGGAAGTGGCCAAGACCACTGGTCCCGGGAGGATCACGAGGAGGCCCATTTCTTCGCGTTTGTGGCGCACAACGTGAAGAACCATGGGCAGGATCCTTCCAGATGGAGCCCGGTGGGACCCAAGAAGGGCAAAGAGCCAAGGAGGATCGGGAACCCACCGCTCTTGTTCCGGGAGTACAGGTCTCAGCACGACGGGTGCTGGGTCTGTTATGGCAAGGGAAACAACCATGCACACGACCACCGTCAGTGCAAGGTGTATGAGGCGGACAAGAAGGCCTACTTCGCCGCCCACCCCGAGAAGAAGCCCAAGGAGCAGCGGATTCCCGATTGGAAAGCGAGGGGCGGAGACGGGGGAAAAGGCCAAGGCAAAGGCCAAGGAAAAGGCGGAGGAAGAGGCTATGGTGGTGGACCTGGCCAAGACCGACGAGTGAGGTCGATCGAGGAGGTTGCTGAGGACATGTTGAGGACGTTGGAGGAACTCAAAGCCCAGCAACGTGGTGGACAAAGTCCTGGCGGATCGCAGCCGGAAGGGGCTGCGGGAAGCCAAGTCTAGAGGAGCCCCCACGGGAGTGGGACCTCGGAGGTCTCTCCTCCGAAAATCAGTGGAATCCCAGAGAAAGCGAAGGCACATCGGGTGCCGAAGAAGGCTCCAGAAGAGCTAAAACCACTGAGCTTCGCCACTCCCAACCCCTGGAGCGCCCTGCCAAGGGAAGTACATGTGGGTACGGGACATGGCAAGAAGGAGAGAGCGACCACGGAGAGCCCCGTGGACGGGCAGGACCAACCCAAGATCTACACCATCCGTGACCATACCCTTGAAGTCCTGATGCACCCGGACGTGCTAGAGTTGCATGCCGTGAGAGTCGTCCATACACCTCATGGCGACGAGCGGCAGTTGCACTTGAAAGTGCGAGTACGGTGCGGACGAGAGGAGAAGGTGGTGGATGTGTTAGTGGAAATGGGTGCCCAGGTAAGCCTGGTCCGGAGAGGGTTGTTCAAGGAGGAACTCCTGCAGCCCAGCCGGAGACCGGTCCGCCTGAAGGTCGCCAACGGAGAGATTATGGGTGGCGGCACCCATGAGGCCACCATCAGTATGGAATTCTGGGAGCATGAGTGCTTGAACCGCCCTGATCAGGCGAAGAGAAGCACTCTATCCGGGAACTTCTATGTGGCCGACATTACTGATTGGGATATGATCATGGGGTACGACTTCATGGTGGCCAACGCCATTGGAGCCCTTCCCCATCGCGCAACGCTGGTCCGGGAGGACGATGAATGCCTCACATGGCTGTCCACGGATTATGCTTGCGGGTCATCCCAATGGAATGCTGAGGAAGAGGATCGGATCGTCCGAGCGGTGCAAGCTGTGGGTGCCAAGTCCAGAGGAGACCGCGGAGTTCAGCTCACGGAGTATGGAATGGCGCCGCAGGTGTACGACAGGATGATCCAGACGCTGGGAGCCGAAGCGCCCGAGACGGACGTCTTTGCTTCCCGGGATGCCCCACTTTTGCGGAAGTGTAGGAGGCATTAGCATCGAGGATACTCAGCCTGGCATAGGCATTGGGGTTTGAAGGAGTGGGGACCCATGTATTGGCATGGCTCCCTGGACAATACCAGACGTACGGTGGAGAAGATCATCGCGGATAGGGCGAAGGGGATCCTGGTCATAACCGGCATAGGATCCACCCCATGTCCGCTGGAGGGTCTCAAGGCGACGCTGGACTCCATCGGCCTGAACAAGATGTCATTCGGGCCAGAGGAGGAGCTGTTCATCGACGCCAAGGGTGTATCAATGCCCTCCCCGGGTCAAGCGTGGGGTACCAAGGCTTTCCTGGTGGATGGGGCGCAAGCCCAGCCCACGGGTGATGAAGCACTCATCCGTAGGGTGGAGGCGGTGCCCATGAAGGTCATGTTTGAGCCCAAGGAGGGGACGGATCAGCCAGTGGATGTGAAGCCGGTTCGGACCCCCGTGGCCATCTTGGGGTCACTTGGGGTGTGTATCTATGTGCCGGCAAGCCGCCATTGGCTGATATCATACTCTCCCATCCACCTGACCTAACCCGATGTGATAGTGTGATAGGTTTGGTCATTGCGGCTATGAGCGGCAACATTCAGAACCGAGGCACCGCCAGCGGAGATTTATATATCGGAATATCAGGAATCAACAGGGTTTTATTATCATAATGTTTTCGTAATTTTTCAGCCTTTCGTTCTGATAGTCAATGTATCGGCGACTGTCAGTTGGCTCGCGATTTTGCGTTAACCGATTGGTTAACTGTTATTTCCAGATATTTTGACGGATATTCCGTTGAAGGGTCAGATCTCATCAGCAAAGGGTTCGTTGCTTCCGCAATTTTCTAAATAAGCACTCGAAATTTTAATCTGAATTTTTCGCGATGTCGAAATCGGATTTTCGACTTCGGCATCGCCGCACTTGATTTGGACTTCTTCGAATGGTCATACTCCTTGCCCTATGCCCGAATCAGGTTTCCCTTATACTTGCCACCCATTTGACTTGGAGATATAAGGGAAACAAAAGCGAATCGTGGGACCACTTTGAAGGATCATATCTACGCGCGAGTGTGAGGAGAGAGAATAAGGAAGGTTGAGGTGCAAGCGCCTTAGTCTCAAGTTAATTTAGGAAGCATCAAACGCCTTTGGTGTGTACACATGCCCGATATAGCAAGGGATAATGGTCAAGAGGGTATAAAGTGATATATAACTCTTGGACCGTGCAACCGAACATTTTATTGTGACTTTCGAGTGTACCGCATGAGTGTTGGGGTTGCATAGCAACTTTCCTTGGGTTCCTACGTATTTTTAACGTGAAGTTATGTCAATGGAGGGACATGGCATATCATGGTGGGAGCCATATTTTGAGGGTATGTGTTATATGCATGGTATATGTTTGATATTCTCACGTCCATGTTATATATCTTCGTGTGACCGAAGAGATGGGGAGCCATACGTGACAAGGGCTTTGCCCATGTCCCAATTGTGGAATTCAAAGCGCTAGACCAAGTCTACCGCATATGTATTGCTCATGGTATGTTTGACAAAGAGATCCATGAGTGCACTCCCATTTTCATGGGGCATGTAGATATTAGTGGCGAAGGTATCTCCATGCGCCCGATTGGGGATCCAAGTGGGGGAATTGTTCGCAAATGGTTCCAATCATTTGTGTATTGAACCATGAGCGGATATCATGGGTGAGCATAGAGATATACTATCATGACAACTTTGTATTTGGTCATATTTTCATGTTTTTGACCTCAATTTTTGCTCATTTTTGCGTTTTGTGTACTCACCTGGTCAGCTAACAGCAAGAAGCCTATGGAGAGTCGAACCATGGTATGTTGTTCATATGTTGGCATATGCTTTGGAGTTGAACACCACCATATGCCGGATCGCGTACTCCATTTGGCTTGGCGCACGAAGGATTTCAAGAATTGGTCTCAAGATCATGGGCTGACTTGGGCAGTGCGTGGCGCCCATATCCGAAAGGGTTTCGAGGGTAAAGTGGGGATGTACATGGGCATTGGCCTTTGGTCTCTATCCTCCATGAATAGTAGACTTCGATTCCATGCATGCTTGGAGCCTTCGGATATGTAGTAACTTCAATTTTGAGCATATTTTTGATATATGGCCAATATGGTGTGAATTGGCAGTTTTTTGGCATGTTATGAGTTCAAACTCATAGGTCATTTCTCTAAGCCCATTCGACTCCAACTCCAACCAAGGTTATGTCAGGGTAGGGCATGGTCCTGAGTGCCACTCTAGGCCATGACACGCCACCTTCCCTATTGGGCTAGGAGTTAGAGGCTTGGGAGTGAACACATTTTTGGGGTGTATGTAATGACTTTTGACATGTGGCATGTAACCATCTTATGGGACCGGGTTCAGGGCATCATGTTGGTGAGTCAAGGGAAGGTCTTGAGTCCAGGGAATGAGGGGTCTATGGCTGTGATTGTATAAGTTTCCATCTTTCCCCAACTTTGCTTTATTTGTGTTCATATGCCAATTTCAGGGCTTTCTTCCTTGGTGCAATTCTTGTACATGCCCGCCACCGTGGGAATACCGGTGTGCTGAACGAAAGCCCGCAGCCTGATTTGGATTGTGAATTGGGTTATTGCTGTACTTGTGGGATCTGGTTGCCATTCAGGGTTGAAGGAGGATTTTATTTTCTATATTTTTGGATTTGGACCCTGGAAATTGAGGAATGCAATCGTTGATCCGGAGTAAATCAGCAGGGGTTACTGGCGGAAGGGGCACAGCGGGGGCCGGTCCTGGTAGGGACCTTCTTTAGATGGCATTGACATCCTGTCCCACGCCGAGATCGACGACGTCGTCAACTACATGCGGATGGGGATGCACGACCGTGTGGCAGCCAAGAAGAGGCGGGCCATGGTCACATCTCCGCATTGGTGGGATGACAAGATGTTGGTCACCGGCAAGTACGAGAAGGACGAGTTCGTGGCGAGGATCATGGACCGCATCGCGGACCAATACGATGGTCCGGTTGGGTCGGACCCACCAACATGGGATTTTTCCAAGAATGGGAGCCGATAGCGACAGTCACCAGCCCGAGGCCGCAAATTTCCGAAGATTATCGGTGGGAAGTGCACCCCACGACGATGAAGACGGCATATCGGACGAGGAGAAGTCGGAATCGGACCCAGAAGAGGCCTATACCGCAGTGCAGTCGGTTGTATCCATACCGAAGCAAGCGGCTGAAGAGGCCCAGGAGAACCCGAAGGTCGCCGAGATGAAGAAGAGGCTGATCCACGCCTATCCGCGGCTATTCAGTGGCGTCGCAAACAAGAACCCTCCAGATCGTGGGAGGTTTGGTACAGCGAAGATCAAGCTGAAGCCGAACCCGAAGATCTATCGTCATCGGGAGTACCAACTCCAGGGCGATCGGGCCGAGGCCATGAAGAACCTGTTGGCCGAGTTCATTGAGCGGGGATGGATCGAAATCTCCGACAGTGAGTGGGCCAGCCCAGCCTTCATCGTGCCTAAGAAGGAGAAGGGCGAGTGGAGGTTGGTGGTTGATTACAGAGGGTTGAACGAGCAGACCGAGCACGACTCGTACTCGCTTCCCCTGATCGACTCCATCCTCCAAAAACAACAGAAAAAGCGGATTTTCACGGTGTTGGACCTGAAACACGGTTATCACCAGATGCCGCTACACCCGGACTCCAGGCCCTGCACAGCGATGTCGACGCCGCTGGGGCCCATGCAGTGGAAAGTGGTGCCCATGGGCGCCAAGAATGGCAACGCCGCTTTCCAGCGCATGATGGAGGACCTACTCGGTCCTGTCCGGGACTGTGCCGATCCCTTCGTGGATGACATCATCATCGGGTCCGGCACGGAGAACATGACTGAGGACGAGCTCATCGACGCGCATGAGAAGGATCTGCGCCGAGTGCTCAGCGAGTTGGACAAGCACAACATGGTGTGCAAGCCCACCAAAGCCTCACTCTTCGTGAAGGAAGTGGAGTTCGCGGGTCACGTAGTTGGTCACGGGCAACGCCGTCCCATGCCTAGGAAGCTGGCGTCCCTGCACCACTGGGAAAAGCCCCAGACCATCAGCGAACTCCGGTCCTTCATGGGGTTCTGCAATTACTATTCGGGCTATGTCCGGATGTATGCAGAACTGTCGGGGCCGCTGCACAAGATGTTGCAGGTGGGCAAGTTCGATGGTCGGAAGGGGAGCAAGAAGAAGCTTGCCTGGACCCCTGAGGCTGAGGATGCGTTCAACAGCCTGAAGGAGCGACTCCTGGGGCAGTTGGGGCTGTTCCTGGTGGACCCGGACAAGGGATTCGTGCTACGGACAGACGCCTCGGACTATGCCGTGGGGGCAGTCCTCGAGCAAGTCCGGGACGACGGGACTCATGTTCCCGTGGCGTTTTGGAGCAGGATCCTGGCCGAGGGCCAACGCCGAACATGGACCGCGAGGGAGAAGGAGACATACGCCATTGTATGTGCGCTCAGGAAGTGGTCTGGCCACATCGGACTGCAGCCGGTGGTGGTTTGCACGGACCACCAGTCCCTACAGAGCTGGCACAAGGAGCATGTCGACACCCCCTCAGGACCAGCGGCTAGGAGGGCCCGATGGCACGAGACGTTCGCCAAGTTCGACCTCAGCGTCGTGTACGTCCCGGGGAAGGACAACACTGTGGCAGATTGCCTCAGTCGCTGGGCCTACCCCGCGGGCAAGGCGTGGATGGACATATGCAGCCATGGCGACGCCGAGGAGACCGAGGAGGCCAAGCGCATCATCGAGATGGAGAAGACCATGGAGCAAGAGGGTGTCAAGTGCTTTGTGGTGATGGCAAACCGTACGGACCTGGCCAAGTTCCGGGGTGCCCGCATCCAAGCTATTCGAGAGGAAACCCTCGAGCAATGGATGGTGGCCCCTGTAGAGCTAGTCAGGTCGGTGCTAACAGAGGACTGGCCGGATGACTATGCGGCATCCGGGCACTGGAGCAAGTACTGGAATGCCGTGAGCGCCCCGTCGGACGACGAATGGCCCGAGGGCTTGACCGAGGATGGCGACAAGTTGTTCCTCAAGGACAAGCTGCTGGTGCCCGAGAACCGAGTGGAGGAGCTCATCGACCATTGGCACAACGCCCAGCTCATGCACCCTGGTCGGGACAAGATGCAGCAGGACCTGGAGTGGCGTTTCAAGTTCCCTCCGGGGTACTACGCCATCCTGGATAGGTACTGCAGCGACTGTGCCGTGTGTCGGGCCACGAAGAGCCCCAACCACTTCACAGCGGGCAACCCGGTGTATACAGCTATACCGGAGGCCCCTATGCGGTCCGTGGCAATGGATGTATTCGCCATGCCTGAGGTCACCGTGGAAGGAGAGACCTACGACTGTTTCATCCTGGCGGTGGATAGGCACAGTGGGTATATCGTGGCGGTCCCTGGCAAGAAGTCCAAGAAGAAGGACAAGAAGGACAAGCATGGAGTGGGTCTGCAGGCCAAGACCGTCGCTAATGCCATGATCAGGCATTGGCTGACGATTTTTGATGTCCCAGCTGTCATCTGCAGCGATCGGGGCAGTCAATTCGTGGGGATGTGGTTCAAGACGATGTGCAAGCACATGGGGATTCGGCACGCCAAGACCGTGGCATATCACAGCCGGTCGAACGGCCGGGCTGAGGTGGCGGGGCGGCAGATGTTCGAAAAGTTCCGCCAGCTGCACATTGACGAACCGGGCCGGAACTGGTATAACTCGCTGTGGAGAGTGATCCAGGCGTATCACGACCTTCCGGGACCCACTGGACTGTCGCCCCATCGCATCCTGTTCCTACGGGATCGAGTGTCACGCACCCTCCCGTGGTTGAACCATGGCAAGGTGGCCCGGGATGCGAACGCTATGATGGCTGAGGCGGACGACACGGCGGCCAAGGTGTGCAAAGCACTTCAGGACGAGCATGACAAGAGGGCCAAGTACTTCAAGCAGGGAAAAGTCCAGAAGTATGCTCTCCAAGACACCGTGTGGGTGGAGCGGCACCACAAGGATGTCCTGTCCAGGCATCGGCAGGCATCTTGGTATGTGGCGGGGGTAATCGTGCGGAAGGTCGGGCAGGATGTGTATGCGGTTCGTGTGGGGGATAACAAGATCCTGGACCGCGACCATACCCAGCTTCGTCCCCGAGCACCAGACCCGAGCGGACGTCCCGTCACCTTCGAGTTCACGGCCGGCGATGTGGACTCGGACGATGAGGGTGAGGACGACGACTTCACCGCTGAGAAGATCGTGGCGGACAAGCCGGACCCAGGGACGCTGGGGGGGAGGCTTTATAAAGTCCGTTGGAAGGGATTCGCCGCATCCAGGGACTCGTGGGAGCCTCCGAGCAGTTTTGTGCCGAGGTACACCCCGGTCTGGATGGACTACCTAAAGAAAAAGAATATTTCTTTGGATGTCAAGGACGTGTTGGTCCATTTGGTTGCTGCTGTAGCACCGTAACGGATCCCCCCTTGGCATTTTGTTTGTTTCTGTGCTTGGGGAGACGGGTGAGGGCGTTCATCCGGGGATTTTTTGGCCTTGATTGGCCATATACCCCCTTCACTCGATGTCCACATATATATTTCATTGTGGTATACCTATTTAGGTCGACCGACGACGTTTTTCTATCTTTGATCCCCTTGGTCCATGTTGTAGATCAAGAGGAGACCGGATATGGCGTAGGGCACCGATTTTCAGTGTCCTCACCCCTCCCTTGGGGCATGGGGGACGCCTACCATGTGTGTGGGGCCTCCATGTGTCCTTGGGACATGGAGGGGGGGGTTGGAGCCCATTGGGGTCCTCCCGTCCTCTCTTCAATGACTTCCGAGCGGTAACAACGCTCTGAGAAGGGGGGTGACGCCGGTTCGGACCCCCGTGGCCATCTTGGGGTCACTTGGGGTGTGTATCTATGTGCCCGCAAGCCGCCATTGGCTGATATCATACTCTCCCATCCACCTGATCTAACCCGATGTGATAGTGTGATAGGTTTGGCCATTCCGGCTATGAGCGGCCATATTCAGTACCGAGGCGCCGCCAGCGGAGATTTGTATATCGGAATATCAGGAATCAACAGGGTTTTATTATCACGATGTTTCCGTAATTTTTCAGCCTTTCGTTCTGATGGTCAATGTATCGGCGACCGTCAGTTGGCTCGCGATTTTGCGTTAACCGATTGGTTAACTGTTATTTCCAGATATTTTGGCGGATACTCCGTTGAAGGGTCAGATTTCATCAGCAAAGGGTTCGTTGCTTCCGCAATTTTCTAAATAAGCACTCGAAATTTTAATCTGAATTTTTCGCGATGTCGAAATCGGATTTTCGACTTCGACATCGCCGCACTTGATTTGGACTTCTTCGAGTGGTCATACTCTTTTCCCTATGCCCGAATCAGGTTTCCCTTATACTTGCCACCCATTTGACTTGGAGATATAAGGGAAACAAAAGTGAATCGCGGGACCACTTTGAAGGGCCATATCTACGAGCGAGTGTGAGGAAAGAGAATAAGGAAGGTTGCGTTGCAAGCGCCTTGGTCTCAACTTAATTTAGGAAGCATCAAACGCCTTTGGTGCGTACACATGCCCGATGTTGCAAGGGATAAGGGTCAAGAGGGTATAAATTGATATATAACTCTTGGACCGTGCAACCGAATATTTTAGTGCGACTTTCGAGTGTACCGCATGAGTGTTGGGGTTGCATAGCAACTTTCCTTGGGTTCCTACGTATTTTTAACGTGAAGTTATGTCCATGGAGGGGCATGGCATACCATGGTGGGAGCCACTATTTGAGGGTATGTGTTGTATGCATGGTATATGTCTTGATATGCTCACGCCCATGTTATATATCTTCGTGTGGCCGAAGAGATGGGGAGCCACACGTGACAAGGGCTTTGCCCATGTCCCAATTGTGGAATTCAAAGCGCTAGACTAAGTCTACCGCGTATGTATTGCTCATGGTGTGTTTGGCAAAGAGATCCATGAGTGCCCTCCCATTTTCATGGGGCATGTAGATATGGGTGACGAAGGTATCTCCATGCGCCCAATTGGGGATCCAAGTGGGGAAATTGTTCGCAAATGGTTTCAATCATTTGTGTATTGAACCATGAGCGGATATCATGGGTGAGCATAGAGGTATACTATCATGACAACTTTGTATTTGGTCATATTTTCATGTTTTTGACCTCAATTTTTGCTCATTTTTGCGTTTTGTGTACTTACCTGGTCGGCAAACAGCAAGAAGCCTATGGAGAGTCGAACCATGGTATGTTGTTCATATGTTGGCATATGCTTTGGAGTTGAACACCACCATATGCCGGATCGCGTACTCCATTTGGCTTGGCGCACGAAGGATTACAAGAATTGGTCTCAAGATCATGGGCTGACTTGGGCAGTGCGTGGCGCCCATATCCGAAGGGGTTTCGAGGGTAAAGTGGGGATGTACATGGGCATTGACCTTTGGTCTATATCCTCCATGAATATTAGACTTCGATTCCATGCATGCTTTGAGCCTTCGGATAAGTGGTAACTTCAATTTTGAGCATATATGTGATATATGGCCAATATGGTATGAATTGGCAGTTTTTTGGCATGTTATGAGTTCAAACTCATAGGTCATTTCTCTAAGCCCATTCGACTCCAAGTCCAACCAAGGTTATGTCAGGGTAGGGCATGGTCCTGAGTGCCACTCTAGGCCATGACACGCCACCTTCCCTATTGGGCTAGGATTTAGAGGCTTGAGAGTGAACACATTTTTGGGGTTTATGTAATGACTTTTGACATATGGCATTTAACCATCTTATTGGACTGGGTTCAGGACATCATGTTGGTGAGTCAAGGGAAGGTCTTGAGTCCAGGGAATGAGGGGTCTATGGCTATGATTGTATAAGTTTCCATCTTTCCCCAACTTTGCTTTATTTGTGTTCATATGCCAATTTCAGGGCTTTCTTCCTTGGTGCAATTCTTGTACATGCCCGCCACCGTGGGAAGACCGGTGTGCTGAACGAAAGCCCGCAGCCTGATTTGGATTGTGAATTGGGTTATTGCTGTATTTGTGGGATCTGGTTGCCATTCAGGGTTGAAGGAGGATTTTATTTTCTATATTTTTGGATTTGGAACCTTGGATTTTGAGCAATGCAATCGTTGATCAGGAGCAAATCGGCAGGGGTTACAGGCGGAAGGGGCACAGCGGGGGCCGGTACTTTTGGGGTGTTTGGAAAACCCACAGATGGAAACCAAGGACCCAGGTGAAAATTATTTCCATAAGTATCCGTAGACGCAATCCCCGGTACCCTGGACCTGCTTCAGAAAAGTTCAAATATATTGCCATTTCCGCGCTCAACAACTGACTGAAGATCGTCCGGAACAGCACCCTTGGACGCCAGAAGATCGCCGTTGGGTCCATCATGGTGCGCCGACAACTTCAACTGCGACGCTGGTAGGCGCTGAGAGGACTTTTGGCGACACAGTGTGACCAGCGTGCGGGTTCGTGGATTTTCGCCTGGAGCACGGTTCAGCGCGTGAGGTAGGACCTGACCAAGGAAACGGCGCCCGCCGTGGAGCCAGCCGGGCCTGGTTGACCCCTGCAAACCGATGGGGCCTGGATGCAACCGAAGGCGGACATCGACCCTGAAGCCACCAGCAGCGCCTCGATCCACCAAGAGCGGTCACCGACGTTGCCGACACATCCTCTTGGCTAAACCTATGTCTGGGATTTTAATTATCAACTTTGGTCTGCAGCGAGTGCGGACTAGAGTTCAGTCTGTTCCCTGATGCAAGTTTTTTTATTATATTATATATTGCGCTTTTGTCCATCTGTCGCAATATACAGTATGTGTGCAGCCTCCCACGGCTGACATTCCGCAATGACCACACACCACGCCGCAAGGTAACCAACAGCCTTGAGGAGCGAGAGCGGCACCATGGTCGGTGCTGTGAGGTGTATACTATGGCATGTGGGTGTCAGGTGGGCCGGTAGGGAGTTCGGAGCGACCTGCGGACCCTGCAGTTCGTTCCTGAGAGGGGGGTGACGCAAAATCAGACCCTTGGTCTGTCCTGCCTTGATGGCTACTCGAAGAGCCGCCCCGACAGCGTTGAAGCGTCGAAGACAGCGTCGAAGAACACGCGCGCACCGCAGAATACAGGCGCACGCTCCAGCGCTTGCATGTCGTGATCAGGACTGTGAATCGAGATTGTACGAACTATTGCGTGAAATATAGCGTGCATTATGCATTATTATTATTATTATTATGCATTATTGTTTTGTGTGCACACAGCTCGGATTGTGTCATGGAGCAGCAGGACTTGGCAAAAGTCCTTGAACTTTTCGTAGCTGGCAATACGAGTTCAGCACGATGACAGTCTGATGGAGCAGTATGGTGCAAAGTGTTCTGTCGCTACTGCCGTGTGCTCTGCTGATTTGCTTTTCTGCTGATGCGTCCCCCAAGCAAATCCACCTGTGGTATCCAATACAACAGCAGTCTCGAACCCATCATGTCAAACCCAACAATCATTCCTTTGTCCTGTCCATGCAAAAACCGCAAAAACTTCTCCAGTAAGTTTTTTGTGTTCAACCAGAACCTGTCACACTTTTCCAAACACAATGTCGGCCTCCAAACACACTCCCATGGTGTGCACACCGGTGTTTGTGGTACCCTTTTAGCAATACTCTGCCTTGTTCCGCGCAATTGGGTGCGATTGTCCGTATTCAGGTACGAAAGAATGTTGTCCTGCCAGATTTCGCTGGGCAAATGCTGCATGTTTTTTGCTTTTACCTTTTTATTTTTTACTTTACACTTTTACTTTCTACTACTACCACTCTGCACGTTCAGGGATCCCATGGTGTGTACCTTTTTAGCAATACTCTTCCTTGTCTGATGCAAAGCAGTACGATTGCCCGTTGCACGGTGGTATATGGTTGGCCGGCCGATGACGTATGTGTCCGCTGTATCCTCTCTGCCCTGGGTGTGGCATGGTGGGGAGGATGGGTGGCAAAAGGTATACCCTGTACAAGAGCTGCAGCAAGCCGGAGACAACCGAAAAACAGGTATTAAAGTTCCTGGAGCTAGCTGGTAGTTAGGTGATACGATTTTGTCTGTTATCAGCTTGACCGATAAAATTTCGAACGTCCTCGCGTTCAAATTCCTCAATTTTATGAAAATGAGTCATCGATATTGAAGCTGTAGACCACCCATCATTTTGCAACATCAGTCATCGGCCAGCCAACCATGAAATGTAGCACGGATTTTCTGTGGCGGCAAATTGTGGACCACATGGTAGCGGATCGGGTCTGCAGTGTATGAGCAATCACCCTGCGTATTTGACGTGACATGCCTATGGAGACTAACGGATATCTGGCCGTGGTGCCGCAGGGACATGAACATTTCAGTGCCATTCACCATGTATCTCCCCGTGGTGGCACCCCTATTGCCCTACGCAACGTGCATAGTAGTATAGTCAGTTATCAGTAGCACTTTTGTACTGTGGCATAAGCTG
Organism: Eutreptiella sp. 'Long Island Sound 2002'; assembly: GCA_964036045.1. NCBI lineage: Eukaryota > Euglenozoa > Euglenophyceae > Eutreptiales > Eutreptiaceae > Eutreptiella > Eutreptiella sp. 'Long Island Sound 2002'. The sequence continues at coordinate 71,985,409 of OZ038378.1, forward strand.
CTCTCTCTCCAAGCTGCTTGCTCAGACACGAATGGTGTCATAAGACTGTGCTGGTTTGCGACACATTGGGCATACTAACTGGGTCGTGTCACGCCTATCCCGCATATTTCCGGTTCTCGTGAATATCTGAAATGCATCGAGACTCATCCAATGACCACACGGGAGGCACGCTATGAATTCCCCCTTCTCCACCGTTTCCTGTGACAACGGGCATGTTGGCTCCTCTCTGTACCGTTCCAGGCATATTGTGTTATTCTGCCTGACAACAGGTAACGGTTCGGGTCGTAGCGACAGGCTCACACTCAGGCTGGCCACGTCCGTGAGGACGTGTTCCGTCACATCCAATTCCACCATGTCCCCATCCAGGGCATTTGTCATTTCTTTGAATGCTTTGTTGATTCCGGGTAGTACGTGAACTCGCACATAGTAATGCACAATGCTCTCGTCCCCTAGTCCATCATCCGGTATAGCGTACTCATTTGGCCACTCGTCATCATCCGGTATCTCCAGTACATCCCGTAGTTTCCGGTGATACAGAAGCACGTGCACACGAAAATCCACCTGCTGTACTTTGCGTTGTATGAGATCCTTCAATTTCTTTTTAGCGTGGCGTACCAGGGCTTTAATAACCCTATCTGGGTCGCCATCCCTATTCCGGAAATTATTGTCAAGATCTAGATTCGTGTCATCAAGGTGCACATCCATGACAGCGTCATATTGTTCCTCGGTGGCGTCCAGGATCCCATGAACAAGCAAATTTGCTGCCTCGGTGACCGCGATTGATCGTCTGTGTCGCGCATCCCTGCGTGCCTGGCGTCTGATCGATGTGTTTATTTGGTTTATTCGGTTTCTTCTCAGTAACGGATGTGGCATCACCAACAACCTGTTTTTTTTATTTGTAGTGGACTTTGTAGTACACGAGTACTCGAGTACAGAGCAAGTGTTTCGTCCTGGCCCCTGGCCCCTGGAATGGCCCCTGACAATCTTTCAATCGATGCAGTCCAGAATTGCTAGGAGGTGGACTCAAAGGATCCCTGATACACACATGAAACCTCCCTCACATCGAGACAGTGCTGCAAATGTCTCGTTGCCGCGTTCATTCAACATTTGTATGGCACGCTTGATATCTCTCTGTTTCTGCTATCGTCATGTTATTTCTGAGACAGAGAGAGAGAGAGAGGGAGAGAGCAGGTACGTGGGCGGGCGCAGAAAGTCCTCTCAAAATTTCCCAGATTGAACCCTTTCCGAACTGACAGCGTTTCCCGTGTCCAGTACCAAAACTTTCCCTAGCTTTGCTAGAGCGGAAAAGCGACCTACAAGCCTATACTCAAATTCTGCCGTGTTAATTTTCCTGCAGTGACAATGTCTCTCCCGTATTTATTCACCCAGGTCGTCCACAACGACATGGTTAGGTTTCGTACATCTTCATGCTCGGATTGTAGTACCTCGCCGTAGCTCTGCTCATGTACCAGGTAGCAAGCAATCGTTCCAGGATATGCTACAAAATATATGTCATAGGCATAGGCATAATTATAGTAGCAATTACTTATAGTAGCAAACAACAATGCACGACCATTGCCTGACTGCGAACGATAAATAGCCGGCCTGCCTAGCAAGCCTTCCCTATCCCTCTGTCCGAAACTGTCATGTGTGAACATGTCACGTGCAATATCCACAATGATTTGATTTGTAAGCGAATCCTCCATACGTTGAGTTTGCACTGTTACCTTTTCACTACGTGTGGGTGGTATATGAATCACTGCCGTATGATTGAATTGATGATCGTTGTGCATTGTACACAGTACGTCATGCAACAGGCATAATGATGACCAGCATGTTTGACTGCCCACGGCGTGCCACCCCACCTCCACCCCACCTGAAAGACACTACTGTTCTGCTACTGTCCAACACTCTCGGCACCACTGTTTCCAGTCAGCATCCACGCGTTCAAAGCAAAGTAGACAGTAGCCACAGAGGAGGTCCTGAGCCACATCCATGTTCGGGTTTGTGTTTCCCTTTGCCAGACTGTCGTTGCGTGTCGGGTACTTCCCATCCCGTTTCCCGGTGTACCCAGCCAACCAGCGGACGTATGATTTGGTTGCATCATTGCGCCAGAGTTCCTCGATGGTTCGACCCCGGTGCCTACCAAAGGTCAGCCGTGTTTCGTTGCAAACAGTCGCCTCAATTATACCAATGGCCTCCTCCTTGTGGTGAGTTGTTGGGCGCAGCGGCATCTTGTCACACACCAAATCACAGAACGCACGGATGATTCTACGGGCATCTTCGCCGACATCCACAGGCCCATCTACTTCGGTTCTGATTTCCGGCAAGGCGTCGCGTATCATCATCTCTGCCCTTCTCTCCCTCTGTTGTCGTTTATGTTCGTTTTTGTTTCGGAGGCATTCGTACTCTGCGCAGCATTGCTGGCAGACGGTTTTGATTGCACATCGCACGGCGTCCACAGTGACCGGGTTGTCTTTCGACCCATAAAACGCGGAAAACAGACTAGTGGTGGTGACCTCAACCCATGCCACGTTGTGAGGCAGCGTATCTTGTCCTCCTCCATGGGGTGGGTGTGCAGAATCTCCACGCAGCCGGTGGTGTTATGATGTCTGAAGAATCCTACAAAGACCTACAAGAGATTTATGGGCCTGGCCCCTATGTGCAGGAGAGAGGCTGGAAATCATGAGATTCGTGGTGATGATGTGTTGTCCGGTGTGGCACCTCTGCATTGGCTGGTGGTTGAGAAAGAAATAAACAGCATAACAACATATATGAACCGAAGAAGTGTTGTAGTATTGTTGGTGATTGTGTTCTTCATTGTGGTGGGGGTGGTGCTGTTAAGGAAAGGAAAGGAAAAGGAAGAACAGGCAGAAAGGGAAAGGAAGGAAAAGGAAGAACAGGCAGAAAGGGAAAGGAAGGAAAAGGAAGAACAGGCAGAAAGGGAAAGGAAGGAAAAGGAAGAACAGGCAGAAAGGGAAAGGATCGTGCCCGTGTCCAGGGAACAGTGTCTGTTGACCGCACGCGCGCTGATGAACCCCCTAGGCCTGGAGAATGACGCCGTGTTGCACAGTGTGGATCGGAATGACTGGCCAAAGGGCTGTGTCGTGGACACCAACATTGGCAAAGTGTTCTGGAACCGAACAAAGAGCACCGGGGGTCACGGTGACGGAGGGCAATTGGTGCCGTGTGCGTCTGGGGTGGGTGAAAATCGAATGGCACGAGCCGGAACCGAATGTGCCATACCAGTGCCAAGGTGGAAGACACACCGTGTGGCAAAGGCACGCTGCTACGAGACCGGTAGGCCCATTGCAAACAACGAGCATCAAGAGCGTCTGGTTGAGATAGACGACGACAATATAACCTCTGGCTGTGTCATCAACCAGTTCACCGGGCAGGTGATGTGGAACCAATCAACCAAAACCCCGTGGCATGGCGCGTTTCCTCGGGTGTGCCCACCCGGTGGCAAGATTAAGCAGCCATACGCCGGTGACGCACAGTGCAGTGATACCCCCATCACCATCCGTACCGACAACGTCCCCAAGGAGGGGTGTCTACAAACCGCGATGTTGCACGTTCCCCCGAACATTATTCCTGAAGCAACCCATCTGCATGTAGGGTCTTGGCCGAATGTACCCAAAGGATGTACATTGCAGACGGGTGGTGGCTGGGTGGCACACTGGAACAATCACCCCACCGGCAGCAATACACCCGCACACCAGCCTGTGTGCAGGAATCGCCGCACGGACGAATCGTGGCTGGCCAACTGGGACACCAAGACATGCTCGGAAGAGCAGCGTGAGGTGGAAAAAAGTCTGGGAGAGAGGGGCAAACAACAGTACCATCACCTCAACCCGAAGAGCTGCGCGGCTCTGGCGGCGAACGCGGTTCCGGTTCCGCTCCGATATTCAGACGAACCCATGGTTAGGGTTACTGACGCTACAATTCCTGGCGGTTGCATTATCCACACCGGCACCGTTGACCAACCAAAGGTCAATAGGACGTGGTACAATCATCATCCCGGTAAGTCCCGTGATGACTTTGTCAAAGTTTGCCACCCAGCGACAGACGACAAGGAACCCAAACTCGTTGTGCAACGCGGAAACCTATGCAACCCCGACGCAAAGCCCATTGGCCGTTGGCCGATACATGCCGATTTGTGCAAAGGGGTTGTGCAGAGCATATTGCCCGATAATCGGTTCGAAGGGCAGCCACTGATTCACGTCACGGACCACACCATTCCAGGAGGATGTATTGTGCATTCGGATGGTGGCAATCGGCCGTGGTTCAACGAGGCCAGCGGTGTGCCACGGGCTGATTTCCGAAGTGTATGCGACAAGCAGGACGGTAGTGGATGGTTTCTGTCAGAACCTGGCGAGCCATGTTCTTAATGAAAACTGCGATCTGACGCGCCACGAATTATAACACGGAGTTTTATGAGAGTCTTTTATCGGTTGATGTGGTATACAAATGGGGGGACATTTTAGTTCCCAGACAGGCAGATAACCTTGCATGTCATTGTCCTCACTGGACGGCGGATGGGCCGTACAATGACTTTTTCTGGGACCGCAATCTGGATGTGTGCCATGTGTGGACTTGCTGCGTTCTTCTCACGGAATGCTCTATCTATATCGGTGTATTACCATACTGTCGCCATCATTGGTTATTCTGAGTTCTGGTCGCACAACGCCCTCCTCCGGGGTATAGGCCCAAAAAATGTTATCCTGTTGCATGGTTGTATTATTTCCTGTGACAGTGTGCGGTGGTTACGTGGCCCTTTGCCCCTCCTTTTCCTTAATTCAACCCCGGCCACTCGCCGTATTGTATGCTATGCCCGAAAAGTTGCATGAACTGAAAGAGACCAGAGAGATATGAAATGTGTCAACAACACATAACCATTTCACGATACAACACAACAACAAATTCTACAGGTTGGGTGGAATCCAATCATCCGTCGGCTGCAGCTTAATTGCTCCTTATTCAGGTGGGCTGCTTACTGCTTGCTCGCTCGCCCCCTCGTCCCTCGTCCTTTTTCCCAGGATACGTACAGCTGGTGTCATTTGCCAGGCAAAATCTGATATCCGTGGAACACCTGTAAAGTCCACAACACTTTGCCACACCACCTCTGGAAGCAACCTAAGACTCGGACTATCTTTTCTTCTGTTGATGATTCCGGGAATTCCAGACTTTTGGCGACGAAGGTGCAATACAGTTCCAGCAAAATAGTCTTCAACTATATCAATTACAAACCAGGGCAATAAGTATTTTATCCAGGGTATATCATATGCGCAGGGTTGCGCGTGGACACCATTCCTGGTGGCCTCCGCTCTTTCCCACATGCACATTACCTCCAACTGTATACGCTCCCCTGGTTCAATGTCAAGGTGCACGTCCAGGTTCATTATTTTTGCTCTGATTTTTATGTGCTCTAGATCCTGCAATGTTTCAAATTCCTCAAACACCACCTGTGTCCCCTGTGAATTACACAAAACAAGCTCACCTTTTCGGTGGTAAAAGCGTCGCGACATGCTCAAAACGACTCTCCCTCTGCGCATTATGCGCGCCATACTTATGTCGCGTGATGAGAAGAAGACTGTGGCACCGAGTGAGAGTATGTCCGGAATGTATCCGTACCATGGAAGTTGTTGGGCAAAACTCATCGTTTCCTTCACCTTTTTTTCTTTGTCCTTGTCTTTGTCCTTCCTCGGACGCTCATCTTTTCTTGCTCGTGATATCGGTGAAACAACGCGTATTGGGCATGTTGTTGGTCGGGTAAATTTCCCAGATTCTCAGTTTCGGTCGGTCTGCAGGCATGTTTGCCCACCGGACATGTAATCAAAACCCGAGTTGAAAACGGGTGCATGGATAAGAGGCTTCCCCCTATGCCCCTTGGGTTATCCTCCCCAAAGCACGTCGCCATCCGCAGCAGTCGGGTGCATCCAGTCCAAGACTCCATCCAAGTTTGCAGGATCCATGCGTTGGCACAGGGGGTCACGGGGGGAATGTGGGGGGAATGGTGATAGTGGAGGGGTGCTGGCAAGGGCGTGTCTCTTGAACGAGCGAAGCAAGAGAGGAAGGGTTTTGAGGGTGCCATAGGGGAAGAAGTGACAGGAATCGTTCATGGGCTGGGTGTGGCATGGTGGGGAGGATGGGTGGCAAAAGGTATACCCTGGACAAGAGCTGCAGCAAGCCGGAGACAACCGAAAAACAGGTATTAAAGTTCCTGGAGCTAGCTGGTAGTTAGGTGATATGTGCGAATACCATTAAACGATTTTGTCTGTTATCAGCTTGACCGATAAAATTTCGAACGTCCTCGCGTTCAAATTCCTCAATTTTATGAAAATGAGTCATCGATATTGAAGCTGTGATTAAGTGAAACTCTGGCAGCGTGACTCGAGATCATCGGCTTCAAAAACCATGAACAGCAGGACTTTCGGGTTTTTGCAGTGGTGAAACTGAGGTTCTTTTGCGGCGGCGGTACTTTTGGGGTGTTTGGAAAACCCACAGATGAAAACCAAGGACCCAGGAGAAAATTTTTTCCATAAGTATCCGTAGACGCAATCCCCGGTACCCTGGACCTGCTTCACAGGGCATGCAAGCCAAGGGGATAGTGTTGGGCCCCCACACCCACACACCCGCGCCCACAGCACGTGGGTGGCGGACCCCAATAGCCCGCCCAGTGGGCGGGCAGTCGGGGGAGGGACAGCGCCTGACCTCAGACGCCCCTCACAATGGTGGAAGGCACCCCCCCCGGGGACGCCCTTCCGCCACCCCCACAGCGAGCAACGCCGGCCCGCAAAGGCGCACGCTATGGGGCCGGTGCTGGGTCCCCACGCCCGCACAGACCGCACCCGGGACACACGGGTCTCGGAAGCCTGGCTGCCTGCTCCAGAGGACGGGCGGACGGGGGAGGGACAGCGTCTGACACCAGATGCCCCTCACAATGGTGGAAGGCACCCCCCCCGGGGACGCCCTTCCGCCACCCCCACAGCGAGCAACGCCGGCCCGCAAGGGCGCACGCTGTGGGGCCGGTGCTGGGTCCCCACGCCCGCACCGTCCGCACCCGGGACACACGGGTCGCGGAACCCCGGCTGCCCGCTCCAGAGGACGGGCGGCCGGGAGACGGACAGCGCTTGACACCAGACGCCCCTCACAATGGTGGCAGGCCATCCCCCCCGGGGATGGCCCCCCACCACCCCCGCGGCACGCAGCCCCCACAGGGCATGCAGGCCAAGGGGAAAGTGTTGGGCCCCCACACCCGCACACCCGCGCCCACAGCACGTGGGTGGCAGACCCCAACAGCCCGCCCAGTGGGCGGGCAGTCGGGGGAGGGACAGCGCCTGACCTGAGACGCCCCTCACAATGGTGGAAGGCAACCCCCCCGGGACGCCCTTCCGCCACCCCCACAGCGAGCAACGCTGGCCCGCAAGGGCGCACGCTATGGGGCCGGTGCTGGGTCCCCACGCCCGCACCGACCGCACCCGGGACACACGGGGCCCGGAAGCCCGGCTGCCCGCTCCAGAGGACGGGCGGCCGGGGAAGGGACAGCGCCTGACACCAGATGCCCCTCATAATGGTGGAAGGCACCCCCCCCGGGGACGCCCTTCCGCCACCCCCACAGCGAGCAACGCCGGCCCGCAAGGGCGCACGCTGTGGGGCCGGTGCTGGGTCCCCACGCCCGCACCGACCGCACACGGGACACACGGGTCGCGTAACCCCGGCTGCCCGCCCCAGAGGACAAGCGGCCGGGGGAGGGACAGCGCCTGACACCAGACGCCCCTCGCAACGGTGGCAGGCCACCCTCCCCGGGGACGGCCCCCCACCACCCCCGGGGCACGCAGCCCCCACAGGGCATGCAGCCCAAGGGGACAGTGTTGGACCCCTACACCAGCACACCCGCGCCCACAGCACGTGGGTGGCGGACCCCAACAGCCCGCCTAGTGGGCGGGCAGTCGGGGGAGGGATAGCGCCTGACCTCAAATGCCCCTCACAATGGTGGAAGACACCCCCCCCGGGGATGCCCTTCCGCCACCCCCACAGCGAGCAACGCCGGCCCGCAAGGGCACACGCTGTGGGGCCGGTGCGGGGTCCCCACGCCCGCACCGACCGCACCCGGGACACACGGGTCGCGGAACCCTGGCTGCCCGCTCCAGAGGACGGGCGGCCGGGCGAGGGACAACGCCTGACACCAGACCCCCCTCACAACGGTGGCAGGCCACCCCCCCCGGGGACGGCCCCCCACCACCCCCGCGGCACGCAGCCCCCACGGGGCATGTAGGCCAAGGGGACAGTATTGGACCCCCACACCCACACACCCGCGCCCATAGCACGTGGGTGGCGGACCCCAACAGCCCGCTTATTGGGCGGGCAGTCGGGGGAGGGATAGCGCCTGACCTCAAATGCCCCTCACAATGGTGGAAGGCACCCCCCCCGGGGACGCCCTTCCGCCACCCCCACAGCGAGCAACGCCGGCCCGCACGGGCGCACGTTGTGGGGCCGGTGCTGGGTCCCCACGCCTGCACCGACCGCACCCGGGACACATGCGTCGCGGAACCCCGGCTGCCCGCCTCAAAGGACGGGCGGCCGGGGGAGGGACAGCGCCTGACACCACACGCCCCTCGCAACGGTGGCAGGCCAGCCCCCCCGGGGACGGCCCCTCGACACCCCCGGGGCACGCAGCCCCCACAGGGCATGCAGGCCAAGGGGACAGTATTGGACCCCCACACCCACACACCCGCGCCCATAGCACGTGGGTGGCGGACCCCAACAGCCCGCTTAGTGGGCGCGCAGTCGGGGGAGGGACAGCGCCTGACCTCAAATGCCCCTCACAATGGTGGAAGGCACCCCCCCCGGGGACGCCCTTCCGCCAGCCCCACAGCGAGCAACGCCGGCCCGCAAGGGCGCACGCTGTGGGGCCGGTGCTGGGTCCCCACGCCCACACAGACCGCACCCGTGACACACGGGTCGCGGAACCCTGGCTGCCCGCTCCAGAGGACGGGCGGCCGGGGGAGGGACAGAGCCTGACACCAGACGCCCCTCACAACGGTGGCAGGCCACCCCCCCCGGGGACGGCCCCCCACCACCCCCGCGGCACGCAGCCCCCACGGGGCATGTAGGCCAAGGGGACAGTGTTGGGCCCCCACACCCACACACCCGCGCCCACAGCACGTGGGTAGCGGACCCCAACGGCCCGCCCAGTGGGCGGGCAGTCGGGGGAGGGACAGCGCCTGACCTCAGACGCCCCTCACAATGGTGGAAGGCACCCCCCCCGGGGACGCCCTTCCGCCACCCCCACAGCGAGCAACGCCGGCCCGCAAGGGCGCACGCTGTGGGGCTGGTGCTGGGTCCCCACGCCCGCACCGACCGCACCCGGGACACACGGGTCGCGGAACCCCGGCTGCCCGCCTCAGAGGACGGGCGGCCGGGGGAGGGACAGCGCCTGACACCAGACGCCCCTCGCAACGGTGGCAGGCCACCCCCCCCGGGGATGGCCCCCCACCACCCCGGGGGCACGCAGCCCCCACAGGGCATGCAGGCCAAGGGGACAGTATTGGACCCCCACACCCACACACCCGCGCCCATAGCACGTGGGTGGCGGACCCCAACAGCCCGCTTACTGGGCGGGCAGTCGGGGGAGGGATAGCGCCTGACCTCAAATGCCCCTCACAATGGTGGAAGGCACCCCCCCCGGGGACGCCCTTCCGCCACCCCCACAGCGAGCAACGCCGGCCCGCAAGGGCGCACGCTGTGGGGCCGGTGCTGGGTCCCCACGCCCACACCGACCGCACCCGTGACACACGGGTCGCGGAACCCTGGCTGCCCGCTCCAGAGGACGGGTGGCCGGGGGAGGGACAGAGCCTGACACCAGACGCCCCTCACAACGGTGGCAGGCCACCCCCCCCGGGGACGGCCCCCCACCACCCCCGCGGCACGCAGCCCCCACGGGGCATGTAGGCCAAGGGGACAGTGTTGGGCCCCCACACCCACACACCCGCGCCCACAGCACGTGGGTAGCGGACCCCAACGGCCCGCCCAGTGGGCGGGCAGTCGGGGGAGGGACAGCGCCTGACCTCAGACCCCCCTCACAATGGTGGAAGGCACCCCCCCCGGGGACGCCCTTCCGCCACCCCCACAGCGAGAAACGCCGGCCCGCAAGGGCGCACGCTGTGGGGCCGGTGCTGGGTCCCCACGCCTGCACCGACCGCACCCGGGACACACGGGTCGCGGAGCCCCGGCTGCCCGCTCCAGAGGACGGGCGGCCGGGGGAGGGACAGCGCCTGACACCAGACGCCCCTCGCAACGGTGGCAGGCCACCCCCCCCGGGGATGGCCCCCCACCACCCCCGCGGCACGCAGCCCCTGCAGGGCATGCAAGCCAAGGGGACAGTGTTGGGCCCCCACATCCACACACCCGCGCTCACAGCACGTGGGTGGCGGACCCCAACAGCCCGCCTAGTGGGCGGGCAGTCGGGGAAGGGACAGCGCCTGACCTCAGACGCCCCTCACAATGGTGGAAGGCACCCCCCCCGGGGACGCCCTTCCGCCACCCCCACAGCGAGCAACGCCGGCCCGCAAGGGCGCACGCTATGGGGCCGGTGCTGGGTCCCCACGCCCGCACCGACCGCACCCGGGACACACGGGTCGCGGAACCCTGGCTGCCCGCTCCAGAGGACGGGCGGCCGGGGGAGGGACAGCGCCTGACACCAGACGCCCCTCACAACGGTGGCAGGCCACCCCCCCCGGGGACGGCCCCCCACCACCCCCGCGGCACGCAGCCCCCACGGGGCATGTAGGCCAAGGGGACAGTGTTGGGCCCCCACACCCACACACCCGCGCCCACAGCACGTGGGTAGCGGACCCCAACGGCCCGCCCAGTGGGCGGGCAGTCGGGGGAGGGACAGCGCCTGACCTCAGATGCCCCTCACAATGGTGGAAGGCACCCCCCCCGGGGACGCCCTTCCGCCACCCCCACAGCGAGCAACGCCGGCCCGCAAGGGCGCACGCTATGGGGCCGGTGCTGGGTCCCCACGCCCGCACCGACCGCACCCGGGACACACGGGTCGCGGAACCCTGGCTGCCCGCTCCAGAGGACGGGCGGCCGGGGGAGGGACAGCGCCTGACACCAGATGCCGCTCACAATGGTGGAAGGCACCCCCCCGGGGGACGCCCTTCCGCCGGGTGGTGGGAGATGGCCGCTCCTGACAGGAGCCGCCCCTGGCTCCTGCTTCTGAGGAGCAACGACCCTGGCTCCTGAGGAGCTCCGACCCTGGGGTGCTCCTCAGGAGCACCGACCCTGGCTCCTGAGGAGCACCGACCCTGAGGGGGCTCCTGAGGAGCACCGACCCTGGCTCCTCAGGAGCCAAAGCTCCTGAGGAGCACCGACCCTGCTCCTGAGGAGCAAGTTGGTTCCTGAGGAGCACCGACCCTGGCTCCTGAGGAGCCAAAACACAAAAAGGTTGTTTTTTCACTTTTAGCTGAGTACTTTGCATATTTTCTACAAAGGGTGCCCATTGTGGCTGCAAAGTTACCAACAACTTGGATAAAAGTCGCATTTTTGGACTCTTACAGGCTTTCCTAATGTCTACATCATTGATCCTGAAGAACACCACCTCTGCTCCTTGGGACCGATTCTGCTTCCGAACAAAAGCGGCCCTCAGGAACCAAAACAAAAAGACTTATTCCCAATGTTTGATTACTTATGTGTACTTTTTCGTACACCGTGCCCATCGTGCATGCAAGATTGCCAACAAGGCAGATCAAAGTTGCATTTTTGTTAGCTTTGGAGGTTCAACTAGAGGTTTCCTCCAAAATTTTTTCAGTGAACCAAGTCGTTTGTTTGAATCACTGATCTTGGGAAGAACCACTATTGCTCCTGAAGAGCAATTTTGCTCCGGAGGAGCACCGTCCGTGTCTTTCGGGGAGCTAAAACAAACCTAAGTGCTTTTCACTTTGTGCTTGTTGTTTCGCATCATTTCAACATCCGCTCCGCATCATTCTTGGAACATTACCAACAACCCAAAAGTTGCATTGCGCTTTAGAAAGTCTACTAGACATTTGTTTCCTTTGCTTCAATGTTTGCTTTGTGACCAACGTCAATTAACAAAATACTTCGTCTCAAAAAGGTGAATTTGAAGCTCTTATAGCCATGCAACTTGGGTGTAATTTTGTTTTGCAAACAACATCATTGCCTCTACTTTGAAACCGCAATGAAAACTATGTTTTTGCTTTGATTGGGCATTTTTAGTCTTTAACCTCTTGTGCCATCTTTTTCAATCAACCTTTTTTCCTAATGCCTTAGCCAAAGAACCATGCAGCAAGCACTTAAACCTAAATACATGTGTATAACAATTGACATTTTGTATTGGCACCAATCACATAGCAATCAACACCACCTTTTCTACCATCAATTCCATTGGTTGCGGGAGAAACCACAAAATTGCACTTCATCTGCCTTACTTTAGAAGATTCGCATTCATTGAACTTTCGGACCCCGCCAGAATACAATTGTTCCATACAGCATCATTGCCCGTTGTGTTGCATCAGACTTTGGATGAAAATGATGCTTCAAGCAGTACGCAAAATGCACAAAAAATCCTATCCCGAAATTCACAAAGTAAATAATCAACCAAAAATGAATACTAATTCGTAGTCCAATTGGCGCATCAATAATTCAAGTAACACATCAAATTGCAATGGAGCCTTACGGTCCAAAGATATGAAAATTGGTACCATACAGCATATGTATTGTACGGTATCGGCATGGTATCCATACCATAGAGTGCTGCAATATCTTGTATGGTATGGCCCAACACTCTTGTATTCACTACTTTGTCCCACCACAAAAAAAGATTTGGCTTTTTCACTCCAAACAAATATATCGCACAATGCCTTGGCTGTCAGTGCATCCGCCCCCATGCCCCCAACTGCCCCCATGCCCTCAAAACACATTTTGCCCAATGCCAACACCTCAAACCCCCTTTTCAATTGCCCCCATGCCCTCAAAACACATTTCACCCAATGCCAACACCTCAAACCCCCTTTTCAACTGCCCCCATGCCCTCAAAACACATTTCACATAGTGCCAACACCTCAAACCCCCTTTTCAACTGCCCCCATGCCCTCAAAACATATTTCACCCAGTGCCAACACCTCCAACCCCCTTTTCTACTGCCCCCATGCCCTCAAAACATATTTCACCCAATGCCAACACCTCCAACCCCCTTTTCAACTGCCCCCATGCCCTCAAAACATATTTCACCCAGTGCCAACACCTCAAACCCCCTTTTCAACTCACCCCATGCCCTGGAGACATATTTCACCCAGTGCCAACACCTCAAACCCCCGTTTCAACTGCCCCCATGCCCTCAAAACATATTTCACCCAATGCCAACACCTCAAACCCCCTTTTCAACTGCCCCCATGCCCTCAAAACACATTTCACCCAATGCCAACACCTCAAACCCCCTTTTCAACTGCCCCCATGCCCTCAAAACATATTTCGGCCAAGGCTAACACCTCAAACCCCCTTTTCAACTGCCCCCAAAACACATTTCACACAATGCCAACACCTCAAACCCCCTTTTCAACTGCCCCCATGCCCTCAAAACACATTTCACCCACCAATGCCAACACCTCAAACCCCCTTTTCAACTCACCCCATGCGCTCAAAACACATTTCACACAGTGCCAACACCTCAAACCCCCTTTTCTACTGCCCCCATGCCCTCAAAACAAATTTCACCCAGTGCAAACACCTCAAACCCCCTTTTCAACTCACCCCATGCCCTCAAAGCACATTTCACCCAATGCCAACACCTCAAACCCGGTTGTCAACTGCCCCCATGCCCTCAAAACATATTTCACCCTGTGCCCACACTTCAAACCCCCTTTTCAACTGCCCCCATGCACTGAAAGCACATTTCACCCAATGCCAACACCTCAAACCCCCTTTTCAACTGCCCCCCATGCCCTCAAAACATATTTCACACAGTGCCAACACCTCAAACCCCCGTTTCAACTGCCCCCATGCCCTCAAAACATATTTCACCCAGTGCCAACACCTCAAACCCCCTTTTCAACCCCCCCCATGCCCTCAAAACATATTTCACCCAGTGCCAACACCTCAAACCCCCTTTTCAACTCACCCCATGCCCTGGAGACATATTTCACCCAATGCCAACACCTCAAACCCCCTTTTCAACTGCCCCCATGCCCTCAAAACACATTTCACCCAATGCCAACACCTCAAACCCCCTTTTCAACTGCCCCCATGCCCTCAAAACACATTTCACCCACCAGTGCCAACACCTCAAACCCCCTTTTGAACTCCCCCCATGCCCTCAAAACACATTTCACACAATGCCAACACCTCAAACCCCCGTTTCAACTGCCCCCATGCCCTCAAAACACATTTCACCCACCAGTGCCAACACCTCAAACCCCCTTTTCAACTCACCCCATGCCCTCAAAACACATTTCACACAGTGCCAACGCCTCAAACCCCCTTTTCTACTGCCCCAATGCCCTCAAAACACATTTCACCCAGTGCCAACACCTCAAACCCCCTTTTCAACTCCCCGCACACATTTCACACAGTGCCAAAACCTCACACCCCCTTTTCAACTCCCCCCATGCCCTCAAAACACATTTCACACAGTGCCAACACCTCAAACCCCCTTTTCAACTCACCCCATGCCCTCAAAACACATTTCACACAGTGCCAACGCCTCAAACCCCCTTTTCTACTGCCCCCATGCCCTCAAAACACATTTCACCCAGTGCCAACACCTCAAACCCCCTTTTCAACTCCCCGCACACATTTCACCCAGTGCCAAAACCTCACACCCCCTTTTCAACTCCCCCCATGCCCTCAAAACACATTTCACCCAATGCCAACACCTCCAACCCCCTTTTCAACTGCCCCCATGCCCTCAAAACATATTTCACACAGTGCCAACACCTCAAACCGCCTTTTCAAGTGCCCCCATGCCCTCAAAACATATTTCACCCAGTGCCAACACCTCAAACCCCCTTTTCAACTCCCCCCGTGCCCTCAAAACACAACATAGGAGTTGCTCAAAATGACCTTGAAGCAAAGCGCATCATCACAAACCAGTTTTGTGCTATTTGGAGCCGTCTAGCCTGTTTTATGGCGGAGCGGGGGGGGGGGGGGAGGGGGCTTCCGACCTCGCCCAGAAATTGCGAATTTTCAACCAACCCCCCCCCATCCAAGATGATGAATTTACAAGTGGGTAAGCATCCAATTTCATACATTGGGGTGTGGTGCGCGAATACCCCCAAAGAGGGGACATGGCGCTTGCGCCTGCCCTTGGCCTAACAACCTTTTTTTAGGCGATGGGCGACCTAGAGTGGAGGAGGAAAGGGGGGGCGGGGTCTGGGCGGGAGCTCCTGCCCCGCCCCCTCCCAGAATGCACACTAAAGCATCCCCAAGCCACCACCCTGTGTGGGACTGTATGGCTGGGACCAGTGGTATGTTCGGACCTTGGAGGAAATTATTCAGTTTGGGACAGGCCAGCTGGATGTCTTCTTCAGACGGTGGTACAGGCAGGGCGCGCAGCAACTCTGTCTGGTATCGCCCAGCGCTCCACTCACTTGTTGGGTCTGGACCAAAATCTCAATGTATTCTTTGGCAGGAAAAAGTCGCAATGTATTTTCCCTTCCATTGTGATCCACTGCTTTTCATGTCACATCTTTTCCTTTCCTCCCTCGTCAAATGGGTTCCAGCAGTGTGCTTTAAACCCGCTACTCCTGCACACACTGACCATGGCCGTGTAATCAAGTCGTTTTGCCGGAGTTCGTTCTGTGGATCGCGGCGTCTCAGACAATCCCCCGAGTTGCTTTGGACTGCCATTTCATTTGGGAGTCCTTTAGGCTGCCCAGAGTGTGGCCGGATGGTGCCAGTTCCTGGGTGAGTGCCCGAGGGTTTTGCAAGGCTGAGACGTGCGTTCAGATTGCAGAGTGCAGATTATCCTTATGCTGTGTGCGCCTTTGGCCTTTCTTCCCCTCGTGACAAAATTTTGATTCCGTCAACTTCTCACATAAGCGCCTGTCTTTCACTTTTTTTCCTGGCCGCTCACAGGTTTTACTGTTTTTCGACTGCTTGATTGCCCATCACGGACATCGCCCACGTGCATTCTGCATCTTTCGCCCCCCACCATATTTTCAAGCAGTGGCTCAAATTCCTCAGGGTGGCTGGGGATACTTTGCCGCTCTACGAATTGTGCATGACACAGGTAAGGAGCCAGTCTGGGACCAGACCTGTTTCAGAAGCGTCTTCCTCTCATCGAACAGCGAAGTCGCCTCAGCCTTCTTTCAGGGGTCGGGCGTACTGATTCAATGCGCTCTCTGTCTTGGAATTGTGCGCATCCTGGATCTTCAAGAACAAATCTCCTACGAAGTGTGTTCAGGTGCGCGTCAACGGGCCCTGGTCACTATTCAACCTACCTTGCCCACCTTGCCCACAACCCGATGCATTGAAGGCCGCTTCAGGCGGTACCATTCAGGACAAAAGTATCACAGTATCACGTTCAGTTGCCACGGTTCGGCAGTCACCTTTGCAGACAGCATCGATCATCTTGTCACCGATCTTGCACTCGGAGCCGAACTTGGTTTTCACAAGGGTCATATTCTCCTTCGTTTGGGAATCGAATTGAGGATTAACTGCAGGAGTGGCGTGCATTATGATGGAGTGTCCTCTGCAGCGCTTGGTGCAACGCTTTCCGTCAGCGAGCACTTTTGCCAGTGAGGGCACGTAGTGCAGATTTTTGCGGGAGCAATTGTGCAGTGTCCAGTAGAGACATACCAATCAGACAATTGCCGAAAACCCACAAATCATTTCTGATGATGTGGGGCTTTGTATCGATTTTCTGCAGCCAAAAGAAGAGGAGAGTTGGCAGCGCCTCACCGCTGTGTCGTCAAGCATCTTTGCATTTGTTGTGCACAGTGCACAACTTGTGCAGTGGATCTTGCACAACTTGAAGTCCACGCAACTACCCCCAGACTACGACAAGAACTCAATGATCGAAAACTACACAAAAAAGATCAAAACGCATCGAAGGGCGCACAGGTTTGCCCCCCCCCGCTGAAATACCTTCCTCTTCAATTTTTCACCGATCTTGTCAGTTATCTGGTCGAGGATGTACTGCACGTGCTTTCCGCCCTTGAACGTCCAAATGCTGTTGACGAAGCTGCAGTGCTGAAACTGTGACCATCATTGTCTTCGATTTCAAGGGTAGAGTGACGGCTTGGGACCAGTTATTTACCCAGCAATCTGGTCATCCCGTTGTCAACCATTGGTCACCAACGACTTACAACTAATCGTGGACAGGCGTAATTTGGAACACGGCGAAAGCTTCTAATGATGGATGAGTGAGTTGGATGTACGAATGAATATTTGTGTATGGTTCAGCTTTGAATGGGGACGACAGTTCATTTTCTCCTGCTGCCTGAATCAGGGCGCTTCGCGACATACAAATCGCGATACCCTGTTTTGGTGTGTTCTGGTTCAACAGCCTTTTTTTTTTTCCCTTTTCTAAGCTCGTGAGAGGTCGTTTCCAAAGTAGAAAATATCAGCGTAATTAATTATGGCGCATACGCTGCAGAAAACCAACAATTGAAATTTCATGACAACCATTCCACTTCTAAATGCATACATCATGGAAGACACCATACATAGACCATAGTTGACTGTCGAATTTCGATTTTTTTTCCCGAACCCCTTCCTCCTGCGGAGCAATGCCAACCTTTGACCCTAGCTCCTGAGGAGCCACGCCCCTAGCTCTTGGGGAGCAATGACCCTGGCTCCTTAGGAGCAAAATGCTTAACAAGACAACCGCCGCTCCTGAGAATCGCCGACCCTGGAGGTGGTACAGGGTCGGTGCTCCTTAGGAGCATTTATCAGGGTCGGTGCTCCTGAGGAGCAGCACCAGGGTCGGTGCTCCTGAGGAGCCAGGGTCGGTGCTCTTGAGGAGCTGGCTCCTCAGGAGCAGGGTCGGCGATTCTCAGGAGCGGCCATCTCCCACCTACCCTTCCGGCACCCCCACAGCGAGCAACGCCGGCCCGCAAGGGCGCACGCTGTGGGGCCGGTGCTGGGTCCACCTGCTCGCACCGACCGCAACCTGGACACACGGTTCGCGGAGCCCCGGCTGCCCGCTCTAGAAGACGGGCGGCCGGGGGAGGGACAGCACCTGACACCAGATGCCCTTCGCAACGGTGGCAGGCCAGCCCCCCCGGGGATGGCCCCCCACCACCCCAGCAGCACGCAGCCCCAACAGGGCACGCACGCCAAGGGGACAGTGTTGGGCCCCCACACCCACACACCCGCGCCCACAGCACGTGGGTGGCGGACCCCAACAGCCCGCCCAGCGGGCGGGCAGTCGGGGGAGGGACAGCGCCTGACCTCAGACGCCCCTCACAATGGTGGAAGGCACCCCCCCCGGGGACGCCCTTCCGCCACCCCCACAGCGAGCAACGCCGGCCCGCAAGGGCGCACGCTGTGGGGCCGGTGCTGGCTCCCCACGCCCGCACCGACCGCACCCGGGACAGACGGGTCGCGGAACCCCCGCTGCCCGCTCCAGAGAACGGGCGGCCGGGGGAGGGACAGCGCCTGACACCAGACGCCCCTCACAACGGTGGCAGGCCACCCTCCCCGGGGACGGCCCCCCACCACCCCCGCGGCACCCAGCCCCTGCAGGGCATGCAGGCATAGGGGACAGTGTTGGGCCCCCACACCCACACACCCGCGCCCATAGCACGTGGGTGGCGGACCCCAACAGCCCGCCCAGTGGGCGGGCAGTCGGGGGAGGGACAGCGCCTGACCTCAGACGCCCCTCACAATGGTGGAAGGCACCCCCCCCGGGGACACCCTTCCGCCACCCCCACAGCGAGCAACGCCGGCCCGCAAGGGCGCACGCTGTGGGGCCGGTGCTGGGTCCCCACGCCCGCACCGACCGCACCCGGACACACGGGTCGCGGAACCCTGGCTGCCCGCTCCAGGGGACGGGCGGCCGGGGGAGGAACAGCGCCTGACACCAGACGCCCCTCACAACGGTGGCAGGCCACCCCCCCCGGGGACGGCCCCCCACCACCCCCGCGGCACGCAGCCCCCACGGGGCATGCAGGCCAAGGGGACATTGTTGGGCCCCCACACCCACACGCCCGCGCCCACAGCACGTGGGTGGCGGACCCCAACGGCGCGCCCAGTGGGCGGGCAGTCGGGGGAGGGACAGCGCCTGACCTCAGACGCCCCTCACAATGGTGGAAGGCAGCCCCCCCGGGGACGCCCTTCCGCCGGCCCCACAGCGAGCAACGCCGGCCCGCAAGGGCGCACGCTGTGGGGCCGGTGCTGGGTCCCCACGCCCGCACCGACCGCACCCGGGACACATGGGTCGCGGAACCCTGGCTGCCCGCTCCAGAGGACGGGCGGCCGGGGGAGGAACAGCGCCTGACACCAGACGCCCCTCACAACGGTGGCAGGCCACCCCCCCCGGGGACGGCCCCCCAGCACCCCCGCGGCACGCAGCCCCCACGGGGCATGCAGGCCAAGGGGACAGTGTTGGGCCCCCACACCCACACGCCCGCGCCCACAGCACGTGGGTGGCTGACCCCAACGGCGCGCCCAGTGGGCGGGCATTCAGGGGAGGGACAGCGCCTGACCTCAGACGCCCCTCACAATGGTGGAAGGCACCCCCCCTGGGGACGCCCTTCCGCCACCCCCACAGCGAGCAACGCCGGCCCGCAAGGGTGCATGCTTTGGGGCCGGTGCTGGGTCCCCACGCCCGCACCGACCGCACCCGGGACACACGGGTCTCGGAACCCTGGCTGCCCGCTCCAGAGGACGGGCGGCCGGGGAAGGGACAGCGCCTAACACCAGACGCCCCTCACAACGGTGGCAGGCCAGCCCCCCGGGGACGGCCCCCCACCACACCACGGCACACAGCCCCCACAGGGCATGCAAGCCAAGGGGACAGTGTTGGGCCCACACGGCCACACACCCGTGCCCACAGCACGTGGGTGGCGGACCCCAACGGCCCGCCCAGTGCGCGGGCAGTCGGGGGAGGGACAGCGCCTGACCTCAGACGCCCCTCACAATGGTGGAAGGCGGCCCCCCCGGGGACGCCCTTCCGCCACCCCCACAGCGAGCAACGCCGGCCCGCAAGGGCGCACGCTGTGGGGCCGGTGCTGGGTCCCCACGCCTGCACCGACCGCACCCGGGACACACGGGTCGCGGAACCCTGGCTGCCCGCTCCAGAGGACGGGCAGCCATGGGAGGGACAGCGCTTGACACCTGACGCCCCTCACAATGGTGGAAGGCACCCCCCCCGGGGATGCCCTTCCGCCACCCCCACAGCGAGCAACGCCGGCCCTCAAGGGCGCACGCTGTGGGGCCGGTGCTGGGTCCCGACGCCCGCACCGACCGCAGCCGGGACACACGGGTCGCGGAGCCCCGGCTGCCCGCTCCAGAGGACGGGCGGCCGGGGGAGGGACAGCGCCTGAAACCAGACGCCCCTCACAACAGTGGCAGGCCACCCCCCCCGCGGACGGCCCCCCACCACCCCTGCGGCATGCAGCTCCCACAGGGCATGCAGGCCAAGGGGACAGTGTTGGGCCCCCACACCTACACAGCCGCGCCCACAGCCCGTGGGTGGCGGACCCCCACAGCCCGCCTAGTGGGCGGGCAGTCGGGGGAGGGACAGCGCCTGACCTCAGACGCCCCTCACAATGGTGGAAGGCACCCCCCCCGGGGACGCCCTTCCGCCACCCCCACAGCGAGCAACGCCGGCACGCAAGGGCGCACGCTGTGGGGCCGGTGCTGGGTCCCCACGCCCGCACCGACCGCACCCGGGACACATGGGTCGCGGAACCCTGGCTGCCCGCTCCAGAGGACGGGCGGCCGGGGGAGGGACAGCGCCTGAAACCAGACGCCCCTCACAACAGTGGCAGGCCACCCCCCCCGCGGACGGCCCCCCACCACCCCTGCGGCATGCAGCTCCCACAGGGCATGCAGGCCAAGGGGACAGTGTTGGGCCCCCACACCTACACAGCCGCGCCCACAGCCCGTGGGTGGCGGACCCCCACAGCCCGCCTAGTGGGCGGGCAGTCGGGGGAGGGACAGCGCCTGACCTCAGACGCCCCTCACAATGGTGGAAGGCACCCCCCCCGGGGACGCCCTTCCGCCACCCCCACAGCGAGCAACGCCGGCACGCAAGGGCGCACGCTGTGGGGCCGGTGCTGGGTCCCCACGCCCGCACCGACCGCACCCGGGACACATGGGTCGCGGAACCCTGGCTGCCCGCTCCAGAGGACGGGCGGCCGGGGGAGGGACAGCGCCTGAAACCAGACGCCCCTCACAACAGTGGCAGGCCACCCCCCCCGCGGACGGCCCCCCACCACCCCTGCGGCATGCAGCTCCCACAGGGCATGCAGGCCAAGGGGACAGTGTTGGGCCCCCACACCTACACAGCCGCGCCCACAGCCCGTGGGTGGCGGACCCCCACAGCCCGCCTAGTGGGCGGGCAGTCGGGGGAGGGACAGCGCCTGACCTCAGACGCCCCTCACAATGGTGGAAGGCACCCCCCCCGGGGACGCCCTTCCGCCACCCCCACAGCGAGCAACGCCGGCACGCAAGGGTGCACGCTGTGGGGCCGGTGCTGGGTCCCCACGCCCGCACCGACCGCACCCGAGACACACGGGTCGCGGAACCCTGGCTGCCCGCTCCAGGGGACGGGCGGCCGGGGGAGGGACAGCGCCTGACACCAGACGCCCCTCACAACGGTGGCAGGCCACCCCCCCCGGGGACGGCCCCCCACCACCCCCGCGGCACGCAGCCCCCACAGGGCATGCAAGCCAAGGGGACAGTGTTGGGCCCACACATCCACACGCCCGCGCCCACAGCACGTGGGTGGCAGACCCCAACAGCCCGCCCAGTGGGCGGGCAGTTCGGGGGAGGGACAGCGCCTGACCTCAGACCCCCCTCACAATGGTGGAAGGCAGCCCCCCTGGGGACACCCTTCCGCCACCCCCACAGCGAGCAACGCCGGCCTGCAAGGGTGCATGCTGTGGGGCCGGTGCTCGGTCCCCACGCCCGCATCGACCGCACCCAGAACACACGGGTCGCGGAACCCTGGCTGCACGCTCCAAAGGACGGGCGGCTGGGGGAGGGACAGCGCCTGACACCAGACACCCCTCACAACGGTGGCAGGCCACCCCCCCCGGGGACGGCCCCCCCACCGGCCCCACGGCACGCAGCCCCCACAGGGCATGCAAGCCAAGGGGACAGTGTTGGGCCCACACACCCACACGCCCGCGCCCACAGCACGTGGGTGGCAGACCCCAACAGCCCGCCTAGTTGGCGGGCAGTTCAGGGAGGGGGAGCGCCTGACCTCAGAGGCCCCTCACAATGGTTGAAGGCAACCCCCCTGGGGACGCCCTTCCGCCACCGCCAGAGCGAGCAATGCCGGCCCGCAAGGGCGCACGCTGTGGGGCCGGTGCTGGGTCCCCACGCCCGCACCGACCGCACCCGGGACACACGGGTCGCGGAACCCCCGCTTCCCGCTCCAGAGGACGGGCGGCCGGGGGAGGGACAGCGCCTGCCACCAGACGCCCCTCACAACGGTGGCAGGACACCCCCCCCAGGGACGGCCCCCCACCACCCCCACGGCACGCAGCCCCCACAGGGCATGCAGGCCAAGCGGACAGTGTTGGGCCCCCACACCCACACACCCGCGCCCACAGCACGTGGGTGGCAGACCCCAACAGCCCGCCCAGTGGGCAGGCAGTCGGGGGAGGGACAGCGCCTGACCTCAGACGCCCCTCACAATGGTGGAAGGCACCCCCCCGGGGAAGCCCTTCCGCCACCCCCACAGCAAGCAACGCCGGCCCGCAAGGGCGCACGCTGTGGAACCGGTGCTGGGTCCCCACGCCCGCACCAACTGCACCCGGAACACACGGGTCGCGGTACCCCGGCTGCCCGCCCCAGAGGACGGGTTGTCGGGGGAGGGACAGCGCCTGACACCAGAATCCCAACGCAACGTTGGCAGGCCACCCCCCCCCCGGGGACGGCCTCCCACCACCCCCACGGCGCGCTGCCCCCACAAGGCGTGCAGACCAAGGGGACAGTGTTGGGCCCCCAAACCCACACGCCCGCGCCAACAGCACGTGGGTAGCGGACCCCAACAGCCCGCCGAGTAGGCGGGCAGTCGGGGGAGGGGGAGCGCCTGACCTCAGACGCCACTCGCAATGGTGGAAGGCACCCCCCCCCGGGGAAGCCCTTCCGCCACCCCCACAGCGAGCAACGCCGACCCCAAGGGCGCACGCTGTGGGGCCGATGCTGGGTGCCCACGCCCGCACCGACCGCAGCCGGGACACACGGGTCGCGGAACCCCGGCCGCCTGCCCCAGAGGACGGGCGGCAGGGGGAGGGACAGCGCCTGACACCAGACGCCCCTCGCAACGGTGGCAGGCCACCCCCCCCGGGGACGGCCCCCCGCCACCCCCGCGGCACGCAGCCCCCACAGGGTATGCAGGCCAAGCCAGGTAGGGAGGAACCGGGACCGGACCGCCCCCCCCCCCAAGCACGCCAGACGGAGCAAGGGACCGGGGCAGGATACGCGGAGGGGCACGGACCACGTGGAACGGCCCTACCAGCGCCCAGTGCCGGGACCGCGCGAGGTGCGCACACCACACCACCCGAGGGGGGGGGGGGGGCGGACGCCGCGGGAGCGGGAGCGCACACACACGCAAAGGGCACGCGGGGACTACCAGAAGGGCAACCGGACCGAGCTCGCGGAACGCACAGACCGCGTGGAATGGCGTACCAGCGAGCGAGGGTAAGGGACACCCGGACGGGACGGCCCGCCCCACGCAGCGCGGGACACGCGGGGCGGGAAGGGGGAAACGGGAGAGACACAACACCAGGTACCGGCCCGAGCCCCCGGAACCGGCCGTGAGCGCCGCGCACACACGGACGGGGCACTGCACCCGCTAAGGCAGTAGTGGCGCACTGCGCCACGCCCCACCCCCTAGGCAAGGCAGCCTCCGCGCCAGCCCAAGGGGGTCCCACTGGCGACAAGCCAGTAGCACGTGCCCGGCGGCGCCGGCGCCCTGGGCAACCACGCATTAGGGGGGCGACGCGGTGCCTAATCGCCCGCAGCCACGCCTGCGAATTGATGCACTGACCGGGGAGTGGCAAAACGGGGAAGCCGGGGAGGGACGGGGCTCCGAGCCCTGTGAACCCGGGGAACTCCGCCACCAGGCAGGAGGTGCGTCTTGGAGGGCCCCCCACTAGGACCCGGTGGGGAGGATATCACCTGGCCCGACCAGGTGGTCCCCCGGGGCTGAAAGGCGTCTAGTACCCGCAAAATCAAACCTCATACCTCAAACCTCTTAACGATGGCCCACTACGGGCCCATATATGTGTAGGAGTGGGTTTGCATGTCGTTCGGGTTAGGTGAGATTTCCTTTGAATGGAGTTTGGGAGCGCGCCGCTCGTCTTCAACATCTCAACAATGGGCCATTACGGGCCTATATATTTTTAGGAGTGAGTTTGCGTGTGTTTGGGTTAGGTAAGATGACCTTGAAGTAGGGTTTGGGAGCGCGCCCCTTGTCTTTCACCTCTTGACAACGGGCCATTATGGGCCCATATATGTATAGAAGTGGGTTGCTGTGTCCTTTGGGTTACGTGGGACAACCTGGGTGTGGGGTTTGGGAACACGCTCCTTGTCTTTGACCTCTCAACAATGGCCCATTACGGGCCTATATATGTGTAGGTGTGGGAGTGGGTGTAGGAGTGGGTCTGCCTGTGGTTTGGATTAGGTGAGATGACCCTGGAATGAGTTTTGCGAGCGCACTCCTTGTCTTTGACCTTTCAAAAATGGCCCATTGCGGGCCCATATATGTATTGGAGTGGGTTTGCGTGTAGTTTGGGTTAGGTGAAACGACCTTGAAGTGGAGTTTGGGAGCGCACTTGTTGTCTTACACCTCTCAACAATGGCCCATTACGGATCCATATATGTAGATGTTTGGGTTTGCGCATTGTTTAGGTTAGGTGAGACGACCTTGGAGTGGGGTCGGAGAGTGCGCCGCTCGTCTTCAACTTCTTAACAATCGCCCATTACGGGCCTATATATGTACAAGAGTGGGTTTGCGTGTGGTTTGGGTTAGGTGAGATGACCTTGGAGTGGGGTTTGGGAGCGCGCACCTCGTCTTTTACCTTTCAACAATGGCCCATTACGGGCCCATGTATGTATAAGAGTGCGGTTGCGTGTGGTTCGGGTTAGGTGAGATTACTTTGGGGTGAGGTTTGGAAGTGCGCTCCTTGTTTTTGTCACCCTCTACCACGTGTTTTCCTTTTGCAGAGTTGGTGAGCAACATGGTGGACGAGCGGGTGCTTGCCATCACGGATCCCAAGGACCGCGAGTTTATCCGCTTCAGCGTGGGCGAAAGCTTTAACACCAACGACAAGATCTTGGAAGCCGTTGTTCCCCGCTCCCAAAGTGCAGGCCCGAGCGACGCGTATATCGTTTGCCGCGTTCGGGACTGTGCGCCTGTTCACGAGGCCGCAAAAAGGGATTGCATTGCCCTCCACATGGGCCCCACTGGCGGTGATTGTGGGTTGCCAGGAGGGCAATAACTTCATGGAGGAATGGTATTGCCCTCAAGTCACGATACGCTCATTTTGGAGCGCCAAAATGAACGTAAAGAAGCGCTAGGAACACCGCCCAATGCTCCACGGGTGGAAAAGGGGAGGGCGACCCGAGGCACTTTTTGGTAGGGATTTTTGACTTCGCGACCATTGTGGTCGTGGAGGACAATGAGGAGCAGGGTTTGCCTGAATGGACATAAGAAAGGTGTTCTGGTTTGCTTTGCCTGTGTTGATGTTTCTCCTTGCTGGGTTTTTGTTTATTGAAAACCTTGATGGATTTTTCCGAACTGCAAAATGACAAAGGACATGTACAAAGCAGCCCAGATACCGGATCAAAATCAAAGGGAGGAAATAATCCTTCCACTTGAAAGCATAAGTAGCAAAGAGGAGCTGCACAAAGGAACATGTAGGTTTAGATACAAACCTTTAGTCAAGTAAGTATAAAACAATTGATTTCATATGTGAAAATTGGCATCAGTCTGGCCTTAGAGATAGTCTCAAGCACTACATGTGCATACGTTGACATGCAATGGAGTTGGTTAGGAGTGAGGGGCAAGTAGGTTGGGCCAGACACAGGATATGGCTTGGCCAGCATGGCCAAGCAACTGAATTCACAATCTGTTAAAAAGTAGCACCACAACAAGTAGGTGAAACATTTGACTATAGGGGTCCTGAGGTCGGAGACCACTAGGCTTAACCTACAAGGCCCAAGGCATGAAATGCCCAATTTTTTTCGGTATAGTCTCCATGAAGGGAGAAACCTCCGCTGACTTGAGTGGTAGGGGTGAACTGCATGGTAGGCTAGGGTTGCAACCCTAGTTACTTTGTAAAATGTACTTAAAGCTCCAAAAGAGTGATAAGAATAATTAAGTGTTAGTCTTCATTACTTCCCAAGGATTAGGGAGGGCTTGGCCTGGATCAAGTACCTCAAGAAGGAGATGGTAGTGACTTTTTCTTACTCCCCTCCGGAGTACTAGTTGATGATTGGTATTGCTCAAGTGAAACCATCACAGAGCCACAGCTGAATGGGGCGCAGCAAGCAATGACGAGACGTATCGTACCGAAACCCAGCCGTTTGGTGAAACACCCCTACCCAACCTGCATTCCTCACACAATCTTTGCAAATCTTCAGGTGCTGAAACTACCCCACAAAATGCTTCAAACTAGCAATTTACACTCTAAACAGCTCACAGAAGCCCATTACACTACTGGTACCTGGAAAAACAAGGCGTTTTGTACCGTGTATTATGTCCGTTCGAAGGGGCATTTCTCAAAAGTCGCCGGCGTGAAGCGAAAACTTGTGGTCAAAATTTGGGGGTAGAGGGGATGCAACCCAGGACGTCCTCACTGGGGTCGATGTGGTTACCCACTAGGGTACAGTCGAACACTCTAATGACGACAGCCATAGCTGTATAAACAGCCTTTTAGTAAGCGTCCTGCCCAAGGGTGAGGGTGGAGCAATATTCTTGATCGAGTGCACAAACCTCTAAGAGCAAAAAAAATAGAAAATGAAACCAACAACGTGTGAATCCTGCGGTTTAGCCGAAAGGGATAGCGATGTTAGAACTCAAATCATTAAAATTTCACTTGAAAACGTTAATGATGGTCGTATTTCGTCTTAAACTCGCAGTTGCAGACAAGAGCAATAGAGCCGCGCCTCAGAAAAGAGGCTACCGAAGCCAAACGTCTCCACAGAAAGAAGGTGTGAGCCTTGTTTGGGCTTTGAAAAGAAATTTTTGCACAGTTGAATCAAAAAGCCATAGATAACCAAAGAAACACCCACCACAGAATAGAGCAAGCGGACAAGCCGCTTCTCAGGTTTGTTGCTGTCATTTCACATGCATGTATTGCGTTCGTGTTTGTCGTTTCGTTAAAACGCTAGGGTTGTCACCGTTGCGCTTGGTGGGGGCCTGGGTTTTCCTTTTGCTAGCTCTGCACAGGCAAAATGGAGAATGACAGCTATGCCTCACGAATGGAGCACGCAGCGCGCATGTAGGGTTAGAGTAAGCGGTGTGCTCGCGATGCATGTGCTTAATTCAGGCATTGATGCGTTGTTGTGTTTTCCTTGTGTTCTCCCTCATTCTCCTCTCTTCGTCACAGGTGGCAAGAAAAGGACTTGTGCGTGCTTGTGTTCGCTGTGACGTCAAAGTAGCGTTGCTTAAAACGTTAGGTGTTAAAACTCCAGGAATGAGCAACAATTTCTCAAAACGTTGGTTTCATATGGAGCAATGGTATTAATCTTTATTGGAGTTTGGTTGGGACAGTGGGAGAAATTTTTTCCAGGGAGCTAGATCACTTCCAATATGGTTGAAAGGCACTGAATGGCTTAACTTTAATTCAAAAGAGGGGTTATCTATTGTATTATATGCCATGAGTTGTTAATTGATATTCCATTGTTTCTTTTTTGAACACTACTTGTAATATAGCTCAACATGGGTGTTGGCGTTTGCTTGAACTTTTTTTTTGGGTAGTCTCATTGAGATTTAGTTGTTCAGTAATCTACATTTTTCTCCAACATAAGGTTGTTTTACAAAAAATGCATATGATTTTCAGTCTCAGCATAAAATTCCGCATCTATAGAGTGGTCATATGACTACTTCAAATTTTTGACCTATTTTGGCCCGTGAGCGCGCCGCTTCCACCATGGGCGATTCACACTGAGTTTTGAGGTCATCACGGCAATTCCTACTGAGTTCTGCAGACATGAATTTATTTTCTCTTGAGCTACAGAAAATTCCTGGAGGACATTTAAAGTGATTTTCTATCATTTTTCATTATACAGAATCCATTTTTCTTGCGTCTGTTGTGGAGTCCTGATTTCTGAGGTATACCATTTTTGCCCTGATCTGAAGTCACTATCCACTTTTGCACCCATTTGCAGGGTGCAGACTGAATTCGCTTTTAAGCTCCTGAGTGGTTCTGAAGCATACATGCATGCATTGAAGCCGGTTCGGACCCCCGTGGCCATCTTGGGGTCACTTGGGGTGTGTATCTATGTGCCGGCAAGCCGCCATTGGCTGATATCATACTCTCCCATCCACCTGACCTAACCCGATGTGATAGTGTGATAGGTTGGTCATTGCGGCTATGAGCGGCAATATTCAGTATCGAGGCGCCGCCAGCGGAGATTTATATATCGGAATATCAGGAATCAACAGGGTTTTATTATCATAATATTTCCGTAATTTTTCAGCCTTTCGTTCTGATGGTCAATGTATTGGCGACTGTCAGTTGGCTCGCGATTTTGCGTTAACCGATTGGTTAACTGTTATTTCCAGATATTTTGGCGGATATTCCGTTGAAGGGTCAGATTTCATCAGCAAAGGGTTCGTTGCATCCGCAATTCTCTAAATTAGCACTCGAAATTTTAATCAGAATTTTCGGCGATGTCGAAATCGGATTTTCGACTTCGACATCGCCGCACTTGATTTGGACTTCTTCGAGTGGTCGTACTCTTTTCCCTATGCCCGAATCAGGTTTCCCTTATACTTGCCACCCATTTGACTTGGAGATATAAGGGAAACAAAAGCGAATCCTGGGACCACTTTGAAGAGCCATATCTACGAGCGAGTGTGAGGAAAGAGAATAAGGAAGGTTGGGTTGGAACTGCCTTGGTCTCAACTTAATTTAGGAAGCATCAAACGCCTTTGGTGTGTACACATGCCCGATATAGCAAGGGATAATGGTCAAGAGGGTATAAAGTGATATATAACTCTTGGACCGTGCAACCGAACATTTTAGTGTGACTTTCGAGTGTACCGCATGAGTGTTGGGGTTGCATAGCAACTTTCCTTGGGTTCCTACGTATTTTTAACGTGAAGTTATGTCAATGGAGGGACATGGCATATCATGGTGGGAGCCATATTTTGAGGGTATGTGTTGTATGCATGGTATATGTTTGATATGCTCACGCCCATGTTATATATCTTCGTGTGGCCGAAGAGATGGGGAGCCATACGTGACAAGGGCTTTGCCCATGTCCCAATTGTGGAATTCAAAGCGCTAGACCAAGTCTACCGCGTATGTATTGCTCATGGTATGTTTGATAAAGAGATTCATGGGTGCACTCCCATTTTCATGGGGCATGTAGATATTAGTGGCGAAGGTATCTCCATGCGCCCGATTGGGGATCCAAGTGGGGGAATTGTTCGGAAATGGTTCCAATCATTTGTGTATTGAACCATGAGCGGATATCATGGGTGAGCATAGAGATATAGTATCATGACAACTTGGTATTTGGACATATTTTCATGTTTTTGACCTCATTTTATGCTCATTTTTGTGTTTTATGTGCTCAACTGGTCGGCTAACAGCAAAGTGCCTAGAGATCCGTGAACTATGGTATGTTGCTTATATGTTGGCATATGCTTCGGTGTTGTACCTCACCATCTGCCAGATCACGTGGTCACTTTGGCTTGGCACACGAGGCCTCACAAAATTAGGTCTCAAACTCATGAGCTGACTTGTGAAGCATGCCATGTACATAACCGGAGGAGTTTCGGAGCCAATGATGGGATATTCTTGGGCATGGACCTTTGGTCTATATCACCCTTGTATATTACTTTCCGGTTTGACACAGTGCATGGAGCATATGAACATTTGCCATATGCATTTTTGAGTGTATAATTGATTTTTGGGCATAATGGTGTGATTTGCCTGATTTTGCCATGTTGTGAGGTCATCTTCATGGGGCAGTTCTCCAAGCCCATTCGACTCCAAGTCCAACCAAGGCTATGTCAGGGTAGGGCATGGTCCTGAGTGCCACTCTAGGCCATGACACGCCACCTCCCCTATTGGGCTAGGATTTAGAGGCTTGGGAGTGAACACAATTTTGGGGTTTGTGTAGTGACTTGTGACACATGGCATTCAGCCATCTCATTTGACCTGGTTCAGGGCAATATGTTGGTGAGTCAAGGGAAGATCTTGAGTCCAGGGAATGAGGGGTTTATGGTTGTGAATGTGTATGTTTACCTCTTTCCCCAACTTTGCTTTATTTGTGTTCATATGCCAATTTCAGGGCTTTCTTCCTTGGTGCAATTCTTGTACATCGCCGCCACCGTGGGAATACCGGTGTGCTGAACGAAAGCCCGCAGCCTGATTTGGATTGTGAATTGGGTTATTGCTATACTTGTGGGATCTGGTTGCTGTTCAGGGTTGAAGGAGGATTACATTTTCTATATTTTTGGATTTGGACACTGGATTTTGAGTATTTTGAGAAATGCAATCATTGATCCGGAGCAAGTCAGCAGGGGTGACAGGCGGAAGGGGCACAGCGGGGGCCGGTCCTGGTAGGGACCTTCTTTATGGTAGCAGAGGCTTACCTGCTGCCCCTACCTACCGCCGACCCGGGGACTTGGGCCCTCATGAGCCCTGCCCAAGTACGCCCCGGGTGCGTATTGTGGACTCGGTGGAGACCACGCCGGAGATTGGAGCCATAGAAGGACCGAGACGTTCAAGAGCATGGCGAACTCCGGAAGTTGAAGCCCGAAGAGAAGAACGACACTCGGGAAGAGGAGGACGTGACATGGAGGACCTGGTCTCCATGTGTGAGCGTCGCTGCCGAAAGGCATGCAACCTCCGCTCCGCCGCGGAGGACTCTGATCAGGCTTGCCATTCAGGCAGCAGTGGAGGACGGGCCCGGCGCTACCGGAAGCGCGGGTCACCCAAGTCCGCGGCAAGGGACGCCGGGGCTATGGACATGGACCCCAGCCCAGTCAGGCTGTGGGAATCCGAGGGGCACTCTGAGGGCTATCGGACAGCCCACGAGCCACCTTCGGAGCCGGAGATGTCCGCGCCGATCGCCAGGGCGCATACGGCCCCCGAGCCCGCCCTGCAGCACGACGCCGAGGGCTTGGAGAGGCCAGCCAGGGCCCGGACGGCACCTGTGCCCCGACACACGGGACCAGAGACGGACGCCATAGGCGATACGCCAATGGGCGATGAGTCTGAGGTGCCGGGAACCGCGGGTTGCGCTGAATCCGGCTGAAAGCACGCTGCGTGCCACTGCGAGCACGTGTCCTTCCTCATGGGCAAGTACCCGAAGATGGGGATGGACGCCATCGTGCATCACCTTGACCGCCTGGACAACGCCAAGGACGCTCTAGAGGAGGACGTCGCGGGGATCCTGGACGACCAGTCGGCCGCGGAGAACCACATGGAGGAGCTGCGACCGGATCAGGCCCGGTACCGGGAGAATCTGGAGCTGGCCCTGCAGAAGCAGCAGCAAGTGGTGGACAGCCTCCTCCACTTAGTGGAGGACATGTCGGGACGCCTGAGAAGGCTAGAGGAGCGACAGCCCCTCGCCTCGGGTCCCGAGCTCCCGGCAAACCCGGCCGCGGTGGAGCTGGTGGAGCGGGTTAAGACCCTCAGGAGCGCCATGGAGAAACCCATGGGCGGCCCTGCAGAGGCACCCTACGCGCCTCCGCGTGTTGACCCGGGTGCGCTGCCGTTTGTTCCCCTATTCAGCGAATCCACAATGCTCGGGGAACACACGGCACCGGCTGGGTCCAGGCGGGAAGGGCACGTAACCACAGACCCGAGGAGCCTGACGGTGCAGATGCCCCATGCCACCCAGGATCCACCGCCCGCTACGACTACATATGCAGTTTATGCGGAAGAGGAGATCCAGAACCAGACCATGCAGGGGCGAACCATGGGAAGCGCCGACGGACATGGTCGAGGCCATCCAAGCGGAAACCTGTGGGCGAAGGACCCCAATACGGGGATATGGACGGCCGATGGAGCAAGTCCTTCCCGCATTCCAAACCCCATGGGTTCAGGCCCAACTGGACCGCACTCCATGGAGGAGAGGGATGTACGGGGATTGTACTCACATCCCCCGGCCACAGGTGGTATCCGTCTCGGTGGAGTGGTGGCTGGAGACGTTGGAGACGCCATCAGGATTGACGATCTCAGGGGAATTAAGATCCCCTATGACGACGGGAACCCCTCCAACCTGGATGACTTCATCCTGGACTGGGAGGACTTCGCCGAGGAGGTCGTCGGCGAGATGCGGGGAGCGCCGCGGGACAAGTGGGTATGCCGGACATTCCCACACCGCTTGGCGCAGGACCTGAAGGAGGAGCTGCGAGATCAGATCCGGGAAGGATTGATCCGGACGGAGCAGGCCTGCCTCCAGTGGTTGGAGGATGAGGAGCGGGTGGACGCTCCAAACCAAAAGCTGGAGGACCTGTGGTCCATTCCACTGCCGCTGGACCGCGGTGAGTTGCGGGTCCGGGAGTGGAACCGGTATCTGCGGAAGTACCGCAGATGCCTCAAGCTGGTGGAAGACTGGAACGAGGCCAGTGAGATCCGCCACTTGCTGAAGGACGTCCTCCCCGGCAACTGGAAGCGACGAGTGGAGGACGAGGAGAAGAAGCGCGCCAAGAAGCGGGTGGCGGTGCGGATCATGGCGGCGGAGGATACCCATGCGGGTATCATGGAGTTCTTCAGGAGGAACCTGGGCGAACCCAACCGGATGTTGGGCCTGAAGAACGCCGTGTATGTGGAGGTATTTGGGGACTCCATGGGGCAAAGGTTGCTGCGCCTCAACAACGTGGAGTGGAGGCGCGGGGAGCCGCTGAGGATGCAAGTCATCTTCGCCCGCATGAGCCTGGACGAGATCGTGAAGTACATCACGGTGGAGTTGAAGCTCAATGCGAAGAACGAGGCCCACGTGCAGGATCGACATGGTCATGGACAACGAGGCCACCGAGAAGACCGCCATCAGCGAGAGATCCAGGAGGACACGGCCAACTCTGCGGAGGATGGTAGTGGAAGTGGCCAAGACCACTGGACCCGGGAGGATCACGAGGAGGCCCATTTCTTCGCGTTTGTGGCGCACAACGTGAGGAACCATGGGCAGGATCGGTCCAGATGGAGCCAGGTGGGACCCAAGAAGAACAAAGAGCCAAGGAGGATCGGGAACCCACCGCTCTTGTTCCGAGAGTACAGGTCTCAGCACGACGGGTGCTGGGTCTGTTATGGCAAGGGAAACAACCATGCACACGACCACCGTCAGTGCAAGGTGTATGAGGCGGACAAGAAGGCCTACTTCGCCGCTCACCCCGAGAAGAAGCCCAAGGAGCAGCGGATTTCCGATTGGAAGGCGAAGGGCGGAGACGGGGGAAAAGGCCAAGGCAAAGGCCAAGGAAAAGGCGGAGGAAGAGGCTATGGTGGTGGACCTGGCCAAGACCGACGAGTGAGGTCGATCGAGGAGGTTGCTGAGGACATGTTGAGGACGTTGGAGGAACTCAAAGCCCAGCAACGTGGTGAACAAAGTCCTGGCGGATCGCAGCCGGAAGGGGCTGCGGGAAGCCAAGTTTAGAGGAGCCCCCACGGGAGTGGGACCTCGGAGGTCTCTCCTCCGAAAATCAGTGGAATCCCTGAGGAATTCGAGGCACATCGGGTGCCGAAGAAGGCTCCGGAAGAGCCAAAACCACTGAGTTTCGCCACTCTCAACCCCTGGAGCGCCCTGCCAAGGGAAGTACATGTGGGTACGGGACATGGCAAGAAGGAAGGAGCGACCACGGAGAGCCCCGTGGACGGGCAGGACCAACCCAAGATCTACACCATCCGTGACCATACCCTTGAAGTCCTGATGCACCCGGACGTGCTAGAGTTGCATGCCGTGAGAGTCGTCCATACACCTCATGGCGACGAGCGGCAGTTGCACTTGAAAGTGCGAGTACGGTGCGGACGAGAGGAGAAGGTGGTGGATGTGTTAGTGGATACGGGTGCCCAGGTGAGCCTGGTCCGGAGAAGGTTGTTCAAGGAGGAACTCCTGCAGCCCAGCCGGAGACCGCTCCGCCTGAAGGTCGCCAACGGAGAGATCATGGGTGGTGGCACCCATGAGGCCACTATCAGTATGGAATTCTGGGAGCATGAGCGCTTGAACCGCCCTGATCAGGCGAAGAGAAGCACTCTATCCGGGAACTTCTCCGTGGCCGACATTACTGATTGGGATATGATCATGGGGTATGATTTCATGGTGGCCAACGCCATTGGAGCCCTTCCCCATCGTGCAACGCTGGTCCGGGAGGATGATGAGTGCCTAACATGGCTATCCACGGACTATGCATGCGGATCATCCCAATGGAATGCTGAGGAAGAGGATCGGATCGTCCAAGCGGTGCAAGCTGTGGGTGCCAAGTCCAGAGGAGACCGTGGAGTTCAGCTCACGGAGTATGGAATGGCGCCGCAAGTGTACGCCAGGATGATTCAGACGCTGGGAGCTGAAGCGCCCGAGACGGACGTCTTCGCTTCCCGGGATGCCCCACTTCTGCGGAAGTGTAGGAGGCATTGGCATCGAGGAGACTCAGCCTGGCACAGGCATTGGGGTTTGAAGGAGTGGGGACCCATGTATTGGCATGGCTCCCTGGACAATACCAGACGTACAATGGAGAAGATCATCGCGGATAGGGCGAAGGGGGTCCTGGTCATAACCGGCATAGGATCCACCCCATGTCCGCTGGAGGATCTCAAGTCGACGCTGGACTCCATCACCCTGAACGAGATGTCATTCGGGCCAGAGGAGGAGTTGTTCATCGACGCCAAGGGTGTATCAATGCCCTCCCCGGGTCAAGCGTGGGGTACCAAGGCTTTCCTGGTGGATTGGGCGCAAGCCCAGCCCACGGGTGATGAAGCATTCATCCGTAGGGTGGAGGCGGTGCCCATGAAGGTCATGTTTGAGCCTAAGGAGGGGACGGATCAGCCTATTGATGGCATTGATGTCCTGTCCCACGCCGAGATCGACGACGTCGTCAACTACATGCGGATGGGGATGCACGACCGTGTGGCAGCCAAGAAGAGGCGGGCCATGGTCACATCTCCGCATTGGTGGGATGACAAGATGTTGGTCACCGGCAAGTACGAGAAGGATGAGTTGGTGGCGAGGGTCATGGATCACATCGCGGACCAATACGATGGTCCGGTTGGGTCGGACCCACCAACCTGGGATTTCCCAAGAATGGGAGCCGATAGCGACAGTCACCAGCCCGAGGCCGCAAATTTTCGAAGACTATCGGTGGGAAGTGCACCCCACGACGATGAAGACGGCATATCGGACGAGGAGAAGTCGGAATCGGACCCAGAAGAGGCCTATACCGCAGTGCGGTCGGTTGTGTCTATACCGAAGCAAGCGGCTGAAGAGGCCCAGGAGAACCCGAAGGTCGCCGAGCTGAAGGAGAAGCTGATCAAGGCCTGTCCGCGGCTATTCAGTGGCGTCGCCAACAAGAACCCTGCAGATCGCGGGAGGTTTGGTACAGCGAAGATCAAACTGAAGCCGAACCCGAAGATCTATCGTCATCGGGAGTACCAACTTCAGGGCGATCGGGCCGAGGCCATGAAGAAGCTGTTGGCCGAGTTCATTGAGCGGGGATGGATCGAACCCTCCGACAGTGAGTGGGCCAGCCCGGCCTTCATCGTGCCAAAGAAGGAGAAGGGGGAGTGGAGGTTGGTGGTGGATTACAGAGGTTTGAACGAGCAGACCGAGCACGACTCCTACTCGCTTCCCCTGATCGACTCCATCCTCCAAAAACAACAGAAAAAGCGGATTTTCACGGTGTTAGACCTGAAACACGGCTATCACCAGATGCCGCTACACCCGGACTCCAGGCCCTGCACAGCGATGTGGACGCCGCTTGGGCCCATGCAGTGGAAAGTGGTTCCTATGGGCGCCAAGAATGGCAACGCCGCTTTCCAGCGCATGATGGAGGACCTACTCGGTCCTGTCCGGGACTGTGCCGATCCCTTCGTGGATGACATCATCATCGGATCCGGCACGGAGAACATGACTGAGGACGAGCTCATCGACGCGCATGAGAAGGATCTGCGCCGAGTGCTCAGCGAGTTTGACAAGCACAACATGGTGTGCAAGCCCACCAAAGCCTCACTCTTCGTGAAGGAAGTGGAGTTCGCGGGTCACGTGGTTGGTCACGGGCAACGCCGTCCCATGCCTGGGAAGCTGGCGTCCCTGCACCACTGGGAGAAGCCCCAGACCATCAGCGAACTCCGGTCCTTCATGGGGTTCTGCAATTACTATTCGGGCTACGTCCGGATGTATGCAGAACTCTCGGGGCCGCTGCATAAGATGCTGCAGGTGGGGAAGTTCGATGGCCGGAAGGGGCGCAAGAAGAAGCTTGCCTGGACCCCTGAGGCTGAAGATGCGTTCAACAGCCTGAAGGAGCGACTCCTGGGGCAGTTGGGGCTGTTCCTGGTGGACCCGGACAAGGGATTCGTGCTCCGGACAGACGCCTCGGACTATGCCGTGGCGGCAGTCCTCGAGCAAGTCCGGGACGACGGGTCACACGTACCCGTAGCGTTTTGGAGTCGGATCCTGGCCGAGGGCCAACGCCGCACATGGACCGCGAGGGAGAAGGAGACGTACGCCATTGTTTGTGCGCTCAGGAAGTGGTCTGGCCACATCGGATTGCAACCGGTGGTGGTTTGTACAGACCATCAGTCCTTGCAGAGCTGGCACAAGAAGTACGTCAACACCCCCTCGGGACCGGCGGCAAGGAGGGCCCGATGGCATGAGACGTTCGCCAAGTTCGACCTCAGCGTCGTATATGTCCCGGGGAAGGACAACACTGTGGCGGATTGCCTCAGTCGATGGGCCTACCCCGCGGGCAAGGCTTGGATGAACATATCCAGCCATGGGGACGCCGAGGAAACCGAGGAGGCCAAGCGCATCATCGAGATGGAGAAGGTCTTGGAGCAAGAGGGGGTCAAGTGCTTTGTGGTGATGGCAAACCGTACGGACCTGGCCAAGTTCCGGGGTGCCCGCGTCCAAGCTATTCGAGAGGAAACCCTCGAGCAATGGATGGTGGCCCCTGTAGAGCTAGTCAGGTCGGTGCTCACAGAGGACTGGTCGGATGACTACGCGGCATCCGAGCACTGGAGCAGGTACTGGAATGCCGTGAGCGCCCCGTCGGACGACGAATGGCCCGAGGGCTTGACCGAGGATGGCGACAAGTTGTTCCTCAACGACAAGCTGCTGGTGCCCGAGAACCGAGTGGAGGAGCTCATTGACCATTGGCACAACACCCAGCTCATGCACCCTGGCCGAGACAAGATGCAGCAGGAGCTGGAATGGCGTTTCAAGTTCCCTCCGGGGTACTACCCCATCCTGGACAGGTACTGCAGCGACTGTGCCGTGTGTCGGGCCACGAAGAGCCCCAACCACTCCACAGCGGGCAACCCGGTGTACACGGCTATACCGGAGGCCCCTATGCGGTCCGTGGCCATGGATGTGTTCGCCATGCCGGAGGTCACTGTGGAAGGAGAGACATACGACTGTGTCATCCTGGCGGTGGACAGGCACAGCGGGTATATCGTGGCAGTCCCGGGCAAGAAGTCCAAGAAGAAGGACAAGAAGGACAAGCATGGAGTGGGGCTGCAAGCGAAGACCGTCGCGAATGCCATGATCAGGCATTGGCTGACGATTTTCGATGTCCCAGCTGTCATCTGCAGCGATCGGGGCAGTCAGTTCATGGGGACGTGGTTCAAAACGATGTGTAAGCACATGGGGATTCGGCACGCCAAGACCGTGGCGTACCACAGCCGGTCGAATGGCCGTGCTGAAGTGGCCGGGCGGCAGATGTTCGAGAAGTTCCGCCAGCTGCACATTGACGAACCGGGCCGGAACTGGTATAACTCGCTGTGGAGAGTGCTCCAGGCGTATCACGACCTTCCGGGACCCACTGGACTGTCGCCCCATCGCATCCTGTTCCTACGGGATCCAGTGTCACGCACTCTCCCGTGGATGAACCATGGCAAAGTGGCCCGGGATGCGAATGCCATGATGGCTGAGGCGGACGACACGGCGGCCAAGGTGTGCAAGGCACTACAGGACGAGCATGACAAGAGGGCCAAGTACTTCAAGCAGGGAAAGGTCCACAAGTATGCTCTCCAAGACACCGTGTGGGTGGAGCGGCATCACAAGGATGTCCTGTCCAGGCACCGGCAGGCGTCTTGGTATGTGCCGGGGGTAATCGTGCGGAAGGTCGGGCAGGATGTGTATGCGGTTCGTGTGGGGGATAACAAGATCCTGGACCGCGACCATACTCAGCTTCGTCCCCGAGCACCAGACCCCAGCGGACGTCCCGTCACCTTCGAGTTCACGGCCGGCGATGTGGACTCGGACGACGAGGGTGAGGACGACGATTTCACCGCGGAGAAGATCCTGGCGGACAAGCCGGACCCGGGGACGCCTGGGGGTAGGCTTTATAAGGTCCGTTGAAAGGGATTTGCCGCATCCAGGGACTCGTGGGAACCTCCGAGCAGTTTCGTGCCGAGGTATACCACGGTCTGGATGGACTACCTAAAGAAAAAGGGTATTTCTTTGGATGTCAAGGACGTATTGGTCCATTTGGTTGCTGCTGTAGCACCGTAATGGATCCCCCCTTGGCATTTTGTTTGTTTCTGTGCTTGGGGAGACGGGTGAGGGCGTTCATCCGGGGACTTTTGGGCCTTGATTGGCCATATACCCCCTTCACTCAATCTCCACGTATATATTTCATTGTGGTATACTTATTTAGGTCGACCGACGACGGTTTTCTATCTTTGATCCCCTTGGTCCATGTTGTAGATCAAGTGGAGACCGGATATGGCGTAGGGCACCGATTATCAGTGTCCTCACCCCTCCCTCGGGGCATGGGGGACGCCTACGACGTGTGTGGGGCCTCCATGTGTCCTTGGGACATGGAGGGGGGGGTTGGAGCCCATTGGGGTCCTCCCGTCCTCTCTTCAATTGTTTCCGAGCGGATACAACGCTCTGAGAAGGGGGGTGAAGCCAGTTCGGACCCCCGTGGCCATCTTGGGGTCACTTGGGGTGTGTATCTATGTGCCGGCAAGCCGCCATTGGCTGATATCATACTCTCCCATCCACCTGACCTAACCCGATGTGATAGTGTGATAGGTTTGGTCATTGCGGCTATGAGCGGCAATATTCAGTATCGAGGCGCCGCCAGCGGAGATTTATATATCGGAATATCAGGAATCAACAGGGTTTTATTATCATAATATTTCCGTAATTTTTCAGCCTTTCGTTCTGATGGTCAATGTATCGGCGACTGTCAGTTGGCTCGCGATTTTGCGTTAACCGATTGGTTAACTGTTATT
Source organism: Eutreptiella sp. 'Long Island Sound 2002' (assembly GCA_964036045.1). Taxonomy (NCBI): domain Eukaryota; phylum Euglenozoa; class Euglenophyceae; order Eutreptiales; family Eutreptiaceae; genus Eutreptiella; species Eutreptiella sp. 'Long Island Sound 2002'. The sequence goes on from OZ038378.1 coordinate 72,025,188, forward strand.
TCCAGATATTTTGGCGGATATTCCGTTGAAGGGTCAGATTTCATCAGCAAAGGGTTCGTTGCATCCGCAATTCTCTGAAAAAGCACTCGAAATTTTAATCAGAATTTTTCGCGATGTCGAAATCGGATTTTCGACTTCGACATCGCCGCACTTGATTTGGACTTCTTCGAGTGGTCGTACTCTTTTCCCTATGCCCGAATCAGGTTTCCCTTATACTTGCCACCCATTTGACTTGGAGATATAAGGGAAACAAAAGCGAATCGTCGGACCACTTTGAAGAGCCATATCTACGAGCGAGTGTGAGGAAAGAGAATAAGGAAGGTTGGGTTGGAACTGCCTTGGTCTCAACTTAATTTAGGAAGCATCAAACGCCTTTGGTGTGTACACATGCCCGATATAGCAAGGGATAATGGTCAAGAGGGTATAAAGTGATATATAACTCTTGGACCGTGCAACCGAACATTTTAGTGTGACTTTCGAGTGTACCGCATGAGTGTTGGGGTTGCATAGCAACCTTCCTTGGGTTCCTACGTATTTTTAACGTGAAGTTATGTCAATGGAGGGACATGGCATATCATGGTGTGAGCCATATTTTGAGGGTATGTGTTGTATGCATGGTATATGTTTGATATGCTCACGCCCATGTTATATATCTTCGTGTGGCCGAAGAGATGGGGAGTCATACGTGACAAGGGCTTTGCCCATGTCCCAATTGTGGAATTCAAAGCGCTAGACCAAGTCTACCGCGTATGTATTGCTCATGGTATGTTTGATAAAGAGATCCATGGGTGCACTCCCATTTTCATGGGGCATGTATATATTAGTGGCGAAGGTATCTCCATGCGCCCGATTGGGGATCCAAGTGGGGGAATTGTTCGCAAATGGTTCCAATCATTTGTGTATTGAACCATGAGCGGATATCATGGGTGAGCATAGAGATATAGTATCATGACAACTTGGTATTTGGACATATTTTCATGTTTTTGACCTCATTTTATGCTCATTTTTGTGTTTTATGTGCTCAACTGGTCGGCTAACAGCAAAGTGCCTAGAGATCCGTGAACTATGGTATGTTGCTTATATGTTGGCATATGCTTCGGTGTTGTACCTCACCATCTGCCGGATCACGTGGTCACTTTGGCTTGGCACACGAGGCCTCACAAAATTAGGTCTCAAACTCATGAGCTGACTTGTGAAGCATGCCATGTACATAACCGGAGGAGTTTCGGAGCCAATGATGGGATATTCTTGGGCATGGACCTTTGGTCTATATCACCCTTGTAAATTACTTTCCGGTTTGACACATGCATGGAGCATATGAACATTTGCCATATGCATTTTTGAGTATATAATTGATTTTTGGGCATAATGGTGTGATTTGCCTGATTTTGCCATGTTGTGAGGTCATCTTCATGGGGCAGTTCTCCAAGCCCATTCGACTCCAAGTCCAACCAAGGCTATGTCAGGGTAGGGCATGGCCCTGAGTGCCACTCTAGGCCATGACACGCCACCTCCCCTATTGGGCTAGGATTTAGAGGCTTGGGAGTGAACACAATTTTGGGGTTTGTGTAGTGACTTGTGACACATGGCATTCAGCCATCTCATTTGACCTGGTTCAGGGCAATATGTTGGTGAGTCAAGGGAAGGTCTTGAGTCCAGGGAATGAGGGGTTTATGGTTGTGAATGTGTATGTTTACCTCTTTCCCCAACTTTGCTTTATTTGTGTTCATATGCCAATTTCAGGGCTTTCTTCCTTGGTGCAATTCTTGAACATGCCCGCCACCGTGGGAATACCGGTGTGCTGAACGAAAGCCCGCAGCCTGATTTGGATTGTGAATTGGGTTATTGCTATACTTGTGGGATCTGGTTGCTGTTCAGGGTTGAAGGCGGATTACATTTTCTATATTTTTGGATTTGGACACTGGATTTTGAGTATTTTGAGAAATGCAATCATTGATCCGGAGCAAGTCAGCAGGGGTGACAGGTGGAAGGGGCACAGCGGGGGCCGGTCCTGGTAGGGACCTTCTTTAGCGTACACGCAAGTGCAAGGCCAAACATCAGCCATTGTTTGTCTGTGAGTGTGGCTTTTTCAAAGAGATGACACGTTGGATGAAGATGAGGACGAATGTGAGTTTGTGCTCGCGGCAGAGGGGGGGGCTGGTGCGAAGTACCTTGTTATGCGGGGAGAAGGGGCGGAAACACGGGCGGAGGCAGCCAGGGGGGGTTCTGGTCGAGGGGGGGGGGAGGTTGAACATGTCCCGGATTGTGAGGGGCCGTTTGGGGGGCGGGGGCTTTGGCTGAGGTTGGCTTGCGACGTTGCGTTTCAGCGATAGAGGCCGGACAGGTCTTGGGGGCTGGCGGGCGTGTTTCCGAGCTTTGGCCTGTGCCGCAGGGGATGGGGGACGGGGGCACTTTGGAGGCTTGTGTGCCAATTTGTCCGGGAGTGGGGGGGGGGGGGGTAGTAGGCGGGGGGGTGGCGCTGTAGGGCGGTGTGTGACGTACTGTAAGGTGACCAGGGGCGTGCTAATGAGTTGGGGCCCGTGGGGGGAGTGAGCGGGGCTGGGGGGGGGTTGTCGTTTAGCCATTCCAGCGTGCGGTATAGGGCATTGAGGAGCAGGGGAACACGGGCATTCAGATGGAGTTTTAAGTCATGACAGTGTGCTAGTTTTCTTCGGCCGGAGGGGGGGCTTGTGAGTTTGGTGTACAGGGACATGGGGACAAGCCCCCGGACGAAATTGCGTCTCTCCCCGACGTGTGTGGTCGCGGAACACCATTGGGACACCACCGTGGTGAAGGGGGGGCGCCAGCACTAAATTTAGGTTTGCACCAGGTGTTCGCACGTTTGGCAGTGTGAGACGAAAGATATAACAACAACGACCAACGAACCAACTCAAGAAACCACCCAAGGACCATGTTACACCCAAGGCGTTACAACCACGCCACCCACCGTCCCGCACCCAGAAACCACCACCAACAGCATCCACACCATCGGAAACGCCAACACCACCAACAATCAAGCCAACACAACACCCTCACCATCACCATCACCGGCGGCACCGCCGTCCTCACCATCGCCTACGATACCTACGCAACGACCAACACCGGATACAACGCCTACATCACCGGAGCCAACAGCATCAAACACACCATCGCCAGCATCACCCCACCATCAGCGTCGCAACCGGCAACCTCTGCCACCAGAGGAAACCAAAGCCACCACAACCGGTGAACCAGCAAACCGTGAACCCCCGGCCAGAGGAGGCGAAGACACACGCCCAGAACCATCAACAACAACACCCCCGCCACCAAACCAACCACAGGGCGCCATCCACCACGCAGTCACCAGCGGCACCCACACCACCTGCAGCACCACCCTCACCAACGGCATCACCAGCAGCCCACGCCACCTACTGCACACCCTCCCAGACAGAGCCACAGGAACCAGCCAACGCCCAACCCCGAACGCAGGCCACTGACAACCCACACAGAGACCCTCACCAACCACCAGCAGCATCAACAACATCAGAGACACCGTAAACCATAGCAACGCCCGCAACGACCTCACCACCGGCATTACCGACGGCGCCACCGACAGTGCGACCTCACCAACAGGAACCCGGAGCGTCAACGACAGCCACCACAGCAACACCACCCGGTACGACACCATCGGCAACAACGACACCAAAGGGGCCAGGGCCAATACACCGGCCAGCGACGCCCATGGGAACCTCTGCCAGGAGTGACGAGGCCCCGCCTCCGCCGTCAGAACACCACCAGGGCATCACCTACAACACCCTACAACGCCAACACTCACAGCTTCCCCGGCGGCGCCCTCACCAACACCAACACCAGCACCACCGACAGCGGCAGCACGGCGAAACCGCCACCCTTCAGCAGCATCAACACCCTCGACCACAACCGAAGCAACACCTGCCACTACAGAGCCAAGGACAGGCGAACGAAATATCCCAACACCAGAGACAACCGGCACCACCAGGACCACAAGCCAGCCAAACACCAGCCACGAGTGGCACGCCCGGAACCGCCGACCACCCAAATGCAGGCGGCGCCCAGGACCAACACCAACAACACCCACGCCATCAGACCACCAGGAAACACGCCAGCCACCACGGTGACACCCTCACCGTCGGCAACACCAAAGCCGCCAACACCCACGGCAATATCCACACCACCACCAACCTGCCAACAACGAGCCGAGGTACCGTCACCTACGACACCCCTACCATCACCACCACGACCCCGGCACAGAGTAACACCTAGGGCGCCCCCACCGACGGCAACACCAAGGACGCCAGCACAGCTGGCGAACAAACGCCACCAGCGCCACCCACCAGGCCCCCAGCCAAGGCTAGAAACAGCAACACCACACACCATCACACCCACCGGTTCGACATCACCCGGAGCATCGTCAACATCAACCAGGGGTCCCCAGGACACCCAAGCAGCACAAAACACCACAGCAACACCACCAGATCCACCACCCTCACCACCAGCGACACGAGCAGCACCCTCCGCCAGGAAGGGCGAGGAGAAAACCCAACAACGCGGAGCCACCCAGCGTCCCCGGCACCCTCACCATCGGACCACCACCACCGGCACCAACCCTGAACACACCACCGTCACCAACGCCACCGACCCCTGACCCAACAACCACACAGCCCGCACAAACGGCACCAGCCGAACAGTCACCGACACCACTTGCACCGCCCGCACCAGCGACAAAGCCCGGTGAACCACCTACGACCACGAAACGCATGCACTGAAAACCAGAGCAACGCCGACAACACTCCCGGCCAACTCTCAAGAACACCATCGAAAGCAGCACCGTCGACCGAAAGCCACGACACCCTCACAAACCACCAGGGTACGGGTCCCCTTCCCACCCCCCACCATCTGCACAACCAGCGACAGCATCACCAGCACCAACCGAAACACCGACGACGGCAACCTCACCAACAACCGACACCCCCACTACCGCTGCCACCCACCAGTCACGCCACCCACCGTCGGCGCCACCCACCAACGCCGCACCCTAAACCACACCTACACCCAAAACCTGCAGCAGCACCACCGGACACCCCACCAGCGACACCACCCTTCGCCAGAAGACGATGATCAACACCAGCAGGAAAGCCAGCCCATAGCGCCCAAAACAACCCAAAAACCTCCCACACCCGGACCCACACCCACCAGCAGTGCCTACGCCGACCCATCATCAGTGTCGCCGACACCCGGAAAGACACAAACCTCGATGAACTAACGACCACAACACTGCCGCCACTGCACCCAAACCGTCAGCATCACTGCCAGCACACCCGGCCGGGCCGTCAATGGCACCGCCGCCCATGGCACCGCCTACACTCACCAGCGCCACCACCTCCCCGCGCGAGGCCAGGAACCCCTGGCGTCGCCAACGGCCTCACCGAACACCGACACCACCAACACCACCACCGCCGGACGGGGACTACCCACAAACCAAAAACAGCCCCAGCAACAACAACCAATACGCCACCCGCGGCACCCCACCGTCGCCAACGCCACCACGGCACCTATCACACCTCTACCACCGGACGCGACGTGCGCCACACCACCCGTCATCTACGGCACCCTCGCCACCACCGCCACGTCAGGCCCACAAACGTTACGCCCCAACGACCAGAAACAACACCCTCACCATGGACACCATCGGCAACACCACATACGCCCATACGTCACCCTCGCCATGCTCACCAACCATCACCCTCGCCATCAGTGTCCACGACATCAGAGGCACCAGCACCACCGGCGACGACGACAGCGACAACAGCTGACCCACCAACTAACCACCATCAACCATAGCCCAACACCAACCTCATCTACGCTAACGCCCATACCACCCTCGCCAACAACACCGCCAGCGGCACAATCATCCACTCCGGCACCCACACCACCCTCACCACCAACATCACCACCACCCCCAAGGGTCAGGGCTCGCGGGGAACGGAACGGCAGAGCGAGCACGCAACCACCCGCCCGCGTCGCCCACCCTATCGTACACCGCTCCGCAACACGCCCCCCCGCTTCCCCCGACAGGACGTGCGCTGCAGCCATCTGCTGCGACGACGACTACGACGTCCTCCCGGCCATCCGACACCTAGTGGCAGCCACGGCCCCGCGCCCACAAGCCCACCAGCAACCCACGGAACCGCAGGAGCCCGACCACCCCATGCCACCACGCTCCATATCCCGCGCGTCCACCGCAGACCAGAACGCGGAACACCAGCGAGAGGAGCCCGATCCCGACCGCGCCGCCACGCCCCCAACGCCCCCCCCCCCCCAAAGGACATCTACGCCACACTGGCCAGCACCCTAGCCCCCATGGACGCCGAGCAGTACTACCAGTCCATCCAACGAGACCTCCCTGAGGACCGAGCGACCGTCCAGGGGTGGAAGCAGGAGAAAAGGAACGACAACGAGTGGGGCACAGAGGAAGACCTTCTCTGGGAAGACACCTGGAAAGGCACCACGGACGCCTTCCTGGAAACAGCAGCCGAAACCTACCCCCGGCCGCCCAGGGACACTAGACACGGCCTCCACGCCCTCCTAGCGTTCCACAGCTCGAAACACCGCCACACCATCACCCTCCACCCCCTTGACCACAGTCCACACCGATGGACACCTGAAGACGACGCCACTGCCGCCATCACCGTACAGCAAAGCCCGGAGAACCCGGAGGAATACCACATCACCTGGAACGATCCGGCACCCCACCCCCCCGCCTCCCCCACCCTCCCAGATGTCTTCGCCACCATCAGCGCAGAACTCCAGGAGGCGAAAGCCCAACAACAACTGGAAGAAGAGATGCCCCAGGCACGATCACCACCAACCACACAAGACAAACCCCGCACAAAGCCCCTCACCCACCTCATAACCACAATGGAGCTCCCCCCACAACACCGCACCATCCCGGACCGAAACGGGTTTCGAGACCTGCCACGAGAATGGGCGGTCCACATCGGCACACTCCGATGGGACGAAATCACACCAGGGCTCCAGGCCATCCGCCTCTACTTGATCACCGAGCCCACCACCACCTGGGCACTACCGACGGGCCGCCACCACCTCCTCCTCACCGTGCAAGGCGATGCCACGATCACACCCACAGAGGGAGACCCCGTATCAGCAGCCCCCGCCCACGCCGTCCACATACCCCCGCAAGCATCGTCGGCACCTATGACGGTACATCCAGGCCCCACCCCATGGCAAGCCATCGTCATCACCTACCCAGCCCCCAACGACCACACACACACCTGGCAGCAACGGTGGGAGGACATCCGGGGGGACCTCCTGCAAGAAAACCTAGGGCTCACGCGCACCCACCACACCCTACACCCGATACGAGGAGTAGGCCAAGCACCACAGGGCATACACACCCCGGGAGTATGGGCGTACGCACCCATAAACCCACAAGCAGCGGAGGACATCAAGACCGCCCTATCCATCCAGCAAGCCCAGACCCAAACCCCGCACCGCAACACCCAACGAGGCTACCCCATTCGGTGGGCATACCAAGACCACGACACCCTCACCCCCGAACCGGGGCCCCCCCCTCTAGACACCAACACAACCGCCCTCCTCCAAGCCGCAGCAGCGGCAGCCACACAGGTAGGTGCCCCGGAAACCTGGGGCCCACAATACCTGGTCGAAACCAAAGTGGCGCCCCACGCGAAGGCCCAAGACAAGCCCCCAACACCGAAGCCGCTCCACCCCCCACTCAAGCTAGACCCGACAGAACACACCCCGCAGGACGAATGGGCGGCCCACTACATCATCCCCCACACCACCACCTGCAAGAACGACACCGCCAAGATCACCGTCACCCGCCACCTCCCCCACACCACACAGGTGTATGAGCTGACAGCCCCCCACGTCCTCGTCACCCGTCACCGACACGACGAGCGATACACCATACAGGCGGAAGGGGCCGCCGCGACCACCCTGTACACATGGGCAACACGGGGGGACCTCCCACACCCCACCCTCCACCACGCCCCCTCCTGGCCCACCCCCTTCCACACAGCAGACCGCCCCAACAAGAAGCCCAAACACACAGGTATGCATCCCCCGGCCCAGGAGGCCCAGCACCGACACGATGCGAGGCGCAAGGCCCGCACCCTCCACGACGATCACACCATCCCCCGCATCAGCGCACCCCCCGCCAGAGTGTCAGATGCCACCCACAACCGCACGATCACAGGCATCACCACGGACTGCCTGAACCCTGCGGCGTCGCGGGCAGACGCCGTGTGGATCAGCGAAGGGCGCTCCCACACACGGGCGGTGGCGCGCCTCCACAGCATCCAACCCCACAAACTCCAGCGCGCCGTTGGACCCTTCGCCGTACACGTCACCCCGTACGGCATCGACCACCCCCGGTGTGAGCACCATGACCCGCCCTGCTCCACCCCATGCACCTCGCCCCTGCGCCAACCGCTGCCGGCCCCCACCATCACGGGCAACATGTACCTGGGCACCGTACCGGGAGACCCGGGCATATACATCCTGCCCAACAGGTCCAGGGAACACGCCATCCCCCTCCACGGTGTAGAATCCCTCGCCCTGGGACCGCCCCCACCAAAACACCAACACCAGCACATCCCGGGGGACAAACGGACACAGGTTCCAGACGGGGGAAAAAAAGCCCACCAAGGCGCCCTAGCCCACATCACTGTCCACCCCGCAGCCCACCTACCAAAGCACTTCGGCACGGAGCGCCACATCGTCCTGGAGGGGCAAGCCCACCACATCATCACCGCCGCCCTGTACACCCTCGCCGCCCACAAACGCCACTGGGACCCCACAACCATCTGAGCGATGCCCCCACCACCGCAGGGCCCCAAAGATCCCGTCACCCCCTTCCACATCAATCAACTCCTAAGCCGCAGGGCCACCCCACACCTCCACCCCTCCAGGATAGAACTAGCCATCGCAACGTGGGACACCCTGGACACGCCCCCCCAACAACCCGCCATCCACATCCTCAAAGCGGACGCCCAATGGTGGGTCCTCCACTGGGCACACGGAGTCCTCATGGCGTCCCAGGCCTATACCCCGGAAATAGACCCGGAAGACCCCCCACGGGGCCGGCAGCGACTCCTCCAGGCCACCACCCTCACAGGCCGCGAAGGCGCCCCCTGGGAAGCCCTCCACACAGCACTCTACTGGGCTCAAGGCTCCCCCAACGGCCCAGACACACCGGAACCCACGGAGGCCTGGCTCATGCAGGCCAAGGCCATGAGGAACTACCACCTTCACCACCCCTTCGACGACAGCCCGGCCGCACTGCCATGGCCATCAGATCCCCCGGACACCGTGCGCAAGCTCGCCGACATCATGCGCAGCCACGCGAAAGCGAAAATGCAAACACCGGCAGAACCCCCACTGAGGGATCCGGGCCAGCAAGCAACGCACCCCTTCTTCAAACCCCACGCCCCCCCAGCCCCGCTAACTCCAGTCCCGCCCAAGCGAGCGAGACGACAAAGGGGCGCACCCGCCCCCAACCAAGCTGGAAAAGCAGCGACCTCCCGACCCCCCGCATCCCACCCGACCCACCCAGCAAACCCAGACCAAGCATTCTCGTCATCCTCCCTCCCACCATTACCACCGCCCCACCCGGACCAAGCATCCTCGTCATCCTCCCTCCCATCACTACCACCGCCCCACCCGGACCAGGCATCCTCATCATCCTCCCTCCCGCCACCAGCACCGCTCCCGCCCAAGGCGTACCCGGGATTCCAAAAAGGCGCGAAGGTCCAGCAGCCCTTCCGCAACGACCACACAGGCGACTGGATCTGGTGTGAGGGCACGATCCAGTACCGCCTCCGCGACCTGGGGGACAACAGGGGGCCACAGATCCGGGTGATCTGGCACCGTCAAAAGGAGCTAGACCAAGGCAGCAGCGCCCCGGACAAGCCAGAAGGCTACACCCTGGAGCTCACCAGCGCCCACCCCATCCGACTCCGCACCGAAGAGAACAAGGCCCACAGAGGCACCAAATACACTTGGGAGCTCCCCCCGGAGTGGAGCCAAGGCCTCCCCCCACGACGCCTACCCAAGCGCCCACCAACCGTCAAAACGTCCCCGAGCCCCAGTCCCCCTCCCTGACGGGGCAAGGGCCGAGGGCAGATGCCTCCACAGCCCCGGCCCGCCCCCACCGAGGCCACCGTCAACCTCCTCGACCTCAACCACCTGGCCGTCACATACTCCAAGGACACCACAACCGCCCTCCAGGAGCTCCCGATGGCACAGGGGCCGGGGGGGGTTCCCCACCTCCTCACCTTCCGGGAACAAGGCCTACAACGCGACGACCCCCCAGAAACCACCCCCATATATACCCCGGACCAGAAAGCGTACAAATGCTACTGGCACAAGAGGACCCCCCTATACCCCCAAACCGGCATCCACGTCCACCTCGTCCACCACCTCAGCGTCCCAGGGAGGCTAGGTGTCTATGAGGTCGTCGGGGACGGATGGCAACTCAACGTCATCAACACCCACGTCCCCTTTGGCGAAGCCACGGAACCCTTCCTCCAAGCCCTGGCCGAGGCATACCGCCAGATGGCCATGCTCGCCCCCACAGTCATCATCGGCGACATGAACGCCGCCCCCACCCCGGCGGACCGAGGGGGACAGGCCACACCCCAGGATCAAGCAGTCCGCGACACCATCAAAATGCTGGGGCTCGTGGACCTGACGGCCAACCTCGAAGGCCAACCATCCCACTTCCCCCACCAAACACATGCCGCCCCATCCCGCATCGACGTATGCTATGGCGACCCCACCACCATCATCCGGGCGGAGGCCCGATATGGACTCCTCCCGCTGGGACCCACAGGCCATAGCCCCCTGCACATCCGCCTCACCATCCCCAACCTTCCCCCCAGCCCCCCAGAGGATGCGGACCAAGGCCTACCACCCCCCCTGAAGATGCCCCGACTGCATGACAAGCATGCCTGGTCCCAATATCACAGGGCCATAGACCGCGCCCGGCGCATCCAACCAGACCCCACCGACCTACTCACAGCCATGCGCACGGCCGCCGTCGCCTGCGGCTTCCAGCAACACCCCCACACAGACGACGACCAACCACCCACGGCCCTAGGGGACATGCTCCATGACCTCTGGCATGCAAAGCAACAACTGGCGACCCTCCTCCACACCGACAGCCCCCAAACCCGCCGCCAGATACACCACTGCAGGACACAGATAGCCCACATCAGGGCAGACCTGCAGCGGTGGCACATCCACAGGCAACAGCGCATCGCCCAGAAACACGAACGGTATGCGCAACATGAACTCCCCTACAAGGCCATCCGCCACCTCAACGACGCCATGACCGACACCGGCCACCGCACCATCACCACAGTCCGGCAGGAGGACGGCTCCCTCACCAACAACCCAGCCACAGTGCTCCAAGCCACCCAAGACAGCTTCCTACGGCAACACACCCCCACCCAGAACACACTGGACCCAGACACCCGGGCCAAAATCGACCGCCCCCCTCGGGTCTTCAACCACGCCCAGAGGAGGCAACTGGAAAAACACCCCTTCACCATCCACGAAGTCCGGAAGGCCATCCACAGTCTCCGGCAACACAAAACCCCAGGCTACGACGGCCTCCCTGCGCAGGCATACTACCACCTCCCCGCCCACCTCCTATGCATCCTCGCCCACCGCCTCTGGGACATCGTCACGGGGCAGACCCCCCTGCCACCAGACTGGGCAAACGTTGTCCGCCCCCTCTACAAAAAAGGGGACTGGGCAAACCCGGACAACTGGCGCCCCATAGTCTGTGCGGTCACGGAGGTCAAAATTGTCTGGACCATCCTCCTACGCCGCATCCGCCCCCACCTGGACCCCCACATACCAGCAAGCCTCTGGGGGGCCATCCCAGGCCGGTCCCCACACGAGGCCATCTTCCTCGAGGACACCATCGCAGACATGGACCCGGTGGACCTCATCATCGCCTCCCTCGACGTCAAAGGAGCCTTCCCGAACACCCCCTGGCTCCTTCTAGAAGCCGTGTGGAAACGCCTAGGCCTTCGCTTCTACCCCTTCGCCTCGGGCTACATCCGCACCCGCAAATCCATGGTCCGCACTGGAGCAGGCCTCACCCCCTTCCTGGAGCCAGGCAGCGGGGTCCTCCAAGGGGGAGCAGAGGGCTCCTTCCTGTACCTTCTAGTGACGCTCCCCCTGGCCCTCGCAATCGAGCAGGATTACCCGGCCTACGCATCCTACCCCCTCCTCTCCCCCCTGGTGGGCTTCGCGGACGACACCAACCTCACGGTCGCGCACAGCCCACACGAACCCCATGCCCCGGACCCCGGGCCAACGGTCACCCAACAGGCCAATGACTTACTGGACGTGACGGTCTCCTACCTCTCCCACAACAACCTCATCGTCCACCCCACAAAGTCAGTGGCCATGATCAAGGGGTCTGCCACACCCCCCACCCTAGGGCCACAAGGGCCCCCCATGCAAGTCGTGACAACCACCACCCACCTGGGGGTAATCCAGGCCACCAACCCTGAGGACGCCACCCTCCCTCCCAGGTTGCAATCACACCTCCCCCATCTCCCGGGATATGCGTCCCCGACCACCAAGGCCCTCTCCCTGTCCCAACAGAGCCTGGCGTACTACCTCACCGGGGTCTTGAACGCCTCCGTAGGCTTCCAAGCACTCCACCTGACACACCCCACCACCGCCCTCCAGCCGGCCACACACGCCGTGACCAAGGCATGGGCAGCACACGGGGGCTGGCCCACCTCCATACCCACCCGCGCCATCCGAGCGGCATGGCCCCACTATGGGGACGCCATAGGGGACGAGGTGAAAGCGGCCTACACCAGCCACACCGCCCTCCTCCTTCACCGCATGACCCACAACCACTCACCAGAGGTCCGCGAGGTCACCGCAATCCGCCTCCAAGCCGCACAACGGGCCCGCAACACATGCCCGCGCTGGGTACTCCACCAGATGGGCATGCCCACCAACATGAACACGCGCCTGTGGAACCACCTGCAGCTTCTCCTCCCATCCCCACACCACGCCATACTAACCAACCACACGTGCCCAGAGGAAGGGCCTCTAGCGGTCCTCTGCGGGGACCTCCACCATCACCCCAAGGGCACCATCCACACTATAGACCTTGTCGGGGCCTCCATCACCGTAGTATACGTCACCCTCCCCCCAATGCGGGTCCTGCATCACAGCGGGGCACACCACACCCCCTTTCTACAGCTTCCCGAATGGCCTCAATACCGCCTCTTCCACCAGTACCTCACGCAGACGGCACCAGCAGCGGGACACACTCTGCCGGGAAGCAAAGACATGCACACAGCCTACCAAGAATTCACAGAGCAACACCCCCGACCCATCCCAGCGACACCGCCCTACGCACCCACCGGCTCGAAACACGAACCCGTCCCCCCGGTGACGGGCCCAGTCCCACCACTAACCCTACTACTGGCCCTGAATGAAGCCAAACCCACGCAGACCACCGTCATCCACCACGGGGCAAAATGGCGCATACCAAAACACCACATGACCGCCTGAGACCTACCACGGGTCCCCCATGACTCCCAGAGCATGCCACGCACATGTTGGGCCTGTGACCCCGAGGCACCAACCACACCATGGCCCGTACTACACCTCATAGCATGCCACCACACCCACCCCACAACCCACCTACCACCACAGGCCTACGCATGGGTAGCCCCATGGTTCCACCGCACCGACACTAACCCCACGGTAGCATGGAACCCCGACCACGCGCCCAAATGGCGCTTCACCACTACACCGACATGGCCCGCCCGAACCCGGCAGGGGTCGCCATCTGTTACAGCATGTATGAGCCAGGCAGAACGGGCAAGCACGAGCACCCCTACTATCTGCTCCACCACTCCTGCCACACACCGGAGCACCGAACACAAAGCCTCAAATGCCAGGACCTAAACCCAGACACAGCCTACATCCTCCACTACATCTACTCCTACCTCACACAAGGACAGCCGGAGCAGGGACTCATAGCCCTGTTGCCCCAAGCGAAACCAATCATCTCCAAAGGAATAGGGGTGTACGCCACTTTGATCCTGCAGCCCACAACCCCAGTAGCCCACCTCGCCACGGGCCTCGCCATATACGCCTACCTGCCCATGAACCCATGCCGCCTCCCACAACCATCACCGGCGGACCGGCTCTTCTTCACTGACGCCTCAGGCAAATCCGCCCTCACGCCCATCACCGGGGGGGCCACCCTGCAGCTAACCCACACCGGGGGACACTACCACATGGACCACCACACGGGCCACACCACCTATGGGGCCTCCTCCCACGGGAAGCTAGGGGCCATGGCCGACGCGATCACCGAGATCGCGGCCCACCTACCCGCCCACTCCCCGCACATCGTCCGGGTCTGGTTCGTGGTAGACGCCACTGTCGACACACACCTGCTCCTCCGCATAGCAAGGCAACCACTTCACAAAGCCAACGCGACGAGCCTCGGCACCCAGGTACTGCTGCTCTGGAAAGCCCTTCGCAGCCTTCCCCCCTACGTCCAACTGCACATCGTGAAACAAGAGTCCCACAGACACCAATACGGAAATGGTAAGGTCGACAACCAGGCAGTACACCAGCGCACAACGCACCTACCAGCCCTCCAGATCCCTGACCTCGGCCGCAACCACACACACCTCCAACACGTGCCCCCTGTACCAGAGCCCCATCAGATCCCGGACTGGGTACCAGAGGACGCCCCCTATTCCTCCCACGACAGAGCATACCACTACCCAAACCCCATCCAACATCTCGCCCGCGTGCTCGGGACGCAGACAGCCGGGTGCACATCCAGGAGCTCCAGGACAGACTGCAAATCCCCCTCTACCACTCAGCGCTGCGCCCAGCAAACGTCCCAGCCCACCTCCAAAAACGACGCATCCAGCTCCCCAGGGAGCAACTACTATTCCTCACCAGGGTCGCCAGATGGCTCGCCCGCAAACACATCCACGTCCCCGAAGAACACACCCGTTGCCCGTGCGACCACACCACCCCGGAGGACTGGGAACACTTCAAGAAATGCCCCCTCCATACAGGCAGGGACACGCTAGTGGGCTGGTCCCCGGCGGAAACCCTACAACAACACGAAGGATGGCCAACCCACAGCCACGCACACCAAGCCACCGAACACCTCTTCCGGCATCCCCTGGTCAAAGAAGCCACCATGAGAGGGGCGGTGACACAGGCCCTGCACCGACACCTCACCAAACACACGGAAAGCCCCATGGAGGCAGCAGCACACCTCCAGCTAGAGGCAGTCCGCAGAGCAGCGGCCCGAATGGTACACCGCAAACACCTCCTATTAACACACGCGGAGCAACTCACCGACCCCACCGCAAGGGAACACATGCAGCGTCTCATCCATTACCATGCCATGCATGACCCAGACGTCCACTAACCCACTCCGCGCCCCGCACGCGCCCCCCATGTCCATCCGCAGGCCTCCAAGACACCACCACAGCGCCCCGAGGTGCATCTCTCACCTAAGAAGCCGCCCCGCACCGCCCAGCCCGGCTGAGCCCAACCAGGGCCAACCATACGCCGACGTATACGCGCAAGACCCCGCAGCCCATCCAGCCGACCCCCCCCGCACACCGGCCACCATCCGCGACCCCGACCTCCTCCGATCAACCCTCCAAGACAGGGCCCCGACCACCCCCCTGGGCTGGTACCGCCTACAAGACAACTGGACAAAGCTCATCGTCAAAGCCCTCCGGGACCTGACCACCCCAGGCAGCGGCCTCCACGAGGCCATCGTAGACCTCGTACTCTGGCGAGCCCGCATACACACCCAGGGCCAGCACGTCTGGATCTCCTCCATCGAGTGGGGCCAGGCCCTGACGCACGACACCGGCATCAACGTCACGCGTCAAAAGACCGTACGCCTACGACGGGCCCCAGCGGAAACGGACCACCCAGCAGACCCGAACCGCCCGGAGCAGTGGGAACAGGCCACTGCACCAAGCCGCGACACCGTCCTCCGAGCCGCCGGCCTCCGCACCCCAGACGACGACCTCCCCCCTCCACCTACAGACAGTGACCACCCCCCGCAGGAGGTCTGGGTTACAGTCCTCGAGCGCGGACACTACTACGTGATAGCCGCTACGGCTACCTCCCCCGGCCGGCAATGGCTCATCAAAAGGACAGACACCATGTTCGCCCCAGGGACCTCCCCACCAGGGGCAGTAGGGGACCTCACCACCCAGCACAGGGTCCTCAGGGGCGTCCTCGAGCCAGAAGACAAGCCCCCAGCCCGCGCCCTGGCCCAAATCAAGTCAGGGAAGGCGGGCTACCACCTGGGATTGGCCATGCTCTGCCTGACCCACTGCATCCAGCGCCGCTGGCCACCCACGGGGACCGTGCCCTGGGTTTGGGCCATCCCCACCGCCCACACACAAGTCGAGGCGGGCCCGGACACACGACCAAACCCCCCCCCGAGACCGCAGCAATCCCTCACCTGCGGGTACCACGCCATCCACAGGGTCCTCAACCGTGCGGGTCTTAGCCCAAAGCTAGCATACCCCCTTCCCAGCACTGACCAAGAGGTCCACCAGATACGCAAGCTCGTCTGCAAAATCCTTGCCGCGGCAGTAGAAGACGGCAAGCTTCTCCTCCAAACCGCCCGGCCTAAAACTGGCCACGCAAGCGCGCCGCGGCGAGCGGACACATAAACCGACACAGCACACCCCACCGCACAATCCCCGCCCATGCCCCTCCCCTCTCGCTGCTCACCCGGAGACCCACACACGCTCACCATCGCGTGCACCCCCGGGCCCCGCGACACGGGACTCCCCCAGCCGCCCGAACACCAGCACACGCCCGCCACACACCCACCCGCCGGGCACCCCTCACCACCCTCCACACTCGACAACCCACACACATCCGCCGAGAGGAGCCCCGCGCCCCGCGGCACGCCTACCCCACCCAGTGGCCCGCCCACGCCCCCCGCACACACCCCAGAAGACCCAGGCCCACCCCCCCCGGCCCCTGAATGCAGCCCACGCGAACTGTTCCTCCCTGCGGATGCCAACCCACACAACCTCGCACATTGCAGGACCCGGGCCCAGCCAAGCCCAGAAGGAGAAGGCCACAGCCCCGCGCCTCCCTCCCCCGCCGCTGCCGACCAGATCGGCCCGCCGGGCCGCCAGGTCACAACCGGGCCCCCCCAGCCGCCCGCCCCCAACCTACAGCCCGAGGATATGCCCTCCATCCTCTCCGCCGTGGCCGCAGCAGAAGCCGCCGCCCGCAAGCCCGCCCGCATCACAGCCCAACCCGCGTCCACCACCTCCTCCTCATCCTCAGCCTCGTCCACCTCCTCCACCTCATCCTCCGACCCCCCCCTCCCCGCCGCCCTCATCCTCAAGGCCACGGCAAAAGCCAAAGCCGCGGCCGCATGCACCGAACCCCCGACCCCCACACAGGCGACTCGGGCACCCCAGCAACGCACCATGAAGACCCCTGACCCGACATCGGCGCCCTCACACCTCCGGACAGAGGTCCTCCTCAACCTGGAACCGGACCCCAACCCCAAACCCGACCCCAAACCCAAGCCGGCGCCCACGCGAGCACACACAACACCACAAACGCAACGACACAGACCCAACCGACACCAGCCCCACCCGGACCCTCACCCAAGCCAGAACCCCCCACCCACCACAACCCAGGCCCCCCTCCTACCGGCACCCACCACCATCGCAGAGGCGGCCACCCAACACGACCCCGTCCAAGCCCTCGTCCGCATCCCCGTCACCAAGCGCCCCGTCATCCATCCCCCGCAAACCACCACCACCGCCGGCCAAACCAACCCAGGGACGTGGGACCCCTCGACCACCGTCACCGTCAAGCCCGGCCCCCAACCAGCCCCCCCTGCCCACCACATAGTGCAGCCCCAGGGACTGCCCACAATGCCCAACCCCCATCCCCACAAGGGGGACCGGAAAACCCACAAGCGGGCCATGGGCCATACCCGCAACACCAACCCCACCACTACCCACACCACCACCACCAGCGGCCCCACCATCACCACTACCAACACCACCCCCACCACTACCACTGCCCACCGCCCTACCCCACCGGGCCACAACCCCCCGTGCACGGACAGCACCAGCGAATGGGATGGCAGCCACCGAGCGCTCCGACCACATACCCCACCTATCGCCAGGGGCAACCCCCCCCGTACCAGCCACCCCCCCCGTACCAGGAACCGTATTTGTATCCCCCCGGCCACCACGTCCACGCCGAAGGGGCCCCCCGGGCCCAACCCCGCCAAGGACAGTCACTCGACCCATACCACCAGCTGTTGCCGCCACCACAGCCCTACGTGGCGGATCCATGGACGACGGGGGACTTCGCCCCCCCCCCCCCCCAGTACCAGGCGGCACCACGCGAAGCCCCCCAGGACCCGCTGACGCCTCCTGACTGGCCCGACTCGAGCGATGAGGCCCGGTCCGGCAAACGGCGGCGCTCCCGCTCCCCCCCCGCACGGCACACTTGCCCACGGCGCCCACACTCCCAACACCGCCACCGCGCCTCAACCACCCACTCGCGCCGCTCCCGCTCCCCAAGGTGCCACCACGAGCCCCCGAGACCCCGCTCCCGCTGCTCCTGCTCCCCCGGGCACCACCACGAGCGCCACCGCTGCCCCATGTCCACCTCCCCCTCCCCCCTCCGGCCATACAAGACCCCCACCCCGAGCCCCCGCCACCACCGCTCCCGCTCCCCCTGACGCCGCCAGACACGCCACCGCCGCCCCGAGTCCACCTCCCCCTCCCCCCACAGGCCCCGCCGGCCTCCCCGTTCCCCCCGCCGCCCATACCCATCCACCACCCCCAGCCCCCGCCACCACCACTGCCGCTCCCCCGGACGCCACCAAGCGTGCCACCCCCGCCCCATGTCCACCTCCCCCTCCCGCTCCCCCCTGCGCCCGTACCCGTCCTCCACCCCCAGCCCCCGCCACTGCCGCTCCCCCTCCCCCGGGCACCGCCACCCCCGCCACCACCGCAGGTCCACGTCCTCCCCCCGCCGCTCCAGGACCCCGGGCACGGACCCCTCCCCCCCCCAGGCCCCCGCCAACCTCGCCTGGTGGTCTGCCCCCGCTTTGCAGGAGCTTCGCCGCTGGGTGAAGTGGGCCGGGGGGGCGAGAAGGCACGATGGGGTGCACATGGTGCATACCCTCGAGGAGGTGCGCACTCGCACCCCCGCCAACCCCAACAAGGCCGCCCCGGAGGCCATCGTGCCACAAGCGGCATGGGAGGCCCTCCTCCGCGATGCGGTCCAGGGCCTCCGCCCCCCCTACACCCCCCAAGCCCTCCGCCAGTGGCTCCAGGCAACCCACCCCCAGGAATGGCCAGTTGGCGCCCCCTCCCTACCCCGCCCCTCCCGCCACCACCACACCAGGAAGGGGGAGGACAAGGGCAAGGGAAGGGCAAGGGACACCAAGGGGTACTCAGGCAAGAGGGCACGGAGGGGCCCCAAGTGAGGGCAGGCACTCACAGGGACAGGACGCCGGAAGAGACACCACATGGGGGCAGGAAACCACCAAAGAACCAGGAAGGGGCGGGAGCGGGGACCAAGGCACGGAGGAAAAGGGCACCACGGCAAACGACACGGGCCATACCCAGGAGAGGGATACCACGACGGGGGGACCAGCGCCGCCCCACCCCCACCGAACGCCCCACGACTCCCGGGGGCGCACCCCCCAACTCACACCGCCAAAGCAAGCATCGGACGCCGTACGGATCACACCAGCGCACACCCACCAGCGACCGGAAATCACACGGGGAATGGAGGGCACACCTACACGGGGAGAACGGGCCACACCCACAGAGGAAGCTGCAGGGAAAGCCGCCGCACGGCGCACCACCACGCCCTCTAAGCCAGGCGACGACCCCGGCCGCCACAAGGGCCACCTCACAGGCACCGGAAGAGGACAAAGGCACGGCCACAGCGACCGGGACTAGGGACCAAAACCCCCAGAGAACACGAGACCAAGGCACAGGGCCCCAGGGAGGGCAACCCCACGGACTGTCACGCGATCGACCTACCCGACCCACCAGCCCGAGCGGCACGCCCAAGCCCCCACAGCACGGAACCAGCGAGACACCCGCACCTAACCGCACCCCCCAGCCACCAGTCAGCCACACTCCGGCCCGCACTCCGCACCACGACACAGGCCAGGCTGACCTCCACTGACCCACCGCGGCACAACGCGAGACCACGGCACACCGCACCACAGCGCGCCACAGTGCTACGCGCCACAGCACGACGCGACGCGACGCGGCACAGAGCGGCACAACACGACACAACTGACCCTAACCTGAAGGACTAACCGAAGCAAGCCACCGCACACCCTGGAAGGCGCCGCACCAACACGCCACAGGCCAGCAGAGCAGGCCACACACGGGGCCACCGCGCGCCCGGCAACAGCGGTGGCGGACGACCCAGAAGGTTAAAACCGGCACCGCAGAGGGGAAAGGACACGAACAACCCCAGCCCCCTAACCCAGAGCCACAAGCAGCCGCCTGGCGCAGCCGCCCAGCCGGCAGAGCCAGGACCTAACCCGGCAAGAAGGGGCGCCGAGCCCACCGTGTATATAGCCCACCCGACCCATGGGGCCGGAACATGGCCAAACAGAACGCAACTGACAACAGCAGCCCGGAACACAACACTGAATGCGGGCCAGTGCGTGCACCAGCCCAGGAAAGGCAGAGGGAGGAACAGGCAGGCCCCCCCCCCCAAAAAAAAAAAAACAACAGAGGGGGGAGGGGGAGGGGCCGCGAAAACAGCCCACAGCCACCAAACCGCCCGCCAACACCACCAGAGGCGGCGAAACCCCGCCCCAGAAGGCACCGAAGACAGGACACCGGGAGAGGCACAGGTGGTCCACCCAGCCAAAACCGGCAACACCAAGCCAGGAACAGCGGCCCACCGGGAAAAGGGACACCGAAACAAGCAGACACACACCACAAAAAAAAAAAAAGGGCCAGCAGCCCAGCCCGAGAGAAAGGGGATGGGGGGACAGGGACCACAAGGCCCGGGACAGGGACACCCAGCAAAAAAAAAAAAACAAAAGCGCAAAAAACACACCCCGACAACCCAGCCAAGAAGGGCTGGGCACAGCCAAGAACCGGGCCCAGCACACACGCCCACACCACACGCCGGAACCGGAAACGGCGGGGGGCAAGCGGGGCGCCCACGCAACCACACACGTCCCAAAAGCAGGCCGAAGCCGAACCCCAACCACGAACACCACAAACAGCCGACACTAGAGGGACACCACCACAAACGGTGCCCAAACACACCCACCCAAGACCCCAGCCAGGACTGGCGGGGTTAACAAAACCCACACCCAACCGCAAACCGGACCCAAACACAAACGCCGCACAACAGTAGGAAACCCAGTGCCCACAGCCCGGGCACTGAGGCAGCCCGTACCATGCAGGTGACCCGGCCAAACGAGATCCGGAGACCGGGGGTAAGGCTGCATCCTAAGGCCTGCGCTGCTTTGGGACTCGAGGCGGAGCGTGCGACACCCAAGCGCCTCGGAACCCTAGTATCAAGAACGTGCATGCATGCCTTGGGAACGGGATACGCCAGGAAGTCCGGTGAACCCCTAGGGTTCCACTCAAAGGAGGGGACGTGCGCAAGCACGGGGGCACACCCTCCCGGCGAGACAAGCACCGCACGCTGGCGGCGATCAGCCCTCCCGGTGTTGCCCGGGGCCGCTTTGTTGGGGGCCAACAGTCAGGTCTAGCAGGATGTAAGCCGCCTCCCCTCTACACGCGCGGAGCCTCTTCCTGTTTGTCACAGGGGCGACGCCAGGGGGAACCATGGGGCGCCTGTCCACGACCGAGTGCACCTACCTACCTACCTTTGTAAAATGTACTTAAAGCTCCAAAAGAGTGATAAGAATGATTAAGTGTTAGTCTTCATTACTTCCCAAGGATTAGGGAGTGCTTTGCCTGGATCAAGTACCTCAAGAAGGAGATGGTAGTGACTTTTTCTTACTCCCCTCCGGAGTACTAGTTGATGATTGGTATTGCTCAAGTGAAACCATCACAGAGCCACAGCTGAATGGGGCGCAGCAAGCAATGACGAGACGTGTCATACTGAAACCCAGCCGTTTGGTGAAACACCCCTACCCAACCTGCATTCCTCACACAATCTTTGCAAATCTTCAGGTGCTGAAACTACCCCACAAAATGCTTCAAACTAGCAATTTACACTCTAAACAGCTCACAGAAGCCCATTACACTACTGGTACCTGGAAAAACAAGGCGTTTTGTACCGTGTATTATGTCCGTTCGAAGGGGCATTTCTCAAAAGTCGCCGGCGTGAAGCGAAAACTTGTGGTCAAAATTTGGGGGTAGAGGGGATGCAACCCAGGACGTCCTCGCTGGGGTCGACATGGTTACCCACTAGGGTACAGTCGAACACTCTAATGAGGACAGCCATAGCTGTATAAACAGCCTTTTAGTAAGCGTCCTGCCCAAGGGTGAGGGCGGACAAATACTCTTGATTGAGTGCACAAACCTCTAAGAGCAAAAAAAAATAGAAAATGAAACCAACAACGTGTGAATCCTGCGGTTTAGCCGAAAGGGATAGCGATGTTAGAACTAAAATCATTAAAATTTGACTTGAAAACGTTAATGATGGTCGTATTTTGTCTTAAACTCGCAGTTGCAGACAAGAGCAATAGAGCCGCGCCTCAGAAAAGAGGCTACCGCAGGCAAACGTCTCCACAGAAAAAATGTGTGAGCCTTGTTTGGGCTTTGAAAAGAAATTTTTGCACAGTTGAATCAAAAAGCCAAAGATAACCAAAGAAACACCCACCACAGAATAGAGCAAGCGGAGAAGCCGCTTCTCAGGTTTGTTGCTGTCATTTCACATGCATCTATTGCGTTCGTGTTTGTCCTTTCGTTAAAACGCTAGGGTTGTCACCGTTGCGCTTGTTGGGGGCGTGGATTTTCCTTTTGCTAGCTCTGCACAGGCAAAATGGAGAATGACAGCTATGCCTCACGAATGGAGCACGCAGCGCGCATGTAGGGTTAGAGGAAGCGGTGTGCTCGCGATGCATGTGCTTACTTCAGGCCCTGATGCGTTGTTGTGTTTTCCTTGTGTTCTCCCTCATTCCCCTCTCTTCGTCACAGGTGGCAAGGAAAGGACTTGTGCGTGCTTGTGTTCGCCGTGACGTCAAAGTAGGGTTGCTTAAAAAGTTAGGTGTTAAAAGTCCAGGAATGAGCAACAATTTCTCAAAACGTTGGTTTCATATGGAGCAATGGTATTAATCTTTATTGGAGTTTGGTTGGGACACTGGGAGAAATTTTATCCAGGAAGCTAGATCACTTCCAATATGGTTGAAAGGCACTGAATGGCTTAACTTTAGTTCAAAAGAGGGGTTATCTATGGTATTATATGCCATGAGTTGTTAATTGATATTCCATTGTTTGTTTTTTGAACACTATTTGTAATATGGCTCAACATGGGTGTTGGGGTTTGCTTGATGTATTTTTTTTGGGTAGTCCCATTGAGATTTACTTGTTCAGTAATCTGCATTTTTCTCCAACATAAGGTTGTTTTACAAAAAATGAATATGATTTTCAGTCTCAGCATAAAATTCCGCATCTATAGAGTGGTCATATGACTACTTCAAATTTTTGACCTATTTTGGCCCGTGAGCGCGCGGCTTCCACCATGGGCGATTCACACTGAGTTTTGAGGTCATTACGGCAGTTCCTACTGAGTTCTGCACACATGAATTTATTTTCTCTTGAGCTACAGAAAATTCCTGGAGGACATTTAAAGTGATTTTCTATCATTTTTTATTATGTAGAATCCATTTTTCTTGCGTCTGTTTAACTATCTTTGCAGGAGTCCTGATTTCTGAGGTATACCATTTTTGCCCTGATCTGAAGTCACTGTCCACTTTTACACCCATTTGCAGGGTGCAGATTGAATTCGCTTTTAAGCTCCTGAGTGGTTCTGAAGCATACATGCATGCATACACGCAAGTGCAAGGCCAAACATCAGCCATTGTTTGTCTGTTAGTGTGGCTTTTTCAAAGAGATGACACGTTGGACGAAGATGAGGACGAATGTGAGTTTGTGCTCGCGGCAGAGGGGGGGGCTGGTGCGAAGTACCTTGTTATGCGGGGAGAAGGGGCTGAAACAGGGGCGAAGGCAGCGAGGGGGGGTGCTGGTCGAGGGGGGTGGGGGGGGTTGAACATGTCCCGGATTGTGAGTGGCCGTTTGGGGGGCGGGGGCTCTGGCTGAGGTTGGCTTGCGGTGTTGCATTTCAGCGATAGAGGCCGGACAGGTCTTGGGGGCTGGCGGGCCTGTTTCCGAGCTTTGGCGTGAGCCGCAGGGGATGGGGGACGGGGGCGCTTTGGAGGCTTGTGTGCCACTTTGTCCGGGAGGGGGGGGGGGAGAGTGGTAGGCGGGGCGGGGGGGGGCGCTGTAGGGCGGTGTGTGACGTGCTGTAAGGCGACCAGGGGCGTCCCCATGAGTTGGGGCCCGTGGGGGCGTGAGCGGGGCTGGGGGGGGGTTGTCGTTTAGCCATTCCAGCGTGGGGTATAGGGCATTGAGGAGCAGGGGAACACGGGCATTCAGGGCGAGTTTTAAGTTATGACAGTGTGCTGGTTTTCTTCGGCCGGAGGGGGGGGTTGTGAGTTTGGTGTACAGGGACATGGGGACAAGCCCCCGGGCGAAATTGCGTCTCTCCTCGACGTGTGTGGTCGCGGACCACCATTGGGACACCACCGTGGTAAAGGCGGGGCACCAGCACTGAATGTAGGTTTGCACCAGGTGTTCGCACGTTGGGGAGTGTGAGACGAAAGAGATTACATCCATTTGATGCGGGTTGGGGCAAGCGTGGCAATGGCGACGGCGCAAGTCGTTGTGGCAAGCAAATGGCTCCATGTTGAAATTTCCGGAGGACCATTTGAAAGGGAGGCCTTGGAACCATGAAGTGTGGTTGTAAAAATGGAAGCTGGACGGTACGTGGATGTTTTCATGTTTGTGGCAAGGGAGGCGGTGCTTGATTGAGATGGTAGTCAGTTTGTGTATGACGGGGAGGGGGCCTCTGGATATGCACCCTATCAGGGGGGAGGGAAGGAGGGAGGGGTCCCAGATCATCACGTGGGCGGCCCACTTTGAGTAAGCATCCGAGATTTCATTCCCCACGAACCCGGCGTGCCCCTTGATCCACCCCCAACCCTGGATCATCCCTGGGCGTAGAGAGGCCTGGATGGACTGAAGAGAGGATTCCCACGTGCCGGCTGGCGAGCGTGACGGGAGGTCTGGGGGGGTGGTCGGAGAGAGAACAGTGATAACGTGGAGGTTGTCCCCTAGCACGGCAAAGATGAGGTGCGGGTGAGATGCAAGGGCCCACCGTAGGAACAGAATAGCCGCCCAGAACTCCGATCCCTCTGAGGACTGGTATGGGGACGTTTGGCACAGCACCCATCTGGAGCCATTTGGGAAAAACAGGATGGCTCACTCGTTTCTCTCACGCCAGTCCTCAACAGCCCTAACACGGCGCAACCAATCAGTACTACCACACTGGCACTCACCAGTCACTTCTGCAAATGAATCCCTCCCCCAAGCCACCCCCCGTGCTCAAGCCGTCATGCTCTAACCCCCAAACCGCAACCGTACAGCCTTTGGGAATCAGGCAGAGTCCCCGGCTCTGCTGTTGTCTATAACGGGGCTGCCAGGTCTCATTGAGATAAGGCAGAGGAGGACAGCAACGTGCAGCGGTACTCAGCCCGTGATTGAACTTGGTTTTGGGCTCCCGCCCCTCCCTGAAACAGCTTGGCGCGCAAGAGCCTTTCTCCCCGGCCTGGCCAGCCACAAAAGGCGGCGTTCAGTGCAAAAAAAGCCATTGTTTGTCTGTTCATTGTGCAGGCCGATCAAGTTCTTTATTGGTTTTATTGATTCCGTTTCTGCTTGTCTTGGAGTCTTGGTCTGGTTTTATTTTCACTCGAAATCTTTGTGTATCGGAAATGGAGCAGGAACAAACACCAAAGCAAGGTCATCCAGAGGATACTGAGACTATTCAAACAGAGGAACAATATGCAAAGCGCGAATTTAACAGTGGTAGCAGGGGTATGGATGCGACTGTGCACGATATCGATTCCACACGTCAAAGCGTCGACCTCGCGAGTTCTAGCAACGTCGACGATCAACAAGCGTCACCGAGGTCTTTCTGTCAGGGCGTGCAAGAAGACGATGGGGCGAATCAAGAAAGACAACCAATATTTCCATGATATGAAAGTTATCAACCCATGGGAAAACAAGAATTGGATTCTATTGGTGATCCTTATGCTTTGTCACTTGCTGGTTTGGAAGAACGCGAGCGCGTTTTACGCGTCGAAAGAGAACACGGAGAATTTTTTTTCTCTACAAGAGATGCTGGCTTTCAACAAGACCGCAGCTTGAATTCAAGAGCGCGACGAGCGCAGACGTTTGACAAGTTCATTTCCAGCTATGAGTTCACCGAGCTTTCTGTCAGGATCTACAACAACACCTGTTCCTTTTCGTCCACCGACCATTATACTGGAACCGATTTCCTCACCAAAGGGTCACTATTCAGGAAACGATCACACGGTACCTGTTTGTACGTCGAGTTCCGAAGTTGCTCACCATATCTCCGAAGGGTCTTATGAATGACGTGAGACAAAATTTGCAAAGGAGCTCAAAGGTGAAATTGGAAAGTTGACAGAAGAAGAGCACGAAGAGATGAGCGGCTGGCTGGAAGACTATTCATTGAAGGATCTCAAGGAGAAAATGAAGCACAAAGCTATCGAAGTAGGAGAGAAGTGTACACGTAAGACGCTTAAGGGAAAATCCAAAGTCGAGTTCCACAAGATTCTCCCTGAAAGTTGTGAGGATGAAATCGTGGAGACGGATGATCCACTTCTTTCGAAGTAGCTCCAGCGTATTGATCGGATGAACGAGAAGATCTCCAAGACGTCCGAGGACATTCGGCGTATGCCAACCTCCAGTCGTTCACCACCTACTAAGAAAAGTCCCTTTGTTACGTGAGAGTCATCGGCTTTTGCCATACTTACAGAAGTGTGTGGAGGTATGAATAAACATGAATGGTTGGATGACACTGAAGAGGATACGACTCACGCTCTGAAAATGGAAATTCCACCGTTCGATGGGTGCAACGTTGAGAAGTATGCGGAAAAATTTGGAAGATACCTTCGTGCTCACTGGCAAAGCCAAAGCCAAGGATCAAGTGAAAGCTAGCCTCATTGTTCAAGGCATCAAAGATCCTGACCTCCAAGAACGAGTCTCCAAATTGCTCAAAAAGGCCACAAGCTTTGAGGATTTTCTGAGTGAACTACAAGACCTCTATCCTACGCTCGAGACGGACCTCTCAATTCTGGGTGAGATTTCGAAGGTGTCCCATTTACCATAAGACCCAAAACCAGAGCAGTTGGTGAAATTATTGGAATCACTTGAACGGCTATTTAACAAGTTGAACCCAGAGGTTATGACTGAGGAGCGCAAACTTATGCAGCTTCCTTCGAAGATCAATGATAAACTATTCGTTGAGTGGACCAAGGACGATAATCTTTTTGCGAGGATGCATTCTTATGATTCACTGAAGGATCTCATGAAGGAGCGCACACGGCTTTCTGTTGGTTTCAAACATCTTGCCGCTTCGCGTGGTTCTGCTTTTGGACGCACTGCTTTGAGTAGATACCAAGAAAAGCAGAGAGATAAGGAAAAGGACACCTCTTTCTGTTCTGGACCATGGTCTGGAAGTTCTGCCCACAAGCCGAACATCACCGACTTCCTCTCCCAATGCCACTCGATGATTGTAGAGCTAAGAGTCTCTGAGAAAGAAGGCAAGGGCGACAAAGGAGGAAAAGGTTCTTGCAAAGGAAAAGGTCGAGGAAGAGGAAAAGGCAAAGGAGGCCGAGGAGTCAAAGGACATTTGGACCCCAACGCATTGATGGCCGAGTTGAAGGCACGCATTCAGTGTAAGCATTGTGGTAGGACGAACCACCACAGCGATCACTGCTTTCAGATCTAGAGGAAACACAAAGAGGAAAGACTCAAGGCCTTCCTGATCCAGTCCGGTCTCACTAAGGAAGCAGCCCAAAAGGCGGTGGAAGACGCCAAGAAGACATGGAAGGACCAGAAGCAAAAGGGACCAAAAGATGGCCCAAGAAATACAAATACTTCCCGCCCTGCCGCAGCAAGTGCTGGTCCTGGAGCCCCCTCAGCAGAGACCAAACCGATGCAGGAGGACACTGAGAGTGAAGCCAAGAAGAGGAAGAGAGATCTTGCATTTTCAGAAGTTGAGAAAATTGCGGGCCTGCTTCGAGCAGCTGTCAAGGACGGTCTTACGTTGTGACTACCCATGGTTGTGGAGGAGGAGATGTGTCCCGCTGTTTTGGATACTGGTGCAACAAATTCCATTGTGGCTTCATCATTGGTGTCAGATCCGAATGGCAGGGGTTACTGTGCAGTCAAGGTGGGAGATGGGCACTACACGTACAGTGAAGGAGAGAAATCCGTGGATGTGTGCATACCCAATTTTACTGTTCCTCATGCTTGTATCGTTATGGAGACTTCGGCTTATCAGGTATGCCTAAGCATGAATTTCATCCGTCAAAACGCCAAGACGATTCTGGGTTTGATTTTCGCTGCATCGAGACTCATTGTCAAAAATCCAGAGACTGATGAATTATCCTTGGTATTGCTATCTGAAAACTCCTGTCAGAAGGAAGGAGGAAACGGATTGCCACCTGCTCAAGCATCTTTGAGAATCTCCCGGAGAGAAGCCTACAGTTTGTTACATTCACCGAGGGAGCCATTCCTCGTCGACCTTGGCGATTTGAGACCCACCCTGGACTTGTACGCCAACCCCAAAAATCATACCGAATCGTTGTATTGCCCCCCCCCTCAATTCATGTTATGCCTACTGGCACGACTTTCAGTTATGCTGGACCAACCCCCCGTGGTGACACCTGGAGAAAACGGTTACCAAGGCCGTGCTCGACTGAGCGCAAGTCGTGGTTATTTGTCCTGATCGGGGACAAACCGGGGAAGCTGCTGCATTGCGACCATTTTTGGACCGCATGACTAAGGCTCCTGTACCTATTCCAGATGTACCCCTCTACCTCTCAGATGGGGCAACCCGCCCATTACCAGCCCCACGCTGGGGACGCATTGCATCTCTCATCGCTGGCAATGATTGTGATATTTTCGTTGGATGAACTGAATCCCCAAGTGGTCAAGTTTCTCCATAGAGTGAACCGTGGTTTCACCCGGTCTGATCTACTCAAGGGATACGGGCGCGATACACCTGCAGCAACACCGAAGGACGAGTCTGAAGTCCAAGAAATTCACCCTCCAACGAAATCAGATGAAAAACAGGACACTGGCACTCGAGATGCTGAAGTTGACAAGGTCGACATTCATATGGAGGAAGTCAGTGAGTAACCTGCAGAAGTGCAATGGGATGAAGTCAGTGAAGACGGCTATCTGGCGGATCTCAATCTCGCTCAGCCCCTGAAGTACGACCCATTCCCAAGCATCAAGGTAGGTACGTAGGTAGGTGCACTCGGTCGTGGAGAGGCGCCCCATGGTTCCCCCTGGCGTCGCCCCTGTAACGAACAGGAAGAGGTTCCGCGCCTGAGGAGGGGAGGCGGCTTACATCCCGCTGGACTTGACTGTTGGCCCCCAACAAAGCTCCCCGAGCAACACTGGGAGGGCTGATCGCCGCCGGCGTGACGTGCTTGTCTCGCCGCAAGGCTGTGCCCCCGTGCTTGCGCACGTCCCCTCCTTTGGGCGGAACCCTAGAGGTTCACCGGACTTCCTGGCGTATCCCGTTCCCAAGGCATGCATGCACGTTCTTGGTACTAGGGTTCCGAGGCGCTTGGGTGTCGCACGCTCCGCCTCGAGTCCCAAAGCAGCGCAGGCCTTAGGATGCAGCCTTACCCCCTGTCTCCGGATCTCGTTTGGCCGGGTCAGCTGCATGGCACGGGCTGCGTCAGTGCCCGGGCTGTGGACACTGGGTTTCCTACTGTTGTGCGGCGTTTGTGTTTGGCTCCGGGTTGCGGTTGGGTGTCTAACGGTGGCAGTGACAGCACTCAATTATACACTGATGTGATCAGAATTTCAATGATTCTCAGATGTACATTAGTGCAGTAAATTTTCCGTTCTGTTTCTTGTTTTCCGTTCGCCGCCAGATGTCGCCTGTGAGCGCGCGTCGAGTCGCATTTGTCTTTCGTGATTTCCCAATCGGATTTATTTAAATTATTTCGAATGATTTCACGTCGTGTCATTATGTGCGATGAATGCGCACTGAGATTCTATGTCTGCTCCATTTTTGTAGACCGGGTTTTCATACTCTTCATATTCCACCATGGAGTTCACTGGACTTACAAGTGCTTCGCATATGTCGCTCCCAGAGGCTGGATATGGGTCCGAAGAGGGTTATGTGGGTTCGGAGATATCAGGGGCAGTGTAGGGCGTTACGACCCCGCGGGCATCAAGGCTACAGGCTTCGCAGTCACAACAAAGATCAACCACTATGCAGCGGTTACATGGTAGCAGAGGAAATCATGACTCTGCTTCTGGAATCTCCACGGATACTCTGAGATCTTCGAACTTCAGCGGGGCTATCACTCGTAGAGAGTCACTGCGTGTTCCCCCTGAGGTTACATTCGTAGCATCTCCCCAGCGAACTGAAGATCAACCATCAGAGTGCCCTTACTGTGGCCATAGGCATCGGCCTGGAGTTCATACTTGTGCTGATTGTTGTGTGAACGCCCCACCCAACCTTAAACCCGGTCGAGAATCGCCCTCCTCGAGTGAATCTGGTTCCTCCTCTCACGCTTTGCCTGATCTGGAAGACAGCAGCAGCGAAGGAGAGCAGTCTGGTACTGGAATTAGTGGTGATTACTGGGAAAACCACTTCCAGCAGATCTGGAATGAGGAATTCCTGCACAGGCAGAATTGGCTGCTGGCGGAGGCGGGCTATCGTGGCCGCCTGAGGGACTGGTTCAGGGCGTCGTGCCAGTTCCTCAGGGACAGCGGCCGGTCGAGATTCGACGCCCAACTGCAGGAGCAAGAGGATTGGGAAGAACTGCTGGACCAGTTCGACCACCAGGCAGCCCTGATGGTGCAGATGGCCATCATTGCCGAGGAGAGACGCCAGAATGTGCATCCGCACGCTGGTCCGTCGGGCGTCTGGGGTCGGAACGACGACGAGGTCGACGAAATGAGGTGTGATTCGACACATTCCCACCTCTCCAGGGAGCAACTGTCCAAACTCCCCAGCTCTGCCTCCAGTGTTGACACTTGGGTCGACGAGGTCAGAAGCAAAGGGAAAGGGACAATATGCCCGTCCTGTGGTGAATGCGCCAAGGACTGCTCCTGTCGAAGGCAGATTTCGTCGCTGGAGAACAAGGTGAAGGAGCTGAAGAACGCCGCCAAGGAGAAAAAGACGGATGATGACAGCAAGTGGAAGGAGATGGAGCAGAAGCTGGAGAAGCTTACAAATCTGGTACAAAATCTGAGCACTACTGGGCTCTCTGGACCAGCGCCTACAATGGCAAGCCACCCAGCACCTACCTCCTCAGCTGCACCCACATCCACGCCTTACGGCGTTCCACATTCTCCAGCACCCCCAGCTTTTACTGGCCACCATCCAGCTTTTACTCGAACTGGAACTGGAATTTCTGGTATCCCCCCTACTGGATTTACAAGTCCTATTGGGTTCAATCTGGGTACCGAAGGAGGAGAATCTTCGTCGGAGAGGTCTGTACTGTCGGTTGGTACTGTTGCGGATATTGATGGAGAAGCAAGAACCACCGTGAAGGAGCGATCAATGGCTTTGAAGAAGAAGGACCGGCAGCAAAAAGAAAACGAAGCCAAGATCAAAGAAAAGCAGAAGAAATTGAAGGAGATGAGGATGCATCAAGCTCAACCAACGCCGTTCGTGCAGCCTACTGTGGACCAGGCGTTGCTGGCGGCCGCAATTGCGCAGGCACAGGCCATGGGAGGCGCCGCATTCAATCCAGTTTTCGTCAATCCGGTCGGCACAGCCACCAACTTCAACCTGAACCACTTGCTGAACCCTTTGCATATGAGGCTGAGAGGGTCAGTAATGAAGCAGCCGAAGTTCTCAGGGCACCCAAATTACTGGGTGTCCTTCGAGAGGCAGTTCATGGTGTGGCTGCAGACGGAGAAACTGGACAAGGAGCTCTGGATCCTTGGGCTGATGGACTGCTTGACGGACAAACTCAGGGAGAGTACTTATAACCTTTATGTGGAAAGGCAAAATCAAGGAAATCCCCTGAGTTATGAGGAGTTGTATCGCAGTCTCAAGAAGAAAGGGTCTCGACTTCCTGAAGATCATTACAGGAACCGTCTGGAGAACTTCAGGGCAATCAAGAAATTATTTCTGGAAGAGATTCAAATTGCAAGGCAAGATTGGGAGTTTTTGGTGCAAGAGGCGGAGAACTCTGGAGAAGGACTTTCTGAAGGCGAAATGAAGAAGATCCTCCTGGGCAAGCTCACGCCGGAGACCAAGCAGAAGATCAGGGACTCTCAGGCGGACCAAAAAGTCCTGGGCAACTGGGTTGAAGTCGGAGGATTACCAGAAACTATGGGAAAAATGGCTGTTCGTGAGTTGCTACACTCTATCAGTGCTACTGGATTGAAGGATATCACTATTCGTGAGGGCAGATGGAGAGTTGGTTTCCACGATTCTGAACAGTCGGAGTTTTTCTGCAGCATGGTGGATGGAAAAGTGAAGTATAAGGGAACAGTTTTGAAGGTACGACCGTGGATCTTCTCATATGGAGTCGAGCAGATCTTGGACCAACTTGAAAAGTATGCAAACTTAGAGCGCCAGAAGTCCCAGGATGCACATGGCTTCGGAGGCAAGGTCAACGCCGTTGGTGAGAAGGGATGCTCTGTGTGCATTGCCCTTGGAATAGAAGGTCGAGCGGCGACTCACACCACCGCAGATCACAGGTGGACGCCCTCAGATCTCAAGACAATTCAGTCCAAAATGGATGGAAAGGGAAATTCTCCCAAAAATCCCCAGCAGGATGGAGCACGAGATGCTGACCAGCATGGAAGGGGAAAGGGTAAAGGGCAGTCCAAAGGAAAGAACAGAGACTGGACACCAAAAGATTACTCGCAGCAAGGCGGAGATCCAAGCGACTCAAGATGGACCGATGCTGGTCGAAAAAATGGTGGAAAATCTGGCCAAAAAACTGGAAATGGCAAGGGAAAGTCCGGGAATCAAGATGATTCCAAGGTGAATGGCAACCCCCTGTACGCGGAGACGCCAGCGAACAAGACCATCGGCAACAACAAGGATACTGGAGGTCGAGGCAAGGGCAGATCCAACGAATCCAACCCGGACTCCAACACCCCCAACAACAAAGGTCAAGGTGGCAAGAAAGGTGTTGGTGGAAAATCATTTGGTGGTCGTGGACGTGGAAAAGGAGTGAATGCTGTCGAAGCAGGAGAAGAATGGGTTGACGAAGGACAAGTACAGGACGTACAGCCGAACGAAGAAGAAGAATGGCAATAGGGAAGCCAACTTGACCCAAATCCCAACACTGGGGTTGAGTGGCAGGAGACAAAACCCATCAGGGTAGTTGGGGCGGTGGATGGAGGCTGCTGGGACCGGCTGGCGCGCTCCTCCGGCCTCCTGTACCCTGCCTGGGTCCTCAGCGCTGTCCGGCGAGGCAAGCAGCGCCAGTTTGTCTGCTGGATCTAGGTCAAAACGACGGATGGTAAGGTTAAACCTGCCAGATGTCTGATTGACAATGGTTCAGAAGTCAATCTGGTGCGAAAAGGCTTTCTGCAGGAGGATGAGGCGAAGATGTCCTCCACCCCTGTCCAGCTAGAGGGAGTCAGCGGACATCGCCTTGACGGTGGCGACAGAGAAGCAGAATTGGCGGTCAGATTGGTGAAACAATCAGTCTGGAGTGTGGAAGAGACGGTCACTGAGGAGTGGTTTGCTGGAAATTTCTATGAAGCCAGCATAAAGTATGATTCATTCTTGGGTCAACCATGGCTTCACGCTCACCGTGTGTCGCCCATGGGACACAGGACATGCTTCCTCCAAGATCCGTCGACCAACGACCCGTCCGAACTGTATTATCTGCAACCATATACCAAGAGTATCCACCAATTCAAGGAGAGAAACAAGCTGCATTTTCAGCAAGATGGGCAGGAATGGACAAGGAATCAAGAAGATTTCGACGAAGGAAAGGTGGATGCGTTGAACAGCAAGAAGTGGAAGTCAGTTTGCTATCGAGTAGTCGACAAATGGCGGGACATTCTGGTGGATTATTTCGAAAAGAACCACAATTTTCGTCCTGAAGTTGATGCCTTTGCAAACAAAAAGAATAAGAGATTTCCGAAGTTCTACGACGATGCCTGGAGTGAGGACTGGTCTGAACCTCTTTGGATCAATCCGCCCTTCGACGTTTTTCCTCGTGTAGTGCAGAAGCTGAAGCAATCCGGCGCAAAGGCGATTTTAATTGTTACAAATTGGCCAAGACAAGAGTGGTTCAAGGACATTATGGACATTTCTATCGACATTGTCGAGCTACCTCACAAGGGAGTGAAGCTGTATTGCGAAGACAATGGCAAGCCTTTGCCACAGCGTTCGTGGAGCACGTTGGCGTGCTTAGTTGACGGGAATCTGGGAGATTATTGGCAAGATGGCAGTGAAATGGGAACAGAAGAGGTCATCTCAAATTCCTCAAGAATCGACGAAATTGAGGTGGATGAAGACGATCGAGAGCGGTATCCCGACGTATCGTCGCGGAAGGAGGGAAGGACAATCGGCGTCCCTCAAGAGAACGCCTCCATCCATTACAATTCGTCCCCATCAGACAAGAATCAAGCCAAAAAAGTCAAGCAGATTGGTTGAATTTCAAAAATAAGTCAAGAACGCAAGGAAAACCCTTCGAGAAAGGCCAGCAAGTTTGGCCTCGTAAGTCAGACGAGACCCTGGAGGACGACAACAAATTGTTACCTTTGTGGGATGGCCCATTCCAAGTCAAAAGTCAACTAAGTGAGACTACATTCAACATTGAGATTGAGCCAGGCAGGCATCAAGAAGTTCATCGAGATCGTTTGAAGGCCGAAGTACCCTGCCCCAAAGGAAGGTTCAAGCCTCTCTATTGGACTTCGAAGTACCTGAGCGACAGGAAGATGGTCACAAGCAGTTTCGAGTTGGAGAAGATTCTTGAGTACAAGAAGAATGCTCGAGGCAAGTGGTACTTTCTGTGCAGATGGAAAGGATTCGGTCCAGAAGAAGACAAATGGGAGCCAGCTTCAAGCTTTATCCATGGGTATACGGACATTTTCATCAAGTTCCTGAAGAAACACCCTAAGTTTGACAAAGAGCTCTCGCTGATCAAGGATTGTGTCACCAAGGAAGACTTACAAGCACAAGAAGAAGCTCCAATCGTGGCATCATCCATTCCAGACAAGATCTGATCAGCATTTGGGTCGCCGAAACTTTTCAAGAGGTTTACGGTCGACATATACCCTTGGCATGGGGACAATACAGTCCTGATGCATCGTCTATGTGGTTCGATGGACAGATGATGGGACATTCTGGGGTCATCCTGGTCATTCCATCCATCATTCCCATCATGGTCATCATGTGAATCATGTGCTTCATCTCAGATGATTCCAATCCGAAGATCCCGAAGGCCATCATCTTCAACCACGACGACACTATTGCCTTTTGCTGTCGACTGGGCCCCTTACTCGCCTTAGGAAGGACTCGTTCGAGTTCGTGCTCATTACAGAGATTCTGGCACATGACTGAGTCTGATCCATTTCATGTGTTTGACGGATCTGCTCAGAATGTGATTTCCATCAGCTCTTACATTGAGACAGTTGGTTTCTCTTCCAAACGACCACTGTCAAAGGGCTTATATAGACCAAGTGACGACGATGGTGTTCTTACTTGTGTCGACTCGCTGTTCATCTGTGGATTGTGTTGGAATCCCCCTCAGAATCAGCTCAATTTTGGCAAATTCCCAGTACCAAGCATTGGATGCTTATACATTCTGGGACTATAACGAGTCAATTACCCCTTCTGACTCATACTGGATTAAACATGAAGCCCTGGGAACAATACTGACAGTGTGATGTACAGCACTGGGTTTTTTTGGCTATCATTACTTTAAATGATTGGATTTCCATCATGGGATTCATCATCATCATGAGGATTTGACCTGGATTGGCTATGAATGAGAACTGGATTTCAGTTCACCACAACACACAGAGTCTATCGACAAGAAATTGGACCTATATTGGCCTACTGCAAACTTCGCCACCCTCAATCCGTGTGCGATTCGCTGATTTTGGTCTCAATTCAAGCACATTTTGTACCATAATCTGGCATCTGGTCTCATGACTGCAAATGACACCAGCCAGTTTCACATATCTTGGACTCCATGAAGGGATACCCTATTTTTTTGACGCTCGACGACATGGCAACGCTCGTTTTCTGTTTTCTGGCAGTGGAATGTCAGATCCTGATTTCATCATGAATCATGGATCATGGATCATCATGTACATTCTTCACTCAGACTTTCAATTTTCGAATTTTCGAGCTTGAACGAAGCTTTTTCTGTGTGCCCTGAGGTACCTATCCGTTTCATTCAAGTCGATGGCCATTGCGAAGCACAAATCTCAGCACAATTTTGCTCAATTCAGCTCATTTTCACACATTTCGCCTTAGATTAGTCGGTTTTTGGTCACTTTTGCCGTTTCGTTCACTTCACTTGACCCAGCCTGATATAGTGACGTATGTTTTCAGAGGGGGAGTGTAACGGCGGCAGTGACAGCACTCAATTATACACTGATGTGATCAGAATTTCAATGATTCTCAGATGTACATTAGTGCAGTAAATTTTCTGTTCTGTTTCTTGTTTTCCGTTCGCCGCCAGATGTCGCCTGTGAGCGCGCGTCGAGTCGCATTTGTCTTTCGTGATTTCCCAATCGGATTTATTTAAATTATTTCGAATGATTTCACGTCGTGTCATTATGTGCGATGAATGCGCACTGAGATTCTATGTCTGCTCCATTTTTGTAGACCGGGTTTTCATACTCTTCATATTCCACCATGGAGTTCACTGGACTTACAAGTGCTTCGCATATGTCGCTCCCAGAGGCTGGATATGGGTCCGAAGAGGGTTATGTGGGTTCGGAGATATCAGGGGCAGTGTCGGGCGTTACGACCCCTGGGGCATCAAGGCTACAGGCTTCGCAGTCACAACAAAGATCAACCACTATGCAGCGGTTACAGGGTGTGGGTTTAGTGTACCCCGCCAGTCCCCGCTGGGGTCTTGTGTGTTTCGGGCACGGTTTGTGGTGTTGTTTCTCTTTTGCCGGCTGTTTGTGGTGTTCGTGGTTGGGCTTAGGTTTCGGCCTGCTTATGGGACGTGTGTGGTTGCATGCGCGCTCCGCTTGCCCCCCGCCGTTTGCGGTTCCGGTGTGCAGTTTGGGCGTGCGTGCTGGGGTTTGGGTCTCGGCTGCGCCCTGCCTCTCCTTAGGGGGGTGTTGGGGTGTGTGTGTGCTCGTGCGCCCGTCCCGCGTGGTGTCCTGCACCTCCTGGTTGGGGTTGCTGTGCGGGGGTGTGTGTTTGTGCACGCGCCCCGCTTGTTCCCTGCCTTTCCTGGCTGGGGTGCGGTCTGTGGGCGTGCGTGCTGGCCCCCGGCCTCGGCTGTGCCCCGCCCTTCTTGGTTGGGTTGTCGGGGTGTGTTCTTTGCGCTTTTTTTTTTGGGCGCGTCTTGGTTTGGCTTTGTGGTGTCGGTTGCTGGCTGTCCCTGTCCCGGGCCTTGTGGTCCCTGTCCCCCGATCCCCTTTACTTTCGGCCTGGGCTGCTGGCTCTTTTTTTTTTCCAGCGTGGTGTGTGTCTGCATGTTTCGCTGTCCCTTTTCCCGCTGGGCCGCTGTTCCTGGCTTGGTGTTGCCTGTTTTGGCTGGGTGCTCCCCCCGTGCCTCTTTGGGGGTCCTGTCTTCGGTGCCTTCTGGGTGGGGGGTTTGGCCGCCTCTTGTGGTGTTGGCGGGCGGTTTGGTGGCTGTGGGCTGTTCTCTCGCCCCCCCCCTCCCCCCCCCCCTGTGTTTTTTCTTTCTGGGGGGGGGGCTGCCTGTTCCTCCCTCTGCCTTCCCTGGGCTGGCGCATGCACTGGCCCTCATTCAGTGTGGTCTTCCGGGCTGCTGTTGGGGGTTGCGTTCTGCTTGGCCGTGTTCCCGCCCCATGGGTCGGGTGGGTTATGTACACGTTGGGCTCGGCGCCCCTTCCTGTCGGGTTAGGCCCTGGCTCTGCTGGCTGGGCGGCTGCGCCAGGCGTCTGCGTGTGGCTCTGGGTTAGGGGTCTGGGGTTGTCCGTGTCCTTTCTCCCCTGCGGTGCCGGTTTTAACCTTCTTGGTGGCCCGCCACTGTTGTTGCCGGGCGCGCGGTGGCCCCGTTTGTGGCCTGCGGTGCCGGTGTGTGGCCTGCTGTTGCGGCGCCTTCCGGGGTGTGCGATGGCTTGTTTCGGTTAGTCTTTTAGGTTAGGGTCAGTCGTGCCCTGTTGTGCCGCTCTGTGCCGCGTCGCCTCGCGTCGTGCTGTGGCGTGTTGCACTGTGGCGCGCTCTGGTGCGGTGTGCCGTGGTCTCGCGTTGTGCCGGTGTGGGTCAGTGGAGGTCAGACTGGCCCGTGTCGTGGTGCGGAGTGCGGGCCGGAGTGTGGCTGGCTGGTGGCCTGGGGGTGCGGTTAGGTGCGGGTGTCTCGCTGGGTTCGTGCTGTGTGGGCCTGGGCGTGCCGCTCGGGCTGGTGGGTCGGGTAGGCGTCCGTGGGGTTGCCCTCCCTGGGGCCCTGTGCCTTGGTCTCGTGTCCTCTGGGGGTCCCGCTCCCTAGCCCTGGTTGCTGTGGCCGTGCCTTCGTCCTCTTCCGGTGCCTCTGAGGTGGCCCTTGTGGCGGCGGGGGTCGTCGCCTGGCGGTGAGGGCGTGGTGGTGCGCCGCGCGGCGGCGTTCCCTGCGGCTTCCTCTGTGGGTGTGGCCCGTTTTTCACGTGTAGGTGTGCCCTTCATCCCCCGTGTGGTCTCCGGTGGCTGGTGGGTGTGCGCTGGTGTGATCCGTACGGCGTCCGATGCTTGCTTTGGCGGTGCGTGTTGGGGGCTGCGCCCCCGGGAGTCGTGCGTCGTTCGGTGGCGGTGGGGCGGCGCTGGTCCCCCCGTCCTGGTATGCCCTTCCTGGGTGTGGGTCGTGGCGTTTGCCGTGGTGCCCTCTTCCTCTTTGCCTCGCTCCCTGCTCCTGCCCCTTCCTGGTTCTTGGGTGGTTTCCTGCTCCCATGTTGTGGTTTGAGGTTTGAGGTTTGATTTTGCGGGTACTAGACACCTTCCGGCCCCGGGGGGCCACCTGGTCGGGCCAGGTGATATCCTCCCCACCGGGTCCTAGTGGGGGGCCCTCCAAGACGCACCTCCTGCCTGGTGGCGGAGTCCCCCGGGTTCACAGGGCTCGGAGCCCCGTCCCTCCCCGGCTTCCCCGTTTCGCCACTCCCCGGTCAGTGCATCAATTTGCAGCCGTGGCTTCGGGCGCTTACCCACCGAGTCGCCCCCCTAATGCGTGGTCGCCCGGGGCGCCGGCGCCGCCGGGCCCGTGCTACGGGCCCGTCGCCAGTGGGACCCCCTTGGGCTGGCGCGGAGGCTGCCTAGCCTAGGGGTTGGGGCATGGCGCAGTGCGCCACTATTGCCTTGGCGGGTGCAGTGGCCCGTCTGTGTGTGCGCGGCGCTCGCAGCCGGTTCGGGGGGCTCGGGCCGGTACCTGGTGTTGTGTCTCTGCCGTTTCCCTCATCCCGCCCCGCGTGTCCCGCGCTGCGTGTGGCGGGCCGTCCTGTCCGGGTGTCCCTTATCCTCGCTCGCTGGTACGCCATTCCACGCGGTCTCTGCGTTACGCGAGCTCGGTCCGGTTGCCTTTCTGGTAGTCCCCGCGTGCCCTTTGCGTGTGTGTGCGCTCGCGCTCCCGCGGCGTCCGCTCCCCCCCCCCTCGGGTGGTGTGGCGTGCGCACCTCGCGCGGTCCCGGCACTGGGCGCTGGTAGGGCCGTTCCACGTGGTCCGTGCCCCTCCGCGTGTCCTGCCCCGGTCCCTTGCTCCGTCTGGCGTGCTTTGGGGGGGGGGCGGTCCGGTCCCGGTTCCCCCCTACCTGGCTTGGGGCTGTTGTTGCAAGGGGCGTCTGAGGTCAGGTGCTCCCCCTCCCCCGAGTGCCCGCCCACTGGGCGGGCTGTTGGGGTCCGCTACCCACTTACTGTGCGTGGGGGGGGGTGCGGGTGTGGGGACCCGTCACCAACCCAACAGCGCGTGCTCTTGCGAGCTGGCTTTGCGCGCTGTGGGGGCGGCATGAGGGTGCCCGGGGGGGGGGCGCCTCTTGCCTGGGTGTGGGGCGTCCGGGGTAGGGCGCTCTCACACCCCCGACTGCCCGCCCTCTGGGCGGGCTGCCGGGGCCCACTACCCACTGGCTGTGGGTGCGGGGGGGTGCGGGTGTGGGGACCCGTCACCAACCCCACAGCGCGCACTCTTGCAAGCCATCTTTGCGCGCTGTGGGGGCGGCACAAGGCCGCCCGGGGGGGGCGCCTCCTGCCTTGGTGTGGGGCGTCCGGGGTCGGGCGCTCTCCCACTCCCGACTGCCCGCCCTCCTGGCGGGCTGCCGGGGCCCACTACCCACTGTCTGTGGGTGCGGGGGATCCGGGCGTGGGGACCCGTCACCAACCCCACAGCGCGCGCTCTTGCGAGCCGGCTGTGCGCGCTGTGGGAGCGGCACAAGGGTGC
This sequence comes from Eutreptiella sp. 'Long Island Sound 2002', assembly GCA_964036045.1. Classification (NCBI taxonomy): domain Eukaryota; phylum Euglenozoa; class Euglenophyceae; order Eutreptiales; family Eutreptiaceae; genus Eutreptiella; species Eutreptiella sp. 'Long Island Sound 2002'. The sequence goes on from OZ038378.1 coordinate 72,066,124, forward strand.
CCAGGGGGGGCACCTCCTGCCTGGCTGTGGGGCGTCCGGGGTCGGGCGCTCTCACACCCCCGACTGCCCGCCCTCTGGGCGGGCTGCCGGGGCCCACTACCCACTGGCTGTGGGTGCCGGGGGGTGCGGGCGCGGGGACCCGTCACCAAGCCCACAGCGCGCGCTCTTGCGAGCTGGCTTTCCGCGCTGTGGGGGCGGCACGAGGGCGCCCGGGGGGGGCGCCTCCTGCCTGGGTGTGCGGCGTCCGGGATCGGGCGCTCTCCCAGCCCCAACTGCCCGCCCTCTGGGCGGGCTGCGGGGGCCCACTACCCACTGGCTGTGGGTGCGGGGGGGTGCGGGCGTGGGGACCCGTCACCAACCCCACATCGCGCTCTTGCGTGTTGTGGGAGCGGCTTAAGGGTGCCCGGGGGGGGCGCCTCTTGCCTGGTTGTGGGGCCTCCGGGGTCGGGCGCTCTCCCACTCCTGACTACCCGCCCTCTGGGCGGGCTGCCGGGGCCCACTACCCACTGGCTGTGGGTGCGGGGCGGTGCGGGCGTGGGGACCCGTCACCAACCCCACAGCGCGCGCTCTTGCGAGCTGGCTTTGCGCGCTGTGGGGGCAGCACGAGGGCGCCCGGGGGGGGCGCCTCCTGCCTGGGTGTGGGGCGTCCGGGGTCGGGCGCTCTCCCAGCCCCGACTGCCCGCCCTCTGGGCGGGCTGCCGGGGCCCTCTACCCAATGGCTGTGGGTGCGGGGGGTTGCGGGCGTGGGGACCCGTCCCCAACCCCACAGCGCGCGCTCTCTCGAGCTGGCTTTGCCGGCTGTGGGGGCGGCTTGAGGGTGCCCGGGGGGGGCGCCTCTTGCCTGGGTGTGGGGCGTCCGGGGTCGGGCGCTCTCCAACCCCCGACTGCCCGCCCTCTGGGCGGGCTGCCGGGGCCCACTACCCACTGGCTGTGGGTGCGGGGCGGTGCGTGCGTGGGGACCCGTCACCAACACCACAGCGCGCGCTCTTGCGAGCCGGCTCTGTGCGCTGTAAGGGCGGCACGAGGGCGCCCCGGGGGGGCGCCTCCTGCCTGGATGAGGGGCGTCCGGGGTCGGCCGCTCTCCCACCCCCGACTGCCGGCCCTCTGGGCGGGCTGCCCGGGCCCACTACCCACTGACTGTGGGTGCGGGGGGTTGCGGGCGTGGTGACCCGTCACGAACCCCACAGCGCGCGCTCTTTGCGAGCTGGCTTTGAACCCCACGGCACGCGCTCTTGCGTGCTGTGGCGGCGGCCTGAGGGTGCCCCGGGGGGGGCGCCTCTTGCATTGGTGGGGGGCGTCCGGGGTTGGGCGCTCTCCAACCCCCGAAAGCCCGCCCTCTGGGCGGGCTACCGGGGCCGACTACCCACTGGCTGTGGGTGCGGGGGGGTGCGGGCGTGGGAACCCGTCACCGACCCCACAGCGCGCACTCTTGCGAGCTGGCTTTGCGCGCTGTGGGGGCGGCACGAGGGCGCCTCGGGGGGGGCGCCTCCTGCCTGGGTGTGGGGCGTCCGGAGTCGGGCGCTCTCCTACCCCCGACTGCCCGCCCCCTGGGCGGGCTGCCGGGGCCGACTACCCACTGGCTGTTGGTGAGGGGGGGTGCGGGCCTGGGGACCCGTCACCAACCCCACAGCGCGCGCTCTTGCGTGCTGTGGGGGCTGCTTGAGGGTGTCCAGGGAGGGGCGCCTCTTGCCTGGGTGTGGGGCGTCCGGGGTCGGGCGCTCTCCCACCCCCGACTGCCCGCCCTCTCGGCGGGCTGCCGGGGCCCTCTACCCACTGGCTGTGGGTGCGGGGGGGTGCGGGCGTGGGGACCCGTCACCAACCCCACAGCGCGCGCTCTTGCGAGCTGGCTTTGCGCGCTGTGGGGGCGGCACGAGGGCGCCTCGGGGGGGGCGCCTCCTGCCTGGGTGTGGGGCGTCCGGGGTCGGGCGCTCTCCCACCCCCGACTGCCCGCCCTCTGGGCGGGCTGCCGGGGCCGACTACCCACTGGCTGTTGGTGCGGGGGGATGCGGGCCTGGGGACCCGTCACCAACCCCACTGCGCGCGCTCTTGCGTGCTGTGGGGGCGGCTTGAGGGTGCCCAGAGGGGGGCGCCTCTTGCCTGGGTGTGGGGCGTCCGGGGTCGGGCGCTCTCCCACCCCCGACTGCCCGCCCTCTCGGCGGGCTGCCGGGGCCCTCTACCCACTGGCTGTGGGTGCGGGGGGTGCGGGCGTGGGGACCCGTCACCAACCCCACAGCGCGCGCTCTTGCGAGCTGGCTTTGCGCGCTGTGGGGGCGGCACATGGGCGCCCGGGGGGGGCCGCCGCCTGTCTGGGTGTGGGGCGTCCGGGGTCGGGCGCTCTCCCAGCCCCGACTGCCCGCTCTCTGGGCGGGCTGCCGGGGTCCCCTACCCACTGGCTGTGGGTGCGGGGGGGTGCGGGCGTGGGGACCCGTCCCCGACCCTGCAGCGCGCGCTCTTGCAAGCTGGCTTTGCGCGCTGTGGGGGCGGCTTGAGGGTGCCCGGGGGGGGCGCCTCTGGCCTGGGTGTGGGGCGTCCAGGGTCGGGCGCTCTCCCCCTCCTGACTGCCCGCTCTCTGGGCGGGCTGCCGGGGCCCTCTACCCACTGGCTGTGGGTGCGGGGGAATAAGGGCGCGGGGACCCGTCACCAACCCCACAGTGCGCGCTCTTGCGTGCTGTGGGGGCGGCTTGAGGGTGCCCAGGGGGAGCGCCTCTTGCCTGAGTGTGGGGCGTCCGGGGTTGTGCGCTCTCCCTGCCCCGACTGCCCGCCCTCTGGGCGGGCTGCAGGGGCCCTCTACCCACTGGCTGTGGGTGCGGGGGGGTGCGGGCGTGGGGACCCGTCACCAACCCCACAGCGCGCGCTCTTGCGAGCTGGCTTTGCGCGCTGTGGGGGCGGCACGAGGGCGCCCGGGGGGGGCGCCTCTTGCCTGGGTGTGGGGCGTCCGGGGTCGGGCGCCCTCCCACCCCCGACTGCCCGCCCTCTGGGCGGGCTGCCGGGGCCCACTACCCACTGGCTGTGGGTGCGGGGGGGTGCGGGCCTGGGTAACCGTCCCCAACCCCACAGCGCGCGCTCTTGCGAGCTGGCTTTGCGCGCTATGGGGGCGGCTTGAGGTCGCCCCGGCGGGCCGCCTCCTGCCTGGGTGTGGGGCGTCCGGGCTGGGGCGCTCTCCCACCCCTGACTGCCCGCCCTCTGGGCGGGCTGCCGGGGCCCACTACCCACTGGCTGCGGGTGCGGGGGGCTGCGGGCGTGGGGACCTGTCACCAACCCCACAGCGGGCGCTCTTGCGAGCCGGCTGTGCGCGCTGTGGGGGCGGCACGAGGGCGCCCGGGGGGGGGGTGCCTCCTGCCTGGGTGTGGGGCGTCCGGGGTCGGGCGCTCTCCCATCCCCGACTGCTCGCCCTCTGGGCGGGCAGCCGGGGCCCACTACCCACTGGCAGTGGGTGCGGGGGGGTGCGGGCGTGGGGACCCGTCACCAACTCCACAGCGCGCCCATGTTGTGTCTCTTCCGGCGCCCTGTCCCTATGGGTGCCTGCCCCCACTTTGGGGCCCCTCCGTGCCCTCTTGCCTGAGTGCCCCTTGCTGTCCCTTGCCCTCCCCTTGCCCTTGTCCTTCCCCTTCCTGGTGTGGTGTTGGCGGGGTGGGGAGAGGGCGCCGATGGCCCAGGCCTGGGGTTGGGTGGCCTGGAGCCATTGGCGGAGGGCTTGGGGGGTGTAGGGGGGGCGGAGGCCCTGGACCGCATCGCGGAGGAGGGCCTCCCATGCCGCTTGCGGCATGATGGCCTCCGGGGCGGCCTTGTTGTTGCCGGCTGGGGTGCGGGTGCGTATCTCCTCGAAGGTGTGCACCATGTGCACCCCTCCTTGCCTTTTCGCTCCCCCGGCCCACTTCACCCAGCGGCGGAGCTCCTGCAAAGCGGCGGCAGACCACAAGGCGAGGTGGGCGGGGGCCCGGAAAGGGGAGGGGTCCGTGCCCGGGGTCCTGGAGCGGCGGGGGGAGGACGTAGACCTGCGGTGGTGGTGGGGGTGGCGGTGCCTGGGGGAGCGCGAGCGGCGGTGGCGGGGGCTGGGGGTGGAGGACGGGTGCGGGCGGAGGGGGGAGCGGGAGAGGGGGGTGGACATGGGGCGGCGGCGGCGCGCTTGGTGGCGCCTTGGGGAGCGGGAGTGGTGGTGGCGGGGGCTGGGGGTGGTGGATGGGTATGGGCGGCGGGGGGAACGGGGAGCCCGGCGGGTCCTGTGGGTGGAGGGGGAGGTGGACGTGGGGCGGCGGTGGCGTGCCTGGCGTCGCCGGGGGGAGCAGGAGCGGTGGTGGCAGGGGCTGGGGGTGGGGGTCGTGTACGGCCGGAGGGGGGAGGGGGAGGTGGACATGGGGCGGCGGTGGCACTTGTGGTGGCGCCCGCGGGAGCGGGAGCGGCGGAAGCAGGGTCCGGGGGGGTCGTGGTGGCGCCTCGGGGAGCGGGAGCGGCGCGAGTGGGTGGTTGAGGCGCGGTGGCGGTGTGGGGAGTGTCGGCGTCGGGGGCGAGTGTGCCGCGTGGGGGGGGAGCGGGAGGGCCGCCGTTTGCGAGACCGGGCCTCATCGCTCGAGTCGTGCCAGTCAGGAGGCGTGGGCGGGTTCTGGGGGGCCTCGCGTGGTGCCGCCTGGTACTAGGGGGGGGGGGGGGTCCCCCGTCGTCCATGGATCTGCCACGTAGGGGTGTGGTGGCGGCAGCGGCTGGTGGTATGGGTCGAGTGACTGTCTCTGGCCGGGTTGGGCCCAGGGGGCCCCTTCGGCGTGGGCTTGGTGGCCGGGGGGATACGTTTCCTGGTACGGGGGCCGGCTGGTACGGGAGGGGTGGCCCCTGGTGGTAGGTGGGGTATGCGGGTGGAGCGCTCGGTGGCTCCCATCCCATTCGCTGGTGCTGTTCGTGCACGGGGGGTTGTGGCCTGGTGGGGTAGGGTGGTGGGCAGTGGTAGTGGTGGGGGTGGTGTTTTCTGGTGGTGGTGGTGGGGCCGCTGGTGGTGGTGGCGTTGGTAGTGGTGGGGTTGGTGTTGCGCGTATGGCCCTTGGACCCCTTGTGGGTATTCCGGTCCCCCTTTTGGGCTAGGGGGGTCGGGCATCGTGCGCAGCCCCTGGGGCTGTACTATGTGGTGGGCAGGGGGGGCGGGTCGGGGGCCGGGCTTGTGGGTGACGGTGGTCGAGGGGTGGTCAGTTGTAGGCCGGGCGGTTTGGAGGAGAAGCTTGCCGTCTTCTGCTGCCGCGGCAAGGATTTCGCAGACGAGCTTGCGTATCTGGTGGACCTCTTGGTCAGTGGTGGGAAGGGGGTATGCTAGCTCTGGGCTAAGACCCACGTGGCTGAGGACCCTGTGGATGGCGTGGTACCCGCAGGTGAGGGATTGCTGCAGTCTGGGGGCAGAGTTTGGCCGCGTGTCCGGGCCCGCCTCAATTTGTGTGTGGGCGGTGGGGATGACCCAAATCAGGGGCCTGGTCCCCGTGGGTGGTCAGCGGTGCTGGATCCAGTGGGTCAGGCAGAGTATGGCCAGTCCCAGGTGGTAGCCCGCCTTCCCTGAGGTGATTTAAGCCAGAACGCGGGCTGGGGGCTTGTCCCCTGGCTGGAGGACGCCCCTGAGGACCCTGTGCTGGGTGGTGGGGTCCCCTGCTGCCCCTGGTGGGGCGACCCCTGGGGCAAGCATGGTGTCTGTCCCTTTGACATGAAGTTGCGGGCCGGGGACGTAGCCGTAGCGGCTATCACGTAGTAGTGCCCGCGCTCAAGGACTGTAACCCAGACCTCCGGCGGGGGGTGGTCACTGTCTGTAGGTGGGGGGGGGGAGGTCGTCGTCTGGGGTGCGGAGGCCGGCGGCGCGGAGGGCGGTGTCGCGGGTCGGTGTGGTGGCCTGTTCCCACTGCTCCAGGCGGTTCGGGTCCGCTGGGTGGTCCTTCTCTGCTGGGGCCCGTCGTAGGCGTACGGTCCCTCAATGTGTGACGTTGATGTCGGTGTCGTGTGTCAGGGCCTGGCCCCACTCGATGGGGGGGATCCAGATGTGCTGGCCCTGGGTGTGTTTGCGGGCTCGCCAGAGTACAAGGTCTACGATGGCCTCGTGGAGGCCTTGCCCTGGGGTGGTCAGGTCCCGGAGGGCTTTGACTGTGAGCTTGGTCCAGTCCTCTTGTAGGCGGTACCAGCCCAGGGGGCCGGTCAGGGTCCTGCCTTGGAGGGTTGCTCGGAGGAGGTCGGGGTCGCGGATGGTGGCCGGTGTGAGGGGGGGGTGGCCCGGGTCCGGGGGGGGTGGGCTGGATGGGTTGCCGTGGTCCTGCGCGTCTACGTCGACGTATGGCTGGCCCTGGTGAAGCGGTACCCAGAACCTATGGCCCATGGCCCAGAGGCCTGTGAGCCGTCACACCCGTTATGGCCCATGGCCCGGAGGCCTGCGAGCCGTCACACCCGTGCGCAAGCCGTTGACACCGGCTGTCAGAGGGATATCCCTGTTCCCTAACCCGCGAAATCTGGAATCCGATTTCTAACCAATAAATCGATGTAGAATTACCATAATTTTATTGTCTTAGGCGATTTTTGGTCGGAAATCGGTGAAATACCCGATGTCTACGACGACTTCTAATTGCCATGAAATCGCCGCCTGTTGTTGCCTGTTCGCGCGCTTCCGTCGCTTCTCCGTGGCGGGTTTTGTGAGGGATTTTTCTCGAGTACCTTTGAGGTTCTATGAGAACTTAAGGGCTGAATCTAGAGGGGTTTTAATGCACTTTCATCTGGTGTGTTCACCAGAATCTTTTGCCGTTGCGTCTTCGAGAAAATCAGCGCGCAAGCTTTTCCATCAATCGCTCGAACTCATGGTTCTCAATTACCATGAGTTCGGACGAAACCCTACTTTCCCCCCCTATGCCTTTCATCCATGCCCCTTTCACGTGGGCATATCACTTTGTATAGGGAAGCGGGCAATGGCGATGTTTTAGGCAACCCATGGGTTTCGCAAATCCAAGTCGTGTGCGTGCGCAAACGCTAACTTTGTGGCCTTGTGAGCATGAACGTTAAAAACCGAGCACATTGCTCAAAAGACCAAAAGCCCCAGGTCATTTTTGTTTTTCGAGCCGACTCAACGATGGCTCCACGCAATTCAATGCGTACCAAAACTCTATTTTCGAAAGAGGGCAAGTTTTGGTCGGAAATCAGGCCAAAATGGCCAAACCCCCGAGGCTCGTACTCAAAGCCTATGGGGAGTTGAGCCTCCAAACAAGGCAATATGTAAAGTAGAGACCACGAGGAACATTGTGGATGGCTTGGTTGATTTTTACAACCTTGTCTTCTATTTTATATAATTTCGCCTTGTGAGCACGCGTGCCATACTGCCTCTTTGCACACGCGCTCATATGCAAGCACTAATGACACGAGTGGGCGGAGACAATCTAACCATAGTGGGCATATTTGAGGGCACCTACTATGGGCCTACTCCAAAAATGTTTACTCATATTTTTGCTCCTCAAGGTCGCAAAGATATGTTCATGCCAATACCGCCGATATATGCACTTTTTCCCATAAATAATGTGCTTCAAGGATTGAGGTGTTCAAAATGTTTCCATTAGGCTTTGAACCTCGACCCTTGTTGCAAAAGGGAAGCAAAGCTTCGGCTTGCATCCATGCAAAACCTCGAGGCTCCTTTCTCTTGTGGTACGGAGATACGACTTCTCGAGGGACCACTTTTGGGTGAATTTTGGCCGTTTTGCCCAAAGTGGCCACAAACTCCTTCTCCCCCTGATTTCACTCCCGAGGTTGCGTGCGCCACTTGACCAAGGGTAAGGGCAATTCGGAGAGGGCACATGAACCCGCATCGGATGGCGTGGTTCCCCATGTGGCCTCTCCTCCCGAAGGGAGAATTGTGAGTCATCCAATTTGGGGTATGTTGCCATTGTGCCCCATTTGTGTGTCATTTTCCCTCCAATGGGGAAAATAGCTAGAGGCGACCATGAGGGTTGGCAAGTGGCATATATTGGGACCTAAGTCCCATATGTCCTGTTTTTTCAGGGACTTTTCCTGGGCTGCCCTGGCGACCCAGTGGCCTAATGAAAGCCACATCATCCTCTATATCTGCTCCAACAACTATCACTTCTCCACATATATCCCCGCGTGCACAACCAGGCCTCCAAAGCCCCTCAGTTACTCCAGTACTATTGTACATACTATTGCAGTGTGTATCATACATTTCGTACTGTTCCGCACTGAGAAATTTTGTGACGTCTTAAAAAATTGTGAGTCACCCAATTTGTGGTATGTTGCCATTCTGCCCCATTTGTGTGTCATTTTCCCTCCAATTGGAAAAATAGCTACAGGCGATCATGAGGGTTGGCAAGTGGCATATATTGGGACCTAAGGCCCATATGTCTATAGCATCTTTGGTTGAAAGGATCCTCGCCGTGGCCATGGAGATATGGAATCATGAGTGCGGGCCATTTTGGCCAAATTTCGCTGTTTTTGCCATTGTATGCCATATTGGAACAGCCATATCTCCATGGGGCACAGAATCTAGCCAGGAGGGAGGGACGAATATTGTAGCATATGACCGATGGTTGAACGGCATTGAGTTTTGTATTTGCTCCTCTGGCTCATCCGAAGTTATTCAACTTTTAGTGCGATCCATGATCTCCCCGTTGCACCGCATGCTGCTTCCTGCCCCATCCGCGTGTTCATCCCCTCGATGAACAGCAAGCAGCCAGTGTGACAGCAAGCCATAACCCAGGGCATGGGACCAAAAGGAATATTAAGGGTTGTGAATCAAGGCTTGGCGCGTCAATATCGCCAAGGTTTTCTACCCTGGACGGTCGACCGAGACGGCCAATTTTACCATCTTGGCAGTTGTGGACCCTATTTGGATTGTCACCACGCCGAGTGGCATGGAGACTTTTGAGAGCCAAGATCATGGGAGTCTGCGTTAGACTCCCAGCAGATTACATATGGAATGGCGGATCCGATCTCCAAGCCGGCGTGGAGATATACCGTTGGGGGTACCCCGGATTTTGGCTCATTTTGAGCAGCCAAAATGACCCCCTTTTGGGAACCCAATTTCACCCCCCCGTGTGGTCAATTGGCGGCCCCATATCTCTTCGCCCATGAGGAGTGCAGACCTAATTACAGACTGTGCACTCAGATATAGGTCCTAGGTTCCGCCTCCGATCCTGTGAGCCATTGGCCTTGCCCTGGCCGGGCAAGTCACGCGTGGGAATGACGCCAATTTTGGTGACTTTGGCTTCATGACCCCACTTGACGAACCCGTGGTGCCCTGATGCCGGGACCTGAGAGGGGACCCGGTTGGGTGAGGGCTCCAGATAGTTCGTACGCGAAGGGCATAGGGTCAGTTGCCTCGTCCCTATCTCTGGCGGGTCCGGACGAGGGGTCAGTTTTGGAGTTTTCGGAGCTAATATCAGTTTGGGCTGAAACAGCCCATTTTCAGCTACCAACTCCTAGGGGATAATGGCGGGGCCTTATCTCCGACCCAGACGGGAGTTCAGACCTGCTGTTAAGGGATCATAGGTAACCACTGTCGGTTGGCCTTGGAGCCCCTTTGTTCTCAGGAACTCGCCTGTGCCTGGGCGGGACACCTTCCCGTATTGGCAGGGTTTCAGGGTCCGGACTGAGTAGGGCATGTGTTGTGTTTGAGCCCCTGCCCCTGCCAGCCACTGGGAGGGTTGGACCTAGGATTGGGATATGAGTTAGGATTGAGTGTCTATTGTCCTGTGATGCCCTTACTCCAGTCCAGTCTTAACTTCATGTGTACATATCCTGATGTGTTGCTGTACATACTTTTGTTCCCTTGTTTCAGAGGGGCAAGGATCCTGAAACGCTTTGTCACATGACACGAGCGTGATGATGCCCCTGTGAGCGCAGTGCTTTGCCTGCCTGCTTGCTTGTGCGTGTCCACCGCAGCGTCCTGAGGCCAGGCCCCCCACGGGAACACGTCAAAAGTGTTTCACTGCCGCGGGGTTACCCATCCCTTGTGTGCCACTCGGGGCCACCTGAACCCCGAGCACCACGGGCTTCGCAGCGCCGCCCGGCAACAGCGCCGAGTCCGTGAAGGAGGTGTAGCGACCGGAACTCCGACATCAGCGAGTTCCTTCGGCCGACCAGCACCGGCCGCGCTCCCAGCTACATCACCCACCTCAACAGCAACCCCCAGGACTAGTCCATCGAGGGGAACGATGGTGAATTGGCAGGAGGCGCACAAGACGTGGCCGCTGCCCCACCCCCATGCGGTGCGCCCACTGCGTGGGTTGGTGTGGGGGCAGCACTACCGCCACAGCAATCCCCAGTGCGAAGGCGGCATGCCCGGGAGCTTCGAGCTCCGCGAGGACATTGGCCCCGACCGCCTGCAGGCAGTGGAAGACTGGCTGCGGGTGGAAGGATATGCCTACCGCTTCCGTCAGAAGCGCTGGAGGGTCTGGACCCGCCCGGACAGACCCAGCAAAGGGCTGCACCCTGACGGGATTGAGGGGGACAAGAACCCCAACGAGTACCCGTCGGGCGCCACGATCAACGTCTCCATGTGGGACATGATTGAGAACAGGTTCCCGGAGCCGGGGAACGAGCGCACGCGGCAGGGCAGCAGCAGCAGCGCGTCTCCTGGGAAGGAGAAGCGTTCCGCCGGGGACAAGAAGCGGGACAAGAAATGGCGGGAGTACCAGGAATCCCTGGCCGCCGAAGCCGCCCAAGCCGCCAAGGGCGGAACCCCAGCCCTCAGCCCCCTACGGGCCAGTGGCGGTCACCACCCCGGCCACACCACCCTTGGCGACTTCATCGAAGTCGCCAAGAAGGCCAAGGCCAAGCCCCGTCCGCTGCACCTGAGGAAGTCAAGCCCCAGCGGCGACGTGGAGTCGGCCCACCGCGGGAGGATGCCGGCCGACCAGGCCAGCTCCAGCAGCAGCGTGGCTCCCGACCAAAGGGACGTGGCCCGCGCCTGCGAGCGCGCCTGTGGGGTGCCCTGCAACCTTTGGGTTGCCCGGCAATGGGCCACGCAGCAGAACGCTGCCGTGGAGGGCGCCGTCGGCATCGCACAGGTGGAGGCCAGAGATTGGGGCAGAGGCATGGCCCTCCACGCCTCGACCGTGGCGGCCATTGCGGCGGGACTCACAGCCGTAGCCGCCCAGGAGGCAGCGACTGCCCGGGTCAGGGGTGAGGTGGCGGCAGCCGCCCAGGAAGCCCGCCTGGCCCAGGAGGCCATTGTCCGTAAGGAGGCCGAGGTGAAGGCGCTGGAAGAGGCGCTTGCCCAAGAGAGGGCAAAGAAGGAGGCGGAGGAAAGGGCCCACGCCGAAGCAACGGCCAAGGCCCAGGCGGACGCCGCCAGGAAGGACGCCATCGAGGCCGCGCGACGGAAGGTGGCTGAGGAGAGGGCCAGGACGGAGGCGGAGCTGGCAACGTTGGAAGCGGAGAAGGCTCGGCTGCAGCGGGCTCGGGAAGCCGAGGCTGTCCGTGCCCGGGAGGAGGGCGAAAGGCGAGCTGCCCAGCCACGGCCGCCGTAATGGAGGAGGCGGGAGCCAAGCTCCAGCGCGAGACTCCCCCGGGAGGATCCCTACTTGAGACTGTTCGAAAGCTCTTCGAAGGGGACACCTCCTCCAAGATGACGCTGGATCTGGAGGAGGTCGACACGGGCAGCAGTGGGGACAGTGGCCCCGCCGCCTACCGAAGAAGGAGGGGTAAGGGGAAGACCCCTGAGAGGTCACGGAGGCCAGCGGGCGGACACCCCCACAACTCCGACCCCTTCTTCACCGCCAGCGACGGGTATGGACGAGACCGCCGACATCGCCGAGTAGTGGCTGGCCGAGGAGGCGGAGACGTCCCCATGGAGCCGGAGGGTGAGGCTGAGGATCTCCCTCCTCCCTACCGGAGCTCGGAGTCTTCCGCGTGCGAGACCAAGACGACCAGGTGGGGCGACATGGACGAGGATGATGACATGGACTTCGACTACACGGAGAAGCCCCCATCCTCGGACCCACCGAGGGGACCAGGCGGAGGCCCACCGGGACCCCCTGGCCGAGGACCATCAGGACCCCCTGGAGGAAACCCACCAAGTGGACCCCCTGGAGGCGGACCTCCGGGCGGGGGAGGAGCCCTTGGACCAGGCGGGCCTTGCAGAGGCCCTCCTGGAGGACCCCTGGGGACCCCGACGACCCACCAGGGAAAGGTGACCCAGATGCCACCTGGCGGTGGATTGTCCACCTCCGCAGGAGGGTCCAGTCCCTCGAGTGCGAGGTAGACACGGGCAAGCCCGAGATGATCCGCATCGCCAGGGTCGCCGCGGGCACCCACTCGCGGCTCTTCTGGCCCCACTACCGCCAGGCGGTACACGAGGCGGCCCGCCACCTCCCACCTGGGGACAAGGCCCTGTGGGTGGCCTCGTGGCGCTCCGCAGGCGCCACGTGGACGGAGGTGTTCTGCTCCGGACTGGTGCCCGAGGACGCGGAGGCGCAGCTCCGCGCCATAACCCGATACGACCCGCCAGACGGGACCTCAGTGGACGATTTCCTCCACCACATGCTCCGGCTGGGGGACTTCGCGTGGGAGCTTCGCAACCACCGGCTGGAGCAACTCCTCCACGAGCCCCTAAGCGCGGCAGCCCAGGCGCACCGGTGGCTCACTGCGGCGGAGGGCGACCACCCTCCCCCTCCCCCGCGCCCTGACAAGGACTTCGTAGCCTCCCTCCGTGTTGTGAATGGCACTCTGGAGTGCCCACTCCAAGAGAGCCCCCACCCGTATCAGGACCTGCCGGGGGGGTTCTCGAGGCACCTACAAGACGCCCTATTCCCACCGTGGATCATCGGGCGCGGCTCCATGACCGCATGGGAGGCGCGCATCGTGGGGGAGGAGTGGGCGCGGGAGTGGGGCCGGTGGTGCGCCGCCACGCGCGCCCCGGAGACCCCTGCGCAACGATACGCCGCCATCCCGCTCCGGGGGTGGGGGCCGGACACCCGGCCGAGACCCACCATGATCCGCGGGGCGGGGCCTGACCACCCGTGGGACGCGGCGACGGGGGAATGGCTGCAGGCGGCCCCGGGGCCGCAAACGGGATGGACAGGGGACGTATCCTCACTCGTCAGGACGCCCGTCCCGCCCCGCATCGTCCTTCACACCGCCAACGTGCTCCGGGCCACGGAGATACGCACGTGGGGACACGCTGCGGCCACCGTCCGGTGGCACCCCCCAGAGGACGGGGCTGCCCAACTCACCGTGGCGCACTTCAAAGCTGGGGGGCCGGTATACGACGACGCCCTGTCCCAGCTGGGCGACACCCAGGGGCCCCCGTACCTCATGCTCCCCACCGGTATCGGAGCCGCGCTGCGCCAGGAGCTAGACGGCTGCGAAGGGCTGCGAGTGGGGTGGGAGGCAGTCGCGGACGGCACCCTGCTGGCCCTCCTCCACAGAGACACCGCGAACGGGTGCCAATGGGACGCGCTGACGCTCCACCTCGCCGGGCGCCACGTGTACATGGCGAGCCCCCCCCCAGGGGCACCCCCGCCCGACGTGGGACGACCTCATCGCCGCCTTCCACGACCACGGAATCCTCCCCGGCGACACGTGGCAGGAGGTCCAGCGGAAGACGCTTGGCAAGGACTACCGGCGCCGCGTCCACGCCCGCTTGCTGGAGATCCGGGACCCCCTCCGACAGAGGTGGGACGACCTCTGGCTCCGCCATCTCGACCCTTGGTCGCCGCCCTGCCACCTCCCACACGCCTGCCGACTCTGCGGAGAATGTGACACGGTGTCCTCCGCAGCATCGACAGGCGCCAACAGGTGCGCGCGGTGCACCCAGGTAGCTGCGTGCCCCTGGCCCGAACCTCCCGCAGGCCCGCGCAGGCGCACAGGGGAGGAGGCCTTGCGCCGGCGCATCGAGGGGGCACACACCCCCTCGCACGAACAAGCGGGCCCCGCGGGCGCTGCCCTTCTGTGGATCCACGTGCACCTGCGGGACCCCACATCCGTTGCGCACCTGTCGCACGTGTTCGCCCCCTAACCCCCACCCGCCGCCGCCCTTTGCAGAGCCCGCAGCACCATGCCACGCCGACGGGGGGATGAGCCGGGGCACACCAGGGCCCGCCGCAGAGCGCAGGAGGCGGCCGTCCGGGGCCTGGTGGCGGACGCGGTGGCGGAGGCACAAGAAGCGCACGCTGCCGCACGGTGCGACCTGGAGGGCAGTGCGAGGGCCTTCCTCAACGAGACCGCCCTCCCGGCCGTCCGCGCCCTGAACGGAGCGGGGGCCCCTACGCTGCTCCCGGCAATGCACCGGATCGTGAACGCCATCCGGCCGGGGCTCATCAGCCCGGAAGCGGCCCTCTACGGGCACTGGATGGAGTGGCACGAGTCCAATCGGTCGGGCCGGCCCCTGTCCATGGGGGACACCCTCCGGCTGACGAGAGTGGGGTCTGCCATGTCCCTCCGCAGTAGCGCCCCAGCCCTGCTGCACGCCCTCAGGACGCGCTACCCCGGGGACGCGGCCCCGTACCTGAACCAGGCGCGGGCCACGTACCCGGGGGGAGTGTCCGAGCTGGATGCGGCGCTCCACCTTCTACACCCGCCGGACGAGGACCTGGAGGTGGGCGAGGTCACGGTGTTCGTGGAAGGCGCGGACGAGGCGTCTGCCCGCCCCCGGCCGACCAACCCGGTGTATGATGGCACCGGGCCTACCCCCCCGTACGCCGTCGTCTACGAGGCGTTCCCCAGGGAGCCCACTTGGTGCCCCGCCCTCCCACCAGCGACGCACGCGCCCCGCGGCTGGGCTAACCCAGACCTGTCCCCCCCCCTCTCCAGGACTAGGGGTGCCCACCACAGGGGGCAGGTCCTCTGGCAAGAGTGCCCTGGCACCCCCCTCCTCCTCCTCGTCGTCGCGACCCGCGGGGGCCCGGGGCGGATCCTGGGGATCACCCCCACCCACCTCTATGGGGCCACACCCGTACCCCGCCCCCCCCTCCCGGCGCCCGCGGCGCAGGACGGAGTACACACCTTCCTGCGCACACAGGAGGTCACCGCCGTTACGGGGGTCCACCTGGTGCGGCTGCCCCCGACACCGCTTGACGACCCCCGGGGGCCCAGGGCCCTGAGCCCCGCCCCAGACTGGGAGCTGTGGCGCGACGCGTGGGCCGCGTGGCTCCCCCGCCTCCCCTCCCAATGCCGGTGGATGGCCGCGGACCCCCGGCCGTGCTGGGCTGACGCCACAGCCGGCCCCCCACCCCCTCCCCCCCTCCCCCCCGCAGAGCACCACACGGCACTGCCCACGGCACGGCACTGATGCACCAGGAGGTAGTGGGAAGGGCGCGCCTGCCACCACGCATGCCTACCAGAGTAACAGTGATGGCAGACTCCGATGGGTCCCTCGGGCGGGACGACCGCCACCACCGCCGGTCCCGCTCCCGCTCCCCCGTCTCCTCCCCAGAGTGGACGGCGGAGACCCTCGCGGAGCGCGAGGAGCGGAGGCTGGCGGAGGCGGCGGTGGTCGGGCCGCCGCCGCCGGCCCGGGAACCTGGGCCAGCCGAGACGGCCGCCCCCGCCGCCCAAGCGGCCAGCCCTGCCGCCCCGCCCCGCCCAGACGCGCTGGAGGCGGAGACCGCGGCGAGCCACGCCACGGCCCCGGCCGCGGCCCCCGGCACGCTGCCGACAAGGGGGGCAGCCCCGGCGCAGGTGCCGGACGCATCGCCGAGGCCTGCCGCAGCCGCGCAGGAGAGCAAGAAGGGCGCGCGAGGGGTTGCGACGGACCCCGCACGGGCCGTGGGCGCCTCGCCGGCGGCCGCCGCGGCAGCAGAGGAGAACGAGGAGGGCGTGCGAGGTTTTGCGACCGCGGCCACGGGCGCCTCGTCGGCGGCCGCCACGGCAGCGAAGGAGAGTGAGGAGGGCGCGCGAGGGGCTGCGGCCCCCGGCACGCCGCGCAAGCGGGGGAAGAACCCCGCACGGGCCGCAGACGCCTCGCCGGCGGCCGCCGCAGCAGCAGCAGTGGGCAGGGAGAGCGCGAAGTACCGCGCCCACGCCAACCCCGCCCACACCCACACCAGCCCCCCCAAGCCGTACCCCCCCAAGCCCTTCCCCCCGGGGCGGGAGCGGCACGTCCGCCCCCCGACGCGCGAGCGCTCGCCGCCGGGCGTCACGCTGCCGCAACTGCAAAGGCAGCGGGACGCCCGGCGAGTGGTCCAGGAAGGGCGCAGAGGCGGGGGGGAGGGGAGCAGCGGACGGCGCGACAGGCAGGGGGCAGGGGAGGGGTCAGGGCACGGGAAGGGCGCGCAGGGGCGCAGGCAGGGAGCCGAGGTGCAGGGGGCGGGGCGAGGGGAGGTGGGAGAGCGAGCGGGCCGGGGCGTGGTGGACGAGAGGCGGGACCCGCGACATGGGCAGGGGGCCGGGGAGGGGCCAGGGCACGGGAAGGGTGCTCAGGGGCGCGGGAAGGGTACCCAGGTGCAGGGAGCAGGACGAGGGGGGATGGGAGAGCGAGCGGGCCAGGGCGTGGGGGACGAGAGGCGGGACCCGCGACACGGGCATGGGACTGGAAAGGGGCTCAAGGGCAAGGGCAAGGGCAAGGGCAAGGGCCCCAAGGGACAGGAGGGACGGGGCATGGGAGCCCAGGGAGGAGGGCGGGGCGAAGGGAGGGGGGCAGAGGGCGGAGCGCCCCCGCAGCCGGACGTGCAGCCGGTGAGGTGCATCCCCCCCGGCATCCAACAGATGCCGGCACACCACACCCACCACCACCACCACCACCACCACCACCACCTCTACAACATCGACCCTGACGCCGGCGAGCGCGTCCCCCCCCAACCCCCACGACACCAGCACCAGCAAGCCCCCCCCGCGCCGAGGGCGGAGCCGGCGCGGATGGCCTCGGCGGAGGGGGGACGGGGCGCGGCATCGGCGCCGCAGGCGCAGGGGCAGCGAGGGGGGCCGGCATGGGGGGCGGAGGAGAGCCGGCCATGGGACCGGGACTGGGGCGCAGTCCCGGACCCGCTGGGGGGGGAGACCCTCCCCCTGGTGGGGGAAGAGTACGGGTGGTTGTGCTGGGCCAACCAGGGGACCTCCAAGAGGTCGCGGAACCGGCCCTTCGATGCCGTGCTCCTCCGGAGGGACGGAGGACACCGAGAGGCACCCCCGGGGGGGTGGGCGGCCCCAGAGGACCACGAGAGGGTCCTCAGGTCAGTGATCCGGGCGGCGTGGCCCGACAGGGAGCCGACGTGGCCGGCCTTCCTGGAAGGGGGAGCGGTGCTGCGCATCACGGATGCGGACGCCAACAGCTGGCTCCCCCGGGCTTTGCGTAGCGCCCTCGCCCACTGGCGCTACCGCCGGCACAACCCGCCGCCGCCGCAGCCCCAGCCCCCACACAAGCGGTGGCGCAAGTGAAGGCCCAGACGGCGGGTACGGGAGGGTTGGGGGGGGGGGATGGGCCCCCTGACCCACGCCCCCCCCACGGTATGGCGCGACGTGCGAGGGCGCGCCACCCCCCGCGGGAGGGAGTGCGGAGACAACGAGCGCGGGGAGGAACCTGCTGCCCCGCAACCCGCTAACCACTGACCGCTAACCCTCACGGCCACCCCCGGCCGGCCAGCGCCGCGCGACAACGGCCGGGGGATGATGGGCCCCGGCGAGGGCCTGCGCGAGCATCCGGCTCTCGATAGGGGGGGCGGGTGAAGGGCGCGACCCCCTGCCCGATGGCTGGCCCCCGGGACCAGGACCGCCATGCCGCCCCCGCCCCTCCCCCCCGGCCGACGAGAGGCATCGCCAGGGGGCCAAAGGGCCCCCCCCAACCCCCCCCCCTGCACAGACCCGAGGGCGGGCGGGGAGGCGGCCCCCCCACCCCCCCCCCCCGCACCCACCACAGCAGGGGAGCCACAGGCGCGGCCCTCCGCCCCCCCAGGGCCGGGGGGGCGCCCCCCCCTCAGGGGGAACGGCGGCGCGATAAGGGCAACGGCGGCTGGGCCTGCTCCCGCGAACCCACACCGGCGTGCCGGAGCAACGCGCACAACGGAGCAGGAAGGAGGCCGCGCCCCGCATGACCCTCCCGAAACCACAGCCCACTCCGAGGTGACAGAGGGAGGGTTTCAAGTCAGATGGGGCCCCCAGGGGGGCGGTCCACGGGCCGCCCCTCACCCCCCCCACCCCGGGGCGGCACTTCAGCCCCGACCGCACGCGCGCGCCGGAAGGGAGCGCGCCGGCGACACGGAGAGAGCCAGGAAGGAGTACCACAGGCCGCCGCCTGGAACGAGAGCAGGGAGGCCGCGGCGCGACACCTCCCCCCACCCCCCGCCCCCCCACCGGCCCGCCAGCCACGGGGGCCCCGGCCCCCACCCCCCGAGGCAGAAGGGATGGACCCCCCCCGCCCGAGAGGGGAGCCGGAGTGAGACCCGCCCCCACGCCCCAGCCGCCTACTCAAATGGGGGCCGCCAAGAACAAGTGGGCCCACGCCTGCGCACCGGGACGCCGTGCAGATCGTGCCCAGAGAAGCCGGGTGGGCGCGAACCGGATTGGTATGGGTGGCCACGCCCCCCATGGACAGCACGACACCAGTGACGCCCGCTTTGTTGCCTACCCAGGGAAAGCGGCGCGCCACCTCCCGCGGGAGGGAGTGCGGAGACAACAAGCGCGGGGGGAACCCTGCTGCCCCGCAACCCGCTAACCACTGACCGCTGACCCTCACGGCCACCCCGGCCGGCCAGCGCCGCGCGACAACGGCCGGGGGATGAGGGGCCCCAGAGAGGGACTGCGTGAGAATCCGGCTCTCGGTAGAGGGGGGCGGGGGAAGGGCGTGACCCCCCTGGCCGATGGCTGGCCCCCGGGGCCGGGACCGCCAAGCCGCCCCCCCCCCTTTGGCCGACAGGAGGCATCGCCAGGGGACCGAAGGGCCCCCCCCCACTCCCCCCCCCCCCCCCCCTCCCACACAGGCCCGAGAGCGGGCGGGGGGGCGGCCCCCCCACCCCCTCCCCCCCCCCCCCGCACCCACCCCAGCTGGGGAGCCACAGGCGCGGCCCTCCGCCCCCCCAGGGCCGGGGGGGCGCCCCCACCCACAGGAGGAACGGCGACACGGTAAGGGCAATGGCGGCTGGACCTACTCCCGCGAACCCACACCGGCGTGCCGGAGCAACGCGCACAACGGAACACGAAGGAGGCCGCGTCCCGCATGACCGTCCCGTAACCACAGCCCACTCCGAGGGGACGGAGGGGGGTTTGCAGGTCAGCTGGGGCCCCCAGGGGAGCGGTCCACGGGCCGCCCCTCATCCCCCCCCACCCCGGGGCGGCACTTCAGCCCCGACCGCACGCGCGCGCCGGAAGGGAGCGCGCCAGCGACACGGAGAGAGCCAGAAAGGGGTACCGCAGGCCGCCGCCCGGAACGAGAGCGGGGAGGCTGCGGCGCGACACCCCCCCCGAGGCAAGGGGGATGGGCCCCCCCCACCCGGGAGGGGAGCCGGAGTGTGACCCGCCCCCCCGCTCCAGCCGCCGGCCCACATGGGGGCCGCGAAGAACAAGCGGGCCCACGCCTGCGCACCGGGACGCCGCACAGATCGTACCCGGAGAAGCCGGGTGAACACGAACCGGAGTGGTATGGAGGGCCACGCCCCCCATGGACAGCACAACGCCAGTGACGCCCGCTTTGTTGCCTGCCCAGGGAAGGCAGAGGGACGGAAAGAGGCAGAGCGACCCCCCGCCCTACAGTCAGTCGGCGATCCGGCGGTGCTACTGTCCGCCTCTTACCCCTGTGCACGTCAGTCGGCGATACAACGGTGCCGCACCCCACCCAGCCCCCTCCCCCCCTGTCCCGACCCCGTGCACGTGGACTGGGGCCTCCCGGCACGCGCAACACGCTTCACAACGCACAGCCCCACCCTCAGGACTGGATTCATAGCCGACGACACCCCTAAGTGGCGTAAGAGACTCCCGCGGCCCAGTAGTGAGAGCGTCGGTCTACAATCGTCCAGTGCGGGGGTTCGATGCCGGGCGTTGGTGCTCCTGGGATCCCTGCACGTAGAGCTCTCTAGTTGGCGACGTGGGAACCACCCCCCCCTCCAGCAACTCGCGCCACCACCGATACCGGTGGATCGGGTGGAGGTCTCGTTCGTTTTACCCCCCACCCAAGAAAAACAAAACACATGGGAGCCACCCACCCCTGCAGCAGTGCCGTCCGTCACCTGTACTCGAACAGGTCGATGGGAGGCCTCGTCTGGTATTCGAAGGGATCGGTGGGAGACCACCGATCCCGGGGTTCGAACCAGCTCCTTCGCGGCGCGCGCCTGGTGCGCTACCTCCGGGGCGGCTGCCTTCTGAGATACACTGGCACCCGGGTCACAGAACAAACGCGCCCGCAACCCCCTCCCCCTGAGCTAACAGTAAGCCCGCGGTAGGGGTGCTCTGCTGGGCCATGAACCGGAACATTGGTGCACCACTCCAGCCACGGTCACCCCAACCCCCCCACGCAGCCCGCAGGGCGAAGCTCCGTGTGCATCAGGCTCGTCATGGGAATCCGGCGGGCCGGCGCCTGGACACCAAGTCGACACCTCTCTCCCCCCCCGCAAGAACAGAGCGGGGCCCCCACAACCGCACGCCCACAACGCAGACCCCGACAGCCCACCTAGTGGACGGGCAGTCGGGGGAAGAGGAGCGCAAGACCCAGAACGCCCCACGCAACGGTCGAAGGCACCCCCCCGGGGACGCCCTGCCGCCGCCCCCACAACCCCAAGCCAAGTAGGGGGGAACCGGGACCGGAGCGCCCCCCCCCAAGCACGCCAGACGAAGCACGGGACCGGGGCAGGACACGCGGAGGGGCACGGACCACATGGAACGGCCCTACCAGCGCCCAGTGCCGGGACCACGCGAGATGCGCGCACCACACCACCCAGCGGGGAGCGGACACCGCGAGAGCGCGAGCACACACACACGAAAAGGACACGCGGGGACCACCAGAAGGGCAACCGGACCGAGCGCGCAGAACGCACAGACCGCATGGAATGGCGTACCAGCGAGCGAGGATAAGGGACACCCGGACGGGACGGCCCGCCACACGCAGCGCGGAACACGCGGGGGGGGAAAGGGGAAGAAGGGGGGACACAACACCAGGTACCGGCCCGAACCCCCCCGAACCGGCCGCGAGCGCCGCGCACACACAGACGGGACACTGCACCCGCCAAGGCAGTAGTGGCGCACAGCGCCACACCCCAACCCCTAGGCTAGGCAGCCTCCGCGCCAGCCCAAGGGGGTCCCACTGGCGACAAGCCAGTAGCACGGGCCCGGCGGCGCCTGTGCCCCGGGCGACCACGCATTAGGGGGGCGACGCAGTGGGTAAGCGCCCGCGGCCACGGCTGCGAATTGATGCACTGACCGGGGAGTGGCGAAACGGGGACGCCGGGGAAGGACGGGGCTCCGAGCTCTGTGAACCCGGGGGACTCCGCCACCAGGCAGGAGGTGCGTCTTGGAGGGCCCCCCACTAGGGCCCGTGGGGAGGATATCACCTGGCCCGACCAGGTGGCCCCCCGGGGCCGAAAGGCGTCTAGTACCCGCAAAATCAAACCTCAAACCTCAGACCACAGAAGGAGCTGGACATCGCCAAGACGGAGATGGTCAAGATCGCCAGGGTCGCCACCGCCGCCCAGAGGGAGCTGAACATCGCCAGGGGTGAGACCAGGCTGCTGAACAAGGTCATCAACGGCCTGCAGCAGAGGTTGGACGAGCTGGAAGGCCCTGGGAGCCCGGCAGCAACCACCCGGCCCTGGAGTCTGGCTCGTTGGACGACGGCTGGGGACCTGGACCAGGTCCAGGCAGAGCCCACGCCCCCGGCAGAGCCCCCAGGAGTCTCCCCAGCGCCAGTGCCCCCTCTCTCAAGGCCCCCTCTCATCACAGCGCGAGCCGCCGCAACGAGCGCGTGCCGCCCGGCAGTGGCAGTGAGGAGTGGCGTGATGAGTGGCTCAGTGCGGAGTACCACAACCGCCGTGCTCCACCGCGGCCACCGGTACGCACCCGACGCCCCGCACCAGCCCAGGAGCCAATCCCAATGGCTGGCGGGCGTTCTGGTTGACTCAGGGATGAGGTCCCCGGAGGGGACGTGGAGTGGGATGTCGGCGGAGGTGAGGAAGACCTGGAGGAGTTCGGCATTACTCGCCGCGTGGTGTACGACGGGAGGCCGCTGAACGCAGCCGCCGGCGCCGTGATGAGGAGGCATATATGGAAGGTGTACGGCGTGAACATCTGGGTTCAGCGTACATGGAAGAACCACGGCGTAGCCACACGGATACCGTGGAGGAGATGGAAGTGGCGGATGTGGGAGTCCGTGGGGGACGCCGATGGGAACCTCGGTCAACCTCGCGGCCGGCGTTCATGGTCTCTAAGGCCGCGGATGCTGCTGTGTGGGAAGACCTGAAGGACATCAAGCCCCCCACGTACGATGGCAACCCCCTCAACCTCGACCGCTTCTTGCAGAAGCTGGACGATTGGGGGATGACCGTCACTGAAGACATGGATCCCGCAGATGCGGAGAGATATGTCTTCAAACGGGTCAGGTACCGCCTGCCGGAGGTGCTCCAAGAGCTATACTGCATGGCGACCAAGGAGGGGAAGATCAAGACCCACAAGGAACCCATAAAGTGGCTCAACGAGCAGGAGCAGGTGGACGCTCCGCAGGTGGCTGCCAAGCGGTGGAGAGCCATCAAGCTTCAGCATGATGGTCGGGAGATCCGCCTACGGGATTGGCGAGACTTCCAGGGGCAATACACCCTCTTCCGCCGCAACGTGGAGGACTGAAATGAGGGTGACGAGCAGGCCCGCCTGCTCTACATGCTGCCGGAAGCATGGATCAAGAGAGTCACCAAGGAGGAAGCCAAGAGGGCCAGGTCCAACCACACGGTCAAGATGATGCTCCCCAAGGAGTATCATATGAACGTGGTGGCTTGGACAAGGAAGAACTTGGCCCGGGATGTCAAACGGCACTCCCTGCGGAACGATCTCCTCATCACCGTCATGGGCGATCGCGAGAAGACCGCGACGTGGCGCCTTGATGAGTGTGACGTGAGGGGCCAGACCATCCGTCTGCAGGCCATCCCGGCGCGGATGAGTTGCGAGGAGATCCTGGAGTGGGTTGGAGAGGAGGTACTCAAGGAGTACCGGAACCTCCACCACACCCGCGGGTTGAGGCCCGGCGACCCTGACGTCAACTACGTTGGCGAGGGGTCTGGCGGGGAAGCTGCCATGAACCCAACGCGAGCCGATGGCGATGAGGCTCTCGACGACAATGACGACGACGATGAGCCCGCCGAAGTGGCCGTTTGTGCCTTCGTTGCCAACAACCTGAACACGGGGAGCAACCGGGGGAGCTTGAAGCCCCTGCAGAAGGGTTGGAAGAAGAAGGAGAAGAAGGACCCCCGCCGCATTGGCGACCCTCCGCTGTCCTTTGCGGAGTTCATACGAGCTCACCCTCAGGGCTGTTTCGTGTGTTATGGAAGAAACAAAGGGTTCAACCATGACCACCGAACATGCCCCATCCACAAGGCCGACACGGAGGCTTACAAGAGGTGCACGGGTCGAAGAAGCGTGCACCCGCGGGTATCCGGGAGACAAAGGTGGAGGTCGCCAAGGACGAGCTCTCCAAGCTGATGTCGGTGGGGACCGAGTTGGCCAAGGAGATCCAGGAGATCAAGAGGAACCTGGTCCCCAAGTAGGACGACAAGAGCAGGAGAACAAAGAGAACGACAAGAACAAGGACAAGGACAAGAAGGGTAAGAAAGGGGGAAAGTAGAAGGGTGTCACGAGATTGATGCGGAGGAGAGTACCCCTACTACCACAACCGACGCCCCTTAGCGGAGCCCCTGCAGCCAAGGGCGCCAGCTAGGGCGGTCGCAGGATGGTGTCGTGGGAAACGCCACACCATCCCAGTCGGGAGACAGTGAGCAGAAAGGGATTGCCGCGGGCGGAAGGCCCGGTCCGGCACCCAAAACGAAAGACAGTCGCGGTGGCAGGGTGAGGGCAAGTGAAGGCACGAACCCTTGCACCCGTCCATCCTCCGCGACCAAGAATGTATTTGATGTGCTTCAAGATCTATCGAAGAGTATCGGAGGATCACCCGGACCGCAGCTGGATGCGGCAGATGGGCAGCCTGAGCCCATTGTCCACGACCTGCACCAGTCGCTTGTTGAGCTTCTGGAACGGCCGAAGATCGTGAGCTTGCACGCCGTGCGCCGTGTTGGGCGTGAGCGGCAGTTGCACCTTAAGGTCCGTGCCTTATGCGGGGAAGTGGAGAAGGTCTTCGACGTGTTGGTCATCACGGGAGCTCAGGTCAGCTTGGTCGAGGCTGGGCTACTTCCGCCAGAGTGTTTGACCGACAGTCGGAAGCCTGTCAGGGTGAAGGTGGCGAACGGCCAGTACATGGTGGGAGGCACAAAGGAAGCGGCCATTGGGCTGCAGTTCGTGAACCACCGTGAGCTGAGCCGCCAGGACCTCGGCAAGGAAATCCTCCTGCAAGGTCGCTTCTGCGAGGCCGAGATGGACTGGGACAAGATCGTTGGGTACGACTTCATGATGGAGACGGACTCCGGCGTTCTCCCGGCCCAGGCCTCAATGACCCTGTACCAGGATGACCAGCTCTTGTGGCTTTCGTCACGTGAGCACCATGTGGAATGCCAATGGATCCACCCGGAACGCAATCAGCTCGAAGTAGCCTCGCTGGGCACTGAGCCAACTGGGCCAGCAAACCAGGAGTACGGCGTAAAGCCGGAAGTGGCGAGCCGAGTGGTTGCGGACCTGGGACATTCGGATCCGGCCCTGGATGCGTTCTCTTCAGGAACCTCCACCCATCTTCGGGTTTGTGAGAAGTACTGGAGCGCCCAGGACTCCGCGTGGAAGAAGCACTGGGGTCCGCATCAGGGTTGGATGTGGATCCATTGCCCCCAATGGGACATTCCAAGGGCGGTAGCGAAGATTCGCAAGGACCGCTCCAAGGCAGTGCTGGTTGTTCCTATGGGATGTACCAAGGAGGAAAGCACCCAAGATTGGGTGGTCTCATTGACCAACATGGCCTGAAACAAGGTCGTTCTACCGGCTGGGGAGAGTGTCTATCAGGACGCTAAGGGACAGCCCATGCCACCCCAGAGATGGCCAACGGAATTTCACTATGTGGATGGGGGCCTTGAACAGGCCGACACCACGGACTTCGTGTGTGTCAACCGCATCATAGCGGAGCCATGGCAGCAATGCTTTGCGGTCTCCCCTGTTGACATCGGAGAATCGGAGGACCTCCTCACTGAAGAGGAGTTTGGTTCAGGGGTATATGGATCAGCCCTTTCACGACTGGGGAAACCAGCGTGAGGGCAAGGGCCAGGACAAAGCCTGGTGGGAAGTCGATTCCATCGTCTCCGGTTCCTATGATGGGAATACCTTCGTAAAGAGGGTGCTGGACCACATGTCCAGCCAGGACGAGCCAATCGGCGGCAACCCACCCACCTACGGCAACCTGTTCTGAGGCAGGACCAGAGATGGCCCTTTGGGCCACTGGGAAGACCACCTGAGCCGAAACCGAGTGGGGTCGCTACCCCTCAAGTAAGCTCAGTGGTCCAGGTGCCCGGAAAAGCCAAGGCGGAGTCCGATGAGTGCCCCAAGATCCAGGCATTGAGGGCCAGGCTGAAGCAGAAGTATGTTGATACCTTCTTCAGCGGAAAACCTGTGTTTCCCCCACCGGTGCGTGGACCGTATGGCGAGGCCAAGATACGACTGAAGCCGGACCCCCGTGTGTATCGACACCGGGAGTTCGCCCTGAGGGGCGAGAGGAAGGAGGCCATGGAGAAGATCCTCCGTGATTTCATCGAGAGAGGCTGGCTTGAGCCGTGCCACTCCAAGTGGGCCTCCCCGTGCTTCGTCGTCCCCAAGAAGGTGGCCGGTGAGTGGCGGCTCGTGGTCGACTACCGCGGCCTAAACGCCCAAACGCAGCATGACAGCTATATGCTGCCCCTCATTGAGGACATGCTGCAAAAACAACACCAGCGGAGCATCTTCACGGTGATTGACCTGAAACATGGTTATCATCAGATGCCTCTTGCCGAGGAGTCCCGTGCCTGCACAGCCATGAGCACCCCACTTGGACCTCTCCAGTGGAAGGTGATGCCCATGGGCGTTACCAACGGCAATGCGGCTTTTCAGCGGATGCTGGAGAACCTGCTTGAGCCGGTGCGTCACTGTGCGGACCCCTTCGTGGACGACGTGATCATCGCGTCCGGGGACCCCAGTATGAGCTATGAGGAGCTCCTGGAGGCACATGAGAGGGACGTCACCCGAGTGCTGGACCTTCTGGTTCGGCACAAACTCACGGGCAGCAGTGACAAGGCCACCATTGCGGTAAGCGAGGTGGTCCTCGCTGGCCACGTAGTTGGGAACGGGCAGCGGAAACCCATAACTGGCAAGGTGGCTGCAATTGAGCACTGGGAAAAGCCCAAAACGGTCTCTGAGCCACGGGCGTACTTGGGACTTTGCAACTACTACTCGGGGTATATCAAGATGTATGCCGAGTATGCAGCCCCCATGAGGAACATGCTCAAGGGCAACCGAGAGGACACCAAGAAGGGGTCCAAGAAGTCTCTGGTCTGGAATGCTGGGTCCGACCGTGCCTTTGAGGGGATGAAGCAGGCGCTGCTATCCGCAGTGGGTTTGCACCTCGTGGATCCTGACCCAGGGTTCGTCCTGCGCACGGACGCTTCTGACTACGCCGGTGGCGCTGTGTTGGAACAAGTGCTTGACGATGGGAGGCACGTGCCAGTGGCCTTCTGGAGCCGAGTCCTGGCAGAAGGCCAGAGACGGACGTGGACGCCCCGAGAAAAGGAGGCGTATGCCATCGGAATGGCTCTCAGGAATTAGGCTGGGTACATAGACCTCCATCCCGTCACCATCTGCACCGACCATCAGAGTCTGCAGTCGTGGCACAAAGAGCACGTGGACACTCCCTCTGGTCCTGCCTCCCGACGGGCAAGATGGCATGAGACCTTGGCCAAATTCGACCTCACGGTTGTGTATGTTCCTGGCAAGGACAACACCGTGGCGGACTGTCTCAGTAGGTGGGCCTATCCCGCCAGCAAGGGCATGACGGATGTCTCCGCCCATGGCGATGTGGCTGAGACCACTGAGGCCAAGAGGATCATAGAAATGGAGCGCCTGATGGAGGAGGATGGGGTTAAATGGTTCGTCGTCATGGCTGTGGAATCCCCCGGAACGAGGATGGGCAGAGCGGTCAGAGTACTCGCCCCTGAGGGAGCTGAGTCCGACAAGCACCTCTTCCCTGAATCTTGCCTCCAGGACGACTGGACCGACGACTACGCTAAGTCTGAGGCCTTTGAGGCCGAGTATAGGGCTGTGACCGACCCTGATGACGGGCACAAGTGGCCAAAGGGTCTGACTGAGGAGGATGGCAAGCTCTACCAGAATGGTAAGCTGCTGGTCCCAGAGTCCCGAGTGCTGGAGCTATGTGAGGCTTGGCACCACCACACGATGCACTCAGGGGTCAAAAAGCAAGCCCTGGACATGCAGCGCCGGCTTGTGATCGACCAGATCGCTCTCTACAGCGCCATCAAGAAGGTCAGGAAGGGTTGCTCGGTCTGTCAAGCCTGCAATCCCCATAACCGGAACGTCAAGAAGGAAGCCCAATGGACGCTGGTGCCTGACCAGCCCATGGAGAACGTGGTCATGGACGTCTTCTGCATGCCTGAAGTTCACATAGGCAGGGAGACCTTTGACTGTGTGGTCCTTTTTGTGGACACCACAGCGGCTACGTAGTAGCCGTTCCGGCACGCAAAAACGGGTTGCTTGCCAAGGAAGTGGCAGTCATGATGATTCGTCATTGGCTGACCGTCTTTGACATCCCCCGCACCATTTGCAGTGACCGAGTGCCCCATTTTACTGGTGGCTGGTTCAAGGCCATGTGTTCCCTCATGGGAATACGTCATGCCCAGAGCGTCGCCTATCTTAGCCGGTCTAACGGCCGGGCTGAAGTGGCTGGATGACAGCTGTTCGAGAAGCTACGCAAGATTCACATCACCAATCCACGTCGGAACTGGTTTGAGGAGATGTGGCCCGCTCTGAAGGCCCAACATGACACCCCCACTCCGGGTGGTTTGTCCTCTCACCAGAGTTTGTTCGGCAGGGACCCCCTGGGTTGGGGACTTCCCTTGTCTGGTGATGGTATGGCCATGGACGCCAAGGATTTCTTCGCGCGGCAAGAAGCAACGGTGCGGGACATCGGCCAGCAGCTCGAGAAGGAGCATGCTGAGCGTCAGAAGTCCGCCCCGAGCTGGGCAGCGCAGAAGTTCAGCGTGGGAGACCCGCTGTGGGTGATCAGACCCGCCCTATGGGCACCCACCGCACCAAAACCTGGTTCAAACCCGGAGAGGTTGTCCGCAGGATTGGTGAGGACACCTACCGCATCAAGGTGGGTCACGGATAGTTCCGGGAGTGCCACGAGAGTCAACTCCGTGTGCTGGAACCCGAGCTCCGTGGCCAACATGTGTCCCTGGACTACGCCGCACATGAGGCTGATTCGGACGACGACTACGCGGAGCAGGACGACTATACCATGGAGAAGATCCTGGCCCAGCGTATGTGGATATGTGCATCTGTATGTTGAGTGTTAATGGCCCATCACTGAAGTATGGACCGTTTTTTTCCCCAGAACGAACACCAATACGAAGGCGCTCTGAGTCGCCGTGTACATGCTCTTACATAAGGTCCAGCCTGGACCAGTACCTAAGTACAGATTCTTCTGTTTGAGTGCCCGTGATACCGTGTGCCCTAGTGGCGGTGATGTGCTGAGATACTGATGACGCCAGGCGGGAAGCCCAGTTGCCTGACTACACTCCCAGCGGTCCGCCACTGTCAGTCTCAGTGTGAGCCTACCGACTCGCAGACGCACTTGCAGTCGGGTGGCGACCTCCGGTGTCCTGACCTCGGTCAGTCTGCCTGGGAAACTGGTGGTTTGAGGAGTCGACGCCTCTGCCCAAACTGCATGAGGACTCCCTCATGCATGGCCTTCGTGGTAATGGGGCGAGGGAAAAGACGGCCTTGATGCCCGATCCCTTATGGAGGAGCTCGTTGGGCTTTACCACTCTGGACTCGCGTCGTGGATATGGACATGGTGCGCCCAAGGAAGGACCCGTGGGGACTCTCCCTCAGACTGCGGCCTTGGGAAGCCCTGGGTAGCCTGATGCATCTTTGTGGTTGCTTTCGACCTGTGGGACCACCTCGGTTGTCGTGTGGCGCCTATGTTGGCCGTGTATGCCACTGCCACTGTGGTAGTGACCATCGCAGCCGGCACCCGGTGCGCCTGGTATGGGTTAACGGGTCCAATGAATGCCGAACAATCGCCGCCGAGACCCAGGACTTGATACTTGATACTATACTTGCAGTTACTAACAGCTACAGCACCGTTCCTGTCTTACTGTGGGATTGTACTGGGCACCCTAACCCGCAAATCGGCCTGAAGTGAAGATGTGACACCCCCCCCCCTCAGGGGATGGTCCTGGGTACCCGCTGCCATGCTTGGGTGTTATCGAGCCCCCCTCAGGGTTTGCTCTAAGGAGGGGGGTGAAGCGGTACCCAGAACCTATGGCCCATGGCCCAGAGGCTTGTGAGCTGTCACACCCGTTATGGTCCATGGCCCGGAGGCCTGTGAGCCGTCACACCCGTGCGCAAGCCGTTGACACCGGCTGTCAGAGGGATATCACTGTTCTCTAACCCGCCAAATCTGGAATCTGATTTCTAACCAATCAATCGATGTAGAATTACCATAATTTTATTGTCCTAGGCGATTTTCGGTCGGAAATCGGTGAAATACCCGATTTCTACCGCGATTTCTAATTGTCGTGAAATTGCCGTCTGTTGTCGCCTGTTTGCGCACTTTCGTCGCTTCTCCGTGGCGAGTTTTGTGAGGGATTTTTCTAGATTACCTTTGAGGTTCTAAGAGAACTTAAGGGCTGAATCTAGAGGGTTTTTAATGTACTTTCATCTGGTGTGTTCACCAGAATTTTTCGCCGTTGTGTCTTCGAGAAAATCAGCGCGCAAGCTTTTCCGTCAATCGCTCGAACTCATGGTTCTCAATTACCATGAGTTCGGACGAAACCCTACGTTCCCCCCCCATGCCTTTCATCCATGCCCCTTTCACGTGGGCATATCACTTTGTATAGGGAAGCGGGCAATGGCGATGTTTTAGGCAGCCCATGGGTTTCGCAAATCCAAGTCATGTGCGTGCGCAAACGCTAACTTTGTGGCCTTGTGAGCATGAACGTTAATAACCAAACACAATGCTCACAATACCAAAAGCCCCAGGGCATTTTTTTTTTCGAGCCAACTCAAC
Source organism: Eutreptiella sp. 'Long Island Sound 2002' (assembly GCA_964036045.1). NCBI lineage: Eukaryota > Euglenozoa > Euglenophyceae > Eutreptiales > Eutreptiaceae > Eutreptiella > Eutreptiella sp. 'Long Island Sound 2002'. The sequence goes on from OZ038378.1 coordinate 72,096,410, forward strand.
GATGGCTCCACACAATTCAATGCGTACCAAAACTCTTTTTTCGAAAGAGGGCAAGTTTTGGTCGCAAATTAGGCCAAAATGGCCAAACCCCCGAGGCTCGTACTCAAAGCCTATGGGGAGTTGAGCCTCGAACCAAGGCAATATATAAGGTAGAGACCACGAAGGACATTGTGGATGGCTTGGTTGATTTGTACAACCTTGTCTTCTATTTTCTATAATTTTGCCTTGTGAGCACGCGTGCCATACTGCCTCCTTACTGCCTCTTTGCACACGCGCTCATATGCAAGCACTAATGACACCAGTGGGCGGTGACAATCTGACCATGGTGGGCATATTTGAGGGCACCTACTATAGGCCTACTCCAAAAATGTTTACTCATATTTTTGCTCCTCAACCTCGCAAAGATATGTTCATGCCAATACCGCCGATATATGCACTTTTTCCCATAAATAGTGTGCTTCAAGGATTGAGGTGTTAAAAATGTTTCCATTATGCTTTGAACCTCGACCCTTGTTGCAAAAGGGAAGCAAAGCTTCTGTTTGCATCCATGCAAAAGCCCGAGGCTCCTTTCTCTTGTGGTACGGAGATACGACTTCTCGAGGGACCACTTTTGGGTGAATTTTGGCCGTTTTGCCCAAAATGGCCACAAACTCCTTCTCCCCCTGATTTCACTCCCGAGGTTGCCTGCGCCACTTGACCAAGGGTAAGGGCGATTCGGAGAGGGCACATGAACCCGCATCGGATGGCGTGGTTCCCCATGTGGCCTCTCCTCCCGAAGGGAGAATTGTGAGTCACCCAATTTGGGGTATGTTGCCATTCTGCCCCATTTGTGTGTCATTTTCCCTCCAATGGGGAAAATAGCTAGTGGCGACCATGAGGGTTGGCAAGTGGCATATATTGGGACCTAAATCCCATATGTCTATAGCATCTTTGGTTGAAAGGATCCTCGCCGTGGCCATGGGGATATGGAATCATGAGTGCGGGCCATTTTGGCCAAATTTCGCTGTTTTTGCCATTGTATGCCATATTGGAACAACCATATCTCCATGGGGCACAGAATCTAGCCAGGGGGGAGGGGCGAGTATTGTAGCATATGACCGAGGAATGAACGGCATTGAGTTTTGTATTTGCTCCTCTGGCTCATCCGGAGTTATTCAACTTTTGGTGCGATCCATGATCTCCCTGTTGCACCGCATGCTGCTTCCTGCCCCATCCGCGTGTTCATCCCCTCGATGAACAGCAAGCAGCCAGTGTGACAGCAAGCCATAACCCAGGGCATGGGACCAAAAGGGATATTAAGGGTTGTGAATCAAGGCTTGGCGCGTCAATATCGCCAAGGTTTCCTACCCTGGACGGTCGACCGAGACGGCCAATTTTACCATTTTGGCAGTTGTGGACCGAATTTGGGTTGTCACCACGCCGAGTGGCATGGAGATCTTTGTGAGCCAAGGTCACGGGAGTCTGCGTTGGACTCCCAGTGGATGGCATATGGAATGGCAGATCCGATCTCCAAGCCGGCGTGGAGATATACCATTGGGGGTACCCCGGATTTTGGCTCATTTTGAGCAGCCCAAATGACCCCCTTTTGGGATCCCAATTTCACCCCCCCGCGTGGTCAATTGGCGGCCCCATATCTCTTTGCCCATGAGGATTGCGGACCTAATTACAGACTGTGCACTCAGATATAGGTCCTAGATCATGCCTCTTATCCCGTGAGTCATTGGCCTTGCCCTGGCTGGTGGAGTCATGCGTGGGAATGACGCCAATTTTGGTGACTTTGGCTTCATGACCCCACTTGACGAACCCGTGGTGCCCTGATGCCGGGACCTCAGAGGGAACCAGGTTGGGTGAGGGCTGCAGGGAGTTCGTACGCGAAGGGCATAGGGTCAGTTGCCTCGTCCCTACCTCTGGCAGTTTCGGACGAGGGGTCAATTTTCGAGTTTTCGGAGCTAATATCAGTTTGGGCTGAAACAGCCCATTTTCAGCTACCAACTCCTAGGGGATAATGGCGTGGCCTTCTCTCCGGCCCAAAGGGGAGTTCAGACCTGCTGTCAAGGGATCATAGGTAACCACTGTCGGTTTGCCTTGGAGCCCCTTTGTTCCCAGGAACTCGCCTGTGGCTGGGCGGGACACCCTCCCCTATTGGCAGGGTTTCAGGGTCCGGACTGAGTAGGGCATGGGTTGTGTTTGAGCCCCCGCCCTCGCCAGCCACTGGGAGGGTCGGACCTGGGATTGGGATATGAATTGGGATTGAGTGTCTATTGTTCTGTGATGCCCTTACTCCAGTCCAGTCTTAACCCCATGTGTACATATCCTGATGTGTTGCTGTACATACTTTTGTTCCCTTGTTTCAGAGTGGCAAGGATCCTGAAACGCTTTGTCACATGACACAAGCGTGATGATGCCCCTGTGAGCGCAGTGCTTTGCCTGCCTGCTTGCTTGTGCGTGTCCACCGCAGCGTCCCGTGGCCAGGCCACCCACGGGAACGCGTCACTGGTTGGGCTCCGCCAGGCTAGGCGGTGCCGGGTCGCTTCTTGGGTGAGAGATGGGCTTTGGGGCGCTGTGGTGGTGTCTTGGAGGCCTGCGGATGGAGATTGGGGGCGCGTGCGGGGCGCGGAGTGGGTTAGCGGACATTTGGGTCATGTACGGCATTGAAATGGATGAGACGCTGCATGTGTTCCCTGGGGTGGGGTCGGTGACTTGCTCCGCGTGTGTTAACAGGAGGTGTTTGCGGTGTACCATTTGGGCCGCTGCTCTGCGGACTGCTTCTAGCTGGAGGTGCGCTGCTGCCTCCATGGGGCTTTCCATGAGTTTGGTGGGGTGTCGGTGCAGGGCCTGTGTCACCGCCCCTCTCATGGTGGCTTCTTTGACCAGGGGATCCCGGAAGAGGTGTTCGGTGGCCTGGTGTGCGTGGCTGTGGGTTGGCCATCCTTCGTGTTGTTGTAGGGTTTCCGCCGGAGACCAGCCCAATAGCGTGTCCCTGCCTGTATGGAGGGGGCATTTCTTGAAGTCTTCCCAGTCCTCCGGGGTGGTGTGGTCGCATCGGCAACGGGTGTGTTCTTCCAGGACGTGGATGTGCTTGCGGGCGAGCCATCTGGCGACCCTGGTGAGGAATGGTATTTGCTCCCTGAGGAGCTGGATGCGTCGTTTTTGGAGGTGAGCAGGGGCGTTTGCCGGGTGCAGTGCTGAGAGGTAGAGGGGGATTTGCAGTCTGTCCTGGAGCTCCTGGATGTGCGCCCGGCTGCTTGCGTCGCCGAGCACGCGGGCGAGATGTTGGATGGGGTTGGGGTAGTGGTATGCTCTGTCGTGGGAGGAATAGGGGGCGTCCTCTGGTACCAGTCCGGGGTCTGATGGGGCTCGGGTACGGGGGGTATGTGTTGGAGGTGTGTGTGGTTTCGGCCGAAGTCAGGGAGCTGGAGGTTTGGTAGGTGCGTTGTGCGCTGGTGTACTGCCTGGTTGTCGACCTTACCATTTCCGTATTGGTGTCTGTGGGACTCTTGTTTCACGATGTGGAGTTGGACGTAGGGGGGAAGGGTGCGAAGGGCTTTCCAGAGCAGCACTGCCTGGGTGCCGAGGCTCGTCGCGGTGGCTTTGTGAAGTGGTTGCCTTGCTATGCGGAGGAGCAGGTGTGTGTCGACAGTGGAGTCTACCACGAACCAGACCCCGACGATGTGCGGGAGGTGGGCGGGTAGGTGGGACGCGATCTCGGCAATGGCGTCGGCCATGGCCCCTAGCTTCCCGTGGGAGGAGGCTCCGTAGGTGGTGTGGCCCGTGTGGTGGTCCATGTGGTAGTGTCCCCCGGTGTGGGTTAGCTGCAGGGTGGCCCCCCCGGTGATGGGCGTGAGGGCGGCTATGCCTGAGGCGTCGGTGAAGAAGAGCCGGTCCGCCGGTGATGGTTGTGGGAGGTGGCATGGGTTCATGGGCAGGTAGGTATATATGGCGAGGCCCGTGGTGAGGTGGGCTACTGGGGTTGTGGGCTGCAGGATGGGGGTGGCGTACACCCCTATTCCTTTGGAGATGATGTGTTTCGCTTGGCGGGACATGGCTATGAGTCTCTGCTCCGGCTGTCCTTGTGTGAGGTAGGAGTAGATGTAGTTGAGGATGTAGGCTGTGTCTGGGTTCAGGTCGTGGCATGTGAGGGTTTGTGTTCGGTGCTCCGGTGTGTGGCAGGAGTGGTGGAGCGGATAGTAGGGGTGCTCGTGCTTGCCCGTTCTGCCTGGTTCATACATCCTGTAACGGCTGGCGACCCCTGCCGGGTCGGGGTGGGGCCAGGTGGGTGTAGTGGTGAAGAGCCATTTGGGTGCGTGGTCGGGGTTCTACGCTACCGTGGGGTTGGTGTCGGTGCGGTCGAACCTTGGGGCTACCCATGCGTAGGCCTGTGGTGGTAGGTGAGTTGTGGGGTGGGTGTGGTGGCGTGCTATGAGGTGTAGTACGGGCCATGGTGTGGTTGGTGCCTCGGGGTCACAGGCCCAACATGTGCGTGGCATGCTCTGGGAGTCATGGGGGACCCGTAGTAGGTCTTGGGCGGTCATGTGGTGTTTCGGTATGCGCCATTTTGCCCCGTGGTGGATCACGGCGGTCTGCGTGGGTTTGACTTCATTCCGGGCCAGTAGTAGGGTTAGTGGTGGAACTGCGCCCGTCACCGGGGGGACGGGTTCGTGTTTCAAGCCGGTGGGTGCGTAGGGTGGTGTCGCTGGGATGGGTCGGGGATGTTGCTCTTTCAAATCTCGCCAGGCTGCTTGCATGTCTTTGCTTCCCGGCAGACTGTGTCCCGCTGCTCCTGCCGTCTGCGTGAGGTACTGGTGGAAGAGGCGGGATTGAGGACATTGGGGAAGCTGTAGAAAGGGGGTGTGGTGTGCCCCGCTGTGGTGCCGGACCCGCATTTGGGGGAGGGTGACGTATACTACGGTGATGGAGGCCCCGACAAGGTCTATGGTGTGGATGGTGCCCTTGGGGTGATGGTGGAGGTCCCCGCAGAGGACCGCTAGAGGCCCCGAATTACGACCCATTCCCAAGCATCAATGAAGAATATTCGGACCAAATGGAGGACTTACTGAGTGAAGTCGATCTCGAAGATTCAGTCATCAGAGGTGTACAAAATTGTACCATGTCGTGTCTGGCCCTACATGCTATGCAAGAGTATGGCTTGACCATGCAAGTCGAGGAGGACAAGGCAAGAATTGCCAACCCATGTGGACGGCCGATCTCGAAGGAAGACTTACGCTCCTTGAAGGAGGACATTGAGCTCCGGATCTTCCAGATATCTGAGGAACAACAAAGGCTAGAGCTCAAGGACAGATGGAAGAGCCATTACAACGAGTTCACGAGCAGGAGCGCTGATGAAGACGAAACAGATTTGCTTTGTTAATATCTGGATGACGACCGATTTCTTGTTGATGGCGATGACGCTTACCTGGACGTCACAGCCCTACTCAGTGAGTGTTACTCCGTATCCAGGGACGAGTATGGGAAATCCTTTTTGGCAGCCGCAGATGATTTCGAGAAGAAGATCAAAAGTTTGCCCTCCAAAATTAAGGAAGTCCTACGCCGGAGGAACGATGCTTTTGGACCGTTGATGGCACATGGTTCATGTGAGAAGTTGGTTACCATGGACTTGGAATTGTTGGATAAACACAAAAATACCCCAGTGCGTTCAAAGCCATTTCCAGCTAGCAAGGCCGACAGTGAGGAAACAATCTGTCAGATCACTGAATGCATTGCAGCCGACCTCGCTGAGAAATATGAGCAAGCAGAGTGTCCAAAGCACGGCTCTCCCTGTTTTTTGGTTGACAAACCAGGGAGCAACGCCAAAAGGTTGATTGTCCACTATGGGAAGTTGAATGAGCTCACCAAGAAACATTCAGGGAGTCCACCAAGTTTGGAACAAGCGCTGGAAAGAGCCGCACATTGCCGTTACAAGTCTAAATTGGTGAAGTGCAGTGGTTTGTGGCAAGTTGAGTTAACAAAAAGGGCGCGGGATCTACCAGCATTTATTGCTCCTAATGGTCAACTGTTCGAATGGAAAGTTATGCTGTTTTCGTTGACGAACGCTCCGGCAACTTTCCAGCAGCTCAAAAACCAGGTCGTGGCCCGTATGAAGCTGAAACCGACGGTGCAAGCACTACTGAAAAAGGGGGCAGTCATCGAGGTCTATACAGACGATGTCTTTTTAGGGACCGATGACGCTGATGATCACTTACGTTTGGTGGAAGAATTTTTGCGCAGTTGTGAGGAATGCAATACCCGCGTGAAGTTGGAAAAATGCGAGTTCATGCAGGAGGAAATTGAGTATTTGGGTTTCCAAGTGGACTGAAGATGCTGGAGACCTGTGAAGGATAAAGTGGCCCCAACTTTGAAGGCGACCATCCGTGATGACAAGACCCGTGGCGTCAAAGACATCAAAGGTTTCCTGGGATCCTGTAATTTTTACAGGAGACACATCCCCACTCACTGACTTGACCAAGAAAACTGTACCTTGGAAGTGGACTCCTCAGCATGAAGCTTAGTTTCAGGAGATCAAGGAAAAACTGGGTTCTTTGAGCTTGTTGGGCACACCTGCACCTGACGGCGAGTTCGTGGTCATCACTGATGTGTCTCTGGTGGGAGGCGGTGGTACTCTTCTGCAGTGGCAACAAATTCCAGGAGCAGCTTCAAAAAAAATAGCGGATGAATTGCGGACAGTCGGAGTGAATCGTGACGGTTTCACTCAAGCACAACTACGACCCGCAGGAATTCCATCTCGTACCCATTGGCCACTGCAATTGGAAATGGTCCTCAACCCGAGCAACCTACGTGAAGTGCTGTCAGGAATTTTGCTTATTTCTGGACAAAGCCGACTGTTTGGCAGCAGTTCCGTAGTGTGGCTATCTGATCAGGAGTCCACCGCGACGTTTCTCAGGGGAGCCCCTCCTGAAAACCGAAAGCTCAGGCATTGGTGGACGTTTCTCGTGCAGCTGAAGCTCAATATCTACAGGGTACCGGGTCTGATAAACGAGTTATGTGATTGGCTATCACATGAGAATTTCGACAAGAAAATTTCTGCAAGCTCTGAGTCTCTCTCTGGAGAGGCTTTTCAGAAGATGGATGTCCATTTGGACCTCAACATGACCAAAGCTGAATTACTCAGTTCTCTACGCAAGTCTGACTTTGTCGAGAAGTATGCAGATACTTTAAAAGCCCTTGGTGATGGATCTTATGCACTGGTAGTCAAGGAGCTTTGGTCGTTATCTTGAAGTGGGATTCTGCAGAAGTGAAGCGGTACCCAGAACCCCATTGCTAGGTTACGGCATACAACCGGTCTCCGGTCCACTAACCCCATGTACGGAAGGGAAGACGCCCGTTGACGCTCCGTTCCGTGCCGTAAAGCCCCGCATCGGCAACCGATGCACCGCCAGCGGAGATTTGTGTATCAGAATATCAGGAATCAACAGGGTTTTATTTTCATATTGTTTCCGTCAATTTTTACGCTTCCGCTCTGATACTCACTATTTTGACTGCTGGCGGTTGGATCGCGACTTTACCGTAACCGCCAATTTAACTGTTTATAATGGAAATTTTAACGCAATCCGTCACGAAGGCTCCAAAGCCTTCAGGAACTGCATGGACGCTTCCGCAATTTTCACATCTTACACTCGCAACCTTAATCCGAATTTTTCAGGATGTCGAAATCGGATTTTCGACTTCGACATCCCCGCACTTGATTTGACCTCTTTCGAGTGGACCTACGTGCTCCCCTATGCACGAATCAACTTTCCTTTTATCTTGCCCTCCATTTGACTCAGAGATATGGGCAAAACAAAGTTGATTCGTGAGGCCACTTGTGAGGGTCATATCTCGTGCCGCTTGCGAAAATTGACGATAAGGAAACGTGGGATGTATTCACAATACTCTCGACGTAATTTAGGAAGCATTATATGCCTTGCGTTTCCACACGTGCGTGCTAGTGTAATGGATCATGGTCAAGAGGGTAGAGTTTGCGTTATAACTCTTTGGCCATGACATTGCGTGCGTTAGGATAACTTTCGAGTGTAGCGCGCAAGTGTTGGTGTGGCATAGGAACTCTCCTTGAGTTCCTATGAGCGATTGACACAAAGTTATGCCCTTGAAGGGGCATGACATATCGTGGGGGGAGCTACCTTTTGCGGCAATATGTGGTATGTGCCATGTGTTGTGTTGCGTGCCCATTTGGCGGGTCCATCGCTCCAAGACAAACCCGCCAATGGACCTCATATTGTGCAAGCCCCTTCTCCATACTCCCTACATTCAATTGCAAGCCTAACCTTCGTGAAGGGAAGCTTGTGTGGTGATCCCGAAGCGATGCGTTGGGGGCAAGGTGTGTGTTTTGCAATTTTCCATATTTTCATGTGCCCACTTGGGAAGTAGCGCTCGTAACCTTTCAAGGCGCCCCAAGTGGAGCACATAGGTGGGATCGGAGGTAATTGGTGTCAAGTCATTGTGTTTAGAAGGATCAGTTGATTGCACGATCCAAGCCAAAGATATTATAATATAAATGTGCGCCTTTCAAGGTACTTTGGTTTGTCTTTGTGCCAAATGTGCCGTTTTTGGCCCGTCATGATGTCAAGTGGCGACCTTGTATCTCAACGTTGCGCTCAATTGACATCATGACTCAAGTATGTTATGAAGGTACATACTTCGGTGCCCAACATATCTTGGACCCGGCGAATAACTCCTCTTAGGCTTGGCATACCGTGGCCACCATGTTGGCGATTTGGGACTATCCCAAATCATGGGCTCACTTGGCGACCCTGCCATTCCCAATACCGGAGGAGTTGGGCGACGCCCAAAGGATATGTTGGATACATATGACTTGATACCAATCCTATGGCACAATCCGGTCCGAGTCGGGCATGTGCCTCATTTGCCCCAACCATGAGTGTGCGCATTTTTGGCCATTTTGAGCAATTTTCCATTTTTGCTGCCCGCCGTGCACTATGTTCTAACCCTCGTGCACGCCGGACGCATGGACCAATGGACCATATATGACATGGGTGTTATGGGTAATGGTCCCCATGGTCCACACACCACGTGGGCGAAGCGGAGCAACCTTCGTTAAGGCGCTAGCCCCAAGTGAGTGTGGGCAAATTTGTCATTTTGGCATTTGTGGACCCAATTGGGATCGTCACCACGCCGAGTGGCATGGAGATCTTTGGGAGCCAAGGGCATGGGAGTCTCTGTTGGATTCCCGGTGGATCGGGTATGGAATGGCAGATCCGATCTCCAAGCCGGCGTGGAGATATACTATTGGGAGCACACCGAATTTTGGCTCATTTCAAGCAGCCAAAATGACCCCATTTTGGGACCCCAATTTCCCCCTTCCGTGTGGTCAATTGGCGGCCCCATTCCTCTAGACCCATAGGGAGCCCGGACCTAAATTCAAGTTGTACACTCAGATGAAAGTCCTGGGTCCTGCCTCCTACCCTGTGAGCCATTGGCCTTACCTTGGCCGGGCGAGCCAGGCGTGGGAATGACGCCAATTTTGGTGATTTTGGCATCATGACCCCACATGACTCATCCGTGTTGCCCTGATGCCGGATCCTCAGAGGGAACCAGGCTGGGTGAGGGCTCCAGGGAGTTCGTACTCGAAGGGCATAGGGTCAGTTGCCTCGTCCCTACCTCTGGCGGGTCCGGACGAGGGGTCAATTTTGGGGATTTTTGAGTTAATTTCAGTTTGGGCTGAAACAGCCCATTTTCAGCTACCAACTCCTGGGTGATAATGGCGGGGCCATATCTCTCGCTCAGAGAGGAGTTGGGACCTGCTGTTAAGGGAGCATGGGAGGCCTCTGTCGGTTGGCCTTGGACCCGCTGGGTTGCCAGGAACTCGCCTCTGGCTTGGCGGGACATCTCTCCCATTGGCAGGGTTTCAGGGTCCGGACTGAGCAGGGCATGGGTTGTGTTTGAGCCCCCACCCCCACCAGCCACTGAGAGGGTCGGACCTGGGATTGGGATATGAGTTAGGACTGAGTGTCCATTGTCCTGTGATGCCCTTACCCCAGTCCAGTCTTAACCCCATGTGTACATATCCTGATGTGTTGTTGTACATACTTTTGTTCCCTCTTTGCAGAGTGGCAAGGATTCTGAAACGCTTTGTCACATGACATGAGCGCATTGATGCCCCTGTGAGCGTAGTGCTTTGCCTGCCTGCTCACTTGCGTGTGTCCCGCAGCGTCCCGTGGCCGGCCCCCCACGGGAACGCGTCAAAAGCGTTTCACCGCCGCGGGGTTACCCAACCCTCGCGTGCCACTCGGGGCCACCAACCCTGAGCAGCGCGTCGCAGCAGCTCGCAGCTCGCAGCTCGCAGCGCAGCGCAGCAGCTCGCAGCGCAGCGCAGCGGCTCGCAGCGCCGCCCAGCGACAGCGCCGAGTTCGTCACGGAGCCCGCAGCGCCAACCAGAGCATCGCCCTGACCGCGCAGCGACCGTGAAAGAGGTGCACAGACCAGGACTCCTGCATCAGCCCCATCGGCCGACCCGGAGTCCCATCGGCCGACCAGCAAGGCCGCGTCAACCACCTCCACAACCACCGGCTGACCAGCACCAGCCGCACACCCAGCCCAGTGCTGCAGCACCCGCCTCAACAACCACCACCAGTTCGTTGAGTTGAACGAGTGCATACCAAGGACCTCAAGACCAACTACGCCCCCGCTGCCATGGTGAATTGGCAGGAAGCGGGCAGGTTGTGGCCGCGGCCCCACCCCCATGCGGCACGCCTGCTGCGTGGGTTGGTCTGGGACCAGCACTACCGCCACAGCCACCCCCAGTGTGAGGGCGGCATGCCCGGGAGCTTCGAGCTCCGCGAGGACATGGGGGAGGACCGCCTGCGGGCAGTGGAGGAGTGGCTGCGGGCGGAAGGCTACGAGTGGCGCTTCCGCCGCAAGCGCTGGCGGACCTGGACCCGGTCGGACAGGCCCGGCGAAGGGCTGCGCCCCGACGGGATCGAGGAGGACGAGACCCCAAACGAGTACCCGTCGGGGGCCTCGATCAATGTCTCCCTGTGGGACATGATCGAGAAGAGCTTCCCGGAACCGGGGAGCGAGCGCAGGCTGCAGGGCAGCAGCAGCGCGTCTCCGGGGAAGGAGAGGCGGTCCGCCGGGGACAGGAAGCGGGAGCGGAAGTGGCGGGAGTACCAGGAGTCCCTGGCCGCGGAAGCCGCCCAAGGCGCCAAGGGCGGAACCCCAGCCCCCAGTCCCCAACGGGCCAATGGTGGTCATCACCCCGGCCACGCCACCCTGGGTGACTTCATGGAAGTCGCCAAGCAGACGAGGGCCACGCCCTGTCAGCTGCTCCTGAGGCCCCAGCGGGCCCCAGCAGGCCCCAGCAGCGACGTGGAGTCGGCCCACCGCCGGAGGATGCCAGCCGACCAGGCCAGCTCCAGCAGCAGCGCCGCTCCCGCCCAAAGGGACGTGGCGCGCGCCTGTGAGCGCGTCTGTGGGGCGCCCTGCAACCTTCGGGTTGCCCGGCAACGGGCCACGCAGCAAAACGCTGCCGTGGAGGGCGCCGTCGGCATCGCCCAAGAGGAGGCCACGGAGTGGGGCAGAGGCATGGACTACCACGCCTTGAAAGTGGCAGCCATCGCGGCCGGTCTCACGGCTGCGGCCGCCCATGAGGCAGTGGCTGCCCGGATCAGGGCAACCGACGAGGAAGCCCGCCGGACGCAGGAGGCCATTGCCTGCAAGGAGGCCGAGCTGAAGGCGCTGGAAGAGGCGCTTGCCCAAGAGAGGGCAAAGAAGGAGGCGGAGGAAAGGGCCCACGCCGAAGCAACAGCTAGGGCCCAGGAGGACGCCGCCAAGAAGGAAGCCATCGAGGCCGCGCGACGGAAGGTCGCTGAGGAGAAGGCCAAGACGGAGGCGGAGCTGGCAGCGTTGGAAGCGCAGAAGGTGCGGCTGCAGCAGGCCCGGGAAGCCGAGGCGGCTCGTGCTCGGGAGGAGGCCGAAGCGCGAGCTGCCGCAGCCACCGCCGCCGCAATGGAGGAGGCAGAGGCCAAACTCCGCCACGAGACTCCCCGGGGAGGATCACGAGTGGAGACCCTTCGAAAGCTTTTCGAAGGGGACGCCTCCTCCAGGATGACGCTGGATGAGGCGGACACGGGCAGCAGTGGGAGCAGTGGCCACACCGCCGATCGACGGAGGAAGGGCAAGGGGAAGACACCAGAGAGGCCGCGGACGCCAGCGGGTGGACACCCCGACGACAGTGACCCCTTCTTCACCGCCAGTGACGGGGATGAACGAGGCCGCCGACATCGCCAAGTGGTGGCTTGGACGGGCGGAGGAGGCGGAGACGTCCCCATGGAACCGGAAGGTGGAGATGAGGATCTCCCTCCTCCCTACCGGAGCTCGGAGCCTTCCGAGACCGAGACGCCCAGGTGGGGCGACATGGGCGAGGATGACGACATGGACTTCGGCATCACGAAGAGACGCCCATCCTCGGACCCACCGAGGCGACCCGGCGGAGACCCACCGGGACCCCCTGGCGGAGGACCATCAGGACCCCCTGGAGGACGCCCACCAAGTGGACCCCCTGGAGGCGGACCACCAGGCGGGGGAGGACCCCCTGGACCGGGCGGACCCGGCAGAGGCCCTCCTGGAGGACCCCCTGGGGACCCCGACGACCCACCAGGGAACGGCGACCCGGATACCACCTGGCGGTGGATTGTCTACCTCCGCAGGAGAGTCCAGTTGCTCGAGCTGGAGGTAGACACGGGCAAGGGCAAGATGGCTCGCATCTCCAGGGTCGCCGCGCGCGCGCAGAAGGAGCTGGACATCGCCAGGGCCGAGACCAAGTCGCTGACCAACGTCGTAAGCGGCCTGCAGGAGAGGCTGGACGCGCTGGAAGCCGGTGGGAGCGTCGGCAGCGACCACCCACCCCTGGAGTCTGGCTCGTCGGACGACGGCTGGGGACCCGGACCAGGTCCAGGCAGACCCCACGCCCCCGGCGGAGCCCCCAGGAGTCGCCCCAGCGCCAGTGCCCCCTCTCTCACCGCCCCCTCTCACCACAGCGCGGGCAACCGCAACGAGCGCGTGCCGCCCGGCAGTGGCAGTGAGGAATGGCGTGATGAGTGGCTCAGCGCGGAGTACCGCAACCGCCGTGCTCCACCGCGGACGCCTGTACGCCCCCGACGCCCGGCACCAGCCCCGGTGCCAATCCCAATGGCTGGAGGACGTTATGGTGGACTCAGGGACGAGGTCCCCAGAGGAGACGTGGAGTGGGATGTCGGCGAAGGTGAGGACCTGGACCTGGACCTGGAGGAGTTCGACATCAGCCCGCCGCGTGGTGTACGACGGGAGGCCGCTGAACGCAGCCGCCGGCGCCGTGATGAGGATGCGTACATGGATGCAGTACGGCGTGAACATTTTGGTTCAGCGTACGTGGAGGAATTGCGGCGTAGCCACAGGGGTTCCATGGAGGAGATGGACGTGGCGGCCGTGGGAGTCCGTGGGCGAGGCCGATGGGAACCTCGGTCGACCTCGCGGCCGGCGTTCATGGTCTCTAAGGCCGCGGATGCCGCCGTGTGGGAAGACTTGAAGGACCTCAAGCCCCCCATGTACGACGGCAACCCCCTCAACCTCGACCGCTTCTTGGAGAAGCTGGACGATTGGGGGCTGACCGTCACTGAAGACCTGCCTCCCGCTGATGCGGAGAAGTATGTCTTCAAACGGTTCAGGTACCGCCTGCCGGAAGTGCTCGGAGAGCTATACTTCATGGCGACCAAGGAGGGGAAAATCAAGACCCTCAAGGAAGCCAAGAAGTGGCTCAACGAGCAGGAGCGGGTGGACGCTCCGCAGGTGGCGGCCAAGCGCTGGAAGTCCATCAAGCTTGAGCATGATGGACGGGAGATCCGCCTACGAGAGTGGCGAGACTTCCGAGGGAAATACACCCTCTTCCGCCGCAACGTGGAGGATTGGAACGAGGGTGACGAGCAGGCTCGCCTGCTCTCCATGCTGCCGGAAGCATGGATCAAGAGGGTCACCAAGGAGGAATCCAAGCGGGCCAAGTCGAACCACACGGTCAAGATGATGCTCCCCAAAGAGTATCATACGAACGTGGTGGCTTGGGCGAAGAAGAACGTGGCCCGGGATGTCAAACGGCACTCCCTGCGGAACGCTCTTCTCATCACCGTCTCGGGCGATTGCGAGAAGACCGCGATGTGGCGCCTTGACGATTGTGAGTTGAGCGGCCAGACCATCCGTCTGCAGCCCATCCCGGCCCCGGATGAGCTGCGACGAGATCCTGGAGTGGGTTGGCGAGGAAGTACTCAAGGAGTACCGAAACCTCCACCACACCCGCGGGTTGAGGCCCGGCGACCGCGACGTCAACTACGTTGGCGAGGGACCTGGCGGGGAAGATGCCATGGACCCAGCGGGAGCCGGCGGCGATGAGACTCTCGTCGACGATGACGACCACGATGAGCCTGCCGAGGTGGCCGTTTGTGCCTTCGTGGCCAGGAACCTGAGCGCGGGGAGCAAGACCGGAAACTGGAAGCCCCTGCAGCAGGGTTGGAGGAAGCAGGAGAAGAGGGACCCTCGCCGCATTGGCGACCCTCCGCTGTCCTTTGGGGAGTTCATACGAGCTCACCCGCAGGGCTGTTTCGTGTGTTATGGGAGGAAGAAAGGCTTCAACCATGACCACCGAACATGCCCCGTCCACAAGGCCGACACGGAGGCTTACAAGAAGGCGCACGGGTCGAAGAAGCGTGCGCCCGCGGGTATCCGGGAAGCCAAGATGGAGGTGGACAAGGACGAGCTGGCCAAGCTGATGTCGTCGATGGGGACCGAGTTGGCCAAGGAGATCCAGGAGATCAAGAGGAACTGGGTCCCCAGGTCGGACAACAAGAACAAGGAGAACAACCAGAATGACCAGAACAAGGACAAGGACAAGAACAAGGGTAAGAAAGGGGAAAGGAAGAAGGGCATCAACGAGGTTGATGCGGAGGAGAACACCCCTTCCTCCACAACCGACGCCCCCTAGCGGAGCCCCTGCAGCCAAGGGCCCCAGCTAGGGCGGTCGCAGGATGGTGACGTGGGAAGCGCCGAACCACCCCAGTCGGGAGTCGATAAGCACAAGGGGACTGCCGCGGGCGCAAGGCCCGGTCCGGCGCCCAGTCGCGGAGGCGGGGTGAGGGCAAGTGAAGGCAGGAACCCTTGCACCCGTCCGTCCTTCGCGACCAAGAATGTGTTTGATGTACTACAGGATCTATCCGGAGTATCGGAGGATCACCCGGACCGCAGCTGCATGCTGCAGATGGGCAGCCTGAGCCCATTGTCCACGACCTGCACCAGTCGCTTGTGGAGCTTCTGGAACGGCCGGAGATCCTGAGTTTGCACGCCGTGCGCCGTGTCGGTCGCGAGCGGCAGTTGCATCTTAAGGTCCGTGCCCTATGCGGGGAAGTGGAAAAGGTTTTCGACGTGTTGGTCGACACGGGAGCTCAAGTCAGCTTGGTCAAGGCTGGCCTACTTCCACCAGAGTGTCTGACCGACAGTCGGAAGCCTGTCAGGCTGAAGGTGGCGAACGGCCAGTACATGGTGGGAGGCACGAAGGAAGCGGCCATTGGGCTGCAGTTCGTGAACCATCGTGAGCTGAGCCGCCCAGACCTCGGCAAGGAAATCCTCCTGCACGGTCGCTTCTACGAGGCCGAGATGGACTGGGACATGATCGTCGGGTACGACTTCATGATGGAGACGGACTCCGGCGTCCTCCCGGCCCAGGCCTCCATGACCCTGTACCAGGACGACCAGCTCTCGTGGCTTTCGTCACCTGAACACCATGTGGAATGCCAATGGATCCACCCCGAACGCAATCAGCTCGAAGTGGCCGCGCTGGACACTGAGCCCACTGGGCCAGCAAACCAGGAGTACGGCGTAAGGCCGGAAGTGGCGAACCGAGTGGTCACGAACCTGGGAGCGTCGGATCTGGCCCTGGATGCGTTCTCTTCAGGAACCTCCGCCCATCTGCGGGTGTGTGAGAAGTACTGGAGCGCACAGGACTCCGCGTGGAAGAAGCACTGGGGTCCGCATCAGGGATTGATGTGGATCCATTGCCCCCGTTGGGACATTCCAAGAGCGATAGCGAAGATTCGCAAGGACCGCTCCAAGGCAGTGCTGGTTGTTCCTATGGGATGCACCGAGGAGGAAAGTACCCGACATTGGGTAGCCTCATTGACCAACATGACCTTAAACAAGGTCGTCCTACCGGCTGGAGAGAGTGTCTATCAGGACGCTAAGGGACAGCCCATGCCACCCCAGAGATGGCCAACGGAATTCCACTATGTGGATGGGGGCCTTGATCAGGCCGACACCACGGACTTCGTGTGTGTCAACCGCATCATAGCGGAGCCTTGGAGGCAATGCTTTGCGGTTCCCCCTGTTGACATCGAAGAATCGGAATCGGAAGACCCCCTCACTGAAGAGGAATGGGATCTGGTTCAGGGGTATATGGATCAGCCCTTTCACGACTGGGGAAACCAGCGTGAGGGCAAAGGCCAGGACAAAGCCTGGTGGGAAGTGGACTCAATCGTCTCCGGTTCCTATGACGGGAATACCTTCGTACAGAGGGTGCTGGATCACATGTTCAGCCAAGACGGGCCGCCTGGCGGTAACCCACCCACCGTCGGCGATCTGTTCCGAGGCAAGACCAGGGATGGCCCTTTGGGCCACCTGGGAAGACCACATGAGCCGAAAGCGACAGGGGTCGCTACCCCTCAAGTAAGCTCCGTGGTTCAAGTGCCTGGAAAAGCCAAGGCGGAGTCCGATGATTGCCCCAAGATCCAGGCATTGAGGGCCAGGCTGAAGCAGAAGTATGGTGATACCTTCTTCAGCGGCAAGCCTGTGTTTCCCCCACCGGTGCGTGGACCGTATGGCGAGGCCAAGATACGACTGAAGCAGGACCCCCGTGTGTATCGACACCGGGAGTTTGCCCTGAGGGGCTAGAGGAAAGAGGCCATGGAGAAGATCCTCCGTGACTTCATCCAGAGAGGCTGGCTCGAGCCGTGCCACTCCGAATGGGCCTCTCCCTGCTTCGTCGTCCCCAAGAAGGTTGCCGGTGAGTGGCGGCTCGTGGTCGACTACCGCGGCCTGAACGCCCAAACGCAGCATGATAGCTATACGCTTCCCCTCATTGAGGACATGCTGCAAAAACAACACCGGCGGAGGATCTTCACGGTAATTGACCTGAAACATGGTTATCATAAGATGCCTCTCGCCGAGGAGTCCCGTGCCTGCACAGCCATGAGCACTCCACTTGGACCTCTCCAGTGGAAGGTGATGCCCATGGGCGTTACCAACGGCAATGCGGCTTTTCAGCGGATGCTGGAGAAACTGCTTGAGCCGGTGCGTGACTGTGCGGACCCCTTTGTGGACGACGTGATCATCGCGTCCGGGGACCCCAGTATGAGCTACGAGGAGCTCCTGGAGGCACACGAGAGGGACGTCACTCGAGTGCTGGACCTTCTGGTTCGGCACAAACTCACGGGCAGCAGTGACAAGGCCACGATTGCTGTAAGCGAGGTGTTCTTCGCGGGCCACGTAGTCGGGAACGGGCAGCGAAAGCCCATACCTGGCAAGGTGGCTGCGATCGAGCACTGGGAAAAGCCCAAAACGGTCTCTGAGCTACGGGCGTATCTGGGGTTCTGCAATTACTACTCGGGGTATATCAAAATGTATGCCGAGTATGCAGCCCCCATGACGACCATGCTCAAGGGCAACCGAGAGGAGACCAAGAAGGGGTCCAAGAAGGCTCTGGTCTGGACGGCTGAGTCCGACCGTGCCTTTGAGGGGATGAAGCAGGCGCTGCTATCCGCAGTGGGTCTGCACCTCGTGGATCCCGACCGAGGGTTCGTCCTGCGCACCGACGCTTCTGACTACGCCATTGGCGCTGTGTTGGAGCAAGTGCTTGACGACGGGAGGCACGTGCCCGTGGCCTTCTGGAGCCGAGTCCTGGCGGAAGGCCAGAGACGGACGTGGACGCCCCGTGAAAAGGAGGCGTATGCCATCGTCATGGCTCTCAGGAAATGGGCTGGGTACATAGCCCTCCATCCCGTCACCGTCTGCACCGACCATCAGAGTCTGCAGTCGTGGCACAAGGAGCACGTGGACACCCCCTCAGGTCCCGCCTCCCGACGGGCAAGATGGCACGAGACCTTGGCCAAGTTCGACCTTACGGTTGTTTATATTCCTGGAAAGGATAACACCGTGGCGGACTGTCTCAGCAGGTGGGCCTATCCCGCCAGCAAGGGCATGCAGGATATCTCTGCCCATGGCGATGAGGCTCAGACCGCTGAAGCCAAGAGGATCATCGAAATGGAGCGCCTGATGGAGGAGGAGGGTGCCAAATGCTTCGTCGTCATGGCCGCGGATGCCCTCCTCGCAACGAGGGTGAGCAGAGCGGTCAGAGTACTCGCCCCTGAGGGGTCTGAGTCCGACAAGCACCTCTTCCCGGAGTCTTGCCTCCAGGACGACTGGACCGACGATTACGCCAAGTCTGAGGCCTTTGCGGCCGAGTATAGGGCTGTGACCGACCCTGATGACGGGCAGAAGTGGCCAAAGGGGCTGACCGAGGAAGATGGCAAGCTCTACCGGAATGGTAAGCTGCTAGTACCGGAGTCCCGGGTGCTCGAGCTTTGCGAGGCTTGGCACCACCACATGCTGCACCCAGGGGTCAAGAAGCAAGCCCTTGACATGCAGCGCCGGTTCGAGATCGACCATATCGTTCTCTACACCACCATCAAGAAGGTCAGGAAGGGTTGTTCGGTCTGTCAGGCCTGCAATCCCGATAACCGGAACGTCAAGGGGGAACCCCAATGGACGCCGGTTCCTGACCAGCCCATGGAGAGCATGGCCATGGACGTCTTCTCCATGCCCGAAGTGCACATTGGCAAGGAGACCTTTGACTGTGTGGTTCTCTGTGTGGACCGCCACAGCGGCTACGTTGTAGCCGTTCCGGCACGCAAAAAGGGGTTGCTTGCCAGAGAAGTGGCAGTCATGATGATTCGTCATTGGCTGACCGTCTTTGACATCCCCCGCACCATTTGCAGTGACCGAGGGCCCCAGTTTACTGGTGGCTGGTTCAAGGCTATGTGTTCCCTCATGGGAATACGTCATGCCAAGAGCGTCGCCTATCTCAGCCGGTCTAACGGCCGTGCTGAAGTGGCTGGACGGCAGCTGTTCCAGAAGCTGCGCAAGATCCACATCACCAATCCACGTCGGAACTGGTTTGAGGAGATGTGGCCTGCTCTGAAGGCCCATCATGACACCCCCACTCCGGGCGGTTTGTCCCCTCACCAGATTCTGTTCGGCAGGGACCCCCTGGGTAGGGGACTTCCCTTGTCTGGTGATGGCATGGCTATGGATGCCAAGGAATTCTTCGCGCGGCAAGAGCAAACGGCGCGTGACATCCGCCAGCAGCTCGAGAAGGAGCACGCTGAGCGTCAGAAGTCCGCCCCGAGCTCGACAGCGCAGAAGTTCAGGGTGGGAGACCCGGTGTGGGTGATCAGACCCCGCCCTATGGGCACCCACCGCACCAAGACCTGGTTCACACCCGGCGAGGTGGTCCGCAGGATTGGTGAGGACACCTACCGCATCAAGGTGGGTCACGGACAGTTCCGGGAGCGCCACGAGAGTCAGCTCCGTGTGCGGGAACCCAACCTCCGTGGCCAGCATGTGTCCCTGAGCTACGCCGCACATGAGGCTGACTCGGACGACGACTATGCTGAGCAGGATGACTACACAGTCGAGAAGATCCTGGCTCAGCGTCCGAAAGCCTCGGCACCAGGAGGTCTGGAGTTCAAGGTTCGTTGGCGAGGCTATGGGCCGTCCCACGATACCTGGGAACCCGTCTCCTCGTTCGTGCCGCGGGTCAATACTCCCTTCATGGAGTACATCCGCAAGCACAAGACCAAGATCCACGTTTCGGACTTGGCAGCACTCACCCGGGCGATTGCAGCCAGGGGTGCCTGATCAGCGCCCTGAGCTCTCCCCTGATGTGCTTTGAGGCGCTTGTGAGGCCGACGTATCGTCCCTCACTTGCTTGCTCTCTCTCATCTTCCGGTGACCTGCCATCAGAGCGGCCATATACCCCCCCCTGCTGTATCCAGAGGAGGATGGCCCCTCTCTTCTTCTATTCGTCACTCACCCCCCCTGCTGAATCCTTGGGAAACCAGGTAGGGCGACTGACCTTCATTTTTCTGAGCTCTTGGGGCCTTGAAGCCCATACGACGTTGCGCAACGGATGCCGCTGTCATCGGCATTGCGATTTTTGGTGTGTGGTCTGGTCCCATGGCATTTGCGGGATCCAGACCAGTCGACGTGTGTCTCGAGACTATATATGGCCTGAACTCAGGCGTTTTCCTGTCCACCCTCCTGCATTTGCCTTATCCTGACCGTGGCGTGGTTTGGCGCTCTGTTCAGAGTGTGTTTACACGCCTATTTACCCCGCTTGTTTTGCTTCTCTGCCCTCCAGGATATGTGCATCTGTATGTTGCTGTCTTCAGCCCATCACCGGAGTGTGGACTGTTTTTCACTGATCGAATACGAAGGCGCCTTGAGTCGCCGTGTACATGTTCATACAGCCTGGTCCAGCCTGGACCAGTACCCGAATACGGATTCTACTGTTTGAGTGCCCGTGATACCGTGTTGCCCTATTCGCTGTGATGTGTGGAGATCCTGATGGCGCCAGGCGGGAAGCCCAGTTGCCTGACTACACTCCCAGCGGTCCGCCACTGTCAGTCCCAGTGTGAGCCTACCGATTCGCAGACGCACTTGCATTCGGATGGCGGCCTCCGGTGCTCCTGACCTCGGTCAGTCTGCCTGCGAAACTGGTGGTTTGAGGAGTCGACGCCTCCGCCCACACTGCATGAGGACTCCCTCATGTATGGCCTTCGTGGTAATAGGGCGAGGGAAAAGACGGCCTTGATGCCCGATCCCTTAAGGAGGAGCTCCCTTAAGATCTGGGGTTCTTAAGGAGTTCGACTATGGCACTCTGGACTCGCGTCGTATGGATATGGACATGGTGCTCCCGAGGAAGGACCCGTGGGGACTCTCCCCAGTCGGCGGGCCTTGGGAAGCTTGGGGTAGCCTGATGGATCTTTGTGGTCGCTCTCGACCTGTGGGACCACCTCGGTCGTCGTGTGTCGCCTATGTTGGCCGTGTATGCCACTGCCACTGTGGTGGTGACCGTAGCAGCCGGCACCCGGTGCGCCTGGTATGGGTTAACGGGTCCTTTGGATGCCGAACAATCGCCGCCAGGACCCGGGACTTGATACTTGATACTTGATACTATACATGTGCTACGAGCTTATACAACATCGTACCTATCTTACTGTGACTTACTGAAGTGAGGATGTGACACCCCCCCCCTTCAGGAAGTGGTCCTGGGTACCCGCTGCCATGCGTGGGTGTTATCGAGCCCCCCCAAGGGTTTGCTCTAAGGAGGGGGGTGAAGCGGTACCCAGAACCCCATTGCTAGGTTACGGCATACAACCGGTCTCCGGTCAACTAACCCCATGTACGGAAGGGAAGACGCCCGTTGACGCTCCGTTCCGTGCCGTAAAGCCCCGCATCGGCAACCGATGCACCGCCAGCGGAGATTTGTGTATCAGAATATCAGGAATCAACAGGGTTTTATTTTCATATTGTTTCCGTCAATTTTTACGCTTCCGCTCTGATACTCACTATTTTGACTGCTGGCGGTTGGATCGCGACTTTACCGTAACCGCCAGTTTAACTGTTTATAATGGAAATTTTAACGCAATCCGTCACGAAGGCTCCAAAGCCTTCAGGAACTGCATGGACGCTTCCGCAATTTTCACATCTTACACTCGCAACCTTAATCCGAATTTTTCAGGATGTCGAAATCGGATTTTCGACTTCGACATCCCCGCACTTGATTTGACCTCTTTCGAGTGGACCTACGTGCTCCCCTATGCACGAATCAACTTTCCTTTTATCTTGCCCTCCATTTGACTCAGAGATATGGGCAAAACAAAGTTGATTCGTGAGGCCACTTGTGAGTGTCATATCTCGTGCTGCTTGCGAGTATTGACGATAATGAAAAGGTGGGATGTATTCACAATACTCCCGACGTAATTGAGGAAGCATTATATGCCTTGCGTTTCCACACGTGCGTGCTAGTGTAATGGATCATGGTCAAGAGGGTAGAGTTTGCGTCATAACTCTTTGGCCATGACATTGCGTGCGTTAGGATAACTTTCGAGTGTAGCGCGCAAGTGTTGGTGTGGCATAGGAACTCTCCTTGAGTTCCTATGAGCGATTGACACAAAGTTATGCCCTTGGAGGGGCATGACATATCGTGGGGGGAGCTACCTTTTGGGGCAATATGTGGTATGTGCCATGTGTTGTGTTGCGTGCCCATTTGGCGGGTCCATCGCTCCAAGACAAACCCGCCAATGGACCTCATATTGTGCAAGCCCCTTCTCCATACTCCCTACGATCAATTGCAAGCCTAACCTTCGTGAAGGGAAGCTTGTGTGGTGATCCCGAAGCGATGCGTTGGGGGCAAGGTGTGTGTTTTGCAATTTTCCATATTTTCATGTGCCCACTTGGGAAGTAGCGCTCGTAACCTTTCAAGGCGCCCCAAGTGGAGCACATAGGTGGGATCGAAGGTCATTGGTGTCAAGTCATCGTGTTTAGAAGGATTAGTTGATTGCACGATCCAAGCCAAAGATATCATAATATAATTGTGCGCCTTTCAAGGTACTTTGGTTTGTCTTTGTGCCAATTTTGCCGTTTTTGGCCCGTCATGATGTCAAGTGGCGACCTTGTATCTCAACGTTGCGCTCAATTGACATCATGACCCAAGTATGTTATGAGGGTACATACTTCGGTGCCCAACATATCTTGGACCCGGCGAATAACTCCTCTTAGGCTTGGCATACCGTGGCCGCCATGTTGGCGATTTGGGACTATCCCAAATCATGGGCTCACTTGGCGACCCTGCCATTCCCAATACCGGAGGAGTTGGGCGACGCCCAAAAGATATGTTGGATACATATGACTTGATACCAATCCTATGGCACACTCCGGTCCGAGTCGGGCATGTGCCTCATTTGCCCCAACCATGAGTGTGCGCATTTTTGGCCATTTTGAGCAATTTTCCATTTTTGCTGCCCGCCGTGCACTATGTTCTAACCCTCGTGCACGCCGGACGCATGGACCAATGGACCATATATGACATGGGTGTTATGGGTAATGGTCCCCATGGTCCACACACCACGTGGGCGAAGCGGAGCAACCTTCGTTAAGGCGCTAGCCCCAAGTGAGTGTGGGCAATTTTGCCATTTTGGCATTTGTGGACCCCATTGGGATCATCACCACGCCGAGTGGCATAGAGATCTTTGAGGGCCAAGGGCATGGGAGTCTCTGTTGGATTCCCGATAGATCGCGTATGGAATGGCGGATCTGATGTCCAAGCCGGCGTGGAGATATACTATTGGGAGCACACCGAATTTTGGCTCATTTCAAGCAGCCAAAATGACCCCATTTTGGGACCCCAATTTCCCCCTTCCGTGTGGTCAATTGGCGGCCCCATTCCTCTAGACCCATAGGGAGCCCGGACCTAAATTCAAGTTGTACACTCAGATGGAAGTCCGAGGTCCTGCCTCCTACCCTGTGGGCCATTGGCCTCACCTTGGCCGGGCTAGCCACACGTGGGAATGACGCCAATTTTGGTGATTTTGGCATCATGACCCCACATGACTCATCCGTGTTGCCCTGATGCCGGAACCTCAGAGGGAACCAGGTTGGGTGAGGGCTCCAGGGAGTTCGTACTCAAAGGGCAAAGGGTCAGTTGCCTCGTCCCTACCTCTGGCGGGTCCAGACGAGGGGTCAATTTTGGGGATTTTTGAGTTAATTTCAGTTTGGGCTGAAACAGCCCATTTTCAGCTACCAACTCCTGGGTGAAAATGGCGGGGCCATATCTCTGGCTCAGAGGGGAGTTAGGACCTGCTGTTAGGGGAGCATGGGAGGCCTCTGTCGGTTGGCCTTGGACCCGCTGGGTTCCCAGGAACTCGCCTGTGGCTGGGCGCGACACCTCTCCCATTGGCAGGGTTTCAGGGTCCGGACTGAGCAGGGCATGGGTTGTGTTTGAGCCCCCGCCCCCACCAGCCACTGAGAGGGTCGGACCTGGGATTGGGATATGAGTTAGGACTGTGTGTCTATTGTCCTGTGATGCCCTTACCCCAGTCCAGTCTTAACCCCATGTGTACATATCCTGATGTGTTGTTGTACATACTTTTGTTCCCCCTTTGCAGAGTGGCAAGGATTCTGAAACGCTTTGTCACATGACATGAGCGCATTGATGCCCCTGTGAGCGTAGTGCTTTGCCTGCCTGCTCACTTGCGGGTGTCCCGCAGCGTCCCGTGGCCGGCCCCCCACGGGAAAGCTTTGGTCGTTATCTTGAAGTGGGATTCTGCAGAAGCAAGTACAAACAGGCATACACCAGGGTGCTGAGCGTGGACCAACTGACCCCCAGCCACCCCGACGTCCGGTGGCACTCCGCCGACCTCAACGCGGGGTGGCTCAGCCCCACCGGATACTACTGGATCCCGGAGGCCTGGGGACACACCTCCTCTGACGCGTCCGGGGGCGGACCCTGCAAACACGCCACCAGCGTCGCTCTCGCCGCCGACGTCACCCGCACGTTGGCGGTGGCCATCTCGGGCACCGTGCCCGACGGGGAGGGGGTGCCCGCCTCCCTCCCCCTACAATACGGTGCCCACGGACCATGGGTCCACACGGTGGACGCCGAAGTCATCCTCCACCTCCTGCGGCACGCAGATCGCGAACGAACCACGGGGGTCCCCGCGGGCGCAGCGAAGGTGGTCAACCAGATGCCCCTGAGGTGGCTCCGGGACGGCCTGTGCGCGCGGGGGTAGCAAGCCGGGCACCCGTTCTGGTACGTCCGAGCCACCTCGCACCACAGTGACGCCCTACTGCACAAGGCGGACTGGGCGGCGTCCCCGGACACCGTCCTGCAGAACACGCCCCCGGACCCTGGCCACGCCCAACTCATTGTCGCCTGCCGTGACGGCCATCTCGATCTACGGCCCCCCACGATGCGGGTGCTCGGCGAGGTCGCGCAACGAGCGCAGACGGACCATGCGCTGACGCACCGGGGACACACACCTTTGGGCGCGGCCCACGCCACGGCCTACGTCCACGCCCGGGACCTCACCGCGGCGGCCACCAACCGCCGGGCGCTGCGGGCCCGAGACGGCCACACGCCGGTGCGGCGCAGGCTCCGCGTCCGGAAGGAGCGGCTCTCCGGCGTCGCCATCGTCCCACAACCATGCCTTTTCTGCGGCGGCCCGGAGGAGACCCCGGTGCACATGCACGTGGGATGCACCCACTCACGGCTCCTCTGGCCCCACTACCGCCAGGCGGTACACGAGGCGGCCCGCCACCTCCCACCTGGGGACAAGGCCCTGTGGGTGGCCTGTTGCTCCGCAGGCGCCACGTGGACGGAGGTGTTCTGCTCCGGACTGGTGCCCGAGGACGCGGAGGCGCAGCTCCGCGCCATAACCCGATACGACCCGCCGGGAGGGACCTCGGTGTACGATTTCCTCCACCACATGCTCCGGCTGGGGGACTTCGCGTGGGAGCTTCGCAACCACCGGCTGAAGCAACTCCTCCGCGAGCCCCAGAGCGCGGCGGCCCGGGCGCACCGGTGGCTCACTGCGGCGGAGGGCGACCACCCTCCCCCTCCCCCGCGCCCTGACAAGGACTTCGTAGCCTCCCTCCGTGTTGTGAATGGCACTCTGGAGTGCCCGCCCCAAGAGAGCCCCCACCCGTTCCCGGACCTGCCGGGGGGGTTCTCGAGGCACCTACAAGACGCCCTCCTCCCACCGTGGATCGTCGGGCGCGGCTCCATGACCGCATGGGAGGCGCGCATCGTGGGGGAGGAGTGGGCGCGGGAGTGGAGCCGGTGGTGCGCCGCCACGCGCGCCCCGGAGACCCCTGCGCAACGATACGCCGCCATCCCGCTCCGGTGGTGGGGGCCGGACACCCGGCCGAGACCCACCATGATCCGCGGGGCGGGGCCTGACCACCCGTGGGACGCAGCGACGGGGGAATGGCTGCAGGCGGCCCCGGGGCCGCAAACGGGATGGACTGGGGACGTGTCCTCACTCGTCAGGACACCCGTCCCCCCCCGCATCGTCCTTCACGCCGCTAACGTGCTCCGGGCTACGGAGAGACGCACGTGGGGACACGCTGCGGCCACCGTCCGGTGGCACCCCCCAGAGGACGGGGCCACCCAACTCACCGTGGCGCACTTCAAAGCTGGGGGGCCGATATACGACGACGCCCTGTCCCGGCTGGGCGACACCCAGGGGCCCTTGCTCCTCATGCTCCCCACCGGCATTGCAGCCGCGCTGCGCCAGGAGCTAGACGGCTGTGAAGGGCTGCGAGTGGGGTGGGAGGCAGTCGCGGACGGCACCCTGCTGGCCCTCCTCCACAGAGACACCGCGAACGGGTGCCAATGGGATGCGCTGACGCCCCACCTCACCGGGCGCCACGTGTACAAGGCGAGCCCCCCCCAGGGGCACCCCCGCCCGGCGTGGGACGACCTCATCGCCGCCTTCCACGACCACGGGATCCTCCCCGACGACACGTGGCAGGAGGTCCAGCGGAAGACGCTTGGCAAGGACTAGCGGCGCCGCGTCCGCGCCCGCCTGCTGGAGGTCCGGGACCCCCTCCGACAGAGGTGGGACGACCTCTGGCTCCGCCATCTCGACCCTTGGTCGCCGCCCTCCCACCTCCCACACACCTGCCGACTCTGCGGAGAATGTGACACGGTGTCCTCCGCAGCGTCGACAGGCGCCAACAGGTGCGCGCAGTGCACCCAGGTAGCCGCGTGCCCCTGGCCCGGACCTCCCGCAGGCCCGCGCAGGCGCACAGAGGAGGAGGCCTTGCGCCGGCGCATCGGGGGAGGCACACACCCCCTCGCACGAACAAGCGGGCCCCGCGGGCGCTGCCCTTCTGTGGATCCACGTGCACCTGCGGGACCCCACATCCGTTGCGCACCTGTCGCACGTGTTCGCCCCCTAACCCCCACCCGCCGCCGCCCTTTGCAGAGCCCGCAGCACCATGCCACGCCGACGGGGGGATGGGCCGGGGCACACCAGGGCCCGCCGCAGAGCGCAAGAGGCGGCCGTCCAGGGCCTGGTACCGGACGCGGTGGCGGAGGCACACGAAGCGCACGCTGCCGCACGGTGTGACCTGGAGAGCAGTGCGAGGGCTTTCCTCAACGAGACCGCCCTCCCGGCCGTCCGCGCCCTGAACGGAGCGGGGGCCCCTACGCTGCTCCCGGCAATGCACCGGATCGTGAACGCCGTCCGGCCGGGGCTCATCAGCCCGGAGGTGGCCCTCTACGGGCACTGGATGGAGTGGCGCGAGTCCAATCGGTCGGGCCGGCCCCTGTCCATGGGGGACACCATGCGGCTGACGGGAGCGGGGTCTGCCATGTCCCTCCGCAGTAGCGTCCCAGCCCTGCTGCACGCCCTCAGGACGCGCTACCCCGGGGACGCGGCCCCGTACCTGAACCAGGCGCGGGCCACGTACCCGGGAGGAGTGTCCGAGCTGGATGCGGCGCTCCACCTTCTACACCCGCCGGACGAGGACCTGGAGGTGGGCGAGGTCACGGTGTTCGTGGAAGGCGCGGACGAGGCGTCCGCCCGCCCCCGGCCGACCAACCCGGTGTACGACGGCACCGGGCCTACCCCCCCGTACGCCGTCGTCTACGAGGCGTTCCCCAGGGAGCCCACTTGGTGCCCCGCCCTCCCGCCGGCGACGCACGCGCCCCGCGGCTGGGCTAACCCAGATCTGTCCCCCCCCCCTCTTCAGGACCAGGGGTGCCCACCAGAGGGGGCAGGTCCTCTGGCAGGAGTGCCCTGGCACCCCCCTCCTCCTCCTCGTCGTCGCGACCCGCGGGGACCCGGGGCGGATCCTGGGGATCACCCCCACCCACCTCTATGGGGCAACACCCGTACCCCGCCCCCCCCTCCCGGCGCCCGCGGCGCGGGACGGAGTACACACCTTCCTGCGAACACGGGAGGTCACCGCCGTTACGGGGGTCCACCTGGTGCGGCTGCCCCCGACACCGCTCGACGACCCCCGGGGGCCCAGGGCCCTGGGCCCCGCCCCAGACTGGGAGCTGTGGCGCGACGTGTGGGCAGCGTGGCTCCCCCGCCTCCCCTCCCAATGCCGGTGGATGGCCGCAGGCCTCCGCCCGTGCGGGGCTGACGCCACAGCCGGCCCCCCACCCCCTCCCCCCCTCCCCCCCGCAGAGCACCACACGGCACTGCCCACGGCGCGGCACTGATGCACCAGGGGGTAGTGGGAAGGGCGCGCCTGCCACCACGCATGCCTACCAGGGTAACAGTGATGGCAGACTCCGATGGGTCCCCCCAGCGGGACGACCGCCACCACCGCCGGTCCCGCTCCCGCTCCCCCGTCTCCTCCCCGGAGTGGACGGGGGAGACCCTCGCGGAGCGGGAGGAGCGGAGGCTGGCGGAGGCGGCGGTGCTGGTCGGGCCGCGGCCGCCGGCCCGGGAGCCTGGGCCAGCCAAGGCGACCGCCCCCGCCGCCCAAGCAGCCAGTCCCGCCGCCCCGCCCCGCCCAGACACGCAGGAGGCGGAGACCGCAGCGAGCCACGCCGCGGCCCCGACCGCGGCCCCCGGCACGCCGCCGACACGGGGGGCAGCCCCGGCGCAGGAACCGGGCGTATCGCCGAGGGCTGCCGCAGCCGCAGAGGAGAGCAAGAAGGGCGCGCGAGGGGTCGCAACCGCAAGGGCCACAGGCGCCTCGTCGGCGGCCGCCATGGCAGCGAAGGAGAGCGGGGAGGGCGCGCGAGGGGCTGCGGTTGCGACCCCGGCGGGCCGCGACACCACCTCGGCCGGCCGCGCCGCGACCTCCAGCGCGCCGCAAACGCGGGGGACGGACCCCGCACGGGCCGCGGGCGCCTCGCCGGCGGCCGCCGCGGCAGCAGAGGAGAACGAGGAGGGCGTGCGAGGGGTTGCGACCGCGACCACGGGCGCCTCGTCGGCGGCCGCCACGGCGGGGAAGGAGAGCGCGGAGGGCGCGCGAGGGGCTGCGGCCGCGACCCTGGCGGGCCGCGACACCGCCTCGGCCGGCCACGCCGCGGCCCCCAGCACGCCGCGCAAGCGGGGGAAGAACGCCGCGCGGGCCGCGGACGCCTCGCCGGCGGCCTCCGCAGCAGCAGCAGTGGGCAGGGAGAGCGCGAAGTACCGCGCCCACGCCAACCCCACCCACACCCACACCAGCCCCCCCAAAGCCGTTCCCCCCCAAGCGCTTCCCCCCGGGGCGGGAGCGGCACGTCCGCCGCCCGACGCGCGAGCGCTCGCCGCCGGGCGTCACGCTGCCGCAGCTGCAAAGGCAGCGGGACGCCCGGCGAGTGGTCCAGGAAGGGCGCAGCAGCGGGCGGGAGCAGAGCGGACGGCGCGACTCGGGGCAGGGGGCCGGGAAGGGGCCAGGGCACGGGAAGGGCGCGCAGGGGCGCGGGCAGGGAGCCCAGGTGCAGGGGGCAGGGCGAGGGGAGGTGGGAGAGCGAGCGGGCCAGGGCGTGGGGGACGGGAGGCGGGACCCGCGACACGGGCAGGAAGCTGGAAAGGGGCCCAAGGGCAAGGGCAAGGGCGCCGCGGGCCCCAAGGGACAGGCGGGACGGGGCATGGGAGCCCAGGGGGGAGGACGGGGCGAAGGGAGGGGGGCAGAGGGCGGGGCGCCCCCGCAGCTTGACGTGCAGCCGGTGAGGTGCATCCCCCCCGGCATCCAACAGATGCCAGCACACCACACCCACCACCACCACCACCACCACCACCACCACCTCTACAACATCGACCCTGACGCCGGCGAGCTGGACCCCCCCCAACCCCCACGACACCAGCACCATCAAGCCCCCCCCGCGCCGAGGGCGAAGCCGGCGCGGATGGCCTCGGCGGAGGAGGGACGGGGCGCGGCATCGGCGCCGCAGGCGCAGGGGCAGCGAGGGGGGACGGCACGGGGGGCGGAGGAGGGCTGGCCATGGGACCAGGACTGGGGCGCGGTCCCGGACCCTCTGGGGCAGGAGACCCTCCCCCTGGTGGGGCAGGTGTACGCGTGGTTGTGCTGGGCCAACCAGGGGACCTCCAGGAGGTCAAGGAACCGGCCCTTCGATGCCGTGCTCCTCCGGAGGGACGGAGGAAACCGAGAGGTACCCCCGGGGGGGTGGGCAGCCCCAGAGGACCATGAGAGGGTCCTCAGGTCAGTGATCCGGGCGGCGTGGCCCGACAGGGAGCCGACGTGGCCAGCCTTCCTGGAAGGGGGAGCGTTGCTCCGCATCACGGATGCGGACGCCAACAACTGGCTCCCCCGGGCTTTGCGCAGCGCCCTCGCCCACTGGCGCTACCGCCGGCACAACCCGCCGCCGCCGCAGCCCCAGCCCCCACACAAGCGGCGGCGCAGGTGAAGGCCCAGACGGCGGGTACGGGAGAGTTGGGGGGGGGGGCTGCACGCCCCCCCCACGGTACGGCACCACGCAAGAGGGCGCGCCACCCCCCGCGGGAGGGAGTGCGGAGACAACGAGCGCGGGGGGGGAAGCTGCTGTTCCGCAGCCCGCTAAGCACTGACCGCTAACCCTCACGGCCACCCCCGGCCGGCCGGCGCCGCGCGACAACGGCCGGGGGATGAGGGGCCCCAGCGAGGGCCTGCGCGAGAATCCGGCTCTGGGTAGAGGGGGGCGGGGGAAGGGCGCGACCCCCCGGCCGATGGCTGGTTCCCGGGGCCAGGACTGCCATGCCGCCCCCCGGGGCCAGGACTGCCATGCCGCCCCCCCCCCCGGCCGACAGGAGGCTTCGCCAGGGGACCAAAGGGCCCCCCCCAGTCCCCCCCCCCCCTCACACACAGGCCCGAGAGCGGGCGGGGGGGCGGCCCCCCCACCCCCCCCCCCGCACCCACCTCAGCTGGGGAGCCACAGGCGCGGCCCTCCGCCCCCCCAAGGCCGGGGGGGCGCCCCCCCCTCAGGAGGAAAGGCGACGCGGTAAGGGCAACGGCGGCTGGACCTGCTCCCGCGAACCCACACCGGCGTGCAGGAGCAACGCGCACAACGGAACAGAAAGGAGGCCGCGCCCCACATGACCCTCCCGTAACCACAGCCCACTCCGAGGTGACAGGGGGGGGGTTCAGGTCAGCTGGGGCCCCCGGGGGAGCGGTCCACGGGCCGCCCCTCACCCCCCCCACCCCGGGGCGGCACTTCAGCCCCGACCGCACGCGCGCGCCGGAAGGGAGCGCGCCGGCGACACGGAGAGGGCCGGAAAAGAGTACCACAGGCCGCCGCCCGGAACGAGAACAGGGAGGCCGCGGCGCGACACCCCCCCCCCCCGCCCCCCCAACCAGCCCGCCAGCCGCGGGGTCCCGGCCCCCGGGCCCCCGAGGCAGGGGGGATGGGCCCCCCCCCGCCCGAGAGGGGAGCCGGAGTGTGACCCGCCCCCCCGCCCCAGCCGCCGGCTCACATGGGGGCCGCGAAGAACAAGCGGGCCCACGCCTGCGCACTGGGACGCCGCACAGATCGTACCCAGAGAAGCCGGGTGAGCATGAACCGGAGTGGTATGGGGGGCCACGCCCCCCATGGACAGCACACAAGCGGCGGCGCAGGTGATGGCCCAGACGGCGGATGCACGAGAGTGGGCGGAGGAGCCGGGCCCCCCGACCCACGCCCCCCTAATGGTACGGCACGACACATGAGAGCGTGCCACCTCCCGCGGGAGGGAGTACGGAGACAACGAGCACGGGAGGGAACCTGCTGCCCCGCAGCCCGCTAACCACTGACCGCTAACCCTCACGGCCGCCCCCGGCCTGCCAGCGCCGCGCGACAACGGCCGGGGGGATGAGGGGCCCCAGCGAGGACCTGCACGAGGATCCGGCTCTAGGTAGAGGGGGGTGGGGGAAGGGCGCGACCCCCCAGCCGATGGCTGGCCCCCGGGGCCAGGACTGCCATGCCGCCCCCCCCCCCGGCCGTCAGGAGGCATCGCCAGGGGACCAGAGGGCCCCCCACACTCCCCCCCCCCCCCGCACCCCCCCCAGCTGGGGAGCCACGGGTGTGGCCCTCCGCCCCCCCGGGGCCGGGGGGGCGACGCGGTGGGGGGAGCGGCGGCTGGGCCTGCTCCCGCGAGCCCACATTGGCGTGCCGGGGCAACTAGCACAACGGAACAGTATGGAGGCCGCGCCCCACATGACCCTCCCGTGACCACAGCCCACTCAGGGAGGGCAGAGGGGGGGTTCAGGTCTGCAAGGGCCCGCGGGGGAGCGGTCCGCGGACCGCCCCTGACCCCCCCCCGGCCCGGGGCGGCACTTCGGCCCCGACCGCATGCACACGCCGGAAGGGAGCGCGCCGGCGACACGAAGGGGGCCCTGATTGAGTACCGCAGGCCGCCGCCCAGAAGGGGAGCAGGGAGGCCGCGGCGCGACACCCCCCCCCCGCCCCCCCACCGGCCCGCGGGCCGCTGGGGCCCCGGCCCCCACCCCCCGAGGCAGGGGGGATGGTCCCCCCCCGCCCAAGAGAGGAGCCGGAGCGCGACCCACCCCCCCGCCCCAGCCGCCGGCCCCCATGGGGGCCGTGAAGAACAAGCGAGCCCGCGCCTACGCGCCAGGACGCCGCACAGATCGTACCCAGAGAAACCTGGTGAGCACAAACCGGAGTGG
The DNA here is from genome assembly GCA_964036045.1 of Eutreptiella sp. 'Long Island Sound 2002'. Taxonomy (NCBI): domain Eukaryota; phylum Euglenozoa; class Euglenophyceae; order Eutreptiales; family Eutreptiaceae; genus Eutreptiella; species Eutreptiella sp. 'Long Island Sound 2002'. The sequence continues at coordinate 72,129,125 of OZ038378.1, forward strand.
TATGGGGGGCCACGCCCCCCATGGACAGCACAACGCCAGTGACACCCGCTTTGTTGCCTGCCCAGGGAAGGCAGAGGGACGGAATGAGGTAGAGCGAACCCCCGCCCTACAGGCCCCCCCCCGGCCGCACAAACGGGGGGTACGGCACACGCCCCCCCCCCCGCCCGCCCCCCAGCACATGAACGCCACGGACCCGCCCCTGCGGCGCGAAGCCCCCACAGGACGTGCCGGCCGAGGGGACAGAGCAGGGCCCCCACACCCGCACGCCCGCGCCCACAACACGTGGATCGCGGGCCCCGGCAGCCCACCCAATGGGCGGGCAGTCGGGGGAGGGGGAGCGCATGACCGCAGACGCCCCTCGCAACGGTAGAAGGCACCCCCCCCGGGGACGCCCTGCCGCCACCCCCACAACCCCAAGCCAAGTAGGGGGGAACCGGGACCGGACCGCCCCCCCCCAAGCGGGCCAGACGGAGCAAGGGACCGGAACAGGACACGCGGAGCGGCACGGACCACGTGGAGCGGCCCTACCAGCGCCCAGTGCCGGGACCACGCGAGGTGCGCACGCCACACCACCCAGGGGGGGGGGGAGCGGACACCGCGAGAGCGCGAGCGCACACACACGAAAGGGACACGCGGGGACTACCAGAAGGGCAACCGGACCGAGCGCGCGGAACGCACAGACCACGTGGAATGACGTACCAGCGAGCGAGGGTAAGGGACACCCGGACGAGACAGCCCGCCACACGCAGCGCCGAACACGCGGGGCGGGGAGGGGGAAACGGGAGAGACACAAAACCAGGTACCGGCCCGAACCCCCCGAACCGGCCGCGAGCGCCGCGCACACACAGACGGGGCACTGCACCTGCCAAGGCAGTAGTGGCGCACAGCGCCACGCCCCAACCCCTAGGCTAGGCAGCCTCCGCGCCAGCCCAAGGGGGTCCCACTGGCGACAAGCCAGTAGCACGGGCCCGGCGGCGCCGGCGCCCCGGGCGACCACGCATTAGGGGGGCGACGCAGTGGGTAAGCGCCCGCAGCCACGGCTGCGAATTGATGCACTGACCGGGGAGTGGCGAAACAGGGAAGCCGGGGAAGGACGGGGCTCCGAGCTCTGTGAACCCGGGGGACTCCGCCACCAGGCAGGAGGTGCGTCTTGGAGGGCCCCCCACTAGGACCCGGTGGGGAGGATATCACCCGACCCGACCAGGTGGCCCCCCGGGGCCGAAAGGCGTCTAGTACCCGCAAAATCAAACCTCAAACCTCAAACCCTGTAATTTTTACAGGAGACACATCCCCACTCACTGACTTGACCAAGAAAACTGTACCTTGGAAGTGGACTCCTCAGCATGAAGCTTAGTTTCAGGAGATCAAGGAAAAACTGGGTTCTTTGAGCTTTTTGGGCACACCTGCACCTGACGGCGAGTTCGTGGTCATCACTGATGTGTCTCTGGTGGGAGGCGGTGGTACTCTTCTGCAGTGGCAACAAATTCCAGGAGCAGCTTCAAAAAAAATAGCGGATGAATTGCGGACAGTCGGAGTGAATCGTGACGGTTCACTCAAGCACAACTACGACCCGCAGGAATTCCATCTCGTACCCATTGGCCACTGCAATTGGAAATGGTCCTCAACCCGAGCAACCTACCGCACGTATGAGCGTGAAGTGCTGTCAGGAATTTTGCTTATTTCTGGACAAAGCCGACTGTTTGGCAGCAGTTCCGTAGTGTGGCTATCTGATCAGGAGTCCACCGCGACGTTTCTCAGGGGAGCCCCTCCTGAAAACCGAAAGCTCAGGCATTGGTGGACGTTTCTCGCGCAGCTGAAGCTCAATATCTACAGGGTACCGGGTCTGAAAAACGAGTTATGTGATTGGCTATCACATGAGAATTTCGACAAGAAAATTTCTGCAAGCTCTGAGTGTCTCTCTGGAGAGGCTTTTCAGAAGATGGATGTCCATTTGGACCTCAACATGACCAAAGCTGAATTACTCAGTTCTCTCCGCAAGTCTGACTTTGTCGAGAAGTATGCAGATACTTTGAAAGCCCTTGGTGATGGATCTTATGCACTGGTAGTCAAGGAGCTTTGGTCGTTATCTTGAAGTGGGATTCTGCAGAAGCAAGTACAAACAGGCATACCCAAGAAGGCGTTGGGCGCAGCGTTGCTGTGGACTCACGATGTTGTCGGTCATCCTGAACCGGATTCCTGGCTCTGGGCCTTCGAGAAGATGTTCCACACTAGTGTAGCTGACACAGAGTTGCAACAGAAGATTGAGGACATGCACAGGACATGCAAGGAGTGCGTCAGGGGTAATTGGAACCAACCCAACAACCGATGCTTACTTGGTGTCTTGCCACTTCCACAGATGGTCAATGCACTGCTGTATGTGGACTTCATTGACAAACCCAAGTGCCATAACTACGACTATGCCTTGATGATTGTGGACGCTCCGACTGCTTTCTGTCAAGTTGTACCTCGCAGAAAGACTATTGATGGAGAAGGCGTGTTGAAACTCATCAAACACCATTGGATTCGTTTCTATGGCTCACCTGTTTGCATCCACAGTGACGAGGATATTTGCCTCAAGCGGGCCAGGAGGCGCTGCAACAGGGTCCCCCGATCAACACGACTACCACGGTACAGCAAAGGGGAAGCAGCAGCGCGGACGGGGCGGAACGGGACTGCACGAACCGCGGAGCGATGGCCTGGACGGCAGCCTGCAGGCACCTCGCCAGGGATACCACAGGGCTCAGGCAATACAGGCCAACGGACCGCACGGCGCTTGCGTCCACGGTTGCGGCCGTCACCATGGGAGCCGTGGCGGCGTGGCCAGCGCAACTGCTGCCCCACGTCCCCTGCCGAGACACGCGGCCCCGCCAGCCAGCTGCAACGCACACGCCGACGGCACCCCTCACGGCGGAGCAGCTGTACATCGTCACGGCGGCGCTACTGGCAGATGGCGGGGAGAGTTTTGTCCAACAGCACGGCCTGGCGCAGATCGCGGGAAGCATACAAGGGCCGCAGCGCGACACGCCCCACCCGTGGCACGCCACACTCCGCGAGCGCACCCGCATCAGGGACGCAGGTGGCGGCGCACCCCCTCCGGGGCCTCAGCAGGGGGAGGCGCCGGTGCTGCAGGCGGCGGGCTACCAGGCCATCCTGCACGGCCACGCCGGGGGGTACCGGTCGCACATCCTGGCCGGGGGCCGCTGGACCGTCTGGCACGGCGGGGACAGGCAAGGGGCATGTCGACTGGCAGCAGGGGCCCACCCATGCCTACTATACGACGGCGGACCCCTGGCCGCTAGCAGTCCTGCTACACACCGTCAATGCCCCCAACAACAGGCAGAAACCGGGGTGGACCCACCCCCCTGCAATGATCTGGAGCCCCGACCAGGAGGAGCATCTACGGGCCGCGTGGCAGGGAGACGCCATCAGGGCCGCGGACGTCCCGGACCTCCACGCGGGACCAATCACGTACGCCCGCACGGTGGCTACCCTCGTGGTCGCTCAACGGGGACAGCAGAAGCCGCAGTGGGTAGTTTGCATGTTCAGCCCGGCGTACGCGCACATCGCCGTCTGCAACCCCGAGCGCCTGCCGGGACCCGAAGCCGTAGTCCGCGTGACAGACTGCACTCGCATGATGGTCAAGGCGCTGCGGGAGGGCGAACACCACGCCCTCCTGCTCCAAGTCCGCCTGAAGGACAACGCCAAGGCAGCGAAGCCAGGAGTCTGGCCGGCAGAGGCGCACCCCGCCGACCTAGAGCTCCAGCTGGCGGTCCCAACCACAGTGTACCACTGGCTACAAGCCTTCCACGACCTGCGGTGGAGGGGCAAGCTCAACCGCCAAATCGGCGCCACGCACTGGCAAGAGTGCCTGCAGGCAAACACGCAATGTGACGCCATCCGGAGTCTCGGACCCGCGCCCGCTACCGGAGCCCTCGATGCGGCGGCCCCGGGCCGCGCGTTAGCGCCACACACGGTTCCACTGGCCTACCTGGCCTTCAACCCAGCGCCGGAGGGCGCCATCCGAAAGTCGGTGCCGCTCCCCCCGGCGCGGGGGGCCACAGAGCCAACGAAATGCCCCTTGTGTGCAGACAAGTACTTCACAAGCGGGGCGATGCTGGAACACCTGGTGTGGCACCCGGTGCACACCGCCGCCCCGGTAGACGACAAGGAGGCAGCCTCCCACATCCTCCAGGGGAGGACACGGAGGTCTCCGTGGCATGCCCCATACGCCCGGTGCCTGCCGCCCCAGGCGGCCGGCCACGCAGAAGGCAAGGAGGAGGCACCGGGAGCGGCCCCGGGCGCTGGCAGTGCAGCCCAACAAGGATCCATCCCCGCGGGACTGGGCATTCTGGCCCCCCTGTGGGCCTCGATGGGAACAGGCTCCACACACCCCATGGCCCCGGCACACCCAGGAGAGCTGGATGCTCCAGCGGACCCAGCGGCAATGCCGACGCGGGACAGCTGACTGCAGGAGGACGTGGCGGACGACGCCCTATGGCTCCTCTGATGGAACCTGCGCAACGGCCTCGTCCCGCCAGCCTGGTCCCTCCGGGACACGCTCCGGTTGCGCCGGGGGCCGCCGGCCTGTACCAACAAGGAGCACCTCATCACCGGCATGCTACCCCGGGAGCGGGGCTTTGCCATCTTGCTCCAGGAAACAGGGATCACCACCCGGGCGCAGGATATGCAGGTGGCCGCGGCGCTCCGGGACAAAGGGTACACCTCGTTCTTCAGCAGCCCACTGGCGGACACAGGAGCCACCGCCACCTCGAGGGGGGGAGGCCTCCTCACCGCGGTCAGCAGCAAGTACGTGGCGGAGCACGAGGTGCTCAGTTTCACCGAAACCGTCCCCGGGAAGGCCGCGGCCCTGGATATCCGCACGGACGGGGGAGGCCTCACCCTCATCAACGTCCACGGACCGCAGGCAGGCTGCTCCCCATGGGCGGGATGGGCGGGGTTCCGGGCCGACATACAAATGTATGCCACGGCACGCAGCCTTGGTGGGAGACACCCGGTCGTCATCGCCGGCGACACCAATGTCCACATGGATGCCACCACCAACCCGGCCACGGAGCACTTCCGAGCGGGCTGGGGGGCCTGCGGCTTCTGGAGGGCCACGGCAGGCGGCGCGGAGGACATGACCCCCACGCTCCAGCCGTCCCGGCACAGGGTGGTCACCTTCCTGGTCAACGAGCCCCTCCTGCCGTGGCCCCTGCGGGAAAGGGTCTGGGCCCGCGGCATGGCACAGCCGCAGGTGGTCGGGTCGGACCACCTCCCGGTCCGCCTGGCCCTCCCAGGCCTCCTCCGCGCACCAGGGCACGCGACGATGCCCACCCCCTACATCCACACGGAGGGCCGCCTCCTCCCGTACGACGCCGAGGCCCCGCCCGTCGAACGCTGCCTGTGGGCAGCGGTCACCGCCGCACAGGTTCAGCCCTCCCTGGCGCCCTGGCTGGGCCCCGCAGAGCAGCAAGCCTACGGGTCCATGCCCGCGGCTGCCGTGGACAAGGTGTTCGAACACCTCCATGCGGCGCATGTCGCCCTGGCGCGGGTGGTGGGACGCCGGCAGCCGTCCCCGGCGTGGACGGACCCGGCGGGAGGGGACCCCCTGAGAGCGGGAAACGGCTCCAGGCGGCGATCCTCCGCTACGACACCTTGGCAGCGTGCGCGCCGGCGGCATACCAGGCAGACGCGGCAGGGCATGGCATCCGGTCTAAGGCGGCGCTCCGGCTCACGGAGGAGCTGCGAGGTGCGTTGCCCGGGTTCCGCCCGGCCACGCAGGGCCAGCTACAGGAGGAGCTGGAGAGGCGAGCAGCCGCCCTCAAAGAGGACATCCGCCACTTGCGCGGACTCCTGGCGGCTGACCGCAAGCGCGCCATCAAAGATTTCTGGTGCCGCCACGCCCAGGACATCGCCCAGCGGTGGAAAGCCATGCGTGGGGCCATAGAGGTAGAGGCCCCGGGCCCGTCAGGCCTCTGGAACGTGCGGGTCCCCAACACCCAAACGCTTCTCACAGAGGCCCCCGACGTGATGTTTGCGGTTCGCGCCTTCTGGCTGGAACTGTATGACAAACGCCCGGTGGAACTCCCCGGCTTCCAGGCGGTCCTTAGCCGCCACGTGCCCTGGGTCCCTGAAGGGGCCTGGGCCCAGGTCCAGCAGTATTCCATGCAGGACCTGCAGTCCGCCTTGGACAAGGCCGATGGCAAGGCCCCGAGTCCCAACCACGTGGAGGCCCGTTTCATCAAGGCTCTCCCGGCACCCGTCCAGTGGCCCCTGGTCCACTTCTACCGGGCCATCCTCCGCGACGCCCCGCCGCCGATGCACTGGAGGGACGCGCACATATGGCTCAGCCCCAAGGTACCGGGCCCTGCCAGACTGGACGACTACAGACCCAAAGCCCTGGGCCAGCTGGACATAAAGCTGCTCACGGGCCCCCTCACCCAGCGCATCACGGAAGTGCTCACACGGAACGGAGTGGTCAGCGACCGGCAAGAAGGGGCCCTCCCCGGCTCCAACACCGGCCCTCCCCTGTTCATAGCGCAGCGGCAGCTGCAACGGGGAAGGCCCGACTACGTCTTCTCCTTCGACGCCCGCAAGGCCTTCAACACCGCCCCGCACGGCGCCCTCCACCTCATCCTACGCCACCTCTCCGTGCCGCCGGAGGTCATCGACTTCCTGCTCTTCCTGCACACGTGCGCCAGACTGCGCATCGTCACCGCGCAGGGGCTGACACAGCCTGTCGACATGCTGCGCGGCGTCCAGCAGGGCAACCCCGAAAGCCCCCAGCTGTACGCACTCCTCCTGGAGCCCCTGCTCAGGGCCCAGGGGCACCGTCTGCGTCCGCCCGGAGAGGCCGAACGGGGCCTCATCCAGGCCTACATAGACAACCTGCTGGTAGTGGCCCACGCGCTGCAGCACTTCGTCGAGGGCGTGGAGGCGGTGGCTGCGTACGTGGGGATGAAGGGCATGGAGCTCAACCCCTGCAAGTGCGCCATAGCCACCACGGAGGGGGTCCTGGGCCTGCAGCTGCGCCTCTGTCCCCACCTGGAAAACCCATGGCACTGAGTGCCGGCGGCAGACTCTGTCCCCTACCTGGAGCTCCAGCTGCAGCCGGACGGGGAGTTCTCCCTGCAGCGGAAACACCGCCTGCGCCTGGCGGCGGTGCACCACTGGTGCCTCAACACCCTCGCGCCACCTAAAGTGGTACAGGATGTCATCCTGGCGATCCTAGGGGGAGTGACGCAATACGTCGCCCCCTTCATCGCCAACGACTCCGACAACGCGCGCCACCTGGACCACATCATGGTCCACGTCGCGAAGGACAGGGCGTTGTACGCCTTCGACGCTTCGCGGGACATCCTGCAGGATGACCGGACCCTGGGGCTCACGTGGGTGCCAGCGCGGTGCCAACAGGCAGCGGTGGCCCTCGTGGGCACACTCGTGCACCACCGCTTGGCCTCTGTGCGCGCCGAGGTCACCAGTAAGGTCTGGGAAATCGCTGGCGCGCACAACATATGCCCCGAGGTGCACCTCCCGTCCCGGAATTCGCAACCCTGGCGGGGGGGCACTGGGTCCACCGCATACCCCGGGACTCAGCCGCCCTGGGAGTGGGGCTCTACGACCCCATCGCGTGCCCCAGGGCAGGACATGTCCAACTACAGTCCCCACTGGGCCACATCGTCACGCTGCGCACCGCCAAGCTACAACACCGCGACACGTGCCGCCTGACGGTGCCACACACGACGCCCTGGCATGGGCACCACGGGCCGCACCACCCCTTCCCCCACAACTTCAACCCGTGGCTGACGGCGGTGCGGGAACGCCTCAACTTGTGCGCCGATGAACACCTTCACTATTGCCTTTGCGAGCAGGAGCCCACCAACCACCCCAGGTGGCGCGACGCTCTGGTCCACCTCTTCCACACCACCGGCACGCGGGACTGCCGCCTGAGACTCATCCACCCCACGAGGGCTAAGCAGGACGCCCACACTGGCCCACGGGTGACCCCGGACGGCCTGTACCTTCACGTCGGGGGCTACCGCCGTCGGGGCAGCCTATCCCCCCCCACGCAGGGGGCGGCATACCACCCACCAGCGGCCCTCCTGTACATCCTCGGCGACGTACTCGCGGAGGGTGAGCACCAAGAACCTAACGCGGATGTAGCGTGGCCCGAGCCCCTGTGCCCACGGCCCCACGCGCCGACGCCGGTGTGGTTGGTGACTACGGACGACCAGTGCACCCGAGCGACGGAGCACGCGCAGCTCCGGACCGAGTGGGTGATAGTGCAGGTGGGAGCAGGCCAGCCCAGGCCCCGTGGACTCCCCCGCAGCACCACCCTGCTGGTAGTTACGGAGGTGCTGCAGGACCCACACATGGCAGTGCACGCGCTGGGGGACCAACCGGAGGACACGGGACACCTGGTGGTACACCAGCGCGGAGGCCCGGCATGGCTCAAGGAACATGTGACGGCGCTGCGGTCCCTCGCAAGCACGATCGCTGGGGCAGAGGTCCGACTAAACGACCACCCGGCGGTCCGCCCCGGTGACACCAGGGCGCCGAGCGTGGACCAACTGACCGCCAGCCACCCCGACGTCCGGTGGCACTCCGCCGACCTCAACGCGGGGTGACCCAGCCCCACCGGGTACTACTGGATCCCGGAGGCCTGGGGCCACACCTCCTCCGATGCGTCGGGGGGCGGACTCTGCAAGTACGCCACCAGTGTCGCTCCTGCCCCCGACCCCACCCGCACCTAGGCAGTGGCCATCTTGGGCACGGTGCCTGACGGAGAGGGGGTTGCCGCCTCCCTTCCCCTGCAATACGGCGCCCACCGGCCATGGGTCGGTACGGTGGACGCCGAAGTCCTCCTCCGCCTCCTGCGACACGCAGATCGCGAGCGGACCACGGGTGTCCTTGCGGGCGCGGCCAAGGTAGTCAACCAGATGCCCCTGCGATGGCTCCGCGATGGCCTGCGCGCGCGAGGGTAACAAGGCGAGCACCCGTTTTGGTATGCCTGAGCCACCTCCCACCACAGCGACGCCCTACTACACAAGGGAGACTGGGCGGCGTCCCAGGACAACGTCCTACAGAACACGCCCCCGGGCCCCAGCCAGGCCCAGCTCATCGTCGCCGGTCATGACGGCCACCTCGACCTACGGCCCCCGACGATGTGAACGCTCAGCGCAATCGCGCAGCGGGCACAGAAAGACCATGCGCTGACTCACCGAGGACACACACCTCTGGGCGCGGCACACGCCACAGCCTATGTCCACGCCTGGGACCTCACCGCGACGGCCACCAACCACCGGGCGCTGCGGGCTGGGGACGGCCACACACCGGTGCAACGCAGGCTTCGCGTCGGAAAGGTAAGGCTCTCCGGCGTCGCCATCCTCCGGCAGCCGTGCCTCCTCTGCGGCAGCCTAGAGGAGACCCCGGTGCACATGCACGTGGGGTGCGCCCACTCACGGCTCCACTGGCCCCACTACCGCCAGACGGTGCAAGAGGCGGCCCGTTACCTCCGGCCCGGGGAAGAGGCTCTGTGGGTGGCCTCGTGGCGCTCCGCGGGCGCTGCATGGACAGAAATCTTCTGCTCTGGGCTGGTGCCCCAGGAGGCAGAGGCGCAGCTCTGCGCCATAGCCCGCTATGACCCGCCAGGAGGGACCTCCGTGGACGATTTCCTCCACCACATGCTCCGGCTGGTGGATTTCGCATGGGAGCTTCGCAATCACCGGCTGGAGCAACTCCTCCGGGAGCCCCTAAGCGCAGCGGCCCAGGTGCACCGATGGCTCACCGCAGCAGAGGGCAGCTGCCCCCCCCCTCCCCCGCGCCCTGGCAAGGACTTAGTAGCCTCCCTCCGTGTCGTGAATGGCACCCTGGAGTGCCCGCCGCGAGAGGACCCCCACCCATACCGGGAACTGCAGGGGGGTTTCTCGAAACACCTACAAGACGCCCCCTTCCCACGGTGGATCATTGGGCGCGGCTCCATGACTGCATGGGAGGCCCGTATAGTAGGCGAGGAGTGGGCGCGCAAATGGGGCCGGTGGTGCGACGCCACGCGCGCCCCGGAGACCCGCGCACAGCGGTACACCGCCATCCTGCTCGAGGGGTCGGGGCCGCACACCCGGCCGCGGCCAACCATGATCCGCGGGGCGGGCCCCGACCACCCTTGGGACGCGGCGGCAAAGGAATGGCTACAGGCGGCCCCGGAGCCACAACAGGGCATCGTCGTACACAGGCCCCCCAGTTTAGAAGTGCGCCACGGCGAGCCGGGCGGCTCCGTCCCCCGGGGGGTGCCTCCGGATGGTGGCCGCGTCGCGTCCCCATGTGTTTCTGTGTGGCCTGGAGCACGTTGGCGGTGTGGAGGACGATGCCCTAGTGACCCCTTTTGCACACCTTTGAGCGTAGCGGTTGAACAGCGGTTGAACCCAGTTGAACAGCATGTTGCTGTTCAACCCCCCAGTTGAACTCGGTTGAATCGGTTGAACAGTTCAACTGGCCTATCGCGCCAATCGGTGGCGCGTGCTCGCGCGATCACGCGTTCAACAGTGGTTAATTGGTAAATGTAGCCTGTCCCACAATTTTGGTTTTGAGCTGTTCCCTAAAACCCAGTTAAAACCTGGAACCTACTACCAATGGGCAGGTGGCGGTGTGGTGACCACATACATGAAAACTGGAGCCGGCACTTGGTGGCCAACACGTGGCGGTAAAGGGAATGCACATGGTGTGTAGTAGTTGCCACCTGCTCGCTTTTTACTATATACATGACGCATTGAATTGAAGAATATTTAGTTTCACCTTTGTGCAATATGGTAGTGTCACCAAAAATAACGTAACAATAAGAACAAATTAGAGCACCAAGAGATTCCCCATTGTGGTTTCTTACTTGTATGCAAGGATCCCTCTCATTTTACAATCAAAAATGCCAACGTCAAACTTGAAGCAATGTATTGCAGATCACTACACTGGATTACAATCGGATGAATTGATGAGTGATTTGGTCAACTTGTTCACCGCATCCAAGGGTGGTCGTACACTATGGGAACGCCTCAAGACTAGAATGGGTAGTGGGCGGCGTAGTCGACGCAATGACCGGAAGGTCATGGAAAGGGTGTTTACACCCAAGGATGCCGTCCGGTTGATCCTTGACTTGGAAATGCCGAAAAATAGGTGCTCTACATGTCCTACATGCATACCATGGTGCGTTGCATGTATGCAAGGAGTGTTCAACCGTATGCGAGATGCGTTCAAGTGTGCGGTTGAACACATATGAAACAAATGCGACTCATGTCTGTGCAACATAGAGTGCCTACCTAGGTTTCATCGAACTATCATGTATATGTCTTCTTCCACATGCAATTGTGGCCCCATTTACATGCTACCATCAAGTGTTTTTTCATGAAAACAACAAATTGAACATTTGTTAAAGTCATGTTCAACTGCCCGGTTGAACAAGTTGAACGATTTCAACCAACGCTCACGTTGTGCACCAACGTTCACGTTGTGCGCGTCACTTTGTTCGAATTAACATGCCTCAAATTTAGGTACAAGAATCTAATATCTTGGGCCAACCGGCGAACAAAAGCTGCCCAAGAAAAGTTGGATGTTCATTGGGTGCACCCATTTCCATCTTTCAAGCGTATGCACCGTGAATGGCAACGATTGGGTAAGGCGCAAAAACTGGAAACAACTATTCACAATGGCAAAGTTGGTGTACGATGGGACTTACCGCATTTCTTTAATTATGTCGCAACACAAAAGGAGCTCATGGAGTCCATGGACTTTCCAATGATCGATGGCGAGCAATTATTCGTCATCATAATTAGAGGCGACGGGTTCCCATGTGGCTCACGCCCATGGGTGCAAATTGCGATTGGCTTTGCCAATCACATGGAAAAGGCCCGCACTCTTCAATATAATTGGACATTGGATGTCGCATTGACATCTGAACATGACGACGAAGCAATGGGTGTCTTATTTTGTGCCACGTTGCAACACATCCAAACTATCATTGATAGTGGATACATCCAAATGAATAATGTTTATTATCGTGCACGAATCATGTTGGGTGGAGACTCTCCATGGTTGCGTCTACTTTTAGGATTGTCGCCTTACTATGCCATTGGAAGCATCTACTCTTTTTCCACATGGTGTAGTAGGCGTGAACGATGGATGAACACTAAGGTGCGGCGCACAACGCACCTTGATGGAAAATTCCGCGCTTTGTACGATAAAGGTTTGGATTGCACTACGGCCAAAGGGTGCACTTCAAAACCAATGCTCCGCGTGGATGACCGCACACGGTTCATTGTGAGGTGCATTTTGCACTTGGTGATCCGACTTGGCGACTACCTTACACACTTCATTCGCGCGTTTTGCAAACGTTTGCCGCCTCTTGTCCGTGCACGCGTGCAAACCGTGTTGAATGAATCTAAGACTAATATTAGTCTCAAAGGTAAGGCAAGCCCGGACGGTGAGGAGACATGGCGTCTCCTCGCTAACTGGAAAATAATAGGTAAGACCATGAAGTTGCCTCCAAAGTATATATCTGTTGTACAAGAAATGGCAAACCTTTTGACGGCCATGCAATCATGGCGCTACGAGGCCGCGGCCCTTTCAAAGTGTAAACGTGTGGCACGTCGATTTCAGAAATTAATTTGTCCGCATAAGCGGTCACCTTACCTTTTGTGGCTTAGAAGAGAGGCTACGGAGGTTCTGAAAAATATTTACCCATGGGGGGCGGGAATGTTTAGTGGGGATATAGTAGAATCATTACACTATATATTAAAAGACCACTTCTTATGCTCAAGTGGGCGTGGCGGTGGCCCCGGTGGGCGCGTAGCTCGTGATAAGCGCATGCTAAAACAAGCGCACGAAAGGATCTTTCTGGCAAAAGAGCTACCACGGTGGGAATGTACGAGTGCGGGTGGAGAATGATCAAACTCTAGGTGTGGGCTATGTGGTTTGTCGTTGGTGCTTCATACTTTATGCTCCGTGTTCCGTGTGCAACCGTGTTTAGCGGCACTTCAAGTTGTTCAACCGGTCGGTTGAGGTGTGCAAGCATGTTCAACCGCGCGAGTGTCTATTTTTCTTTGTTTTTAGGGGGGCGTCATGGAAGGACAACAAGCGTCGGCGCAACAAGCGATTGGGCTCGCACTCATGCAGTTCTTACAAGCCGCACAAGGGGTACAGGGACCGCAAGCACCACAAGGTGCCCAAGTGCCGCAATTGGGACCACCGCAATTGGCCGCACCGCAATTGCCACACCCAAATGTAATTGCGCCGACCCAAAGTGGCCCTACGGGATCAACGGGGCCGATAGGCGTGGGTACAACAGGAGGAGCATCCTTGCCTTTGCCACAAGTGGTCCCAGCGTTGGATGCTTTGTTCCCAGCGAAGGAGGAGTTGACCCAATTTGGGGTGTGCCACGACTCATCGTCGTTGGCGGATGACTCCCCTCAATGGAGATGGCTCCGGGACATCACACCCCGGTTCATGTACCGGAGGAGTGTCGGGGTGTGGATGAAAAAAAACGCCCAGTATGACCTCCATGGCCACCGGAGCCACCCCAAAAACGTGGGGTCCGTGCCGCACAAGTGGTATGACGCCTCCGACGCCACCAACTACAACGCGTCACCGCCATCCATGGTCGAGGTCGGGGGAACCATATCAAGTGGCGGGCGCAGCAAGAAGTCCAGCATGGAGGAGGCACCTGCAGCGGTTGCACCACCAACCACACTACCCAATGCGGCCACAAGCACTTCGTCAATGATGCGAGGCGTGGAGCAGGTGTGTGCAACAAGTGTTCAACCGGTGTTCAACCGTGTTCAACCGGGCAGTTGAAGCAAAGGGAACGGAGAGAGTATGGATACAGTCCGTGTGTGACACGTTCGGAGTGGATGTTTTGGGCAATTGGTGGCTAGGACATTGAGACCTGCATGTCTGGGATGCATACATGGTTCAATAATTGAATACCCTGTGTTAGTGCGCTGAGGGTGCCGTGCATATGAGGTGGTGGCCACATGTGTTCAACCGGTGTTCAACCGGTCGGTTTCGCAGCTCAACCCCATTCAACCGCTCATCTCTCTTAGTTGTCGGCCCAAGACGTCCCACCCCACATGTTCGTCATTGACAAACGCGGACCGGCGGTCATGCTCCATGGAGCATGGCCGCCATTACCCATCGATGAATGGTGGCATGGGCCAGGTGCACGGGTTTCCGATCGCGACGCCCTCGTGAAGAAATGGACCCGAGGACTCCATCGCGCACTCCAAGAGCTTGCACATGGCGGGTCCCCACATGCGATTGACACACATGCGATTGGCACACCCATGGAGTCCACCCCAAAGCATCGGAGTCAGTCGGGCAAGGCGAAGCAATTCCCCCAACCAATGTTTGGCGTGAAGGAGGAATTGAGGGATGACATGAACACCGACGATGGCACGTGGTGGGAGAATTCTAATGCATGGTTTGCGCCGGATCATGGAGACGTGGAGAGTGAAAATCCCGTGGTCGACGAGGCAGAGAGCTCAACATCACCCTTCCGAGAAGAGCCAAAAGTCCACGTCCCCATTCGTGGACTCTTGATTCCTCCACCAAAGGCAATTCCACAAGCAAAGGGAGGAAGTGCAAGCCCAAAGGTTTTGCTCCTCCAAGCGCAAACTGCGCTCAAACAAAGGGTGCAAGACAAAACCGACAAGAAGAAGAAGAAGGACGGGCAGGGAGTGCATTCCAAAAAGCGGCAACGGGTGGAAACGTCAGCGGACTCGTCGTCCGACTCAAAAGGGTCAAGTGCAAGCCAATTGTCGGACAATGATGAGGGGTGGACACCTCCCAAGAAAAGGGAGGCTCCCAAGGCAAAAAAGAAGAAGAAGATCGAAGCAAAAACAAAGAAGGACAAAAAGGACAAGGACAAGAAGGAGAAGGGATCTCTGCGGCCCAAAGACGCCAACAACGCAAATGTGGGAGCAAAGGAAGGACAACGGTCAACACCGAACGTGACGGAGGCAAGTGGCACAGCGAAGGCAAGTGGCGCGACGAAGGCAAGTAGCGCGATGGAGGCAAGTGGCGCGACGGAGGCAAGTGCCGTGACAGAGGCAAGTGGCGCGATGGAGGCAAGTGGCGCAATGGAGACAAGTGCAAGCACAAGTACCACGGTGCAAGCAAGCGCACCAGCGGAAGAGGTGATGTCCCCATGTTCCTGCGTATGCATATGCCTCTACATTTGGTTGCAATGCGCCTTCACAACGTCGAAGCATGCCGGTGCTATAGTGTGTGGCGGTACGTGGTGAAACACGGTTGAACACGGTTGAACACTTCAACCGGTCGGTTGAACACGGTTGAACGCGGTTGAACTCGGTTGAACTCTCTGCAACGCTTTTGCATAGGAGATGGTGAAAGTGCAACGATTGGAGGAAACACGCCGCCTCGACGAGAAGCGCCAAGAGGCACGTGAGAAGTTCGGGTTGCCAGCGGGATCCGCAGTACGGTGGGTGCTGACCGAGGGTCCAGACAAGCGCCACCGCATGCAGTGGGCGCCGTGGCAAAGCCAACGAAGGACGACCCCAAGCCACGGAAGGGGGAGGAGATGGTGAAACTCCCCCCCCAATGGCCCGGAGAGCAGAGTGAGGCCAACGTCACGTGGCCAGTCATTGTGCGCCTCCGCCACACAGCGTTCACGAGCGAGGATGAGGCAAAGGCCATGTTGGCGAAGTGGGAGGAGAACATGGAGAAAGCGACCAAGGAAACCGAGAGCGGAGATGCAAGACATGGAGGCCACGACAAGGAAACCGAGAGCGGAGATGCAAAACATGGAGGCCAAGACGCGGCAACCGAGAGCGGAGATACAAAAGATGGAGGTCAAGATGGGGCAAGCACGGAAGCAATCGCAAGCACGGAAGCAATCGCGGGAAGTACCACCAATGTGTCGGACAATGGCACCAAGGAGGACTCCGAGGATCCCATGAAGGAGAGCACTTCAAATGACGTGGACGATTCCAACAAGGAGGGCATGTCCGTGGAGGATTCGAACAAGGAGGGCACGTCCGTGGACGATGCCAACAAGGAGGGCATGTCCGATGCCCTCAACAACCCCAAGGTGGAGCACGATGCCAAGGGGAATGAACGACCTCATGTTGGAGATGATGCAAAGGAGGAAGGTGGACCTCAAGACGGCATGCACGAAGCTGGGAGCGAAAGGGCAATGGCGAGCACAAGGGAGAAGGAGTGTGCCGATGATGGGAAGGAGGAGGTCGGAGCGGAGACGCAAGCGCTATGGGCCGTGGACTCAAAGTGACTAGCCGACAAGGTCCATGAAGCCTTACAAGGCTTGAAGGGATGGCTCCACAAGAAGAAGCATGGAGGAGAGTACCGCCGGATCCTATGGGGAGCAACAAGGAAGTTTCCGACGTTTACACACGTGGGCATGTCTAAGAGGACACATGATGATGCACATGTTGTGCGCCTTGTAAATAATTTCCTCACGGTTTGTTTACCGTCCCTCAGTTGCACCGCAATTTCCATCGTGTGGGGCAACGGATGTGCACCCATGGATGTACACAAACATCCAAGGGATGACTCCGCGTTGAGTGGGGTGGTGGCGGTGGGTGATTTCCGTGGTGGTGGTTTCTTTACTACGGCGTGGATGGGTGGTGGGGGGGAGGGGGGGGCGCAGCGTCAAGCATGGATGCAATGTGGGCGTCAAATTGTGCAAGGGGTTGTTGTGGATGCACGAAAGGGGGTGATTTTCAATGCGTGGCGTACGCATGGGCCGGAGCGATGGGAGGGTGAAAGGTATGCCATCGTGGCCTATACATCTATCGCGTGGCACCGCCTTCCAGCTCCGATGCGCACTGAACTCCTGCACCTGGGGTTCCCATGGTGACAGGCACTGGGATTGTTCATCCAATTTGACGTGAATTGTTGGTGCCATTGTTGTGTGATTGCGATTACGTGCGGCATTTCTCCTAACGCGCTCCAGTGTGTGTTCAACCGTGTTCAACCGTGTTCAACCGTGTTCAACCGCGCGGTTGAACACGCAGTTGAACATGGCCGAACGCGTATGGGCGGCAATATGAAAGTAGCAGAAAATCCATGGTTTTGTGGTTATAATTGATTTGGATAAGGCAGGTGCACACTGCAAAAACCTCTGAACACCATCCACGATAGAATGGAAGCCAAAGGACCACAATGAAGGTCAAAGCTTAGGGGAATGTGTCAAGTGGGGTGTTCAACCGCATGGTTGAACACCAAGGCGGCGTTGACGCTACTCTTGGACATGATAGAAAGGGAGTGGCAATGTGAGGGGTATGGCATGGAATAGTGCATTGGGCATTAGTATGTTGTTAAAAGCATGGTACATCGTCATGGATGGTTTGGAATGGCATGGTGATACGTCAAAAGTTTATTTTTTGGTAAAATTGCACTACGCGCGGTGGGGGTGTTCAACCGCTGTTCAGGGGTGGTTCAAGGGCCCAGGTGAAGTCAGTTGAACACCGGTTGAACATAGGACATGGCACCATGGTGTGCAAAAGGGGTCACTAGGGTGCGGGGGGGGATGGGCACTCAAATGGGCGAGGACACGTTCCCATTCCACCCGGCTTGTGGCCCGGCTGGGCAACACTCTGGGGCCCTTACTCCTCATGCTCCCCAACGACCTTGTAGCCGCGCTGCGCGAGGAGCTAGACAGGTGCGACGGGCTACGGGTAGGGTGGGAGGCAGTCGGGGACGGCAACCTACTGGCCCTCCTCCACCGGGACGCCGCGGACAAGTACCGGTGGGGCACGCTGGTGCCCCACCTCACCGGGCGCCACATATTTATGGCAACCCCCCCCCAGGGGCACCCCCGCCCGGCGTGGGATGACCTCATCGCCACCTTCCAGGACCATGGGATTCTGCCCGACGACACATGGCAGGAGGTCCGGCAGAAGATGCTCGGCAGGGACTACCGGCGCCGCGTCCGCGCCGGCCTGCTGGAGCTCCGGGACCCCCTCCGCCAGAGGTGGGACGACCTCTGGCTCCGCCGTCTCGGCCCCTGGTCGCCGCCCTCCCACCTCCCACACACCCGCCACCTCTGCGGGGAATGCGACACGGTGTCCTCCGCAGCGCCGACGGGCGCCTACCTGTGCGCGCAGTGCTGCCAGGTCGCCACTTGCCCCTGACCCGAACCTCCTGCGGGCCTGCACAGGCGCACGGAAGAGGAGGCTTTGCACCGGCGCATCGGGAAAGCACACGCCCCCTCACACCAACGCGCGGGCCCCGCGGGCGCCGCCCTCCTGTGGATCCGCGTGCACCTGCGGGACCCCACGTCCGTGGCGCACCTGTCGCACGTGTTCGCGCCCTGACCCCCACCTGCCGCCATGCTTTGCAGAGCCCGCAGCACCATGCCTCGCCAACATGGGGACGGGCCAGGGCACGCCAGAGCCCGCCGCCGAGCGCAGGAGGCAGCGGTCCGGGGCCTAGTAGCGGACGCGGTAACGGAGGCGCACGAGGCGCACGCTGCCGCCCAGCACGACCTGGCAGGCAGCGCGACAACCTTCCTCGGCGAGGCTACCCTCCCGGCCGTCCGCGGCCTGAACAGAGCAGGGGCACCTACGCTGCTCCCGGCGATGCACCGCATCGTGAACGCTGTCCAGCCGGGGCTCATCAGCCCGAAGGCGGCCCTCTGCGGGCACTGGATGGAGTGGCGCACGTCCAACCCGTCAGGCCGGCCCCTGTCCATGGGGGACACCCTGCGGCTGATGGGCGCAGGGTCAGCCATGTCCCTCCACAGCAGCGCCCCAGCCCTGCTGCACGCCCTCAGGAGGCGCTGCCCCGGGGACACGGCCCTGTACCTGAACCAGGCGCGGGCCAAATACCCAGGAGGAGTGTCCCAGCTGGACGCGGCACTCCACCTTCCAAATCTGCCAGAGAAGGACATGGAGGTGGGCAAAATCACGGTATTCGTGGACGGCGCGGACGAAGCGCCCAAACGCCCCCGCCCGACCCCCCTGGTGTACGACGGCGCCAGGCTGACCCCCCCCGTACGCTGTCATGTGCGAGGCGTTCCCCAGGGAGTTCACCTGGTGCCCCGCCCTCCCGCCGGCGACGCACGCACCCCGCGGCTGGGCCAACCCGAACCTGTCCTCCCTCTCTCCAGGACCAGGGCTGCCCACCACAGAGGGCAGGTTCTCTGGCAAGAGTGCCCGCGCACCCCCCTGCTCCTCCTCGTCGTCGCGACCCGCGGGGACCCGGTGCGGGTCCTGGGGATCACCCCCATCCACCTGTACGGGGCAGCGCCCGTACCCCGCCCCCCCCTCCCGGCGCCTGCGGCGCGTGACGGGGTACACACCTTCCTGCGAACACAGGAGCTGACCGCGGTTACGGGGGTCCACCTAGGGCGGCTCCCCTCGGCACCACCCCAGGACCCCCGGGGTCCCAGGGCCCTGAGCCCCGGCCCCGACTGGGAGCTGTGGCGCGACGTATGGGCCGCCTGGCTAACCCGCCTCTCAACCCAGTGCCGATGTATGGCCACTGGCCCCCGCCCGCACGGGGCTACGCCACCTCCGCCCCCCCCACCCCTCCGCCCCTCCCCCCTGCGGAGCACTGCACAGCACTGCCCACGGCACAACACAAATACACCGGCAGGTAGTGGCTGGTGCTGGTTGGGCCGCCGATTGGGCAGCCCCGGGCAGCCTCCGCCGACACCGGGCCGTTGACCCGGGGACCTGCGCCGGCCAACGAGACCGTTCCCGCCGCCAAGGCTGCAAGCCCTGCCGCCCCGCCTCCGGAGGGGGCCCCAGGCGCACAGGGGGCTGAGACCGCAGCCCCAGTTAGCCGCGCCGCGGCCCCGACCACGGCCCCTGGCGCGCCGCCAGCACAGGGGGTGCCCCCGGCGCGGGCCCCGGGCGCTCGCTGGGAGCCGCCGCAGGTGCAGAGGAGGGCGGAGAGGGTGCACAAGGAGCCGAGACTGCGGCCCCGGCGAGCCGCGCCACTGCCCCGGCTGGTCACGCTGCTGCCCCCAGCACGCTGCGGGCGCGGGGGACGGACCCCGCGCGGGCCCAGAGCGCCTCGCCGGGGGCCGCCGCAACCGCAGCGGAGGGCAGGGAGGGCGCCAAGTACCGCGCCCACGCCAACCCCAGCCACACCCATACCAGCCCCCTCAAGCCGTACCCCCCAAAGGCCGCCTTCCCTACGGGACGGACGCGGCACCTCCGCCCCCCGGCACCCGAGCGTACGCCGCCAGGCGTCACGCTGCCGCAGCTACG
Organism: Eutreptiella sp. 'Long Island Sound 2002'; assembly: GCA_964036045.1. Taxonomy (NCBI): domain Eukaryota; phylum Euglenozoa; class Euglenophyceae; order Eutreptiales; family Eutreptiaceae; genus Eutreptiella; species Eutreptiella sp. 'Long Island Sound 2002'. The sequence goes on from OZ038378.1 coordinate 72,149,362, forward strand.
GCGGCAACATGACGCCCAGTGCGTGATCTGGGAGGGGGGGGGCAGCGCGCAGGCGGGGCAGGGTGCCGGCCACGGGAGCGCGGAGCAGGGGACAGGAGGCGACAGGGGGAGTGCCCAGGGACAAACGCAGGGGGCAGGCCTGGGCGCACGCGGCAAGGAGCGAGGGCGAAGTGCGGGCAAGGTACCGAGGCCAGCGGCAGCGGGGGGGGACAGAGCGCGGGCAGCGGACGGCACGACGCGGGACAAGGAGCCGGGAAAGGGCAGGGGCACGGAAAGGACAAGCAGGGGCGCGAGGAGGGCGCCAAGGCGGGCGGCCACTGAGCTAATGGAGTGGAGCGGGGCGCGGTCAGGGAGCGTGGGCGCAGCCAAGGGCATGGACACGGGCACGGGAAGGATACGGGCACCGGCAGTGCAGGTGAGGGCGCAGGTGACAGGGGGTGGGACCCACGGCGCGGACAGGGGGACAAAGGCGTGGGGGCCGGGAAGGGACCCAAGGGCAAGGGCAAGGGCACTGTGGGCCCCCGGGGACAGACAGGACGGGGCACGGGAGCCACGGGGGGGGGGGGGGGGCGGAGCGAAGGAAGGGGGACGGGGGGCGGGGCGCCCCCGCAGCCGGAGGTGCAGCCGGTGCCGTACATCCCCCCCGGGATTCAACAAATGCCGGCGCACCACACCCACCACCACCACCAACACCACGCCCACCTCTACAACATTGACCTCGACGCCGGAGACCTCATCCCCCCTCAACCCCTGAGACCCAAGCAGCAGCCAGCCCCCCCGGCGCCAAGGGTGGAGGCGCGGATGGCTGCTGCCTCGGCGGCAGGGGGGGCAAGGCGCGGCGCCGGCGCCGCAGGCACAGGGGCCGCAGAGGGAGCCGGCGCGGTCGGCAGAGGCGCCCCGGCCCTGGGACCGGGACCAGGACACGGTTCCAGACCCCCTTGGGGGTGAGGCCCTCCCCCTGGTGGTGGAGGTGTATGGGTGGCTGAGCTGGGCCTGCTCGGGGACCACCAGGGGGATGAGGAACCGGCCCTTCGATGCCGTGCTCCTCCGGAGGGATGGGGGGAACCGAAAGGTGCCCCCGGGGGGCTGAGCGGCACCAAAGAACCACGAGAGTGTCCTCCAGGTGGTGATTCGGGCAGCATGGCCCGACAGGGAGCCGACGTGGCCAGTTTTTCCGGAGGGGGGGGCGGTGCTCCGCATCACGCATGCAGATGCCAACAACTGGTACCCCCCGGCTTTGCGCAACGCCCTCACCCACTGGCGCTACCGCCGGCGGAACCCGCCACCGCCGCAGCCCCAGCCCCCACACAAGCGACGACGCAGGTGACGACCGCGCCCCGTAGGCCCAGGCGATGGGGGCGAGGGGGTAGGAAGGGGACAGTGCCGCGGGAGGCCCCCGCCGGCGGAGCCGGGCCCCCGGACCCACACCCCCCCCACCGTACAGCTTGGCGGAGGGGCGAGCGCCACCTCCAGTGGGAGGGCGCAGGGGCGCAACGAGCTCGAGGGGAGGCCCACCGCCCCGCAGCCCGCTAACCGCTGACCGTTGACCCGAACTGCCGCCCCCAGCACTCATCGCCCCCCCCCCCCCCGGCCAGCCAGCACCGCGCGGCGACAGGGAGGAGAGCAGGGGGCCCGAGCGAGGGCCCGCACGAGGGTCCAGCACCCAAAGGGTAGAGGGAGGCGGGAGAAGAGTGCTCCCCGCCCTGTAGGCGGCTGGCCCCCCGGGACCTGAACCGCCAGGCCGCCCCCCCGCGGCCGTCGGGAGGCGGTGCCAGGGAACCAGGGGAGGACTGCGGGGTACCCCCCCTCCCCCCCACCCCTCCCCCCCCCCCCAGCCTGTGGGCGGCCGGAGGCCGGCCGGAGAGACGGCGGCCCCACGCCCCCCCGGAGGGGGGCGCTGCAGCCAGGGGAGGGACGCCACAGCCGCAGCGAGCGCAGCCGCGCGCCAAGCGTCCCCGGTCGAACGCCCGCCCACTCCCGCATTACCCTCTGCCGGCCGACGGCTCTGCGCCGGCACCGAGGGCCGCAACAGAAGGGCGGCACCCAGGAATGCGCAGACCAAGCAGCCCGCCTTGGTGCCCGCCTGCAGAAGGCGGGGGAGCAGACTGTGGCGAGAAGACCTCTCTCTCCCACCCTCCCCCCCCGCAACACTGACCCACTGGCGGCCGACTAGGCTGCGCCTGGCGCCCATGACGGCCCGGCAACCCCAGCTGAACGTGTATGCCCAGGGGGGGTGCGCTGGAGAAGAAGGGGGACAGCGACGGGGGCCAAGGGGATGCCGCCCAGGGCAGGTGAGTGGGGAACAGCGGCGCTGCCCCCCCTCCCCTCTCCCCCTCACTCCCCCCCCCCGGCCTGTGGGCCGCGGGGGCGCTGGCCCTCCACCCCCCCCGAGGCCAAGGGGGCGCCCCCCCTCCCCCAGAAGGGACCGTGACGCCCGGGGGGGGGACGCAGCTGGACCCGCACGCCGCGCGCCCCCGCGCCCCCCACTGCCTGCTCCCGTGGGGGTCGCGACAGGCGGGCGAACCCGCACCAGCGCGCAAGAGCGACACACAGGCCACGCCCTGGGGCAGCACGCGACAACGAACCAAAGCAGTATGGGGGCCGCGCCCCCCATGACCTGAGCGTCGCCAATGACGCCCGCAATGTTGCCCGCCCAGGGAGGGCAGAGGGACGGACCGAGGCAGAACGACCCCCCGGCCCCCCGGCCCCCGAGCCACCCCCCTGGGGGGGCGGCTCACCGGCCGCCCCTCCCCCCCCCCCCGCGCAAGGCTGGCCCGCCAGCGGCAGACCGCACCCGGCGCCCAGGGCTGCCCCACGACCCCGACCAAACGCTTACACCTGGGGGGGATGCGCCGGCGACGAAAGAGGGACTGGGCGGAGGGCCGCAGGCCGACCCTCCGGAGAGGGAGGAGGGGAGCCACGGCGCGAACCCCCCCCCCTGTCCCCCCGGCCCCCCCACCGACCCGCAAACCACGAGGGCGCCGGCCCCCAGCCCCCCCGAGGCAGAAGAGGTGATCCCCCCTCCCCCGGCAGGACCCCGGCGCCCGGGAAAGGGCCGGAGCAGGGCCCGCCACCACGCCCCAGCCGCCTGCTCCCGCAAGAACCACGATGGACAAGCAAACCCGCGCCAACACACCAGGGCGCCACACGGACCGCGCCCGGTGACAGCAAGCGAGCACGAACCACAGCGGTATGGGGGCCACGCCCTCCATGGCCAGAGCAAAGCCAAGGGCACCAGCTTTGTTGCCTGCCGTGGGAAGGCAGAGGGACGGACCGAGGCAAGGCGACCCCCCGCCCCACTGGTCCCCCCGGCTGCACAGCCGGGAGGAACGGCGCACAGCCCCTCCCCCCCCCCACCCCACTCCCCGGCGCTGGAAAGCCCCAGACGCGCAGATTCACCCCACGGGGAGCACACAGCCCCAAGCCAGGTAGGGGGGAAACGGGACCGGGCCGCCCCCCCCAGAAAAAAACAAACCAAACGGGGCACGGGACCGGGGCAGGACACGCGGAGGGGCACGGACCGCGTGGAATGGCCCTACCAGCGCCCAGCACCGGGACCGCGCCAGGTGCGCGCGCCACACCAACCAGGGAAGGGGGGGGGGGCGCGGACGCCGTGGGAGCGCGAGCGCACACACATACAGAGGACACGCGGAGAAAACTAGAAGGGCAACCGGACCGAACCCCTGGAAGGCACAGACCGCATGGAATGGCGTACCAGCGAGCGAGGGTAAGGGATCCGCGGACGGGGCAGCCCGCCACACACAGCGCAGAACACGCGGGGTGGGAAGGGGAAAACGGGGAAGACACGACACCAGGCACTGGCCCGAGCCCGCCAAACCGGCCGCGAGCGCCACGCACACGAGACCAGGGCACTGCACCCGCCAAGGGAGTAATGACGCACCACGCCACGCCCCAGCCCTAAGGCTAGGCAGCCTCCGCGCCAGCCCAATGGGGTCCCACTGGCAACAAGCCAGTAGCACGGGCCCGGCGGCGCCAGCGCCCCGGGTGACCACGCATCAGGGGGGCGACGCGGTGGGTAAGCGCCTGCAGCTAAGGCTGCTAAGCGATGCAGTGACCCGGGACTGGCATAATGGGGAAGCCGGGGAGGGACAGGGCTACGAGCCCCGTGAACCCGGGGGACTCCGGCACCAGGCAGGAGGTGTGTCATGAAGGGCCCCCCACTAGGTCCCGTTGGGGAGGATATCACCTGGCCCGACCAGGTGGCCCCCCGGGGCTGAAAGGCGTCTAGTACCCGCAGAATCAAATCTCAATCCTCAAACCTCGTTTCTATGGCCCACCTGTTTGCATCCACAGTGACAAGGATATTCGCTTCAAGGGAGACTCTGGCTGGTACCGCAACGTATTTGCCGCAATGGGAGTGGAAGTTTCTTTCTCACAGCCTTAGCGCCCTCAATCAAATGGACTATGCGAGCGTATGAATGATGAGTACCAGGAAGAGCTCCGTATCCTAAGGCAGAGTATCATAACCAGTAATTGGGTTCAGTTGAACGACTACGTTATTATATGTATTCACCACAAGCAGAGAGGAAAATCTGGCTATTCACGAGGAGACATTTTCTATGGGAGGCCTACACTACATTTGGACCTACCCTTTCAACATGAAAGCAACGTGCAAGTGCAAGACTGGGTCAACGAACAAAACAAAATTGCACAAGTAGTGGAAGTTCATTTGAAAAAAGGAAGAGTGAGTCGCTTGCAGCGCAGCAATAAAAGCAGGAAACCTGCAGTTTCCAACGTGGGCGACTACGTGCTGGTGAGCAGAAGGAGGTTCAAGCACTTGGAGGTACCTAACAATGCCACAAAGGATGTTATGTTGTATGGTCCTTACCTTGTTACTGGCGTCAGCAGCGGCGGTATTGCGGCGCGTTGTAGCCCTGTTTTGGGCGGCGAAGTACCTGTTGCCTTTGAGTTTGTGAAGTATTTCCCATTTGAGCTGGTGGATGGCTGTGCTGAAGACACGATAGAAGAAGGAGACACAGACATGCTGAATGACGGTAAGCGAGCAGCGTTGGCTGATGAACAGGACTTCGTGGCGAATGAGCAGGATATACCATTCTACAATCAGACTGAGATGGAGAGAATTGGAGCTTATCACTTCAAACAGATCCTGAGAGGGCAATATAGGCAACGCTGGCCCTTTTTAACGAACGTGGAAGGCTATGGCACAAGGGAGAGCACTTGGGAAACAGTTCATGCATTCCTGCATGATGATGGAAAGCTGAATCATGTTTTCGTGGATTACCGTTTGGCACACGCACGTCGCTTTGACACAGCGCTAAGGCAGGCTCGGCGGATCAGCAGCACCTTGAAGAAGAAATCCAGCGCGGAGGAACGAAGACACTTCCACGGACAACGGGGAACAAGGGGAGGTCAGTTCTAAGCAGGTTTCACAGCAGCGCGGAGACAAATGGCGATGTACAGAAAAACCTACAGTTGGTGGTATGGCAGAAGACTGGTTACCTTGAGTAATTTCCAAGAGACTGAGGAGGAGCGAGTACCGTGAAGTTTGTTTTCATGCCCTTATGGTTCCGCTGGTGTACCAAGTTGAAAACCTGCAGAACTTCACTTCATTCTGTAGAGCAATCATTGAAGTGCAGAAAATACTCAGAAAAGCACGGTCTAAGGCATGGAAAGTCTTCCACACCTTATTTGGTCTCTATTGTACCACGTGGATATTTCAGAGGGACTGCCGGCTTTCTGTGCTCTGAGTCGCTTGCGTCGCCAGAAAGGTCAGCAGAAAATTCTGGAGACCAGAAAGAAAGGAGTTTGAAGAAGTTTCAACGTGAATTATTGAACAGTTTTAAGAGGCGGATATGACTGGTATAACAGCGATTTCTGGAGGTAAGACAAGTTCTGGAGGGAGTTGAGTTGGGGGAAGCCAAGTATCACGGAACCTGGGGTTATTGAGGTTCCCAACATCTTTTGGTTAAATCATGGTTGGAAAGTACTTTGAATATTATTTGGTCCTGGTTTTACTTCGCAGCACCTATGGTCAACTTGAAGCCAAGTTTTAGTAACTGAAAGTTGAGTCTTGGTGGTTTTGAGGGAGTTATTCCCAGGGAACCAACCTGAACTGAACCAGTGGAAAGGACAACGAACAAAGGTGGCCAAAGTGGTGTGTGGAGCCGTGTCGAGCGCAAGTAGGATATAAACCTATGCCAAACAACGCACGCCAAAATACGCCGTAACAAGCACAACACGATGAGAAATAGGAGAGGGGAGAACACGTACGAGGCATAAGTATGTAACATACCACACCACCGCAAGAGTATGAGACCAACCGAGGATGGCCATGGCACGACAAAACCCCAGCCGCCGCACGCCCGTTTGCATAGGGAGCACAATGCCGCCGCGACACACGGAACACGCAAAGATGCGGGTGAGATAAGTATGTTACACCCATGCAAGGAGCATAACGGCGACAAGACACACATCACACGAAAAGATAAGGAGGGAAAGGAGCAAGGAGCGGGGAGCAAGTATGTTACCATGTTGTTCCACGCCGCGCACACGAGGGAAGCAACGAGCGCCCGGCCCGCGCCACCAACCGAGACCAGAAAAAACAGATGGCCTTCGGCCAGGGAGTGGTTGTAACGGGGGGCTAACGGTCCTGCCCTGCGGTGCAATGCGGGGCAACCGTGACAACTGCTCTTACAGCACAACCGCCCTTTTTGTTGCACTGATTAGAACATACACGCTTATGCACAGCTTCGTGTCTCGCTTGTGCTTCGCTTCTTCCCACACCTTGCTTCACTCTAAGATTAAGAGGATTGGGACTCTAAGATTAGGGGGAAAAAGAAAGATTGATCAAAGTTTGTCTCCCTTGCAAGTATGTTACATGTCACGCCGCGCACGTGGGACGGACAACGAACAAAGGTGGCCAAAGAGGTGTGTGGAGCTGTGTCGAGTGCAAGTAGGATATAAACCTACGCCCAACAACGCTCTTCACAGGTCCAAAGGAGAAGTGCGTGCTCGTGTTTGCGTCGTTTGTGCGTTAAAGTAGGGTTGTCTTAGACGCTTAGGCTTGTTTTGCATTCTGCCGTTGTCTCTCATTCGCCATTCCCTGTTCTCCTTTTCGCAGATGACAAAACAGGCACAACAGGAAGAATCCTGCAAGCAACACGATGCAATTAAACGCTTAGGGTTGTTTATAACTCGCAATAGGGTTGTTTAAACGCTTAGGTTTGTTTTGCGTTCGCTTCACTTCGGCATTCACACGATGCATGGTGAGTGAGGTAGATAAGCCGAGGAGGAGCTCACCTTCTGGTTGATTCAGAGTGGCTACAGTGGTATTGATCTCGCCTCCCTTCCCTGCATGCGTGCACACGATGCATTAAACGGATATGACAGTAGGCCACGCGCTGTGCACGCGGTATGAACTCTTGCCAGGTTACCCAGGGCTTTGCCCTACGTTCCATAAGGGAACGGGCGAAGTCCTTAAGCTTGCTTGCTTGCAACTGGGTTCAGGAACAGTGTATTATAGGGCACACTAAGAAGCGTATAATACGTGGAGTGTGTCTTGGTTCCTCCGTCCTGAACCCAGTCCATTGGCCTCTGTCGTACAGGTGGGCGAGGTTCAGGGTGATTGGTGCAGTCCCCTTGAGCAGTGCTAAAACATGCTGCGCAGATCCCACAATCAATTGACTGCGCATCAGCCAGGAGTGGCGAGGGCAGTTCCACTCCATCGACATCCGCGCTGTGCACGCAACCTGTGCGCCCTTCCCCTCCAAGCCCTAGCAGGGAAACGTGTTGTGACGTCCCTGTTAGGCCACAGTTGCTTAGCAGCGCTGTGTTCTCTTGTCTTCTTCACAGGAGGGTCATTAAGACCCACGACTTTATCTTCAACACCACCCAGTAGAGCGTGCGTGTAGGAGTGGTAGTCCTGCGTGGGGGCTTGAGCCAGTAGCAGTAGCGCTCGCCCACCAGGATGGTGCCACTGTAGGGTGTGTAGGACCTGTAGTGCGTGGGCACAGGGCCACAGGGCAAGCAGGCCAAGGGGACAGTGTTGGGCCCCCACAGCCACAGACCCGCGCCCACGGCATGTGGGTGACGGACCCCAATAGCACGCCCAGAGGGCGGGCAGTCGGGGGAGGGGGAGCGCCTGACCACAGACACCCCTCACAACGGCGGAAGGCACCCCCCCCGGGGACGCCCTTCCGCCACCCCCACAGGGAGCAACGCCGGCCCGCAGGGGCGAACGCTGTGGGGCCGGGCTTGGTCCCCACGCCCACACCAACCGCACCCGGGACACACGGGTCGCGGGGCCCCGGCTGCCCGCTCCAGAGGACGGGCGGCCGGGAGAGGGACAGCGCCTGACACCAGACGCCCCTCGCAACGGTGGCAGGCCGACCCCCCGGGGACGGCCCCGGACCACCCCCGCGGCACGCAGCCCCCACAGGGCATGCAGGCCAAGGGGACAGTGTTGGGCCCCCAAACCCACACACCCGCGCCCACAGCACGTGGCTGGCGGACCCCAACAGCCCGCCCAGTGGGCGGGCAGTCGGGGGAGGGACAGCGCCTGACCTCAGACGCCCCTCACAATGGTGGAAGGCACCCCCCCCGGGGACGCCCTTCCGCCAGCCCCACAGCGAGCAACACCGGCCCACAAGGGCGCAGGCTGTGGGGCCGGTGCTGGGTCCCCACGCCTGCACTGACCGCACCCGGGACACACGGGTCGCGGAACCCCGGCTGCCCGCTCCAGAGGACGGGCGGCCAGGGGAGGGACAGCGCCTGACACCAGACGCCCCTCACAACGGTGGCAGGCCTGCCCCCCCGGTGACAGCCCCCCACCACCCCGGCGGCATGCAGCCCCCACAAGGGATGCAGGCCAAGGGGACAGTGTTGGGTCCCCACACCCACACACCCTCGCCCACAGCACGTGGGTGGCGGACCCCAAAAGCCCGCCCGGTGGGCGGGCAGTCGGGGGAGGGACAGCGCCTGAACTCAGACGCCCCCCACAATGGTGGAAGGCACTCCCCCCGGGGACGCCCTTCCGCAACCCCCACAGCGAGCAACGCCAGCCCGCAAGGGCGCACGCTTTGGGGCCAGTGCTGGGTCCGCACGCCCGCACCGACCGCACTCGGGACACACCGGTCGCGGAACCCTGGCTGCCTGCTCCAGAGGACGGGCGGCCGGGGGAGGTACAGCGCCTGACACCAGACGCCCCCCACAATGGTGGCAGGCCAGCCCCCCCGGTGACAGCCCCCCACCACCCCCGCGGCACGCAGCCCCCACGGGGCATGCAGGCCAAGGGGACAGTGTTGGGCCCCCACACCCACACACCCGCGCCCACAGCACGTGGGTGGCGGACCCCAACAGCCTGCCCAGTGGGCGGGCAGTCGGGGGAGGGACAGCGCCTGACCTCAGACGCCCCTCACAATGCCGGAAGGCACCCCCCCCTCGGGGACGCCCTTCCGCCACCCCCACAGTGAGCAACGCCGGCCGCAGGGGCGCACGCTGTGGGGCCGGTGCTGGGTCCCCACGCCCGCACCGACCGTACCCGGAACACACGGGTTGCGGAACCGTGGCTGCCCGCTCCAGAGGACGGGCAGCCGGGGGAGGGACGGCGCCTGACACCAGACGCCCCTCACAACGGTGGCAGGCCAACCCCCCCGGGGACGGCCCCCCACCACCCCCGCGGCACGCAGCCCCAACAGGGCATGCAGGCCAAGGGGACAGTGTTGGGCCCCGACACCCACACACCCGCGCCCGCAGCACGTGGGTGGCGGACCCCAACAGCCCGCCCAGTGGGCGGGCAGTCAGGGGAGGGACAGCGCCTGACCTCAGACGCCCCTCACAATGGTGGAAGGGACCCCCCCCGGGGACGCCCTTCCGCCACCTTCACAGCGAGCAACGCCGGCCCGCAAGGGCGCACGCTGTGGGGCCGGTGCTGGGTCCCTGCGCCCGCACTGACCGCACCCGGAACACACGGGTCGCGGAACCAGGACGGCCCGCTCCAGAGGACGGGCGGCCGGGGGAGGGACGGCGCCTGACACCAGACGCCCCTCACAACGGTGGCAGGCCATCCCCCCCGGTGACGGCCCCCCACCACCCCCACGGCACGCACTCCCCACAGGGCATGCAGGCCAAGGGGACAGTGTTGGGCCCCCACACCCACACACCCACGCCCACAGCACGTGGGTGGCGGACCCCAACAGCCCGCCCAGTGGGCGGGCAGTCGGAGGAGGGACAGCGCCTGACCTCAGACGCCCCTCACAATGGTGGAAGGGACCCCCCCCGGGGACGCCCTTCCGCCACCCCCACAGCGAGCAACGCCGGCCCGCAAGGGCGCACGCTTTGGGGCCGGTGCTGGGTCCCCGCGCCCGCACTGACCGCACCCGGAACACACGGGTCGCGGAACCAGGACCGCCCGCTCCAGAGGACGGGCGGCCGGGGGAGGGACGGCGCCTGACACCAGACGCCCCTCACAACGGTGGCAGGCCATCCCCCCCGGTGACGGCCCCCCACCACCCCCACGGCACGCAGTCCCCACAGGGCATGCAGGCCAAGGGGACAGTGTTGGGCCTCCACACCCACACACCCACGCCCACAGCACGTGGGTGGCGGACCAAAACAGCCCGCCCAGTGGGCGGGCAGTCGGAGGAGGGACAGCGCCTGACCTCAGACGCCCCTCACAATGGTGGAAGGCACCCCCCCCGGGGACGCCCTTCCCCCGGCCCCACAGCGAGCAACGGTGGCCAGCAAGGGCGCACGCTGTGGGGCCGGTGCTGGGTCTCCACGCCCGCAGCAACAACACCCGGGACACACAGGTCGCAGAACCCCGGCTGCCCGCCCCAGAGGGCGGGCGGCTAGGAGAGGGACAGCGCCTGACACCAGACGCCCCTCACAACGGTGGCAGGCCAGCCCCCCCGGGGACGGCCCCCCACCACCCCCGTGGCACGCAGCCCCCACAGGGCATGCTGGCCAAGGGGACAGTGTTGGGCCTCCACACCCACACGCCCGCGACCACAGCATGTGGGTGGCGGACCCCAACAGCCTGCCCAGTGGGCCGGCAGTTCGGGGAGGGGGAGCGCCTGACCACAGACGCCCCTCACAACGGTGGAAGGCACCCTCCCGGGGACGCCCCTACGCCACCCCCGCAGCGAGCAACGCCGGCCCGCAGAGGCGCACGCTGTGGGGCTGGTGCTGGGTCCCACGCCCGCACCGATTGCACCCGGGGGACACGGGTCGCGGAACCCTGGCTGCCCGCTCCAGAGGGCGGGCGGCCGGGGGAGGGACAGCGCCTGACACCAGACGCGCCCCACAACGGTGGCAGGCCATCCCCCCAGAAGACGGCCCCCCACCACCCCCACGGCACGCAGCCCCCCCAGGGCATGCAGGCCAAGGGGACAGGGTTGGGCCCCCACACCCACACACCCGCGCCCACGGCACGTGGGTGGCGGACCCCAACAGCCCGCCCAGTGGGCGGGCAGTCGGGGGAGGGGGAGCGCCTAACCTCAGACGCCCCTCACAACGGTGGAAGGCACCCCCCCCGGGGACGCTCTTCCGCGACCTCCACAGCGAGCAACGCCGGCCCGCAAGGGCGCAGGCTGTGGGGCCGGTGTTGGGTCCCCACGCCCGCACCGACCGCACGCGGGACACACGGGTCGCGGAACCCCGGCTGCCCGCCCCAGAGGACGAGCGGCCGGGGGAGGGACAGCGCCTGACACCAGACGCCCCTCACAACGGTGGCAGGCCACCCCACCGGGGACCGCCCCCCACCACCCCCGCGGCACGCAGCCCCCACAGGGCATGTAGGCCAAGGGGACAATGTTGGGCCGCCACACCGACACGCCCGTGCCCACAGCATGTGGGTCACTGACCCGAACAGCCCGCCCGGTGGGCGGGCATTTCAGGGAGGGGGAGCGCCTGACCACAGACGCCCCTCACAACGGTGGAAGGCACCCCCCCGGGAACACCCTTCCGCCACCCCCACAGCGAGCAACGCCGGCCCGCAAGGGCACACGCTGTGGGGCTGGTGCTGGGCGCCCACGCCCACACCAACCGCACCCGGGACACACGGGTCACGGAACCCCGGCTACCCGCCCCAGAGGACGGACGGCCGGGGGAGGGACAGCGCCTGACACCTGACGCCCCTCACAACGGTGGCAGGCCACCCCCCCCGGGGACGGCCCCCCACCACCCCCCCGGCAAGCAGCCCCCACAGGGCATGCAGGCGAAGGGGACAGTGTTGGGCCCCCACACCCACACACCCGCGCCCACAGCACGTGGGTGGCAGACCCCAACAGCCCGCCCAGTGCGCGGGCAGTCGGGGAAGGGGGAGCGCCTGACCTCAGACGCCCATCACAACGGTGGAAGGCACCCCCCCTGGGGACGCCTTTCCGCCACCCCCAAAGTGAGCAACGCCGGCCCGCAAGGGCGCACGCTGTGGAACCGGTGCTGGGTCCCCACGCCCGCACCGGCCGCACCCGGAACACACGAGTCACGGTACCCCGGCTGCCCGCCCCGGAGGACGGGCGGTTGGGGGAGGGACAGCGCCTGACACCAGACGCCCCTCACAACAGTGGCAGGCCATCCCCCCCGGGGACGGCAACCCACCACCCCCGCGGCAGGCAGCCCCCACAGGGCGTGCAGGCCAACGGGACAGTGTTTGGACCCCATACCCACACGCCCGCGCCCACAGCACATGTGTAGCGGACCCCAACAGCCAATTTGGCATGAACAAAGAACATTTTTGTTACTATCGAACTGCCTGCCTGAGGTGTTTGTGGCTTTCCATCGATAGGGTAACACATTGGGCGACAGGGAGGCGACAGGGAGGCGACAGGGAGGCGACAGGAAGGCGACAGGCAAGCGACAGGCAAGCTACAGGCTAGCGACAGGAGAGCGACAGGTTACCACGTTGGGCGACAGGGAGGCGACAGGGAGGCGACAGGGAGGCGGCAGGCAGACGACAGGAAAGCGACAGGCAAGCGACAGGCAAGCAACAGGAGAGCGACAAGTTACCACATTGGGCGACAGGGAGGCGACAGGGAGGCGACAGGGAGGCGACAGGGAGGCGGCAGGAAGACGACAGGCAAGCGACAGGAGGGCGACAGGTAGGCAACAGGAAAAAGCGACAGGAGAGCGACAGGAGGGAACGACAAGAGAGCGACAGGAGAGCGACAGGAAGGCGCTAGGCAAAAATTAGCATGGCGACAGGAAACAACAGGAAGCGACAGGAAGCGACAGGATAGCGACAGGATGGCGGCAGGAAAGCGAGAGGGAAGCGACAGGGGAGCGACAGGGGTGCGACAGGACAGCGACAGGAGAGCGACAGGCAGGCGACAGGGGAGCGACAGGGGGCTAAAAGTGCCAAAACAGCGACAGGGAGGCGACAGGGAGGCGACAGGATGGCGACAGGAGAGCGAGGTGGCCCGAATCTAGTAGGCGGGCAGTCGGGGGAGGCGGAGCGCCTGAACTCAGACGCCCCTCGCAACGGTGGAAGGCACCCCCCCCGGGGACGCCCTTCCGCCACCCCGACAGCGAGCAACGCCGGCCCGCAAGGGCGCACGCTGTTGGACCGGTGCTGGGTCCCCACGCCCGCACCGACCGCACCCAGGAAACACGGGTTGCGGGACCCCGGCCGCCCGCCCCACAGGACGGGCGGCAGGGGGAGGGACAGCGCCTGACACCAGACGCCCCTCGCGACAGTGGCAGGCCACCCCCCTTGGGACGGCCCCCCGCCACCCCCGCGGCACGCAGCCCCAACAGGGCATGCACGCCAAAGGGGCAGTGATGGGCCCCCACACCCACACGCCCGCGCCCACAGCATGTTGGTGACGAACCCCAACAGCCCGCCCAGTGGGTGAACAGTCGGGGGAGGGGGAGCGCCCGACCTCAGACGCCCCTCACAACGGTGGAAGGCACCCCCCCTGGGGACGCCCTTCCGCCACCCCGACAGCGAGCAAAGCCGGCCTGCAAGGGCGCACGCTGTGGAACCGGTGCTGGGTTCCCACGCCCGCACCGACCGCACCCGGAACACACGGGTCGCGGTACCCCGGCTGCCCGCGCCAGAGGACGGGCGGTGGGGGGAGGGACAGCGCCTGACACCAGACGCCCCTCACAACAGTGGCAGGCCAACCCCCCCCGGGACGGCCCCCCACCACCCCCGCGGCACGCAGCCCCCACAGGGCGTGCAGGCCAAGACAGGTAGGGAGGAACCGGGACCGGACCGCCCACCCCCGAGCACGCCAGACGGAGCAAGGGACCGGGGGAAGGCACGTTGAGGGGCACGGACCACGTGGAAGGGCCCTACCAGCGCCCAGTGCCGGGACCGCGCGAGGTTCATGCCACACCACCCAGGGGGGAGGGGAGCGGACGCCGCGGGAGCGCGAGCGCACACACACACAAAGAGCACGCGGGGACTACCAGAAGGGCAACCGGACCGAGCTCGCGGAACGCACAGACCGCGTGGAATGGCGTACCAGCGAGCAAGGGTAAGGGACACCCGGACGGAACGGCCCACCACACGCAGCGCGGGATACGCGGGGCGGGAAGGGGGAAACGGGAGGGACACAACACCAGGTACCAGCCCGAGTCCCCCGAACCAGCCGCGAGCGCCGCGCACACACGGACGGGGCACTGCACCCGACAAGGCAGTAGTGGCGCACTGCGCCACGCCCCAACCCCTGGGCAAGGCTGCCTCCGCGCCAGCCCAAGGGGGTCCCACTGGCGACAAGCCAGTAGCACGGGCCCGGCGGCGCAGGCGCCCGGGCGACCACGCATTAGGCGGGCGACGCGGTGGGTAAGCGCCCGCAGCCACGGCTGCGAATTGATGCACTGACCGGGGAGTGGCGAAACGAGGAAGCCGGGGAGGGACGGGGCTCCGAGCCCTGTGAACCCAGGGGACTCCGCCACCAGGCAGGAGGTGCGTCTTGGAGGGCCCCCCACTAGGACCCGGTGGGGAGGATATCACCTGACCTGACCAGCTGCCCCCCCGGGGCCGAAAGGCGTCTAGTACCCGCAAAATCAAACCTCAAACCTCAAACCTTTTGATTAAATCATGGTCGGAAAGTACTTTGAATATTGTTTGGTCCTGGTTTTACTTCGCAGCACCTCTGGTCAACTTGAAGCCAAGGTTTAGTAACTACAAGTTGAGTCTTGGTGGTTTTGAGGGAGTTATTCCCAGGGCACCAACCTGAACTGAACGAGTGGCCTACATGAGGTGAACACGCAAAGCACCGCATTAGAAGTCTGGAGGCGCCATTGTACACGTGCAGTGACGAGCTGAGTCCTCATGCCCTGGTATTTGTGTTGTGACAGGCTGATTCATGTGGCTGGATTGGGGCATCCTGGTACATTTATGATGTGGGATCTGGAGCTCAAGTTCATATGCTGGAGTTTCATGGCTGTGAGTGCAGGCCCGGAGCGACACTTTTGTCCACGTGACGGCTGAGGTACTGGCCTGATATCTGGGGTGCCTACTTCTCTTTTTACATGGCTCAATTACTGTGTTCATCTGCCCAGATTGAATGGATTTGGTGACATTGATTGGGTCAAACCTCTGGATCAGAAGTGGATTTCTGACTACTTCAACCAGGAAAATCATTCACGACTACGAGAGCGTACGAGGACGACACTGGAGTATCCAGAGACCATTTGAAGGACTCATGTTGGTCTACATTTGGTCATTTGTGGTTGGTTCAACTCCAAATGTTTAGTAAGATCGGCCCCCATGGACGCCGGAATGAGGTTATATCCGTTGGTCAATTGGATCATGGGAGTCATTCTTGGACGACGCCTTCGCACACAGTGTGCATTCGGCCTGGCAGGGCTGTTAAAAGTCCATGAATGAGCAACAATTTCTCAAAGGATTGGTTTCATATGGAGCAATGGTATTAATCTTCATTGCAGTTTGGTTGGGACATTGGGGAAATCTTATGAATGGAGCTTGATCACTTCCAATATGGTTGCAAGGCACTTAATGGCTTAGCTTTAATTCAAAACAGGGTTTATCTATTGTATTATATGCCATGAGTTAGTGTTTGATATTCCATTTTTTCTTTGTTGAAAACTCTTTGTAACATAGTTGAACATGTTCAGTAATTTGCATTTTTCTCCAACATATGGCTGTTTTACAGAACGTGAATGTGATTCTCAGACTCAGCATAAACCTCTGCATCTATAGAGTGGTCATATGACTACTTCAAAATTTTGACCTATTTTGGCCCGTGAGCGCGCCGCTTCCACTATGGGCGATTCCTACTGAGCTTTGAGGTCATCAGGGCAGTTCCTACTGAGTTCTGCAGACATGAATGGTTTTTTTCCTGAGCTACAGAAAATTCCTGGAAGACATTTAAAGTGATTCTCTATCATTTTTATTATGTAGAATCCATTTTTCTTGCTTCTGTTTATCTATCTTTGCAGGAGACCTGATTTCTGAGGTATACCATTTTTGCCCTGACCTGAAGTCACTATTCACTGTTGCAGCCATTTCCAGAGTGCAGACTGAAGTCGCTTTTGAACTCCTGAGTGTTTCTGAAGCATACATGCATGCATACACGCAAGTGCAAGGCCAAGCATCACCCATTGTTTGTCCGTTCATTGTGCAGCCCCATCAAGTACTTTATTGGTTTTATTGATCCCATTTCTGCTCGTCTTGGAGTCTTGGTCTGGTTTTATTTTCCATCAAAATCTTTGTGTACCTGAAATGGAGCAGGAGCAAACACCAAAGCAAGGTCATCCAGAGGATACCAAGACTATTCAACCAGAGGAACAAGATGCAAAGCGGGAATTTAACATTAGGCTTCGTTTTGCGTGGTGTTGTTGCCGCTCATTCTGTCTTCTCTTTTGTAGGTGAGCAGAGAAAGCGAGCATGTGACACACAATGCAGTAGTCACTTAGGGTTGTTGTAAATCTTTGTAGAGTTGTTTCAGTGCCTAGGGTTGTTCTTGCGCTTGTTGTTTGTCGGCATCCACATGATGCATGGTGAGTAAGGTGAGTAAGCCCAGGAAGAGCTCACCTCCTGGTGGAGTTTGCTCGTGTTTTTGTGGTTCATGGTGACCCTGCTTCCCTTCCTTGTAGGCATGTGATACGTTAAAGGGCTTAGGCCATGCGCTGTGCTCTTCGTAAAACTCTTGTTAGGTTACCCAGAGATCCGCTCTACGTGCTTTAACAGAATGGGCGGAGTCCTTAACCCTTGCTTGCTGGATAGGGCAGTTTGGCAATAATGAATTATTTTCAAGTCGAAGACCCGTATAATAAGGTGAGGCTTGTTAGGCTCCAGGGCCAAACTGTCCTGCATGTGTACATTTCAGGTGGGAACGGGGAAGGGGGAATTACCGTCACTGCAAAGCCCTGCTAAACGGGGGCACTAGTTACACAATCAAGAAAGCTGACATCGGGGTTCTGAACGACAAGGTCATGTTCCACGAGTACAAAACGATGTGCGCCCAACACCTGCACTCCCTACTCCAGGCTTTGTCATGGAAATGAGCAAGAATATCCTTAAGTAGTGCCCTGAAATTTTTGATGAAATCCTGCAGGTCTTGAAGTTGGAAAAAAGGACAACAGCGGCAAGTAGAGCATGAACAGGATATGGATCCCATGAATGAATAGTTTTGAAATCCAATGTATCACAGAAGGGCTGCAAATAGAGAATGCAAGCTTAAGTACAAAGATTGGATCACAAAAGGAGAAAAGAAATGTTTTTTATATGGAAAACTGACATAGGTTTGGCCTTAGAAATAGTGTCAGGCACCTCATGTGCTTCTTTTGACATGCGATGGAGTAGGTTAGGAATTTGGGGAATGTAGGTAGGGCCAGACACTGGATATGGCCTGGCCAGTATGGCCAAGCAACTGCATTCAGAATCAGTTAAAACGTAGGCCCACAATAAGTAGGTAAAGAATTGAGTATAGGGGTCCTGAGGTGGGAGACCACTAGGCTTAACCAAAAGGGCCCAAGGCATCAAATACATATTTTGTTTCGGTATCACCTCTCTGAAGGAAGATACCTCCGCTCAAATGAGTGGTAGGGGTGAACTTCATGGGGGGGCTACGGTTATAACCCTAGTTGTTTTGAAAAATGTACTAAAACCCTCAAAAAGAGTGATTCAAATGGTTCAGTGTTTGTCTTCATAACTTCCCAAGGTTTAGGGGGGGCTTGGCCTGGATCAAGTACCCCAAGAAAGCCATGGCAGTGACTTTTTCGTACTCCCTCCTGGAGTACGGGTTGATCAAGCTAGTAGGACCAAGGGAAAAGGCTCAAATTACGCTCACTTTACCACAGAAAATCCCTCCAACCAGCATATGACATTCTCATCACCTCATAGAAGCTTATCACACTGTACGTACCCTCGAAAAACAGTGTAATGTACCGCGTATGATGACCCTTCGAAGGGGCATCCCTCAAAAGTCCCCAGCGTGCGGCGCAAACGTTTGGCAAAAATTTGGTGGAAGTGGGGTTTGAACCCAGGACTTCCTCTCCAGAGTGTACATGGTTGCCCACTAAGGTACAGTCGAACGCTCTAATGCGGACGGTCATCGCTTTATAAACAGTGTTTTAGTAAACGTGACCAAGGGCCAGGGCAGAGCAATACTCCGAATGGAGGGCACAAACCTCCAACAGCTAAAAAAGTAGAATATGTTACCAACAGGGTGTGAATCCTGTGGTTTAGCGAAAAGGGTAGCGATTTAGAAAGTCGAACTGCTAAAAGTTGACGAAAAGATGTTAGAAATTGTTATATTTTATCTTAATTTAGCAGTCGCAGACAAGCGCAACAGAGGCGCACGCCACGAAAAGAGGTCCCGAAGCTTAAACGGCGCCTGGAGAAGAAGGTATGAGCCGTGGCTTTTACAATTTTTAAAAGTAATTTTTGCACAGTTGCATTAAGAATGTTATAAACATTAGGAAAAAGTATGAAACAAGTAGCCAAACAACGGAGCAGGCGGACAACTCGCCTCTGAGGTATGTTACTGTCATGACACACTTACGCATTGTGCTCGTATTGTTTATCTCCTGAAAACCCTAGGGTCGTCCCCGCTGCGTTGGTTGGGGGTAGGGTCGTTCACCTCTCTCCCTCTGCGCAGGTAAAACCAGGAATCCAAGGTATGTCAGACGTATGGAGCACGCAGCGCACATGTAGGGTTAGAGTGTGCGCTGTGCCTGCAATGCATGTGCCCAATGTTAAAGTCCCGCTTTGCGTCTTGTTCCCCTGGTTGAATGGTCTCACTATCCTCTGGATGACCTTGCTTTGGTGTTTGCTCCTGCTCCATTTCAGGTACAGAAATACTTCGCTGGAAAATAAAATCAGACCAAGACTCGAAGACGAGTAGAAATGGGATCAATAACACCAATAGGCAACTTGATGGGGCTGCACAATCAACAGACAAACAATGGGTGATGCTTGGCCTTGCACTTGCGTGTATGCATGCATGTATGCCTCAGAACCACTCAGGATTGTACAAGCAACTTGAGTCTGCACTCTGCAAATGGCTGCATCAGTGAATAGTGACTTCAGATCAGGGCAAAAATGAAATGTCACAGAAATCGGGTCTCCTGCAAAGATAGATAAACAGACGCAAGAAAAATGGAGTCTACATAATAAAAATGATAGAGAATCATTTTAAATGTCTTCATGGAATTTTCTGTAGCTCAGGAAAAAATAAATTCATGTCTGCAGAACTCAGTAGGAACTCCCCTGGTGACCTCAGAACTCAGTGTGAATCGCCCATAGTGGAAGCGGCCTCTCACGGGCCAAAATAGGTCAAAAATTTGAAGTAGTCATATGACCACTCTATAGATGCGGAAGTTTATGCTGAGTCTGAAAATCACATTCAATTTCTGTGAAACGACCATATGTTGGAGAAAAATGCAAATTACTGAACATATTCAACTATGTTACAAAGAGTGTTCAACAAAGAAAAAATGGAATATCAAACAACAACTCATGGCATATAATACAATAGACAAACCCTCTTTTGAATGAAAGCTAAGCCATTAAGTGCCTTTCAATCATATTGGAAGTGATCAAGCTCCATTCATAAGAATTCCCCAAATGTCCCAACCAAACTGCAATAAAGATTAATACCATTGCTCCATATGAAACCAATCTTGTGAGAAATTGTTGCTCATTCATGGACTTTTAACAGCCCTGCCAGGCCGAATGCACACTGTGTGTGAAGGCCTTGTCCAAGAATGACTCCCATGTTCCAAATGACGAACTGCTTTTATGCTGAGTCTGAAAATCACATTCACGTTCTGTAAAACAGTCATATGTTGGAGAAAAATGCGAAGTACTGAACAGCTCAATCTCAATGAGACTAGCCAAAAAAAACAGATTAAGCAAAGGCCAACCCCCATGTTGAGCTATGCTACAAATGGTGTTCAAAAAAGAAACAATGGAATATCCAACAAATCCTCAGGGCATATAATACAATAGATGAACCCTCTTTTGAATCAAAGCTAAGCCATTAAGTGCCTTTCAACCATATTGGAAGTGATCAAGCCCCATTCATAAAATGGCCCCCAATGTCCCAACCAAAGTCCAATAAAGCTTAATACCATTGCTCCTGATGAAACCAATCTTTTGAGGAATTGTTGCTGATTCCTGGACTTTTAACACCCCTCCCAGCCTGAATTCGCGTTGTGTCTGAAGGCGTCGTCCAAGAATGACTCCCGTGTTCAAAATGACCAACAGATATCACCTCAATCCGGCGTCAATGGTGGCCAATATTACTAAACATTGGGCGTTGAACCAACCACAAATGACCAAATGTACACCAACATGAGTCCTTCAAATGGTCTCTGGATACTCCAGTGTCGTCCTCGTACGCTCTGGTAGTCGTGAACGATTTTCCTGGTTGAAGTAGTCAGAAATCCACCTCTGATCCAGACGTTTGACCCAATCAATGTCACCAAATCCAATCAATCCGGGCAGATGAACACAGTAATTGAGCCATGTAAACAGAGAAGTAGGCACCCCAGATATCAGGCCAGTACCTCAGCTGTCAGGTTGTGAAAAGTGTCGCTCCGGGCCTGCACTCACAGCCATGAAACTCCAGCATATGAACTTGAGCTCCAGATCCCACATCATAAATGTACCAGGATGCCCCAATCCAGCCACATGAATCAGCCTGTCACGACACAAATGCCAGGGCATGAGGACTCAGCTCGTCACTGCACGTGTACAATGGCGCCTCCAGACTCCTAACGCGTTGCTTTGCGTGTTCACCTCATGTAGACCACTGGTTCAGTTCAGGTTGGGGCCCTGGGAATAACTCCCTCAAAACCACCAAGACTCAACTTGTAGTTACTAAAACGTGGCTTCAAGTTGACCATAGGTGCTGCGAAGTAAAACCAGGACCAAATAATATTCAAAGTACTTTCCAACCATGATTTAGCCAAAAGATGTTGGGAACCTCAATAACCCCAGGCTCCGTGATACTTGGCTCCCTCCAACTCAACTCCCTCCAGAACTTGTCGTACCTCTGGAAATCCCTGTTATGCCAGTCATATCCGCCTTTTAAAACTGTTCAATAATTCACCTTGAAACTTCTTCAAACTCCTTTCCTTCTGGTCTCCAGATTGTTCTGCTGACCTTTCTGGCGACGCAAGCGACTCAGAGCACAGAAAGCCGGCAGTCCCTCTGAAATATCCACGTGGTACAATAGAGACCAAATAAGGTGTGGAAGACTTTCCATGCCTTAAACCGTGCTTTTCTGAGTATTTTCTCAACTTCAATGATTGCTCTGCAGAATGAAGTGAAGTTCTGCAGGTTGTCAACTTGGTACACCAGCAGAAGCAGAAGGGCATGAAAACAACTTCAAGGTTCTCTCTCCTCCTCAGTCTCTTGGAACTTACTCAAGGCAACTAGTCTTCTGCCATACCACCAACTGTAGGTCTTTCTGTACGTCGCCGTTTGCCTCCGCGCTGCTGTGAAACCTGCTTAGAACTGACCTCCCCTTGTTCCTTGTTGTCCGTGGCAGTGTCTTCTTTCGGTTCCTCCGCGCTGGACTTCTTCTTCAGGGTGCTGCTGATCCGCCGAACCTGCCTCAGCGCTGTGTGAAAGCGAGGTGCGTGTGCCAAACAGTAATCCACGAAAACATGATTCAGCTTTCCATCATCATGCACGAATGCACGAACTGGTTCTGCAGTGCCCTCGCTTGTGCCATATCCTTCCCACTTTGTTAAAAAGCACCAGCCTTGTCTATATTGCCCTCTCAGGATCTGTTCGAAGTGATAAGCTCCAATTCTCTCCATCTCAGTCTGATTGTAGAATGGTATATCCTGCTCATTTGCCCCTATGTCCTGTTCATCAGCCAACGCTGCTCGCTCATCGTCATTCAGCATGTCTGTGTCTCCTTCTCCGATCGCTGTCTTCATCATAGTCATCCACCAGCTCCAATGGGAAATACTTCACAAACTCAAAGGCAACAAGGTACTTCGCCGCCCAAAGTAGGGCTACAACGCGCCGCAATACCACCGCTGCTGACGCCAGTAACAAGGTAAAGACCGTACCATATAACATCCTTTGTGGCACCCTTAGGTACCTCCAAGTGCTTGAACCTCTTTCTGCTCACCAGCACGTAGTCGCCAACATTGAAAAATGCAGGTGTCCTCCTTCTATTGATGCGCTCAAACCGACTCGCTCTTCCTTTCTTAAAATGGGCTTGCACTACTTGTGCAATTTTGTTTCGTTCTTTGACCCAGTGGTGCAGTTGAACGTTGCCTTCATGTGGAAAAGGTAGGTCGAAACGTAGTGTAGGTCTCCCATAGAAAACGTCTCCTCTTGAAGAGCCAGATTTTCCTCTCTGCTTGTGGTTCACAAAAATGACCACGTAGTCGTTCAACTGGACCCAATTGCTGATTTTGATACTCTGCCTCAGGATACCGACACACTCGCATAGTTCGTTTGATTGAGGGCGGTAAGGCTGTGAGAAAGAAACTTCCACGCCAATTGAGGCAAATACGTTGCAGTACCAGTCATAGTCTCCCTTGACGCAAATATCCTTGTCACTGTGGATACGGACAGGTGGGCCATAAAAACGAATCCAATGATGTTTGATGAGTTTCAACGCGCCTTCTCCAACAACAGTCTTCTTGCATGGTACAACTTGACAGAAAGCACTCAGAGCGTCCACAATCATCAAGGCATAGTCGTAGTTATGGCACTTGGGTCTGTCAATGAAGTCCACATACAGCAGTGCACTGACCATGTGTGGAAGTGGCAAGACAGCAAGTAAGCCTTGGTCGCTGGGTCGGTTCCGCTTACTGCTGACGCACACCTTGCATGTCCTGTGCATGTCCTCAATCTTCTGTTGCGACTCTGTGTCAGGTAGGTAGGTAGGTCATCTGGGGACTGGGGTTGCCAGCAAGACGGCATCCGCCTGTTGGACATCACCCAAAGCCCAGCCCCGCACAGACACACCCCCTCACCACCCCACAAGCGGCGCACCGACACTGGTGGCACCCACCGCACCCCAGGAGCCCTGCGCACCACACAACACGACGCACCTGACCCCCCCGCCAGCGGCGCCGCCACCTGACCCCGTTACCCAGGGAACCACCACCACGGGGCGCCACGCCAGGCCCCGCCCAGAAGTCACAAAACGAACCGGACGCCAAAGGACGCCAACGCACACGACAATGGGCACCACTACGCCCAAAGGCACCGAACCCAGGCCCGCTACCGTCGCAACCGCCTAATCGAGCCAAAACCCAAACACAAATCAAGCCCGAGCCACACCCCGAAACCGCTAACACTTGACTCCTAACCAGGCCCGCCGAGGGAACAACGTAACCACAGCCCACACCCACAGCCCACACAGCCGCCTAACCAGCCAGCTCCAGAAGCAAAGAGACACCTAACCAAACCCACCCTGGCCCATACCCGTGTACATCAGGACGCGCGAGCTGCACCCCTGGGGCGCGACCGCCGCCACAGCACCGACGACACACACCAGAGGACACAACACTATTGCACCGCCGCACCAGCTGCCCGTGCCTGTGCCTGCAGTGTACGCGCGCCCCTGTTTTTCTTTTTTTTCCATCAAAAAAAAAACCAAATTTAGGGCGGGAGGAAGAGGGACACAACCCCCAATGGCACACGCGCACCGCACACAGGGCGCACACCGGGCGCCACGAGGGCCAGGACACCGCACACGCGCGTGCACCGAGGGCAACAAAGGGACGAGACACCACGGCCTGCCACACCGGTGAACAAGAGCCAAGAGGCCCGGGACACCGCGCACGCAAAGCAACACACCGAGCGAGCGCACCGGTGAACAGGAGCCAAGTGGCCCAGGACACTGCACACGCAACACAACACACCGAGCGGGCACACCGATGAGCGGGGGCCAAGGGGCCCAGGAGGCCACACACGCAACACAACACACTGAGCGGACACACCGGTGAACAGGAGCCAAGTGGCCCAGGGACACCGCAGACACAAGACAACAAACCGCGCGGGCACACCGGTGAACAGGAGCCAAGTGGCCCAGGACACCGCACAAACAAAACAAAAGATCGAGCAGGTACACCGGTGAACAGGAGCCAAGTGACCCAGGACACCGCGAACGCAAAGCAACACACGGAGCAGGCGCACCGGCGAACAGGAGCCAAGTGGCCCAGGACACCACACACACAGCACAACACACTCAGCAGGCACACCGGTGAACGGGAGCCAAGGGGCCCGGGACACCGCATGCACAACGCACCACACCGAGCGGGCACACCGGTGAACAGGAGCCAAGTTGCCCAGGACACCGCAGACGCAACACAACAAACCGCGCGAGCGCACCGGTGAACAGGAGCCAAGAGGCCCGGGACACCGCGCACACATAGGGCGGACGAGGGACAGGAAAGAACCAACACCCCATGGGTTGGACCCACCGGGGCGACCCGGCCGACCACCGGGCCAGGGGCAGGAGCAGTACTCCAACGCCACTGGTCTGAGCCCGGCCAGGCTGCATCGGGGACCATGGCAAACGTCACCCGGAGCCATGGAAGCAACCGGTGACAGGCCAGCCGGTACACAGTCCAGGAGAAGGTCGCCTGCCAGGCAGAGTGCCCCGCAACTCAAACCACAAGGGTGAGGCGGTCGTACCGTAGACAAGCGGGAGTGTTACCCCTTGTGGTGAGAGATACTCCACACGGCTGGGCAGCCCCCAGAGCTGCCGCCCAAAGGAGGGGGCATGTGGCCCTACCCATGGACACATGTGGGGACACCCTCCCACCTGGGACACATGGACCGGCTGGCCGCAACAATGCCTTCCAAAGCACATGCGGGAGCGGCTCAAGAGGCACCTGACATAGGGCAGTGGGGGGGACAGGACGTCCCCTTGGTAAGACCTTCTTCCTGCTTTGTCAAAGGAGGCATCCCGAGCTCCCGAAGATACCTACCTACCTGGGGTTGCCCCCGAGGGGGTTCTTACCAAGGGGCTTTTGCTCACACACCCACGGCCGTACTGCACGTGTCCCCACAAAGCGGCTCCCCCACATGGGGGAAGGGCGCGGTCGCCGCGAGCAGTACCCTACAGCGGGTTCTGCCCAGAGAGGTAACCCATGTTCGACCGGAGTCCGACATTCCTCTTCTTTGGGCGGATGATACGTGCGGCAGGGTTCCATTGCACATCCTCATCAACGTCCGGATTCTGGGCCCCAGGGGCCCGGAGCCAGGCCAAAGGCCCTGTCCTGCAAGATACCCCGACCTGGGTTGATTTTGAGTAGGCGTGAGGCGACTTGAAGAAGCACGTGCTACGGGACTCGCATGCCGTGGCACACACTCACGCCTCCTGACTCGGTCCAGCTTGCGCTCTCCCGGGGGGCCGGGGGTTCGAAGTAGGTTGTTGTGGTTGGTTGGTCGGGTGTTGAATGGTTAGTTGTAGTTTGTTAATGTTGGTTGGTCGGTTGCGTGACGGTAGAGTCACGATGTTCTGTTTTGCTTGTGGGTATGGTCGTCGGCGGGCGTGGCAAACCACGGTGTGGCCAACCCATTGGACGCCGTTCCTGTTTCGACCCGTGCACACCTGGCTGGTTTGGTGTTGGCCGGCTTGCGTGTGGTCTGTTTACGGTCAGGTCGCGGCTGCACCTGCGGTGTGGTTGGTGCGCGGTTATCTTGGCCGCCTCATGGTCCGCTTGGTTTTCGTGGGTTCCGTCGCGCTGCGGCGGGGGGTCGCTTAGCGGACTGTTGTTTGTGTAGCCGGCACGTCCGTTTCAGTGCTGGTTTGTTGCGTCTTGCTTTGTCGAAGTGTAGTGTAGTGTAGTTTGTGAATGTTGGTTGGTGTGGTTGGTAATGGTCGAGTTGCGGTGTTCTGTGTTGTTCGTTGGTATGGTGGTCGGCGGGTGTGGCGCACCACGGTGCCGCCAACCCGTTGGACGCCGTTCCCGTTTCGACCCATGCATGCCTGGCTAGTTTGGTGTTGTCCGGCTTGCACGTGGTCTGCTTCTGGTCATCTAGTGGCTGCTGCAGCGGTTTTTCTGGTGCACGGTTGTCTTAGCCGCCTCATGGTTTGCTTGTTTGGCGTTGGTTCCTCGGCGCTGCAGCGGCCACTTGCGCGTTCGGATGTTGTTCGTGTAGTTGTCATGCCTGTTTTGGTGTTGGTTGGTTGTGCCCGGGTCGGCCTTTGTACGACGCGTCGTGTTGCGTTGCCCTTTGTCGCCTGGCGCCGTGTAGAGGCCGTGTTCTGAGTTGGGTGCACCCTGGGAAGGCACGCGCATGCGCAGCCGGGTGCGTTGAGTCGTTGTTGTTTGGGTCTTGTTGAGGGCGGCCTGTCGGGCGTGGGTCTCGTTGTGCTGTGATCGGGGTGTGCCCGGCGCATTGTGTTGGTGTGCCGTCGTCTTAGCCGGGTGGTGCTTGGGTCGGGTTGTCGTCGACTATGCCGCCTGTCGGCGGGCATCGTTGGGTTCGGGCTGGTGGTGTTTTGGCCAGCGCCATGCGTCGCTTGTTTTGTCGGTTCGTTGTTGTCTTCGCCTCCTGTCGGCCGGCGTGTTAGGGTGGCGTTGGCCGGCGGTTGGGTTGCGGTTGCGTTTGTGTTGTTGGCCTAGCCGGGGTTGGGGTTGTGTTGGTTGCCCCCTCATGGTGGGGTCTATTGTGCTAGTGCGTGGTCCCTGCCATGCTGGGGCGTGCTGTGTTGGTGCTCGCCCCCCCCCCATGATGGAGCGTGATTTGTCGGTGTGTGCTCCCCCCCATGGTGGGGCGTGCCGTGCTGGCGCGTGGCCAGCCTCATGGCCGGGCGTCCTGCGTTGTTGTGGGGCCCCCCTCATGGTGGGGCGTGCTGTGTGGGTGCCTCGCCCGCTTCATGGTGGGGCGTGCTGTGTGGGTATGTTGCCCGCCTCATGGTGGGGCCTGCGGTATTGATGTCTGCCGGCCGTGGTGGTTGTGCGTGGTGTGGTGGTGCTGGGCTTGGGTTGTGGTTCGTGCTGCCTGGCAACCGGCGTCGTTGGTGTCAGGTTGGTGGTGTTTTAGCCGGCGCCACGGGCAGCTTGTTTTGTTGGTGTGGCGTCGTCTTTGCCGCCTTATGGCCGGCGTATTCGGGTGGCTGTGGTCGGCGGTCGAGTTGCGGTTGGGGTTGTGTTGTTTGCTTGGCCGGGGTTGGTGCTGTGCTGGTGCGTGGTCCCCCCCATGGTAGGGCGTGCTGTGTTGGTGCGCGCCCCCCGCCCACTGAGGGGCATGCTGTGTCGGTGTGTGGCCTGTCTCATGGTGGGGAGCTGTGCTGGCGTGTGGCCCGCCTCATGGTTGGCCGTGCTGCGTTGTTGTGTGGCCCCCCTAATGGTGGGGGGTGCTGTGCTGGTGCGCGGCCCCCCTCATGGTGGGGCGTGCTTTGTTGCTGCCTGCCCGCCGCGGTGGTTGTGCGTGGTGTGGTGGTGCTTGGCTTGGGTTGTCGTCGTGTCTGCCGCCTGGCGGCCGGGGCTGCTGGGGTCGGGTTGGTGGTGCTTGTGGTGGTGTTTTAGCTGGAGCCATGCGCGGCTTGTTTTGTTTGTTCGGTGTTGTCTTCGCTGCCTTCCGGTCGGCGTGTTCAGGTGGCTGTGGTCGGCGGTTGGGTTGTGGTTGTGGTTGTGTTGATCGCCAAGCCGGGGTTGGTTCTGTGCTGGTGCGCGGCCCACCTCACGGTGGGGCGTGCTGTGTTGGTGCGTGCCCCCTCTCATGGTCGGGCGTGCTGTGTTGGTGTGTGGACCCCCCCATGGTGGGGCATGCTGCGTTGGTTTGTGGCACCCCTCATGGTGGGAGGTGCTGTGTTGGTGCGTGGCCCCCCTTATGGTGGGGCGTGCTGTGTTGATGCCCGTCAGCCGCGGTGGTGGTGCGCCGTGTGGTGGTGTTTGGCTTGGGTTCTCCTAGTCTGTTGGCTTGCGGTTGCAGTTGTGTTGTTTGCTTGGCCTGGGTTGGGGCTGTGCTCGTGTGTGCCCCCCCCCCCCTGTTGGGGCGTGCTGTGTTTGTGCGTTGCCCCCCCTTGGTGGGGCGTGCTGTGTTGGTGTGTGCCCCCCCCCCCCCATGGTGGGGCATGCTGCGTTGGTTTGTGGGCTCCCTCATGTGGGGCGTGCTCCGTTGATGCGTGGCTCCCCTGTTGGTGGGGCGTGCTGTGTTGGTGCCTGCCCGCCGCGGTGGTGGTGCTTGGTTTGGTGGTGTTTGGCTTGGGTTGTCGTCGTCTGTTGGGTGGGTTGCGGTTGCGGTTGTGTTGTTTGCGTGGCCGGAGATGGTGCTGTGCTGGTCCGTGCCCCCCCCCCCCCCCTGTTGGGGCGTGCCGTGTTTGTGTGTGGCCCCCCCCTTGGTGGGGTGTGCTGTGTCTGTGTGTTCGGGTTTCGGTTCGTGGTGTTGTACCCGGCTCGATGCTCGGGCTTGTTCTGTTGGGGAGCTGTTGTCTCTGCTGCTGTACGGCCGGCATTCTTGGGTGTTGGTTGTTTTTGGCGGTCGCCTGACCGGGCTTGGTGCTGTGCTGGTGCGTGCCCCCCCCCCCCTTTTGAGGCGTGCTGTGTTTGTGCGTGGCCCCCCCAATGGTGGGGCGTGCTGTGTTCGTGTGTGCCCCCCCCCCTTGTGGGCCGTGCCGCGTTGGTTTGTGGCCCCCCTCATGGTGGGGCGTGCTGTGTTGGTGCTTGGCCCCCCTCTTGGTGGGGCGTGCTGTGTTGGTGCCTGCCCCCCGCGGTGGTGGTGTTTGGCTTGGGTTTTTGTCGTCTGTTGGGTGGGTTGCGGTTGCAGTTGTGTTGTTTGCTTGGCCGGGGTTGGTGCTGTGCTGGTGCGTGCCCCCCCCCCCTGTTGGGGCGTGCCGTGTTTGTGCTTGCCCCCCCTCTGGTGGGGCGTGCTGTGTTCGCGTGTTCGGGTTTCGTTTGGTGGTGTTGTAGCCGGCTCGATGCTCCGCTTGTTTTGTTGGTTCCCTGTTGTCTCTGCCGCTATACGGCCGGCGTCGTCAAGTGTTGGTTGTCTGTGGTGTTTGCCCGGCTGGGACGAACCGGCCGGCCTCTGGAGCGCGTGTGGTGCGCCAGCCCATTGTGCTGGCCGGGTGAGACGGGCCGGCCTGCCGAGTGCGTGCCGTGTGCCGACCTGTGTTCTTGTTATGCGGGTGTCGTCGCCCTGCCGCTCGGGTTCCCTTGCTCGTCCTCCGCGTTCTCGTTTCTGCGCCGCTCCTGGCCGTGCGCTGGTGTTTGTCGCCGCCTGCTGCTGTGCCCGCCCCACCCCAACCCACCCAGTCCCGCTCCTCGGCTTGTTGATCTCCTCCCCCCCCTTGGCTTCTTGGTGTCCGGCGCCCGCCGGCGGTTGTGCGCCCCCCCCCCCCCGCCCGAGGTTTGCGTTTCGCGGCCGGTGGCATTGTGCTCCGCGTTTACCCTTGTTACGTCTGTGCCTTGTGGTTGCTCTGCGCCGCTTGGCCGTTGTCGGCGCCTCCTGTTGTCCCCCCCCCCAAGGTTTGTGTTTCGCGGGTGTCGTCGCCCTGCCGCTCGATTTCCTCGGTTCTCCCTCTGCCTTCCCGTGGTTTCGCGCCGCTTGGCCGCTTGTCCCCCCTCTCCATCTCCCCGGTTTGTGTCTCCTGGGTGTCGTTGCCCTGCCGCTTGTTTTCCTGTGTCCTCCTGCTGCTGCCTTGTTTTTTCCGTGCCTTTGGCCTTGGCACCTGTTTGGTTGGGTTTCTTTTTCCCCCCTCGGCTCGCGGCCTTTCGAGCGCTCTGTGCGTTGCGCGCTGGTGCCGCCCCCCCCCCCCCCCGGCGGTTGCTCCTGGTGGTGTGCAGTGCCCCGTGTCTTGTTGTGTCGTGCCGCGGTTGGGTGTGGGCTGTTTTGTGCGGCAGTGGCGTTTTGCTGCGCCGTGCTGTGCTGTTGTGCGGGTGCCTTGCTGTGTGGTATGCTGTTCTGTTGTGTTGTTGGCTTCGTCGTTGGCCGTTCCCTGTTGGCGTTGGCCGCGCTGTTTCTGTTGGTGTCACACGCTGCTCCGCTGCGCCGTGCTGTTTTGTGCAGTGTTTCGTCGTGTGTGGTGCCGTCGTGCGTTGTCGTGTGCTGTGGTGTTTTCTTTGTTGCTGTGTGGTGTCGTGGTTGTGCCCTTGTTCTCTCTCTGCCTTCCCGGATCTGCGCATCTGCGGGCTTGCGCCGCCTGGTGCTGCCCCCCCCCCCCCTGGTTTGTGTGTCGTGCCTTCTGCTGGTTTGTGTTGCCATGCTGTGCTGGCTTGTTCTGTGCTTTGTGGTGCTGTGTTGCTCCTTGCTGTGTTGTGTTGTTCGGGGTGCTGCGTGCCGTGTCCTGTTGTGCCGTGTCCTGTTGTGCTTCGCGGGTGGTGTGGTGCTGCGCTGCGTTTCCTCGTTCGGCTGCGCCCTGCTGCGTGCTCTGCCGTGCTCGGTGGCGCTGTGCTGTGTTGTCGTGCGTTGCACCGTTTGCTGGGGTGCGGCGTCTTGGTGCTCCATGCTGTGCTGTCCCGCTCTGTGCTGTTGCGGGTTGGGAGGTGGATGCCAGCAGTTTTTGTTCGTGGGAAGCAGTGGTGTCAAATCCTTCACAGGTCAGTGTGTGTTGCATGCGTTTGTGCGCGCTTGCATAGGTGGACAGCCAATGCCGTGGCAGTTTTCCACTGCACAACCTGGTCTCAGACTCTGCTCGCTCTCACTATGTTTTAGATCCTTCGCCTCGTTCAGTTGTGGAATACTTGTAGCGCTGAACAGCACTGAGCCAGCGCGCCTGGCTTGAGCCTTGTGCTTGCGCAGTAAGGCCCTTTGTGTATTCGGCTTGTCTTTGGAGTGTCTTTCAGTGTACGTTAGGTTTATTTGGGTAGATCCTACCTCAAATGAGCTAGATGAGAAAAAAGGGTATGACACCAAGCGCCTTTGGCACTCAAAAAAGCACTGTTTTTGTGCTCAGTGGCTGGCACTGATGTGCAGCCTTGCTTTAGTTTTTTGAATTTATGGCTGCAGGCCCAGTTTTACGCTGGCCTGGGTTTGAGCATTTTGCTCGTGAGATGTCAACCAAATTTAGCCTTGTTTTGCTGACAAGAGGAATATTTTCCAAAAAACGTCTGAGGTTTTTTCAGAGTCACAGTTTGGCTCTTCTGCTTTGTAACTGCTTGCTCCTGTTTGGGAGCTGAAGCACCACCGTGCATCTGCCGGTGATCCACTCCCACATTTAATCTATGGGTAAACTTAGTATATTTTTTTGTACCCTCCCCACCCAGTGTCCCAGTTTGGGACTGATATGCCCTGCCACTGCAGAGTTACATTGCAGAGCCACTGCTCCTGAGGTGACTCCGGGCCCTCCCACAGAGGAGTTAGTGCCTCAGTGGGTACATGCACTCTAGGCCAGAGTGTATGGGAAGATTCTGCTTTGTGTTTTTACAAGGGAATTACGGGGAGCAGTTTTTGTGCCTGCGGGTAGCGCCCCACAGTGGGAGGGGGGCGAGGCCTCAGCAACATATGTGCTGCAGGCCCGTGTACTATTTGCTTGCATAAATTTTCCCGGGACGCTCAGGAATGTTTTTTGTGTATGTGTGTGCACGCGCCTGTGCACATGTTCATTGCATTATATATGCCTGCAATTCTTTGCCCTGACCTATTGACTTCTGACCCTCTCCCTGCTTTTGCTTTCAGGACCTCAAGTTTCAATTAACCGGGGTCAATTCAGGATGTCAGGAGTTCGGGGAAATTCAGTAAAGCCCAGCCAATTCAGGTCTGTGTTTTTGTTTCTGCACCAGCCCCCCCATACGTCAGCGCTGATATTTTGTTTCTCTGTCCCCTGCCTCAGAGTGATGGAGAGACTGCTGCTTAAGGCTGCTCAGAAGTGGTTTAATTTATTTATTCACAAGGCCGCAGCACAAGCTTTTTGTATATTAGCAGTAAGGGTCTATGTACCCTGTGGAGCAGCACAGTGTTTTTTCACTGTCTTTTTTGTTGCCTTGTTGTTGCTGCTTTTGTGCCTGTTTGTCGATTGTTTTTTCAAACTTCTGAGCAGGGTTTGTTTAGGTGGAGGGAATGCGTTTGGACCGGACAGATGGCATGGGCAATAAGTCGAATCAAGTAGAACTGTTTTGGATTTCAATTTTTGGAGAACTGCGCCTCTGAGTTTGAGGCTAGGAGTTTAGAGCAGAATTTTGCTTAGGTGATTTTCTGTTTGCGAACTTGTAGTGCTTTCTCAGGAATCTCAGGGCTTTTGAGTGGCAGTGACCCCCCCACTCAGGATAGTGTGTAGGATACCCGAAGGAAGGTAGAGGGACCTTAGTTCAGGATTTCAGGTCTTGGGTTTAGGCAGTGTATCATATCTCAGTCCATTTCACCAAATCGTTTCTGTACATACCCGGCTGTGCTGGGCCCTGGGTTGTGTGTCAGCCCTTGCAGGTGGCCTACTGGCTGCGGCAAGGCCTTGGCGGGGTGTGTGACGGGTTATGCCCAGCAGGGGGCTGCCCGTAGCCAGATTGCGGTCCTGTAGCCTGGGATGCATCGCGCGCCGGCAGAAATAAAGGATTTTACAATGTTAAAAGGTGCTGTTTTATATTGAAAATTCTGTTTGTAATTCAGGGTATTTTATTATGAACCGGATGAAGGATTTAAAACAAATTCAAGGATTTAGAGATATGTTTTGAACTTTGCCGTGCCTTGCAATTTCGTCAACAGGTCCGGTTCAGTACTCCTTGCTGTTGCAGGAGTATACAACGGGGGTCTTGAAGTCGGGGACCACTAGGCTTAACCTACAACAAGTTAGGCATGAAGAGCCTACTTTATTTCGGTATAACCTCCATGAAGGAAGATACCTCCGCTCGGTTGAGTGGTAGGGGTGAACTTAATTAGGGGGCTAGGGTGATAACCCTAGTTATTTTGAGAAAGTCTACTTTAAGCTTTAAAAGAAAGACAAAATTGATTAGGTTAGTCTCAGCATCAACAAAAGGGTTTTGGGGGGGGCTTGGCGTGGATTAAGCCCTCCAGGAAAGACATGGCAGTGACTTTTTCTTACTCCCCCCTGGAGTACTAGTTTATCAAGCTAGTAGGACCAAGTAAAAAAGCTCAAATTTCCCCGAACGTACCTCAGAAAATGCATTCAACGAGGCCAAATATATTCCCATCAGTCAATAGAAGCCTATGACACTGTACGTACCCTGGGCAAACAGTGTAATGTACCGTGAATGATGTTCCTTCAATGGGGCATTCCTCAAAAGGCGCCAGCGTGCGGCGGAAGCTTTTGGTAAAAATTTGGGGGTAGTGGGGTTTGAACCCAGGACTCCATCCCTAGAGCACACATGCCTGCCCACCAGGGTACAGTCGAACGCTCTAATGCGGGCGGCGATCGCTCCATAAACAGCGTTTCAGTAAACGACTGACCAAGGGCCAGGGCGGGGCAATACTCCCAATGGAGGGCACAAAACTCCAGGAGCTGAAAAAAAAAGAAAATGGAACCAACAGGGAGCGAATCCTGTGATTTAGCGAAAGGGGTAGCGATTTAAGAAGTCAAATCGCAAAAAATTGACGAAACGAAGTTAGAAATTGTCATTTGTAGACTAAAACCTAAAGTCGAAGACAAGCGCAACGGGAGCGCACCCCCAAAAAGAGTTGCACAAGCGTAAACAGCTCCTGAGAGAGAAGGTATGAGCTGTGGTTTGTAAAGTCGTTAAAAGAAGTTTTTGCACAGTTGCCAGAAAAATTTCATAACCTTCAGGTAAAGGTATTGAACAGAACACCACACAACAGAGCAGGTGGACAGCCCACCTCTCTGGTGTGTTAGTGTCACGTGACACCCATGCATTGCGCTCGTGGTGGTTTTTGAGTTAAAACGCTAGGGTGGTCACCGTTGCGTTCGTTGGGGGTTCGGGCGTTCATACCTTTCGCTGTGCACGGGTCAAAACAGAAATGTAAGGTATGTGACACGAATGGAGCAGGCGACGCGCACGTATGGTTAGTGTAGGCGCTGTGCTCGCGATGCATGTGCCTAATCTAGGCATTCACACGTTGTGGCGTTTTCCCTGTGTTCCAATCCACCCTTCTCCTCTCTTCACAGGTCAGAAAAAAAGTGCTTGCTCGTGCTCGTGTTGCTGTAGCGCTAGAATAGGCTTGCTTAAAACCCTTAGGCTTGTTTTGCGCTGTGCAGTTGTTCGCCATTCCCTTCCTTCCTCTGCAGGAACTAAGACTAGAAGTGCATGCATGACACACGATGCATTAATCGACTAGGATTGTTTATAACTCGCCGTAGGGTTGTTCAAAACTCGCCGTAGGGTTGTTGAAACACTTAGGGTTGTCGTTGCGTTTGTGCTCCCTTCAGCAGTCACATAGTGCGTGGTGAGTAAGCTAGGTAAGCCCGAGGAGGAGCCCACCTCCTCGTTGAGTCACGCGCTGCTTGGTTGTTGTGGTTTGAATTAGGAAAATCAATGGCTGTGAATGCTCTCCCCTTCCTGCATATGCACAATGCATTAAAGGGATGTAGGCCAGGCGCTGTGCACGCGGTATAACCCTTGTTTAGGCTACTCAGGGCTCCGCCCTACGTTCTATAAGAGACCGGGCGGAGTCCTTAAGCTTGCTTGCTTGCGGCCTGGTTAGAGGACAGCATATTTTAGGTCAGCCTGAGAAGCGTATAATACCTGGAGGCTGGCTTGGTTCCTCAGCCGCTAACCAGGTCTCATCCGCCTCTGTTTACAGGTGGACAAGGTGAGGGTGATTGGTGCAGCAGCAGTTGTCTTTGGGGACTTTGAATTCTTCCGCCCAAGGTAAAAAGGGCGCAGATCACACAGTCAAATTGGGTCAGAGAACCACCTCTTCATGAAGAACCCTTACTACACGCTGTGCACACGGCACTCCTTCCCTCCAAGCCCTGCCAGGGAAACGCGCAAGGGCGTCCCTGGCAGCCCGCTGTGTTCTCTTGTAATTTCACAGGAAGGCCATTAGGGCCCAAGACCTCTTTGTCATGGCCACCCAGTAGCGTGTGTAGCTCTTAGGGTCAGCAAGCCAGGCAGGGACTGAGTGCGGTTGTGCTCACCCTGCCTTTGAAGGCTGGTGCTGGCGTTACTGAGTGTAGTGTAGTGGTGTCTCCTGTGCCGCGTTGTTTTTCTTTGTGGGCAGGGGAGTGCGTTAGCTTTTGGCCCTTAGAAAAATGGGCTTTTTGCATGCCCTTAGCACACTTGGCCACCCATCTCCTCTCATAGGTAGGGCTTTTGCCGTCTTTCCCCAAAGGATAGGCGCGAGCACAGGAACTGGGCACCATAGGAGTGGTAATAGTACCTGATTAGGACCTTCTGTCCGATGTCAGCGAAGCCCATTCCTCGGGAGCCACGTGAGCGAAGTGAGACACATACAGACATACGTAGCACACTTAGGGGTATGGTAACCCTGTAAGGAAGGGTAGAACCCCATGGGTCTGGACCAGTCAGGGGTCCTAACTGTGGGCACGCTTGTCCCCAAGGAGGGTGGACACAACTTGCTTCATAACACCTTGCTTGTCATTCCCCCCTGGAGTAGAAAGCCAACGTTCTTCGTTGGCTCCCCGCAGTCGTTACATCAGGGCAGTTCCCATGCAACACATGGTCAACAAGGCACGCACTCGCTGGGTGGCTGCAAACCTGATAAGCGGCCATCCGGCTCACGCTGGTAACTATAGGCATGGGACTGCAGGGCACAGCCAGGGCAGGTGCAGCGCTCCCAAAGCAGTGGTCTGGGCAAATCTGATGGCCTTTGGCCAGGGAGTGGTTGTCACGGGGGGCAACCGGTCCTGTCCTGCGATGCAATGCGGGGCAACTGTGACAACAGCTCTCACACACCTACGCAGACCTGTCTGCAAAAGAGTGCTCACCGCCCCTGGGAGGTTAGAAGACCTAGAAGGTTAGAAGACAGTTAATAGATAGACACCAGCAGATTAGTTTTTCTTTTTACGCAGGGATAGAGTCTCAGCAAGAGTTAGTAGCTGTCCCTCGTTGTTCTCAACGGAGTAGGTGCGAATATAGGGTTGGACAATCCCATCTGGCTGTATAAAGGCTGACATGGGTTCCAAGGTTGCCTCAGATAGCCCATAGCCATTCCACAGGGTTGGGAAGTTCCAGCCCTGTTCATACTCGTGGCGGGCAATACCTGCAACAACGTAGTAGCCATTGACCGCCATCTCATCGCCAGTCATCTCTTCGAGTTTGTCTGCCCTCTCTGGGCTGGCAGCGTTCTCTAGGTGGATGCGCTCGACCTCACGGTCGCTCAGGCGCCACTCATCCCAGGACGAATCATCAGGAGAGTGATAGTGCCTCAACTGCTTAGGCGCACAAAGCAGTTCACCACCTAGACTTGGACTGCACCTGACATGGATTCTAGATCCATCTATCGTGATGATACGATAGGGCCCAAAATAAGGGTCCTGTAGGCAGTTACGGGGCCAGGAGGGTAGTCGTGAGCGGTGAACCAAGACAAGGTCACCAACCTTGAAACTGGCGGGTCGCGGTAGGCGATTTTGTCGGCTCAGTTCACGTTCACGGATATCTCCCAGGTTAGTCCCAGTCTGGTTAGCCATAGACTGCTTGTGTTCTAGCCAATCCCCAATGGGGCTCTCGAAGTCCTCAGGAAAGGGGGTTTTGAAGAACCAAGCACGTCGTCCTCCATGAGACAGCTCGTGGGGGGTGAGACCTGCAGAAGAGCTCCTCTGAGAGTTCATGGTCAGCACTGCCCAGGGCACTAGGCGTACCAGGATTCTCAGGTTCTGTTCCACCACACGGTTTTGTCTCTCGCAAAGAGGATTAGACGTGTGGGTATAGGGCACACCTGTGGTTACCTCAACGTTGGGGGCATTCAGCACTCGTTCGTACAATGCTGTGTCACTGCGGATGCGTACATCCTTATCAAAGTGCACCTGCTTAGGTGCTCTGTAAGGTTCGAATCATTGTTCGACCAACATTTTCACAGTCTGCTCACCTGTGGTTTTCTTATTGCAAGGGAACACACGGGTGAAGCGGGACAAGCCACAGGTTACCACTAGGCGACTATCATAGCCGCCGAAGCGAGGTAGGCCGTGGATGAAATCCATGTAGAGAAGAGAGTTAGTACAATAGGGTATGGGTAGGCTGGAAATCAGTCCCCTATTCCTACTATCGCTCTGCTTGCTGGCATGACAGCCACAAGCATCAACAATGGTCTGCATTCGGGAACTCGGTTGAGTGAGGGTTAGACTAGAGTAAAAACACTCGCAAAAGAAGTCCACTGAGCGATTAGGGCCAGTGTGACCTGAGCTGAGATGAGGCCACCGTAGACACCCATCGTGTCGTGCCTCAGGTACGAGTATACGGTCCACTTAGAAGAGGTACTGGTCATTTTCATACCACTAGTGCCCGTCGATGACACTGGGTTCGAGACCAGTGCTGAGGGTCTGGAGAATCTCTTTAAATTCTGACTGATATTCAGTTAGGCTCCAATCCTCAAGGACTTCAGCAGTCCGCATAGACAGGTCTAGCTGGACATTCAAACGCTGGAAGACCTCTTTAGCAAGAGCTCTCACCAATAAGCGAATCGAAGTTGTTGAGCGATATGTAGTCAGACAGTTCATCTTTGATACCAGGGATATGATGGACTGTCATCCTGAACTCGCTCAGGTACGTCCACCACCGTTTTAGTTTCGCTTTCTCCGGTGGTGGGCCCTTCTGAAAGGACTTCACCGGCTCTTGGTCACAGAGCCAGACAATAGGATTAGATCCCAATAGTCGGGACTTGGATGAGAGCACCCGCTTACCGGCCAGGAGCTCCTGGTCGTAGGTGCTGTAATTGGAAGGCGCCTGGTTCCATTTCCAGTTCCAGTGTCCCAGTGGTACAAGTCGCCACTCACTGGAAGGGTAATCGTGCTTCAGGGAACCATCACGGTTCAGTCCTGTGGTGCAATAATGGCAATGAGTTAGTTCAGCTGGGCTAAGCTCTTGCCATTGGTGTATAGTTCCACCCCCCCAACATCACTGGTATCAGTGATCAGGACTATCTCGCCTTTAGGGCGGGGTACTCCTAGGCAGTTGGAGGAGGGAAATTTTCCTCTTCAACTCCTGGAAACACTCCTTCTCTCTGGCGGTCCACCTCCAGGGAGTAGCTTTCTTGATTACGTCACTGAGGGGGGCAGGGGACTAGGAAAAATTGTGGATGTGTCGCCTATAGAAGTTACAGGCGCCCACAAACCTCCTCACGTCGTGTAGACTCTTCCTTAGGCGGCTCAAGTTGCATGGTCAAATTGTGCCCAAAACTGCCACTCCGCCGCACTGCGAAAAAAAAGTTCTTTTTGGGGGACCCAAAAAGACAAGAACCAAAAATCCCGCAAAAAGCAATTAACTGGTCCATTTTCATTTATTTTCAAGAAAACCGACTGCCCGGGAAAATGATTTATTTCTCTAAATATGCACTACTTTTTTTGGAAAACCATGACTTTTTGTTTCCTCTATCACTTATGCTTTCCAATAAAAACACCCGTCAGCTTTCAATCTTTTCGAAAACCAGTTTATCAAAAACCGTGTTACGCACAGCACCACAAGAAGCATTTTTTGGCACCCCTTCTTTGCGCGAGGCCTCGCGCAAACACCAACACAACAGCGCAATAAAGTGCATCGCAGGAAAAAATGTGCCGTACAAGGTCACAGCAAAAGGGTCGTCGAAGAGGAATGCATAGCGCGAGGCCTCGCGCATAATATATCAGAACAAACGAAGAAATTACTTTTTCTTCGGAACAACTTGCATCTTAGAAACCATAGCCTTAGCAACAGACGTCTTACCCTTTAGCAGTGGCGTTGCGGGCTGGTCCCTTGGTTTGGACTGACGGGCTGGCTGCTTGAATGGAGCTCTGGCCCCGGTTTCCTCGGGCCTCGGTTTCGCAGCGGGTTTCTTCGCTGCCTTGCCTTGGGAGACCTGCAGTTCCTTCTCCTCTTCTTCCTCGCTCTCCTCCTCCTCATCCCCATCGCTCTCGTCGAATTCTTCACCGGTAACCAACTTCGCTGCCTGAGGCTTGGAAGCAGTCTTCTGTTTCTTCGGGGCTCATTCCCCACCAGTAGACTTCAGCTTTGCAGGGGCCAGTGCTTCTGCAGCTTGACCTTTCTGAACAGTCTCTTCATCCTTCAGCGACAACGCCTCAGAACCCGACTTCTCATCGCGAACCCAAAAGAGAATCCACGGTTTCCCCAGTTGGCTTGCTGGGCCCAATCATCAGACGCGTCCAGTTTCGACCCTTGTGTCAAGATGTGGTTCAACTGAGTCTGCACTCTGTTGACCCAATCAGAGAGATTTTCTGTGGTGACACCAAGAAGGTACATGCGAGAATCCGGCTCAATGGACGCAATCTTGCACACCAGGTCTGGCTGATGATCAATGAACACAAACGAAGGCTTGAAGCTCTTATCGTTCTTGAGGTAATGGAGGTGAGTGTCAAAATACCACATAACCGTCGTTATCGGAGGGGGACCTCCAAAATCATCGTCATCCATCTCCTCTACTTGATTAGGTCCAAACGTCAGATAATTTGGAATCTGCAATGAGGGACAAGTTATTGCCCGAGGCCTCGCGCAAAGAGAGGACGCAAAGACGATATTATACCTTTTTTGTCCAGCTATCTGGCGACGAAATCAGCAACCAGCAAACGTCGAACGTTGTAGGATCCCCTGCTGGCTTTGGTTTGACTGGCCAACTTAAGATGGGAACACGCAGCATGTTAGCCATGCGCCTCGCGTTGAAATGATCGTTGAGACGCCTCTCTGTTTCCGTTTCCAGCACGTCGTACATGTTGTCAACAACAGTTTGAGAGCCGCAGATAAGGGTATCAGCACGCGCCATCTCTTCATACAGCCAGGCTGGGCACATCATCTCAGGAGCAAGATGTTCAAATATGTCGCTGTTGATGACAATCAGGTTTTTGTCAATCTTGATGAAGCGCCTCGGGGGATCGTGGGCCAGAGCCGCAATTCGGGTTGCCTTAATTGTGATAGTTTGAGTTGCCAGTATAGTTAATGGATCCTGCTGTTCCACTGTCTTGAAGTCACCAGTAACGCCAGCAGCTGGGGGGACCACACGGCTCTTCCTAGGCTCTTGACCCAGGAGCTTTTGGACGTTGAGGACTTTCAGGGAGGCGGGTTTGCCCTTCTCTGCCACCTGCCACAGTGGTGCGCGAATCACAGATTTTGATGCCGGCCATGGACCGCGACTTTTGCCTTCAGGGTCCCACCAATAGCCCCCTGTACCAGAAGTGACCTTCAGGGCAGGCCTTCCAAGTGCAGCAACCCCTTTGTGGGTGCGCATGTCCTTGGCTAGAGAACAGAAATGGAGAAGGTGCAGCGCACCAATGCAGAGACGGAACCCACGTCTCGTCGATGGTACACACCTTTCTCGGGTCGAACGTACTGGCCGTTGTGCTGGTCGTGCAGATGTATTGAGACCCACTGGTCAAGAATGATGCCGATGAACGAATTCTGCAAGGATTTGACGGTTGGTTTTTCTTCCTGCATCACTTCTACCACTTTCTCGTAGAACTCCGGCAAGAGGATCCCGTCCAGCTTCTCAGTGCGTTCTCCGTGACCTTCTCTCCTTTGTCGTGGAACTTCTGCAGACCTTTCACAGCTTCTGGACCAGCAGAGTAGGCAAACGTCATGAAATCCTTCCACAATTTATATGTTTTGTCCTTAAAATGACAAGGTTATGCGCGAGGCCTCGCGCAACGAACAGCATCGAAACAACGATTAATGAACATACGAATTGACCAGACTGCTTCAGTTCAGCGGTTGGAACCAAGGCACTCATCTGCAAAGCAATCACAATCCCGATCTTGGGATTGCTGTACGTGTCAGGTAGGCCTCGCCACCGCTGATCTTCAACACATCGAATGAGGTTATCTGCTGCCTCATACAGCGGTATTGGCTCAACGTCTTGTGCGCTTCCTTGTGCTTGTCCTGCCAGCTTTGCACGGAAGGCCCACCGTGTCGTAGGCTTCAGAATATGGGCGATGCATGTGGTTTGCCACTGCTGCAGATCCAGACACACTGTGCCTCGCTTCTCCCGAATCTTCGCAATCGCTTTCACGCTGTGCTATCCAGATACACACCAACAATTGGCATCTGCAAATATGAGACACGTCCATGCGCGAGGGCTCGCGCAACGAGGAGAACGAACAGTCGGTCGGTAACATACTATTATCTTCCCAGAGAACGACGTGTAATGGGCCTGTTGGCGGTGCTGCTTCCAGTGACTCAATACGCTTCTGCAGTAGCTTCGCATCTTTCCGTCTGATCTGTTCATTTGTCTTCTCCTGGTCAATTCTCACGTTATTCAGCTCAACCTCCACCTGCCTCCCATCCGGCTTCAGGTGGTCCGCAATGTCAGTACCCATCGTTAGGCCAGGATCTGGTGTTTTCTTCTTCTTCCGCCCCTTCTTTGGTGTTCCAGCCTCCGATCCCGAGGTCCCAGGGTCATAGTCGATATCTTCCCGTTCCTCGGCTGTTTTTTTGGTGGGGCTTGCCGTTCTGCGATAAAAAGAAAGCCTGTTTTGCATGAAACGAAACATTAAAAAGGGTTTACATCATCGTCAATAATGCATATGTGACGCGGTTTTAGCGAAAACGGGTACAGTATGGTTGAGAATGCAAAACTGGAGCGGCACGCCACTGTTTTTGACTGACAACCTTGCGCGAGGCCTCGCGCAAGAGAGGGGGTGTAATAACGTGTTGTATCATGCTTTTTGCGCAAGGCCTCGCGCATCACTGCATGTTCCCCAATCTTCTCCGAACGTTTCGCATCGTGTCAGCCTCTCTCTGCTCCTCCAACACACTGCGTTGGGGGATCAGCTCCAACAATGTTTGCTTAAAACCAGCCTTAAGGCCCCTGCTGCGTCAGCACCAACAACACAGACACAAGGACTTGCTTGTAGTGGTTAGAACCCTTTGGAATTAGAAGAGACGATGGAAAGTTAGGTACACCCCTGTGCGGGCATTGTCGCTGAATTGTACAAGTAGGCTCCGCACACCACCTAACCCAAGGTACATATACCCGCTCGGCGTTCAAGTAAGCAGTTAACCGCTGACGCACGGAATTGACAAGGGAATTGGGGATTTTGCAGACGTTCACCCTGTGACCTTCTTACCAGATAGTGATGAGATGGTACAGATTGTCAACAAATACAATGGTCTCTGCACCTCTGTTTTGGCCCTTCTGTGTCACAAGGCTGGAGAGCAGACTTTCACAAGAATCCTGGGCAAAAGCCTGTCCAGGCATGGCTGTGTGCTATGCAGTGTGGCACAATAACGCAGTAGCAACGGTGCGTTCGTACTTTAGAACTGTGTCCCCCATGTTCAAACGGTCTAACAGACACATAACGATCTGCAATCCCTCAGAAGCAAAAACACCCGTGTTGGCCGTCTCCCCAGCCCAATTGCACTGCCTAACGAGGTGTCCTAGGTATAGTAACATAGGACAGTATTGTGTTAACAGAACCTGCATGGCCTTACACACAGCGTAGCGGAGACGACTTCGCCGATTTGCAGAATGTGCCAGCCCAAGGGAATGACATTTTCTGTTAAGGCGCCGTATTTGGGGGCCCATACCCAACAGCAGTGCGCCAATAGTTATCTCCATTGTGATCAGCTTCGGAAAACAGGGGACTGTGTAACCGCTGCGCAGCAAACCTTTACGGAAGAAAGTCACGATCGGCCAAAATGAGCAAAATCTTTGTGTAACGCAAAATTTGTACGCGTTAGTGTTTGTGACACCCTCTGTCAACCAAGTCTCACAACTCCCCATCCCTCACGGGTTGGAGTACCCATTCGGCTCCCGGATGCACTTGGGTGTCGTCCACCCACGGCTGGAGGCCAGGGGGCGACCCTTTCTACGTTCCCCCTGGTCCCGCTCACGCATGAACCTACGTGCACTCAGGCCATTGACCCGGGGATCTCAAGGTCGACCCTCACCCCTGCGGACACCTCACAGCCGTCCCGGAGTTTAGAGCATTTTCCCGACTTCCCGTGGTCAGGTTCCCCATGGTTGTCCCATGGTTCACCACTCCATGGCGACTGGTTTCCCAATCCCATGGGGCTGTTGCTTGGCGCTTTTGGTCTCCCTTCCCATCCCATGTCCCATTCCCCTATGCCACATCCCGGCACCGGCCCATTCCAAGCATCCCGTAGACTCCCTACCCTGACGGGCTGTTGGGCGGCCCTAGCCACACACCCTTCTCTGTCCCGTCCCCTCTTCCCATCATCCCGTGTTTATACCCCACCGGGCCGCCAGCAACAATGTGGCGCGGGCCCACTGGATCCTCTTCCATCCAGGGACCGTTTCGTGCGCCTAGCACGGGTCGCTCCCTTCCCGCCCCCGCCCCTTTCCCCTGTG
This sequence comes from Eutreptiella sp. 'Long Island Sound 2002', assembly GCA_964036045.1. Classification (NCBI taxonomy): domain Eukaryota; phylum Euglenozoa; class Euglenophyceae; order Eutreptiales; family Eutreptiaceae; genus Eutreptiella; species Eutreptiella sp. 'Long Island Sound 2002'. The sequence continues at coordinate 72,193,064 of OZ038378.1, forward strand.
CCGCGGCCCCGGCCTATTTCCCTGTGCTTTTGTGCGGCCCCATCCCATACCTCATCCCGTGTTTATACCCCACCGGGCTGCCAGCAACAATGTCGCGCGGGCCCACTGGATCCTCACCCATCCGGGGACCGTTTCGTGCGCCTAGGTCGCTCCCCTCCCGCCCCCGCCACTTACCGCTTCCCATGCCGTCCTAGTCCCCTGGGGCTGCCGTGTGGCTCTAGCCACACGCCCCTTTCCGTCTCGTCCCCTTGTCCCTGCATCGCGTTTTCTTTTTGGGCTGACTGCATCTCTCTGGCGCAGGCCCACCGGGTCCACTGCCTTCCCGAGTCCGGTTCGTGAGCCTAGCACTGGTCGCCCCCTTCCCGCCCCCTTCCGCTTGCGTGGCGTGTTCGCTTCAGGATCTGTGGTGGGTCCCTCTTCCTGGCCCCCGCACCCCCCGTTACCCTTGCCTTTCCCCAACGTGGTCACCCGTCGTTGTTGGTACTGTTCTTCGCTGCTATGATTTTTTTTTGGCGCCATCCGCGGTCCCGCGTCTGCCCTTTTTGCTCCGTCCCGCTCCCCCGCCGCCTGATTGCTTTGTGCCGCACGGCCTTCTTTTGGCGCTGTGGGGTGTTGTTCGCGTCTTTTTTCCCTAATGCTTTTTGCCGCGTGGTTCCCTCCTTCCTGCATGCACGCACAACAACACTGCATCGCCATCTGTCTTGGCTCCGTTCAGTGGTCACGTCCAGTCCCGTCGCATCCTGTGGCGTGGCCCTTGGCGGTCCCCGGCCCTGCCAGCTGGGCGCCCCTCCCTCGCGTCCCAGTCATTTAAGCCTTCGATGAAGTTATTTTTCTTTCTCGCCTCTCCACCCTCCCCTCCTCTCTGTCTCCTGCCCGCCCCCTTACTGTTGTTCTCCTGCTCCGTGTGCTCAACGCTGGTCGTCCCCGCGCCATGGTTGTGTTCCGCGCGCTTTCACGCGCCTCAGGGCCTCCGCCCTGTCTTCCGACCTGTAGGCTGACTTGGGCGGCCTCCCCTGATACCCCTTCAGGGGGACTCCCCCATCGTCCTCACCCGCCGGCCGCCCCTCCATCATTTACCTGATGGTCAGGCGGGGCGGCCGGTACGGCTCAATGCGGGTCATCGGCATGGCGTTTCTCTGAGAGAGACATTGTGTTCCTTTGCACCCTTGTTGGCCCCCTGTTCCCCCCACCTGATCGCCCTGCCTCCTCTACGTGTCCTTCTCGGGTGTCATTTACGGGCTTCTTCCGTTATTTTTATTTTGGTGTCCCCGTGGTCGCGCTCTCTGCTGCTCCTGCGCGCCCTGCGTGTGCCCCCTGCTCCTCTCTGTGCTACCCCCGTCTCGCCTTCCCGCACCCCCTCACTCTCCTGTGTCCCCTCCGTTTCCCTGTCTCTCAGCCGACCCTGCCTGTACGTCTGCCCTCCCTGTCTGAGCCGCGCTGTCACTGGTGTTTGACACCCGCGTGCTCTACCCCTGCCCCTCTCTGTCGTCCCTACCCTTTTCCCTGGTGTCTCTCCCACCCTAGTGTTCCCTCGGTCCCTGTCTCTCACCTAATCCTGGATGCCTTGTGCCCAGTGTGGGGGGGGGGGGTCTATCTGGGGACTGGACTGTGGCCCTGCCTGAGGACTGGTATGACGCTGGCTGTTGGGTTCCTACGCACCATGAGCAACCGCATCTTCCGAAGGAACACAGATAGAACGACAGTGAGACGCTTGTCGAATTCCCCTCGCTGCATTTGCACTGTGGAGTCTAGCCGCATAGACCAGCTGCGGCAATTCGGTACGGAGCTATTCCAATCGGACAAGAGCCCCCAGCAGGACCCGGTGTGGTCACCAAGGGTTCACACTTTGCTGCACCTCGGAGGTGTTCCATGGCGCCGACGGCCACCAAGGCCTGGTGCATTCCGGGTCGGCCGTGGCCAGCCCCTCAGAGCAGGGCACGTGTAAGTTCATTGGTTTCAATGCAGCACCATCTGGCCATGCAGAGAGCGTTGTCGCCATGTAGCAAGTGGGTGGATAGCCCACACACTCCGGCTGTCAGTCCACAGGGGCGCCACTGAGACGTGGCTCCGCAGCATCGGACTTGAGTACACCAGCGCTGCCACCTGCCCTTCCCAGCAATCTCTCCGAGAACGCGTTCTGAGTACCATCAGCCAAGACCCTGGGACCAACGTGTCGGAATATTTGATTCGTCTACCCGTTCGCCACTCCTGCAAGGCAGAGCCCTGGCACCGTGCTTCACCTGAAGGGCACTGCGCCGCTCCACGCCATCTCTGGCTGTTCTCGTTGGTCACGACCTTGTTCTCTGCTCCGGTACAGTACCCCATTTCACTACTGCATCCCGTCCGGCTTCTCGTTCTGCCCCACACTGCTCGCCGTACCAACGATAGGTCTCGCGTCCCGCTGCCCGGGAGCTCCTTCTGCACCCGCCTGCGCCCCCGTACTCCGCCGCTCCGTCTCCCCTCTTCCCCGCCTCTGGCCCTGTACCCTCCGCTTGGGGTTCCCAGCCGTGTCCGCCATCACCACATCCCCCTCTACCTTCAGCCGTCTCCCTGCCCTTCCCTGCGTACCTGCGCCTCTCCGCTCCCTTCCTCCTCTCCTCGTGTCCGTCACATCCCCCCCTCACCCTCCTCCACCTTCGCCCATCCCCCGCGTCCGCCTCCCTTGCATCTCTCCCGGCATCTTGTCTGCCCGTCCCTCCGCACGCCCCTGGCCCCCGGCCCCTGGCGCATCCCGGTCCTGCTCCTGCCCAGTCCCACGCGTCGCCCCCGTACCGCCCCTCCTGCTGCAACAGCTCTCGCAGCATCTGAACCCTGGACTTCCTCCCCTTCTCCTGGGGACAGTCCAGGCTCGGCCCCGGGAGCTCCTCTCCCAGCATCCTCCTCCACCGCCCCTCATCCATCTCCGGCCCCCTTTCCCTGGGCCTCCCTGTCCTGCCGACCAGGTCGCTGAAGGGGGCCGGGTCCCCCTCTTCTCCCGCCTTCCCCTCGTCTTCCCCGCCCCTTTCACGTAGCAGACCAGCTCCGCCACCTCCCCCGCCGTCCACCCCGCGACAGTCCCGGGTCCCCTCCGCCCCAGCGGCGGCGCATACTGCTGCGGCAGTGGCGACTCCGAGTCCCAGTCCCCCAGCGTCGGCTCTGGGCTGGGGCTGGCCAGCCGCGGCGCCCCCTCCACCTCCCCTGCCCCTCGCTCCTCCCCCCTGCGCTGCTTCCCCCTCCCCTGCCCCGCGTCCTCTTCCTCCTCCCTGGCCCTTTTCCCTCACGGCGACCACCCCTCCACATCCGTGGAGGGGGTGTCCCCTTCCGGATCTGGGAGGACCCGGTGGGCCCCCAGGGCCATAGCCTCCTCCGCCTCCCGCACCCTGCGCCCCCGCGCCGCCAGCTCCCTGTCCCTTTCCGCCGGCTTCACCGCCTCCCCTTTGATCCGCCTGCATGCCCTCTCCTGCATCTCTCCCTCCTGCTCCAACGGGATAGCCGGCTGTCTGAACGGCACCAGTGGGGTACATTCCTGCCCCCTTCCCTCCTCATGTCGTCCTCTCTCACGTTCCGCCCTCTCAACCCTCTCCTGCCTTCTCCGAAGGTCCGCCCACGCCCTCTGCAGCTCCTCCACTGCCTCTCCTCTCCCTTCTGCGGCCTGTCCGTCCCTTCCGTCCACCCCTCCTCCGCCCTGCCCGCCCTACCCTTGACCCCGGCCTCCCTCTCCCTGAGGCTCCTCTCTGCGTCCCCTAACCTCTCCCACGCCCTCCTGTGCTCTTCTACCTTCCCTTCCTGCGCCCCCCACGCTGTCCCACCGGCCTGCGGGCGCTGCTGCATATGTGCCTGTGGCTGCATGCCCTGGTACGCCGGCGGGGGTCGGTACACCATCTCCATCGCCAGGTATGGTCGCGGCGGGAATGGTGGGACGATTAAATGGACGGCTGGCGGGACTACACCTCCCCACCATCCCAATTCCTTCCCTGGGACAACCGGCGAGCCCATGTACCCACGGCCACTGTCCTTCCCCTGCCCGTTGCCTTGTCGCCCCGTTGCCCCGTGTCCCTTGCCGCCTACTCCGTGGAGTCCCGCCTTCCCGTGTTGTAACAGGGCCAGAGCCCTAGCCCTCTTGGGTTCTTCTGGTCTTGGTGTTTGGCGACCATTTCCGTTGATCTCCGCCTGTTGTTTCGGAAAAACCTTGCTGATTTTATCCAAAAATCCTGCAAGCAACACCTGAACCCCGTCAGTGGCATGCACGCTTAACACGTTTCATGTCGTCTTTTGCATCCTTCTGCCGGAGGTTCATCCATACCCATTGTACGAAAGATTCATAGACCCTTGCCGGGCCTCACCAGTGGCGCATACCTGCAGACACGTAACACACAAAGAACAGGGCATGCACCTGGCCCTTTGGTGAACGATCTACTCTACAACATTCGAGAATCGTCTTTATAAATGCGGGCATTCGGAATAATTATAACTACAGCGTTCAATAGGCTTTTTATACTATATATCCGTGATTTTCCTAAACTCTGTAGTCAATGCTGACGGTCACATCGCTGATCTGGCGACCGCGTCTCGCGCTTTGTAGCGCGCTCTGTCTCCAAGCGCTCCAGCGCTCCAGCGCGCTCTGTCCCAAACAATAATAAAATACAAAATACGCAAAAGCATATATAAAAAGTAGACAGAAAAAATAATAATATTAAACACAGCGCTGACCATTACGAGGTCCGTGCCGAAGACGGTCGTGGGGCAGCTGGACCGGCTTCAGTGTCCCTTCCCCTGGAGCCCTTCTTGCCTCGCTCCTTTTCGCTGCGAACCGTGCCCAGTCTGCTTGCCCTTGCCGCCTTCTACCTGTCACGCACCCTTGCCCTGCACCGCTGCGCTGATCTGTTCTGCCTGCATGCCTCCCTCCGCATCCCATCACTGGGCTGCTCGCCGCGCGCCCCTCCCGACCCCTCGGGCCCCCCTTGCGCCCTGACCCTGTCTTCCCCCGCTCCATCTCCAACCGGTAGATGGTGTCCGGTCCCTGCTCTGAGGGCTGGCGATGACAGCGCTGGCGCTCCACGTGCGCCAGCGCCTCGTACCGCGCCGCCTGCTGGCGGCGCACGTCCCTCTCCTCTTCCGCCCTTACCGCCGCACTGACCTGTGGGGGCGACCCCGGCGGCGACTGCCTGAACGAGCGTTGGGGCTGCGGCCACTGTCGCCTCTGTCCACTCCCTTTTCCCCTCTTCCCCGCCAGGTGTCCTTTCGCTTGCACAGCCCCCGACGTCCCCGCCTGCCCTTTCCCTCCCTTGCCTGTCCGCCCCCTCCCTCTGGCGCTTACGCTGCTGTCCCCGCTCCCTGCCGCTCCCGCCTCTCGCTGCCCTCGCCCGCCCCTGCCTTCCTCCTGCCTCCGCACTTCCGGGAGGATGGACTTCATGGCAGCCGCCGGCACATTGAGCGCCTACGGCTGTCCTGGGCCTCCCTCCACCGCCATCCTCCCCGCCCCCTCCCCCTCATCCTCCGACACCTCCACGATGTTGGCGACTACGGACTCCCTCCGTTTCCTCCAATCCCGCCTCCTCATATCCACGCCCGCCATCAGATGAGTGATCTTGAACGGGTTCGCCTGCGGCCCCGTCTGCCGCCCTCTGCCCCTGCCCCTCCCCTTGCCCCTCAGCCCCTGCCGCCACCCCCTCTGCCCTGTCTCTCCTCGCCTCTGCCTGCCCTTCCTTGTCCCCTCCCTCTCCCTTCCCCGCCACGGCTCCTTCCCCCCTCTGCTGCCCTGTCGCCGGAGGCCCTACCCTCCTGACCGTCTCCGGGCTCTCCGGAGACGAGGGCGACGACACCTCCGCAGATGTCACCGAGGACGCCGGTGAGGGGGGCTGCGGGGCTGCGCCCGCCTGCATGCGGGCCACCTTGGCCCTCACTGCCGGTGGTTGGCTGGGCGTCGGGTCAGGCTTGTGGGACATTGTGCTGCACACATGGTATCGCGCCTGAGCCCTGAGCCCTGTCGCCCCTTCCCCCACCCCCCACGCTCTCTACCCTCTCTGTTCGCGCGCCCTACGTGCTTTGTGCTCTTGGTTCACCGGGGCTCCTCTTCCCCGTCTACTCCCCCGCGTTCTGTGGACGTTGCCTGGCTCCTGTTGGCCTCGTTCTGGTCTGCACTGTGGTCGTCCTTGTCCCTGCACCCGCGGTCACGCTCCTCTTGTCCGCTTGCGTCTCTTGGTACGCACTCCTGCTTCCCGCCCGGCGATCACCGTGTTTGTGCCCGCTTTGCTTTCCCCTCGTCACGTCACCCCGGTCTGCTCCCCCCTGGCCTGCGTCTTCTTCCGCTCTATGACTCAGTGTGCCCAGTCCCGAATGCTCCAGTCCATGCAACGGGCGCCAGTGCTGCCCCTTTCCCTCCGGTCCCCTAACAGTTGTCCCCCTGCGCGGTGACATTGTTCACCCGTTCTGCCCTCATATCTGCCGGATTCTCCTTCGTCTGCGTGCCATCAGGCGTTCCCTCTGCTCTTCTCCCCCTCTTTCCTCCACTTCCGTCTCTCTGCCTGACCGCCTTGGTTGCCAACTGGGCTGCTTCCGCACTTCCGTCTCCGTGATTCTTGGGTGGTACCTGATCAACGCCATCTCCACCCGTTTGGTGACTGGATCACGCATGTCTTCCGCTCGCGCCTCGAACTGCGTCTCTCTGCACGCCATGCGCTCCTGGAGATGCTCCACCATACGCCGCAACAGCCTGTGTGCCATGGCCTCTGGCGCCACCGTATGTTCCTGGAGTGCCCGCCACAACGACTTCACAATCACCATGTGCCACAGTCCTTTGCGATGCCCTTCTTTCTCCAGCTCTCTCTCCACCGCGCTTCGGCCTTCCGCACCCTTCCTGAGCAACAGGACGTCCCGATCCCGAACCAGCGGTTCCTCGATCCCCTTATACTCTTCACACTGCATGAAGTGCTCGTATGTTTCTTGCCCTCGGCCATAGTGGCATCTCATGTACTCCTCCGGGAGGTCCATACCCTTATGTCTGTACCACCTCATGACTGCTTCCCGCACCGGCACCTGCCCCGTGATTGCCTGCAGCTTTCTGGTTTGCAGCCTTTTGGGCAACATTTCCGGCCTCAGCACACTGGGGTAGTGGTCCCGCTGTCCTACCTTGCCTTCCAGGTACTCGTTCAGCTCCACCACCTCCGGCCCCCCTCGTACTTGAGCTAGCATGTGTACCGGCTGTGGATACACCCTTAGCTCCTGCTTGCCTCCGTCCTCCTCCACCACCCACATGGCCTTCTCCTTCTCCCCGACCCTCGGAGGTATATGCACCAAGCCGAGGTGCTCCTTTCTCTCTGGCACCCTCCATTCTGGTTCCTGCTCCTTATGCACTGCTTGCGCTTCCCCATCCGCCTCATGATTCCCCACTCCCGCCCTGTGTGATTCCTGTTTCACCAAGTGTATGACCAGGGGCACTTTCTTCATCTCCAGCCCGTGCCATATCACGTACACCTGCGACGCCAGCCCCGTGCCCAGGGCCTCATGCAGCGGCCTGCTGGCCAGTCTCCTGAGGGATGCCATGTCAGCTTCCGCGTCTACCACCATCCACACCTCCCGTACTTCCTCCCCTATCTCCCCAACCACATCTGCCACCGCCTGTACCTCCCCATGGGACGCCGCTCCGTACACCATCTTTTTCACCACACCGTCACCTGTCCCACCCCCCTGACCCTTACTGCCGCTGCCCTCGCCTTGGGTAGTTGTCCCTCTACTCCGGACCTGTCCAGAAACAGCACCACCTTCTCCTCCGTGGGCTCCGGTATGCGCAGCACCTCTCGGGTAGTGGCAGTACACTTTGTGCGTCCCAATGCCATACTCTCGTACCCCATCCCCGATGTTTAGCTCTCTCACCCCTCTGTACACTGCCCATTTATTGTCCGTCCTGGCCTTCCATCCCTTCGTCACCCCCACCCCATGACACCATGCCCTGTCCCCCTTCGCCCTGCCCTGCTCCAGGTATGCCTGTACCAGAACCAAGTACCATACCCGTAGACCGTCAGCCTGATCCTCCCCGGACCCTCTCCACACTTGTGGCCCACAGGCACTTTGGGCGCTTCCTCGTCCGGCCGCACCGAGTCCGTCATCCAGAAACTCACTGCCACTCCATTGTCCTCTTCCTGCAGTTCCCGCCCTGTGTCCCACCCCAACTGGACTCCTGTCCTCCTCCCCTCTTTTTCCTCTCCCCGCCAGACCTCTGCCTCTCCCTGTGCGTCCTCATCCTCCTGCACCTCCTTGGGCAGCCGCAGCACCGGCCCCCACCACTGCCTACTGGCGTCCGTACTGCGCATGGTCGCGTTCAGGAACGCCCATGCCGTCATTCACAGGACTGGCCACGGGACTTGCTTTGCCTCCTTGGTGCACCTCCAGCACTGGTTTCCCTGTCCTGCCCCTTCCAGGATGTTGTCTTTCCGGGACATATCTGCATGGACATCATACCACTGCCCGGTCGCACTCTGCACCTTCCCCCTCAGCCCTTTGAGTCCCAGCGGCGCACACAACAGTATGCCCGGTCTAGCCTTGTCCCTCTCTCCTCTGTCCAGCACCACTCTCTCTTGCTGCGCCCCCTCTCCCCTCCCGCATCTTTGTTTCCTCATCTGGATCCCCCACAGCGCCACCCACTCGTTCCACATCTTGCGTATCCTCCTGCTCCACCTAGCGCGGTCTTCTTGTCCTCGTGCTCTCCTCATCATCCACCTGTATACACCCCATTCGACCACCCTGGTGTCGCGATAGAGCTCTGCATGGTGAACCCCGCCTTCTTGTATTCCTTCATATGCTTCTTGCGCATGTGCAGCACCTCCATGCTCACTCCTTCCTTCCTGATCCATCGTACAGTCCCATGCGCCGCCCCCCCGAAGTCCGTGTCCAGAACCAGGATCGGTCCCCGCCCTTTTCTTTGCACCTATGATTTTAGCAGCTGTTTTTTCCCAAAATTCAAAAAGTCAGCAAAAGGCAGATTTTCGCGGGAAATGACCTACTTTTTTGATTTCTACGGCCCCAAAATAGGGGGGGGGGGGTTCCTCCTACCCGGCTCTTGTCCAAAAATATCAAAAACCCTGAAATTTGGCCTATTTTGGGGTATTTTTGCCTGCTCTGGGCTGGTCCTGCAGAACAGTGCTGCACACCAGTGTACCTGCCTATAGAGGATTTTCGACAGAAATTGCCCTTTTGTTGGGATTCTCTTGCCCCAAAATACGGATGGGGGGGTTCTTCCCACCCGAGCTTTCTCCTAAACCATCAAAAACCCAGGAACTCGGCCTATTTTGGAGTACTTTTGTCTGTTGTGGGGTGGTGCTACAGAACAGTGCTGCACACCAGCGTACCTGTATCCTATAGTACAGGCACAAAAATACCATGAAAAGAGGTTTTGTACCCAAAAAGACCAAAGGAAACCTTTTTTCTTTTATTCTGCACGCTCATAATAGGAGAGGGGGGTTCCTCCTACCCGATTGTTCTCCAAAAATACACTGTTTTTGGCCAAAAATTGGCAATTTTTGGCCATTTTTGGACTAAAACTGTTTTTTTTCTGTGCTGACGGCCCTGCAACACCGAATAGGTTGCTCCAATACAATTCCAAACACATTTCACTGGATGGGGCCCTAAAACTCACGACCCCGGCTAAAAAAACACTATTTTCGGCAAAAAATTGGCAATTTTTGGCCATTTTTGGGCGAAAACTGTTTTTTTTTGTCCTGACGATCCTACAAAACGTTCGTGCATTCAAATCCAAGGAACCACCAACGGTAATGAAAACAAAGGACAATCGCAACAAGCCGCACCACTCTGAGCATCTGAGCATCTGGTTCTCTCAATCAGTTCAACATCGCACAAAGTGCATAATGAACACAGAGCTCAGGCATCTGCACTTCCAGAGATATGATCCTGCCGTATTCACAAACACGGCAATAAACTTAAATCACCAAACTCTAAACAGCACAAAGTTCTTTTTTGGGAGAGGGAAAAAAACAAAAGACATATATGCAGTCGCTGCTAATAGGGCCGGTACATTGGAAAACCAAAGGGCTGCATGCTGCTCATCGTCGAACAAAGCTGCTGCATGGGCTGCATGGGCATTTGGAGCTGGTGCATGTTCATGGCTGGCATTGGCATGGCCATGGGCATGGCAACTGGCATGTTCATTTGCAAAGGACCCATATGCTGCTGCTGCTGCTGCTGCTGCTGGGCCTGCTGGTGCATCTGCTGGTGCTGCTGCTGCTGCTGCACTTGGGTCTGCATCTGCATCTGCAGCTGCAACTGCTGCTGCTGCTGCTGCTGCTGCTGCCGCTGCTGCTGCTGCTGCTGCTGCTCCTGCTGAAACACCTGCCCAGGGGGGTTCGGAGACACCTGTTGAGACACTTGAGACACCTGCTGAGACATGTGCTCTCCTGACTCCCGTTTAACCCTTCCTTTTTTTCGGGTATTTTCACTGTTTTCACCTTGCCCGCGTTTGCGCTTCAGGGGGTTTGTTCGGTTGTTTTGTTGTTGGGTTGTTTGTTGCAGTGCAGCCAAGAGCCGCTGAACAAGGTCAGCCTCTTGTTTTACCGTCCCACCGCCCGTCTCTTCCTTCTTTGGCTGTTTGCTTGGTGGGCTGTTGTTTTTATGGCCTTTTGGTTTTGGTTTTGGTTTCGGTTTTGGTTTCGGTTTTGGTGGTGGCTTTGCGGTCGAATTCCGTTTCGGGTTCGGTTTGGGTTTCCCATTGGTAATGACAGATTCCTTCTTCACCGCTGTGGTACTGAGGTTTGTGATCTCAGGGAGACGTGTGCTCCGCCGACTGTCCTCATATGCCAGTTCACGCTTGGCCTGGTGCGGACCGCAGGACTGACACCTCTGAGGAAACTGGAAAGAAATGCACTGCCCGGAATACAAACCTTCCATCCAGGTCTTCCCTGCTTCAGAGCCCTGCTTGTCAGCCAGGGCAATTTCTCTGAGGCTGGATTCTGAAAACCGTAGAAGGGATCTGAAGTCTGCCTGCCCTGCCGTACAGCAAAATGCACAGACGCCGACAACATCCCAGGAAGCCGGATTGGTAGGAATCACGGCTAATACTAAAACAGTGACGCCCCGTTCAAGCTGGACTGTCCACCTGCCTGGGAACAGGGGCTGCCCTTTTCGCGACAGACCGGGACAACGCACAGTGGGCCTCCACAACAATTGGGTGTGCAGCAGAACCGAAGCATCGCTTAGGCCGTCATACATCTGCACAGTGTCACCGTGCTGCAGGTCACTCCAGGTCACACTGGACGGCCGTAAATGTTTGCTGATCCAACAGCTATCGTCGGGCACGAATGGTGCATTTTGCGAATTCGAGAATGGTACAGCAGCAAAAAAATTAATGCCTGGACACAACTTTGGCAGCATCCAGTGCTTTTCAACTGGCAGAAACAAAGTGTCACCTGGTGACAGTGACAGAGGGGTTGCGCTGTACTGAATTGTGTCAAGAGTATGCATTACGCAAAAATGACTGGCCTCTCGGCCCAAGCACACAAGACAAATCATTAGCACGCTCTCCATGTTAGCCAGCTGACAGGGGACCGGACGATCTGTGAGCGTTATCACTTGGGCAGCACCGGGGCAAGCCATTCCGAGCACAGGGCAGATCCGCTCAAGATGCTTGATGATGTCAGCAGCAGGGACTCCACAGGCCCTTGAGCCCCCAGTCACGTCGTACCACAGACTTCTGCCTAATTTTTGAATTGCGTCAATCAGGGGCTTCATCAACGCCAGCGGCACCCCATTGGCTCTCTTCAATGGATCCTGTGGACGACAGAAGTGGAGAGAGATACAGAGGGGTACTGAAAATATCAGCATGAATACGTTCCAAAATCTACCCCAATCCATAAACAATGAAAGATTAGCAACATTAGCAAGAAATGGCCAAAAGTAGTAAATCTATCACAAGCCAACGGATGTGGTGGCAGGAAGGTGGTATACCGCTAATTGTCAGCTGGCAATTTCGGTTCATGCGTGTACCAGAGAGTTGGAGACAGCCAGCCTTGCCTCCACAGCCCCAACCAGAGCCTAACGTGCTTCATGATCTCCACCAGCCCCACTGGGCATTTCCCTCGTGGGCGAGAGGGGCGTTTTTGCACGATCTTGGAGTGGGGCTGGTGGACATGCTCGCCCCCCTCCGATGACATGCCCACGAGGTTGCCATGTTTGCGTAGCCGGGGGGTGTAGTGCTCCAGAAAGTAATGAATTGGGACTCCAAACCGGCGCAGGGGAAACCCGAGGTCCCAAAAGAGCTGGTGTGCTTCACGGCACATGTCATCACGCTGGTCAACACCCTCCGGACTCCAGCTGTTCAGCTGGACCATCAGAATCCGCATCAGTTTCAAATATCGGTGTATTGGGTCCTGCAGAACCTCACCGTTCCGTTTGACTGTGAGACCATTTGCCGTTCGTGGGAACAGATCAGCTAGGGCTTTCCAAAAAGAATCCTCCTTCAGGATATCCTTCGTGACAATGTTTGGGGGTGACCAGTCCCTTTTGCCAATAGCTTCTTTGAAAGGTGGGTAGTATGGAAAGCGCGTAAAATGTTTCTCCAAAATTGTCTTCAATTGGACAGTGTATTCCTCAGGCAGGTTTTCTCTGGTCCAGAACCACAGGGGGTGGATCACCCCGTTTGCCAACACGTGATTGTTGCAGTGGTGTACATCATACACGCTGTTGAGGCAACATTTCATGAGGCGAAAGAAGGGAGCGCAGCGTGAAGGGTAGTTGTGAAAATCCCGCAAAGGCTGCCGTATCCAATCAGGGTGCTTCCAGAGTTTTTTTGAACCATAGCACTCCACACAACAGCAATCTGCTGTTGGTGGAGGCGTCCCTGTGGTTCGGTAGTAGGCGGCATAATCAGGAGAAAAAACCAGCTCCATGCTTTCACCACCCCAGCCGCTCTCCAACGCCTTCTCAAGGGCAGGAAGCAGGTCCATGCGCTCAAACTGCGACGAGGTTGTGATGTGATCATCCTGGTCCAGGTATCTCGCAAGGGGAAGTTGCAGAAGGAGTTGGTGTGGCTGACGTGCTTGCGGTAGATGTACGCTCAGCACCTGGCATTTGCGGCGCCCATACATTTCATTGGCGTCAAAAAAGACGCAGAGCTGCGGGGTTCCGGGGGTCTCCGCCTTCTTTCTGTCCGCCTCCTCTCGTTCGGTGCGCTCCTGGGGACATGCAAAAAACAAAATCCTATCTCCGTCAATTGGAAAGAAATGAACTCGATACGTATGCACAGAATCAAGAGAGCGTTACTGCAGAACTTTGCATGGTTACCTTTTGCTGTTGCTCCTCATCCACTTGCTTTTGACGCTTTGCCGCCTCCGCCTTCTTTCTGTCTGCCTCCTCTCGTTCGGTGCGCTCCTGGCGACATGCAAAAAACAGAATCCGATCTCCGTCGATTGGAAAGAAATGAACACCATACGTATGCACAAAATCAAGAGAGCGGTACTGCAGAAATTTGCATGGTTACCTTTTGCTGTTGCTCCTCATCCACTTGCTTTTGACGCTTTGCCGCCTCCGCCTTCTTTCTGTCCGCCTCCTCTCGTTCGGTGCGCTCCTGGCGACATGCAAAAAAAAAATCCGATCTCCGTCAATTGGAAAGAAATGAACACGATACGTATGCACAGATTAGAGAGAGCGGTACTGCAGAAATTTGCATGGTTACCTTTTGCTGTTGCTCCTCATCCACTTGCTTTTGACGCTCTGCCGCCTCCGCCTTCTTTCTGTCCGCCTCCTCTCGTTCGGTGCGCTCCTGGCGACATGCAAAAAACAAAATCCGATCTCCGTCAATTGGAAAGAAATGAACACGATACGTATGCACAGAATAGAGAGAGCGGTAGTGCAGAAATTTGCATGGTTACCTTTTGCTGTTGCTCCTCATCCACTTGCTTTTGACGCTCTGCCGCCTCCGCCTTCTTTCTGTCTGCCTCCTCTCGTTCGGTGCGCTCCTGGGGACATGCAAAAATCAAAATCTGATCTCCGTAAATTGGAAAGAAATGAACACGATACGTATGCACAGAATCGTGAGAGCGTAACTGCAGAATTCCGTGTGCGCTCCTGGAAGGTTACCTTTTGCTCTTGCTCCTCATCCGCTTGCTTTTGACGCTTTGCCGCCTCCGCCTTTTTTATGTCCTCTTGTGCTCCGTCCCGCGTCTCCGCTTCCTCTGGTTCGGTGCGCTCCTGGGGACATGCAAAAATCAAAATCCCATCTCGGTCGGTCGGAGAGAAATTAACGCGATATGCATGCACAGAATTGAAAGACCCTAACTGCACAACTTTGGAACGTTACCTTTTGCTATTGCTCCTCATCCGCTTGCTTCGGTCGGTGCGCTGCCTCCGCCTTTTTTCTGTCCTCTTCTGCTCTGTCTCGCATCTCCGCCTCCTCTCGTTCCGTGCGCTCCTGGGGACATGGGTTCTCTGCCTTTCTGGGCCTCTCAACCTGAGTGGCACGAAGTTACACAAAGCACCGAACTGTTGGCCTATGAAGCGTGTCCCACCGGCCCAAATCCCAGCCAGCGATATGCACCGGTTGTGCCACCCATGCGGTGGGGTGATGGTCTATGTGTGAGTCACAAACATTTAATGCACCGCAAGCAACAACATCAACAAGCATTGAACAGCAATAGATGCCTGTCGAATGCTGCTCATTGATATGTCCATGGGTTTGAAGCTCACTTGCGGTTTGTGCGGTGGAAACAGCTTTTGGATTGTGAAGCCTCCAGTCTTACTTCTGTCCTCAAGCGCTCGAAGAATCTCTGGTATCGTTTTGGAACTCATACCGCTAACACACAGGTTCTCGCAGAGTTTGATCAAATAATGTTTTGAGTAAGCACTTGCCTGCTTAAACAGCTCCATACGCGTCATATGCTCAGTTGCTTCGGCTATTCTTGATGCCAACGCTTCCTCAGACACATCGGGTGACCTACTCTTTTTGGTATACTTCCTCAACTTTGGGGGCTTTGGTTTAGTTTTCTTGTTCTTTTCCTTTTTGGCTTTGGGTGTGCCACTTGCGCCATCCTCCGAGTTGTCGCCATCGTCACCATCGTCCTCATCATCACTACTTTCATGTTCCGAGCTCTCATCAGAAGGTGCCTCGCCGTAGTCGGATGTTTCATCACTCGGGACGTCACACCCATCGTTGAAGAAGGCAGGCAATCCAAGAGGAAGGGTTGGGAAGACGTCAGCGCGTTTGAACCAATAGAAGTAATTATTTGGGAACCTCATGCATAGGTCGTTCTTGTTTGGTTCCGGTATTTTTTTCGGTATAATCAGCATTCCGTACCAAAACAAGACCCGCTTTTCACCGGTTTGCACATTGGTGGACATGCCACATTTGATGTAATTGAAGGTCCCGACTTCAACACTTTGGTCTTCCTTAACACAATGCCCTGCAAGGAGCCTTTCTAGCTCCGGGTCCTAACTTTCGCAATTTTCCCATGCTCCGCCTTCTCCTTGTTCGGCCCCATCTTCCACGTCGCCCTTGCCTATATGACAATCGGCAGGCACCAAGGCTGGCATGTCAGGCTTTGGAATCACAACCTTTTTCTTCTTGGAAGGAGCCATTGCTTAGCCCTGTGGGTTGTACCAAAGGGAAATCACATTTTGTCGCCATGCATGCTCCCATGACCATTCGTTCACCCTTAGTTCACTATCTTTTCACCCTTTGCTCACCCTACCTAGGAAGGCATAATACACACAAAAAGCACGCAACAAGGGCATGAAGGCAGTAAGACAATCGTTGCTTACGTATGAACCATATGGAAATGGACCACAAACGGTGCAAAATAGGGCCAAAAACACCTGAAATGTTCATCGCTCATCCCATTCTTATGCACATAGTATCATATTTTATGTACAACGATGACACACGGAGAAAGAAAATTCTCAAATGGCTCAAATAGTTCCAAGCCTACCTATGAACCATATGGATATTGGATCACAAACGGTGCAAAATAGGGCCAAAAACACCTCAAATCTTCATCGTTCATCCCATTCTTATGCACATACTATCATATTATATGTAGGACCTATCATACAAATGCTTACAATAACAACCTAAGCCCCAAACATGTGTGTGTACGGTGATAGGCACGCAAAAGCCCATCTATGACCCATATGGAAATGGACCACAAACGGTGCAAAATAGGGCCAAAAACACCTCAAATGTTCATCTTTCATCCCATTCTTATGCACATAGTATCATATTTTATGTAGTTCTTATCATTCAAATGCATACAATACCAACCCAAGCCCCAAACATGTGTGTGGACGGTGATAGGTGATCAAAACCCTACCTATGAACCATATGGATATGGAGCACAAATGGTGCAAAAACGGGCCAAAAACACCTCAAAACTACATTGTTCATCCCATGCTTGTGCCCGTAGTATCATATTTTATTTCTTACCCAGCATTCAAATGCTTACAATACCATCCTATGCCCCAAACATGTGTGTGGACGGTGATAGGTGATCAAAACCCTACCTATGAACCATATGGATATGGAGCGCAAAAGGTGCAAAAACGGGCCAAAAACACCTCAAATCTACATCGTTCATCCCATTCTTATGCACATACTATCATATTTTAGGTAGTTCTTATCATTCAAATGCATACAATACCAACCCAAGCCCCAAACATGTGTGTGGACGGTGATAGGTGATCAAAACCCTACATATGAACCATATGGATATGGAGCGCAAAAGGTGCAAAAACGGGCCAAAAACACCTCAAAACTACATTGTTCATCCCATTCGTATGCACATACTATCATATTTTATGTCGTTATTATCATTCAAATGCATACAACACCAACCCAAGCCCCAAACATGTGTGTGGACGGTGATAGGTGATCAAAACCCTACCTATGAACCATATGGATATTGGACCACAAACGGTGCAAAATAGGGCCAAAAACACCTCAAATGTTCATCGTTCATCCCATTCTTACGCACATACTATCATATTATATGTAGGACCTATCATACAAACGCTTACAATAACAACCTAAGCCCCAAACATGTGTGTGTACGGTGATAGGCACGCAAAAGCCTACCTATGAACCATATGGAAATGGACCACAAAAGGTGCAGAATAGGGCCAAAAACACCTCAAATGTTCATCTTTCATCCCATTCTTATGCACATACTATCATATTTTATGTAGTTCTTATCATTCAAATGCATACAATACCCACCCAAGCCCCAAACATGTGTGTGGACGGTGATAGGTGATCAAAACCCTACCTATGAACCATATGGATATTGGGCCCCATGGTGCATGAGAAAGGGATGAATAGCCTAGAATAAAGGCAAAACATCGCTTGTCATGTAGGCTTCTACCAATGGTGATGACAATTTGTTCATATATCACCTCTATACCACCTCTTACAGCCCTGTAAGGCCCTCTATATGGCCTCCATAGACCCTAAAACCATGTAAAAAAGTGGTTTTTGGGTAGAGAAGCGTGAATTTCTCCAAATCTGTGCCTGCCAATCTGGATTTTTTTAGGTCAGCAGCAAGGTATTTATCTCGGGAACACGCTCATGCCTTTACTTTGCTGCCAACTGCGAAAAAAAGCGGACTTTTTGGCGATTTTCTATTGCGCACGGCGGTCGGGAATCTGAAACTCGCGTACGCGGCAGTTGCTGACAGTTTATCTGCGGCTCCAGCTTCAGCGACAGCATAATTTTAATAAAAATTTGAGAAAACATAAAAACAACAGTACTACTGTGTACAGTTTGATATCGCGGTTCTGAAAATGCATGACTTTGAATTTTGGGAAAAAACAGCTGCTAAAATCATAGGTGTTGCAGGCGGGTTGTGGGGGTCCGGGAAGCGTGGACCCCGCCCGGGGGATGTAGGAGGAAGTCATTGGGTTTTCGTTCGTGTTCAACACCTCGGGCTGCTAAGGCTAGCCTCCACTCTTCGGGTATATGTTGCATGTGTCGTGCTGGTTGATGTCTTTCCTGTCGGTGTGTCCGACCGACAGGCGTTGCTGGGGTGTGTTGCGCGGCCGCGCGTCGTTGGGTTGTACGAGGGGTACTTTTGAGCGAGGTTGGCTTGCCCGGGGTCGTCGTGGTTTATGGCCGAGTGCGCAGCCGCTGGTGTGACGTCCATCGCCCGGCCCTCTGGTGAGAGGTGGTGATCCCGCAGCCATCGTGTCGTCTCCTCCCTTGCGCATGGCCGGTGTGGGACTCGCGTCGCACGTGTGCGGATGTGCGTCGTCGCTGCAGGTCCTGTGGCCGGGGGCGGCTCAGGGCCCTGGGGGATTTCCCACGCGTCGCACAAGGGCGCTGCGGAGGGCACTGAAGATTTCGTGCACAAGGGCCGCGTGTGCCGCCTGGGCCTCCGTCTCAGTGCGGATGGCGGGCTGCAGTTGCTCGCCCAGTGCCAGCGCCCGGATCTGGTTGATGGCGAAGACGCGGCACAGGTTGGGCGCAGTGGGGGTCTCTGCCGTCTGTTCCGGGATGGCTTCCAACTGCTGCCGGCCTTCGAGGTAGAACCTCCACGTCGCTGACCAAGCCCTAGTGTGTGGCCAGCGGCGTTGCGCCCACCGCCAGAGGCAGTAGAGGGCATGGCCTGGGTGCCAAGTGCCGGCCGTCCCCAACATGATGGCCGTCAAGGGGTCCGAGGGCTGGCTTGGGAGCAGGGGGGTGGCGCTGTCCGGCAGGTCCTTGGTCGCCGGGAGCATGGAGTTGACGGCCTCCAAGCTCTAGTGGCTCTCCTGCGGGTGCCGGATGATCCGCACTTGGTAGTAGTGGCCATTCTCCAACACGATCATGGCGATGGTGCCGGGGTCACGTTCGCGCGGTGGGAGCGCCGCTCGCGCCAGGCTTGTGAGGTTGTGCCCCCTGCGCCGGGCGGTCCCACTTTCCCATGCCGCCAGGCCTTTGTACAGCGCGATACGAAGGGTTTCAGGACTTCGTGGCGGGGCGGCCCGCTCCCGGTCCCCGGTGCTGGGCGCGGCTCTGGGGTCCGTCGGCGGCGCTATGAGCGTGTATACCCAGCCCAGGTGTGGGACCCACACGCCCCCCTGCGCTGGTTGGTGGGTGTTGAACCACCAGATCCACGCTTCAACAAGGTCGTCGGAGACCTGTGCCCCGGGGGTGACGAGCGCCTGGAGCTGCCGCACAAAGATTTCGGTTGTTGCGGCGTGTGGCAGGGGGACCACGGCGAAGAACCTGTTCGGGTCTACGTCACGATGGTGTTCCCGGAGGGTTGCCACCAGTTCGGTCGAGGGTGTGGAAGCGTGGATGCCGTAGAGCGCTCTCAGTTCCGCGTCGTCGAAGGGACCCGTGCCCCTTTGCTGCGGTGGTCGGGGGGGGGGGGGGCATGGCCACCCGGTCCTGGTCCAGCGCCGCGCTAACCGGAGAGGGGTGACGTGAGGTGGTGCCAGGATGTCCCCGAGGCACGTACTCCATGGAGGGTTCCTGTTCCTGGGGCACCGAGCAGGGTGTGGCGGCGGGCGGTGGGCCAGCGGACTCCTGAGGGCCGGAGGTCCCTGTCCTTTCTGCGTCCGCCCTTGGGCCGCTCGCGTTGTGCCCCGGTTGCTGCGATGTGCCCTCCGTGGGTTGGCGGTTTCGGGGCTGCAGGGGGGGCTGTCTGCCCGCTCCTTGCGCAGGCCTTGGGTCGGCCGCAGGCTCCCTTGGTCGCCTGTCCGTGGCGTCTGGTCCCCCCGACAGTGGGTTTGCCGCTGACCCTGAGAGGGAGGCGGCAGACGAGCTAGATGCTCCGCCTGCCGCCAGGCGGGGGTCCGCGTGAAACGCTGCCTGCCGCTCACGCTTGACTGGTGTGAGAATAATGGGGATGTGAGTCCGTTCCGTGCGGGGCCTCCTGGACCGGCGTGGGGATCGGTGGTAGATGATGTTCGCTGGGCTTCGGGGTCGCAGGGGCCCCCGTGGTCACTGTCCATACCGTCATGGAAGACGACTCGCCGCACCGCGGGAGGCGGCGTGTGGCTCCGGCGACAGAATCGGCCATGGTTCCTTGTCCCTTGGCGTTGTCCCGGCGAGCTGTTTTGCATCCCCGAGGCGTGGGGGCTGCCCGGGCTCTTCTGCGGGGCGAACGGTCGCAGAGGGCTTCTGTATGTGCCAGAGGGGGAACCCATCCCGGCTTGTGGTCCCCGTGGGCGTTCCAGGGAGTTTCGGCGCGCCGCCTGCCGGGGAGGCTCCGGGACGTCTTGGGACCAGCGCCGCTGGTGGCCTGAGGCGTGTCCTTGGTAGCCCGGTGACCCAGAGATTTCCCAGATATCATGGTCCTGCATGGTCGCACGGATGCGCAGGGCAGGGCGCTGGTGCCACTGCCAGTGGAGTCCATTCATTTCATCCGCCCTGTAGGCCCCCATATGCGCCATGAGCCGGGTGGCCATATTGTGCCATTGGCCGGGGTGGTCCATGGTGGTGGGGGTCGTGTGCCCCGTCCGATGGCCAAATGTGACGTCTGCCATGGTGGCGTGACCGCGAAGTAAGCAACCATCGTATGCGGACGGCCAGGGCGAGCTGCTCCCCTGCGGTAAGCCTGGGGACCCAGAGGCCCAGGTCTTGGGTCGCCGCTTGTTCTGCTTGTTCGCCGGGGCGGTTGGCGTCACCCTGCAAGCGTGCGTACTCCAGGTGCCCCCGCCCCCAGGGCGGGGCGGTCCCCGGCGGCGGGCCGATCAGCTGGCTACGGTGTTGGTGGCCGCTTCCACGCGCGCACCCTCTCCTGGGGCGCCGCGCTCGTCCGCGGTCTGCTCCGCCACGCCGCTCGCGGTCGTCTGCCCCTCGACCGCAGCGATAACCTGCCCCAGGGCAGTGTAATTGCACGATAGGTGTGCCTGTCGTGATGCCGTGAGGGGTGTGTCTTCCGCCTGGTTGCGCCGTGGCTCCGGGTGGACACGTGGCGCCGCCGGTGCTGGGACCGTGTGGGGGTCACTTCTGCAGGACTCCATGAAGGCATCGAAAGAGTCGTCGTCGCGGTTGTGTCCGCTGGGTGACGTTCCCCCATCGGCTGCGCGCTGGGGCGGGTCGGGTGTGGCTTCCCGGGTCTCTGACCCCGCGCGGGTTTCCAGTGGACCTTGCTGCGGCGCCCCTCCCGGCGTCCTTGCGTCTGCGCGAAGTGCTAGGTTCGCCAGGGGGGCGGCGCCCGCGCAATCTGTGGCTGAGGGTCAGTGGAGGCCTTCCTCACACTGGGTGTCCGGAGTTGGTCCTTCAGGTTCCGTGTCAGGCTGGTCAGCGGCCAATGCCTCGCCGCCTCTGTGTGCCGCTATGTTCGGTGGGTCGGCACTCTGCATTGACGGCCAGTCTGCTTGCCCGCCAGGCTCCCCCATTGGTGTTGGCGTTGGTGTCCGTTGTGGGGGCCCCCGCATTTCTTCCGCGTCCACGTGGGTTCCCCGCGCTGCGGTTGGGTCGGCAGTGCAGGCGCTTCGGCTTGATCGTTCCTCCGTTGCGTTGCCCCTCGGGCGTGGCCTTCCGCCGCGGGGGGCGGCTCGAGTCAGCTTCCCGGACCCGCGGGCTGTGGGCTGCCCGCCGGGGCGGCGGTGCGTGCCGGGTCCGGGCCGGGGCCCGGGCCGGGGGCTGGGCGACCGGGAGATGACGGCTCTGCCAGCCGCACCGTCGGCCCAGTTGGTGGGGCGTGGTGCCGCTGGGGCGCCGGTGCGTCCTGCGTCGTGGCCGGTAGGTCTTCCGCGCCGGACGTTCCCAGAGCCTGGGGGATTAGGCCCTCGTCAGGGCCGCGGGTGTGGGGCTGCACGGTGTCGGAGGGCCGGGCGGCGGTGGCGTCGGTCGGCCGGCTTGCGTGTGGTCTGTTTACGCCCAAGTGGCGGCTGCAGCTGCGGTGTGGTCGGTGCGCGGTTGTCTTGGCCGCCTCATGGTCACGACCGGCGTACCAGAACTGAGGATCTTGCAAGCTTCAGTGGGCGGTGGTATACCCCAGACATTTCCTCCTCCCGTTGGCAGTCTCCTTCGGGCCACTCCTGCAGGAGCATTGGCTCCCCCCGGAGGTACACCTCCCCCGCACCAAGGGAGAAGCAACACTGAGAATCATCGGAACACCACCAGGCTGCTTATCTTTTTCGCAGCCCAAAGGTCGGTGTGTCCTATTTCCCAAGCCTGCCACCACACATTCTCAGCGCATTGTAGTTCCAAGAACACGCCCACGCGCTGGACCAGGTACCCGTGGGGTCGGTTCAGTCCGGGGTGCCCACCTCCATACGACCACCTCCATTCCGGATCACGTGAACACCCTGGCCTACGTGAAATGATTCCCCTCAGATTGAGTATCACAGTTGAGGCCCTTTAGCCCTTTACTGGCAACCCCCTCTGTTTTTAACCTGCCAGGGGCGGTGAGCACTCTTGTGCTGACAGCTAGGCCTACTCAGTGTGTGCCACGACGGGTTCAGGACTCCTGTAGCTCCAGTTATGGTGAATGTACCAACTCCCACCCTCAATCGGGTTCGGCACTCCAGACACCTACACATCCGCTGCTTGCGGAGCACTGCTCCTGTCCTAGCTGTGCCCTGCAGTCCCATGCCTATGGTTACCAGGGTGAGCCAGATGGCCGCTTATCACCTTTGCAACCACCCAGCGAGTGTGTGTGTTGCCTGGGAACTGCCCTGAATTTATGACCTCTGGGAGCCAACGAAGAGCTGTGGCTTACTACTCCAGGGGGGATTGACAAGCAAGGTGCTCTGAAGCAAGGTGTGTCCACCCTCCTTGGGGACAGGCCTGCCCACAGTTAGGACCCCTGACTGGTCCAGACCCATGGGGTTCTACCCTTCCTGACAGGGCTACCATACCTCTAAGTGTGCTACGTATGTCTGTATGTGTCTCACTTCACTCTCCGGCGTGGCTCCCGGAGACCGGGCTTGGCTGACCTCCGACCAAAGGTCCTAATCAGGTACTGTTACCACTCCTATGGCGCTCAATTTCTGTGCTGGCGCCTATCCTTTGTGGAAGACGGCAAGAGCCCTACCTACTAGAAGGGAGGGGTGGTCAAGTGTGCTAAGGGCATACAAAACGCCCATTTTTCAGATTGCCAAAGGCTAACACACTCCCCTAGCCGCGAGGAAAAGCACGCGGAGCAGGAGACACCACTACACTACACTCACTAATGCCAGCACCAGCCTTTGAAGGCAGGATGAGCACAACCGCACTCAGTCCCTGCCAGGCTTGCTAACCCTAACCCCTACACACCCTACTGGGTGGCCATGACACAGAGGTCTTCAGCCCTTTTGGCCCTCCTATGAAATTACAAGAGAACACAGCGCCGCTAGGCAACTGTGGCCTGCCAGGGACGCCCTCCCGCGTTTCCCTGCCAGGGCTTGGAGGGAAGGAGTGCTGTTTGCACAGCGTGTAGTAAGGGTTGTCCATGAAGATGTCGTTCACTCACCCAATTTGTTTATGTGATCTGCGCCCTTCTTAGCTTGGGCAGAAAAATGAGAAGTCGCCGAAGGCAACTGCTGCTGCACCAATGACCCTGACCTTTGCAACCTGAGAGCAAAGGCAGATGAGGCTCAATTAGCGGCTGAGGAACCTAACCACCCTCGCTGTATTATACAGGTCTTCGGGTAGAAAATAATACGCTGTCATCTAACCGAGCTAAACCACAGGATTCACGCTCTGATGGTTTCATTTTCCATTCTTTTCAGCTCCTGGAGTTTTTTGCTCTCCATTGGGAGTATTGCTCCGCCCTGGCCCTTGATCAGGACGTTTACTAAGACGCTGTCTATACAGTGATCGCCGTCCGCATTAGAGCGTTCGACTGTACCCTAGTCGGCAACCATGTGGGCTCTAGGGAGGGAGTCCTGGGTTCGAACCCCACTACCCCAAAATTTTTACCAAACGTTTTCGCCTCACGCTGGCGACTTTTGAGGAATGCCCCATCGAAGGGACATCATTCACGGTACATTACACCGTTTTTCAAGGGTACCTACAGTGTGATAGGCTTCCATGAACTGATGGGAATGTCTTTGGCTGGTTTAATGCATTTTCTGAGGTAATTTTGGGGAAATTTGAGCCTTTTTGATTGGTCCTACTAGTTTGATCAACTAATACTCCAGGGGGGAGTAAGAAACAGTCACTACCATGTCTTTCTTGGGGGACTTGATCCAGGCCAAGCCCCCCCTAAAAGCCTTTTTGTTGATGTTGAGACTAACTTAATCATTTTATATCTCTCTTTTGAAGTTTAAAGTACACTTCCTCAAAGTAACTAGGGTTATAACCCGGGCCCCCCATGAAGCTGACCCCTACCACTCAACTGAGCGGAGGTATCTTCCTTCATGGAGGTAATACCGAAAGAAAATAGGCCCTTCGTGAATAGAGCTTTGTAGGTTAAGCCTACTGGTCCCCCACCTCACGACCCCTATACTCAACTGATTCCACCACTTATTGTGGTTCTACTTTTCAACTCATTCTCAATTCAGTTGCTTGGCCATGCTGACCAAGCCATATCTCGTGTCTGGCCTAACCCCTATGCCCCAGATTCCTAACCAACACCACTTATCCAAAGGAGTGCAATTGAAGTGCTTGGTGCTACCTTGGAGGACTAAGTCATGCCAGTTTTCACATAAAAATCATTTGTTTCATCCATTTGTGATTGAATCTTTGTACCTAAGCCTGCTTTGCCTATCTGCAGCCCTTCTGTGATACACTGGATTTCAAAACTATTCATTGATCGGACGCACATCCTGTTCTTGCTCTACTTGCTGCTTTGGTCCTGTTTTTAAACACCAAAACTTGCAGGATTTCATCAAAACTATTAGGGCATAAATCAAGGATTTCCTTCTCCAGCCATACCAGGGGCGGATGTGGGTCCCAAAGCTCGCCTGGGCACACACGCTCATCGCCCCGCCGACCAAACCCCGACCTGCACCAAGCCCCCGGGGTCAAGCACGAGATGCGCCGCAGCTGAGCGCCGATGCCCTCACTATCCCACCATACAATGGCCTAGCGTCCAGGGAAAGCTGGACGACCCCAGAGAGGGGGCACAACCTCCGGCAACGGTGGAGCGCTACGCGGAAAGGGTGGGGCCCGAGGCACACGCAGAGCCTCAGGTGCGCAACGTCCCGAGCACCGTCACCATGGTGGTGTTGGGGAACCGCCGCTACTACCAGGTGAGGATTAGACCACGACAGCTGGTACGCGGTTGAGACCTTGAGGCCGTCGGCTCCATGATGTGCATGGACGTGGACCGGCCAGATGGGCCAACCCCAGTGCCCCCGGGCCAGCCTCCAGACCCCATGATGACCATCGTGTCTGGCAGGGCCAGCACCTGGCACACGGGACGCGCCCTCTGCTGCGTGTGGCCGTGGGCCCAGCGGAGATGGCACCGCACCAGGGAGTGGTCGGCGACACGGAAGTTGCACCTAGATGACCGGCAACAAGCGGGGGTCGTCCTGCTTCAGAATCGGGTGAACGTCCTTGCCACGTAGAACTTGTGCTCCGTCTTTGCGATCCATCCGATCCGGGTGTTGGCGGCAAGGCAGGGGTCACCTGCCATCCACACGGAGGAAGAAGCAGGAACAGCGCATGTGCCCGTCATGAGCAAGATCTTAGCCGCTCTCTGCAAGGCCCTTGTCCGGCTTTGGAACACACCCATGATTCCTTGACCGACCGCACGCCACAACCCAGACCCCCCCCTCTCCCCCAGGGTCTTCTGATCACCCAGACCGCTACCATACAGCACCGACCACCACACAGCCCCCCGATCGCACGCTGGCAACAACCGACGAAAGCATCGCCCCACCGGCCCGCCAGGACGAGACAGTAACGCAGCACCATTGGTACCGCCTCCACAGAACCTCCATCCACTCAGCGCCGGAGCATCTAACGTTATGATAAGGCACATGCCCGTGAGTTATAGGTGGTGACCGGTCCCACGTGGTAATAACCGCGACCTCCTGAGGAGACGCAAGACGCACCAAGCGCACCCGTCGTGTGCACCGGTTATGCGAATTGCGACCCAGAGAAGCCAGGAACGCTATACGGGACTGCACACGCCACACAATACGCACAGCCGCTGACAGGACCCACTAACCCCGCCACAACGTGACAAAGGACCAGACGGCGCAAGGAACCCGCTAAGCACAGAACCGTTGCCTCCAGTATGTCCTTCGGATGGACCACTCCCTCGGGGGGCCCGAGTATTACCGCCACTGCGAGGCAAAGTCGGACACACCGGTGCGCTCCCGGAAGCTGGGCCAC
Organism: Eutreptiella sp. 'Long Island Sound 2002'; assembly: GCA_964036045.1. Classification (NCBI taxonomy): domain Eukaryota; phylum Euglenozoa; class Euglenophyceae; order Eutreptiales; family Eutreptiaceae; genus Eutreptiella; species Eutreptiella sp. 'Long Island Sound 2002'. The sequence goes on from OZ038378.1 coordinate 72,219,234, forward strand.
AGGGGCCGCGCCGACACCCGGCGGCATCAGCAGGTGCAAGAAGCAGCCCTCCGGCCTCGAGCACAATCACACTTGACAAACCCCGTCCGTGACCAGTCCACAGCACCCATCGCCAGATCACGCCTAGGACACGGCCTAGACAGGCCATCGCATTGCACCGCCGGGTGTGCCAACCCTCAGGTCCCAACCGTAAGGCTCCCTGCGCATTTTTCCAAACAAAGCCGGGTGTGGAATCCATAGGGGAGACACCGGAGGCCCTGCCAGCTACACATCCACCTGCCCGCCGGCCCCCGCCGGCGGCGCTGAAGGAAGCTACGTCGGGCAAACGTCCACACGCGTAACCTTCCAAAACGTTATCCACCGGGACGCAGTAACCAGGAGCGGGTAAGCCACAGAAAGGAGGGCCAAAAGCACCACACGGGCGCTGACCAGAGCAACACCGTGTAAAACTTGGGGCATAGCCATGTCAGAATCCATGTTTGTGCCCCATTTTTCCTTTGCACACTCATGTTGCTTCTTGTGTGCCATTTCAGGCGTAAATTTTTATGCGATCTCAGCAATTGAATTCAATCCCAGATTTCGATCGCAGAATTAATTCCGACTGCAGATTTCAGTTCCGTCTTTGCATTTTTGATGTTGCATTCATTTTTATCAATTCTGCTGTTGGCCAGCATATGTTCTAACATTATTTGGGTTTTCGATTCGTCGATTGGCTGCTGCTGTGTGTGCGCGCGTGCCGTCCTTGGCCGCGCTGTAATGCAGGTCAGCCAATCGAATACCCTTCCAGTTTGGTGCTAATAGTGTTGGATCCAACCTGTTGCGGATATGGATACCAATTGGAAGCTACGGCAACTCCAGTGGAAGATAGGAGGCCCGGAATTGCAATCTGCCTAAACCCTGGTGTGGTGCCTCCGCCCACACCGGCTGTTGCCCTTGGATGCATCACTGCACTTGAGAGTAGAATGGTACACGTTCATGGGCGCATCTGCTTCGGCAATGCCACGCCTAGGTGTATGGGGGATCACGAGTCCCTGGAAGCTGGAGGAGCCCTAGTGGAAGGGGAGTTGAAGTGGAAGTGGCTGAGCTAGGCGCACCGCTGGTCGTGGGATACATTGGTTGTTGCCTTACAATTGGATTCCATTGGAGTGCCACACCTTATTTGGTTTTCAGGTCTCATGCATTCATTCTAAGAGTTGGCATTGCATTTGTCATTCATGCATGGTTGATTCATGGTGTGACTCCAACTTGGTAATGCCCTTAATTCCATGGTCAAGGTGAATATATGGTGTCTCCTCTCCCCAAGGTGGATATGGGGCTTTCCCTCACTCTCCTTCTCTCTTCCAATTCGTCATTCTCCTCAAGAGGTAAATTGAGCGTTCCATGTGCCATGTGACCGTTATCTTTGAGCATTTGAGACTCTTGGGCTCTTTCACTTTTTTTCAAGTGCCCGTGGCTTGCACGTTATCCAATTAAGACATGCCGTTGTTTTGCCGTCTTATGGTTAGACTCACGGATAGGCATTGGTCGAGCTTTTGCCACTCTCTCCCCAAGTGCATGCATGCTCTCTTGGGTCAAGCCTAGGCGAAACTCTCTCCCCATGCATGCCCTCTCTCATGGTGGATACGTCAATCTCTCTCAAGGGATCTTGTTGAGAAATATATCTTCTCGGGCATGGTTAGGCGATGCATGTACTCGCTCTGGCTCTCCAGAATGAGACCAACTCTCCATGCACGTGCTCTCCTTGGGTGGGATCATCTCTCCATGCACGTGCTCTTTTTGGGTGGAGGTTAGGTCGCATGAGTAGCCCGGAAGGCCATTGGCCTATTGGGTGCTTATTTGCCAAGAGGTGGATCTCCGTATCAATGGTGTATTGCTCATTTGCTAATTTTGCTTTAGACTAGTTGTTGATCCTGAGAGCTAACCGGGTCCTGCTTTGGTGTCTTTGTTGGTGCGTTTACTGGCGCCATGTGACCGTGTATGTGCATGTACACTTCCTTCCTTCATGTCGGTGTAGTCAAGACGTCCAGATACTCGAGTGCGACTCATTTGCTCTTGGAGGTTGGCCCGACGGTGGTGTCGTTCATTTCTTTCGACTCCTCCATCCCGGTGAGACCATTCATGTCGACGGGTAAAACTAGTGCGGATTTTGGTTTACACTTATGCATGCAAGCCCTTAAGTCCATATGATGATGCCCGTGCCTATGAACTCTCTATTCTTGCATTGCATGTGGTCCGACCAGAAGAGTAGGTTGAGTGTTACTCACGTTTGTGAATTATTGTCTTTTACTCCAGGGTGGACCTTTGCCCGTGCTCGTCCCGTGTGGACTATTGGATCATCTGTACCCGTCTTGGACCCGTGTTTGACCCTTGTTGGACCGTGGCTCATTTGTGGATCATTTGTGGGTTTTTACGGACCATTGGTGAACTTTTGGTTGGATCATTGTTGGACCGTATTGGATTCTTGGGTCAAAGGTACGCTCAGCTTGTTGCATGTAATCATTCACGGTCGATGGCTCATGTGCATGAGAAGTCATTCGGGTAAAATCCAATGGAAAATGGGGTGTTGGTCCCTCATCTATGCCGAACGGGGATAGCCGAAGGCTATTGGACGTCAGGTTGTTAAAGTGAATCTCAGCGAACAGAAGGTAGACATCTGACTCGTTGTTACCAAAGATGCCGTGTGTACGCAAGCGCTGGAGGATCGACTGGTTGCTGCGCTCCGCTAGGTCATTGCCTCGAGGACGGTTGGCTACTGTTTGGTGCATCTCCTTCTTGAAACGCTGAGCCAACTCTTTCCACCCTTGGGACTCGAACAGCTTGTCTGGATAGGAAACAATTTGTCCAGGCCATCCTTTCAGTCAAATTACTTCACGCAGGAACACATAGATAATATCGTCGGCTGTCATATCTTTGCGGCAGGGGATGAACATTCCACGCTTGGAGAATCGGTCGACCACAGTCATGATGGCGTCATGGCCCCTAGTGGGGTTCGAGGTTTGGGGTTTGATTTTGCGGGTCATAAACGCCTTGCGGCCCTGGGGGGCCACCTGGTCGGGCCAGGTGATATCCTCCCCACCGGGTCCTAGTGGGGGGCCCTTCATGACGCACCTCCTGCGTGGTGGCGGAGTCCCCCGGGTTCAGAGGGCTTGGAGCCCCGTCCCTTCCCGGCTTCCCCATTTCGCCACAACCCGGTCAGTGCATCACTTAGCAGCCGTGGCTGCGGGCGCTAACCCAGCCCGTGGCCCCCCTCATGCGTGGTTGCCCGGGGTGCCGGCACCGCCGGGCCCGTGCTACTGGCTTGTCGCCAGTGGGACCCCCATGGGCTGGCGCGGAGGCTGCCTAGCCGTGGGGCTGGTCCGTGGCGCAGTGCGCCACTGCTGCCTTGGCGGGTGCAGTGCCATGGTCGTGTGTGCGCGGCGCTCGCGGCCGGTTCGGGGGGGTTGGAGCCGGTGCCGGGTGTTGTATCTTCCCCGTTTCCCCCTTCCTGCCCTGCGTTTCCCGCGCTGTGTGTGGCGGGCCTTCCCGTCCGGCCGTCACTTATCCTCGCTTGCTGGTACGCCATTCCATGCGGTCTGTGCGTTCCGCGGGCTCGGTCCGGTTGCCCTTCTGGTTTTCCCCACTTGTCCTTTGTGTGTGTGTGCGCTCGCGCTCTCGCGGCGTCCGCGCCCTCCCCTCTCCCCGGGTTGGTGTGGCGCGCGCACCTCGCGCGGTCCCGGTGATGACCGCTGGTAGGGCAGTTCCACGCGGTCCGTGGCCGCTCCGCCTGTCCTGCCTCGGTCCCGTGCTCCGTTTGGCTTGTGTAGGGGGGGGGATGGCCCGGTCCCTTTTCCCCCTACACGGCTTGGGGCTGCGCCCTCCCCTCGGGGTGGGTGCGCGCGTGGGGACCCGTCACCAACCCCACCGCGCGCCCTCTTGCGACCTGGCTTTGCGCGCTTCGGGGGTGGCACGAGGGCGCCCCGGTGGGGGCACCTCTTGCCTGGGTGTGGGGTGTCCGGGGTTGAGCGCTTTCCCACCCCCGATCTCTCTTCCTTTCGGGCGTGCTGCCGGGGCCCACTACCCACTGGCTGTGGGTGCGGGGGGGGCGGGCGTGGGGACCCATGGCGAACCCCACCGCGCACGCTCTTGCGGGCTGGCTTTGCGCGCTGTGGAGGCGGCATGAGGGTGCCCAGGGGGGGGGGCGCCTCTTACCTGGGCGTCCGGGATGGGGCACTCTCCCACCCCCGACCGCCCGTCCATTGGGGCGTGCGGCCGGTGCCCACTACCCACTGGCTGCTGGTGCGGGGGATGCGGGCGTGGGAACCCATCACCAACCCCACAGCGCGCCCTGTTGCGAGCTGGCTTTGCGCGCTGTGGGGGCGGCACGGGGGCGCCCCGGGGGGGCACCTCTTGCCTTGGTGTGGGGGGTCCGGGGTCGGGCGCTCTCCCACCCCCGACCGCCCGTCCTTCGGGGCCTGCGGCTGGGGCCCTCTACCAACTGGCTGTGGGTGCAGGGGGTGCGGGCGTGGGGACCCCTCACCAACCCCACAGCGCGCGCTCTTGCGAGCTGGCTTTGCGCGTTGTGGGGGCAGCATGAGGGTGACCGGGGGGGGCGCCTCTTGCCTGGGTATGGGGCGTCCAGGGACTGGCGCTCTCCCACCTCCAACCACTCGTCCTTTCGGGCGTGCCACCAGGGCCCACTACCCACTGGCTGTGGGTGCCGGGGAGGCGGCTGTTGGAACCCGTCACGAACCCCACTGCGCGCGCTCTTGCGAGCTGGCTTGGCGCGCTGTGGAGGGGGCACGAGGGCGCCCGGGGGGGGCGCCTCTAGCCTGGGTTTGAGGCGCCCAGGGTCGGGCACTCTCCCACCCCCAGCCACTCGTCCTTTCGGGCGTGCGGCCGGGGCCCACTACCCACTGGCTGTGGGTGCCGGGGGTGCGGGCGTGGGGACTCGTCACCAACCCCATCGCGCGCGCTATTGCGAGCTGGCTTTGCGCACTGTGGGGGCGGCATGAGGGTGCCCGGGGGGGGGGGGGGGGCGCCTCTTGCCTAGGCGTCCGTCGTCGGGCGCTCTGCCACCCCCGACCGCCCGTCTTTTGGGGCTTGCGGCCGGGGCCCACTACCCACTGGCTGTGGGTGCGGGGGGTGCAGGCGTGGAGACCCGTCACCAACCCCACAGCGCGCGCTCTTGCGTGCTGGCTTCACGCGCTCTGGGGGCGGCATGAGGGCGCTCAGGGGGGGGGCGCCTCTTGCCTGGGTGCGGGGCGTCCGGGGTCGGGCACTCTCTGAGCCCCGACCGTTCGTCCTTTCGGGCGTGCGGCGGGGGCCCACTACCCACTGGCTGTGGGTGCGGGGGCTGCGGGCGTGGCATAAGAAAAAGTGCTTTTCCAATGCTTTGAGGCATACTCTAGTTGTATTAGAGATGCACTGAGCACACAGGCATTTCTATCTTAGTATTGGCCCAACCAAAAGTGGTGATAACACATTTTGACCTATGGAACCAAACACTAAATCAGGATATGGAGTGGACCCCTTAATCCCCTATCAATGTGAGGCAATTCATCTCTTCCTGAGTCGACTGAGAACTGACATATCCAGGGCAGAGCCTATGAATTTATCTATGTTTTCTCATGAATTCTTAGCTGTCCTAGTGGTATGCACCCTAGGGGGCTCGGCACCTCTTTTTGAGAGGTCCTGGGTTCAATTCCCGGTCAGCCTAGCTAAGTAGGAAGATCCCATGTGACATGGCAGTGACCTCATCGCCACATGCCCTGCCACCTCCCCACATATGGGACCCAAAAAAAAGAGTGCACATCTCCTGAGATAGCACTATGGAGATTGAGTGACCATGGGGCAGTTTTCCAACTCGTTTTCCAAAGCATTTCAGCTATCTTTGTGAATAAGGTAAAGGGACCAGTTAGACACCCACAGTTGCGGCGCAGGATCGCCAGGCAAATAAAGTTATCAGGAAATGACGATTTATAATCAAAGAAACATTTTGTTGAACATTATAAAAATAATCGAGATCCATCTGGCGATCCCGTAAATCGCCAGATAATACCGCGCGAAATCGCGTAAATTAGCGCCGCAAAGTTACGTAAGCCCTAATGTCACCACGTACAAGCAAAATGAATACTGCGCGAAATATACGATTCCGAGATTGATTTCCCTTTGTTTTTTTTCATTTTAGATAATGCGGTTGGGATCCCGTATCGGTAGAGCTGCAGCTCGCCGGAAAATCAGGAACGCCTGTGAAACGCTGCCAAAGGGGCGTTCTAAGGCTGGTATGAGAGGTAAACGAAAGTCAAACAGCGTCAACAGAACGGAACACGAGCCATACGCATCCTATCCTCTGCCGCAGCACACCACACACCTCGAAGAGGCCGTCGCTTGGGTTGCCGCTGGGCGGGGATCATTGAGGCAAGCCATGAGGCTGTTCACCGTGGACAAGAAGACCATCAAGAAGAACCTGCTCCGCTTCATGAACAGTGAGCGTGTGGTGATGGGACGGCCTGGGCCGCCACCCAGAGTGCAAGACCTTCATATGAGGAAGTGGTTGGAGCAGCAGCTGCTGAGTTCCTTGACCCCATACAAGCATGACATTGTGGAGGAGGCACGGAGACATGCAGAGGAGCACGGGTTCAAGCTGGGGTCAGGCAACAAGTGGTGGCGCCTATTCAAAGCACGCAACACGGACGTGGTCAGCCGTACCCCAAGCCTGGTGGAGAGTCAGCGTGCTGACAGTCGCTTGGACGAAGATCAGTGGCGAGACTTCTTTGCTGAAGCCTCCAAGGCCCTTGCAGAGGTGGACTACGACGGCCGGTACATCGTGAACATGGATGAGACCTCCTTCCATCAGAACTTCATCACCAGGGCAGCGGCACGCAAGGTGTACAGCATCAGGGGTCGGAGGTCAGTGCCGCGGCGGCAGGGGTATCAGCGGAAGGCTGTGACTGTCATTGCAGCAGTGGTTGCGAGTGGAGAGGCTCTACCGCCCACCCTGTTGTTTGACACCAAGACTGTGAAGGGAACCCATCTAAGGTACTGCGACCGAGAGGTTATCCTGAAAGGCACGGGAACTGGGTGGTCCAGTAGTGAGATCTTTGTTGAGTGGGTGGAGCAAGTCCTGGTTCCCAGATTGAGTCCGCTCAGTAATCCCTACAACAAGATCGTGCTGTTCTTGGACGGTTCAAGGACGCATCTTGGAGTGAGAGGTCTGACTGTGTGCAAGAAGGCCGGTGTGTCCGTTGTCCTCTTTCCAAGTCACGCTACAGACATAATCCAGCCTCTTGACCGTGCACTGTTTCGTGGAGTCAAGTGCCGGTACCGGCAGCTGCAGGACCAGTTCATCAAGAGCAACCTTGGGAGGAGCCTGGGTGTCGCCAGATTCGTTTCCTTCGTTGAGCAGGCGTGGTATCAAACGTGCACCGGTGAGAAGGTCCGTACAGCGTTCCGCGTTACAGGCCTTGTACCGCACAGCGTGGAGACCTTCTTACGCCACGCCCCTGAGGAACGTCTGCGCCCTAAGCAAGAGGAGGCAGATGGCAAGTGCTTGGAGCTGCTTGCGCAGTTGGCATCCCGTACTGTACCGGCAAGTGACATCTGTCCCGCATCTCAAGAGTGCTCCGCATCCCAAGACTCCCCTTCTACCACCAGAGAAATGGGATCCCAAGCAACCGCAAGGACCATCACCATGGAAACAAAGGATGATGCATCGACGCTGCGCCTTGGTGGATGGGTCACGAAGACCAGCTTCCTTGCAGCCGCGCAGGCTGCGCAGCAAGAACGTGATCAGCAAGAGGAAGCCAAAGCGCGACGCAAATCTTTCAAGCAAGCAAGAAACAGAGGCATGCACGCTCAGGCACGGCAAGCGGAGCCCGTTGCTAAATGCGCACGCACATCTGCCGAAGCATCCGCTGCACCGCACAGCAATGGCAGGCTGAGACGCCCCCACACGAACGCCCTCGCCGGAGGGTCACGACATGTAAAGCGTGCCCGTCAGTGTGATGAACGGTCTGAGCGTGCTGCCAAGCGTCAAGTGACGGATAGCGACACGTCCAGCGAAGACGAAGCTAATGCCTCCGCATTCGCGTGCTACGTGACGCATGACAGTGGTTCGTCCATGGACATCGACACAGATTAAAACTGTGGTTCTAATGACATGTCCTTCCCTCATGCCACTGTGCCATGCATGGCATGGCTAGTAGATTGTGTACAAGACTTGTAGAGTACATGACTTATAGAGTATATATGTCATGGGACACACTGGCAGACTTAGAATGATTGTGCTTTTAGGCACGGTCATCAAAAGTGCAAAGCCATACACTTTCAGCCAGGTACACACTTATGTCCATAAGCTGTCTCAGTGCTTCAAGTACCTTTACAACAGGTGTATGGAAGCATTCAGAAACTGTCACCGTGTTGCTCTGTGCAAGTGTGCTAGGGAGACAGTGCAAAGTTATACAAAGCAAAAGATTACCACGCCCCCCCCAAAAAAAAACCACTCCTTAATTTCCCAAAAAAAAAAAACACTCCTTAATTTTGAAAAGCATGGGTTTACAAATGGAAATACCTTTTGCAACAAACAAACATTGCACGGTTTTAAAAAAACAAACACCTTGCATGGTTCTACAAAATGGGAGACATCCACCTTTAGCAAGAAAAAAAACAGTCCAAAGTTTTGGAAGAAAAATGAACCTTGCATGGTTTTCCAAAAGAGAAGAGTGCAACCTTTTGCCCGAAAAAACAAACATTGAATGGTTTTACAAAGAAATAAACATTGCATGGTTTTACAAAAAATTAAAAGTTGTATAGTGTTATGAAATAGGAGAGTGCAACCTGGTACATACAAATAGATTACAAAGTTTTCAAAACTAAACAGCCTCTGCATGGCTGTGCAAAACAGGGCACATCAACCTTTTGCAACAGAAAGAAATAGTACACGGTTGTAATACAACAAATAAACATTGCATGCTTTTACAAAACACAAGTCATAATGTTTTGGTACGGAGAAAACACATCACGGGGTTTTGAGAGACATAACCCTCTGCATGGTTTCACAAGAAGAAAAGAGAAAAACCTTTTACGAGAAACACAAACATTACAGGGTTTGTAAAGGAAAACAGGTAACACAAGCTTTTTATGGTTTGTAGTGTTTTAGGGTGTGCCCTGTTCATCCCCGGGGGTGTCCTTTTTATCCCCAGGGGGTGTCTTATTCATCCCCACCCTGCCCTGATAATCCCCAGGGTGGGGCTGAACTGGTCACCGGGGATGAACTGGTCCCTTTACCTTATGCAACCAGATGTGCCTTGAGTTGCAGTTTCTGTGAATATCCTTTCATCGTTCACTGTTTACACTGCATCCCTGCATGCTTTGATCCTGATTCTTCTCTACTTGCTTATCTCTGGCTTGGGCTATCCTGGATTGGTTGTACTTCAGCAAACAAAACATTTTACTCATCAAAAACAAGCAGCAGGAAACCCTACACCAGCAGCAAGCAGCAGGAGAGGCACAAACACAGTGTTGAAATCACTATAAAACTTTCTGGTAGCAGAGGCAGACTGTCTCTGCGTACCGGCAGCAACCCCGTGCCGTACAACCAGAAGGGCGAACGAAGATGGACATAGAGAAAGAGGACACCGACGTGAAGACAGCGCCTGAGGCACCAGCAAGGCCAGCACCTGGTGAACCCGGACCTGGACCTAGCGCTGTACCTTCAGAGCCCTTACATGGGCCAGTGGACGTGGCGGAGGATTCGTTGGAAGGACTCCAGTCGGCCTTCCGGGCCCTCTCAGTCGAGGAGGTGGTCACTCATCCTGTGAAGAGGAAGGGAGAGAGCGAGAAAGATGCTGGAGAAGGCATAGCAGACGAAGGAGAAGACCGAGGGCAAGACCTGACGAATGATCCTACCTTCGAAGGCGCACCAAGCGCTTCTGACCTCCACGCATCACGCTCTCCTATAACCACCACACTCCCAATTCGAGACCCAGCCGCTGCAACATCCACACCCATAACCAACCCGCCTATGGCAGAGGGCACAGGCTCTACTGGTATGCCTACCTACCCTGCCTATGGTTTGGGTCCACCTACCACTGCGTTTCCTGAGGCAACTACTGCCAGTGAGCCGGTGACCTCCAGTTCTGCGCCGCGATGGTATGCGGCTGACTATCACCATCCTCTACCCGCTACGGGAACCTATGTGGATGTTCCTTGCTATACAACCCTGAGTGGGTTGAGGAGAGGACCTGAGTCTCTTGGAGGCAGGAGTAGAGGATCGGGGAGATCCTCCAACAGGTCCCTGACGAGGTCGGAGATCAACGAGGTGCTCCAAGGAGCCACCTCTAAAATTGTTGGCGACCTCACTCAAGAGATTCGTGAGAAACTGGAGCCCCTGATGATACCGCCCCAAGCGTCACCTACCACGGTGGAAGTGTCACCCCATCGAGTACAGGCCAACCACCTGGTGGCAGGGCTGACGGACACCCTGGGGAGCCTGAGGAGCTGACCGATGCCGACCCCTGCAGCGATAACGAGAAGCCCTTTCGTACCGAGAACGACCCAGCCGCCCTACAGCCACGTGACGAATTTTACGAGAATCGAGCTGGACCAGCTGGGGCTGACAGCCTTCAGGGCAATGGTGGACGTGGAGCCTTATGGCTCCAGTGATCTAGGTGGTGACCCCTCCGATGATGAGCCGCCGTCTATGACTTCTGCTTTGCCCTCGGAGGACGATGACCCGGAGGACCCCGAGAACCCAAGTGGGAAGAAGAAGAAGAAGAAGAGGAAGACCCGACACCCTGGGGGACGCAGGTCTCAGGAGGCGAAGGCTATTCCCACCTCCAAGATCGTGGTGAACCTGCCTGAGTTCACAGGCAAGGACCTCAGCGAGTCCGCTGAGAATTTTGGCCGGTTTCTCCGATTGACCGGCCAAAACCACGCTAGTGGACGGGTCAAGTGCGATGTGCCCCTGCAGTGCTGCAAGACCAAGTACCTGGAGAAGCAGGTCAGGCAGATCGTGACTAATTCCGCCACCTTTGCCGATGTGTTGGTTGCCTTGGAGACGCAGTACCCGACCTACGAAACCGACCTCTCCATCAGGGCCGAGATCCAGAACCTGCCCGTGCTGCCCAACAACCCCAAACCAGTCAGGGTCTCTGAGCTGTTGGCTGACCTGGATCACTGGGCTGGACGATTGATGCCCCGTTCCTACAGCAGCGACGACCTGCTCTTCTGGTTGGTGGCTAAGCTCCCTCGAGAGCTGTGGGACGAGTGCCGTTCGACGGCAGAGCGCAAGGCTAGATCCCTCCGCTACGAGGATCTATGCGTGCTACTCCTGAAGCTGGCGCTGGAGAAAGAAAGCAACCAGCACCTGAGCAACTACCGTCCAGGAGGAGGAGGCTCTGGAGGCCATGGCAAAGGGTACCAAGGATCCAGACCTGGGCAGGGGACTACCCCCAAACACGCCCACGCCCGTATCATGGAAAACGTCGAGGAGCTCTTCTGGTGTGATGCCAGAGACGAGCAGGGCCACCTGCAGCACGCCCCTGACTGCGAGCAGCGAGACTGCTTCGTAGTCCAGGGGAAGCAGCAGGAGAAGAACACCGGAGCCAAAGCGAAGCTGCCGGGTCATTACAGGTGCACCATCACGTGTACCTTCTGTGGGAAGAGGAAGCACTACGAGGATGAGTGCTACCATAAGCAACGTCTATCGGCGAAGCTTAAGGGTGAAGATCCAGGCAAAGGCTCAGGCAAAGGTGGAGGCAAAGGCAAGGGCAACAACTCGGGCAAGAGCAAGTCGAAAGGACGTGGACAAGGACAAGACAAGAGTCAAGGTGGACGAGGAGGAGGCGCTAACCGCCAGCCAGACAAGGACAACAAGAACACGGACAAGAACGGAGGCAACCCTAACCCTAATCCAGGGGGGAACTCCGAGCCCTCTGGAGGGCAGTCTGGTCCTACCACACGCTCGCAGACGCAGGCCCAGAAAGAACAAGGGGCCAAGCGGGAGCACAAAGGTGGTGATGACGGCAACGCTAAGAAGAGAAGCCGTTTCATGAGGATGGCCCGCAAGCTGCGGAACAAGGGGTTCGATGGGACCTGTCCCGCGGAGTTCTGACGGGGACGCTCCGGTGGCACCCAAGACCTGGTGTTTTGGGTACGTATCCGACTAGGGGGACGCAAATACCTGGGGGTATTGGATACTGGCGCCACCATATCTATAGTGGCCAAGAAAACTTTATCTTGTGGGAGCCTGAAGAACACCATGACCACCGCGGCTATACGAATGGGGGATGGTCATGTGGTGCACAGCTGCGGGGACTGTGAGGTGGAGGTACCTATGGGCTCCCGGACCATCGCCCATCGGTTTTATGTGATGGACACTGAGGCCTTCGACTTTGTATTGGGGACTGACTTCTTCGTGCAGCACTCCCAGATACAATCCCTGACGCTGCAAGCGCCCTACCTGCTCTACGTGGACCACGGCAGTGGCAGAGAGTCTGTGCCACTGGAGCAGTCAGAACATACCTCGAGCTACCCGAGGGTATCGAAGGGGGAGCCCTCGAACATGATCGCGGCCTCCAAAACTGAGGACTATCAATTATTGCGGGAAGTCCTAGACCAAGGTCTGAAGGAGTTGGGTTACTCTAGAGAAGACCTGAATGTGGAGTTGTTCGCCAGCAACAAGCAGCATGTACTGGACCTTTACTACAGCAAGGGGAAGAACTGCAGCTACAAATTTTACTGGCCCTCTTTCGGGATGGCCTACGGGAACCCCAGGTTCAGTGAACTGGGGAAGGTCCCGACCAAGGTGGCCTTGGAACGTTCCCGTATGGTCCTTTGTTCCCCCGATCGGGGAGCCCATGGCGGCAATGAGTACTGGCGAAACCTCCTGGACAGGCTGAGTATCAGCTCTGTTCGGTTACCTGATGAGGCCATCTTTGTGCCTCTGGGGCGTAAGACGCCTATTGGAAAACCCGGGGGAGGAAAATTGCTCAGCGGGGTGGACGGAGGTCTTACTTCCATCCCCTGGGAGGATCTGGACCCGACTCTGGTCCAGGCTATACAACCAGAAAGCGATGGACTCGCCTTCGGTGACTTGAAGGATCGACTACGACGTCAAGATGCTATTGTGACTATACCTGGAGGAGATGAGTACCTCGTGACTGACACCAACGCCCCGAACTCTCCCTGCCATGTACCTGTTCCTGATGGAGTCTCTGAGTGTGGACTATCCGAGCTACCTAGCTCTATCCACTCCGATGACGAAACTGAGCACGACGCCTTCTTCGTGCAGACCTGTGTGGAGGAAGTGGAGAACGCCGAGTACGTCGCCCCACCGAAACCCCTACCCTCCATGAGGGTGGAAGACCCCGTGGACGAAGAGCTGGACCCTCGATCGAGGCTAAGGGAGTATTTGGAGTCCAAGAGGAAGTTGGTGGCAAAAGAGCTATGCTACGCTAAGCCTACCCGCAGCTCATGGCCACTGAAGCAAGGACGTATGGGAGATCTATCCCAATTGAAGGAGGACCTCGAACAGAAGATCACCACCTGGCAAAGGGAGGTAGATCTTAAGCTCATGAAGAGCGTGTGGGGCGCCCATGTGAGGACCCCAGAGGAGGACGACCTCTCGGAGGAATGTGTATCTGAACCCCCTCGAGCGTGCCTGTGTTGCCATCGTCCACCAGAGATGGTTGAACAAGACCTTCTATATGCCTACCAAGGGTTGAAGGACACTACCAAGGGCGAAGAGTCGGTGGAGAATCACCTCCCGACGTCTATTACTCATGGGGCAAGCAACTTACACTCTGACGAGGACATGGAGGACAAGATCAAGCTCTTGGACCCGCGGGTGCAGAAGCTTATAAGGACCTATCTGGAGGTGTTTGGAGAACTACCCCCTCCAGCCTCATGTGACAAGCTGGTACAGATGGACCTCAAGCTGAAACCCGAGTTCGTGGGTCACAAGATCCGGAGGAGACCCTATCCAGCTCCTAAAGAGCAGGCCGACGAGATTGAGCGACAGATACAAGAATGTATCGACGCTGGCCTAGTCCTGGAGTACAAGGAGGGGGACTACCCCCTACACTGCAGCCCCTGTTTCTTGGTGGCTAAACCTGGGTCTACAGCCAAACGGCTGGTAGTGGACTACGAGAGCTGAACAAGAAAACGTTGAACCACTCGGGGTCCATTCCCAATATGGAGTCTACCCTCGAGAAGATAGCCTCCTGTCGCTACAAGACCAAGATGGACAAGAGGAGCGGATTCTGGCAAGTGGACCTGACGCCCAACGCTCAGGAGCTACTGGCCCTCATCACCCCTCAGGGGAGGGTGTTCAAGTGGAAGGTCATGCCGTTTGGCGTGGCCAACGCACCCGCTCTATTCCAAGAGCTGATGAACAAGATCTTGTCCATCCTACGAAGGAGACCTAAGGTGCAGGAGCTTATATCCCGTGGGGCCCAGATGGAAGCACACATCGACGATGTATGCCTCGGGACCAATACCCAGGGGACCAGCTAATCCTCTTGGATGAGTTCTTTGCGGTCTGCCAGGAGAACCACAGACGACTCAAGCTGGAGAAGTGTGAGTTCATGCAGGAGACCATGCAGTACCTGGGGTTTGATGTTGGCTATGGGTGGTGGACCCCAGCGGCCTCTAAGGCCAAACCCCTGATGGATGCCAAGGTACCACACAAAGACCCCAAGAAAGGACTTCATGATGTACGTAGTTTCATTGGGGCGTGCAACTTCTATCGCCGCCATATCAAAAACTTCACCTACACCAGCGCCATTCTGACGGACTTGATCAAGAAGAGTACTACCTGGCGCTGGGGCCCGCAAGAGCAACAAGCGTTTGACGAGCTCAAAGACAAGGTGGCCAACGCTAAGTGCTTGGGCGTGCCTAGGGCACAAGGGGAGATTATCCTGGTGCCCGACGCCAGCAATGTGGGCGGTGGTGGAACGTTGTTCCAATGGCAAGCACTAGAGAAGGAGGAGTTCGACTCGGCCATTTCCCAGTGGGGGACTGAAGGTCTCAACCGAGTTGGAACCCTCAAGCACAGCTGGCGTGACGACAAGTGGGTCCTAGTACCTCTGGGCCACTGGAGCTGGAAGTGGAACCAGGCCAGGGGGAACTATCCCACCTATGAGCAGGAATTGCTCGCGGGTATGCTGGTGCTATCCTCACAGGCACGACTGTTGGGGAGTAACCCTGTGGTCTGGCTGTGCGACCAAGAACCGATCCGCAGTTTCCAGAAGGGCCCCCCACCTGAGAAGGCCAAGCTACGGCGCTGGTGGACCTACCTCAGTCAACTACGGCTGACGGTACACCATATCCAGGGAGTGAAGAACGAGTGTGCAGACTACATCAGCCGCAACAACTTCGACGCCCTGATTGGCGCCCGGTCTGAAGCGCTGGCTAAGGAGGCGTTCAGCCGTATGGACATCCACTTGGACCTCAACATGACGATGATACGCCCCCCTTGATGGACTCCAACAGTCGGAGTACCTGAAGGAGTTTGGGGATATCTGCAAGCGCCTGGAGAAACGCCTTGAACCCCTCCTGGTCAACCAAGATCAGTGGAAGAGGGACAAGAGCTACCTCTGGCACGAGGACCGCATCGTGCTGCCTAGTGACAGAGTTTAAGCGTTGCTGACGTGGACCCATGAGTCCAGCGGTCATGTGGGTGCCGACCGTACCCTGAGGCTCTTCAAGCAGTGGTTCCACACTACGTGGACTGACGACCAACTGCAGAAAACCCTCCAGCCTATCGTGGACAAGTGCCCGTGCAGGCCCTGTAAACCAGGGGATATCAGGGACAGAGATCTCTACTCGACCCTGCTAACAGTGTTCTATACGTGGACTACACGGAGATGCCGAAGTTCGGGGGCTATGACTTTGCCCTTGTGGTAACCTGTGGGTTGACCAGGTTTACCAGGGTGTTCCCATGTACCAAGCACATTACCGGGGAGGAGACTATCAAGATACTCCTGGAAGAGTGGTTTGGTGTCTATGGGGCGCCCAAGGAGATCAACTCCGATGAGGACGTACGAGTACGCTCAGATATCGGTTGGTACAAGAGGGTCCTGAGATCCCTCGATGTCCAGGTGTCTACGGGGATCCCTTACTCGCACACGAGCAACCCTCTATGTGAGCGACAGATCGGTGTCCTCAAGGAGAATGTAAGGATGTGGTGCAAAACTGAACGCATCAGACACTGGGTGAGACTACTCCCCGTCATATCCTTGATGATGAGCTCCCAAGAGAGTTCAGCTACTGGCTACTCGCCCCATGAGCTATTCTTAGGGCGCCCGGCATGGTTTGAGGTTTGAGGTTTGATTTTGCGGGTACTAGACGCCTTTCGGCCCCGGGGGGCCACCTGGTCGGGCCAGGTGATATCCTCCCCACCGGGTCCTAGTGGGGGGCCCTCCAAGACGCACCTCCTGCCTGGTGGCGGAGTCCCCCGGGTTCACAGAGCTCCGAGCCCCGTCCTTCCCCGGCGTCCCCGTTTCGCCACTCCCTGGTCAGTGCATCAATTCGCAGCCGTGGCTGCGGGCGCTTACCCACTGCGTCGCCCCCCTAATGCGTGGTCGCCCGGGGCGCCGGCGCCGCCGGGCCCGTGCTACTGGCTTGTCGCCAGTGGGACCTCCTTGGGCTGGCGCGGAGGCTGCCTAGCCTAGGGGCTGGGGCGTGGCGCTGTGCGCCACTACTGCCTTGGCGGGCGCAGTGCCCCGTCTGTGTGTGCGCGGCGCTCGCGGCCGGTTCAGGGGGGTTCAGGCCGGCACCTGGCGTTGTGTCTCTTTCGTTTCCCCCTCCCCGCTCCGCGTGTTCTGCGCTGCGTGTGGCGGGCCGTTTCGTCCGGGTGTCCCTTACCCTCGCTCGCTGGTACGCCATTCCACGCGGTCTGTGCGTTCCGCGCGCTCGGTCCGGTTGCCCTTCCGGTAGTCCCCGCGTGTCCCTTTCGTGTGTGTGCGCTCGCGCTCTCGCGGTGGCCGCTCCCCCCCCCGCTGGGTGGTGTGGCGCGCGCATCTCGCGTGGTCCCGGCACTGGGCGCTGGTAGGGCCGTTCCACGTGGTCCTTGCCCCTCCGCGTGTCCTGCCCCGGTCCCTTGCTCCGTCTGGCGTGCGTGGGGGGGGGCGGTCCGGTCCCGGTTCCCCCCTACTTGGCTTGGGGTTGTGGGGGCGGCGGCAGGGCGTCCCCGGGGGGGTGCCTTCGACCGTTGCGTGGGGCGTCTGGGGTCTTGCGCTCCTCCTCCCCCGACTGCCCGTCCACTGGGTGGGCTGTCGGGGTCCGCGTTGTGGGCGCGGGCGTGCGGGTGTGGGGGCCCTGCTCTGTCCCTGTGGGGGCTGCGCGCCGCGGGGCGGGTCCATGGCGTTCTTATGCTGGGGGGCGGGCTGGGGGGGGGGGGGGACGTGCGCCGTTTCCTCCGGCTGTGCGGCCGGGGCGGGGCCTGTAGGGCGGCAGGTCGCTCTGCCTCTTTCCGTCCCTCTGCCTTCCCTGGGCAGGCAACAAAGCGGGCGTCACTGGTGTTGTGCTGTCCATGGGGGGCGTGGCCCCCCATACCACTCCGGTTCGTGCTCACCCGGCCTCTCTGGGTACGATCTGTGCGGCGTCCCGGTGCGCAGGCGTGGGCCCGCTTGTTCGTCGCGGCCCCCATGTGAGCCGGCGGCTGGGGCGGGGGGGCGGGTCACACTCCGGCTCCCCTCTCCGGCGGGGGGGGCCCATCCCCCCTGCCTCGGGGGGTGGGGGCCGGGGCCCCCGCGGCTGGCGGGCTGGTGGGGGGGCGGGGGGGGGGGGGTGTTGCGCCGCAGCCTCCCTGCTCTCGTTCCGGGCGGCGGCCTGCGGTACTCCTTTCTGGCCCTCCCCGTGTCGCCGGCGCGCTCCCTTCCGGCGCGCGCGTGCGGTCAGGTGAAGTGCCGCCCCGGGGTGGGGGGGGGGGTGAGGGGCGGCCCGTGGACCGCTCCCCCGGGGGGCCCAGCTGACCTGAACCCCCCCTCTGTCACCTCGGAGTGGGCTGTGGTTACGGGAGGGTCATGTGGGGCGCGGCCTCCTTCCTGTTCCGTTGTGCGCGTTGCTCCTGCACGCCGGTGTGGGTTCGCGGGAGCAGGTCCAGCCGCCGTTGCCCTTACCGCGTCGCCGTTCCTCCTGAGGGGGGGGGCGCCCCCCCGGCCCTGGGGGGGCGGAGAGCCGCGCCTGTGGCTCCCCAGCTGAGGTGGGTGCGGGGGGGGGGCGCCCCCCCCGCCCGCTCTCGGGCCTGTGTGGGAGGGGGGGGGGGGTGGGGGGGGCCCTTTGGTCCCCTGGCGATGCCTCCTGTCGGCCGGGGGGGGGGCGGCATGGCAGTCCTGGCCCCGGGGGCCAGCCATCGGCCGGGGGGTCGCGCCCTTCCCGCGCCCCCCTCTACCGAGAGCCGGATTCTCGCGCAGGCCCTCGCTGGGGCCCCTCATCCCCCGGCCGTTGTCGCGCGGCGCCGGCCGGCCGGGGGTGGCCGTGAGGGTTAGCGGTCAGTGGTTAGCGGGCTGCGGGGCAGCAGGTTCCCCCCCGCGCTCGTTGTCTCCGCACTCCCTCCCGCGGGAGGTGGCGCGCCCTCTTGCGTCGTGCCGTACCGTGGGGGGGGCTGCGCGCCGCGGGGCGGGTCCATGGCGTTCTTATGCTGGGGGGCGGGCTGGGGGGGGGGGGGGGCGTGCGCCGTTTCCTCCGGCTGTGCGGCCGGGGCGGGCCCTGTAGGGCGGGGGGTCGCTCTGCCTCTTTCCGTCCCTCTGCCTTCCCTGGGCAGGCAACAAAGCGGGCGTCACTGGCGTTGTGCTGTCCATGGGGGGCGTGGCCCCCCATACCACTCCGGTTCGTGCTCACCCGGCCTCTCTGGGTACGATCTGTGCGGCGTTCCAGTGCGCAGGCGTGGGCCCGCTTGTTCTTCGCGGCCCCCATGTGAGCCGGCGGCTGGGGCGGGGGGGCGGGTCACACTCCGGCTCCCCTCTCGGGCGGGGGGGGGGGCATCCCCCCTGCCTCGGGGGGTGGGGGCCGGGGCCCCCGCAGCTGGCAGGCTGGTGGGGGGGCGGGGGGGGGGGGAGGTGTCGCGCCGCGGCCTCCCTGCTCTCGTTCCGGGCGGCTGCCTGCGGTACTCCTTTCTGGCCCTCCCCGTGTCGCCGGTGCGCGCGTGCGGTCGGGGCTGAAGTGCCGCCCCGGGGTGGGGGGGGGGTGAGGGGCGGCCCGTGGACCGCTCCCCTGGGGGCCCCAGCTGACCTGAACCCCCCCTCTGTCACCTCGGAGTGGGCTGTGGTTACGGGAGGGTCATGTGGGGCGCGGCCTCCTTCCTGTTCCGTTGTGCGCGTTGCTCCTGCACGCCGGTGTGGGTTCTCGGGAGCAGGTCCAGCCGCCGTTGCCCTTACCGCGTCGCCGTTCCTCCTGAGGGGGGGGGCGCCCCCCCGGCCCTGGGGGGGCGGAGGGCCGCGCCTGTGGCTCCCCAGCTGAGGTGGGTGCGGGGGGGGGGGTGGGGGGGCCGCCCCCCCGCCCGCTCTCGGGCTTGTGTGGGAGGGGGGGGGGGGGAGTGGGGGGGGCCCTTTGGTCCCCTGGCGATGCCTCCTGTCGGCCGGGGGGGGGGGCGGCATGGCAGTCCTGGCCCCAGGGGCCAGCCATCGGCCGGGGGGTCGCGCCCTTCCCCCGCCCCCCTCTACCGAGAGCCGGATTCTCGCGCAGGCCCTCGCTGGGGCCCCTCATCCCCAGGCCGTTGTCGCGCGGCGCCGGCCGGCCGGGGGTGGCCGTGAGGGTTAGCGGTCAGTGGTTAGCGGGCTGCGGGGCAGCAGGTTCCCCCCCGCGCTCGTTGTCTCCGCACTCCCTCCCGCGGGAGGTGGCGCGCCCTCTTGCGTCGTGCCGTACCGTGGGGGGGGCGTGGGCCGGGGGGCCCAGCCCCCCCCCCCAACTCTCCCGTACCCGCCGTCTGCGCCTTCACCTGCGCCGCCGCTTGTGTGGGGGCTGGAACTGCGGCGGCGGCGGGTTGTGCCGGCGGTAGCCCCAGCGGGCGAGGGCGCTGCGCAAAGCCCGGGGGGGCCAGTTGTTGGTGTCCGCATCCGTGATGCGGAGCACTGCTCCCCCTTCCAGGAAGGCCGGCCACGTCGTCTCCCTGTCAGGCCACGCCGCCCGGATCACTGACCTGAGGACCCTCTCATGGTCCTCTGGGGCTGCCCACCCCCCCGGGGGTACCTCTCGGTTTCCACCGTCCCTCCGGAGGAGCACGGCATCGAAGGGCCGGTTCCTCGACCTCCTGGAGGTCCCCTGGTTGGCCCAGCACAACCACCCGTACACCTCCCCCACCAGGGGGAGGGTCTCCCCCCCCAGAGGGTCCGGGACCACGCCCCAGTCCCGTTCCCATGGCCGGCCCTCCTCCGCCCCCCGTGCCGGCCCCCCTCGCTGCCCCTGCGCCTGCGGCGCCGATGCCGCGCCCCGTCCCCCCTCCGCCGAGGCCATCCGCGCCGGCTCTGCCCTCGGCGCGGGGGGGGCTTGATGGTGCTGGTGTCGTGGGGGTTGGGGGGGGACGAGCTCGCCGGCGTCAGGGTCGATGTTGTAGAGGTGGTGGTGGTGGTGGTGGTGGTGGTGGTGGGTGTGGCGTGCCGGCATCTGTTGGATGCCGGGGGGGATGCACCTCACCGGCTGCACGTCCGGCTGCGGGGGCGCCCCGCCCTGTGCCCCCCTCCCTTCGCCCCGTCCTCCCCCCTGGGCTCCCATGCCCCGTCCCGCCTGTCCCTTGGGGCCCGCGGCGCCCTTGCCCTTGCCCTTGGGCCCCTTTCCAGCCCCCTGCCCGTGTCGCGGGTCCCGCCTCCCGTCCCCCACGCCCTGGCCCGCCCGCTCTCCCACCTCCCCTCGCCCTGCCCCCTGCACCTGGGCTCCCTGCCCGCGCCCCTGCGCGCCCTTCCTGTGCCCTGGCCCCTTCCCGGCCCTCTGCCCCAAGTCGCGCCGTCCGCTGCCTGCGCTCTGCTCCCCCCCGCTGCTGCGCCCTTCCTGGACCACTCGCCGGGCGTCCTGCTGCCTTTGCAGCTGCGGCAGCGTGACGCCCGGCGGCGAGCGCTCGCGCGTCAGGGGGCGGACGTGCCGCTCCCGCCCCCGGGAAAAGGGCTTGAGGGGGAACGGTGTGGGGGGACTGGTGTGGGTGTGGGTGGGGTTGGCGTGGGCGCGGTACTTCGCGCTCTCCCTGCCCACTGCTGCTGCTGCGGCGGCCGCTGGCGAGGCGTCCGCGGCCCGTGCGGGGTTCTTCCCCCGCTTGCGCGGCGTGCTGGGGGCCGCGGTGTGGCCGGCCGAGGCGGTGTCGCGGCCCGCCGGGGTCGCGGCCGCAGCCCCTCGCGCGCCCTCCTCGCTCTCCTTCGCTGCCTTGGCGGCCGCCGACGAGGCGCCCGTGGCCGCGGTCGCAACCCCTCGCACGCCCCCCTCGTTCTCCTCTGCTGTCGCGGCGGCCGCCAGCGAGGCGCCCGCGGCCCGTGCGGGGTCCGTCCCCCGCGTTCGCGGCGTGAGGGAGGCCGCGGCGCGGCCGGCCGAGGTGGTGTCGCGGCCCGCCGGGGTCGCAGCCGCAGCCCCTCGCGCGCCCTCCCCGCTCTCCTTCGCTGCCGTGGCGGCCGCCGACGAGGCGCCCATGGCCCGTGCGGTCGCAACCCCTCGCGCGCCCTTCTTGCGGTCCTCTGCGGCTGCGGCAGCCCTCGGCGATGCGCCCAGTTCCTGCGCCGGGGCTGCCTGCCGTGTCGGCGGCGTGCCGGGGGCCGCGGTCGGGGCCGCGGCGTGGCTCGCTGCGGTCTCCGCTTCCTGCGCGTCTGGGCGGGGCGGGGCGGCGGGGCTGGCTGCTTGGGCGGCGGGGGCGGTCGTCTCGGCTGGCCCAGGCTCCCCGGCCGGCGGCGGCGGCCCGACCAGCACCGCAGCTTCCGCCAGCCTCCGCTCCTCGCGCTCCGCGAGGGTCTCCCCCGTCCACTCCAGGGAGGAGACGGGGGAGCGGGAGCGGGACCGGCGGTGGTGGCGGTCGTCCCGCTGGGGGGACCGATCGGAGTCTGCCATCACTGTTACCCTGGTAGGCATGCGTGGTGGCAGGCGCGCCCTTCCCACCACCTCCTGGTGCATCAGTGCCGTGCCGTGGGCAGTGCCGTGTGGTGCTCTGCGGGGGGGAGGGGGGGAGAGGTGGGGGGCCGGCTGTGGCGTCAGCCCCGCACGGCCGGGGGCCTGCGGCCATCCACCGGCATTGGGAGGGGAGGCGGGGGAGCCACGCGGCCCACGCTTCGCGCCATACCTCCCAGTCTGGGGCCGGGCCCAGGGCCCTGGGCCCCCGGGGGTCGTCGAGCGGTGTCGGGGGCAGCCGCACCAGGTGGACCCCCGTAACGGCGGTGACCTCCTGTGTTCGCAGGAAGATGTGTACTCCGTCCCGCGCCGCGGGCGCCGGGAGGGGGGGGCGGGGTACGGGTGTTGCCCCATAGAGGTGGGTGGGGGTGATCCCCAGGATCCGCCCCGGGTCCCCGCGGGCCGCGACGACGAGGAGGAGCAGGGGGGTGCCAGGGCACTCCTGCCAGAGGACCTGCCCCCTGTGGTGGGCACCCCTGGTCCTGGAGAGGGGGGGGGACAGGTCTGGGTTAGCCCAGCCGCGGGGCGCGTGCGTCGCCGGCGGGAGGGCAGGGCACCAAGTGGGCTCCCTGGGGAACGCCTCGTAGACGACGGCGTACGGGGGGGTAGGTTCGGTGGGGTCGTACACCGGGTTGGTCGGCCGGGGGCGGGCGGACGCCCCGTCCGCGCCTTCCACGAACACCGTGACCTCGCCCACCTCCAGGTCCTCGTCCGGCGGGTGGGGAAGGTGGAGCGCCGCATCCAGCTCGGACACTCCTCCCGGGTACGTGGCCCGCGCCTGGTTCAGGTACGTGGCCGCGTCCCCGGGGTAGCGCGTCCTGAGGGCGTGCAGCAGGGCTGGGGCGCTACTGCGGAGGGACATGGCAGACCCTGCTCCCGTCAGCCGCAGGGTGTCCCCCATGGACAGGGGCCGGCCCGACCAATTGGACTCGCGCCACTCCATCCAGTGCCCGAAGAGGGCCGCCTCCGGGCTGATGAGCCCCGGCCGGACGGCGTTCACGATCCGGTGCATTGCCGGGAGCAGCGTAGGGGCCCCCGCTCCGTTCAGGGCGCGGACGGCTGGGAGGGCGGTCTCGTTGAGGAAAGCCCTCGCACTGCCCTCCAGGTCACACCGTGCGGCAGCGTGCGCTTCGTGTGCCTCCGCCACGGCATCGGCCACCAGACCCCGGACGGCCGCCTCCTGCGTTCTGCGGCGGGCCCTGGTGTGCCCCGGCCCATCCCCCCGTCGGCGTGGCATGGTGCTGCGGGCTCTGCAAAGGGTGACGGCGGGTGGGGGTTAGGGGGCGAACACGTGCGACAGGTGCGCAACGGACGTGGGGTCCCGCAGGTGCACGTGGATCCACAGAAGGGCAGCGCCCGCGGGGCCCGCTTGTTCGTGCGAGGGGGTGTGTGCCCCCTCGATGCGCCGGCGCAAGGCCTCCTCCTCTGTGCGCCTGCGCGGGCCTGCGGGAGGTTCGGGCCAGGGGCACGCGGCTACCTGGGCGCACCGCGCGCACCTGTTGGCGCCTGTCGACGCTGCGGAGGACACCGTGTCACATTCTCCGCAGACTCGGCAGGTGTGTGGGAGGTGGGAGGGCGGCGACCAAGGGTCGAGATGGCGGAGCCAGAGGTCGTCCCACCTCTGTCGGAGGGGGTCCCGGATCTCCAGCAGGCGGGCGCGGACGCGGCGCCGGCAGTCCTTGCCAAGCGTCTTCCGCTGGACATCCTGCCACGTGTCGTCGGGGAGGATCCCGTGGTCGTGGAAGGCGGCGATGAGGTCGTCCCACGCTGGGCGGGGGTGCCCCTGGGGGGGGCTCGCCATGTACACGTGGCGCCCGGTGAGGTGGGGCGTCAGCGCATCCCATTGGCACCCGTTCGCGGTGTCTCTGTGGAGGAGGGCCAGCAGGGTGCCGTCCGCGACTGCCTCCCACCCCACTTGCAGCCCTTCGCAGCCGTCTAGCTCCTGGCGCAGCGCGGCTGCAATGCCGGTGTGGAGCATGAGGAGCAAGGGTCCCTGGGTGTCGCCCAGCCGGGACAGGGCGTCGTCGTATAACGGCCCCCCAGCTTTGAAGTGCGCCACGGTGAGTTGGGTGGCCCTGTCCTCTGGGGGGTGCCACCGGACGGTGGCCGCAGCGTGTCCCCACGTGCGTATCTCCGTAGCCCGGAGCACGTTGGCGGCGTGAAGGACGATGCGGGGCGGGACAGGTGTCCTGACGAGTGAGGACACGTCCCCAGTCCATCCCGTTTGCGGCCCCGGGGCCGCCTGCAGCCATTCCCCCGTCACCGCGTCCCACGGGTGGTCAGGCCCCGCCCCGCGGATCATGGTGGGTCTCGGCCGGGTGTCCGGCCCCCACCACCGGAGCAGGCGGCGTATCGTTGCGCAGGGGTCTCCGGGGCGCGCGTGGCGGCGCACCACCGGCTTCACTCCCGCGCCCACTCCTCCCCCACGATGCGCGCCTCCCATGCGGTCATGGAGCCGCGCCCGATGATCCACGGTGGGAAGAGGGCGTCTTGTAGGTGCCTCGAGAACCCCCCCGGCAGGTCCTGGTACGGGTGGGGGCTCTCTTTGGGCGGGCACTCCAGAGTGCCATTCACAACACGGAGGGAGGCTATGAAGTCCTTGTCAGGGCGCGGGGGAGGGGGAGGGTGGTCGCCCTCCGCCGCAGTGAGCCACCGGTGCGCCCGGGCCGCCGCGCTCCGGGGCTCGCGGAGGAGTTGCTCCAGCCGGTGCTTGCGAAGCTCCCACGCGAAGTCCCCCAGCCGGAGCATGTGGTGCAGGAAATCGTCCACGGAGGTCCCTCCCGGCGGGTCGTATCGGGTTATGGCGCGGAGCTGCGCCTCCGCGTCCCCGGGCACGAGTCCGGAGCAGAACACCTCCGTCCACGTGGCGCCTGCGGAGCGCCACGAGGCCAC
Organism: Eutreptiella sp. 'Long Island Sound 2002'; assembly: GCA_964036045.1. NCBI lineage: Eukaryota > Euglenozoa > Euglenophyceae > Eutreptiales > Eutreptiaceae > Eutreptiella > Eutreptiella sp. 'Long Island Sound 2002'. The sequence goes on from OZ038378.1 coordinate 72,244,185, forward strand.
CCACAGGGCCTTGTCCCCAGGTGGGAGGTGGCGGGCCGCCTCGTGTACCGCCTGGCGGTAGTGGGGCCAGAGGAGCCGTGAGTGGGTGCATCCCACGTGCATGTGCACCGGGGTCTCCTCCGGGCCGCCGCAGAAAAGGCACGGTTGTGGGACGATGGCGACGCCGGAGAGCCGCTCCTTCCGGACGCGGAGCCTGCGCTGCACCGGCGTGTGGCCGTCTCGGGCCCGCAGCGCCCGGCGGTTGGTGGCCGCCGCGCTGAGGTCCCGGGCGTGGACGTAGGCCGTGGCGTGGGCCGCGCCCAAAGGTGTGTGTCCCCGGTGCGTCAGCGCATGGTCCGTCTGCGCCCGTTGCGCGACCTCGCCGAGCACCCGCATCGTGGGGGGCCGTAGATCGAGATGGCCGTCACGGCCGGCGACAATGAGTGGGGCGTGGCCAGGGTCCGGGGGCGTGTTCTGCAGGACGGTGTCCTGGGACGCCGCCCAGTCTGCCTTGTGCAGTAGGGCCTCACTGTGGTGCGAGGTGGCTCGGACGTACCAGAACGGGTGCCCGGCGTGTTGCCCTCGCGCGCACAGGCCGTCCCGGAGCCACCTCAGGGGCATCTGGTTGACCACCTTCGCTGCGCCCGCGGGGACCCCCGTGGTTCGTTCGCGATCTGCGTGCCGCAGGAGGTGGAGGATGACTTCGGCGTCCACCGTGTGGACCCATGGTCTGTGGGCAAGGTATTGTAGGGGGAGGGAGGCGGCCACCCCCTCCCCGTCGGGCACCATGCCCGAGATGGCCACCGCCCACGTGCGGGTGAGGACGGCGGCGAGAGCGACGCTGGTGGCGTGTTTGCAGGGTCCGCCCCCGGACGCGTCAGAGGAGGTGTGTCCCCAGGCCTCCGGGATCCAGTAGTATCCGGTGGGGCTGAGCCACCCCGCGTTGAGGTCGGCGGAGTGCCACCGGACGTCGGGGTGGCTGGGGGTCAGTTGGTCCACGCTCAGCGCCCTGGTGTTGCCTGGGCTGATCGCCGGGTGGTCGTGCAGCCGGATCTCCGCTCCGGCGACCGTGCTTGCCCAGGACCGTAGCGCCGTCACATGTTCCTTGAGCCACGCCGGGCCCCCGCGCTGGTGCACCACCAGGTGTCCGGTGTCCTCCGGCTGGTCCTCCAGCGCGTGTACCGCCATGTGTGGGTCGTGCGGCACCCCCGTAGCCACCAGTAGGGCGGTGCCACGGGGGAGCCAACGGGGTTCGGGCTGGCCTGCCCCCACTTGCACTATTACCCACTCGGCCCGGAGCTGCGCTTGCCCCGTCGCTTGGGTGCATTGGTCGTCCGTGGTCACCAACCAAAACGGCGTCGGCGCGTGGGGCCGGGGGCGCAAGGGCTCTGGCCACGCCACGTCCGCGTTAGGCTCTTGGTGCTCGCTTTCCGCGAGTACGTCGCGGAGGATGTACATGAGGGCTGCTGGCGGGTGGTACGCCGCCCCCCGCGTGGGGGGGGATAGGCCGTTCCGGCGGCGGTAGCCCCCGACGTGGAGGTGCAGGCCGTCCGGGGTCACCCGTGGGCCGGTGTGGGCGTCCTGCTTAGCCCTCGTGGGGTGGAGGAGTCTCAGGCGGGGGTCCCGTGTGCCGGTGGTGTGGAAGAGGTGGGCCAGGGCGTCGCGCCACCCGGGCTGGTTGGTGGGCTCCTGCTCACGGCGGCAATAGTGGAAGTGTTCATCGGCGCATTGGTTGAGGCACTCCCGCACCGCCGTCGGCCACGGATCGTCGTTGTCGGGGAAGGGGTGGCGTGGCCCGTGGTGCCCATGCCACGGCGTTGTGTCTGGCACCGTCAGGCGGCACGTGTCGCGGTGTCGCAGCTTGGCGGTGCGCAGCGTGACGATGTTGCCCGGCGGGGACTGTAGTTGGACATGGGCCGCCCTGGGGCACGCGATGGGGTTGTACATCCCCACTCCCAGGGTGGCCAGGGCCCGGGGTATGCGGTGGACCCAGTCGCCTCCCGCCAGAGTTGCGAACTCCGGGAGGTAGTGCACCTCGGAACATATTCCGTGCGCGCCGGCTATCTCCCAGAACATCCTGGTGACCTCGGCGCGCACGGAGGTTGCGCGGTGGTGGACGAGTGTACCCACGAGGGCCACCGCTGCTTGCTGGCACCGCGTGGGCACCCGTGTGAGCCCCAGGGTCCGGTCATCCTGCAGGCTGTCCCGCGAGGCGTCGAAGGCGTACCGCGCCCTGTCCTTCGCGACCTGGACCGTGATGTGGTCCAGGTGGCGTGCAGTGTCGGAGTCGTCGGCGATGAAAGGGGCGACGTACTGCGTCACCCCCCCGAGGATCGCCAGGATGACGTCCTGCACCACTTTCGGTGGCGCGAGGGTGTTAAGGCACCAGTGGTGCACCGCCGCCAGGCGTAGCCGGTGCTTGCGCTGCAGGGAGAACTCCCCGTCCGGCTGCAGCTGGAGTCCCAGGTAGGGGACGGAGTCCGCCGCTGGTACCCAGTACCACGGTTTTCCAGGTGGGGGCAGAGGCGCAGCTGCAGGCCCGGGACCCCCTCTGTGGTGGCCATGGCGCACTTGCGGGGGTTGAGCTCCATGCCCATCATCCCCAGGTACGCAGCCACCGCCTCCACGCCCTCGACGAAGTGCTGCAGCGTGTGGGCCACCACCAGCAGGTCGTCGATATAGGCCTGGATGAGGCCGTGCTCGGCCCCTCCCGGCGGGCGCAGGCGGTGCCCCTGTGCCCTGAGCAGAGGCTCCAGGAGGAGCGCGTACAGCAGGGGGCTCTCGGGGTTGCCCTGCCTGACGCCGCGTAGCATGTAGACGGGCTGCGTTAGCCCGTGTGCTGTGACGATGCGCAGCCTGGCGCACGTGTGGAGGAAGAGCAGGAGGTCGATGACGTCCGGCGGCACAGAGAGGTGGCGCAGGATGAGGTGGAGGGCGCCGTGTGGGGCGCTGTCGAAGGCCTTGCGGGCGTCAAAGGGGAAGACGTAGCTGGGCCTTCCCCGCTGGAGCTGCCGCTGCGCCATGAACAGCGGGGGGCCTGTGTTGGAGCCAGGGAGGGCCCCCTGCTGCCAGTCGCTGACCACTCCGTGCCGTGTGAGCACTTCCGTGATGCGCTGGGTGAGGGGGCCCGTGAGCAGCTTCATGTCCAGCTGGCCCAGGGCTATGGGCCTGTAGTCGTCCAGTCTGGCAGAGCCCGGTACCTTGGGGCTGAGCCAGATGTGCGCGTCCCTCCAGTGCATCGGCGGCGGGGCGCCGCGGAGGATGGCCCGGTAGGAATGGACCAGGAGCCACTGTACGGGCGCTGGGAGGGCCTTGATGAAACGGGCCTCCACCTGGTTAGGACCTGGGGCCTTGCCATCGGCCTTGTCCAGGGCGGACTTCAGGTCCTGCATAGAGTACTGCTGGACCTGTGTCCAGGCCCCCTCAGGGACCCGGGGGAGGTGGCGGCCGAGGACTGCCTGGAAGCCCGGGAGGTCCACCGGGCGTTTGTCATACAGTTCTTGCCAGAAGGCGCAAACTGCGAACATCACGTCGTGGGCCTCCGTGAGGAGCGTTTGGGTGTTGGGAACCCGCACGTTCCAGAGGCCTGACGGGCCTGGGGCCTCTACCTCTATGGCTTCCCGCACGGCTTTCCATCGCTGGGCGATGTCGGGGGCGTGTCCCGCCTAGCCACAGGCGAGTTCCTGGGAACCAAGGAGCTCCAAGGCCAACCGACTGTGGCTCCCTATGCTCCCTTAACGGCAGGTCGCAACTCCTCTCTGAGCCAGAGATATGGCCCCGCCATTATCACCCAGGAGTTGGTAGCTGAAAATGGGCTGTTTCAGCCCAAACTGAAATTAACTCAAAAATCCCCAAAATTGACCCCTCGTCCGGACCCGCCAGAGGTAGGGACGAGGCAACTGACCCTATGCCCTTTGAGTACGAACTCCCTGGAGCCCTCACCCAACCTGGTTCCCTTTGAGGTCCCGGCAGCAGGGCAACACGGATGAGTCAAGTGGGGTCATGATGCCAAAATCACCAAAATTGGCGTCATTCCCACGCCCGGCTCGCTCGGCCAAGGTAAGGCCATTGGCTCACAGGGCGGGAGGCAGGACCTAGGACTTATATCTGAGTGTACAACTTGAATTTAGGTCCGGGCTCCCTCTGGGCTTAGAGAAATGGGGCCGCCAATTGACGACACGGAAGGGGGAAATTGGGGTCCCAAAATTGGGTCATTTTGGCTGCTTGAAATGAGCCAAAATTCGGTGTGCTCCCAATAGTATATCTCCACGCCGGCTTGAAGATCGGATCCGGCATTCCATACGTGATCCACCGGGAGTCCAACAAAGACTCCCATGCCCTTGGCTCTCCAAGATCTCAATGCCACTCGGCGTGGTGACGATCCCAATTGGGTCCACAAATGTCAAAATTGCAAAATTGCCCACACTCACTTTGGGCTAGCGCCTTAACGAAGGTGGCTCCACCTCGCCCACGTGGTGTGTGAACCATGGGGACCATTACCCATAACACCCATGTCATATATGGTCCATTGGTCCATGCGTCCGGCGTGCACGAAGGTTAGAACATGGGGCACGGCGGGCAGCAAAAGTGGAAAAATGCACAAAATGGCCAAAAATGCGCACACTCATGGTTGGGGCAAATGAGGCACATGCCCGACTCGGACCGGAGTGTGCCATAGGATTGGTATCAAGTCATATTGGTCCAACATATCTTTTGGGCGTCGCCCAACTCCTCCGATATTGGGAATGGCAGGGTCGCCAAGTGAGCCCATGATTTGGGATAGTCCCAAATCGCCAACATGGCGGCCATGGTATGCCAAGCCTAAGAGGAGTTATTCGCCGGGTCCAAGATATGTTGGGCACCGAAGTATGTACCCTCATATCATACTTGAGTCATGATGTCAATCGAGCGCAACGTTGAGATACAAGGTCGCCACTTGACATCATGACGAGCCAAAAATGGCAAAATTGGCACAATGACACACAAAAGTGCCTTGAAAGGTCTACAATTATATTATAATATCTCCGGCTTGGATCGTGCAATCACTTAATCCTTCTAAACACAATGACTTGACACCATTGACCTTCGATCCCACATATGTGCTCCACTTGGGGCGCCTTGAAAGGTTACGAGCGCTACTTCCCAAGTGGGCACATGAAAATATGGAAGATTGTAAAACACACACCTTGCTCCCAACGCATCGCTTCGGGATCACCACACAAGCTTCCCTTCACGAAGGTGAGGCATGCAATTGACCATAGGGAGTATGGAGAAGGGGCTTGCACAATATGAGGTCCATTGGCGGGTTTGGCTTGGAGCAATGGACCCGCCAAATGGGCACGCAACACAACACATGGCACATACCACATATTGCCCAAAGAGGTAGCTCCCACCACGATATGTCATGCCCCTCCAAGGGCATAACTTTGTGTCAATCGCTCATAGGAACTCAAGGAGAGTTCCTATGCAACACCAACACTTGCGCGCTACACTCGAAAGTTATCTTAACGCACGCAATATCATGGCCAAAGAGTTATGACGCAAACTCTACCCTCTTGACCATGATCCATTACACTAGCGCGCATGTGTAGAAACGCAGGGCATATGAAGCTTCCTAAATTACGTCGGGAGTATTGTGAATACATCCCACGTTTCCTTATCGTCAATACTCGCAAGCGGCACGAGATATGACCTTCACAAGTGGCCTCACATATCAACTTTGTTTTGCCCATATCTTTAAGACAAATGGAGGGCAGGATAAAAGGGAAGTTGATTCGTGCATACGGAAGCACGTAGGTCCACTCGAAAGAGGTCAAATCAAGTGCGGGGATGTCGAAGTCGAAAATCCGATTTCGACATCCTGAAAAATTCGGATTAAGGTTGCGAGTATTAATTATGAAAATTGCGGAAGCATCCATGCAGTTCCTGGCGACTTTGGAGCCTTCGTGACGGATAGCGTTAAAATTTCCATTCTAAACAGTTAAACTGGCGGTTACGGTAAAGTCGCGAACCAACCGCCAGCAGTCAAAACAGTGAGTATCGGAACGGAAGCGTAAAAATTGACGGAAACAATATGAAAATAAAACCCTGTTGATTCCTGATATTCTGATACGCAAATCTCCGCTGGCGGTGCATCGGTTGCCGATGCGGGGCTTCACGGCACGGAACACGCCGTGCATGGGGTTAGTGGACCGGAGACCGGTTGTATGCCGTAACCTGGCCATGGGGTTCTGGGTACCGCTTCACCCCCCTCCTTAGAGCAAACCCTGGGGGGGCTCGATAACACCCACGCATGGCAGCGGGTACCCAGGACCACTCCCTGAAAGGGGGGGGGGGGTGTCACATCCTCACTTCAGTAAGTCACAGTAAGATAGGTATCCCACAGTGGGATAGGTATGCTGCTGTAACAGCTCGTAGCACATGTATAGTATCAAGTATCAAGTCCCGGGTCCTGGCGGCGATTGTTCGGCATCCAAGGGACCCGTTAACCCATACCAGGCGCACCGGGTGCCGGCTGCTACGGTCACCACCACAGTGGCAGTGGCATACACGGCCAACATAGGCGTCACACGACGGCCGAGGTGGCCCCACAAGTCGAGAGCGACCACAAAGATCCATCAGGCTACCCCAAGCTTCCCAAGGCCCGCCGACTGGGGAGAGTCCCCACGGGTCCTTCCTCGGGCGCACCATGTCCATATCCATACGACGCGAGTCCAGAGTGCCATAGTCGAACTCCTTAAGAACCCCAAATCTTAAGGGAACTCCTCCTGAAGGGATCGGGCATCAAGGCCGTCTTTTCCCTCGCCCTACTGCCACGAAGGCCATACATGAGGGAGTCCTCATGCAGTGTGGGCGGAGGCGTCGACTCCTCAAACCACCAGTTTCCCAGGCAGACTGACCGAGGTCAGGAGCACCGGAGGCCGCCATCCGAATGCAAGTGCGTCTGCGAATCGGTAGGCTCACACTGGGACTGACAGTGGCGGACCGCTGGGAGTGTAGTCAGGCAACTGGGCTTCCCGCCTGGCGCCATCAGGATCTCCACACATCACAGCGAATAGGGCAACACGGTATCACAGGCACTCAAACAGAAGAACATGTAATCAAGTACTGGTCCAGGCTGGACCAGGCTGTAAGTATGTGTACACGGCGACTCAAGGCGCCTCTGTATCCCGATTCGTGGTGAAAAGCAGTCCATCCCTCAGCGATGGGCTGATGACACTTAACATACAGATGCACATATCCTGGAGGGCAGAAAAACAAGCAATAATCTGGGTAAATAGGCGTGTAAACACGCTCTGGACAGAGCGCCAAACCACGCCACGGTCAGGATAAGGCATTGCAGGAGGGTGGACAGGATAACGCCTGAGTTCAGGCATATATAGTCTCGAGACACACGTCGACTGGCCTGGATTCCGCAAATGCCATGGAACCAGACCACACACTCAAAAATCGCAATGCCGATGACAGCGGCATCCGTTGCGCAACGTCGTATGGGCTTCAAGGCCCCAAGAGCTCAGAATTATGAAGGTCAGTCGCCCTACCTGGTTTCCCAAGGATTCAGCAGGGGGGGGAGTGACGAGTAGAAGAAGAGAGGGGCCATCCTCCTCTGGATTCCGCAGGGGGGGGTATATGGCCACTCTGTCACCGAAAGATGGAAGAGAGCAAGCAAGTAAGGGACGATTCGTCGGCCTCACAAGCGCTCACAACACATCAGGGGAGAGCCCAGGGCGCTGATCAGGCACCCCTGGCTGCAATCGCCCGGGTGAGTGCTGCCAAGTCCGAAACGTGGATCTTGGTCTTGTGTTTGCGGATGTACTCCATGAAGGGAGTATTGACCCGCGGCACGAATGAGGAGACGGGTTCCCAGGTGTCGTGGGACGGCCCATAGCCTCGCCAACGAACCTTGAACTCCAGACCTCCGGGTGCCGAGGCCTTCGGACGCTGAGCCAGGATCTTCTCGACAGTATAGTCGTCCTGCTCAGCATAGTCGTCGTCCGAATCGGCCTCATGTTTGGCGTAGTCCAGGGACACATGTCGGCCACGGAGGTCGGGTTCCCGCACACGGAGTTGACTCTCGTGGCGCTCCCGGAATTGTCCGTGACCCACCTTGATGCGGTAGGTGTCCTCACCAATCCTGCGGACCACCTCGCCGGGTGTGAACCAGGTTTTGGTGCGGTGGGTGCCCATGGGGCGGGGTCTGATCACCCACACCGGGCAATGTTGGCCTTGTCACTGCTGCCCGTGAGTTTGTGCCGAACCAGAAGGTCCAGCACCCGAGTGACGTCCCTCTCGTGTGCCTCCAGGAGCTCCTCGTAGCTCATGCTGGGGTCCCCGGACGCGATGATCACGTCGTCCACGAAGGGGTCCGCACAGTCGCGCACCGGCTCAAGCAGGTTCTCCAGCATCCGCTGAAAAGCCGCATTGCCGTTGGTAACGCCCATGGGCATCACCTTCCACTGGAGAGGTCCAAGTGGGGTGCTCATGGCTGTGCAGGCACGGGACTCCTCGGCGAGAGGCATCTGATGAAAACCATGTTTCAGGTCAATCACCGTGAAGATCCTCCGCCGGTGTTGCTTTTGCAGCATGTCCTCAATGAGGGGCAGCGTATAGCTGTCGTGCTGCGTTTGGGCGTTCAGGCCGCGGTAGTCGACCACGAGCCGCCACTCACCGGCAACCTTCTTGGGGACGACGAAGCAAGGAGAGGCCCATTCGGAGTGGCACGGCTCGAGCCAGCCTCTCTGGATGAAGTCACGGAGGATCTTCTCCATGGCCTCTTTCCTCTCGCCCCTCAGGGCAAACTCCCGGTGACGATACACACGGGGGTCCTGCTTCAGTCGTATCTTGGCCTCGCCATACGGTCCACGCACCGGTGGGGGGAACACAGGTTTGCCGCTGAAGAAGGTCTCGCCATACTTCTGCTTCAGCCTGGCCCTCAACGCCTGGATTTTGGGGCAGTCATCGGACTCCGCCTTGGCTTTTCCGGGCACTTGAACCACGGAGCTTACTTGAGGGGTAGCGACCCCGCTCGCTTTCGGCTCAGGTGGTCTTCCCAGGTGGCCCAAAGGGCCATCTCTGGTCTTGCCTCGGAACAGATCGCCGTAGGTGGGTGGGTTACCGCCAGGCGGCTCGTCTTGGCTGGACATGTGATCCAGCACCCTCTGCACGAAGGCATTCCCGTCATAGGAACCGGAGACGATTGAGTCCACTTCCCACCAGGCTTTGTCCTGGCCTTTGCCCTCACGCTGGTTTCCCCAGTCGTGAAAGGGCTGATCCATATACCCCTGAACGAGATCCCACTCCTCTTCAGTGAGGGGGTCTTCGGAGTCCGATTCTTCGATGTCAACAGGGGGAACCGCAAAGCATTGCCTCCAAGGTTCTGCTATGATACGGTTGACACACACGAAGTCCGTGGTGTCGGCCTGATCAAGGCCCCCATCCACATAGTGGAATTCTGTTGGCCATCTCTGGGGTGGCATGGGCTGTCCCTTAGCGTCCTGATAGACACTCTCTCCAGCCGGTAGGACGACCTTGTTCAAGGTCATGTTGGTCAATGAGGCTACCCAATGTCGGGTATTTTCCTCCTCGGTGCATCCCATAGGAACAACCAGCACTGCCTTGGAGCGGTCCTTGCGAATCTTCGCTATCGCTCTTGGAATGTCCCAACGGGGGCAATGGATCCACATCAATCCCTGATGCGGACCCCAGTGCTTCTTCCACGCGGAGTCCTGGGCGCTCCAGTACTTCTCACATACCCGCAGATGGGCGGAGGTTCCTGAAGAGAACGCATCCAGGGCCAGATCCGACGCTCCCAGGTCCGCGACCACTCGGTACGCCACTTCCGGCCTTACGCCGTACTCCTGGTTCGCTGGCCCAGTAGGCTCAGTGTCCAGCGCGGCCACTTCGAGCTGATTGCGTTCGGGGTGGATCCATTGGCATTCCACATGGTGCTCAGGTGACGAAAGCCACGAGAGCTGGTCGTCCTGGTACAGGGTCATGGAGGCCTGGGCCGGGAGGACGCCGGAGTTCGTCTCCATCATGAAGTCGTACCCGACGATCATGTCCCAGTCCATCTCGGCCTCGTAGAAGCTACCGTGCAGGAGGATTTCCTTGCCGAGGTCTGGGCGACTCAGCTCACGATGGTTCACGAACTGCAGCCCAATGGCCGCTTCCTTCGTGCCTCCCACCATGTACTGGCCGTTCGCCACCTTCAGCCTGACAGGTTTCCGACTGTCGGTCAGACACTCTGGTGGAAGTAGGCCAGCCTTGACCAAGCTGACCTGAGCTCCCGTGTCGACCAACACGTCGAAAACCTTCTCCACTTCCCCGCATAAGGCACGGACCTTAACATGCAACTGCCGCTCGCGACCGACACGGCGCACGGCGTGCAAACTCAGGATCTCCGGCCGTTCCAGAAGCTCCACAAGCGACTGGTGCAGGTCGTGGACAATGGGCTCAGGCTGCCCATCTGCAGCATCCAGCTGCGGTCCGGGTGATCCTCCGATACTCTCGGATAGATCCTGTAGTACATCAAACACATTCTTGGTCGTGAAGGACGGACGGGTGCAAGGGTTCGTGCCTTCACTTGCCCTCACCCCGCCTCCGCGACTGGGCGCCGGACCGGGCCTTCCGCCCGCGGCAGTCCCCTTGTGCTTATCGACTCCCGACTGGGATGGTTCGGCGCTTCCCACGTCACCATCCTGCGACCGCCCTAGCTGGGGCCCTTGGCTGCAGGGGCTCCGCTAGGGGGCGTCGGTTGTGGAAGAGGGGGTGTTCTCCTCGGCCTCAACGTCGTTGATGCCCTTCTTCCTTCCCCCTTTCTTACCCTTGTTCTTGTCCTTGTCCTTGTTCTGGTCGTTCTGGTTGTTCTCCTTGTTCTTGTTATCCGACCTGGGGACCCAGTTCCGCTTGATCTCCTGGATCTCCTTGGCCAATTCGGTCCCCACCGTCGACATCAGCTTGGCCAGCTCGTCCTTGTCCACCTCCATCTTGGCTTCCCGGATACCCGCGGGCGCACGCTTCTTCGACCCGTGCGCCTTCTTGTAAGCCTCCGTGTCGGCCTTTTGGACACGGCATGTTCGGTGGTCATGGTTGAAGCCTTTCTTCCTCCCATCAAACACGAAACAGCCCTGAGGGTGAGCTCGTATGAACTCCCCAAATGACAGCGGAGGGTCGCCAATGCGGCGAGGGTCCCTCTTCTCCTTCTTCCTCCAACCCTGCTGCAGGGGCTTCCAGTTTCCCGGTTTGCTTCCCGCGCTCAGGTTGTTGGCCACGAAGGCGCAAACGGCCACTTCGGCGGGCTCATCGTCGTCGTCATCGTCGACGAGAGTCTCATCGCCGCCGGCTCCCGCTGGGTCCATGGCAGATTCCCCGCCAGGTCCCTCGCCAACGTAGTTGACGTCGCGGTCGCCGGGCCTCAACCCGCGGGTGTGGTGGAGGTTTCGGTACTCCTTGAGTACTTCCTCGCCAACCCACTCCAGGATCTCGTCGCAGCTCATCCGCGCCGGGATGGGCTGCAGACGGATGGTCTGGCCGCTCAACTCACAATCGTCAAGGCGCCACATCGCGGTCTTCTCGCGATCGCCCGTTCCGCAGGGAGTGCCGTTTGACATCCCGGGCCACGTTCTTCTTCGCCCAAGACACCACGTTCGTATGATACTCCTTGGGGAGCATCATCTTGACCGTGTGGTCGGACTTGGCCCGCTTGGATTCCTCCTTGGTGACCCTTTTGATCCATGCTTCCGGCAGCATGGAGAGCAGGCGAGCCTGCTCGTCACCCTCGTTCCAATCCTCCACATTGCGGCGGAAGAGGGTGTATTTCCCTCGGAAGTCACGCCAGTCCCGTAGGCGGATCTCCCGTCCATCATGCTCAAGCTTGATGGACTTCCAGCGCTTGGCAGCCACCTGCGGAGCGTCCACCCGCTCCTGCTCGTTGAGCCACTTCTTGGCGTCCCTGAGGGTCTTGATTTTCCCCTCCTTGGTCGCCACGAAGTATAGCTCGCCGAGCACTTCCAGCAGGCGGTACCTGAACCGTTTGAAGACATATCTCTCCGCATCCGCGGGAGGTAGGTCTTCAGTGACGGTCAGCCCCCAATCGTCCAGCTTCTCCAAGAAGCGGTCGAGGTTGAGGGGGTTGCCATCGTACATGGGGGGCTTGATGTCCTTCAAGTCTTCCCACACGGCGGCGTCCGCGGCCTTAGAGACCATGAACGCCGGCCGCGAGGTCGACCGAGGTTCCCATCGGCCTCGCCCACGGACTCCCACGGCCGCCACGTCCATCTCCTCCATGGAGTCCCTGTGGCTACGCCGCAGTTCCTCCACGTACGCTGAACCAAAATGTTCACGCCGTACTGCATCCATGTACGCATCCTCATCACGGCGCCGGCGGCTGCGTTCAGCGGCCTCCCGTCGTACACCACGCGGCGGGCTGATGTCGAACTCCTCCAGGTCCAGGTCCAGGTCCAGGTCCTCACCTTCGCCGACATCCCACTCCACGTCTCCTCTGGGGACCTCATCCCTGAGTCCACCATAACGTCCTCCAGCCCTGGAGATTGGTGCCGGGGCTGGTGCCGGGCGTCGGGGGCGTACCGGCGTCCGCGGTGGGGCACGGCGGTTGTGGTAGTCCGCGCTGAGCCACTCATCGCGCCATTCCTCACTGCCACTGCCGGGCGGCACGCGCTCGTTGCGGCGGCCCGCGCTGTGGTGAGAGGGGGCGGTGAGAGAGGGGGCACTGGCGCTGGGGCGACTCCTGGGGGCTCCGCCGGGGGCGTGGGGTCTGCCTGGACCTGGTCCGGGTCCCCAGCCGTCGTCCGACGAGCCAGACTCCAGGGGTGGGTGGTCGCTGCCGACGCTCCCACGGGCTTCCAGCGCATCCAGCCTCTCCTGCAGGCCGCTGACGACGTTGGTCAGCGACTTGGTCTCGGCCCTGGCGATGTCCAGGTCCTTCTGCGCGCGCGCGGCGACCCCGGAGATGCGAGCCATCTCGACCTTGCCCGTGTCTACCTCGCACTCGAGGGCAAAGACCCTCCTGCGGAGGTAGACAATCCACCGCCAGGTGGTGTCCGGGTCGCCATTACCTGGTGGGTCGTCGGGGTCCCCAGGGGGTCCTCCAGGAGGGCCTCCGCCGGGTCCGCCCGGTCCAGGGGGTCCTCCCCCGCCCGGTGGTCCGCCTCCAGGGGGTCCACTCGGTGGGCGTCCTCCAGGGGGTCCTGATGGTCCTCCGCCAGGGGGTCCCGGTGGGTCTCCGCCGGGTCGCCTCGGTGGGTCCGAGGATGGGCGCTTCCTCGTAATGCCGAACTCCATGTCGTCATCCTCGTCCATGTCGCCCCACCTGGGCGTCTCGGTCACGGAGGACTCCGAGCTCCGGTAGGGAGGAGGGGGATCCTCATCCTCACCTTCCGGTTCCATGGGGACGTCTCCGCCGCCTCCGCCCGTCCAAGCCACCACTTGGCGATGTCGACGGCCTCGTTCATCCCCGTCACTGGCGGTGAAGAAGGGGTCACTGTCGTGGGGGTGCCCACCCGCTGGCCTCCGCGGCCTCTCGGGGGTCTTCCCCTTGCCCTTCCTCCGTCGACGGGCGGTGGTGCCACCGCTCCCACTGCTGCCCGTGTCGGCCTCATCCAGCGCCATCCTGGAGGAGGCGTCCCCTTCGAAAAGCTTTCGAAGGGTCTACACTCGTGATGCTCCCGGGGGAGTCTCGCGGCGGAGTTTGGCCTCTGCCTCCTCCATTGCGGCGGCGGTGGCTGCGGCAGCTCGCGCTTCGGCTTCCTCCCGAGCACGAGCCGCCTCGGCTTCCCGGGCCTGCAGCAGCCGCGCCTTCTGCGCTTCCAACGCTGCCAGCTCCGCCTCCGTCCTGGCCTTCTCCTCAGCGACCTTCCGTCGCGCGGCCTCGATGGCTTCCTTCTTGGCGGCGTCCTCCTGGGCCTTAGCCGTTGCTTCGGCGTGGGCCCTTTCCTCCGCCTCCTTCTTTGCCCTCTCTTGGGCAAGCGCCTCTTCCAGCGCTTTCACCTCGGCCTCCTTGCAGGCAATGGCCTCCTGCGTCAGGCGGGCTTCCTCGTCGGCTGCCGCCAACTCACCGTTGACCTGGGCGGTCGCTGCCCCATGGGCGGCTACGGCCGTGAGTCCGGCCGCAATGGCCGCCACGGTCTGGGCGTGGATGGCCATGCCATGCGCCCACTCCGCAGCCTCCTCCTGGGCGATGCCGGCGGCGCCCTCCACGGCAGCGCTGTACTGCCTGGCCCGTTGCCGGGCAACCGGACGGTTGCAGGGCACCCCACAGGCGCGCTCACAGGCGCGCGCCACGTCCCTTTCGGGAGCGACGCTGCTGCTGCAGCTGGCCTGGTCGGCCGGCATCCTCCCGCGGTGGGCCGACTCCACGTCGCTGCTGGGGCCTGCTGGGGCCTGCCGGGCCCTCAGGAGCAGCGGACGGGGCTTGCCCTGGGTCTGCTTGGCGACTTGGATGTAGTCGCCAAGGGTGGTGGAGCCGGGGTGGTGTCCACCATTGGGCCGTTGGGGACTGGGGGCTGGGGTTCCGCCCTTGGCGCCTTGGGCGGCTTCGGCAGCCAGGGACTCCTGGTACTCCCGCCACCTCCGGTCCCTCTTCCTGTCCCCGGCGGACCGCTTCTCCGTCGCCGGAGACGCGCTGCTGCTGCCCTGCAGCCTGCGCTCGCTCCCCGGTTCCGGGAACTTCTTCTCGATCACGTCCCACAGGGAGACGTTGATCGAGGCGCCCGACGGGTAGGCGTTGGGCTCCTCGTCCTCCTCAATCCCGTCGGGACGCAGGCCTTCGCCGGGCCTGTCCGGCCGGGTCCACGTCCTCCAGCGCCTCTGCTGGTGGCGGTACTCGTACCCTTCCGCCCGCAGCCAGTCCTCCACGGCCTGCAGGCGGTCGGGGGCGATGTCCGTGCGGAGCTCGAAGCTCCTGGGCATGCCGCCTTCGCACTGGGGGTTGCTGTGGCGGTAGTGCTGGTCCCAAACCAACCCACGCAGCAGGCGTGCTGCATGGGGGTGGGGCCGCGGCCACGTCCTGCCCGCTTCCTGCCAATTCACCATGGCAGCGGGGGCGTAGATGGTCTTGAGGTCCTTGATGTGCACTCGTTCAACTCAACGAACTGGTTGTGGTTGTTGAGGAGGGTTCTGCAGCACTGGATTGGAAGTGCGGCTGGTGCTGGTCAGCCGGTGGTTGTGGAGGTGGTTGACGCGGCCTTGCTGGTCGGCCGATGGGACTCCGGGTCAGCCGATGGGGCTGATGCAGGAGTCCGGGTCTGTGCACCTCTTTCACGGTTGCTGCGCGGTCAGGGCGATGCTCTGGACGGCGCTGCGGGCTCCGTGACGAACTCGGCGCTGTCGCTGAGTGGCGCTGCGAGCCGCTGCGCTGCGCTGCGAGACGCTGCGCTGCGCTGCGAGCTGCGAGCTGCGCCGCGCTGCTGCGACGCGCTGCTCGGGGTTGGTGGCCCCGAGTGGCACGCCAGGGTTGGGTAACCCCGCGGCGGTGAAACGCTTTTGACGCGTTCCCGTGGGGGGCCGGCCACGGGACGCTGCGGTGGACACACGCAAGTGAGCAGGCAGGCAAAGCACTACGCTCACAAGGGCATCAATGCGTTGTCATGTGACAAAGCGTTTCAGAATCCTTGCCACTCTGCAAAGAGGGAACAAAGGTATATACAACAACACATCAGGATATGTACACATGGGGTTAAGACTGGACTGGGGTAAGGGCATCAAGGGACAATAGACACTCAGTCCCAACTCATATCCCAATCCCAGGTCCGACCCTCTCAGTGGCTGGTAGGGGCGGGGGCTCAAACACAACCCATGCCCTGCTCAGTCCGTACCCTGAAACCCTGCCAATGGGGGAGGTGTCCCGCCTAGCCAAAGACGAGTTCCTAGGAACCAAGGAGCTCCAAGGCCAACCGACTGTAGCTCCCCATGCTCCCTTAACGGCTGGTCCTAACTCCCCTCTGAGCTAGAGATATGGCCCCGCCATTATCACCCAGGAGTTGGTAGCTGAAAATGGGCTGTTTCAGCCCAAACTGAAATTAACTCAAAAATCCCCAAAATTGACCCCTCGTCCGGACCCGCCAGAGGTAGGGACGAGGCAACTGACCCTATGCCCTTCGAGTACAAACTCCCTGGAGCCCTCACCCAACCTGGTTCCCTTTGAGCTCCCGGCAGCAGGGCAACACGGATGAGTCAAGTGGGGTCATGATGCCAAAATCACCAAAATTGGCGTCATTCCCACGCGCGGCTCGCTCGGCCAAGGTAAGGCCATTGGCTCACAGGGCGGGAGGCAGGACCTAGGACTTATATCTGAGTGTACAACTTGAATTTAGGTCCGGGCTCCCTCTGGGCTTAGATAAATGGGGCCGCCAATTGACCACACGGAAGGGGGAAATTGGGGTCCCAAAATTGGGTCATTTTGGCTGCTTGAAATGAGCCAAAATTCGGTGTGCTCCCAATAGTATATCTCCACGCCGGCTTGGAGATCGGATCCGGCATTCCATACGTGATCCACCGGGAGTCCAACAGAGACTCCCATGCCCTTGGCTCTCCAAGATCTCAATGCCACTTGGCGTGGTGACGATCCCAATTGGGTCCACAAATGTCAAAATTGCAAAATTGCCCACACTCACTTTGGGCTAGCGCCTTAACGAAGGTGGCTCCACCTCGCCCACGTGGTGTGTGTACCATGGGGACCATTACCCATAACACCCATGTCATATATGGTCCATTGGTCCATGCGTCCGACGTGCACGAAGGTTAGAACATGGGGCACGGCGGGCAGCAAAAGTGGAAAAATGCACAAAATGGCCAAAAATGCGCACACTCATGGTTGGGGCAAATGAGGCACATGCCCGACTCGGACCGGAGTGTGCCATAGGATTGGTATCAAGTCATATTGGTCCAACATATCTTTTGGGCGTCGCCCAACTCCTCCGATATTGGGAATGGCAGGGTCGCCAAGTGAGCCCATGATTTGGGATAGTCCCAAATCGCCAACATGGCGGCCATGGTATACCAAGCCTAAGAGGAGTTATTCGCCGGGTCCAAGATATGTTGGGCACCGAAGTATGTACCCTCAAAACATACTTGGGTCATGATGTCAATCGAGCGCAACGTTGAGATACACGGTCGCCACTTGACATCATGACGAGCCAAAAATGGCAAAATTGGCACAATGACACACAAAAGTGCCTTGAAACGTCTACAATTATATTATAATATCTCCGGCTTGGATCGTGCAATCACTTAATCCTTCTAAACAAAATGACTTGACACCATTGACCTTCGATCCCACATATGTGCTCCACTTGGGGCGCCTTGAAAGGTTACGAGCGCTACTTCCCAAGTGGGCACATGAAAATATGGAAGATTGTAAAACACACACCTTGCTCCCAGCGCATCGCTTCGGGATCACCACACAAGCTTCCCTTCACGAAGGTGAGGCATGCAATTGACCATAGGGAGTATGGAGAAGGGGCTTGCACAATATGAGGTCCATTGGCGGGTTTGGCTTGGAGCGATGGACCCGCCAAATGGGCACGCAACACAACACATGGCACATACCACATATTGCCCAAAAAGGTAGCTCCCACCACGATATGTCATGCCCCTCCAAGGGCATAACTTTGTGTCAATCGCTCATAGGAACTCAAGGAGAGTTCCTATGCAACACCAACACTTGCGCGCTACACTCGAAAGTTATCTTAACGCACGCAATATCATGGCCAAAGAGTTATAACGCAAACTCTACCCTCTTGACCATGATCCATTACACTAGCGCGCATGTGTAGAAACGCAAGGCATATGAAGCTTCCTAAATTACGTCGGGAGTATTGTGAATACATCCCACGTTTCCTTATCGTCAATACTCGCAAGCGGCACGAGATATGACCTTCACAAGTGGCCTCACGAATCAACTTTGTTTTGCCCATATCTTTAAGACAAATGGAGGGCAGGATAAAAGGGAAGTTGATTCGTGCATACGGAAGCACGTAGGTCCACTCGAAAGAGGTCAAATCAAGTGCGGGGATGTCGAAGTCGAAAATCCGATTTCGACATCCTGAAAAATTCGGATTAAGGTTGCGAGTATTAATTATGAAAATTGCGGAAGCATCCATGCAGTTCCTGGCGACTTTGGAGCCTTCGTGACGGATAGCGTTAAAATTTCCATTATAAACAGTTAAACTGGCGGTTACGGTAAAGTCGCGAACCAACCGCCAGCAGTCAAAACAGTGAGTATCGGAACGGAAGCGTAAAAATTGACGGAAACAATATGAAAATAAAACCCTGTTGATTCCTGATATTCTGATACGCAAATCTCCGCTGGCGGTGCATCGGTTGCCGATGCGGGGCTTCACGGCACGGAACACGCCGTGCATGGGGTTAGTGGACCGGAGACCGGTTGTATGCCGTAACCTGGCCATGGGGTTCTGGGTACCGCTTCAGCGGCGCCAGAAGTCCTTGATGGCGCGCTTGCGGTCTGCCGCCACGAGGGCGCGGAGCTGGCGAAGGTCCTCCTTGAGGGCGGCTGCTTGCCTCTCCAGCTCCTCCTGTAGCTGGCCCTGCGTGGTCGGGCGGAACCCGGGCGACACACCCTGCAGCTCCTCCGTGAGCCGGAGCGCCACCTCGGACCGGATGCCATGCCTGGCCGCGTCCGCCTTGTACGCTGCCGGCGCGCGCGCTGCCAGGGTGTCATAGCGGAGGACCGCTGCCTGGAGCTGCTTTCCGCTCTCCGGGAGGTCCCCCTCCGCCGGGTCCGTTCCCGCCGGAAACGGCTGCCGGCGTCCCACCACGCGCGCCAGGGCGTCATGCGTCGCGTGGAGTTGTTCGAACACCTTGTCAATCGCGGCCGCGGGCATGGACCTGTAGTCGTGCTACTCTGCGGGACCCAGCCAGGGCGCCAGGGAGGGTTCATCCTGGGCGGCGGTGACCGCCGCCCACAGGCAGTGTTGGACGGGCGCGGGCTCGGCGTCAAACGGGAGGAGGCGGCCCTCCGTGTGGCTGTAGGGGGTGGGCTTCGCCGCGCGCCCCGCTGCGCTGAGGAGACCCGGCAGGGCCAGGCGGACCGGTAGGTGGTCCGAGCCGACCACCTGGGGGTGTGCCATGCCGCGAGCCCAGACGGTTTCCCGCAGGGACCACAGCAGGAGGGGCTCGTTGACCAGGAAGGTGTCCACCCTGTGCCGGGACGGGTGGAGCGTGGGGGTCATGTCCTCCTCGCCGCCTGCCGCGGCCCTTCGGAAACCGCAGGCCTCCCAGCCCGCTCGGAAATACTCCGTGGCCAGGTTGGCGGGGACATCCATGTAGATGTTGGTGTCGCCGGCGATGACCACCGGGTGCCTCCCGCCGAGGCTGCGTGCCGTGGCATACATTTGTATGTCGGCCCAGAACGCCGCCCGTCCCGCCCACGGGGAGCAGCCTGCTTGCGGCCCGTGGACGTTGATGAGGGTGAGGCCTCCCCCGTCCGTGCGGATCTCCAGGGCCGCGGCCTTCCCGGGGACAATTTCCGTGAAGCTGAGCACCTCGTGCTCCGTCACGTACTTGCTGCTGACCGCGGTGAGGAGGCCCCCCCCTCTCGAGGTGGAGGTGGCTCCCGTCTCCGCCAGCCGACTGCTGAAGAAGGCGGTGTACCCCTTGTCCCGGAGCGCCGCGGCCACGTGCATCTCCTGCGCCCTGGTGGCGATCCCTGTTTCCTGGAGCATGATGGCAAAGCCCCCCTCCTGGGGCAGCATGCCGGTGATGAGGTGCTCCTTGTCGGTGCAGGCCGCCGGCCCCCGGCGCCGCCAGAGTGTGTACCGGAGGGACCGGTCTGGCGGCACGAGGCCGTTGCGCAGGTTTCACGAGAGGAGCCACAGGGCGTCGCCCGTCATGTCCTCCTGGAGTCAGCTATCCCGCATCGGCATCGCCGCCGGGTTCGCCGGCGCAGCCAGGGCATCTGGGTGCGCCGCATCCGCTGAGCCCGTTCCCAGCGGGGCCCACAGGGGGGCCCGGGGGACCGGGGGAGCCAGGGGGGCCAGGGGGGCCAGCCCCGCGGGGATGGACATGGACCCTGGTGGGGCCGCACCGCCGGCCCCCGGGGCCGCTCCGGGTGCCTCCTCATCTCCATCTGCGTGGTCGGCTGCCTGGGGCGGGGGGCGCCAGGTGTACGGGGCGTGCCATGGGGACCTCCGTGCTCTCCCCTGCAGGATGTTGGTGGCCGCCTCCTTGTCGTCTGCCGGGGCCGCAGCGTGCACCGCGTGCCACGCCAGGTGTTCCAGCATTGCCCCGCTGGTGTAGTACTTGTCCGCACACAGGGGGCATTTCGTCGGCTCCGTGGCCCCTCGCGCCGGGGGGAGCGGCACCGACTTCCGAATGGCGCCCTCCGCCGCTGGTTCGAAGGGCAGGTTGATCAGCGGCACCGTGTGTGGTGCCAGCGTGCGGCCCGGGGCCGCCGCATCAAGGGCTCGCGTCGCGGGCGCGGGCCCGAGACCTCGGATGGCATCGCGCTGCGCGTCTGCTTGCAGCCACGTTTGCCAGTGCGTGGAGCCGATTTGGCGGACGGGCTTGCCCCTCCATCGCAGGTCGTGGAAGGCCTGTAGCCAGTGGTACACCGCGGTCGGAACCGCCAGCTGGAGCTCCAGGTCGGCGGGGTGCGCCGCTGCCGGCCACACTCCCGGCCTCGCCGCCCGGGCGTTGTCCTTCAGCCTGACCTGGAGCAGGTGGGCGTGGTGTTCGCCCTCCCGCAGCGCCTTGACGATTATGCGGGTGCAGTCTGCCACGCGGATCACGGCTTCGGGCCCCGGCAGGCGTTCGGGGTCGCAGACGACGATGTGCGCGTCCGCCGGGCTGAACATGCAGACCACCCACCCACTGCGGGTTCTGCTGTCCCCGTTGGCCCACCGCCAGGGTAGCCGCTGGGCGGGCGTGCGTGATTGGCCCCGCGTGGAGGTCCGAGACGTCCGTGGCCCTGATGGCGTCTCCCTGCCACGCATCCCCTAGATGCTCCTCCTGGTCGGGGCTCCACACCAGTGTGGGGGGGTTGACCCACCCCGGTTCCTGCCTCTTGTTGGGGGCGCTGACAGTGTGTAGCAGGACCGCCAGCGGCCAGGGGTCCGCCGACATATAGTAGGCCTGAGTGGGACCCTGTCGCCAGTCGATGTGGGGCAGGGGCGATAAAAACCTCTTGCCTGGCGGTGCTGTGCCAGACCGTCCATCGGCCTCCGGCCAGGACGTGCGACCGGTACCCTCCGGCGTGGCCGTGTATGATGGCCTGGTAGCCTGCCGTCTGCAGTACCAGTGCCTCCCCCTGCTTAGGCCCGGGCGGGGGTGTGCCATCGCCCGCACCCAAGACGCGGGTGCGCCCGCGGAGTGTGGCATGCCACGGGTCTGGTGCATCGCGCTGAGGCCCTTCTATGCATCCCGCAATCTGCGCCGGGCCGTGGTGGTGGACGAAGCTCTCTCCGCCGTCTGCTAGCAACGCCGCCGCGACGACGTATAGTTGCTCTGCCGTGAGGGGTGCTGTCGGCGCGTGCGTCGCGGCCGGCCGTCGAGGCCGCGTGTCGCGGCAGGGGACGTGGGGCAGCAGTTGCGCCGGCCACGCCGCCACGGGACCCATGGTGACGGCCGCGACCGCGGACGCCAGCGCCGTGCGGTCCGTGGGTCTGTACTGCCGGAGCCCCGTGGTATCTCGGGCGAGGTGCCTGCAGGCTGCCATCCAGGCCACCGCTCCGCAGTTCGTGCAGTCCGGTTCGGCACCACCCGCGCCGTCGCTTCCCCTCTGCTGTACCGTGGTGGCGGTGTCGAGCGGGGGGCCCCGCTGTAGCGCCTCCGGGCCCTGTCCCGGCGGGAGGGCGGGCGGGACTGGCTGCGGGTAGTTTTGCGCGCCTCGGCGCTCCGGATGTGTGTGGTACGGGTTTTGCCGGCGGTGTTCCGGGGCTGCCCGTTGTTGGAAGAGGAGTTGGTGCAGGTACCAGTGGCCCTCCGCGGTGGACGGGTTGCGGAGCGTTAGCCACTGTTCCACCACGCCTCTGGGGGCGCGGCCTCGACGCGGCGCTGCAACCCCAGGCGGCCTAGGCGGTTGGACGTGCCCGCGGGTCGGATGTGGGCTTGCGGGTAGAGCACCCGCAGCGGCTCTAGCGCCAGGTCCAGCACTTCGTCGTTGAGCTGCTTCGTGAGGGCCGACGCCCTGTGTAGGGCGTGGAGGACCCCGGGTATGGGGGCCTTAAGCTGTTCGAGCAGCGGTCCCGGCGGGTACCGCGCACCCGGGTTCGTTAGCCACTCCCTGGTGTGGCTCGGTACGGCCTTCCACACGTCCCTTGTAAAGGCGTGCTGGGGGGCCAAAGGTGGGACCATCCGTAGGAGGTGGTGGCACGCCGGCGGCGATCGCATCGGCTGTGGGGCGGCCGCCGTGATCCACCTGCACGCCGTGCCGGGCACGATCGCTCCCCATTCCACGGTCCCCATGCCCTCGGCGTGGATCAGCGCCTGGCCCTGGACCATGGGGAAATAGGGGCTCGAGCGCCCGTTTCCTTCCTTCCACCGTACCCAGGCGGCCCCCGCCTGCAGGCTGCGGAGCAGGGCCACGCCGGGGAGGAGCGGCTGCGGGAAAGCCCCCTTGACGGCCTGGGTGGTGTGGGCCAAGGTGCCCATGGGCAAGTACCACAACGGGAGGGTCCAGGGGCCCGGCAGCGGTTGCGCCTCCCCTGCGTCCCATCGCCACTCGGAGTCTGGCGGGATGGCCGGGACCGTGCCCGTCTGCAGGAAGTGGCATGCCTGCTTGTTGGGGTGCCGTTGGAGGGTTGCCACGAGGCTGAGCCCCTCTGCCGCTGGTGCCACCGGGAGGCCGCCCCGAGGCCTGCGCCAGGGGTAATCCTGTTCGGCCGGCCAGGTGTGGAGGTCCCGGGCGATGTCCTCCGCGGTCCCTGTGGGGGCGTCCTCTGGTGCCAGGTGCCACATGACGTCGAGCACCGCCCACGTTGAAAAGGGCCACGCCCGCGGGGGGTGTACACCTGGATGGTCCACTGTGGGCACGCCCGCCGCACGCGGGACGCGTGGAGCACCCCTCGGACCATGTCTGCTGCCAGGACCAGCACCATTCCCGAGGGATCCACAATGATCCCCTCTGCGGGTCCGCCGTGGCGGCCCCGGGTGTGCAAGGCCACTGCCGCCTGTCCCGCGTGGGTGACTCGGTCGACGGCCTCCTGGATGTTCACGCTGCCGCGCGCGGTCTCATCCAGGATCCAGCCCTGCGCCACCCCGTAGCGTAGGGCGGCGCGTGCGGCCGCGGGTTTCACCTCGGGCAACGCTCCATCATCGGGGCCGGGCTGGGGGTGCTGTTCGGGGCACCAGCCTTCGCCGGTGCAGTGGCCCCGTTTCCACGCGGGGCAGATCGCGGGTACGCTGCCCGCCGGCGGCGCAGGTTCCGCGGGCGCGCCTCCCGTGGGGGGCTCCGGCAATGCCTCCAGGTCTGAGTCCGTGCCCGCGTCCCCTTGTGGGGGGTCTCCTTCGCCGTCTCTGACTCCCAGCGCCCTGATGACCTCGTGTGCTTCGTCCAGCGTCGGAGATCGGGGGCGTGTCTTGCGTGGTGCCGCGGGTTCCGCCATTGCTGTGTCGCTGTGTCTAAGAGCAGGGGGTGGGGTGCGAATGTCCCGTGGCTGGTGCGTTGGTGCGCTGGTGCGTTGCTCGGTGTGGGGGTGGTGGATGGGCATCCCCGGGGGGGCGCTTTCCAGCGTTGCGAGGGGAGTCTGGTGTTAGGCGCTGTCCCTCTCCCGGTCGCCCGTCCTCCGGAGCGGGCAGCCAGGGTTCCGCGACCCGTGTGTCCCGGGTGCGGTTGATGCGAGCGTGTGGGCCCAGCTCCGGCCCCACAGCGTGCGCCCTTGCGGGCCGGCGTTGCTCGCTGTGGGGGTGGCGGAAGGGCGTCCCCGGGGGCGGTGCCTTCCACCGTTGTAAGGGGCGCCTGGTGTCAGGCGCTGTCCCTCCCCCGACCGCCCGTCCTCTGGAGCGGACAGCCAGGGTTCCGCGTCCCGCGTGTCCCGGGTGCGGTCGATGCGGGCGTGTGGATCCAGCACCGGCCCCACAGCGTGCGCCCTTGCGGGCCGGCGTTGCTCGCTGTGGGGGTGGCGGAAGGGCGTCCCCGGGGGGGGTGCCTTCCATCGTTGTGAGGGGCGCCTGGTGTCAGGCGCTGTCCCTCCCCCGGCCGCCCGTCCTCTGGAGCGGGCAGCCAGGGTTCCGCGACCCGTGTGTCCCGGGTGCGGTCGATGCGGGCGTGTGGACCCAGCACGGGCCCCACAGCGTGCGCCCTTGCGGGCCGGCGTTGCTCGCTGTGGGGGTGGCGGAAGGGCGTCCCCGGGGGGGGTGTCTTCCACCGTTGTGAGGGGCGCCCGGCGTCAGGCGCTGTCCCTCCCCCGGCCGTCCGTCCTCTGGAGCGGGCAGTCAGGGTTCCGCGACCCGCGTGTCCCGGGTGCGGTCGGTGCGGGCGTGGGGACCCAGCACTGGCCCCGCAGCGCGCGCCCTTGCAAGCCGGCGTTGCTCTCCTTGGGGGTGGCGGAGGGGCGTCCCCGGGGGGGGTGCCTTCCATCATTGTGAGGGGCGCCTGGTGTCAGGCGCTGCCCTCCCCCAGCCGCCCGTCCTCTGGAGCGGGCAGCCAGGGTTCCGCGTCCCGTGTGTCCCGGGTGCGGTCGGTGCGGGCGTGGGGGCCCAGCACCGGCCCCACGGCGTGCGCCCTTGCGGGCTGGCCTTGCTCGCCGTGGGGGTGGCGGAAGGGCGTCCCCGGGGGGTGCCTTCCACCGTTGTGAGGGGCGCCTGGTGTCAGGCGCTGTCCCTCCCCCGGCCGCCCGTCCTCTGGAGCGGGCAGCCAGGGTTCCGCGTCCCGTGTGTCCCGGGTGCGGTCGGTGCAGGCGTGGCGACCCAGCACCGGTCTCACAGCGTGCGCCCTTGTGGGCCAGCGTTGCTCGCTGTGGGAGTGGCAGAAGGGCGTCCCCGGGGGGGGTGCTTTCCACCGTTGTGAGGGGCGCCTGGTGTCAGGCGCTGTCCCTCCCCCGGCCGCCCGTCCTCCGGAGCGGGCAGCCAGGGTTCCGCGTCCCGTGTGTCCCGGGTGCGGTCGGTGCAGGCGTGGGGACCCAGCACTGGTCTCACAGCGTGCGCCCTTGTGGGCCAGCGTTGCTCGCTGTGGGAGTGGCAGAAGGGCGTCCCCGGGGGGGGTGCTTTCCACCGTTGTGAGGGACGCCTGGTGTCAGGCGCTGTCCCTCCCCAGGCCGCCCGTCCTCTGGAGCGGGCAGCCAGGGTTCCGCGTCCCGTGTGTCCCGGGTGCGGTCGGTGCGGGTGTGGGGATCCAGCACCGGCCCCGCAGCGTGCGCCCTTGCGGGCCGGCGTTGCTCGCTGCGGGGCCCGCGGAGGGGCGTCCCCGGGGGGGGGTGCTTTCCACCGTTGTGAGGGGCGCATGGTGTCAGGCGCTGTCCCTCCCCTGGCCGCCCGTCCTCTGGAGCGGGCAGCCAGGGTTCCGCGTCCCGCGTGTCCCGGGTGCGGTCGGTGCGGGCGTGGGGACTCAGCACCGGCCCCACAGCGTGCGCCCTTGCGGGCCGGCGTTGCTCGCTGTGGGGGTGGCGGAAAGGCGTCCCCGGGGGGGGTGCCTTCCACCGTTGTGAGGGGCGCCTGGTGTCAGGCGCTGTCCCTCCCTCGACCGCCCGTCCTCTGGAGCGGGCAGCCAGGGTTCCGCGACCCGTGTGTCCCGGGTGCGGTCGGTGCGGGCGTGGGGACCCATCACCGGCCCCACAGCGTGCGCCCTTGCGGGCTGGCGTTGCTCGCTGTGAGGGTGGCGGAAGGGCGTCCCCGCGGGGGGTGCTTTCCACCGTTGTGAGGGGCGCCTGGTGTCAGGCGCTGTCCCTCCCCCGGCCGCCCGTGCTCTGGAGCGGGCAGCCAGGGTTCTGCCACCCGTGTGTCCCGGGTGCGGTCGATACGGGCGTGTGAACCCAGCACCGGCCCCACAGCGCGCGCCCTTGCGGGCCGGCGTTGCTCGCTGTGGGGGTGGCGGAAGGGCGTCCCCGGGCGAGGTGCCTTCCACCGTTGTGAGGGGCGCCTGGTGTCAGGCGCTGTCCCTCCCCCGGCCGCCCGTCCTCTGGAGCGGGCAGCCAGGGTTCCGCGTCCCGTGTGTCCCGGGTGCGGTCGGTGCGGGTGTGGGGATCCAGCACCGGCCCCGCAGCGTGCGCCCTTGCGGGCCGGCGTTGCTCGCTGTGGGGGTGGCGGAAGGGCGTCCCCGAGGGGGGTGCCTTCCGCTGTTGTGAGGGGCGCGTGGTGTCAGGCGCTGTCCCTCCCCCGGCCGCCCGTCCTCTGGAGCGGGCAGTCAGGGTTCCGCGACCCGTGTGTCCCGGCTGCGGT
Source organism: Eutreptiella sp. 'Long Island Sound 2002' (assembly GCA_964036045.1). NCBI lineage: Eukaryota > Euglenozoa > Euglenophyceae > Eutreptiales > Eutreptiaceae > Eutreptiella > Eutreptiella sp. 'Long Island Sound 2002'. The sequence continues at coordinate 72,270,510 of OZ038378.1, forward strand.
CGATGCGGGCGTGTGGACCCAGCACTGGCCCCACAGCGTGCGCCCTTGCGGGCCGGCGTTGCTCGCTGTGGGGGTGGCGGAAGGGCGTCCCCGAGGGGGGTGCCTTCGGCTGTTGTGAGGGGCGCGTGGTGTCAGGCGCTGTTCCTCCCCCGGCCGCCCGTCCTCTGGAGCGGGCAGCCAGGGTTCCGCGACCCGCGTGTCCCGGGTGCGGTCGATGCGGGCGTGTGGGCCCAGCACCGGCCCCACAGCGTGCGCCCTTGCGGGCCGGCGTTGCTCGCTGTGGGGGTGGTGGAAGGGCGTCCCTGGGGGGGCTGCCTTCCACCGTTGTGAGGGGCGCCTGGTGTCAGGCGCTGTCCCTCCCCCGGCCGCCCGTCCTCTGGAGCGGGTAGCCAGGGTTCCGCGACCCGTGTGTCCCGGCTGCGGTCGATGCGGGCGTGTCAACCCAGCACCGGCCCCCCAGCGTGCGCCCTTGCGGGCCGGCGTTGCTCGCTGTGGGGGTGGCGGAAAGGCGTCCCCGGAGGGGGTGCCTTCCACCGTTGTGAGGGACGCCTGGTGTCAGGCGCTGTCCCTTCCCCACCCGCCCGTCCTCGGAGGCGGGCAGCCAGGGTTCCGCGACCCGTGTGTCCCGGGTGCGGTCCATGCGGGCGTGTGGACCCAGCACCGGCCCCACAGCGTGCGCCCTTGCAGGCCGGCTTTGCTCGCTGTGGGGGTGGCGGAAGGGCGTCCCCGGGGGGGTGCCTTCCACCGTTGTGAGGGGCGCCTGGTGTCAGGCGCTGTCCCTCCCCCGGCTGCCCGTCCTCTGGAGCGGGCAGCCAGGGTTCCGCGACCCGTGTGTCCCGGGTGCGGTCGATGCGGGCGTGTGGATCCAGCACCGGCCCCACAGCGTGCGCCCTTGCGGGCCGGCGTTGCTCGCTGTGGGGGTGGCGGAAGGGCGTCCCCGGGGGGGGGTGCCTTCCACCGTTGTGAGGGGCGCCTGGTGTCAGGCGCTGTCCCTCCCCCGGCCGCCCGTCCTTTGGAGCGGGCAGCCAGGGTTCCGCGACCCGCGTGTCCCGGGCGCGGTCGGTGCGGGCGTGGGGATCCAGCACCGGCCCCACAGCGTGCGCCCTTGCGGGCTGGCGTTGCTCGCTGTGGGGGTGGCGGAAGGGCGTCCCCGGGGGGGGTGCCTTCCACCATTGTGAGGGGCGCCTGGGGTCAGGCGCTGTCCCTCTCCCGACTGCCCGCCCACTGCTGGGCGGGTTGCCGGGGTTCGTTGGGTGTGTGCGGTGTGTGTGGTGTCTGTGCCGTGCGTGTCGTGGTGCGTGGTGCCGCTCTTCCCTTGGCCCTCCGGTGTTCCCCTCTCCGGTGTCTCGGTGCGGTGTTGTGCTCGCCGTGTGCCCACCGTGTCCCCTCCCCTGTGCGCGCCTCCTGCTACCCCTTGTTCCTTTCGCGGCTTCGTTGCTCTTTACCCTTTCCTCTACCCTTCTCGCTGACATGCACTTTTTCCCTGCCTCCGCTTTGTTGCGTGTCTCTGTCTTTTTCCTTGTCGGCCCGGGCTTCCTCCTTTGAACCTGCGTAGAGAGAGGAGAGGGCGTAAACGGGCGTGCGGCGGCAGCGGTTTTGTCGCGACACGGCACCTCGAGCTGGCTGGTACGTCATGCGACATGCGTGTGCGACCGGCGTGTGCGTAGATTTATTGTCCCCCTTGCTCCCGTCTTGACTCCACACCCCTTTGGCCGCTACCTTTGCTCGTTGCCCGTTCCGCGCGCGCGGCGTGACATGCAACATACCTGTTTCTTTCCCCACCACCTTAACGTGTTCTAGTCCTCCCGCCTTGCCGGGCGTTCGCTAATGTGAGACGATGGCACGACGCAATACTTGCCTAAGCGTCTAAGACAACCGTACTTTAACGCCCGGACGACGCAAACACGAGCATACGAATCTCCTTGGGACCTGTGAGGGGAAGAGAACGTGGGTGCATGCACGTGTGTTTGTCGGGACCCGGCACACGTCGGCGCTATGCTATTTGTGTGTATGCTCCCCGTGTCTCCCTCCCTGGCTATTTGTGTGTTCTAATCAGCGCAACAAAAAGGGTGGTTGTGCTGTAAGAGCAGTTGTCACGGTTGCCCCGCATTGCACCGCAGGGCAGGACCGTTAGCCCCCCGTGACAACCGCTCCCTGGCCGAAGGTCATTTCTTTTTTCCCCGTCTCGGTTAGTGGTGCGGGCCGGGCGGTTGGCGACGTGGCACGACATGGTAACATACTTGCGTTCTTGGTGGCGGTGTGTGGCTTGCCTACTATTTGTTTGCATGCGGCGGCATACCTTTTGTCCCCTTTCGCTCCCTTTCGCCTCCTACACAAGCGGGCGTGCGGGTGGGCGGTGGGCACGTCTCGGTTACGCCTCGTGGTCACCTTTTACTTTTGTTGGCGTGGTTGCTGTTCTCGTCTCGTGTTCGTTGCGTAGCGTAGCGTGGCATGCAACATTGTTGGACCCGACTAGCCACGTGTGGATGTTTAGTTTTTGTTTGTGTGTTTTTTTTTTGTTTTTTTTTTCGTGTTGTGCTTCACCTCGGTGGCGCGTGGCCTCCTTCGCGCGTTCTTCCCTCCTTTGTTGGTTTTTTGTTCCCCCTTGTTTGCCCCTTCATACCATTTTGCTCGTCCGTCGCGGTGATGACCTTGAGGCGTTCCGGGCACGCACGTACGGGCATACCTTTCTTTCCCTATGTGAGCGGGGGTGAGCATAGGCATTCATTCGGTGCCACCTCTTGTTGGTTTTCCTTGCCGGTGCGGTTTTCGTTGCGCTTTTCGTGGCGGCGCACTTTGGCGTTGCTTGACACGTAACTTCCTTGTATTGCGTTTGTTACGGCGTTATGCATACAATATGTGGCATATAACATACTTGCTTTTCGGCGGCCGGTGGCGTTGTTGTTGCTTGTGTGTATTATTCATGCATGACATGCACCCGGGCGCCCGGCATGGTTCCTACATGCCCCCTATCCAGAGGACACCCATTCTTCTGTGGGTGAATGGGTCCAAGAGCAACAAGCGAAGATGGACAAGGCCAAGGCTATGCTCCAGAGAGTGAGGGAGCGTCAGTGGAACAAGAAGAACAAGCACCGAGTACCGGCAACCTACCAAGAGGGGGACTGGGTGCTGGTGCACCACAGTCGATTACCTGCCTGGCCACGCTCTAACAGCGATGACCCACACTTCGGGCCGTACAAGATTCTATCAGTGGATGGACACCGTATCACCGTGCGGTGTTCTCCCCGTCTAGGGGGGACCCTGGTGTGCGCTGCCCAACACCTGAAGTGCTACTATGATCCTGAAGACCTCTGCGGGGAGGAGTGGGAGCTGAACGACGAGGAAATCGCCACCCTAGACCTATAAGGAACTGCCAGCCCTATGGAAGTTGAAGCAGAACTCCCCGACATGAACGCCGAGGAGATAGCTAAGGAGGGCTTCTACCTGGTGAAGTCTGTCCTACGCCACCGCTATCGCCAGGGTTGGCGCTTCCTCACCCTCTGGGAAGGGTTTGGAGTCGAAGAGGCCACCTGGGAGCCCTTCTCTGCGTTTGTTCTACCTGAGGGACGCCTAAACTCAGTTCTGGTTGACTACTTGTCCCAGAACAACCTTGGTGAGTTGCTGAGGCCCGCTGAGACGCTTGGCTCCAAGACTAAAGCTAGGGACTGAACCTTACCCCTAAGTGAGCTACGTATGTCTGTGTGTGTCTCACTTCTCTCCCGGGCGTGCCTCCCGGAGACCAGGCTTCGCTGATGTCGGACCGAAGGTCCTAGTCAGGTACTGGTACCACTCCTATGGCGCCCAGTTTCTGTGCTGGCGCCTATTCTTGGGGGAAGACGGCAAAAGCCCTACCTACTAGAGGGGAGGGGTGGCCAAGTGTGCTAAGGGCATTCAAAACACCCATTTTTGCTAAAGGCCAAAAGCTAACGCACTCCCCTGCCAACAAGGAAAAGCACGCGGGGCAGGAGACACCACTACACTACACACCCTACCTACAGGGGCACCATCCTGGTGGGCGAGCACTTCTGCATCTGGCTCAAGTGCCCATTCAGGACTACCACTCCTACACGCACACTCTACTGGGTGTGGTTGAAGATCAAGTCGTGGGTCCTAATGACCCTCCTGTGAAGAAGACAAGAGAACACAGCGCTGCTAAGCAACTGTGGCCTAACAGGGGACGCCACAACGCGTTCCCCTGCTAGGGCTTGGAGGGAAGAGGTGCTCTTGTTGCGTGCACAGCGTGGATGTCCATGGAGTGGAACTGCCCTCGCCACTCCTGGCGGAGGTGCAGTCAATTGTTTGTGTGATCAGCGCCCTTGTTTAGCAGGGCTAGAAAAAAAATGGTATGCTGCTGCACCAATCACCCTACCTGCCCACCTGTAAAGCAAAGGCCAATGAAGGGGTGTTTGCGGCTGAGGAACCAAGCCACACTCCACGTATTATACGCTTCTCAGTGTGACCTATAATACACTGTCCTCAAACACGCCCTGTCAAGCAAGCAAGCGTTAAGAGACTCCTCAGGTTCTCTTAAAGAACTTACCGAGGAGCCCCTGGGTAACCTAAACAAGGTTTACCGTGCGCATTTCGCGTGGCCTACCCTTTAATGCGTGTGTGAATGCACGAGCATGCACGAGTGTGTGAACAACCTGTGCCAATCGCTGCCTAATCTTACCCACAATCACGAACTCCACCAGGGGGTGGCCCCGCCACGGCTTACCTACCTTACCTACGGCTGGAGAGAGAGCAAGTGGGAACGTGAAACGAGACGCAAGCGAAAAACGTCGCTATGCACTTGTGTGTATGTCTAATCACCCTGATCTGACCTCTAATCATCTGCAATCTTTCTAATCTAGCCCTCTATCGTTTGTTAGCGCTGCTACAAGACTCGTTCACGGAGACACGAGACGAGCAATGTGCATGCTGCATACGGGGCGAGCACACCTGTGGTTTATACCTGATTCATTGAAGTCTTTTCGTTGATTTTGGAATTCTTGGATATTTGATTCTTTCTGTCAGTGTGGGTGGAATCTGTATGTTTATTTATTAATGTGTGTCTCGTCATTTTCCAGTCTACGTGAGACATACGTTTATAATCTCATTATTTCTGCATTTTCCGGCGCTTCGCTAGGAGCCGCTCCTGCGCGCCGCCTTTTTATGCGTAGGAATTTCTTGATTTAAAAAATCGAGAGATGACTAAAAAAACTTTTGAAAATGTGCTTCTGATGCACAATTGGATTCTGCTCAGGTGTGTTGTCTTAGAAAACTTCTAGGCCGTCATTTGACGGATTTAGGTGTTGTCGCTTCGCGTTTGCGTGGATTCGTCCATAATTCTCCCATTCCTGTCTGTACAGATACCCACACGCAGCCTCGCTGAGTAGGCCGTGTTCAGGCCGAAACGCAGCAGCCTGGAGAGACTGAGCAGAACCCAAGACCCCATCAAGGGGCAATTTGATTTTTTTAACGACTCCCTTCGCCCTAAGACAGGTCACAGGTCGCCAGCAGGTTTATGAGAACCCATGCGAGTGTGTATATTGTGTCGTGTGTTGGGTTTATGTTGCGCTGCGTCTTGGAGGGAGGGATGCACATGCACATGTCTTGGCATGCTCCCAAACTAACCCAACCAAGCCACAGGAACCCCGGCAGCGCCATGAGCGCTGAGCTTTCTGTAGGAAATGTCACGAACAAAGCAGCAAAAAGGCGCCAGCCATGGTGAGCGCCCATTTTTCTGTGTGAGGGAAACTATAGGTATTTTAAAGTAGATGTGGAAACCGAGGAAAGGCCAAGAAAAAATCCCTTTTTCCTGAAAAATGCGACAGTGGTGGCCACCACAGCACAAGGGGGGAGTAAGAAAAAGTGCTTTTCCAATGCTTTGAGGCATACTCTAGTTGTATTAGAGATGCTGTAACGGCAGCAGTACCAGCACTCAATTTATACATCAATGTGATCAGAATTTCAATGATTCTCAGATGTACATTAGTGCAGTAAATTTTCCGCTTGTTTTCATGTTTTCCGTTCGCCGCCAGATGTCGCCTGTGTGCGCGCGTCGAGTCGCATTTGTCTTTCGTGATTTCCCCATCGGATTTATTCAAATTATTTCGAATGATTTCACATTGAGTCATTATGTGCGATGGATGCACAATGAGATTCTATGTCTGCTCCATTTTTGTAGACCGGGTTTTTCTGACGATTCATATTCCACCATGGAGTTCAATGGACTTACAAGTGCTTCGCATATGTCGCTCCCAGAGGCTGGATATGGGTCTGAAGAGGATCAGTTGGGTTCGGAGATATCAGGGGCAGTGTCGGGCGTTACAACCCCTGGGGCATCAAGGCTACAGGCTTCGCAATTACAAGAAGGATCCGCCACTATGCAGCGGTTACATGGTAGCAGAGGAAATCATGACTCTGCTTCTGGAATCTCCACGGACACCTTGAGATCATCGGACTTTAGCGGGGCTATCACTCGTTCTGGGTCACTGCGTGTTCCCCCTGAGGTTACATTCGTGGCTTCTCCCCAGAGTGTCCTTACTGTGGCCATAGACATTGGCCTGGAGTTCATACTTGTGCTGATTGTTGTATGAACGCCCCACCCAACCTTAAACCCAGTCGAGAATCTCCCTCCTCAAGTGAATCTGGTTCCAACTCTCACTCTTTGCCTGATCTTGAAGACAGCCGCAGCGAAGGAGAGCCATCTGATACTGGAATTCGTGGTGAATACTGGGAAAACCACTTCCAGGAAATCTGGAACCAGGAGTTCTTGCACCGCCAAAATTGGCTACTGGCGGAGGCAGGCTATGGAGGCCGTCTGAGGGACTGGTTCAGGGCGTCGTGCCAGTTCATCAGGGACAGTGGCCGCCTGCGATTCGACGCCACTTTGCAGGAACAAGAGGATTGGGAGGAGCTGATGCACCAGTTCGACCACCAGGCTGCTGTGATGGTTCAAATGGCCATCATTGCAGAGGAGAGACGCCAGAATGTGCATCCGCACGCTGGTCCGTCGGGCGCCTGGGGTCCGAACGACGAAGAGGTCGACGAAATGAGGTGTGATTGGACACATTCTCACCTCTCCAGGGAGCAATTGTCCAAGCTTTCCAACTCCAATTCTAGTGTTGATACTTGGGTTGATGAGGTAAGAAGCAAAGGAAAAGGTACTCGATGCCCGTCCTGTGGTGAGTGTGCCAAGGACTGCTCCTGTCGACGCGAGATTTCGTCGCTGGAAGACAGCGTGAAGGAGTTGAAGAAGGCTGCCAAGGAGAAAAAGCGGGATGACGACAGCAAGTGGAAGGAGATGGAGCAGAAGCTGGAGAAGTTGACCAATCTGGTACAAAATCTGAGCACTACTGGGCTCACTGGACCAGCGCCTACAATGTGTAATAGGCTGGCCTGGGCAACTAGGACAGGGCTGCAGGCCCTGGTGCGATTGCGCCTTTGGCGCGTCGCCATGGTAAACGCCAGAGTGGCAGAGATCGAGATTTGTAGTGAGTCTGTGGATTTCGATGATTGTCTGGTTGGGTTTTTTATTATTAAATATAGATTGCAGTGTTTGATTGTTGCTGCGGTTATATCCCATTCTTGAGTGCATCATTTGCGATGTTGTGTTTGTTTCCAGTTCCCCTCTCCATGTAAATATGGGTATAACAAGGCTGCCGTCGAAGTACAATGCTGCATGCGACGCCAGCTGGCATGCAGAGCCCAGCGTCAAGGACATGATGGCCCGTGCAGTGCACCGGCAGTGAACAGGACCCAGAATCAAGTACGTGTTGAGCGTTGTGCAAGTGTGCAAGGGTGAACAAGGAGGGAGACATCACAGTGGGGTCAACGCAGGTGGCAGAACCAAGGAGCGGTAAAAGAGTTTGAAGATTTGGGCAAGCCAAGGCCTTAGGCAAAATGACGCTTTGTGGATTTTGTGGGTTTTGGAAAAGTTGAAAGAGACCGAGTACAGCACAAACAAAAGTGTTATACAAAATCTTCAATCAAGAAGAAGGCCGCGAGGAGTGCGCCAGCAACGGCGCTGAAGACTTGCACCCGCAGGCGCTATAACGCCGCGCCAGAGGGCGCTGAAGGCCAGCCTGCAGAGGGGGCGTTCAAGAACGGCGCCAGCGAGCGTCCTGAGGTCTTATGGTGCTGGCGGTGAGGCCAGCGAACGTCTGGATGACCTATGGGGCTGGCACTGAAGCCAGCGAGCATTGGGGAAAGCGTGCGCCAGTGAGGGCGCTCTGGGACAGCGTGGACGCGTCAAGGAGTGCACCGGTGAGGGTGCAGTACATGCGCCAGCGAAGGCGCTGAAGACTTGTGCCCGCAGGCGCTATGGAGTCGTGCCACTGAGGGCACTGAAGACCAGCCTGCACCAGGGGGCGCCAAGAACAGTGCCAGCGCGAATGGAGGGCGCTCCATTTAGAATGATGGGAATGTAAATTTTGAGTTTGTAATTGAGGCGCCGACAGCGCCAGAAAGTATGCTGTTTGGCATGTATGCATGGAATATATATGCACCTTTGCCCTGGTTTGTCGCTGTGGAGCCTTTTTTGTTCAGTACCACAGGCGTCAGCACAACAGGGCAAGGGTGCTTACAGTGGCTGGGTGTGAAGTAGATGGGCGGGTGGTAAGCTGCAGTGTGTGTGTGTGATTGCCTAGTTGAGGCCCCACCCACTGGCGGGCGAGTGCATGGCTGGTGGGGTGCTGTGTGTGGTTGTGGGTACGCGTAAGGGTCAGCCTCTACGACGGGGGTGGTGGGGGAAGTGGTCCAGGTAGGACGTATGCAAGGGGCGTGGTCGAGCAAGAGTAGCTCCCTTCCAGCCGCAATAAGTATCCCCCAGAAGCCGGACGCCTTTGGTGCCCAGGCCAGCAAAGACTCCATTATCTAGACTGCAGCTCTGCAAGCAAGCATGCAGCCGCAGCCCGCCCCCACGCCCCTAGTTATGCCTTTTGTAGGTTTTGTTGCCCAGGCCAACCATTGAGTTGTTACTTGTTTTTCAGACTCTCCACGCTCCGTGTCGTGTCTTAGGAGGGGAGTGTAATAGGCTGGCCTGGGCAACTAGGACAGGGCTGCAGGCCCTGGTGCGATTGCGCCTTTGGCGCGTCGCCATGGTAAACGCCAGAGTGGCAGAGATCGAGATTTGTAGTGAGTCTGTGGATTTCGATGATTGTCTGGTTGGGTTTTTTATTATTAAATATAGATTGCAGTGTTTGATTGTTGCTGCGGTTATATCCCATTCTTGAGTGCATCATTTGCGATGTTGTGTTTGTTTCCAGTTCCCCTCTCCATGTAAATATGGGTATAACAAGGCTGCCGTCGAAGTACAATGCTGCATGCGACGCCAGCTGGCATGCAGAGCCCAGCGTCAAGGACATGATGGCCCGTGCAGTGCACCGGCAGTGAACAGGACCCAGAATCAAGTACGTGTTGAGCGTTGTGCAAGTGTGCAAGGGTGAACAAGGAGGGAGACATCACAGTGGGGTCAACGCAGCAAGCAGAACCAAGGAGCGGTAAAAGAGTTTGAAGATTTGGGCAAGCCAAGGCCTTAGGCAAAATGACGCTTTGTGGATTTTGTGGGTTTTGGAAAAGTTGAAAGAGACCGAGTACAGCACAAACAAAAGTGTTATACACAATGGCAAGTCACCCAGCACCTACCTCCTCCGCTGCACCTGCATCCACGCCTTACGGCGTTCCACATTCTCCGGCACCCCCAGCTTTTACTGGCCCACTCCCAGCTTTTACTTGAAATTCTGGTATTCCCCCTACTCCTATTGGGTTTCATTTCGGTACAGAAGGAGGAGAATCTTCGTCAGGAAGGTCTTTACTGTCTGTAAGTGCTGTTGGAGATATTGATGGAAAAGCAAAGACCACCGTGAAGGAGCGATCAATGGCCTTGAAGAAGAAGGACAAAGGAAAGGAAAGAAAACGAAGCCAAAATCAAAGAAAAACAGAAGAAATTGAAGGAGATGAGGCTTCATCAAGCACAGTCAACGCCGTTTGTGCAGCCTACTGTGGACCAGGCGTTGGTGGCGGCCGCAGTTGCTCAAGCACAGGCAATGGGAGGCGCCGCTGTCAACCCAGTTTTTGTCAATCCGGTTGGCACATCCACAGGTTTCAACGTGAACCACCTGCTCAATCCGTTGCACATGAGGCTCAGAGGTTCAGTGATGAAGCAGCCCAAGTTCTCAGGACACCCAAACTACAGGGCGTCCTTCGAAAGACAATTCATGGTTTGGCTGCAGACGGAGAAACTGGACAAGGAACTCTGGATTCTCGGGTTGATGGACTGTTTGACTGGCAAACTCAGGGAAAGTACATATAATCTCTATGTGGAAAGGCAGAATCAAGGAGATCCCCTGACTTATGAAGAGCTGTGGCGAAGTCTCAAAAAGAAAGGCTCTCGACTCCCTGAGGATCATTACAGCAACCGTCTTGAGAACTTCAGAGCGATCAAGAAATTGTTTCTTGAAGAGATCCAAATAGCAAGGCAGGATTGGGAGTTTTTGGTGCAGGAGGCGGAGAACTCGGGAGAAGGCCTTTCTGAAGGCGAGATGAAGAAGATCCTCTTGAGCAAGCTCACGCCGGAGACGAAGCAGAAGATCAGGGACTCCCAGGCGAACCAAAAAGTCCTGGACAACTGGGTTGAAGTCCGAGGATTGCCGGAGACTATGGGAAAAATGGCAGTTCGTGGGTTGCTACACTCTATCAGTGCTACGGGATTGAAAGACATCACCATTCATGAGGGCAGATGGAGAGTTGGTTTCCATGATTCTGAACAGTCGGAGTTTTTCTGTAGCATGGTGGATGGAAAAGTGAAGTATAAGGGGACAGTTTTGAAGGTGCGGCCGTGGATCTTCTCGTATGGAGTCGAGCAGATCTGGGACCAACTTGAAAAGTATGCAAACTTAGAACGCCAGAAGTCACAGGATGCACAAGGCTTTGGAGGCAAGGTCAGTGCCGTTGGTGAGAAGGGATGCTCCGTGTGCATTGCCCTTGGAAAGGAAGGTCGAGCGGCGACTCACACGACCGCAGATCACAGGTAGACGCCCTCAGATCTCAAGACAATTCAGTCCAAAATGGATGGAAAGGGAAATTCTCCCAAAAATCCCCAGCAGGACGGAGCACGAGATGCTTACCAGCATGGAAGGGGAAAGGGTAAAGGGCAGTCCAAAGAAAAGAACAGGGATTGGACACCAAAAAATTACTCGCAGCAAGGTGCAGATCCAAGCGGCTCAAGATGGACCGATGCTGGCCGAAAATCTGGTGGAAAATCTGGCGAAAAGAGTGGAAAGGGACAAGGAAAGTCCGGGAATCAAGAGGATTCCAAGGTGAATGGCAACCCCCTGTATGCGGAGACGCCAGCAAACAAGACCTTCGGCAACAACAAGGAAACTGGAGGTCGAGGCAAGGGCAGATCCAACGAATCCAACCCCAATTCCAACACCTCCAACAACAAAGGCCAAGGAGGTAACAAAGGTGGTGGTGGAAAGTCATTTGGTGGTCGTGGACGTGGAAAAAGAGTCCATGCCGTTGAAGCAGGAGAAGAATGGGTTGACGAAGGACAAGTACAGAACGTGCAGCCGAACGTCGAAGAAGAATGGCAATAGGGACGCCAACTTGACCCAATTCCCAACACTGCGGTGGAGTGGCAGGAAACAAAGCCCATCAGGGTAGTTGGGGCGGTGGATGGACGCTGCTGGGATTGGCTGGCGCGTTCCTCCGGCCTCCTTTACCCTGCCTGGGTCCTCAGCCCTGTCTGGCGGGGCAAGCAGCGCCAGTTTGTCGGCTGGATCCAGGTCAGGACGACAGATGGTAAGGTTAAACTTGCCAAATGGCTGATTGACAATGGTTCAGAGGTCAATCTGGTTAGGAGAGGCTTTCTGCATGAGGACGAGGCGAAGATGTCCTCGACACCTGTCCAGCTGGAGGGAGTGAGCGGACATCGCCTTGAAGGTGGCGACAGAGAGGCAGAGTTGGCGGTCAGATTGGTGAAACAATCTGTCTGGAGCGTGGAGGAGACAGTGACGGAGGAGTGGTTTTCTGGAAAATTCTATGAAGCCACCATAAAGTATGATTTATTCTTGGGTCAACCATGGCTTCACGCTCACCGTGTGTCGCCCATGGGACACAGGACATGCTTCCTCCAGGATCCGTCGACCAGCGACCCGTCCGACCTGTATTATCTGCACCCATACACCAAGAGTATACACCGATTCAACGAGCGAAATAAGCTGCATATTCAGCAACATGGGCAGGAATGGACAGGGAATCAAGAATAATTCGACGAGGGAAAGGTGGAATCATTGAGCTGCAAGAAGTGGAAGTCAGCCTGCTATCGTGTAGTTGACAAATGGCGGGACATTCTGGTGGATTACTTCGACAAGAACCACAATTTTTGTCCGCAAGTTGATGCCTTTGCAAACAACAGAAATAAAAGATTTCCAAAGTTGTACGACGATGCCTGGAGTGAGGACAGGTCTGAACCTTTGTGGATCAATCTGCCCTTCGACGCTTTTCCTCGTGTGGTGCAGAAGCTGAAGCAATCCGGCGCAAAGGCGATTTTAATTGTCCCCAACTGGCCAAAACAATCTTGGTTCAAGGACATTATGGACATTTCAATCGACATTGTCGAGCTACCTCACAAGGGAGTGAAGCTGTATTGCGAAGACAATGGCAAGCCTTTGCCACAGCGTTCGTGGAGCACGTTGGCGTGCTTAGTTGACGGGAATCTGGGAGATTATTGGCAAGATGACAGTGAAATGGGAACAGAAGTGGTCATCTAAAATTCCTCAAGAATCGACGAAATTGAGGTGGATCGAGACAATTGAGAGCGGAATCCCGATGTATCGTCGCAGAAGGAGGGAAGGACAATCGGCGTCCCTCAAGAGAACGCCTCCATCCATTCCAATTCGTCCCCATCAGACAAGAATCAAGCCAAAAATGTCAAGATTTCAAGCACGAATGACGACAAATTTCCGAAATTTTCACCTGAATTGACAGGAATGCAGCTGAACTCGTCCGACCATCCCTTGAAGACATTTGTGGACCCCCTTAATTGGTGGGATCCCACAGAGTTCAGGTGAGCTTCATCCGCCAACAATGCGACGAAGAAGTTTGGAATGAAGTGGCCAAGAATATGGGACCATGACCAACAATTCGCAAATTGGTGGACATAATATCGGTGATTAAATGTGGGAATCAGGTCGACGGAGACAAGATATCTGCAAGAAGGGACGCAGTGTTCGAAGATTATAAAGAGGACGTGCTGAGTGGCAAGTTGTGGAAAAACCCCCCAAATCGATGTGAAAATGGGAAAGCCAAGATTGAGATAATCCAAGGCTCAAAAGTGCACAAACAACGTCCATTCTACCTTCACGGCACCAAAGCAGATGCCCTGCGAAAGATTATTGAGCGCAATCTCTATGAGTTCGGTTGGTTGGAGGGCTGCATGAGTTCTGAGTGGTGTTCAGCACCATTTACTGTGCCAAAAGCCCCACCTGCTGACCAATCCAACATAGATGCTTGGCGTCTAGTGGTGGATTACAGAGCTCTGAATGCCGCCACGGTACCTGACGCGCATCCCCTTCCTTTAATCGAGAAGGAGATCGCCGCAAGAGCCAAAGGTAAGCTCTTTACTGTGTTGGATTTGCGCCATGGCTTTCACCAAATGCCACTTCGAAAGGAGGATAGGCATTTGACGGCAATGTGCACGCCCTGTGGCACTGTCCAGTGGACTATACTGCCGATGGGTCTGAAAAATGCGCCGTCGATGTTCCAGAAGATGATGGAGACTATTTTATTTCAGAAGCACAAGTCTCTGGATTTACAAGAATTCTGCAGCATCTACATTGACCACCTTCTGATTGCCACGCCGTCGGGAAAAAACTTTGATGAGTGCCTGAAGTTGCACGAAGAACAAGTCCGCAAAGTTCTCGAAGTCCCCCGACAAGAGAAGCTCGTGTGTGGACCCAAGAAGGGCAAAATGTTCCTCCAGAGCGTGGAATTTTGTGGCTCTGTCTTGGAAGATGGGACAAGAAGACCGACCCCAGGGAAAATGGCTGCCCTGCAGCTATGGGAAAGGCCTAAAACCATCACGCAGCTTCGTGCCTTTTTAGGCTGCTGCAATTATTACCACGAGTTCCTACCCCTCTACGCCACGTTCTCTGGTGCATTGACAGAGTTACTCAAGGTTGGCAAAACAGAAGGAAAGAAGGGATCTCAAGTCAAGCTCAAGTGGACGCCAGAATGTGAAGAGGCCTTTACTGGTCTCAAGGAAGCACTGGCAAATGTGGTTACATTAAAGACTCCGTGGTTGGATGGAAGACCTTTTTATATTCGTACAGACGCCAGTCGTTACGCCATTGGTGCTACGATCAAACGAGTCGATGACGAAGGTCACCATCATCCTCTGGCTTTCTGGTCTCGCAAGCTTACAACAAGACAGCGAAATTGGAGTCCAAGGGAACAAGAAGCCTACGCAATCCTTTGTGCCTTACGGCGTTAGGAAGGTTGGATCTTGGGCCATCGCGTTGAGGTACTGACTGACCACAAGTCACTGGAGAGCTGGAGGACAGGACATGTGGATACCCCTGGTGGACCAGTTGGGAGGAGAGGCCGTTGGCATGAAACTCTCAGCAGATTTGACCTCCACGTGACTTACATTCCAGGGCGCTACAATACAGTGGCGGACGCCCTGAGTCGCTGGGCTTACCCAGCCTCAGAGGCTTACTCTGAAGTGAGTTTTCATGGGACAGCGACGGATAAAGCCGAAGTGATCGAGTTTGATAAGGAGGAACAAGCACTGATCAAGAAACATTGTCTTCAATGTTCGATTAAGAATCGGATGAAGGTTGAATTGGTCAGATGCAAGGAGATTACCAAGGCAGATCAGACTGAAAGGGTTAACTCTGACTCTGAGTCGTCGCTGCCGCTCCTGAATGTGTTTCCAGTGACAAGATCCAAGTCGAAATCCACGCTCCCTCCACAACAAAAGGACAAGGAAACTTCCTTCCTCTATGTGGATTGGACGAAGATGTACAAGGAGGACAGGTTCTTCGGGTCTGTATACCACAAGTTGAAAGGGGACAAGCCTTACGACTCTGAAGAGACGTCTGATTTCAAGATCCAAGGCGACAAGTTATTTTGGCAAGGACCGATTTGTGTTCCTGATTGTCTAATTGACCAATATGTCAAACATTGGCATCGGAATGAGACATCCCACGGACACACAGAGTGTACACACGGGAGTTCAAGAGTGCCTGTGAGCGAGTTGCCAAAGGATGCAAGCAATGTCAGGCGAACATCCCCAAGAATCAAAAGGCAGAAGGACTATTGAAGGGATTACCAATTCCTGAGAGGTTGTTCGACAAGGTGACGACGGATGTCTTCGAGTTGGGACAAATCCAAGAGGAATGTCTCTACACGAGGAAGCCAATTGATGGGGTTTTGTTAATTCAAGACCACAACAGTGGCTACATCCAGGTCCTCCCTTGCAACACGAAGCATCTCACCTCTGAAATGGCTGCCAAGTGGACTGCAAGTCAGTGGATGAGTAACTGGGATCTTCCCAGTGAAATTCTGACGGTCAGTGGGAAGGAGTTCATTGGGACTTGGTGGGAGAACATGTGTGCTCTACACCTATGATTTTGTGGGGCATTCTGCGGCCAAAACCGCCTTTACGCTACCGCACTGGATCTGAAACGGCCCAACGGATCTGAAACGGCCGCGGTGCCGAAAATTTGTCGTTCAAACATGAATTTTTGCAAAATCCATTGCTTGAATACATTTGATTCCTTGGCACAAAAGTGAGGATGTGTCAGAACATTACAATGCTGAGGTTGAGTCTAAAGATGCCTGCCTAAAGTCGTTTTAATATTGTTGTTCTGCTGTTTTTCTGCAGCTCAGCTGTAGTGCAGATCGATCCGGACATTTCCGGCTATTGACTGCTAAATTTTGACACAACATTTCTGACTAACGCTAAGTACTAATTGCCTTCGTTTTGCCTTGCTTGCAAACACAACGTTGAACTGGTGAGAACTGTTGAGAACTGAGGTCCCTGGGACTTGATTTGTGTTGCTGGTAAAGGTTTCGGAACAGTTGACAGTTGACGTGCTGTGCACTTGCTTGTGTTGTGCCTTCTTTGCCCGGTCTTGGCTCTGTGAGTTTACTATTTGCCTGATTTGTTGCAAAGCCTGTTCTGCAACCCTTGACTCTCCCTGAAAAGGGATCTCCTGTGGTGCAGAAGTACCCATTCCAACGGTCAGGCTTTGTAGCTCATCTTTGGCAAATAGTCTCAAACTTGCAGGCACGGGCCCTTTGCACCGCACAATGCTCAAAAGAACTAGGCTTCAGAAAGGTTGGCAGGTGTTTGAAATGACAATGAGAACTGAGGTGTGTGGTTAACTGAGAAGTCAGTTTGAACTGGTCCCACCCTACGATGATCAAAAGAACTTTGCTTCACAAAGGTTGGCACAGGTTTTTGAACTGACTTTGAGAACTGAGGTGTGCAGGTAACTCAGAAATCAGCTTGAACTGGTTGCAGCGTACGAGGCTCCAAAGAACTTCGCTTCACAAAGGTTGCCACAGGCTTTTGAAACGATGATGAGAACTGAGGTGTGTGGTTAACTGAGAACTCGTTTTGAACTGGTCGCACCGTATGAGGCGCTAAAGAACTTCGCGTCACAAAGGCTGGCCCAGGTTTTGGAAATGACGATAGAAATAAGGTGTGTGGTTAACTGAGAACTCGGTTTGAACTGGTCGCAGCGTACAAGGCGCTAAAGAACTTCGTGTCACAAAGGTTGGCCCAGGTTTTTGAAATAAAGTTGAGAATTGAGGTGAGTGGGTAACTGAGAACTCGGTTTGTGGTGCAGTGGTGGTTCCAGCTGTCTTGAATGGTTGAGAACTGCTGTAAGGAACTGGATGTGTACTGCCGGTGAACGGCATGCTGCTGCTGCTGCTGCTTGCTGCTGCCTGTTTTCTGTCACTCCTGGTTTTCCACTTCCGTGCACAGTATACTTCGAGTTGACTTTGGGCATGGGCCTGATTTCGAGGACCTTCCACCTACAGGCATTCTTCACCTGCTTCGCGTTGCCCTCCACTTCTGCACCGTGGTGCTCTGCAATGGGCTGCTGCACTCTGGCGCTGGGCAACAGGCTTCACTGAAGGTCCTTTTGGGCCTGCTTTTTGGATTTCACTCTCGGTTTCGTGACCTCCGAGGTCGTTTTGGGCATCCTGGTTGGGCTTCACTCTGATTTCAGTGACCTGGGGCTGCTGATTTTGGTGGATTTCAGTTGACTTCGTCATTCTTGAACTGCAAGTGGAGATCTGTGCTGCTGGTGGTGGATTTGCAGCAAGTGTGTTTTGTGTTGCCACACTCCAGTATGTAGCAGTTGATTCATTGTGCACACACCCAAAAATCTGCCCCCCCCCCCCCGCTCAGTTGAGGTATTGTGTACAACCCCAAGGATCCCCCCCCCCCCCGGGGCTCTGCACACTTTTGCCTCTTACCTATCATCAATTTCCTCCCTAGACTGACAATGTTAACCCCAAAGGACATGGAAGGGCAGTTTATCTGTAGCGATGTCATCCTCCGACAAGTCCGCCCTGATGCAGTGATTACTGCTGCCACTCTGGGCGCAAAACTGCGTGAGCCAGTGTGGGCCCTGTGGGGTTCTATGCGTCGACTTGGTACACCCAGTACCACCATACCTGTGACCCTGCTGGCGGCTCGTGGTGAAGTTGTTACTGGGCCTAGAACCAAGGCCAACCTAGGCCTGGTAGAGGTGAGATACAAGCAGGAGAAGGGCAAGACATTTTGGCACCCATGGAGAGACATCCTCCCCATGGAACAATTACCACCAGGCTGCAGGGAGTTTCACCCGGACGTGATTATAGAATCTGAACAAGCAGAGCAAACGGGTACCAGGGGGTCAGACACTTCTTATGCTGCAGAATGGGATGAGGAGGCAGCAAGCCGCAAGCGCACAGCGCAGGGTACCCCTGGTAGTGGTCACAAGGCCAAGAAGAAGGCCAAACCGGCAGCCAAGAAGGCCAAAAAAGCCCCTGGTCGTTGTGTTGAACGAGAGGAGATATTACGGATGGCTGCTCACATAGAGGAAACCCGGAATGTACCAATGGACGTACTCAAAACATATTCAAAGGCTTCCCTCCATGCTCTGTTGGAACAATTTGAGTTGTACTTTCCACAAAGTGCAAAGCACGACATGTTGGTGCTACGCCTGAAGCAGGCAGTGGAGGCTGGCAAGAAGCGTCCCCGTTTGGTGCCACCAGAGATGCCTGCAGGGGCATACGGGTACAGCAGATTGCAAGAGCAGGCAGTGGATGGCACCAACGTGGACATTGCACACCCTGAGGACAAGGCACAGGATGTGGCCAACATGGGGGTGCATGACCATGTAGGACAGCAAAAGCAAAGCCCAGTGCAGGACCAACATGGTACAGGACTGCCTGAGTCCCCTGTGCGGCTAGAGCATGATGACGAATCAGCCACACCACGCACTCCTGAGGTTGCAAGTGCTTTGGATGGTGCATTTAATTCTGCCGATACTTGGTTCCCATATCTGGATTTTGATGAGTTGCTGAATGCGTCTTCTCAGCCCAGTAGTGGACCTGCAGTACCAACGGAGGATTCCAAGGCCACAGAGCCTCCAGCACCCGAACCAGAGGAAGACATCCGGGGCTCGGGCGGTAGTGTGGCAGATTCAGGGGTTACAAGGTCCCCAGTGGTGGGAGGAGGAATGCTGGGTACCATGCGTCCATTCCCACAAGAGGGTTTAGGAGTATGTGTTCGTAAATTGCCATTGGCAAGGATTGTGCTGCAAAAGGCGCAACATGCTTTTGGGCATGTTGGGCGTGGTGACTGGGCGCATGATGAGGCAGCAGTCAATCTAAAATTGTTGCCCCTGCATGCAGTGCGGGATGGGGCCTCTTTGTCAAATGACTTTGCGGCCATCATGCAGAAGCTAGGGACGACTGGAAACTACCCATATGTCGGAGGCTATTTAGCCAAAATTAGTTCTGGTACAGGGTACACAAGTGCATGGGCTGAGCTACGTGTGGGATACACTATTTTTGTGCCCTTGAAACCTACATTGTGGAGCATGAAGGTTGCTGGAGCTGACATTGCAATCCAGAACGGTGAGATCCTGCAAGTGCCAGCCATGGATGAGCGTCAAACGCTCAAACAGCCACATGAACCAGGCTATTTAGTAGTACTGCAATACGACGACCCTGGGTTGATGCTACCTAGTGTCATTTATGCGGAGGTATTTGCTCCGTGCTTTACAAAAATTGTCTCTCCTCAGACACACAGGCAACCCTTTGAACACAAATTACGCCCTGCCCGTTTTTTATGACACCCGGACAATTGGTAGCACCTCCCCCCCCCCCTGTTTTCTCATATCACGCACCCTTCTCCTCACCTTACTTTACCTAATTCTTACCCTACCACAGTGCCTGCCACCCTGTCTTCATGCGATGTTCATTGTTCGCTTTGTGTCGTCTTCAGGCCAAAGGCAATCGGAGGCTCGATAGTGCTGCGGACATCCATGTGAGCAGCGACAGCGGAGATGGGGGCGATGACGGGAGCATGGTGGTGCCGAAGAAGGATGCAGCAGCAACAGCGACGGAGAGGAAGCGCGCCGCAGCAGAGAAGGAGGCAGCCGACAAAGCGAAAAAGGCGGCGGCAGATCGGGCACAGAAGGAAGCAGCAGCAGCAGCAAAGGAGCAGGCGAAGAAACGGGACGCAGCAGAGAAGCAGGCCGCTGACAGAGCAAAAAAGGCAGCAGCGGCCAAGGCTCAGAAGGAGGCTGCAGCAGCAAAAAAGGAGCAGAAGCGCGCGGCAGCGGAGAAGCGAGCAGAGGACAAGGCGAAAAAAGTGGCAGAGGACAAGGCGAAAAAAACGGCGGCGGCCCAGGCGCAGAAGGAAGCAGCTGCTGCTGTAGCAGCAGCAGCAGCAGCAGCAGCGCATGCAGAGCAGGGTGTCGAGGCAGAGGACAAAGCAGACACTACAATCCAACCACGGGATGACGTTTCCTCCAAGCTGGAGTCCATTCTGGAGTTGCTGCGAAATCAAGGGCAGGGTCAGGAGGCAGGTAATCAGGGCTCAGTTTCACAGCAGACACAGTTGCCAACACAGATGCCGCAGATGCCGACACAGTTGGTAACACAGGTATTGCAAAGTTTGATGCCACCACCAACACAGCACACAGTGCACCCATTGCAGAGTGTCCTGACAGCGTTGCCTCCACAAGGGTTGCCATTGCTGCCAGCACAAGCACAGAACCATAACACGCTGCAGCAACTTCTGCAAGGGCAGCAACTTCTGCAAGGGCAACAATTTCTGCAAGGGCAGCATCTCCAGGGGCAGCAGCATTTTCTGCAGGGACAGCAGCAGCATTTTCTGCAGGGGCAGCAAGGGCAGCTGTTGCAGCAACTTCTGCAGGGGCAGCAGCAGCAGCAGCTTCTGCAAGGCCAGCAGGGACAGTCACAATGTTTGATTGCTTAACTTGAGCTACTTCTCTGTTTCTGGATCAGTGATGATTTCTCAGCAAACCATTGCTGCACAACAACCCACTGCACATTGTGCCAAGTTTGCTGACACCAGAGGCATAGAGCGCACTGCATGTTTTTTTGTGGTCCTCCATCCATTAGCTGTTGCTGAAATACAGCGACTTTGCAGCTGCAAGACTCATTTTGCATATTACAATTCGTTGATGGTAGTCAGAGTTACAGTTCAGCCAGTGGCCTCTTCTGAATTTTTAAGTTAATTGATTACAGCTGTTTTTGAACCATCTGCTGAAGGTACAACACACAGCGATGACAATTTTTCTGTTGCTTCACCAGTTAATATTCATCAGCAACCCGCTGAACTGCAACAACCCACTGCATGCTTGGCAAGGATTGATGGCAGCACAGGCATTTCCTGCGTCCATTAGTTGTTGCTGCCATGCTGACATACAGCCAGCGATTTTGCATGTGCAAGACTCATTTTGCATATTACGATTACGCAACCCTGTGAAGTGCAACAACCCATTGCATGCTTGGTAAGGATTGATTTTGCAACATTTGAAGTAATAAAACGCATGCGAGGCAGAGACTGCAAGAAGATCAGTTTTGGTCAGAGTTTAGGGCGGCGTACAAGGTTGACGACAGTTCGTAGGTGCAGTGATCGATTGCTAGACATTGGGTGAAGCAAATGATTGGGCATTTGTATGATTTTTTTAGTGAAATGTTTGTTATGAAAAGTTGGGGTATTGACGAGCATATCACATTATACCTGCATGGTGCAAGACAAAAAGCACAAGGACAATGTGAATCGTGTGTAGATCAGGGTCAATCTATGTTGTCCACATACATGGCAATGGTTTCCATTTTGTATTGTGTTGGACAAGTAAGTAATTCATTTCTCCAGACAAATTGAGTTTTTGTTTTGCCCGAAATATTGGATGTGCATGACATCTTGGCACTCAAAATGAGCCATGCGTCAACTGTTATTATGAATGATAGGCAAAAACCACAAAACCTTCAAAACAAGCTCAATACACAACAAAGATGTGTCAATTTTGTCAACCATTTGGATAGAATCCGGGTTTTGGCCATTTTGTGCCCGGTAAAATCAAAGGTGTATTGGGAGTTCATCATCTTCGTGCCCGACTCTACGACCATCGAGCCCTCCCTGCTGAACGCGCTGGAAGAATTCTTATCAACATTCTGAGAAAATTCCTGGCAACTGAAAAAGACTACAACTGGTTGGAGATAATTTACTGTGTCTTGAGGAGATACCATTGGACCAAGAACTA
Organism: Eutreptiella sp. 'Long Island Sound 2002'; assembly: GCA_964036045.1. NCBI lineage: Eukaryota > Euglenozoa > Euglenophyceae > Eutreptiales > Eutreptiaceae > Eutreptiella > Eutreptiella sp. 'Long Island Sound 2002'. The sequence continues at coordinate 72,292,304 of OZ038378.1, forward strand.
CACTAGATTAAGTCCGAATGAGCTTGTTTTTCGTGGTGAGAAGATGGGTCCAGGACCAGTGATGTATCATCCAAGGCAGTGCTACGACGCCTCACAATGGTTTGAGAGGATCAAGGATTTAGAGTCCAAGTGGATCCAAGCCAAAATGGAGAGTCAAGCAGATTGGTTGAAATTCAAAAATCAGTCGAGAACACAAGGAAAACCCTTCGAAAAAGGCCAGCAAGTTTGGCTTCGTAAGTCAGACGAGACCCTGAAGGACGACAAGAAATTGTTACCTTTGTTGGAAGGCCCATTCCAAGTCAGTGGTCAACTAGGTGAGACTACATTCAACCTTGAGGTTGAACCGGGCAGACATCAAGAAGTACATCGGGACCGTTTGAAGGCCGAAGTACCCTGCCCCAAAGGAAGGTTCAAGCCTCTGTATTGGACTTCGAAGTACCTGAGCGACATGAAGATGGTCACCAGCAGTTTCGAGTTGGAGAAGATCCTTGATTACAAGAAAAATGCTCGAAACAAGTGGTACTTTCTGTGCAGATGGAAAGGATTCAGTCCAGAAGAAGACAAATGGGAGCCAGCGTCAAGCTTTATCCATGGGTATACGGACACTTTCATCAAGTTCCTGAAGAAGCACCCTGAGATTGACCGTGAGCTCTCGCTGATCAAACATTGTGTCACCAAGGAACACTTACAAGCACAAGAAGAAGTTCCAATCGTGGCAGAATCCATTCGAGACAAGATCTGATCAGAATTTAAACCGCCGAAACTTTCGAAAAGGTTTACGGTCTACATATACCCTTGGCATTGGGACAAAACAGTCCTGGCGCATCGTCTATGTGGTTCGATAAACAGATGATGGGTGATTCGGGAATCATCCTGGTCATCATGTCCATCATTCTCATCATGGTCATCATGTGAATCAAGTTCTTCATTGTAGATGATTCCCATCGGAAGCTCCGAAAGGCCTTTATCCTCAACCACGACGACACCCTCGTGTTATGCTGTCGACTGTGCCCCTTTACTCGCCTTAGGAAGGACTCGTTCGAGTTCGTGCTCATTTCAGAGATTCTGGCACATGACTAAGTCTGATGCAGTTCATGTGTTTGACGGATCTGCTGAGAATGTTGTTTCAATCAGCTCTTACATTGAGACTGTTGGTTTGTTTTCCAATCGACCGTTGTCAAAGGGCTTATTAGGAGCAAGTGAGGATGATGGTGTTCTTACTTGTGTCGACTCGCTGCTCATCTGTGGATTGTGTTGGAATCCCCCTCAGAATCAGCTCAAATTTTGGCAAATTCCTGGTACCAAGCATTGGATGCTTATACATTCTGGGACTATAATGAGTCAATTACCCCTTCTGGCCCATACTGGATTAAACACGAAGCCCTGGAGACAATACTGACAGTGTGGTGATCATTCACTGGGTTTTCTTGGCTATCATTACTTACATGATTGAATTTCCATCATGGAAATCATCATCATCATCATGAGGATTTGACCTGGATTGGCTATGAATGAGAACTGGATTTCCGTTCAGCACAACACACAGTATCTATCGACAATGAATTGGACCTATATTGGCTTACTGTAGACTTCGCCGTCTTCAATCTGTGTGCGATTCACTGATTTTGGTCTGAATTCAGTCACATTTTGTACCATAATCTGGCATCTGGTCTCATGACTGCAAATGACACCGACCAGTTTCACATATCTTGGACTCCATGAAGGGATACCCTATTTTTTGGACGCTCAACGACATGGCGACCCTCATTTTCTGTTTTCTGGCAGTGGGATGTCAGATCCTGATTTCATCATGGATCATGGATCTTGATCATGCATGTACATTCTTCACTCAGACTTTCAATTTTCGATTTTTCGAGCTTGATCGAAGCTATTTCTGTGTGCCCTAAGGTATCTATGCGTTTCATTCAAGTCGATGGCCATCGCGAAGCACAGATCTCAGCACAATTTTGCTCAATTCAGCTCATTTTCTTGCATTTTGTCACAGATTAGTCGGTTTTTGGTCACTTTTGCCGTTTCTTTCACTTCACTTGACCCAGCCTGACATACTGGCGTATGTTTTCAGAGGGGGAGTGTAACGGCAGCAGTGACAGCACTCAATTTATACATCAATGTGATCAGAATTTCAATGATTCTCAGATGTACATTAGTGCAGTAAATTTTCCGCTTGTTTTCATGTTTTTCGTTCGCCGCCAGATGTCGCCTGTGAGCGCGCGTTGAGTCGCATTTGTCTTTCGTGATTTCCCAATCGGATTTATTCAAATTATTTCGAATGATTTCACGTTGACTCATTATGTGCGATGGATGCACAATGAGATTCTATGTCTGCTCCATTTTTGTAGACCGGGTTTTTCTGACTATTCATATTCCAGCATGGAGTTCAATGGACTTACAAGTGCTTGGCATATGTCGCTCCCAGAGGCTGGATATGGGTCTGAAGAGGGTCAGTTGGGTTCGGAGATATCAGGGGCAGTGTCGGGCGTTACGACCCCTGGGGCATCAAGGCTACAGGCTTCGCACTTATAAGAAAGATCCGCCACTATGCAGCGGTTACAGATGCACTGACCACACAGGCATTTCTATCTTAGTATTGGCCCAACCAAAAGTGGTGATAACACATTTTGACCTATGGAACCAAACACTAAATCAGGATATGGGGTGGACCCCTTAATCCCCTATCAATGTGAGGCAATTCATCTTTTCCTGAGTCGACTGAGAACTGACATATCCAGGGCAGGGCCTATGAATTTATCTATGTTTTGTCATGAATTCTTAGCTGTCCTAGTGGTATGCACCCTAGGGGGCTGGGCACCTCTTTTTGAGAGGTCCTGGGTTCAATTCCCGGTCAGCCTAGCTAAGTAGGAAGATCCCATGTCACATGGCAGTGACCTCATCGCCACATGCCCTGCCACCTCAGCACATATAGGACCCAAAACAAAGAGTGCACATCTCCTGAGATGGCACTATGGAGATTGAGTGACCATGGGGCAGTTTTCCAACTCTTTTTCCAAAACATTTCAGCTATCTTTGTGAATATGCAATCAGATGTGCCTTGAGTTGCAGTTTCTGTGAATATCCTATCATCTTTCACTGTTTACACTGCAGCCCTTCATGCTTTGATCCTGATTCTCTTCTACTTGCTTATCTCTGGCTTGGGCTATCCTGGATTGGTTGTATTTCAGCAAACAAAACATTTTACTCATCAAAAACAAGCAGCAGGAAGCCCTACACCAGCAGCAAGCAGCAGGAGAGGCACAAACACAGTGTTGAAATCACTATAAAACCTTCTGGTAGCAGAGGCAGACTGTCTCTGCGTACCGGTAGCAACCCTGTGCCGTACAACCAGTGCGCCGAGATCAGTCATATATAAGCAGAAGGGCGAACGAAGATGGACACAAAGAAAGAGGACACCGACGTGAAGACAGCGCCTGAGGCACCAGCAAGGCCAGCACCTGGTGAACCTGGACCTGGACCTAGCGCTGTACCTTCGGAGCCCTTACATGGGCCAGTGGACGTGGCGGAGGATTCGTAGGAAGGACTCCAGCCGGCCTTCCGGGCCCTCTCAGTCGAGGAGGTGATCACTCATCCTGTGAAGAGGAAGAGAGTGAGAGAGAAAGATGCTGGAGAAGGCATAGCAGACAAAGGAGAAGACCAAGGGCAAGACCTGACGAATGATCCTACCTTCGAAGGCGCACCAAGCGCTTCTGGCCTCCACGCATCATCCTCTCCTATAACCACCACACTCCCAATTCCAGACCCAGCCGCTGCAACATCCACACCCATAACCAACCCGCCTATGGCAGAGGGCAGAGGCTTTACTGGTATGCCTACCTACCCTGCCTATGATTTGGGCCCACCTACCACTGCGTTTCCTGAGGCAACTACTGCCAGTGAGCCGGTGACCTCCAGTTCTGCGCCGCGATGGTATGCGGCTGAAACAAAGAGTGCACATCTCCTGAGATGGTACTATGGAGATTGAGTGACCATGGGGCAGTTTTCGAACTCTTTTTCCAAAACATTTCAGCTATCTTTGTGAATATGCAATCAGATGTGCCTTGAGTTGCAGTTTCTGTGAATATCCTTTCATCTTTCACTGTTTACACTGCAGCCCTTCATGCTTTGATCCTGATTCTCTTCTACTTGCTTATCTCTGGCTTGGGATATCCTGGATTGGTTGTATTTCAGCAAACAAAACATTTTACTCATCAAAAACAAGCAGCAGGAAACCCTACACCAGCAGCAAGCAGCAGGAGGGGCACAAACACAGTGTTGAAATCACTATAAAATTTTCTTGTCGGGACCCGTCACCAACCCCACAGCGTGCGCTCTTGCGAGCTGGCCTTGCGCGCTGTGGGCGCGGCATGAGGGTGCCCGGGGGGGGCGCCTCTTGCCTGGGTGTGGGGCGTCTGGGGTCGGGCGCTCTCCCACCCCCGACCATTCGACCTTTCGGGCCTGCGGCCGGGGCCCACTACCCACTGGCTGTGGGTGCAGGGGATGCGGGCGTGGGGACCCGTCACCAACCCCACAGCGCGCGCTCTTGCGAGCTGGCTTTGCGCGCTGTGGGGGCGGCACGAGGGTGCCGGGGGGGGCGCCTCTTGCCTTGGTGTGGGGCGCCCGGGGTCGGGCGCTCTCCCACCCCCGACCACTCGTCCTTTTGGGCGTGCGGCCAGGGCCCAGTACCCACTAGGTGTGTGTGCGGGGGGTGCGGGCGTGGGGACCTGTCACCAACCCCGCAGCGCGCGCTCTTGCGAGCTGGCTTTGCGCGCTGTGGGGGCGGCACGAGGGCGCCCGGGGGGGGCGCCTCTTGCCTGGGTGTGGGGCGTCCGGGGACGGGCGCTCTCTCACCCCCGACCTTTTGTCCTTTGAGGCGTGCGGCTGAGACCCGCTTCCCACTGGCCGTCCGTGCGGTGTGCGGGCGTGGGGGCCCGGCTGTCCGTGGCACCTTCTCCCGTGCCGCGGTTCATCGTGTGTTGTGCGCGCTTCCCGGGTTCGCGGCACCAAGTGGCCGTTGTTGCTTGGCACCTGTCCTCGTGCCGTGGTTGTGGCAGGCGGCGTGCCTCTCTGGGGTGCCTCCTGGCCCCGCGTTGGTGGGCCGCGCCTCGTCCAGTCCGGTCGCTGTCGGTGCTCCGGTCGGCTTTCCAGTCGCTGTGGTGCCTTCCCACATCCCGGGGGCTGCCGCCCCCGCCTCTACTGGGTGGCTGCGCGGGGCACGTGGAGGCCGGCCAAGAACCGGGCTCTTTGTGCCTGCCGCTGGCCCCTGCCGAGGCAAGGGCGCTGGGCGCGCTCCCCGTCGTACCCGTTTGGGGCCCTGCGATGCAGTTGTCCCTGGCGGGTCCATCCGGCTTCGGTCTTGGGCTGTCTGCGCTGCGGTGGTTTGCCGTGTGTGGACCCGGTCATTGACGTGTCCGGTTTCCCGTACCGTCTGTCTTTCGACGGGGGACTTGGCCGGTGCACGGGGGCTGTTTCGTGTGGACACTGACACCGCCCCTTTCGGGTCGGGGAACGCCACGCCCGGGTCCCGCGCGTGTGTGCGTGTGCGTGCCCTTATTGGCCGGGTCGGGCGGGCCGGCCTCCCGGGCGCGTTTTGGTGCGCCTCACCTTTTCCTGTGGCCGGTCTTGGTGCGCTCCTTGTTTGCTCGGCCCCCTCCGGGCTTGGGTTGCCCTTTTTGCTTTCGTGCGCCCCCGTTGTCTCCGGCGTTCCATGTTTTCCGGCCCTGGGCGCCTTGGGCCTTGGCGTCTTGTTGCCCTGCCCCCCCCCCTTTTTTTTTCCCTGCTCCTCCTTTGTCCTTTGTTGTTGTTGATTTTTTTTCGCGCCCCCGTTGGCTCTGGCTTTTCGTGTTTTCCGGCCCGGGGTGCCTTGGGCCTTGGCGCCTTGTTGTCCCCCTGCCCCCCCCCCTTTTTTTTTGCCGGTTGTGCGGTGCGGGGGTGGTTTTTGTGTCCTTGGCTGTCTGGTGTGCCGGTGTGTGCTTCCGTGGTGCTGTCCCTGTCGTTGCTCTATTTGCGGTGCTCTCTCGCCCCTGTGGCGCTGGCTGGTGTTGTGTGGTGTTGCCTGTTGTGTTTGGGTGTTTGCTGTTGGGCCTGGCTGTCCTCTGTTGTCTGCAGGTGGGTCTTGGTGTCGTGTTTCGGTGGTGCTGTCCCTTTCTGGAAGCGTGGCTCGCCGCCCTGTGGTTTGGTGTGGTGTGTCCTGGTGTTCCGCTGCCCTGTGTTGTGTTCTGTGGCGCTGTGCTGTCGTGTGGTGGTGTGCCGTCGTGCTGTGCTGTTTGTTTGCGTCGTTGCCTGTGCCTGTTGTTTGTTTCCTGCCGCTGCGCGTCTGCTGTGTGTGTTCTCAGGTGTCGTGCTATGTGTTCCCTGTCCTCTCCGCCCTGTCTAGTGCTGTGATGCGCGGTGCTGGTGCCCTTGCGTTGTGCTGTCTGCGTCGTCTGTGCTGTTTCTGGTGCCTGGTGCTGTTGGTTCCTGGTGTCGCTGCCTGTTTTTGGGGGTCCGCTGGTGGCTCTGGTTACCTGGCTTTGTCGTTTGGTGGTGCGTGTCGGCTTTGGTGCCCGTGTCTGGCCTGGCCGTCGTTCGATGTCTTCCCTGTGGTGTCCTGCTCCCCTGTGTTGTGTCCTGTGGCGCTGTGCTGCCGTGTGGTGCTGTGCTGTGGTGCCCTGTTGTCTTTTTCTTTTTTTTTGCCTTGCTGGTGGCGCTGGTTTTCTGTTTCCCCTTTCAAAATTTCCTGCAAAACCCGTGCAAATGGTTTTCCGTTTTTGAAAATAAATTAAAATTATACTCTACGCAACCCACGCGCGAGCCGCAAGACCACATGTTACTCTCTATCTTGCGTGTTACCCGTCGGCCTCCATGGCGTCGTTGTTGAAAGTACTCCGAACTCTGTTACCCATACTTGAACTTGTAGTGGAATTTGGTGGTCGTGGTCTTGACGGCGCGTACAGTCCGCCTGCAGCGAAAGAGAGGCACAGGCGCTGAGGGGGGAGCACGAGCGGGAGGGAGAGGTACATGGTGAATAAAAGAAGGCGTGAGGAAGCGAGTGCAGGGGCGCGGCGTGTTACAAAAAGATTTTTCGAGTTTTACGCGTTGCTCGCGACGCAGTTTTCTTTGCGTACACGGTGATTTAGGGGACGAGGGGCACGGTGTTATATTCCTATTAACGTTACGGCGCTTACGGCGCTATTCATTTGTCCATTTAAGTTCAAAATTTTCGACATCGTGTTTTAACGCGTTTCGCCGCGCGCTTTTTGTCCCAGCCGTTTTCTATGCTAATTAGCTTTATTTTCCGCCATGGCCCCTACTGGTCGGGGGCAATCCTGAAACCTAATCGATGGATTACACTATGCCAGTTGGTGTCAGACACCGGTAATGGTCTGGGCACTCTGGCGGTGTCGACTCGCCTTGACTTCGCTGCTAGACACACAACGCAACGTAAGATGTACCGCTCGACGTAATGTCGGAGATGCGAACAAACTTAGTCGCGCTTGATCAGTGCCATGGTTTGAAGTACACCCCAATGGCCATAGAACTCCGACTCATGATACATAGCCACAATCGAGGTCACGAGGGTTCGAGGGACAAGCACACGCTTGCCCATCGTCGACAAATGGAAGAATTTGCCATCATCGAAGGACAACTTGGCATCGCGGACTTGGTGTCGTGCCGCAGGGCTTCAAACCGCGACTTCGTAGATGTGCCTCGTACGTGGGTCTTCTCGATAGGCTGCTGCCCACACTGCTGTCGAGGTCAAGTCCTTGCACTGATAGTGTCGATGCACTCGGCGGTGTGTACCTTTAATACTCAACGGGTACGGTGTGTTCGGCCCAACCTTAGGCAAGGGAACTGATTTTAGTGTGCCGTCTCGGTGACGTCGACAGCAGATGAGTTCTGCCAGGGTCGGAGCACATCGAAGTTCTTTGCCAAAAGTGACTCGAAGAGGGCGGTCCATGCTTACATCGGGAAGGTCGTCGGTGTTGGCAGGTATGTCTGGCTCGTTGCCGGCATCATCGAGGTGTACATCTGGTTGGTGTGAGTCCTCAGCCAGAATCTCGTCTGATAGCACTCGCTCCAGGTCCTCCGGCTCGACGGCTGTTGCGTTTGATGGTAGTGGCTCCAGGTCCTCCGGCTCAACGGCGGGTTCGGTGTCGACTGGGAGGGCTGGTTCCGCATGTTCGTCAGCATCAGAATCTTTTGCCACGGAGCGTCCGCTTCGAAGCGAGACGTACAGGTGGTCGTACGGCTGGGGCCACACTTCATCGTGCAAGAACGAGTCCTCGAGTACATGCAGGAACTCATCGACAGGTTCTCCTTCCGTTGAAGCCCAATTCTCGACCAAGGGTATTACAAAGGCCCGTGTACGTGTGGCATTTCCGATGTCCATCAATTGTCGTGAAGTTGGGCGGGAACAGGCGTCAGCTGCTGGATTCTCGAGGCCCAGTACATACCACAATGTGAGGTTGTATTCTTCGAGGAACTGAGACCAACGTGCTTGTCGTGGTGTCAGCGGTCGAGGGCATATCTTGAGATAAGGAAGACTTTCGTGGTCAGTGTGCACGTGCACCTGTTGTGGTCCTCGAAGTAGATGAAACCACTGCTTTAAGGCCAGCACAATGGCCAACAGCTCCTGTTCTCAAACCGGGTATCAAGTTTCGGCAGGTTGCATTTTCCGCGACATGAAGGCAATAGGTCGAAGATGTCCCTTGTACTTCCCATGCGCACATCGCTGTGGTAGCGTAGCACCCACGCAGTCTTTTGAAGCATCCGTGTACAAGTAATACGGCTCTCCGGGGTCGATAGCACAGAGATGTGTCGCATTGATCATTGCTTGCTTCAGATTGTCGAAGGAAGCTTGGCGTACAGCCGTCCACTCCCACTCAAAGTCTGCCTTAAATGTTGCGGTCAGAGAAGCTGCGACAGCTTGGAACCCTTCAACAAACTGCTGGTAAAATCCACACAACCCGATTAATTGTCAAACTTCATGAACCGTAGTTGGTGGAGGCCAACCTTGAATGACCTTGATCTTTTCGGAGTCCACGTGTACTCCATCGCTGTCGATGATGTATCCACAGAAGGGTACTCGACTCTGGGGGAACGTGGATTCATCAATGCAGGGAAATAGCTGGTGTCGAGGTAGTAGTTCATGTACAAAATTGACATGTCGTCGGTGTTCACCCGCATCCTTCGAGAAGACGAGGATGTCGTCGATGTACACCCATACAGAAATTCCAAGTAGCCTCGAAGGACATCATTCACGACGCGTTGAAACGTCGATGGCGCATTACAGAGGCCAAAGGGCGTAACAACCCACTCGAAGGCGCCAAATTGTGTGTTGAAGGCATTTTTCTCGATATCTTCGTCGTGGATTCCGATCTTGTGGAACCCACTAACAAGGTCGATCTTCGAAAATACGGCGGAACCCCCCAGTGTGCTCAAGATAGATTGGATCGAAGGTAAGGGATACCGATCTCGAACAGTTCGCGTATTCAACGCTCGGTAATCGACGCACATACGCCGTTTACCATTCGCTTTCTTCACCAGCAGGCATCCCGCTCCGTATGGACTCGAGGATGGTCTGATACGACCAAATCGATTCAACTTGTCCAATTGTCGTCGAAGTTCATCTAGTTGACTAGGGTCCATTTTGTAAGGGTGCACCCACGCCGGATTGTCTTCCGAATCGAGGCGTATTCGATGATCTCTACCAGGTCCATGCGGAGGTAGGTCTCCATACTCCGCCTTCTCCCGATCGTAGAGGTCCGCCCACTTGTGTAGTCGAATCGGCAGTTTGTGTAGAACGGGGTCAAGCCCGTCATTGTCATCACTGGCTTATATCTTGTACATTTGATCGACCGGCACTGCGGGTCGAGGCATGCAGCACAGAAATACTTGATCCCCCGTGAGATCAGCTCGACGGATCTCTCTTTAGAGTTTCGGCAACGAAATGTACTCAATCTCCATATCGCTGCACTCCCCATCAGTGATAACATCTTCCGTTTGGGACTCATCGCACATGTCAGCACTGCACCTGACGTGTGTCGACGAGTGTAGCTCAGGGCGTTCCTTGGCATGTTGGGTAGGATTTCCAACCGGACTCGCTTCCGAGGCACTGGATGAAAGTATCGAAAGAAGGTCCAGCTTCGAAGCGGCTTGGAACTGCAGCTGGGTGGAATGTCTTGATTCACCAAAAGACAACCGGTACGAATTCGAACCATGTTGGATGTCCGCATACCGTTCCTTCCAGCTGACAGTCGAATTATAGCTTCAAAGCCATGGTAGTCCAAGTACCACATCCGGCAGAATTTCCAAGACCTTGAAGTGATGTCGAAATACAATTTCTCCAACTCGAACATAGGCACTCGTGTAGTACGGCACTTCGACTTGGACACCTCCGGCTGTTAAGACGTGTCCAGGATTTCTCAGTTTATAGAGGGCAAGTCGCGCCCTCTTTGCAGTGAGCATTGACATGAAGTCACTGGTCACTCCAAAGTCGACCAACAATTCTACGCTGGAGTCAAAGGAGTCATCACGACATGCGCAAATGCGCCCTCGAACCGTGAACAGAGACGCATGCTCAGGTTCGTTTCCTTCGACGTTGACACTCCCAAGTGTCAAATTCGTTTCGGGTTTATTGTACTGATGGTGATACTACGAATCCTACGATACTACGCGTCGAAGTTCACTTACAGCAGCTTGAGTTGCATTCTCCGTCGAGGACTGCAAAGTGTCGGCTCGGTGATCAGTTGCCGCAGTAGCACTTGCTGCTGTTGTCTGCAACGCATCCATGCGCTGTTCTAATTCGATGACGTTGGCTTGAGTATCTGCAAGCTTCTGCAACAAGCCTTGAAGATCACGAGAAATGCATGGAAGCCACTCACTTTCTCGACGTGCGATGCGCTCTGCGATGAACTCTTCTAACGAAATCGAAAACTCGTGATGCAAGGGTGAATCGGTTCCAAACAGACTGTCTCTGATAAAGTGCAGCATAGCTGCGTCGTCGAAAGGCTGCTCCATTGTAAATCGAAATCCAAATCAAGCTGACGGCGTCCAAGATTGATCTCGAATATTGATCCCCCCGCCACCTAGCTGGCTACCACTTGTTGTGGTTTCTTTCTTGGGATCTGTCTTGTACTCCTGTTCCTCTTGTTTCTGAAAAATACAAAATTCCAAATCGATAAACCTCGCAGGATCTTTAGACGGGGCACCAATACATAGACATTTCAAAAATTCGAAGACAAAAAACGCTGTCCAGCAATCGAAGTATCATACAGCACTTCATTAACACAACTGGCATTCGCTGCTTCTCAAGTATTCACAGGCTGCAGTGCAATAGCCACTGCGACTCGCGTGCTCGCTGCGCTGCTGCTGTTCGAAGCGATAACACCATGGTGTGCCCAAGACTTTGGGCACTTGGGATAGTTTTGAACTTGACGCGCCAAATGCTTATGTTGTTTGAGCTCCCGCCCACAATTTGAGGTTGCGAGACGCGATAGGCGCCGCCACTTGTGCTTGGGGGGCGCCTATTCTTTCAAAGATGGGGGTTTCTATTTTCAGAGCACCAATTTCTATTTTTAGAATTTTTGTGCTATTTTTATTAACAACTTTTCTATTTTTAGAACTCCTCCCCACCGGCCCCGTTTCGCGTTTCCTCAGCGTCCGCAAGCATATTTTTGCATGGTAATCGCATAGGTGTGTTCCGTTTCCGTCCAGGGTTGCCCCATTTGGAGATCCAATTTTTTGGCTTCGCTACTTTTAGCAACAAATGTTACTATTTTTAGTAAAATTTTGATCTTTCATCCCTCCGATTTGGTGGCACCTGGGGACATTCCGAACGGATCCTCCACCATTCTTTGGCATGCCGGACGCAACCGTGGGGTTTGCATTACATTTGCAGCAGCAGCCGCCGGGAGGCCCTCCTAAAAGAAGTTTTTAGGGTAGGGTTAGGTAGGGTCAAAAACCGTGTTTTTGCCATATTTTTGACATATCGTTGAGTTGGAGGATTTCGTGAGTACCTACCCACTTCAGACTCATTCCGGATGCAACCATGGCATTCGGTTCCTTCCTGCTTCCACCTAGTTAGGGTATATTTTGCGGGAAAAAAAAGGGCCGAAACAAAAAACTTTCGAAAAAAAGGTTTTTCCATACTCGCTCCATTTATTGTCTTTGGTGGCCTCCAGGTGCATTTTAAGCATTGTATGACTCTCAGTCTGCTTGATGATTCCCCTTCGCGCCATTGAGTGGTATCGTTTCGCTGCGGCTTGGCTTGTTGCCGGGAATTCGCAGCTAGGGAGGGGGGTGTCAATGGCATGTGTGGGGGCTTTGCATAGGTAGTTTATCGCCAAAACACCAGCATTTTCGTTATGCAGGGTGTTCAGGCCTCGGGAGGGGGTTGTTTATGCAATGCCCACACCCGTGTGCATTTTGCACCCACCCACCCGCCCTATGATGCTTGTTTGTACTCGTTTCCATCTCTCTTATCCTCGTTTTGTGGCTTTGGCGTGTCAGAGCATCAGGGATGTCTGAGTCCGGGAGAGGGGTGTAAAACTTGGAAGATAGCCGTGTCAAAATCCATGTTTGTTGCCGATTTCTCCTTTGCACACTCCTGTTGCTTCTTGTGTGCTATTTCGAGTGTAAATTATCATGCGATCTCAGCATTTGATTCCAATCCCAGATTTCGATCCCGGAATTCATTCCGACTGCACATTTCAGTTCTGTCTTTGTAATTTTTGATGTTGCATTGATTTTTATCAATTCTGCTGTTGGCCAGCATTTGTTCTAACATTATTTGGGCTTCCGATTCGTCGATTGGCTGCTGCTGTGTGTGTGCGCGCGCCGTTGTTGGTCGCGCCGTAATGCAGGCCAGCCAATCGAATACCCCTCCAGTCTGGTGCTAATAGTGTTGGATGTATCCTGTTGCGGATATTGAGACGAATTGGAAGCTAGGGCAACTCCAATGGAAGATAGGAGGCCCGGAATTGCAATCTGGCTAAACCCTGGTGTGGTGCCTCCGCCCACACCGGCTGTTGCCCTTTGGAGCATCACTGCACTTGAGAGGAGAATGGTACACGTTAATGGACGCATCTGCTTCGACAGTGCCACGCCTACGTGTATGGGGGATCACGAGTCCCTGGAAGCTGGAGGAGCACTAGTGGAAGAGGATTTGAAATGGAAGTGGCTGAGGTAGGCGCACCGCTGGCCGCGGGATACATTGGTTGTTGCCTTGCAATTGGATTCCATTCGGGTGTCACACCATATTTGGTTTTGAGGTCTGATGCATTCATTCTTAGAGTTGACATTGCATTTGCCATTCATGCATGGTTCATTCATGGTGTGACTCAAATTTGGTGGTGCCCATCATTCCATGGTCAAGGTGAATATATGGTGTCTCCTATCCCCAAGGTGTATATGGTGCTTTTCCTCACTCTCCTTCTCCCCCCCCTTTCGTCATTCTCCTCAAGAGGTAATTCGAGCATTCCATGTGCCATGTGTCCGTTGTCTTTGATCATTTCAGACTCTTCAGCTCTTTCACTTCTTTTCAAGTGCCCGTGGCTTGGGAGTTATCCAATTAAGACATGTCGTTGTTTTGCCGTCTTATGATTAGACTCACGGATGGGCATTGGTCGAGCTTTCGTCACTCTTTCTCCAAGTGCATGCATGCTCTCTTGGGTCAAGGCTAGGCGAAACTCTCTCCCCATGCATGCCCTCTCACATGGTTGATAGGTCAATCTCTCTCAAGGGATTTTGTTGGAGAATATCTGTTCTCCGGCATGGTTAGGCGATGCATGTACTCTCTCCGGCTCTCCGGCATAAGACCAACTCTCCATGCACGTGCTCTCTTTGGGTGGGATCATCTCTCCATGGACGTGCTCTTTTTGGGTGGAGGTTAGGTCGCATGAGTAGCCCGGGAGGCCATTGGCCTATTGTGTGCCTCTCTCCCAAGAGGTGGATCTCCATATCAATGTTGTATTGCTCATTTGCTAATTTTGCTTTAGACTAGTTGTTGATCCTAAGAGCTAACCGGGTCATGGTTTGGTGCCTTTGTTGGTGCGTTTACATGCCCCATGTGACCATGTATGTGCAATTGCACTTCCTTCCCCCATGTCGGTGTAGTCAAGATGTCCGGAGACTCAAATGTGACTCATTTGCTCCTTGGGGTTGGCACGACGGCGGTGTCCTTCATTTCTTCCCACTCCTCCACCCCCGGTGAGACCATCCATGTCGACGGGTAAAAGTAGTGTGAATTTTGGTTTACACTTATGCATGCAAGACCTTAAGTCCATAGGATGATGCCCGTGCCTATAAACTCTCCATTCTTGCATTGCATGTGGTCCGACCGGAAGAGTAGGTTGAGTCTTACTCGCGTTTGTGAATTATTTTATTTTTCTCAAGGGTGGACCTTTGCCCGTGCTCGTCCCGTGTCCACCATTGGATCATTTGTACGCGTCTTGGACCCGTGTTTGACCCTTGTTGGACCGTGACTCATTTGTGGATCATTTTTGGGTTTTTGCGGACCATTGGTGAACTTTTGGTTTGGATCATTGTTGGACCATATTGGATTCTTGGGTCATTTCATCATTGGGCTTTCAATTGGAATTGTTTGTGTCATTGCCGTGCTCTGAGGGACTTGAGTGGGTTGTGAGCTTGGAAATCTCTGCTGGTCTTATTGGTTGGGAATTTGGTTGTTCGGAAATTCGGAAAAATCAAAGATTCACTCGGTTCAAGTCACCTTGAGGGCGAATTGTTTCCGTGGATTTTGCATAAACACACAAGACCAACGTGCCCCACTGCCCTAAGGCACCGGCACGCGTATGGACCACCGAGCGAGAGCTGCACGGCGCACGAGCACGGGCACCAAGGGGCACGACACGGTATGGGGGGACAAAACTCCCCCGACTCCAAGGGAGTGCCAGGAGAGGCACACCTGGGGGCACGGACCACCACGCAAACCAGGCGCCCCAAGACTGCCCCTGAGGAGCGTGGGGGGACGCAGACAGCAGGGGCGTTGCCACAGACGGTGTTGTACATACTGTACGAAGAGATGGGACCACGGGAGAGACGGCCCCGAGACAAACCGTGTGAAGCGAGAAACGGAATTATGCATGCGGCGAGGGCCTGAGGGCAACGGCAAGCAAATCGGTGTTTTCTTGGCAAGGACCGGCCAAGGCATAGTGCACCACAGTCACAACACACGGACCACCACGTCAAGCAGACGAGCCACACCAACACCCATGACCGGCCGAGACACCCCCATGGACAACCTCCGGATGCACCAGCACCGGCTACAGCAGTGAGAGACCCAACGGCGATCAAGCCGACCGAAAGGCGGCTAACACGACCATACACCAACCAAACCGCTGCAGAAGCCAAGACCCGACCGCTAACACACCACACGCAAGCCGGCTAACGTGGAACCAGCGGGGCATGCAAGGGTCAAAACGAGAACGGCGTCGCGCGGGTTGGCGACACCAAGGTGCGCCACTACCGCCGATGACCACACCCACAGGCACAACGACACACCGGAACACTACCATTATACAACCGACCAACCAACAGCAACAAACTACTTTGAACCCCCGGCCCCCCGGGAGAGCGCAAGCTTGACCGAGTCAGGAGCAGTAAGCACGCGTCACGGCATGTCAGTCCCGTAGCATGTGGTCCTTCAAGTCCTCTCAAGCCTACTAAAAACCAACCCAGTTGGGGGTGCTTGCAGGACAAAGCCTCTGGCCCGGCCCCTGGCGCGTGGGGCCCAGAATCCGCAGGTCGATGAGCACGTGCGGTGGGACCCACCTCCACATATCATCCGCCCAAAGGAAAGGAATGTGAGACCTCGGTCAAACATAGGTTACCTCTCTGGGCAGAACCCGCTGGAGGGTGCTGCTCGCGGCTACCGAGCCCTTCCTCAACATGGAGGAGCCGCTTTGTGGGGAACGTGACGTAGGGCCGTGGGTGGGTGCGCCCCTTAGGAAGACCCCTCCGGGGCAACCCCAGTGCCGACATGACCTACCTACCTACCTGCCGGACTTTGTTTTTTCGACGTCGTCAATCACATGGTTTCGGTTGTCATTCCCGACCGCGGATAACCGTATCCAATGCCATC
Organism: Eutreptiella sp. 'Long Island Sound 2002'; assembly: GCA_964036045.1. Lineage (NCBI taxonomy): Eukaryota > Euglenozoa > Euglenophyceae > Eutreptiales > Eutreptiaceae > Eutreptiella > Eutreptiella sp. 'Long Island Sound 2002'. The sequence goes on from OZ038378.1 coordinate 72,308,400, forward strand.
ATCCATGTGTCGTCTACAATTACCGTCTTGTAAAGGGGACCTCCCATAGCGCTATTTTTCCGACCATGCCATGTTGGCGTCATCCACTGTTGGTTGGGGCCCGCGACATTTTTCGTGCACGACATCCGCTTCAACGTACATGCGCATACCCTTGCGAATGCTCTTAAAGTGTCTGGTTTCGTGCACATGAAGCAATGCTCGCTATGCCGTACACTACCTCAGCAACCGGCTACATCAAAGAACTGAGAATGTGCAGCACAAGGTGCGCCGTATAACGGTACCGTGCCACATGAACGGCAGACGGACAGGCGGTAGCGACACCTTGGGCTGCAACTTCAGCAGCAGTTTCCATTTACTTCTCTGATAGGACGCATATTGGTTCGACAGAACAAGGAGGTAAGTGAGGCAACATGTTGACGAGCGGTCCGGCGAGGCGAAGCAAGTATCAACCGCGATAGGCATAGACTAGTAAAAGACCATAACAGGACTTCAAAACAGATTACACAAGGTTGCTTGTGTCTACGGGTTGACTGCTTCGCGCTCCGCTTGCTTCCTGTTGCGCTTTGGCAGCGGCATCTTCACGTACTCCGTGACCTACTGTGGTGGTCGCATCTCAGAGTGCTTGCGAAGCGCAACTGGTATCGCGAGCACCGGCTTGGTGTTGTTGGGTAGCCGCACCCTACTGTGTGCATGCTTGACCTTTCCTTCTTGGATGCACGGATGCTTGCCCTTTTACTTCCCGGCTCTTGCGGAGAGATTATTGTTGGTGTATCCTGCTTTGATGTTCTTTGCGGCTACACTTTTGCTGTTTTTGGATGGTCCGCATGCATCAGCAAACACCGGAAATGGTAAGACTGAGAAGACACCTGGTGAGGCTGCGCTGCTTTATGCCGCAATAAAAGAAGACGATCGATTTTTGCATGGGATAGAGAAATGTAGTAGAAAAGGCACTCTGTTTGATTTGTATTTTACTACAATGTTGTAGAAATTGCATAATTGCCGGCCGAGACTTAAGTGGTCAAGTGCATGCAAAATCGCACGCGCAACATTTTCGCAGCACTCGTAGGAATGCAACAAAGCAGTTTTCAGGCAACTGCATGGGAAATTTTTACTTTTATATTCAATCTTGGGATTCCGAAATGCCGATTTCTGTTGGCTTTAATTATGCTGCAGGTCTGCGGCTCCCAGAGAAAAAGGAAATAAGTGGTCCGCCCACCACAACTTTGTGTTCTCCTAGATTTAGATGAATGATTTTACCTCTTACTTGTCCAGTCTAGCCTCCCATTTCCATGCAGATAATGCGAACAAAGTATCACTGACATGGTTTTAGCACAGCAACGCTTCGCTTTTTATGGTGTTTGGCACCATCAAAAGAAAATCAGCACAAAGCACGGCCAATTCGTGCAGACCTTCCCTTTCACAACCCTTTCATACGATGTCATGTATAGTGTCATGGTTGCACATGTGTGAACATGTTCTTGGCATTTTCACTACAAGCATACGATTGCACCATGTACATCATGCAAATCGGGTTGTGTGGCCAAATGAATAGTCGTCACCAATATCAATCGGTTCCTGCGTAACTCTCATCTCTCTTCTTGCGTCGCCCCCCTCCGCCTGTTTTCGAATTTGTTGAATCAATATGTGTCATTTGACCCCTGGTTGAAATACCATCTCCATACAAAAAACAGCCAATTACATCATTGCAGCACAACAGTTGCTTCCAAATGCGCCATGCTACCATTCCCACAACTAGTTTTTCGTGGAAATACCATTCCATCATCAAAGCCTGCCGGCTTAGCATGCCGCTAAAAAATTCTGCTCTCTATTTTCAAGATTCAAATCATTCCACCACCCAAACCTGTGAATATGTACAACAAAAATTTGGTCTTCTGAACACAAAATACGACGGGGGCCGCCGCCGCCACGGTGTAACCCGGGAGGGTGTGCAACAGTTTCGGAGGCTGTAGGGGGGGGGGGATCCCTCCCCCCTCCCTTGGCTGACCCAAACCTTGGAGGTGGGCGGGTCGGGCAGTAAGTTTCCAGGCTCCCCGGGGGAGGGGGGCGGGGGGGGTAAATACCCCAATATACATACCTCAAAATGATCCCCATGACACGCTGATCATTTTCAATATGCACAAATGGGGTTAAAAAACTTTTTAAAAAAATTGCCCCAAACTCACGCTCCCATCAGCCAAAATCCGACCTGGATGCCAGGTCAGAGTCCAAATCCATTATGGTGCTTTTCAGCAATTTTTGAATTCTCCAGAAAATTCTGAGTAATTTCAGTACAGACACATGGGGTCGAGCAGAAATGTTTCCCCTTGCCGTATGCCTAAAACAAAATCTCCGGCACCTCTGGTGCCCACAATCCCAGTGTTCTGTACAAAGATTTTAGGGTCTGTAGAGGGGGGGGGGCTATCCCCGCCCCCCCCTTTGGAGTCGGGCCCTGACCAGGATTGGCCCATGTGTAAAATACACTTCACTGTGCTACGTTTATTTGTTTTGGCCGTCTCTCTGTCCCTACTACAACTACTACTGTTGATCACCAGCTGTACATTTTCTTCTGCAAGCGAATCTGGGCAATAGATATTTCCAATCCTGTGTATGTCCATCACAGCGTAGCTAATATCTGACTACTATTGTAAACATTTCCAAAATGGGTGTGTGTTCCAAACTGGGGATTGCTGCCTCCATCTGCGCTTGTGTGATACATTTGCGATTGTACGTTTGAACCCACATTGTCAACAAACAACGCCCCGGGTTCCTGTGCCTTGTGTCATCTGTCCCTTCAGGACATTCCTCCACGTGATGTTCATGCAATGCAACCATGTCTATGAATACCTTGCAATGTTCCACTTTTGTTCACTTTGAAACATTTGAAGTGTTAAGCAACAATCGAGCGCCCCTGTTTGCCAAGCTTCACACAGCTTCATGCAACCTTCAGGCATGGTGCTTGAATGCTGCTTTTATGACCAAAGGTTTTTCGTGCATGCTTTTTGGATGCTGGTTGTATGCATGTGGATTATTGCACAGCTGTGCAGTCCCTGATATGCGAATAAACCACCAATACACACCCACGTCATTTTACAGGTGTTTGGTTCGATCATGTGAGTACGGCATAGCTTCGTGTCTGAAGTTTCCAAAACACAATACAAGATCCAAGACACTCAAAAGTATCCATATGTTGGGAAAAAGTAAAAACTATGCATGTGCACACACAGACCTGCTCATCGACAGAACATGCAGAAAAACAAAACACAGCTGCAAAACCCGGGTCACCATCCGATCAGAACGTTGTTTTACAGCAGAAATCTGACACACGGTTTGTGTCAGTGGGTTGGGTTGCTGAAAATCTTCTAACAACCTCGCGATGATGTTTGTTAATGCAACCAGGCATCCTTTGAAGCAGAGGTGACAGAACATCAGCAACGCCAAGTTAGACATGTAGCGCTGCTGAAAATGAGGCAATTTTCGGAACTTCCAGGATTGTTGGAACCACAAAGGCAGCCGTGCACGATGCAAAACCAAAACAATTTGTCCTCCAGAAGCAGCTACACCAGCCACAGACCCTTCAGATGGGTTGGCAGAAACTGCAGAGTAGAGCTGACCACTGATGCATTCAGCGTTTCAAACACGTCGCCCCATTCACGCAACACAAATCAAACTCGTTGCTTCAAAAAGATCACAGCACAAATTTTCAAAATAAGAGCCAACAGATTCAACATAGGAGCTGCGAGACATAGGGGCTGCCGGGCACAATGCAAACTTATTCTATCTTGTGTGCTCTGGCGGCTCTACTGTGGACTGGACAAACAACACAAGAGAACGCACTACTTGGAGGTTCCGTTCCCAGCCTTGAACGTAATCTTCAGTCGCCAAATTCGACACGAACCTTGACCTTGAGGTCGGGAAGACACACAAAAAAAAACTGACGCGATATTTCAATGTATTTTGTACATGTGTGTGTGTGTGTGCGTGCGTGCGTGCGTGCGTGCGTGCGTGCGTGCGTGCGTGTGTGTGTGTGTGCTGGTAAGCGCGCTTCTTGCTCAGAACGGTGCGCCTGCTGGTCAGTTCAGTTTCTCTCCTGGAGTTTGGAGACAACAGCGACTTTATTTCTGTGCCTCAAGTTGAGCCATCAACTTGCGCTCGTTGTCGTCCACGTTGCCGGTCTCGAGCTTGGATTTGTCCAGCATTCTCTGGTCAAACACGGTAGTCCCTGAAAATATAAAAGAAATAAGTTGCGGTGATATTCACGAGAAGAGCCTCGTGCTCTGTGTCTTGAGGCGGTGCAGTACTGTACCTCGCTCTTCAAACAACTCCGGAAGTTTTTTCAACATTTCACTGACGTCTCCGTGCACGACAAACATCTGACGAAAAATTTGCGAAACCGAGCAGGAACTTCCTTTAGTTTGCGCGTGCAATATCATCGTTCACATCCTCACGCGGCTATCGAACTCGAACCACCACACACCGAGGCCGGACGCTCGACGGTTCGGAACAACACTTCAGAGTTGTCACCTTCCCCATCGCCAAAATAGATCTTGCGCAGCGACCGCGCCATAGAAGGCGAAGAAATAATCTGTGCCACAGGCGGAAGAGGGCCATCCAAACGAGGGTTTGCAGCGGAGCCGGAATTTCCGTCGGCCAGCTTGAAATTCTCTCACACTGTCATGCTTGCCCCGCCACCCGCAAAGAAGAAGAACTGCAAACTCCTCCAAGCGGAGAACCAACACCCATAAATGGCCAAAAAGAACAACGCGCCATTCCAGGAGCGTGTTTCCATGAATTTGGGCACCCTCCACCCGGAATGTCTCTGGTTGTGCAGACAATGAGGACTGTCATCCAAACCAACGACGTAGTCCACACGCCGGTCTGATGGCAAACTTGTTAGGCGGTGTGGCACTGGTGCTCTCTTGCTCGCCGCGGCATACATCTCTTTGGTGAAAAGTTGCGGGGCAGGTAGAGCTGGGGGCTCTGTGGTGGCGGTGATCTTTAGGGATCTTCCTGTATCAAGACTAGCCCTGTGTTGCGTCCATGCGGAGGCTTTTTTGGGTGACTTTGCAACACAGCGGCGGTGTCTCGTTTCAACGTACCACCCAGTTTCGCGCGCAGACGCTGTGCGATACATACCTTGAATTCGTTCATTTCACTTCCAACTTGTTCGGCAATACTGAAAACCCCTTCGGGCATATCTTGCGCCAGGGACTCAAGCGCCTTTTCGAACACCTGCGCATCTAAGGTTTTGCTCACCGCCTCCAGCTCGGCAGCAATTTTTTCAACCTGATTTGAAGTGTGCATGCCCGGTAAGCTGTGAGGAAGCGGTGAGCAACCGGCAAGCTTTAACTTTCGAGCACACCTGTGCCTGGTTTTTGGCCAGCTGCTCGGACTTGGCCGCCTTTTGCCTGTCGTCCAAAGCCTTGTTCTGGTTAATATCAAAGTCAAGTTGTACGTTCTCTTTGGAGAATACGTGTTGGCAACACCAGAACATGCAACAGTGGTTTGGAGGGACAACGGGGGAAAGGAGGTGATGTCGGCAGGAAAGGATTTGGATGAAGGTGGCCGGGGACGGGTGAGCAGTAGAGTGGGTTTGGCAGGTTTGTGTTTTTGTTCCGGGGCATCACGTTACAACGTCTTTGTCAAACCAGCACTTCAAACGCCTGTCTTTATGGGCTACAACTTATCAATACACCAGAGCTAGCTCCTGATTTGCATCTTTGCACTCAAAGTGGCACGGCCCACCAACCCCTTTTCCATCTCCACCTCCGACGGGACCCCATCAACTTTGTCCCCAAAAAATATTCCCTTTCTCCTCAGCCACATGCTGCAAGAAAATTTTTGCACCTTGGCTGACTGTCCCAACCCCAAAGTCACACGGACTTCCAAACACATAAGGCATGCATCAAACTGGGACGCACACCGTCCTTGACTTGTTGCATGGTGCTCTTCAGATCTCGAGCAGGTTGCAGTAGTTGCGTGTACACGGCCAACATCTAAGGAGCAAAGATTACACACAGCATGTTGCAAACCCGCACAGTGAAAGATAACTAACCCTAACCTAACCCTGACCCTAACCTGAAAGATACTTGCGGCAGACATACTTCTGTTGCATTTTGAAATTGCGTAGTTGCAAATTTGGCCTTCAAATCAGCAGAGAGAATTGCTGGAGCAAGCGGAGCAATGCACTGTTTTCAATCAGCACAATTTTCCGACAATTTTGCGCAATACCTGACGTACCTGAACAGAAAGACCGACTAGCACGCAGCATGGTGGACGCGAGATAAGGGGAAAGCTAGACGGGCGCGCGGAAGTGGTTGGTTGGTTCGGTGATGGTATGCAGACTGCGCGCTGAGCAGACTGCGGAAGACTGCGCATGAACATGCGACACCCGCACCTGTGCCAACCGGCGCGAGTGTTATCCGGAGAAATGCGTTTTCTCCGGATAAGGGCTTATCCGGAGAAATTTGGCGCCGCAGCCAGATTTTGGTCAACTTCAGCCCATTATAGGACAGTACAGTATATTTTACATTTTTCTACATTTGTATTATCAAACGGCCTTCGGCCTGTGGAACCTCGAGCGTCAAACGAGCGTCGAACGGGTTGTGAAAGAAAATTTTGAAAACAAAATCCCCAAACTAACTGATTTCTGTTCAGGGTACCTTGCAATGTACCCGGGTAAGCCCATTACTTTGCCCAAAGGATGGGTACCTTTGCTCAGATTGTAGGTACCTATGGGCACCGATGGGCACACGATAGTTGCCCCAACGATAGGCACACATAGCCAAGCGTAAAACGGGAAATGAATGAAGTGATATCCGTAAACTAATAGATATGTTACAATGTAACCCGGAAAAATCATTTTACTATCTATTGTTGCCCCCTCATTTTGGCAAGGGGGCCTTTGGCCCCCTCCCTCTCAACCCTTGCCGCTTCGTGTCTACAACATCTTTGTTGTCCGCAATTGGACACCTTGGAAACGGTGTGAAGTGGAGACAACTCAACTTTTCAACGCTTGTGCTCCCAACCTACGTCGCAAAAGGACCAACCATGACGAAATGTATTAAAATCCGAAAATTTCAGAATGCCGGCCTACCATCTCAAAATCGAATAACCCGAAAGTTAAATCAATGCAGTTTTGGACCTTGTTCAAATCCCCCCCGCAGGGGGCTGGCTTCTGTGGGGGTCGGGGTGTTGGGGGCCCCTGACCCCGCGCCAGAAGCAGTGACCAACTACTACGTTACGCGACCCCCCCCCCCTGGAAGACAGCCCTCCTCAAAACCCTGCAATGCAGCCCCTTAAAATGATCGCAATGGAATTTTAAGAATGCGACTTTTCCTCCATTTGGCCGATAATGGTCGTTTTGGTGAATTAGGACCGTTTTAAGCAGCTTTTCGGGCAGTCTCCGAAAATTTGGGGCTGAATTCTTTATTGGCTTATGCTTGCGAAGTTACATCATGTTGTAGCCCCTTAAAATGACCGGCTCGGGCCAAAACGGCAGAAAAGCAACCTCATTGGCCAAATCTGGTGCGGTTTCGATGATTTACAGTCAATTTTGTGCGTTTTTTGGCAGTTTTTTGCCATTTTTTTCGCCATATTTGGCATGTATACTTGCTGCCCATCTGGCAAGCCTTTTTTGCCAATGGTGCAACGATATTGTGCAAGAGGCACGAAGCAGCACCCGCTAGGCTACGTTTTTGTGGGGCTTGGCCCACAAAAACGGAGCCTAGCGGCCGGCGCTGGCGCCGTTGCTCCCGTGTTTTCATGGTTTTCTCCTTCTCCGCCTTTGAATGGTCTTTTTGCCTTTGTGCTCCTTGTCCTCCCCCTTCTCATCTGAGCACCCGTGCGACCCCACCTCGTGCAATTTCCCCCCGCTTGTTCAAATCCCCCCCGCAGGGGGCTGGCTTCTGTGGGGGTCGGGGTGTTGGGGGCCCCTGACCCCGCGCCAGAAGCAGTGACCAACTACCACGTTACGCCACCCCCCCCCCCTGGAAGACAGCCCTTCTCAAAACCCTGCAATGCAGCCCCTTAAAATGATCGCAATGGAATTCTAAGAACGCGACAATTCTTCTTTTTGGCCGATGATGGTCGTTTTGGTGAATTAGGACCGTTTTAAGCAGTTTTTCGGGCAGACTCCGAAAATTCGGGGCTGAATTCCGTATTGGCTCTTGCTTGCGAAGTTACATCATGTTGTAGCCCCTTAAAATGACCGGCTCGGGCCGAAACGTCAGAAAAGCAACCTAATTGGCCAAGTCAGGTGCCTTTTTGATGATTTACGGTGAACTTTGTGCGTTTTTAGGCAGTTTTTTGCCATTTTTTTCGCCATAAGTTCTTATTTGGCATGTATACTTGCTGCCCATCTGGCAAGCCTTTTCTGCCAACGGGGCAACCATATTGTGCAAGAGGCAAGAGGCAGCACCCGCTAGGCTCCGTTTTTGTGGGGCTTGGCCCACAAAAACGGAGCCTAGCGGCCGGCGCTGGCGCCGTTGCTCCCGTGTTTTCATGGTTTTCTCCTTCTCCGCCTTTGAATGGTCTTTTTGCCTTTGTGCTCCTGGTCCTCCCCGTTCTCATCTGAGCATCCGTGCGATCCCACCTCGTGCATCTTTCCCCCGCTTGTTCAAATCCCCCCCGCAGGGGGCTGGCTTCTGTGGGGGTCGGGGTGTTGGGGGCCCCTGACCCCGCGCCAGAAGCAGTGACCAACTACTACGTTACGCGACCCCCCCCCCCTGGAAGACAGCCCTTCTCAAAACCCCGCAATGCAGCCCCTTAAAATGATCGCAATGAAATTCTAAGAATGCGACTTTTCTTCTTTTTGGCCGACGATGCTCGCTTTGGCGCATTAGGGTCGTTTTAAGCAGTTTTTCGGGCAGTCTCCGAAAATTTGGGGCTGAATTCCGTATTGGCTCTTGCTTGCGAAGTTACATCATGTTATAGCCCCTTAAAATGACCGGCTCGGGCCAAAACGCCAGAAAAGCAACCTAATTGGCCAAATCGGGTGCTGTTTCGATGATTTACAGTCAATTTTGTGCGTTTTTTGGCGTTTTCTGCCATTTTTTTTGGCATGTATACTTGCTGCCCATCTGGCAAGCCTTTTTTGCCAATGGTGCAACCATGTTGTGCAAGAGGCACGAAGCAGCACCCGCTAGGCTACGTTTTTGTGGGGCTTGGCCCACAAAAACGGAGCCTAGCGGCCGGCGCTGGCGCCGTTGCTCCCGTGTTTTCATGGTTTTCTCCTTCTCCGCCTTTGAATGGTCTTTTTGCCTTTGTGCTCCTTGTCCTCCCCGTTCTCATCTGAGCACCCGTGCGACCCCACCTCGTGCAATTTCCCCCCGCTTGTTCAATTCCCCCCCGCAGGGGGCTGGCTTCTGTGGGGGTCGGGGTGTTGGGGGCCCCTGACCCCGCGCCAGAAGCAGTGACCAACTACTACGTTACGCCACCCCCCCCCCCTGGAAGACAGCCCTTCTCAAAACCCTGCAATGCAGCCCCTTAAAATGATCGCAATCAAATTCTAAGAACGCGACTTTTCTTCTTTTTGGCCGACGATGGTCGTTTTGGTGAATTAGGACCGTTTTAAGCAGTTTTTCGGGCAGTCTCCGGAAATATGGGGCTGAATTCCCAATTGGCTCTTGCTTGCGAAGTTACATCATGTTGTAGCCCCTTAAAATGACCCGCTCGGGCCAAAATGTCAGAAAAGCAACCTCATTGGACCAATCTGGTGCCGTTTTGACGATTTACGGTCAATTTTGTGCGTTTTTTGGCAGTTTTTTGCCATATTTGGCATGTATACTTGCTGCCCATCTGGCAACCCTTTTCTGCCAATAGGGCAACCATATTGTGCAAAAGGCAGGAGGCAGCTCCCGCTAGGCTACGTTTTTGTGGGGCTTGGGCCCACAAAAACGGAGCCTAGCGGCCGGCGCTGGCGCCGTTGCTCCCGTATTTTCATGGTTTTCTCCTTCTCCACCTTTGAATGGTCTTTTTGCCTTTGTGCTCCTTGTCCTCCCCGTTCTCATCTGAGCACCCGTGCGACCCCATCTCGTGCAATTTCCCCCCGCTTGTTCACCCCCCCCCCCATGGGGGGCTTTTAATTGGGGGGCCGGGGAATGGGGCCCCGCCCCCCTCTAAAAGCAGTCCTTATGCCATTATATACGATCCGCGCGCCGAAATGAAACATATGCCAAAAGTGTACGATGCAGCCCCTCTAAATGACCGCCTCAAAGAGCTGATTCGCGCCGACATATTCGTTTTGATCAATCATGGCTGTTTTGCAAAGTTTGGACCTTTACAAGGTTTTCACTTCTTTACCAGCATCCACTAATTCCATATAAGCTAGGGATGCGATTTAAAGGTGCACTAGCAAAGTTGAGGTGCCGAACAACACTATATATAAGCCACAGGCCCCAAATCTCAAGAAATCTATTTGACATATTATTTATTTGCTGTGCACGCGTGCTTTTTGCAGTCGCCGGCATTTGCGATCTTTCATTTTGACTGTCCAAGGTAAAATCGGGCTACAATGCACAAAATTTCGATCTAAGACCAAATTTATAAATGAATCTAAAAGCCTCGTGTTGCTGTTCAATCGGGAAACCGCCGTCGTTTTGTTTTTCGATTTGACGGTTTTCAGCGCACTCAGCCGCCTTTTCAAGCTCAAAAATGAAAAAAAAACCCCCAAATTGACCAAAATTGCCCTTGATTTCGTCAAAATCCGATACAATAGGCCCGAGTTATGAATATGTCAATAGTATGCTATTTGCACTTTGTGTCGCTAATCTTGCCCAATGCACCCTCCCTGTCCTTGCGCTGCTAGCTTAAACATAAGGCAAAGGAGTGTTTTTGCGTTTGTTTGTCACCGCCCGGCTCCATTCCCGACATAGAAAGGTGACCCGAAAATGGCTAAAAATGTAATAAGGCTTTTCTTTTGATGGTGCTTCGCACCAGCAAAGGAAAAGCCACACCAAGCACGAAAGACGAAGGATTCATTTAACCTTACTTTTCCACACCCTCCGCAACATATCATGTATCATTGCTTCATTGAAATTTCCTTAACATGCCCATCGTTCTTTGTTATAAATACCTGATCATGCACGTGCATATCGAGCAATCTGAATTTGTCGTTCGACGGATACCCTTCAGAGGCGATCGCAGCCCGCACACTCCCCTTCCCCATCTCGTGGAGCCCCCCTCCGCTTGTTCAATTCCCCCCCGCAGGGGGCTGGCTTCTGTGGGGGTCGGGGTGTTGGGGGCCCCTGACCCCGCGCCAGAAGCAGTGACCAACTACTACGTTACGCCACCCCCCCCCCCTGGAAGACAGCCCTTCTCAAAACCCTGCAATGCAGCCCCTTAAAATGATCGCAATCAAATTCTAAGAATGCGACTTTTCTTCTTTTTGGCCGACGATGGTCGTTTTGGTGAATTAGGACCGTTTTAAGCAGTTTTTCGGGCAGTCTCCGGAAATATGGGGCTGAATTCCCAATTGGCTCTTGCTTGCGAAGTTACATCATGTTGTAGCCCCTTAAAATGACCCGCTCGGGCCAAAATGTCAGAAAAGCAACCTCATTGGACCAATCTGGTGCCGTTTTGACGATTTACGGTCAATTTTGTGCGTTTTTTGGCAGTTTTTTGCCATATTTGGCATGTATACTTGCTGCCCATCTGGCAACCCTTTTCTGCCAATAGGGCAACCATATTGTGCAAAAGGCAGGAGGCAGCTCCCGCTAGGCTACGTTTTTGTGGGGCTTGGGCCCACAAAAACGGAGCCTAGCGGCCGGCGCTGGCGCCGTTGCTCCCGTATTTTCATGGTTTTCTCCTTCTCCGCCTTTGAATGGTCTTTTTGCCTTTGTGCTCCTTGTCCTCCCCATTCTCATCTGAGCACCCGTGCGACCCCATCTCGTGCAATTTCCCCCCGCTTGTTCACCTCCCCCCCCATGGGGGGCTTTTAATTGGGGGGCCGGGGAATGGGGCCCCGCCCCCCTCTAAAAGCAGTCCTTATGCCATTATATACGATCCGCGCGCCGAAATGAAACATATGCCAAAAGTGTACGATGCAGCCCCTCTAAATGACCGCCTCAAAGAGCTGATTCGCGCCGTCATATTCGTTTCGATCAATCATGGCAGTTTTGCAAAGCTAGGACGTTTACAAGGTTTTCACTTCTTTACCAGCATCCACTAATTCCATATAAGCTAGGGATGCGATTTAAAGGTGCACTAGCAAAGTTGAGGTGCCGAACAACACTATATATAAGCCACAGCCCCCAAATCTCAAGAAATCTATTTGACATATTATTTATTTGCTGTGCACGCGTGCATTTTGCAGTCGCCGGCATTTGCGATCTTTCATTTTGACTCTCCAAGGTGAAATCGGGCTACAATGCACGAAATTTCGATCTAAGAACAAATTTATAAATGATTCTAAAAGCCTCGTCTTGCTGTTTAATTGAGAAACCGCCGTCATTTTGTTTTAGCACCGCTTTTCGATTTGACGGTTTTCAGCTCACTCAGCCGCCTTTGTAAGCTCAAAAATGAAAAAAAAACCCCCAAATTGACCAAAATTGCCCTTAATTTTGTCAAAATCCGATACCATAGGCCCGAGTTATGAATATGTCAATTGTATGCTATTTGCACTTTGTGTCGCTAATCTTGCCCAATGCACCTCCCCTGTCCTTGCGCTGCTAGCTTAAACATAAGGCAAAGGAGTGTTTTTGCGTTTGTTTGTCACCGCCCGGTTCCATTTCCGACATAGAAAGGTGACCCGAAAATGGCTCAAAACGTAATAAGGCTTTTCTTTTGATGGTGCTTCGCACCAGCAAAGGAAAAGCCAGACCAAGCACGAAAGACGAAGGATTCATTTAACCTTACTTTTCCACACCCTCCGCAACATATCATGTATCATTGCTTCATTGAAATTTCCTCAACATGCTCATCGTTCTTTGTTATCAATAGCTGATCATGCACGTGCATATTGTGCAATCCGAATTCGTCGTCCGATAGATACCCTTCAGAGGCAATGGCAGCCCGCACACTGCCTTTCCCCATCTCGTGGAGCCCCCCTCCGCTTGTTAACAATTTTGGCATCCAAACTTGGGCACTTTGCAGCAAGGTGCCCAAATTGAGAATACGCACATCCGATCCGTAAATCGCGCTGTTTCGCGCAAAATGTTTTCACACGTCTTGATAAATTTCCACACAGCAATCTATTCAGATCGATGTCTGGTGGCAGAAATCGAAATCGCAAAATACGCCAGATGCCAGACGACGCGCGCGCGCGCCGCCTGTCCGCGATATAGACAGAAGCTATATCATATATATACATATATATATATATATATATATATATATATATATATATATATACCCCAAAGTGTCCGACGTTCGCAGCGTTTCTCGGGGTGGAACCTCAAGCTTACACTCTTCGGTAATTATTACTGTTTTTATTCTCTGATACATCTGTTAAATTTCAGATGTTAAATTTGTCAAAATTTGTCTCCTTAGCCTTTAAATTTCAGATTTTAGAATTGTCAAAATTTGTCTCCTTAGCCTTTAAATTTCAGATTTTCGATTTGTCAAAATTTGTCTCCTTAGCCTGTTGTTGCAAAATGCAAGCCCATAGCACCATGAGGGGCAAAAGGCCCAAAATTATTGATGTTGATTTGCTGAGTGATGTATCATCTCCAAAATGCCACTCACCTAAATTCCCAAGAATCAAAGAAGAAGAACTTGATGACATTGAAGAGATGCAAGTAAGCAGAAGTAGAAGAAGATGTCATGGGATCGTCGGATGCAGAGTCCGATGAAGTTGAGGAGGAGGAGCAGGCCTCCAACGTCTCCTTTAGTGATGACATTGGTGACCTTGGGGATAGTGAGGGGGAAGAAGAGGACGCCAAAGAAGAAGACTCTCTCACTCTTGTTAAGGTGGGTGACAGTTTTGGAAAGAATCTTTCCAAAAAAGACGTGGTGGCGGAGGTATTCTTTTGTTTTGATCCGTTTTGTAATGCACTTTTGGCCCTCTCATAACACATGAACCATTTTATTCGTATTAGGTCAACAAAAGAGTGGACTATGACTTGGTCACCGGCACCTCCAACAAAGAATTATGTTAGGCAGTAGGAAGTGTGAGCTATGCAATTGTCCTCGGATGAACAATGGGAAGCAAGCAAAATGAAGCCTCAACCAATGTGTGACCGGCGATACACAATCCAATTCGGAAATCAGCAATGAAGCATGGAGACCAGTTTCGGCTCGAAATGAGCCCTCATCAGTCCAAAGTACTGTAATGAATGAACAAATCACACAACAGACAGAGTGTTATAAGAATAGAGATAAACAATCAAAATAACAGCGATAAGGCGACAAATTCACGTCTTCATAAAATCAAAAGCAGGCTGTGCGCGCGACGTGTTCTTGCGACTTGCGCGCGATCTCTGTCCGGGATACTGGCTTGCCCTCCCTTAGGAGAGGGACATCCATGCTTACGACTCATATAGGTCACACAGTAGGTCCACCGACTCTTGTGAATGGCATTCCCCATGGGATTTTTTCGCAAAGGCATTCAAAGACCGAAACATTAGCTTGTGCCATCTCCTCCCCAAAGACAACGAAGGCTTAGGCGTATGGAATGTCCGTATGGTCGGAAGTGGCATCCAGACCAACGTGGGGCCAGTGGAGGTGACGATGTCCAAAAGGCACGGAAGCACTTTACGAAACGGTGGAAAAATGTCAATGTGCCACAAGAGCAACAAGAACTGCCACTTCCGGAGGTAAAAGTTCCGGATGCAGAAGACGACAAGGACAGGAAGGAGGACACTAAGGAAATTAAAACTAAGTGTTCCCGTCGTGTTATTTGCAGCCGTCCTGATGAGGATAGCCCTTGGAAGGTTACAAAAGCCAACCTAGAACACACGGGGCACACAGTTCCCTCCAAACGAGCACAAGCTCGTGAGAAACGTGCCCTGAAAAAGGAGTGGGTCACAACGATCAAAGATCATGGACACCTAGGTCTTGAAGCCGGTTCGGACCCCCGTGGCCATCTTTGCGTCACTTGGGGTGTGTATCTATGTGCCGGCAAGCCGCCATTGGCTGATGTCATACTCTCCCATCCACCTGGCCTAACCCGATGTGATAGTGTGATAGGTTTGGCCATTCCGGCTATGAGCGGCCATATTCAGTACCGAGGCGCCGCCAGCTGAGATTTATATATCAGAATATCAGGAATCAACAGGGTTTTTTTATCATAATGTTTCCGTGATTTTTCAGCCTTCCGTTCTGATTGTCAATGTATCGGCGACTGTCAGTTGGCTCGCGATTTTGCGGTAACCGATTGGTTAACTGTTATTTCCAGATATTTTGGCGGAAACCCCGATGAAGGTTCAGATTTCATCAGTAACGGGTTCGTTGCTTCCGCAATTTTCATATTATACACTCGCAAAATTAATCCGATTTTTTCAGACTTTCAGAATTGGATTTTCGACTTCGACATCGCCGCACTTGATATGATGAATCTTGAGTGGCCCTACAATTTTCCCCGATCACGAATCAACTTTCCTTTTGTTATGTCCCTCATTTTGCTTGGAGATATAGTCGAAACAAAATTGATTCGTGAGGCCACTTTGAAGAATCATATCCCCGGCTCACGGCGAGGAATACCAATTTCGAGAATTGGGTTGGAACCGCCTTGGTCTCAACTTAATTTAGGAAGCATCAAACGCCTTTGATGTGTACACATGCCCGGTGTAGCAAGGGATAATGGTCAAGAGGGTAGAAAGTGATATATAACTCTTGGACCGTGCAACTGAATATTTTAATGCGACTTTCGAGTGTACCGCATGAGTGTTGGTGTTGCATAGATACTTTCCTTGGGTTCCTACGTATTTCTAACGTGAAGTTATGTCCATGGAGGGGCATGGCATATCATGGTGGGAGCCACTTTTTGAGGGTATGTGTTATATGCATGGTATGTGCTTCGATATGCTCACGCCCATGTTATATATCTCCGTTTGTAGGAAGATATATGGAGTCATACGTGGCAAGGGCTTTGCCCATGTCCCAATGGTGAACTGCATAGCGCTAGACTAAGTCTACCGCTCATATAGTGCATGTGGGAGGGCTTACGGAGCGACCCACAAGCGCCACTATCAATTTCCCCATTTTCATGGTGCGTGTGGGGAGGAGGTTCGAAGGTGTCCCTATGCGTCCATGTGGGGATCCAAGTGGGGGGATTGTTTGCAAATGGTCCCAAGCAATTGTGTTTTGAATCATAGGTTGATACCATGGGTGAGCGAAGTTATATACTATTGTAATTATCTTGAATTTGGCATTATTTGCATGTTTTTGACCTCATTTTATGCTCATTTTTGTGTTTTATGTGCTCAACTGGTCGGCTAGGAGTAAAGTGCCTAGAGATCCGTGAACTATGGTATGTTGCTTATATGCTGGCATATGCTTCGGTGTTGTACCTCACCATATGCCGGATCACGTGGTCACTTTGGCTTGGCACACGAGGCCTCACAAAACTAGGTCTCAAATTCATGAGTTGACTTCTGAAGCATGTCATGTACATAACCGGAGGGGTTTTGGAGCCAATGATGGGATATTCTTGGGCATGGACCTTTGGTCTATATCACCCTTGTATATTACTTTCCGGTCTGACACATGCATGGAGCATCTGAATATTTGCCGTATGCATTTTTGAGTATATAATTGATTTTGGGCATTAGGGTGTGATTTGCCTGATTTTGCCATGTTGTGAGGTCATCTTCATGGGGCAGTTCTCCAAGCCCATTCGACTCCAAGTCCAACCAAGGTTATGTCAGGGTAGGGCATGGTCCTGAGTGCCACTCTAGGCCATGACACGCCACCTCCCCTATTGGGCTAGGATTTAGAGGCTTGGGAGGGAACACATTTTTGGGGTTTGTGTAGTGACTTTTGACACATGGCATTTAGCCATCTTATTTGACTGGGTTCAGGGCATCATGTTGGTGAGCCAAGAGAAGGTCTTGAGTCGAGGGAATGAGGGGTATATGGCTGTGATTGTGTACGTTTCCATCTTGCCCCAACTTTGCTTTATTTGTGTTCATATGCCAATTTCAGGGCTTTCCTCTTTGGTGCAATTCTTGTACATGCCCGCCACCGTGAGACAACCGGTGTGCTGAACGGAAGTCCGCAGTGTGGATTGGATTTGGATTGTGCTTGGGGATTGCAAGGGTCTATGTGAAGGAGTTTTTTTCTATTTTTTGTGGAAATGCAGACCCTGGTGAGGAGCAAGACCCTGGGAGTGACGGGTTATGGCGGAAGGGGTACAGCAGGGGCCGGTCCTGGTAGGGACCTTCTTTATGGTAGCAGAGGAGTACCTGCCCCCTACCGCCGCACCGGGGACTTGGGCCCTCATGAGCCCTGCCCAAGGATGCCCCGGGTGCAGATCATCCAGTCCGTGGAGTCGACGCCGGACTGGGAAGCCCGAGAAGAGCGTAGATGCTCAGAACGGAGAGCCCTTGCAGGACATGGGCTGGACATGGAGGACCTGGCCTCCATGTGCGAAAGGCAATGCCGCAAGGCTTGCAATCTCCGCTCCGCTGCGGAGGAGTTGGAGGAGACTGGTAGCAACGGCAGAGCTGGGCGTTACCGGAAGCGCGGGTCCCCAAAACCCGTGGCGGAAGCCAGGACGATGGAGACGGATCCGAGCCCGGTCAGGTTGTGGTCAGCTGCGGATTCCGAGGGGCACTCTGAGGGATATCGGACAGCTTATGAGCAACCTTCGGAGTCGCAGGAGACGGCCAGACCGCCCACAAGGGCGAACACGGCCCCAGAACCCAGCCTGGAGCATGACGCCGAGGCGTTGGAGAGGCCCGCCAGAGCCAGAACGGCGCCTGTGGCCCGGCACACGGAGCCAACGCGGGATAGCATGGGCGACACACCCATGGCGGAGGAGTCCGAGGCGCCGGGAACCGTGGGATGCGCCGGATCAGGTGGAAAGCATGTTGAGTGCCACTGCGAACACGTGTCCTTCCTCATCGGCAAGTACCCAAAGATGGGGATGGACGCCATCGTGCAGCACCTCGACCGCGTGGACAACGCGAAGGACGGCCTAGAGGAGGACGTCGCGGGGATCCTGAATGACCAGTCAGCAGCGGAGAGAGACATGGCGGAGCTGTGAGCAGAACAGGACCGGTACCGGGAGAATCTGGAGCTGGCCCTGCAGAAGCAGCAGCGAGTGGTGGACAGCCTCCTCCACCTGGTCAGGGACATGTTGGGACGCCTGAAAAGGCTAGAGGAGTCACAACCCCTCGCCTCGGGTCCGGAGCTCCCGGCAAAGCCAGCCGCGGCAGAGCTGGTGGAGCGGGTTAAGACCCTCAGGAGCGCCATGGAGAAACCCATGGGCGGCCCTGCAGAGGCACCTTACGCGCCTCCGCGCGTTGACCCGGGTGCGCTGCCGTTTGTTCCCATGTTCAGCGAATCCATAATGCTCGGGGAGCAAACGGCACCGGCTGGGTCCATGCGGAAGGGGCGCGCAACCACGGACCCGAGGAGCCTGACGGTACAGATGTCCCATGCCGCCCAGGATCCACCGACCACTACGGCTGCCCATGCAGTCTATGCGGAAGAGGAGATCCAGAGCCAGACCATGCAGGGGCGAACCATGGGAAGCGCCGACGGACATGGTCGAGGCCACCAAGGCGGAAACCTGTGGGTGAAGGACCCCAATACGGGGATATGGACAGCCGGTGGAGCAAGTCCTTCCCGCATTCCAAACCCCATGGGTTCAGGCCCAACTGGACCGCACTCCATGGAGGAGAGGGATGTACGGGGAGTGTACTCACACCCCCCGGCCACAGGTGGTATCTGTCTCGGTGGAGTGGTGGCTGCAGACGTCGGAGACGCCATCAGGATTGACGACCTCAGGGGAATCAAAATCCCCTACTACGATGGCAACCCCTCCAACCTGGACGACTTCATCCTGGATTGGGAGGACTTCGCCGAGGAGGTCGTCGGCGAGATGAGGGGAGCGCCAAGGGACAAGTGGGTATGTCGGACATTCCCACACAGGCTGGCGCAGGACCTGAAGGAGGAGCTCAGGGATCAGATCCGCGAGGGAGTGATCCAGACGGAGCAGGCCTGCCTCCAGTGGCTGGAGGATTAAGAGCGAGTGGACGCCCCCAACCAGAAGTTGGAGGATCTGTGGTTCATTCCGCTGCCGCTGGAGCGCGGGGAACTGAGGGTCCGAGAATGGAATCGGTACATCCGCAAGTACCGAAGAAGCCTCAAGCTGGTGGAGGACTGGAATGAGGCCAGCGAGATCCGACACCTGCTGAAGGACATCCTCCCCAGGCACTGGAAGAGAAGAGTGGATCATGAGGAGAAGAAGAGAGCAAAGAAGCGCGTGGCCGTACGGATCATGGCATTGGAGGACACCCACGCCGGAATCATGGAGTTTTTGCGGCGAAACCTCGGCGAACCCAGCCGAATGTTGGGGTTGAAGAACGCCGTCTACGTGGAGGTATTCGGTGACATCATGGGGCAAAGGGTGATGCGCCTCAACAACGTGGAGTGGAGGCGCGGAGAGCCGCTGAGGATGCAGGTCATCTTCGCCCGCATGAGCCTGGACGAGATCGTGAAGTACATCATGGTGGAGCTGAAGCTCAACGCCAAGAACGAGGCCCACATGTAGGGCCGACAAGGCCATGGACATCGAGGTCATCGGGAAGATCGCCATGGCTAGGTTACGGCATACAACCGGTCACCGGTCCACTAACCCCAAGTACGGAACGGAAGACCGGTCTCCGGTCCACTAACCCCATGTACGGAAGGCGCCCATTGACGCCCGGTGCGAGCCCGGCGGGAGCGTGTTCCGTGCCGTAAAGCCCCGCATCGGCAACCGATGCACCGCCAGCGGAGATTTGTGTATCAGAATATCAGGAATCAACAGGGTTTTATCTTCATATTGTTTCCGTCAATTTTTACGCTTCCGTTCTGATACTCACTGTTTTGACTGCTGGCGGTTGGATCGCGACTTTACCGTAACCGCCAGTTTAACTGTTATTAATGGAAATTTTAACGCAATCCGTCACGAAGGCTCCAAAGTCTTCAGGAACTGCATGGATGCTTCCGCAATTTTCACATCTTACACTCGCAACCTTAATCCGAATTTTTCAGGATGTCGAAATCGGATTTTCGACTTCGACATCCCCGCACTTGATTTGACCTCTTTCGAGTGGACCTACGTGCTTCCCTATGCACGAATCAACTTTCCTTTTATCCTGCCCTCCATTTGTCTTAAAGATATGGGCAAAACAAAGTTGATTCGTGAGGCCACTTGTGAAGGTCATATCTCGTGTTGCTTGCGAGGAATGACAATAAGGAAACGTGGGATGTATTCACAATACTCCCGACGTAATTTAGGAAGCATCATATGCCTTGCGTCTCCACACGTGCGCGCTAGTGTAATGGATCATGGTCAAGAGGGTAGAGTTTGCGTTGTAACTCTATGGCCATGATATTGCGTGCGTTAAGATAACTTTCGAGTGTAGCGCGCGAGTGTTGGTGTTGCATAGGAACTCTCCTTGAGTTCCTATGAGCGAGTGACACAAAGTTATGCCCTTGGAGGGGCATGACATATCGTGGGGGGAGCTACCTTTTTGGGCAATATGTGGTATGTGCCATGTGTTGTGTTGCGTGCCCATTTGGCGGGTCCATCGCTCCAAGCCAAACCCGCCAATGGACCTCATGTTGTGCAAGCCCCTTCTCCATACTCCCTACGATCAATTGCAAGCCTAACCGTCGTGAAGGGAAGCTTGTGTGGCGATCCCGAAGCGATGCGTTGGGAGCAAGGTGTGTGTTTTGCAATTTTCCATATTTTCATGTGCCCACTTGGGAAGCAGCGCGCGTAACCTTTCAAAGCGCTCCAAGTGGAGCACATATGTGGAATCGAAGGTCATTGGTGTCAAGTCATTGTGTTTAGAAGGATTAGTTGATTGCACGATCCAAGCCGAAGATATTATAATATAATTGTGCACCTTTCAATGCACTTTTATGTGTCTTTGTGCCAATTTTGCCGTTTTTGGCCCGTCATGATGTCAAGTGGCGACCATGTATTTCAACGTTGCGCTCAATTGACATCATGACCCAAGTATGTTTTGAGGGTACATACTTCGGTGCCCTACATATCTTGGACCCGGCGAATAACTCCTCTTGGGCTTGGCATACCGTGGCCGCCATGTTGGCGATTTGGGACTATCTCAAATCATGGGCTCACTTGGCGACCCTGCCATTCCCAAAACTGGAGGAGTTGGGCGACGCCCAAAAGATATGTTGGACACACATGACTTGATACCAATCCTATGGCACACTCCGATCCAAGTCAGGCATGTCCCTCATTTGCCCTAACCATGAGTGTGCGCATTTTTGGCCATTTTGAGCGGTTTTCCACATTTTCTGCCCGCCGTGCACTATGTTGAGCCCACCCGTGCACGCCGGACGCATGGACCAATGGACCATATATGACATGGGTGTTATGTATGTTGGTCCCCATGGTTCACACACCACGTGGGCGAAGCGGAGCAACCTTCGTTAAGGCGCTAGCCCAAAGTGAGTGTGGGCAATTTTGCCATTTTGGCATTTGTGGACCCAATTGGGATTGTCACCACGCCGAGTGGCATGGAGATCTTGGAGAGCCAAGGGCATGGGAGTCTCTGTTGGACTCCAGGTGGATCGCGTATGGAATGGCGGATCCGATCTCCAAGCCGGCGTGGAGATAAACTATTGGGAGCACCCCGAATTTTGGCTCATTTCAGGCAGCCAAAATGACCCCTTTTTGGGACCCCAATTTCCCCCTTCCGTGTGGTCAGTTGGCAGCCCCATTTCTCTATGCCCATAAGGGACCCGGAACTAATTTCAAGTTGTACACTCAGATATAAGTCCTAGGTCCTGCCTCCTACCCTGTGAGCCATTGGCGTTGCCCTGGCCGGGCGAGCCACGCGTGGGAATGACGCCAATTTTGGTGATTTTGGCATCATGACCCCACTTGACGAATCCGTGTTGCCCTGATGCCGGGACCTCAGAGGGAACCAAGTTGGGTGAGGGCTCCAGGGAGTTCGTACTCGAAGGGCATAGGGTCAGTTGCCTCGTCCCTACCTCTGGCGGGTCCGGACGAGGGGTCAATTTTGGGGATTTTTGAGTTAATATCAGTTTGGGCTGAAACAGCCCATTTTCAGCTACCAACTCCTGGGTGATAATGGCGGGGCCATATCTCTGGCTCAGAGAGGAGTTGGGACCTGCCGTTATGGGAGCATAGGGAGCCACTGTCGGTTGGCCTTGGAGCTACTTGGTTCCCAGGAACTCGCCTGTGGCTGGGCGGGACACCTCCCCTATTGGCAGGGTTTCAGGGTCCGGACTGAGCAGGGCATGGGTTGTGTTTGAGCCCCCGCCCCCACCAGCCACTGAGAGGGTCGGACCTGGGATTGGGATACGAGTTAGGACTGAGTGTCTATTGTCCTGTGATGCCCTTACCCCAGTCCCGTCTTAACCCCATGTGTACATATCCTGATGTGTTGCTGTACATACTTTTGTTCTCTTGTTGCAGAGTGGCAAGGATCCTGAAACGCTTTGTCACATGACACGAGCGTATTGATGCCCTTGTGAGCGTAGTGCTTTGCCTGCCTGCTCACCTGTGCGTGTCACCGCAGCGTCCCGTGGCCGGCCCCCCACGGGAACGCGTCAAAAGCGTTTCACCGCCGCGGGGTTACCCAGCCCTCGCGTGCCACTCGGGGCCACGAACCCCGAGCAGCGCGGCGCAGCTCGCAGCTCGCAGCGCAGCGCAGCGGCTCGCAGCGCAGCGCAGCGGCTCGCAGCGCCACCCAACGACAGCGCCGAGTTCGTCACGGAGCCAGCAGCGCCGTCCAGAGCATCGCCCTGACCGCGCCGCGACCGTGAAGGAAGTGGACTGACCAGGACTCCTGCATCAGCGAGTCCCATCGGCCGACCAGCAAGGCCGCGTCAACCACCTCCACGACCACCGGCTGACCAGCACCAGCCGCACTCCCAGCCCAGTGCTGCAGCACCCGCCTCAACAACCACCACCAGTTCGTTGAGTGGAGCGAGTGCACACCAAGGACCTCAAGACCAACTAAGCCCCCGCTGCCATGGTAAACTGGCAGGAAGCGGGCAGGACGTGGCCGCGGCCCCACCCCCATGCGGCACGCCTGCTGCGTGGGTTGGTTTGGGACCAGCACTACCGCCACAGCCACCCCCAGTGCGAAGGCGGCATGCCCGGGAGCTTCGAGCTCCGCGAGGACATGGGGGAGGACCGCCTGCGGGCAGTGGAGGAGTGGCTGCGGGCGGAAGGGTACGAGTACCGCTTCCGCCGCAAGCGCTGGAGGACCTGGACCCGGCCGGACAGGCCCGGCGAAGGGCTGCGCCCCGACGGGATTGAGGAGGACGAGGACTCCAACGAGTACCCGTCGGGCGCCTCGATCAATGTCTCCATGTGGGACATGATCGAAAAGAACTTCTTGGAACCGGGGAGCTAGCGCAGGCTGCAGGGCAGCAGCAGCGCCTCTCCGGGGAAGGAGAAGCGGTCCGCCGGGGACAGGAAGCGGGACCGGAAGTGGCGGGAGTACCAGGAGTCCCTGGCCGCCGAAGCCGCCCAAGGCGCCAAGGGCGGAACCCCAGCCCCCAGTCCCCAACGGGCCAATGGTGGTCATCACCCCGGCCACGCCACCCTCGGCGACTTCATCCAAGTCGCCAGGCAGACCAAGGCCAAGCCCCGTCCGCTGCTCCTGAGGCCCCAGCAGGCCCCAGCAGGCCCCAGCAGCGACGTGGAGTCGGCCCACCGCGGGAGGATGCCCGCCGACCAGGCCAGCTCCAGCAGCAGCGTCGCTCCCGACAGGGACGTGGCGCGCGCCTGTGAGCGCGCCTGTGGGGTGCCCTGCAACCTTCGGGTTGCCCGGCAACGGGCCAGGCAGCACAGCGCTGCCGTGGAGGGCGCCGTTGGCATCGCCCAGGAGGAGGCTGCAGAGTGGGCGCATGGCATGGCCATCCACGCCCAGACCGTGGCGGCCATTGCGGCCGGACTCACGGCCGTAGCCGCCCATGGGGCAGCGACTGCCCAGGTCAACGGTGAGTTGGCGGCAGCCGACGAGGAAGCCCGCCTGACGCAGGAGGCCATTGCCTGCAGGGAGGCCGAGATGAGGGCGCTGGAAGAGGCGCTTGCCCAAGAGAGGGCAAAGAAGGAGGCGGAGGAAAGGGCCCATGCCGAGGCAACGGCTAAGGCCCAGGCGGACGCCGCCAAGAAGGACGCCATCGAGGCCGCGCGACGGAAGGTCGCTGAGGAGAAGGCCAAGACGGACGCGGAGCTGGCGGCGTTGGAAGCGCAGAAGGCGCGGCTGCAGCAGGCCCGGGAAGCCGAGGCGGCTTGTGCTCGGGAGGAAGCCGAAGTGCGGGCTGCCGCAGCCACCGCCGCCGCAATGGAGGAGGCAGAGGCCAAACTCCGCCGCGAGACTCCCCTGGGAGGATCACGAGTGGAGACCCTTCGAAAACTTTTCGAAGGGGACGCCTCCTCCAAGATGACGCTGGATGAGGCCGACACGGGCAGCAGTGGCAGCAGTGGCCCCACCGCCCGTCGACGGAGGAAGGGCAAGGGGAAGACCCTCGAGAGGCCGCGGAGGCCAGCGGGTGGACACCCCCACGACAGTGACCCCTTCTTCACCGCCAGCGACGGTGACGAACGAGGCCGCCGACATCGCCAAGTGGTGGCTTGCACGGGCGGAGGAGGCGGAGACGTCCCCATGGAACCGGAAGGTGAGGATGAGGATCTCCCTCCTCCCTACCGGAGCTTGGAGTCTTCCGTGACCGAGACGCCCAGGTGGGGCGACATGGACGAGGATGACGACATGGACTTCGGCATCACGAGGAAGCGCCCATCCTCGGACCCACCGAGGCGACCCGGCGGAGACCCACCGGGACCCCCTGGCGGAGGACCATCAGGACCTGCTGGAGGACGCCCACCAAGTGGACCCCCTGGAGGCGGACCACCGGGCGGGGGAGGACCCCCTGGACCGGGCGGACCCGGCGGAGGCCCTCCTGGAGGACCCCCTGGGGACCCCGACGACCCACCAGGGAACGGCGACCCAGATACCACCTGGCGGTGGATTGTCTATCTCCGCAGGAGGGTCTTTTCCCTCGAGTGCGAGGTAGACACGGGCAAGGGCGAGATGTCTCGCATCTCCAAGGTCGCCGCGCGCGCGCAGAAAGAGCTGGACATCGCCAGGGCCGAGACCAGGCAGCTGAACACGGTCATCAGCGGCCTGCAGCAGAGGCTGGACGCGCTGGAAGCCCGTGGGAGCGTCGGCAGCGACCACCCGACCCTGGAGTCTGGCTCGTCGGACGACGGCTGGGGACCCGGACCAGGTCCAGGCAGACCCCACGCCCCCGGCGGAGCCCCCAGGAGTCGCCCCAGCGCCAGTGCCCCCTCTCTCACCGCCCCCTCTCACCACAGCGCGGGCCGCAGCAACGAGCGCGTCCCGCCCGGCAGTGGCAGTGAGGATTGGCGTGATGAGTGGCTCAGCGCGGAGTACCGCAGCCGCCGTGCCCCACCGCAGACACTGGTACGCCCCCGGCGCCCCGCACCAGCCCCGGAGCCAATCCCAATGGCTGGTGGACGTTATGGTGGACTCAGGGATGAGGTCCCCAGAGGAGACGTGGAGTGGGATGTCGGTGAAGGTGAGGACCTGGATCTGGACCTGGAGGAGTTCGACATCAGCCCGCCGCGTGGTGTACGACGGGAGGCCGCTGAACGCAGCCGCCGGCGCCGTGATGAGGATGCGTACATGGAAGGAGTACGGCGTGAACATCTAGGTTCAGCGTACATGGAGGAACCGCGGCGTAGCCACAGGGATTCCATGGAGGAGATGGACGTGGCGGCCGTGGGAGTCCGTGGGCAAGGCCGATGGGAACCTCGGTCGACCTCGCGGCCGGCGTTCATGGTCTCTAAGGCCGCGGATGCCGCCATGTGGGAAGACTTGAAGGACATCAAGCCCCCCATGTACGACGGCAACCCCCTCAACCTCGACCGCTTCTTGGAGAAGCTGGACGATTGGGGGCTGACCGTCACTGAAGACCTGCCTCCCGCGGATGCGGAGAGATATGTCTTCAGACGGTTCAGGTACCGCCTGCCGGAAGTGCTCGGAGAGCTATACTTCGTGGCGACCAAGGAGGGGAGAATCAAGACCCTCAAGGAAGCCAGGAAGTGGCTCAACGAGCAGGAGCGGGTGGACGCTCCGCAGGTGGCTGCCAAGCGCTGGAAGTCAATCAAGCTTGAGCATGATGGACGGGAGATCCGCCTACGAGATTGGCGAGACTACCGAGGGAAATACACCCTCTTCCGCCGCAACGTGCAGGATTGGAACGAGGGTGACGAGCAGGCTCGCCTGCTCTCCATGCTGCCGGAAGCATGGATCAAGAGGGTCACCAAGGAGGAATCCAAGCGGGCCAAGTCCAACCACACGGTCAAGATGATGCTCCCCAAAGAGTATCATACGAACGTGGTGGCTTGGACGAGGAAGAACGTGGCCCGGGATGTCAAACGGCACTCCCTGCGGAACGCTCTCCTCATCACCCTCTCGGGCGATCGCGAGAAGACCGCGATGTGGCGCCTTGACGAGTGTGAGTTGAGCGGCCAGACCATCCGTCTGCAGACCATCCCGGCGCGGATGAGCTGCAACGAGATCCTGGAGTGGGTTGGCGAGGAAGTACTCAAGGAGTACCGAAACCTCCACCACACCCGCGGGTTGAGGCCCGGCGACCGCGACGTCAACTACGTTGGCGAGGGACCTGGCGGGGAAGATGCCATGGACCCAGCGGGAGCCGGCGGCGATGAGACTCTCGTCGACGATGACGACGACGATGAGCCCGCCGAAGTGGCCGTTTGTGCCTTCGTGGCCAAGAACCTGAGCGCGGGGAGCAAACCGGGAAACTGGAAGCCCCTGCAGCAGGGTTGGAGGAAGCAGGAGAAGAGGGACCCTCGCCGCATTGGCGACCCTCCGCTGTCCTTTGGGGAGTTCATACGAGCTCACCCTCAGGGCTGTTTCGTGTGTTATGGGAGGAAGCGAGGCTTCAACCATGACCACCGAACATGCCCCGTCCACAAGGCCGACACGGAGGCTTACAAGAAGGCACATGGGTCGAAGAAACGTGCGCCCGCGGGTATCCGGGAAGCCAAGGTGGAGGTGGACAGGGACGAGCTCTCCAAGCTGGTGTCGCAGGGGACCGAGTTGGCCAAGGAGATCCAGGAGATCAAGAGGAACTGGGTCCCCAGGTCGGACAACAAGAACAAGGAGAACAACCAGAATGACCAGAACAAGGACAAGGACAAGAACAAGGGTAAGAAAGGGGGAAGGAAGAAGGGCGTCAACGAGGTTGATGCGGAGGGGAACACCCCTTCCTCCACAACCGACGCCCCCTAGCGGAGCCCCTGCAGCCAAGGGCCCCAGCTAGGGCGGTCGCAGGATGGTGACGTGGGAAGCGCCGAACCATCCCAGTCGGGAGTCGATAAGCACAAAGGGACTGCCGCGGGCGGAAGGCCCGGTCCGGCACCCAGTCGCGGAGGCGGGGTGAGGGCAAGTGAAGGCACGAACCCTTGCGCCCGTCCGTCCTTCGCGACCAAGAATGTGTTTGATGTACTACAGGATCTATCCGAGAGTATCGGAGGATCACCCGGACCGCAGCTGGATGCTGCAGATGGGCAGCCTGAGCCCATTGTCCACGACCTGCACCAGTCGCTTGTTGAGCTTCTGGAACGGCCGGAGATCCTGAGTTTGCACGCCGTGCGCCGTGTCGGTCGCGAGCGGCAGTTGCATCTTAAGGTCCGTGCCTTATGCGGGGAAGTGGAAAAGGTTTTCGACGTGTTGGTCGACACGGGAGCTCAAGTCAGCTTGGTCGAGGCTGGCCTACTTCCACCAGAGTGTCTGACCGACAGTCGGAAACCTGTCAGGCTGAAGGTGGCGAACGGCCAGTACATGGTGGGAGGCACGAAGGAAGCGGCCATTGGGCTGCAGTTCGTGAACCATCGTGAGCTGAGCCGCCCAGACCTCGGCAAGGAAATCCTCCTGCACGGTCGCTTCTACGAGGCCGAGATGGACTGGGACATGATCGTTGGGTACGACTTCATGATGGAGACGGGCTCCGGCGTCCTCCCGGCCCAGGCCTCCATGACCCTGTACCAGGACGACCAGCTCTCGTGGCTTTCGTCACCTGAGCACCATGTGGAATGCCAATGGATCCACCCCGAACGCAATCAGCTCGAAGTGGCCGCGCTGGACACTGGGCCCACTGGGCCTGCAAACCAGGAGTACGGCGTAAGGCCGGAAGTGGCGAGCCGAGTTGTCGCGGACTTGGGAGCTTCGGATCTGGCCCTGGATGCGTTCTCTTCAGGAACCTCCGCCCATCTGCGGGTGTGTGAGAAGTACTGGAGCGCACAGGACTCCGCGTGGAAGAAGCAATGGGGTCCGCATCAGGGATTGATGTGGATCCATTGCCCCCGTTGGGACATTCCAAGAGCGATAGCGAAGATTCGCAAGGACCGCTCCAAGGCAGTGCTGGTTGTTCCTATGGGATGCACCGAGGCGGAAAGTACCCGACATTGGGTAGCCTCATTGACCAACATGACCTTAAACAAGGTCGTCCTACCGGCTGGAGAGAGTGTCTATCAGGACGCTAAGGGACAGCCCATGCCACCCCAGAGATGGCCAACGGAATTCCACTATGTGGATGGGGGCCTTGATCAGGCCGACACCACGGACTTCGTGTGTGTCAACCGCATCATAGCGGAGCCATGGCGGCAATGCTTTGCGGTTCCCCCTGTTGACATCGAAGAATCGGACTCGGAAGACCCCCTCACTGAAGAGGAGTGGGATCTGGTTCAGGGGTATATGGATCAGCCCTTTCACGACTGGGGAAACCAGCGTGAGGGCAAAGGCCAGGACAAAGCCTGGTGGGAAGTGGACTCGATCGTCTCTGGTTCCTACGATGGAGATACCTTCGTAAGGAGGGTACTGGACCACCTGTCCAGCCAGGACGAGCCAATCGGGGGTAACCCACCCACCTACGGCGATCTATTCCGAGGCAAGACCAGAGATGGCCCTTGGGGCCACCTGGGAAGACCACCTGAGCCGAAGACGAGCGGAGTAGCTACCCCTCAAGTAAGCTCCGTGGTTCAACTGCCCGGAAAAGCCAGTGCGGAGTCCGATGATTGCCCCAAGATTCAGGCATTGAGGGCCAGGCTGAAGCAGAAGTATGGGGACACCTTCTTCAGCGGAAAACTTGTGTTTCCCCCACCGGTGCGTGGACCGTATGGCGAGGCCAAGATACGACTGAAGCAGGACCCCCGTGTGTATCGGCACCGGGAGTCTGCTCTGTGGGGCGAGAGGAAAGAGGCCATGGAGAAGATCCTCTGTGACTTCATCCGGAGGGGCTGGCTCGAGCCGTGCCACTCCGAATGGGCCTCTCCGTGCTTCGTCGTCCCCAAGAAGGTTGCCGGTGAGTGGCCGCTCGTGGTCGACTACCGCGGCCTGAACGCCCAAACGCAGCACGACAGCTATACGCTGCCCCTCATTGAGGACATGCTGCAAAAACAACACCGGCGGAGGATCTTCACGGTGATTGACCTGAAACATGGTTATCATCAGATGCCTCTCGCCGAGGAGTCCCGTGCCTGCACAGCCATGAGCACTCCACTTGGACCTCTCCAGTGGAAGGTGATGCCTATGGGCGTTACCAACGGCAATGCGGCTTTTCAGCGGATGCTGGAGAACCTGCTTGAGCCGGTGCGCGACTGTGCGGACCCCTTCGTGGACGATGTGATCATCGCGTCCGGGGACCCCAGTATGAGCTACGAGGAGCTCCTGGAGGCACACGAGAGGGACGTCACTCGAGTGCTGGACCTTCTGGTTCGGCACAAGCTCACGGGCAGCAGTGACAAGGCCACCATTGCGGTAAGCGAGGTGGTCTTCGCTGGCCACGTAGTCGGGAACGGGCAGCGAAAGCCCATACCTGGCAAGGTGGCTGCGATTGAGCACTGGGAAAAGCCCAAAACGGTCTCTGAGCTACGGGCGTATCTGGGGTTCTGCAATTACTACTCGGGGTATATCAAGATGTATGCCGAGTATGCAGCCCCCATGACGACCATGCTCAAGGGCAACCGAGAGGAGACCAAAAAGGGGTCCAAGAAGGCGCTGGTCTGGACAGCTGAGTCCGACCGTGCCTTTGAGGGGATGAAGCAGGCGCTGCTATCCGCAGTGGGTCTGCACCTCGTGGATCCCGACCGAGGGTTCGTCCTGCGCACCGACGCTTCCGACTACGCCATTGGCGCTGTGTTGGAGCAAGTGCTTGACGACGGGAGGCACGTGCCCGTGGCTTTCTGGAGCCGAGTCCTGGCGGAAGGCCAGAGACGGACGTGGACGCCCCGTGAAAAGGAGGCGTATGCCATCGTCATGGCTCTCAGGAAATGGGCTGGCTACATAGCCCTCCATCCCGTCACCGTCTGCACCGACCATCAGAGTCTGCAGTCGTGGCACAAGGAGCACGTGGACACCCCCTCAGGTCCCGCCTCCCGACGGGCAAGATGGCATGAGACCTTGGCCAAGTTCGACCTCACGGTTGTGTATATTCCTGGAAAGGATAACACCGTGGCGGACTGTCTCAGTTGGTGGGCCTATCCCGCCAGCAAGGGCATGACGGATATCTCTGCCCATGGCGATGAGGCTGAGACCGCTGAAGCCAAGAGGATCATAGAAATGGAGCGCCTGATGGAGGAGGAGGGTGTTAAATGCTTCGTCGTCATGGCTGCGGATGCCCCCCTCGCGTCGAGGGTGAGCAGAGCGGTCAGTGTACTCGCCCCTGAAGGAGCTGAGTCCGACAAGCACCTCTTCCCGGAGTCTTGCCTCCAGGACGACTGGACCGACGACTATGCCAAGTCTGAGGCCTTTGCGGCCGAGTATAGGGCTGTGACCGACCCTGATGACGGGCAGAAGTGGCCAAAGGGGCTGACTGAGGAAGATGGCAAGCTCTACCGGAATGGTAAGCTGCTGGTACCAGAGTCCCGCGTGCTCGAGCTGTGTGAAGCTTGGCACCACCACATGCTGCACCCAGGGGTCAAGAAGCAAGCTCTTGACATGCAGCGTCGGTTCGAGATCGACCATATCGTTCTCTACACCGCCATCAAGAAGGTCAGGAAGGGTTGCTCGGTCTGTCAGGCCTGCAATCCCGATAACCGGAATGTCAAGGGGGAACCCCAATGGACGCCGGTACCTGACCAGCCCATGGAGAGCGTGGCCATGGACGTCTTCTCCATGCCCGAAGTGCACATTGGCAAGGAGACCTTTGACTGTGTGGTTCTCGGTGTGGACCGCCACAGCGGCTACGTAGTAGCCGTTCCGGCACGCAAAAAGGGGTTGCTTGCCAAGGAAGTGGCAGTCATGATGATTCGTCATTGGCTGACCGTCTTTGACATCCCCCGCACCATTTGCAGTGACCGAGGGCCCCAGTTTACTGGTGGCTGGTTCAAGGCTATGTGTTCCCTGATGGGGATACGTCATGCCAAGAGCGTCGCCTATCTCAGCCGGTCTAACGGCCGTGCTGAAGTGGCTGGACGGCAGCTGTTCGAGAAGCTGCGCAAGATCCACATCACCAATCCACGTCGGAACTGGTTTGAGGAGATGTGGCCTGCTCTGAAGGCCCATCATGACAACCCCACTCCGGGCGGTTTGTCCCCTCACCAGATTCTGTTCGGCAGGGACCCCCTGGGTAGGGGACTTCCCTTGTCTGGTGATGGCATGGCTATGGATGCCAAGGAACTCTTCGCGCGGCAAGAGCAGACGGCGCGGGACATCCGCCAGCAGCTCGAGAAGGAGCATGCTGAGCGTCAGAAGTCCGCCCCGAGCTCGACAGCGCAGAAGTTCAGGGTGGGAGACCCGGTGTGGGTGATCAGACCCCGCCCTATGGGCACCCACCGCACCAAAACCTGGTTCATACCCGGAGAGGTGGTCCGCAGGATTGGTGAGGACACCTATCGCATCAAGGTGGGTCACGGACGTTTCCGGGAGCGCCACGAGAGTCAACTCCGTGTGCGGGAACCCGACCTCCGTGGCCAGCATGTGTCCCTGAGCTATGCCGCACATGAGGCTGATTCGGACGACGACTATGCTGAGCAGGACGACTATACGGTCGAGAAGATCCTTGCTCGGCGTCCGAAAGCCTCGGCACCTGGAGGTCTGGAGTTCAAGGTTCGTTGGCGAGGCTATGGGCCGTCCCACGACACCTGGGAACCCGTCTCCTCGTTCGTGCCGTGGGTCAATACTCCCTTCATGGAGTACATCTGCAAGCACAAGACCAAGATCCACGTTTCGGACTTGGCAGCACTCACCCGGGCGATTGCAGCCAGGGGTGCCTGATCAGCGCCCTGAGCTCTCCCCTGATGCGTTTTGAGCTCTTGTGAGGCCGACGGATCGTCCCTTACTTGCTTGCTCTCTTCCATCTTCCGGTGACCTGCCATCAGAGTGGCCATATACCCCCCCCTGCTGAATCCAGAGGAGGATGGCCCCTCTCTTCTTCTATTCGTCACTCCCCCCCCTGCTGAATCTTTGGGAAACCAGGTAGGGCGACTGACCTTCATATTTCTGAGCTCTTGGGGCCTTGAAGCCCATACGACGTTGCGCAACGGATGCCGCTGTCATCGGCATTGCGATTTTTTTGGTGTGTGGTCTGGTTCCATGGCACTTGCGGAATCCAGACCAGTCGACGTGTGTCTCGAGACTATATATGCCTGAACTGAGGCGTTATCCTCTCCACCCTCCTGCATTTGCCTTATCCTGACCGTGGCGTGGTTTGGCACTCTGTCCAGAGTGTGTTTACACGCCTGTTTACCTGATTATTGCTTGCTTTCTCTGTTCCCCAGGATATGTGCATTTGTATGTTACGATTGTCAGCCCATCACCGACAGATAGACTGTTTTCTTCCTGCCAGGGGATGCGAATCGCAATACAGAGGCGCCCGAGTCGCCCTTTACATGTTCGTACACAGGGTCCAGCCTGGACCAGTACCGCATTACATATTCTTCTGTTTGAGTGCCCGTGATACCGTGTTGCCCTATTCGCTGTGATGTGGAGATCCTGATGGCGCCAGGCGGGAAGCCCAGTTGCCTGACTACACTCCCAGCGGTCCGCCACTGTCAGTCCCAGTGTGAGCCTACCGACTCGCAGACGCACTTGCAGTCGGGTGGCGGCCTCCGGTGCTCCTGACCTCGGTCAGTCTGCCTGGGAAACTGGTGGTTTGAGGAGTCGACGCCCCCGCCCACACTGCATGAGGACTCCCTCATGTATGGCCTTCGTGGTAATAGGGCGAGGGAAAAGACGGCCTTGATGCCCGATCCCTTAAGGAGGAGCTCCCTTAAGATCCCTTAAGGAGTTCGGCTGTATCACTCTGGACTCGCGTCGTATGGATATGGACATGGTGCGCCCGAGGAAGGACCCGTGGGGACTCTCCCAAGTCGGCGGGCCTTGGGAAGCTTGGGGTAGCCTGATGGATCTTTGTGGTCGCTCTCGACCTGTGGGACCACCTCGGTCGTCGTGTGTCGCCTATGTTGGCCGTGTATGCCACTGCCACTGTGGTGGTGACCGTAGCAGCCGGCACCCGGTGCGCCTGGTATGGGTTAACGGGTCCTTTGGATGCCGAACAATCGCCGCCAGGACCCGGGACTTGATACTTGATACTATACTTGAAGTTACAAGACCCTACAGCACTATACCTGTCTTACTGTGGAGTTTGGAGCCTAACCTGCGAATCAGCCTGAAGTGAGGATGAGACACCCTCCCTTCAGGATATGGTCCTGGGTACCCGCTGCCATGCTTGGGTGTTATCGAGCCCCCCCCAGGGTTTGCTCTAAGGAGGGGGGTGAAGCGGTACCCAGATCCCCATGGCTAGGTTACGGCATACAACCGGTCACCGGTCCACTAACCCCAAGTACGGAACGGAAGACCGGTCTCCGGTCCACTAACCCCATGTACGGAAGGCGCCCATTGACGCCCGGTGCGAGCCCGGCAGGAGCGTGTTCTGTGCCGTAAAGCCCCGCATCGGCAACCGATGCACCGCCAGCGGAGATTTGTGTATCAGAATATCAGGAATCAACAGGGTTTTATCTTCATATTGTTTCCGTCAATTTTTACGCTTCCGTTCTGATACTCACCGTTTTGACTGCTGGCGGTTGGATCGCGACTTTACCGTAACCGCCAGTTTAACTGTTATTAATGGAAATTTTAACGCAATCCGTCACGAAGGCTCCAAAGTCTTCAGGAACTGCATGGATGCTTCCGCAATTTTCACATCTTACACTCGCAACCTTAATCTGAATTTTTCAGGATGTCGAAATCGGATTTTCGACTTCGACATCCCCGCACTTGATTTGACCTCTTTCGAGTGGACCTACGTGCTTCCCTATGCACGAATCAACTTTCATTTTATCCTGCCCTCCATTTGTCTTAAAGATATGGGCAAAACAAAGTTGATTCGTGAGGCCACTTGTGAAGGTCATATCTCGTGTTGCTTGCGAGGAATGACAATAAGGAAACGTGGGATGTATTCACAATACTCCCGACGTAATTTAGGAAGCATCATATGCCTTGCGTCTCCACACGTGCGCGCTAGTGTAATGGATCATGGTCAAGAGGGTAGAGTTTGCGTTTTAACTCTATGGCCATGATATTGCGTGCGTTAAGATAACTTTCGAGTGTAGCGCGCGAGTGTTGGTGTTGCATAGGAACTCTCCTTGAGTTCCTATGAGCGAGTGACACAAAGTTATGCCCTTGGAGGGGCATGACATATCGTGGGGGGAGCTACCTTTTTGGGCAATATGTGGTATGTGCCATGTGTTGTGTTGCGTGCCCATTTGGCGGGTCCATCGCTCCAAGCCAAACCCGCCAATGGACCTCATATTGTGCAAGCCCCTTCTCCATACTCCCTACGATCAATTGCAAGCCTAACCTTCGTGAAGGGAAGCTTTTGTGGCGATCCCGAAGCGATGCGTTGGGAGCAAGGTGTGTGTTTTGCAATTTTCCATATTTTCATGTGCCCACTTGGGAAGCAGCGCGCGTAACCTTTCAAAGCGCCCCAAGTGGAGCACATATGTGGAATCCAAGGTCATTGGTGTCAAGTCATTGTGTCTAGAAGGATTAGTTGATTGCACGATCCAAGCCGAAGATATTATAATATAATTGTGCACCTTTCAATGCACTTTTATGTGTCTTTGTGCCAATTTTGCCGTTTTTGGCCCGTCATGATGTCAAGTGGCGACCATGTATTTCAACGTTGCGCTCAATTGACATCATGACCCAAGTATGTTTTGAGGGTACATACTTCGGTGCCCTACATATCTTGGACCCGGCGAATAACTCCTCTTGGGCTTGGCATACCGTGGCCGCCATGTTGGCGATTTGGGACTATCCCAAATCATGGGCTCACTTGGCGACCCTGCCATTCCCAAAACCGGAGGAGTTGGGCGACGCCCAAAAGATATGTTGGACACACATGACTTGATACCAATCCTATGGCACACTCCGATCCAAGTCGGGCATGTGCCTCATTTGCCCTAACCATGAGTGTGCGCATTTTTGGCCATTTTGAGCGATTTTCCACATTTTCTGCCCGCCGTGCACTATGTTGAGCCCACCCGTGCACGCCGGACGCATGGACCAATGGACCATATATGACATGGGTGTTATGTATGTTGGTCTCCATGGTCCACACACCACGTGGGCGAAGCGGAGCAACCTTCGTTAAGGCGCTAGCCCAAAGTGAGTGTGGGCAATTTTGCCATTTTGGCATTTGTGGACCCAATTGGGATTGTCACCACGCCTAGTGGCATGGAGATCTTGGAGAGCCAAGGGCATGGGAGTCTCCGTTGGTCTCCCGGTAGATCGCGTATGGAATGGCGGATCTGATCTCCAAGCCGGCGTGGAGATAAACTATTGGGAGCACCCCGAATTTTGGCTCATTTCAGGCAGCCAAAATGACCCCTTTTTGGGACCCCAATTTCCCCCTTCCGTGTGGTCGATTGGCGGCCCCATTTCTCTATGCCCATAAGGAGCCTGGAACCAATTTCAAGTTGTACACTCAGATATGAGTCCTAGGTCCTGCCTCCTACCCTGTGAGTCATTGGCGTTGCCCTGGCCGGGCGAGCCACACGTGGGAATAACGCCAATTTTGGTGATTTTGGCATCATGACCCCACTTGACAAATCCGTGTTGCCCTGATGCCGGGACCTCAGAGGGAACCAAGTTGGGTGAGGGCTCCAGGGAGTTCATACTCGAAGGGCATAGGGTCAGTTGCCTCGTCCCTACCTCTGGCGGGTCCGGACGAGGGGTCAATTTTGGGGATTTTTGAGTTAATATCAGTTTTGGCTGAAACAGCCCATTTTCAGCTACCAACTCCTGGGTGATAATGGCGGGGCCATATCTGTGGCTCAGAAGGGGGGTTGGGACCTGCCGTTAAGGGAGCATAGGGAGCCACTGTCGGTTGGCCTTGGAGCTACTTGGTTCCCAGGAACTCGCCTGTGGCTGGGCGGGACACCTCCCCTATTGGCAGGGTTTCAGGGTCCGGACTGAGCAGGGCATGG
This sequence comes from Eutreptiella sp. 'Long Island Sound 2002', assembly GCA_964036045.1. Classification (NCBI taxonomy): domain Eukaryota; phylum Euglenozoa; class Euglenophyceae; order Eutreptiales; family Eutreptiaceae; genus Eutreptiella; species Eutreptiella sp. 'Long Island Sound 2002'. The sequence continues at coordinate 72,345,040 of OZ038378.1, forward strand.
GTTGTGTTTGAGCCCCCGCCCCCACCAGCCACTGAGAGGGTCGGACCTGGGATTGGGATACCAGTTAGGACTGAGTGTCTATTGTCCTGTGATGCGCTTACCCTAGTCCCGTCTTAACCCCATGTGTACAAATCCTGATGTGTTGCTGTACATACTTTTGTTCCCTTGTTGCAGAGTGGCAAGGATCCTGAAACGCTTTGTCACATGACACGAGCGTATTGATGCCCTTGTGAGCGTAGTGCTTTGCCTGCCTGCTCACCTGTGCGTGTCACCGCAGCGTCCCGTGGCCGGCCCCCCACGGGAACGCGTCAACACCGAGAGGTCCAGGGGGACACGGTCGGCACCGCGGAGGAAGGGAGTGGAAGCGGCCAAGATCTCTGGACCCCGACCACCCAGGAGAATCATGAAGAAGCCCACTTCTTCGCGTTCGTAGCGTACAACATGAAGGAGAATGGGCAGGACAGGTCCAGGTGGAACCGCCTGGACCCCAGGACCAAGAACCGCAATGAACCGCGAAGGATCGGGAACCCGCCGCTCTCGTTCCGCGAGTACAGATCGCAGCACACCGGTTGCTGGGTCTGCTAGGGCAAGGGGTACAACCATGCACATGACCACCGGCTTTGCAAGGTATATGAGGAGGACAAGAAGATCTACTTCGCCGCCCATCCCGACAGGAAGCCCAAAGGAGCAACGAATTGCCGATTGGAAGGCAAAGGGCGGAGACGGTGGAAAGGGCCAAGGAAAGGGCCAAGGGAAAGGCGGAGGAAAAGGCTATGGTGGAGGACCCGGCCCAGACCGACGCGTGAGGTCGATCGAGGAGGTTGCTGAGGACATGTTGAGGACGTTGGAGGAACTCAAAGCCCAGCAACGTGGTGAACAAAGTCTGAGCGGATCGCAGCAGGAGGGTGCTGCGGCAGGCCATGTCTAGAGGAGCCCCCACGGGAGTGGGACCTCGGAGGTCCCTCCTCCGAAAATCAGTGGAATCCCAGAGAAAGCGAAGGCACATCGGGTGCCGAAGAAGGCTCCAGAAGAGTCAAAACCACTGAGTTTCGCCACTCACAACCCCTGGAGCGCCCTGCCAAGGGAAGTTTATGTGGGCAAGGGACGTGGCAAGAAGGAAGGAGCGACCACGGAGAGCCCCGTGGACGGGCAGGACCAGCCCAAGATCTACACCATCCGTGACCATACCCTCGAAGTCCTGATGCACCCGGATGTGCTAGAGTTGCATGCCGTGAGAGTCGTCCATACACCGCATGGTGACGAGCGGCAGTTGCACTTGAAGGTGCGTGTGCGGTGCGGACAGGAGGAGTTGGTGGTGGATGTTTTGGTGGATACGGGTGCCCAGGTGAGCCTGGTCCGGAGAGGGTTGTTCAAGGAGGAATTCCTGCAGCCCAGCCGTAGACCGGTACGCCTGAAGGTGGCCAATGGAGAGATTATGGGTGGTGGCACCCATGAGGCCACTATCAGTATGGAATTCGGGGAGCATGAGCGCTTGAACCGCCCTGATTTGGCGAAGAGAAGCACTCTATCCGGGAACTTCTATGTGGCCGACATTACAGATTGGGCTATGATCATGGGGTACGACTTCATGGTGGCAAACGCCATTGGAGCCCTTCCCCATCGCGCAACGCTGGTCCGGGAGGATGATGAATGCCTCACATGGCTGTCCACGGATTATGCATGCGGATCATCCCAATGGAATGCTGAGGAAGAGGATTGGATCGTCCAAGCGGCGCAAGCTGTGGGTGCCAAGTCCAGAGGAGACCGCGGAGTTCAGCTCACGGAGTATGGTATGGCGCCGCAGGTGTATGCCAGGATGATCCAGACGCTGGGAGCCGAAGCGCCCGAGACGGACGTCTTCGCTTCCCGGGATGCCCCACTTTTGCGGAAGTGTAGGAGGCATTGGCATCGAGGAGACTCAGCCTCGCACAGGCATTGGGGTTTGAAGGAGTGGGGGCCCATGTATTGGCATGGCTCGCTGGACAATACCAGACGTACGGTGGAGAAGATCGTCGCGGTTAGGGCGAATGGGATCCTGGTCATAACCGGCATAGGATCCACCCCATGTCCGCTGGAAGGTCTCAAGTCCACGCTGGACTCCATCACCCTGAACGAGATGTCATTCGGGCCAGAGGAGGAGCTGTTCATCGACGCCAAGGGTGTATCAATGCCCTCCCCGGGTCAAGCGTGGGGTACCAAGGCTTTCCTGGTGGATGGGGCGCAAGCCCAGCCCACTGGTGATGAAGCATTCATCTGTAGGGTTGATGCGGTGCCCATGCGGGTCATGTTTGAGCCCAAGGCAGGGACGGATCAGCCAGTGGATGGCATTTACGTCCTGTCCCACGCCGAGATCGACGACGTTGTCAACTACATGCGGATGGGGATGCACGACCGTGTGGCAGCCAAGAAGAGGCGGGCCATGGTCACATCTCCGCATTGGTGGGATGACAAGATGTTGGTCATCGGCAAGTACGAGAAGGATGAGTTCGTGGCGAGGGTCATGGATCACATCGCGGACCAATACGATGGTCTGGTTGGGTCGGACCCGCCGACGTGGGATTTTCCAAGAATGGGGGCCGAAAGCGACAAGAACCAGCCCGATGCCGCAAACTTCCGAAGATTATCGGTGGGAAGAGCTCCCCACGACGATGAAGACGGCATATCGGACGGGGAGAAGTCGGACTGGGACCTGGAAGAGGCCTATACCGCAGTGCGGTCGGTTGTATCGATACCTAAGCAAGCGGCTGAAGAGGCCCAGGAGAACCCGAAGGTCGCTGAGCTGAAGGAGAGGCTGATCAATGCCTATCCGCGGCTATTCAGCGGCGTCGCCAACAAGAACCCTCCAGATCGTGGGAGGTTTGGCACAGCGAGGATCAAGCTGAAGCCGAACCCCAAGATCTATGGTCATCGGGAGTACCAACTTCAGGGCGATCGGGCCGAGGCCATGAAGAAGTTGTTGGCCGAGTTTATTGAGCTGGGCTGGATTCAACCCTCCGACAGTGAGTGGGCCAGCCCAGCCTTTATCGTGCCCAAGAAGGAGAAGGGCGAGTGGAGGTTGGTGGTGGATTACAGGGGTTTGAACGAGCAAATCGAGCACGACTCGTACTCGCTTCCGCTGATCGACACCATCCCCCAAAAGCAACAGAAAAAGCGGATCTTCACGGTGTTAGACCTGAAACACGGCTATCACCAGATGCCGCTACACCTGGACTCCAGGCCCTGCACGGCGATGTCGACGCCGCTGGGGCCCATGCAGTGGAAAGTGGTGCCTATGGGCGCCAAGAATGGCAGCGCCGCTTTCCAGCGCATGATGGAGGACCTACTCGGTCCTGTCCGGGACTGTGCCTACCCCTTTGTGGATGACATCATCATCGGGTCTGGCACGGAGGACATGACTGAGGATGAGCTCATCGAAGCGCATGAGAAGGATCTGCGCCGAGTGCTCAGCGAGCCCGACAAGCACAACATGGTGTGCAAGCCCACCAAAGCCTCACTCTTCGTGAAGGAGGTGGAGTTCGCGGGTCACGTGGTTGGTCACGGGCAACGCCGTCCCATGCCTGGGAAACTGGCGTCCCTGCACCACTGGGAGAGACCCCAGGCCATCAGCGAACTCCGGTCCTTCATGGGGTTCTGCAATTACTATTCGGGCTATGTCCGGATGTATGCAGAACTCTCGGGGCCGCTGCACAAGATGCTGCAGGTCGGGAAGTTCGATGGCCGGAAGGGGAGCAAGAAGAAGCTTGCCTGGACCCCTGAAGCTGAAGATGCGTTCAGCCGCCTGAAGGAGCGACTCCCGGGGCAGCTGGGGCTATTCCTGGTGGATCCGGACAAGGGATTCGTGCTACGGACGGACGCCTCGGACTATGCTGTAGGGGCAGTCCTCGAGCAGGTCCGGGACGACAGGTCGCACGTACCCGTGGCGTTCTGGAGCCGGATCCTGGCCGAGGGCCAACGTCGAACCTGGACCGCGAGGGAGAAGGAGACGTACGCCATTGTTTGTGCGCTCAGGAAGTGGTCTGGTCACATCGGATTGCAACCGGTGGCGGTTTGTACGGACCATCAGTCGTTGCAGAGCTGGCACAAGAAGTACGTCAACACCCCCTCGGGACCGGCGGCAAGGAGGGCCCGATGGCATGAGACGTTCGCCAAGTTCGACCTCAGCGTCGTATACGTCCCGGGGAAGGACAACACTGTGGCCAATTGCCTCAGTCGATGGGCCTACCCCGCGGGCAAGGCTTGGTTGGACATATCCAGCCATGGGGACGCCGAAGAGCCCGAGGAGGCCAAGCGCATCATCGAGATGGAGAAGGCCATGCAGCAAGAGGGGGTCAAGTGCTTTGTGGTGATGGCAAACCCTGCGGACCTGGCCAAGTTCCGGGGCGCCCGAGTCCAGGCTATTCAGGAGGAAACCCTGGAGCAATGGATGGTGGCCCCTGTAGAGCTAGTCAGGTAGGTGCTCACAGAGGAATGGTCGGATGACTATGCGGCATCCGATCTCTGGAGCAAGTACTGGAATGCCGTGAGCGCCCCGTCGGACGACGAATGGCCCGAGGGCTTGACCGAGGATGGGGATAAGCTATTCCTCAAGGACAAGCTATTGGTCCCTGAGAACCGAATGGAAGAGCTCATTGACCACTGGCATAACGCCCAGCTCATGCATCCTGGTCGGGACAAGATGCAGCAGGACCTGGAGTGGCGCTTCAAGTTCCCACCCGGGTACTACGCCCTCTTGGACAAGTACTGCAGCGACTGCTCCGTGTGTCGGGCCACGAAGAGCCCCAACCACTCCAGGGCTGGCAACCCGGTGTACACGGCTATACCAGAAGCCCCTATGCGGTCCGTGGCCATGGATGTGTTCGCCATGCCTGAGGTCACCGTGGACGGAGAGACCTACGACTGTGTCATCCTGGCGGTTGACAGGCACAGCGGGTATATCGTGGCGGTCCCGGGCAAGAAGTCCAAGAAGAAGGACAAGAAGGACAAGCATGGAGTGGGGCTGCAGGCCAAGACCGTCGCTAATGCCATGATCAGGCATTGGCTGACAACTTTTGATGTCCCAGCTGTCATCTGCAGCGATCGGGGCAGTCAATTTGTGGGGACTTGGTTCAAGACGATGTGCAAGCACAAGGGGATTCGGCACGCCAAGACCGTGGCGTACCACAGCCCGTCGAATGGCCGGGCTGAGGTGGCCGGGCGGCAGATGCCCGAAAAGTTCCGCCAGCTGCACATTGACGAACCGGGCCGGAACTGGTATAACTCGCTGTGGAGAGTGCTCCAGGCGTATCACGACCTTCCGGGACCCACTGGACTGTCGCCCCATCGTATCCTGTTCCTACGGGATCGAGTGTCACGCACTCTCCCGTGGTTGAACCATGGCAAAGTGGCCCGGGATGCGAACGCTATGATGGCTGAGGCGGACGACACGGCGGCCAAGGTGTGCAAGGCACTTCAGGACGAGCATGAGAAGAGGGCCAAGTACTTCAAGCAGGGAAAAGTCCAGAAATATGCTCTCCAAGACACCGTATGGGTGGAGCGGCACCACAAGGATGTCCTGTCCAGGCATCGGCAGGCGTCTTGGTATGTGCCGGGGGTAATCGTGCCGAAGGTCGGGCAGGATGTGTATGCGGTTCGTGTGGGGGATAGCAAGATCCTGGACCGCGACCATACCCAGCTTCGTCCCCGAGCACCAGACCCCAGCGGACATCCTGTCACCTTCGAGTTTACAGCCGGCGATATGGACTCGGACGACGAGGGTGAGGACGACGACTTCACCGCCGAGAGAATCCTGGCGGACATGCCGGACCCGGGGACGCCTGGGGGGAGGCTTTATAAAGTCCGTTGGAAGGGATTCGCCGCATCCAGGGATTCGTGGGAGCCTCCGAGCAGCTTTGTGCCGAGGTACACCACGGTCTGGATGGGTTATCTGAAGAAAAAGAACATTTCTTTGGATGTCAAGGACGTGTTGGTCCATTTGGTGGCTGCAGTAGCACCGTAATGGATCCCCCTCTGCATATTTTTCTTTGTTTTTGTGCTTGGGAGACGGGTGAGGGCGTTCATCCGGGGATTTATGGGCCTTGATTGGCCAGATACCCACTTCACTGGATCTCCACATATATATTTCATTGTGGTATACTTATTTAGGTCGACCGACGACGTTTCTCTATCTTTGATCCCCTTGGTCCATGTTGTAGATCAAGAGGAGACCGGATATGGCGTAGGGCACCATTTATGAGTGTCCTCACCCCTCCCTTGGGGCAAGGGGGACGCCTACGACGTGTGTGGGGCCTCCATGTGTCCTTGGGACATGGGGGGGGGGGGCTGTGGAGCCCATTGGGGTCCTCCCGTCCTCTCTTCAATGACTTCCGAGCGGATACAATGCTCTGAGAAGGGGGGTGAAGCCGGTTTGGACCCCCGTGGCCATCTTTGGGTCACTTGGGGTGTATATCTATGTGCCGGCAAGCCGCCATTGGCTCATGTCATACTCTCCCATCCACCTGGCTTAACCTGATGTTATAGTGTGATAGGTTTGGCCATTCCGGCTATGAGCGGCCATATTCAGTACCGAGGCGCCGCCAGCTGAGATTTATATATCAGAATATCAGGAATCAACAGGGTTTTTTTATCATAATGTTTCAAAGATTTTTTCAGCCTTCCGTTCTGATTGTCAATGTATCGGCGACTGTCAGTTGGCTCGCGATTTAGCAGTAACCGATTGGTTAACTGTTATTTACAGATATTTTGGCGGAAACCCCGCTGAAGGGTCAGATTTCATCAGTAACGGGTTCGTTGCTTCCGCAATTTTCATATTCTACACTCGCAAAATTAATCCGATTTTTTCAGACTTTCAGAATTGGATTTTCGACTTCGACATCGCCGCACTTGATATGATGAATCTTGAGTGGCCCTACAGTTTTCCCCGATCACGAATCAACTTTCCTTTTGTTATGTCCCTCATTTTGCTTGGAGATATAGTCGAAACAAAATTGATTCGTGAGGCCACTTTGAAGAATCATATCTCCGGCTCACGGCGAGGAATACCAATTTCGAGAATTGGGTTGGAACCGCCTTGGTCTCAACTTAATTTAGGAAGCATCAAACACCTTTGATGTGTACACATGCCCGGTGTAGCAAGGGATAATGGCCAAGAGGGTAGAAAGTGATATATAACTCTTGGACCGTGCAACTGAATATTTTAATGCAACTTTCGAGTGTACTGCATGAGTGTTGGTGTTGCATAGATACTTTCCTTGGGTTCCTACGTATTTTTCACGTGAAGTTATGTCCATGTGGGGGCATGGCATATCATGGTGGGAGCCACTTTTTGAGGGTATGTGTTATATGCATGGTATGTGCTTCGATATGCTCACGCCCATGTTATATATCTCCGTTTGTAGGAAGATATATGGAGTCATACGTGGCAAGGGCTTTGCCCATGTCCCAATGGTGAACTCCATAGCGCTAGGTTAAGTCTACCGCTCACATAGTGCATGTGGGAGGGCTTACGGAGCGACCCACAAGCGCCACTATCAATTTTCCCATTTTCATGGTGAGTGTGGGGAGGAGGTTCGAAGGTGTCCCTATGCGTCCATGTGGGGATCCAAGTGGGGGGATTGTTCTCAAATGGTCCCAAGCAATTGTGTTTTGAATCATAGATTTATACCATGGGTGAGCGAAGTTATATACTATTGTAATTATCTTGAATTTCGCATTATTTGCATGTTTTTGACCTCATTTTATGCTCATTTTTGTGTTTTATGTGCTCAACTGGTCGGCTAACAGTAAAGTGCCTAGAGATCCGTGAAATATGGTATGTTGCTTCTATGTTGGCATATGCTTCGGTGTTGTACCTCACCATATGCCGGATCACGTCGTCACTTTGGCTTGGCACACGAGGCCTCACAAACCTAGGTCTCAAATTCATGATTTGACTTGTGAAGCATGTCATGTACATAACCGGAGGGGTTTCGGAGCCAATGATGGGATATTCTTGGGCATAGACATTTGGTCTATATCACCCTTGTATATTACTTTCCGGTCTGACACATGCATGGAGCATCTGAATATTTGCCGTATGCATTTTTGAGTAAATAATTGATTTTGGGCATTAGGGTGTGATTTGCCTGATTTTGCCATGTTGTGAGGTCATCTTCATGGGGCAGCTCTCCAAGCCCATTCGATTCCAAGTCCAACCAAGGTTATGTCAGGGTAGGGCATGGTCCTGAGTGCCACTCTAGGCCATGACACGCCACCTCCCCTATTGGGCTAGGATTTAGAGGCTTGGGAGTGAACGAATTTTTTGGGTTTGTGTAGTGACTTTTGACACATGGCATTTAGCCATCTTATTTGACTGGGTTCAGGGCATCATGTTGGTGAGTCAAGAGAAGGTCTTGAGTCCAGGGAATGAGGGGTCTATGGCGGTGATTGTGTACGTTTCCATCTTTCCCCAACTTTGCTTTATTTGTGTTCATATGCCAATTTCAGGGCTTTCCTCTTTGGTGCAATTCTTGTACATGCCCGCCACCGTGAGACAACCGGTGTGCTGAACGGAAGCCCGCAGTGTGGATTGGATTTGGATTGTGCTTGGGGATTCCAAGGGTCTGTGTGAAGGAGTTTTTTTCTATTTTTTGTGGAAATGCAGACCCTGGTGAGGAGCAAGACCCTGGGAGTGACGGGTTATGGCAGAAGGGGTACAGCAGGGGCCGGTCCTGGTAGGGGCCTTCTTTACTCTACCACCGTCCACCAGTTATGAGCTTCTAGAAAAACACTTCCGTGAAGAGTTTTCAAATGTTCAAATTGAGTCTCGTGACATTTCAAATATACAAAGATACGAAGCAGCAAGTGACTGTCAAGACTTGTGGAATCGGTTGCTTGCTACCAAAAAGAGCGACCCACGTTGGGTGGTGGTACCTGAGACCGAGCCGGACACTAACAGGTTGACACACTTGTTTTGGATGCCCCCGAGCCAAGTGAAAATTGCGCAACGGTTCAGCTATCGTGTTGTGCATGATAACACTTACAATTGTCATCAATTTTTTCACCTCGGCTGCTTCACGACCATTAATGAACATGGAAAATCTTTGTTCACCGCACAGGCAGTGGTCCTCAGGGAGAGGGATTGTGATTATGATTGCCAGGCCCTCCCTCCCATACGTTAGATGGGTCTGTCCCTCCTATAAAAATGCAAGACAAGTGGATGCAAACAGCTACAATTCGTGTCCTACCCGCTACGGGCTATGCAGGTATGCCTCAGCATCTGGCATTTTTTGACCGCATGGTTGATGCCGACGACAATGTCATTGGCTACAGACAGCCTTTCTGCTCTTGCGGTCATGCTCGGTTTGGCTAGCCTTGTCGTCACTACATCGTTGTGCTTCATCGTGGGAGCATTCCCGTGTTCTTCCACATGCGGTTGTTCCACGAACAGTGGTTTGCGGAGCAACAACCCTATGTTCAACAGGTGGAAATGGTGCAACCCTCGCAACCACACTTGGCTGTAGTGGAAAGCACCATCAACGGCCAAATGCCCACACCCGCAGCTGACATGCCAGCTACCATTGATGTAGACACAACGGCCACTGCAATGGAGGCCAGCCGGGGTCGGTTGTTCAACAACCTTATGGCCATCGCAAAGCGCATCATCACGGTTGCCGTTGAGGCGGGTCCGGAGAAGTGTAAGCAAGTAGAGGCTGGTTTGCATGCACTTGCTGCGTCCGTTACCGCACCTCCGTCTTTGCAGTATGCCAATCCTCCCCCCCGTGCAAGGCGGTCCGCTAGTGCCAAACCGGCCCCACAGGCCAAAAAGGCAAAGGAAGGAACCTGTCGCGAAGCCGGCGTCTCCAACCGAGGCCCTTACTCATCCGACACATTATCCTGGACCTGTTGCGAGCACAACTTCCACTCTGTTGCCCACAGCAGCCGGCAATGTGGCACTTTCCTTCCCCGACATGTCGCAGTTGCCCTTGGCACCGTTGATTCCTCAAATGTTGGATTCCACCCCTATGGCAATGCCGAGCAACATGTCATTGGGTTTGCCACAAGGAATGCTGTCGCAGTCATATATGCAACCACTGTGGTAGCCGACTGCTATGCCCTTGGCACCCACTACTTTGCCCCTGGCGTCGCAGAGGCAAATGCAGCCACACCTTTTGGGGCGATACCTTGCACCTCAAGTGCAATCCAGTTTGCTTGTGTACATCTACACACAAACTGTTTCTTGGTCTACTGATTCCCTTCGCACAACCCTACCCCCTAAAGACTTACTATGGTGCAAACCCGCCCAACCTCCGACCCATGACGGTCCAACCACTCCAAGCCGGTGTACAACAAACTGGTACAATCATGCATATTCGGGAAGTAGACACATTGGGCTTTCTGACGGTCCAAACAGATTGGAAAAACTCCACAGTGCCGCCAAGTTACCACCCCCAGGACTTTTAGCAACCCGGTTTTGAAAAAAACAATTTGTCATCATTTTGACCAACCTCCGACCCATGACGGTCCGACCGCTCCAAAAGGGTGTGGAGTGGCCTGTAACAGCAGTGCATATTTGGGAAGGAGACACTTCGGGCTTTCCAACGGTCCAACCGGATTCAAAAATCTCCTCGGTGGTGCCAAGTTACCCCCCCCCCAGGACTTTTAGCAACCTGGTTTTGACAAAAAAACTTCTCATTTTTTTGACCAACCTTGGACCCATGACGGTCCGACAGCTCCAAGAGAGTCTGGGCCAGCCTAGCACGGCCATGCACATTTGAGAAGTAGACACTTTTGGCTTTCGAATGTTCCAAACGGATTGGTAAATCTCCACGGTGGCGCCAATTCCCCCCCCCAGGACTTTTAGCAACCCGGTTTTGAAAAAAAAATTTGTCATTTTTTTGACCCACCTCCGACCCATGACGGTACGACCGCTCCAAGAGGGTGTGAGGCAGCCAAGCAGGGCCATGCACATTTGATAAGTGGACACTTTGGGCTTTCCAACGGTCCAAACAGATTGGAAAATCCCCACGGTGGCGCAAGGTACCCCCCCAACACCTTTGCACCATGGTTTGTCAAAAACACTCTTGGGTTCAATAAAAGGGCACTTCCACCTTCTCCCAGACCCCCAAAACCTGATTGTATGGCATTGCAAGTGTGGACATGTGTCGTCCAATGTTGTGTGCAAGCCCCATTGTCAGGTTGTGGTTAGTGTGGCCCCGGGTTTGGCCCGGGGCCTGTGGTTTTTTTTGAAAATTTCACTTTTCTGAGGACAAATCCATATGAAACAATTTTCAGTGCTGCAGCAGCGCCGCAGCAGGTCAGTGGTAATGCGGCGGTGCCGCAGACGGCTGGCGGCGGTTCGATTCTCGCTGGCTCTGTTTTGCGCTGGCCGCCAACGCCAGCTCACTTAGGAAAATCCGATGTTTTTGACTCCAGCGGCTGTTCTGCGGCTGTTCTGGTGCCTCCGCGCCAAATTTCTCCAGATAAGCCCTTATCTGGAGAAAACGCGGTTATCCGGATAACACTTGCGGCCAACCGGGGGATGGTTAAGCAGATACGACCTCTTAAGCAGATTCCGCAGATCGGCTAAACAGATTCGTCAAATACTCTGCTCCTCGGTAGATAAGCAGTGCTTCTTTGTACACTTCATAAGCACCACCTAAGTTTTGCCGGGACACACGATGACATAAGCAGTGCCCGATGACATATGTGGTGTCGCGGGACAGGCGCTGATGGAAAAGGGTCGTGAATTTGAAAGCGCATTTGGCGCCACACCATAATTTGATTTCTCCTAAATCGGGTGAATCTGTTATTTTAAATGTTGTTTTTAATTAGAAATCCGAATGCCAGCAACAGAAACCTATAATTCGCTTGTGCTGAACTACCCGTTTCGCACCCTTGTCGCGCCCTCATTGCGCCCTTGTCGCGCCCCTTGTCGCGCGATAACACCCCTTATTGCGCCCTTATCGCGCACCCTTGTCGCGCGATAACCCCCTTATCGCATTCCTTGTTGCACCCCCTTTTCGCGCCCCCTTTTGTGTCGTATTCGTAGGTTTCCATTGCAAATTTCCCTCTTCCTTTGTTCTCAGACCTTCTCGTGTGTCCGTGGGGACTTGCCGGTGGTCATGGAGGCTTTTGGTGCAGCTGGAGTGTGCATTGGGGATTGGGTGGAACAACGCAAACGTGTTTTGGGGACACGAAGGGTGGTGGGACTGGGTTTGGTGTTGCAAGCTGCCACCATAAGGGCATCCGATGAGCAGCTAACCTTTGATGCAACCACTACTTTTGCCCACATCCGTGGGGCACGACAGGTATGTGGGGAGGTCACTGGGTCGTGTCTCAGTGAGGTGATCTACCCCATTATGGATGCCAACCCCAGCCTTTTGGGTTGCACCCTTGATTTGGTGATTGCCGACACCGATGCACTGGTGTCTGTTTTTCGAAGCAAGGTGAGCCCGAAGGTTGCAACACGGGTCACCAATTGCATCATCCCCCTTTTCGAGGACCTTGATGCAGATGGGAAAAGAAAAACCGGGTGCCAATTTTCTGCCCAAAGGGCAAAAAAGGAAGAGGTCGCCGTGATACATCACGAGCGAGGTTTTGAGGTGAAGGACGGTGCCTCTGTTTTGTCTGTTTTTTCTCTTTCCTCAAATGGGTCCACGGCCTCCCTAGGAACCCGTTTTGCCCACGTAGAGCTGCACAGATAAATTGATGTTTGCACGCAGTTGCGCTAAATTTCTGCCAGTTGCACAGAATTGCACTGCAGTTGCACAGTGCAATCCCTGTGCAACCGCGCTGGCGCCGCCGTCGCGACTGCTGCCGTCGTTGGCGCATCTTAAATTTCACGAGAAATGTACTAGCCATTTGCCAGATTTGCAATGGTTTTGCAAGGAAATGCTATTCCCCAGTTTATTAGAAGTACCTAGGGTAGTTTTAGCAGCGAGGACTTGATGGATGACCTTGTGGGACTATTTACCTCAACGGCACCGGGTACCGCCCTATTGGATCGCCTCAATGCACGCAGGAATAAGCAAAAAAGGATACAAGAAACGCGCAAAGGACGCCGTTCGGCAGGTTTACACACCTACCGAGGCTGTACGCCTCGTTTTGGAGCTTGAAATGACAAAAAAAAGGTGATGGTTCTTGCTATGTCGCTTTTTTGCGTTATTGATGCATTGTACAACCGCTCCTTGAGGTGTGCAAGTGACCACTTGCACACTTTCGAAGCCATATCATTCTCATACATCGTCTAATGTGGTCATTCACTCCATTCGGGATACCTACATACTCTAACTTGCACACTAGGACATCGTATAACACCACATTCATAAAAATAGTGCGATGATGGCAACGTTACGCTTTGTGCAAACATGTGTGCAAGTAGTTTATTGCACCGTTTGCACACGGTTGCACTTGTGCAACTACCAATATATGCCTCTCCCTTTCTAGGTACTAGAACCTTATCTGGTGGGTATCCAAGCTTCGCAATGATGGGAAGGGGCGCCTCCCCGCTAATTGGGAGCACCCCTTTCCATCGTTTCAGGCTTTCAAGATTGCTTGGCGGGAGCTTGGGAGGTAGCAAATCCTAGTCCCAAGCGATTACAATGGGAAGGTAGGTGTCCGTTGGGATCTTGATGAGTTTTTTAAGTATATCTCAACTCAAGACGATATACTTGATACAATGTCATTCCCGCTTTTGAATGGGGAACAACCATATGTTTTGATCGTTCGGGGTGACGGATTCCCTTGTGGATCTCGCCCCTGGGTGCAATTGGCCATTGGGTTTGCCACCCATGGTCAGAGGGCGCGCACCCTAGCTTATAATTGGACCATCGATGTCGCCCTCACAAGTGAGCACGACATTGATGCTCTCGGTGCAATTTTTTCAAAGACTTTGGAGGCAATCCAAAGTATTATAAATACCGGATGGATCCTCATTCGTGAAAAATGGTGTCGTGCCCGAGTCATGTTTGGTGGTGACTCCCCATGGCTCCGTAAAGTGCTAGGAATTTCAAGCTATTTTCGCATTGGGAGTATTTATACTTACGCGACGTGGTGCGCGGTCAAGGGAAAGTGGGAGGACCGAAAGTGGCGGCGTTCACCCAAGAGTGACAAAAAATTATATGAACTTCATAAGAAGGGGTTGGATTGTACCACCGCCAAAGGATGTGTGAGTGAACCCTTGTTGCATATAGGAGAACGGTTCAAATTTGTGGTTATGTGCATATTGCATCTTGTTATTCGGGTTGGTGACTACCTCACCAAATTCATTAGGAAGAAGTGCAAGCACCTTCCGCCGGCCACTAGGGATCGTGTTCAAGATCGCCTCAATTGTGCCAAGACCAAAATTAGTCTCAAGGGCCATGCCTCTCCGGATGGGGAAGAGACATGGCTCTTGTTGGCAAACTGGCGTCATATTGGCAAGGCCATGAAGCTTCCAAACCATGTCATTGATGTTGTTGTACAAATGGCTTCTTTACTTACGGCACTACAAAGTTGGGATTTCAATTGGAACGTTCTCAATTGTAAATCCATCGCGAAGAAGTTCAAACGAACAATTTGTCCTACCATTCGATGGCCATATTTGTTATGGCTACAATTTGATGCTCCCGAGGTTCTGAAAAATTTGCATCCGTGGGGTTGCGGTATGTTTAGCGGCGACATTGTCGAGTCGCTAGACTACCTCTTCAAGGACCATTTTTTGTGCTCTTCGGCTAGGGGAGGAGGGAAAGGCACTCCAACGGAAAACGACACGCGCCTCGTCACGCAAGCGCTAGAATGTCTCTTCCTCGCCAAGGAGATGCCTCGATGGCAACGTGCAAATGCTGATTAGGTGTGTCTCTTCATGTTGCATGTCATCTAGTAACCGATTGGACCGCAATGTGTTTGGACATGTGCATGTGTGTCGTACGCTGGACGCGGAGCGTGTGGAAGTCTTGTGCAAGTGGTGTGCAACGTGTGCAAGTGGGTTGTTGCATTGTGCAACCGCACGTTGCACACTTTCTTCCCATTTTTCTTTCCGTAGCAGTTGCGCATGGGCGACCATGGATCCACAACTCCAACATCTGCAACAATTATTACAACTCCTACAAGCAAGTGGGAGCGGGAGTGGTAGTGGATCCTCAAGTGGAGCGCCAAGTAGACCCGTACAAGCAAGTGGGAGCGGGAGTCAAGGCAGCGGGAGTCAAGCGTCGACTAGTAGTGGTTTGACAACGCCGAAAAAGCCGCAAATTGATGAGCAAGCGAGCAACTCAGCAACCGAGCAAACCACCCCGCCTCGATTGCAATCCCACTTCCCATGTAAAAGCGAGTTGTTGGTGCACCATAGTTGTCACATGGACGCCCTGCTTGCCGATGATAGTTTGGAATGGCGTTGGCTTCGTGATGTAACGCCAAAATATTTGTATAGGCGCGCATTGTGTCATTGGCTCAGGAAGTGCCGGCAAGTCGACCCCTCGGGAATTATCACGTATCCGTGGCAAGGCTCCGCCCTCACCGCCACGCGGTGAAGTGATTGGAAAATCTTGAGAATTGGCCTCCA
This sequence comes from Eutreptiella sp. 'Long Island Sound 2002', assembly GCA_964036045.1. NCBI lineage: Eukaryota > Euglenozoa > Euglenophyceae > Eutreptiales > Eutreptiaceae > Eutreptiella > Eutreptiella sp. 'Long Island Sound 2002'. The sequence goes on from OZ038378.1 coordinate 72,360,554, forward strand.
AGGCTACGCGGAAGCATGCATGGTGCTCAGTGAGGCCGCCTTGTATGCCTTATTCATGGTGTGGCAAAAGGCTGGGTTGGGAGAGGCCATTGCAGCCAAGTGGGTCAGCGGCGGCAATCCAAGAGCCCGTGCGGGCGGCCACGGACACGGGCATGGCCCTCAGTTTTTTTTCCACGATGTCAGAGGCATTTCGGAAGAAGTATATGACGTTCACAACGATGGGGCATATGGTGCGTCACCCCCATCATTATTGAAGGCGGGGGCAACAATTTCGGGAGGCAATCGGCGCACCGCAAAAGCCGTCAGCGCCGTGGCACACTCCAATGCACCGCCAACAACACCAAGTCCTCTCAATGTGATGCCGCCAACGTACACCCCCGGTGAGAAGGTGTGCAACCGCTGTGCAAGGGTGTGCAAGTGCCGTCGTGCACACACTCCATGTGTCAATGATTGTAGGACGGGTGGGTAAGCGGCCCATGGTTCAACTAGGGTGATGTTTAGCATTGATTCCTTTATTGGACATGCATCGGATGCCCCATTTACGGTCGCACACATGAATCCGTTCATTTTGGCTATGGTGTTTGTCAACGCGGAGGTGTTGTGCAACCAGACCCTTGCACACCTTGCACCTGTGCAACCGCCCTTCACGGCTCACCGCAACGGACGTGCCGACCGCCATGTTCGTTTGCGACAAGCGTGGCCCCGGTGTGATCGTGAGTGGAGTGTGGCCGCCGATCCCCATTGACGAATGGCAGCTCACCATTTATCCAAGAAAGGTGGAGGAATTTAGGAAGAAGTAGAAAAAAGATATGAAGGCCGCTCTACGCCATTTGGACAGGAGCGTGGGAAGCCCGGATCAAGGGACGAAATCGCAACCACGGATCCGGTTGGAGAAGGCCGCGCCTCACCTCCCTTCCCCAAGTGAGTTTCCATTGGATTTTGCAACGCCGCAACAACGGGTCCGGGTGGACAAGGCCGCGCCTCACCTCCCTTCCGCAACGGAGTTTCCATTAGATTTGGCAATGAAGCTCGAGGAAAAGTTTGAGAACGATGGTGAGTTGGGCAACCCCATTGTGGATGAGAGTGATTGGGCACCCCCTACGGAACACAAGCCAATGAAGATGGAGAAGCAAGAGAACCCCGCACCCCCCCGGCCACCGCCCGTTCCGCAAGAAGGAAGCCAAAAAGCGTCCCACGTCTCACCGAAGATGATGTTGCTCAAGGCCCAACACGCATTGAAGGAGCGTGTGGTCAACAACACGAAGAAGACCAAGAAGAAGAAAGACGGGCGTGGGGCAGAATCGAGCAAACGGAAGAGACTTGCGGTGGATAGCGATACGACGGCCGGAAGTGAGGCATACGAGGAGAAGCCCGCGCAGAAGAAAAACAAGGGGGATGGAGGCAAGAGCGTACAACCGAAAGCGCCAAAGAAGAAGAAAAGCGCAAAGGCAAGCGTACCACAACCGCAAGAGGGCCCGAAACAAGATCCAAAAGAAGAGGAGAGCCCAAATGAAGCAAGTGACCATGGCACACCGCATGCAAATGAGCCGGCCGCACCCGAAAAGGCCACATCCGCCACGGAGGTGTGACACCGTCGTGTTTACTCGCATTCCATGTTACATAGCTTGTGCAAGTAGTGTGCAACCCTTGTGCAACTTGTGCAAGCACTCATTTTTGCGCGGTTGCACACACTTGCACACCGGTTGCACATCTTACCTTCGTAGGACCTCGCGAGGCAACGGCGGAAGGAAGCCGCGGACAAGCGTGCGGAGGCGTGCAAGAAGTTCGGCCTTCCGCCCGGTTGTTGTGTACGATGGTGCCTGTTGGAAGGACCGAATGGTGGCTACCGACTCGCCGTCGGCGGCAAAAGCCAACCGCAAAAAGGAGACAAGAAACCGAAGAAGGGACAAGAGTTGGTCCGAATCCCACCGCAATGGGAAGATGATGAGGAGGTGGCGGCGGACGTCATGTGGTATGTATGTGTCGTCCCGGGAAGGACCTCATTTACAAACGAAGACGTTGCGGTGCAAGCACTCAAAAGGATGAACCAGGGGCACGAGGACAAGGGCGTTGACAAGGAGGACAATGCGGAAGTGGCGGTAGCCAATCAGGACAATGACAAAGTGGCGGAAGCCACCGAGGACAAAGAAAAAGAGACGGTGCCGGATGCCGAGGCCAAGGGTGGTGGCGACGCACCCGATGGGGATAGCATTGCCGTGTCGAGTGGGGCCAGCGAAGGCGTGATGGAGCCGAATGGTGACGGTGATCGTGACGTGCAAACAATGGACGAAGGGGAGTCCCCAACCAAGGCTGATGAAGAAATTGTGTGTACCGACGCAAAGGAAGGCACGAAGGAAGAGGATGAACCCATGCAAGAGGGAGAGCAAGGAGAGGCAAAGCCCACGGAGGATGTCAATGACAAGCCCGCCACCCCAAGTGACACCAGTGTGGCCGCGGCGGAAGAGGGGAAGAGCGATGAGTCACCCAAGACGAACACGCCGAACAAGGAGGGTTTGGACGCAACGCAAAAGCTATGGAGCTCGCCACCTCCGCAATGACTAGCCGACACCCTCGTTCAAAGGCTACGTCATGCAAGGGGTTGAGAGACCATTGAGACACATGGCACTCACCATCGGAGGCTCCTCCTTGGGGCCGTTAAGGCATTTCCAAGCTTTCGCAAGGCGATTGTAATTTCCGCACGGATCTCCAAAATGGAGCCGTTGGTGCGATGTACAAAAAATGTTGTGCGACAACACCTCCCCAATTTGTCCCACACAAGCATTGCTCTTGTGCATGGCGCGGGGAGTGCCCCCATTGAACCTTCATACTCACGGCCATGACGATTGTGCTCTCACCGGCGAAATCACCATTGGTGATTTCGATGGGGGTTACCTTTTCATGACGGGTTATTTGGGTGGGGGGGAAGTCAAGGCCCGTGCATGGGCACATTGGGGGGAGCGACTCGTATGGGGATGCTTGGTCGATGCAAGAGCTGGCGTCCTCTTCAATGCATATAATTTGCATGGACCTACGCGTTGGCGTGGGGAACGCTATGCTATTGTATGCTACACGAGTGCATAGTCGGCACGCGTGATGCCCGTGGTGCGACAAGGACTCCTTCAAATGGGGTTCCATTGTGGTGACGACATGTGACTCCAATGATGGAGGATGCGTCTTTGCTTGTATTATGTGTGATTTGTAGTGCATTGTCCACATGTGCTCGCATTGAATAGATTCTTCTTTTTTTGTACTACGGCGCGCACCGCGCGTAGCATGGTGGTTGCACACAGTTGCACACGGTTGCACCAGTGCAACCGGTGAAAAATTTGGGGGTTACACATACCAATGGGGGTAGACAAGAAGCGGTTTTAATGTGAAATATTGTGGTGTGTGATGGTAAAAAACATGGTTCACCTCTCTCTACAACCTATTCATTACAAGCAAACCGTGGAAGCACGGTCCCTTTGGTTAGGATGGCATGTCCAAGGGGTAGGTTGTGCAAGGGGGCGGTTGCACAACCCCCGCATTTGGGAATTTTGGGGGGGGGTGTTACATGGGCATGGGACACACTTTTGGGGCATGTGAGAGACTTGGGTCATAGTACACTAATGGAATATGCCATGGGATATTCGGTGGCACCCAAAAACCACCAACAAAGAGGGTGAAATGAAAGTTTGGGTTCGGTGTGCAAGGGGTGTGCAAGTGGCCTATGTCACACTTCATCACAGGGGTTGCACACTAGTGCCGCCATCTACATGGGCAAAACGGGTTCCAAGGGCTGGGCCGACCCATACTATGGTTTCACCACCCCGTTATTTTATACTGACGCCACTGTTGTTGCATGGAAATTGCATAGTGCAGATCCACTCATGGGTTGGCGATGAACCGATTGAGTCCCCTGAGTGAGAGGCATTCAATGCATCACTCCCAAACCTTGTCAGCTTGGAGCACTGTGTTTTGCGTGCCACTTTGAGTGCCTCATTGTTCAAGTTACAGAGGGAGGTGGCTACCCTCGACCCGCTCCAAGGCACACCAATTTTCAACGAAAAGTTTCCTTCCATTGGAGGGAAGTTTGATTCTAATGTTAGGGTGCAGTTTTTTGGCAAGCATCATAGCATTCCTATCAATGAATGGGGTGAGCATTCTCATGACTTTCTACAACTCGAGAATGTCAGGACAGATTCGCACCATGACATTATGACCCAATCAGGCCTGCCCTTGAATATTGAGATTGTTGCCTATGTTGGTGCACTTGGTTCTGCTCAACATTGGCATAGGCATTTTCCCTGCAAGATGATCCCCGAGGGACATCCTGCATTTGCTGTTTTTTTCCCTCTGAATGATCAACTTAATGGAAACCACTGGATACATGGTTCATCGGTTGGTTTTCTTGTTCCTTTGGTTATCCGGGAGATGGATGCTGATTTGGGACACGCATTTGTATTGAATGTGTGTTCCATTCATCCTGGCGGTGGCTTGCCAGAAGGTGTGCCGCCGGTTGATGAGATCTCACAGAGAAGGAACTTACGGTGGGTGGGTTTCATGCTTCTGTCTACCACTACCCTACCCAAAAATGTCACGGAAGGTATTAACCCACCGTTTTGGGCAGAGGACCCTTCCATGACATTAGATGCTCCCGATGTTGCCCACTGTGGTGTCAATTCATGCAGAAAACGCCCTAGCTCCATTTGTTATGGGTGTAAAAAAAAGGTTTTATGCCCCACACACAAGACCCTATTGTGTGCATCATGTGATGCTACTGTGACTGCCCAAGACGCACCGCCCTCCTCTGGGGATGTCGCAATGGAAGACAGTAATGGCTCCGTTTCAGTACATTTCCCATTCTCATGTTTTTTCCCTGTGGGCAATACATCTGTTAATCTCATGTGGCACCCCTCAGAAGCCAAGGGTGCACAAGGCACGTGATGAGTTGGACTGTCCTTGTTGGGAAGCGATGCATGGAGGTGGATAAATTGGCACCCCCACCCGCTGAAGCCGGTCCGGCTGCCCCAGGACCGTCTTCGGCACAGACCTCGTAATGGTTAGCGCCGTGTTTAATATTTCTATTTTTTCTGTCTATTTTTTTACATATGCTTTTGCATATTTCATTATTGTTTGCGAGCTTGTAGAGAGAGCGCGCTGCAAAGCGCGAGTCCCGGTCGCCAGATCAGAGATGTGACCGTCAGCATTGACTACAGAGTTTATGAAACTCACGGATTTATAGTATAAAAAGCCTTTTGAACGCTGTAGTTATAATTATTGCGAATGCCCGAATTTATAAAGACGACTGTCGAATGTTGTAGAGTAGATCGTTCACGAAAGGGCCAGGTGCATGCCCTGTTCTTTGTATGTTGCGAGTCTGCAGGTATGCGCCAGTGGTGAGGCCCGGCAAGGGTCTATGAATCTTTCGTACAATGGGTATGGATGAACCTTATGCAGAAGGACATAAAAGACGACATGAAACATGTTGAGCTTGCATGCCACTGACGGGGTTCAGGTGTTGTTTGCAGGACTTTTGGATAAAAAGCAGCATGGCTTTTCCGAAACAGCAGGCGGAGATCAGCGGAACAAATATGGAGTGACCAAGTCCACGTGGGAGACTTAGGCAGCTCAAGTTGCATGGTATAAAACGACAGAAATTGCCGAAAATACAGGGCCTCAAAAAACACCAAAAGAACCATTCCTTGAGTTGCAAAAAATAAAGCCATTTTTGAAACACCAAAAGAACTCTTATGTAAGGAGTTTTGGCCTTTTCTTGGTCCTGATCGGCCCAAAAAATGCATTTTTTGGGGCAATGGGCTGTTCCTTGCGCGAGGCCTTGCGCAAGGAGCAGTCCATTGCCCCTCCAAAGACACGTAATGATGGTAGAATTTAGGAATCAAGCAGGCGCCTTCACTGGAGTGACATTACAGGCACCCTTGATTTGATCACATTGTACCATATGTTTACGAGGGCGGACATTCAGCGCTCTAAACAAGCCTTGCAAACCTAATTGATGACTCAAGAAATCATTTCTAATGTTGTTGCATTCCTAGCAAAAAGAGCACATACGTTGGAGGTGTTGCACAGGTTGCATCCTTCAGCATTGCTCATGATGCACACCTGCCACAAGTTATGGGGAGTGTCAAGCAAAAAAAAGAGTATCACTGGTAACACATGAAGCATGTTCACTCAACAGATGACGCTGAGCTGGACAGGAACCCCCCTTGTAGCTTGGGCTGAAGAGAAATTGATCCTTCCGTTGGTGACTATAAATCAAAGTGAAATTTGCGAAGAAAATATGAATTTGCCATGCATGGCACTTTTTTGAGCGTTTGTTTGGGCCAAAAAAAGCTGATTTTTTGGAGAGTAAAATGCAATGTAGTGCAAACGACACCAATTATCAAGATGACGTTCGATACCTGGAGAAATAAGCTGCCCTGGGGGAAGCAGTCTGCCAAGCACAGGGGCTGACCAAGCCCAAAAAGAGTTTTTCCGCCTCCGGGGGGGGCAAGCTTCTGGTAAATTTCAATGGCTCAACGACAATTTAGGTACTCGTTGCTTCAGTGAAGGTTGTGCACAAGCGCTATCAGATGAGGGCCCATCACAATGGTACAAAGAATATATCTGCTCGGCTTTCTTTTTGCGCGAGGCCTCACGCAATGAGGACTGCAATGCAGTCCCAGAACTTGAAAGTCACAACCTATACCTCTTTTTTCAGGCAGTGCAAATCAAAAATCAAACCGTGGGGTGGGTGGTAAGACCACTCGACCCTGAAGCCATCTTACCAAAGGAAAATGAATCGGGTGAGGTTTTTGGTTTAGTAAGTTATGCGCGAGGCCTCGCGCATGGAGCAGCCCTTAAACCACATGTTGCATATGCTTTGCATTGATATTCATTCTGCCATGCTTCTGTTTTAATGATCCTTGGTCTTGATTGCGCGAGGCCTCGCGCATAGACTTAGATCAATAAATCATTTTTCCGGGTATGCAATGAACATGAAGAGCAGAAAATGATGTTGCAATCATTTTTTCTGCACACCATGTTCATCCAAAAAAAAAGAGGGACGCAAAATGTATCTATTGGCCAATTTCCGCTAAAAGCACATCATTTTCCACTGAAATCATAAGATTTATTTATTTTTTTGTATTTTTTTCTTGTTTTAGGCTGTCAGAAAAAAGGCACAAAATGGCACAAATGGTAAGAAAGATACTTTCTTTGGACTAATATTCTGTTTTAAAAAAACAGGGCCTGTGAAAAACTATTTTTTTGCATGGTTCAAATTGGGTGCATTTGCTCTGATTTTGACCATGCAACTTGAGCCGCCTAGGAGAGATGAACAAAGAAGTTCAACCCGAACAGGTCCCAAAGGGAAATGGGTAGGTATTGAACTCCAACGGTGGAGAGACCCAACCCTCAAGGAGCCGCCGGACAACTCCAGCTTCCAAGAAATGGCCGCCAAACACCAAGACTAGGAGAACCCAAGGGGCTAGGGCTCTGGCCCTGTTACAGAAAGATTCATAATTGGTCTTGCATGTCTTGCACCCACCTTGCCCAGGCCACACCGCATGTCAGACAACGACAGTGACTTCCATTATCCACTGCCCAGCTCAGATTTGCGTGCAACGAGTCCATCATCGCGTAGCGAGTAGGAGTCACGCAGCGCTGCAAGTAGTGCGAATACGCGGAGCAACGGCAATCGAAGTCAAGACAACTTCGGCCATGTGGGGTACGAACACCAGTCCGACGACAGCGCAGCCGAAGGAGATCCCTGGTGGACGTATTTGGATGAAGCTAAGCTGCAGGAGCTCTTCGAAACCAGTCCAAGGGAGTCCATGGAGATTTGCGCGGCGAGTGAAGCAGGATCAGCGAGTTCAGACTCCGTTGAGGATTCAGCAGACACCATGAAGCGACTATCCATGACAGTGCCGCTGTGGGCACCTATTGTTCAAATGCCTGAGATCCCGGAGGACCAGCAGCATACTCGTGACGCGGCGGGTCACTGCAAAATATGTGGTCCAAATCTGTTCTACATGTGCCTGCCATCGAAGTGTCCGTTGAGGAAACGTTGGTAGAAGAAAGCCGTCGCCAGGAAAGTCTTCGGGAGCCACACAGACCAAGCACAACGTCCCACGCCACAGGGACTTTGTCAAACCTCAGGAGCGAGTACTCCGGCGTGACGAAGGGGCGTCCACGCGTGCCGGCGGCCGAGGCTACGTATGAGCGACGTTGGAGTGGATATGATGGAGTGGATGTGCGTGAACGGCCGGTTCCAAGGGCGTCGGTTCACATCTAAGAAGGGGGGTGAAGCCGGTCCGGCTGCCCCACGACCGTCTTCGGCACAGACCTCGTAATGGTTAGCGCCGTGTTTAATATTTCTATTTTTTCTGTCTATTTTTTTACATATGCTTTTGCATATTTTATTATTGTTTGTGAGCTTGTAGAGAGAGCGCGCTGCAAAGCGCGAGTCGCGGTCGCCAGATCAGAGATGTGACCGTCAGCATTGACTACAGAGTTTATGAAACTCATTTATAGTACAAAAAGCCTTTTGAACGCTGTAGTTATAATTATTGCGAATGCCCGAATTTATAAAGACGACTGTCGAATGTTGTAGATCAGATCGTTCACAAAAGGGCCAGGTGCATGCCCTGTTCTTTGTATGTTGCGTGTCTGCAGGTATGCGCCAGTGGTGAGGCCCGGCAAGGGTCTATGAATCTTTCGTACAATGGGTATGGATGAACCTCGTGCAGGAGGACGTAAAAGACGACATGAAACGTGTTGAGCTTGCATGCCACTGACGGGGTTCAGGTGGTGTTTGCAGGATTTTTGGATAAAAAGCAGCACGGCTTTTCCGAAACAGCAGGCAGGGATCAGCGGAACAAACATGGTGTGACCAAGTCCACGTGGGAGATGAACAAAGAAGTTCAACCCAAACAGGTCTGAAAGGGAAATGGGTAGGTATTGAACTCCAACAGTGGAGAGACCCAACCCTCAAGGAGCCGCCGGACAACTCCAGCTTCCAAGAAATTGCCGCCTAACACCAAGACCAGGAGAACCCAAGGGGCTAGGGCTCTGGCCCTGTTACACCGCGAGGACTCTCACCTGATCCGTACTGATGCTTCAACCGTGTTGGTGTTGCGACACGGGAGGTGGGGGGCGGTTTGCATTGGGTGGCAACAAGGAGGTTGGTGGCAAAGACAAAGCGAAGGTGCTTGGTTGGTACATGGTGTCCACAGAACACAAAAGGGTGGACATGTCAATCCTGCTGCGCGCCGGTGCAACGATACAAGCGGTGGACAAGTCAGGGAAGCCTCAGGAGGACACGTACTAGTGCATATGCCTTCAGGTTTGTGAGATGGGGCCTGCAATGTGGTGTTCTTCAATGTGCAATAAGGAGTACAACAAGGTACCCTGTTGCGCCCCTTATCGCGCCATTAGGAGGTGCGATAAGGTACCTTATCGCGTCCCCTATCGCGCAATAAGGTGCGCGATAAGGTACCTTATCGCACCTCCTTATGTCGCCATAAGGGACGCAAAAAGGTACCTTGTTGCACTTGTTACATTGCGTCATTTAATTTCATTTCATTTAATTCTGCTGTGTCTGGTGGCACCCGTTGCATTCTGCATTCCTTGCTGCTGCACCCATGCTCCCATATTCACCCATCTGCCATCAGCCTCTCAGGTGACTGTAGTCTAATGGCCCCGTTTGGACCTTGTGCAAGCACCTGAAGCACTAGATGTCGCTGGGTCCAAGGTTGGACATGAGGCGCCTGCTGCTGAGGCCTTTACTGGAATGGGGGAGGCGTGGTTCCTGACGGCCCCCCCAGCACTGATTGAGGCTGCAGGCTTTTGGAATGAGGTAATGCTCCCCGGGCAGGCCCCCACCGCAAAGACACATTGGTGTTGGTCATTTAAGCGGAGAGTTTGCCAGGGGGGGGTAGAAACTGTGAAGGCATTCACCCTCCCCGTCGTTTGCAGCCTTTGGACCTCGGATGCAAGGACTGATTTTGGGGTGGCCGTGTTGTGCTATGGTTCTAACTATGAAGGGGGGGCGTAAGAATCAGTTCAAGTGCCTGATCCCCACTGAAGACAGCTTCCGCTGGGTCACGCACTATGCATTGCGCAATTTCGGTGCTTTTTTTGAGGGATTACTTCCTTGCATATGTCTGTATGTTGAGGACTGGATGAAGGAATGGAAAACCTCCAGTGCCCCCAAATATGGTCGTGGGATCACGAAACAGGACGTTGATGTGGATGGGGACAGTTCAGACAGTGATGCTATCCCCCTTGCCCAGAGAAAGCGTAGGCAGCCCAGTGACCTCAAGGGTAAGGCCCCAACAAAGCTAAAGCCCGAGGGCAAGAAGGGTGGAACTCCAGCAGCAGGCAGTGTTCCTGGCAATGCTGGTCCTGTCACCCTCAGTGCCTCCAGCGTGCAGAATATTGTAGGTGCACTCACTGAGGATTGCAAATGTGGAGGATGCAGTGACATCCAAAGCAACATCGGTTTTTGCAGCTGCACTGACGCAGGAGAGACAGAGTGAGGTTGCAGCGCGGTTGAAGAGACAAGAGGCGAAGCCAAAAAAAGTGGATGACAAACTGGAGTTTGCCCTTGCTGAGCAAGCCAGGCTGCGGGAGGTAAAGGAAAGGGCAGAGGCAACCGGCGAGGAAGCGTGGGACAAATTGACAACAAGTACTGCTGAGGTTGCACGGCTCAGAAGGGAGAGGGATTCTTTGCGAGAGCGAGTAGAGAGTTTGGAGGTAGACAAGGCTGACCTTCAGGACAATTTGAATGCAGCCTTAGGAACCCATAGCCCCCGTGCGACAGCAGCTGAACTGGGCATGCCCCGAAAGCAGTCTAGGACTACAGCTTCCTGGCCTGCCAATCCATCTAAGCCTCCTTTTTCTCAGGAGTGACTCCTAAGGGGTCCTGAGTTGCATGCCCCCCCCAGTGAGGAGGAGCTGCTACATTTTACACGGGCCTTGTAGTTGGAGGGAGGAGAGAAGTTTGGTGCCCCAGTCCACACTGCACAATTTGGACGGAGCAGAATGGGGCCCACATGGCAGGAGGGGCGCATTCTAATGGCAACATTGAAGCCAAATGCCATTTTTGTTTCACATTCGGTGCGTGCATGGGCTTTGGTCACCCTCCCAAGTTGGTTTCATTGCTGCATCGTGCAAGTGGCACACTACACGGGTCAGCAGCCCATGGTACCTCATTCACACCCACGTGATGAAACACCTGTGAGTGCTGTGGTTGAACTTGGCGACTTCCGTGGTGGTGGGTTGTGGATGGATTGTGGCGGCAAGCTGTGGGCACCCAAATGTAAGACCACTAGAGAGGCGATACAAGTGTGAACCACTTTGGCCGAGGGGTCCCAGGGGTGGTGTGCTCTCCGCGCAAAGGGTTTTTTTTCAACAGCGGGCCCCTACACAGGCCGTGGGATTGGTAAGGAGACAGGTGGTCCATTGTTTTGTACAATGGTGCAGATGTCAGCACAGCGTCATTACAGGAAGAATGAAGAACTTATGGCACGTGGGTTTGCACCTTGTGGACAGCCTTGCGGCGGGTGGCACTGCGGATCACCTGATTGCAACTAATTGCCAGTTGACCTTTGTCTTTGCCCTGTTTGCAATTGCCAATGATGCTAATGGGACCTTTTGTGTTCGTGCAAGAATGCAGTGCAACAAGGTACATTATCGCGCCTCTTATTGCGCGATAAGGAGGCGGGATAAGGTACCTTATTGTGCACCTTATCGCGCGATAAGGTGCGCCATAAGGTACCTTGTGGCACCTCCTTGTCGCGCGATAAGGTGCGTGATAAGGTACCTTGTTGCACCCACTTGTTGCAGCACTGTTACCCCAAATCGCAGCATTTTCAAAATGAAAGTCAAGGCATAAACTGCAATCCAACAGTGCTGTTCAACCCTCCAAGGCTTACGCATGCAGCCACTGAAGAAAGTGTCTCGGAAGCAACAACAGAAACACTTGAAAACGGATGAGCAGATTCTTAGGTCACTGTTACAAGACGGAGAAGTACAAGTTCAGGTGACACATCAAGGAGTTGTACATCTCCGTGGAGGGTGCATCAGTATGAAGGATGGCACTAATGCCACAGTGGAAGAGAAGGAGGCCTTAAGGGTTGCTAGGCTAGTTTGTGGAATGCGTTTAAGTATTAAGCAAATATATAGGTGGCCAAGGGCTTGTAGGAAAAAAGATTTGGACGCAGCACGACAACGGCACACACCCTATTGGTGTACCACTAGGGCTGTTGTGTTTGGGACAGGTGCACCTCGGGCCTCAGCGAGCAACAAGCTGGCTGAGGTTGTCAACCACCAAATTGGTTCGTTGCAAGCTGCCAAAACATTTAAGACCCATGGACCGGACATCATTGTGGTGTTATCAGCTGATGCCACCCCTTTATGGAAAGCATCACCAACACGGTGTGACCTTTCTGTCTACAGTTGGCAACAACCAAGTGATACAGGGGCCCCTAACCTATTGCCAATTTCGTGGGCCATTGGGGGTGGGGATGACATGCATTTCATGCTAGCCATGGACAAGGCACATGACCTCAATGGTCAGGTGCAGGATTTGTGTCACAATTATAACATTGTGTGGGAAGGCAAAACACTATGGGTTAAGTGTGTCATCACGGGTGATGGGAAAAATATGCATGCCGGGAACCCTCCTCTAAATCTAAGTGTTGGAGTTGTGAGGAAGATAATCGTCTAACATTTTTTGTAGGAGACATGAAGGGGCGGGTGAGGTGGGGTGCTTACCTCAGGTGCATCCCAACCGGGGGGAGAGTAGGTGACTACGTGCATGCAACTTGTAGAATCCTGTGCATCCTGGTGAGAAGGCTAGGGGGGGAGTTCCACCAAAGAGGGATCCATGTTGGGGTGCGTGAGCTAGACGGGGAGATGCACGAGATCAAAGAAGTTTGCAAGGTGATCCCGGAGGCACAGAGGATTGCACCAAGGCGGGCCAAAGAGGGAAGTTTTGAACTTACAAGTGCCAATGCCTTCATGGCCAACCCCCAATGGGCAGACAACATTGTCACCCTTGCCAAAGCACGTATGGGGAATGTGGAGACCCCTACTGGGCTTCTGGTATGGGTGGTCCTTCGTACCCTCTTGCACCAGTTTGCACATATCCATAGGTTTTGGAGGAAAAGGACTTTTTTACAGATAGTGATGTTGCCATGTATACTAATGCCGTGGACCGCTTCCGCGAGGCATGGAGGGACTTAGGGTGGAAGGTGAGCGCGTGGTTCCATTGGACGTGTGCTCATTCACCTTATTTTGCACAGGCATACAGGAATACATGTATATATTATTTCAAGCATTCCCAGTGAAAAAAGGAATAGCCCTTTCAAGAGGGACCTACAAAACAGTTGTAACGGATGGGCTCTCTTAAAGCCAACGTTATCGAGGCTTTCAATGGGCCGTGTTGTAAATATGAATGGCCTGGACATGGGGTTACTTGCACGGAAGGTACAAGAGGCAGAGAAGAGAGACAAAGCAGAAATCTACTAAGATGTCGCAGGTTGCGGTAGACAAGAGATTGCATAAAGAGGTTGTCTTGTGCATGCTTCATAGAGTGCAACAAGGGGTGCAACAAGGGGTGCAACAAGGGGGGTTATCGCGCGATAAGGGGGTGCAACAAGGTGTGCAACAAGGGGGGGTTGTTGCACAGGAAGGAGTGCAACAAGGGTGCAACAAGGGGTCTTACCCATTTTTGAAAAAGGTTAACAATGGAGTACACGGTTGAAAAGCACAGACCCTATAGGTCATTTGGGCCCCCTCAGGACACATGGCCCCTTAAAGCCCCCCATGAGTACTACAAGACACCTTTTATGTGTTTACAAGTTTGGGTGCAACAAGGTACTCTTTTCCATCAGGTCCCAGTGCACCACACTACATAAGTAGTGCCTAAAATCATAACAAGCTGGGCGATTCTTACTGTGTTTTTTGAGAACTAAACAAGGCTGAAAATCCACCTATTTTTGGTTGTTTTTTGCTTGTTCCCCCTTTTTCTCAAGAAAAATCCAAAATCCTAATCTCTTTCTCAATACCATGCACAGATAACCAATCCTTGACGAAGCTCCCCGTAACAATGGCACAACATGAAGCACATTGCGTCCTTATCTCATACTCATTGCGGTCTTGGAAAGTTACCCAACTGCAACACCAACTGCTACAAGTGTTCTGAGGACATGGGAGGTATGGTTGGAAAACCCATGGCAAAGGAATTCGCAAGTTACGAGTTACTCAGTGATGGTAGAAGAGGCGATAGAGGTGGGAGCGGAGGAAGACCAGTTGAGCTGTAGTTGGAGCTATTGCTTGAGGTTGCCACGGAAGTGGAGCTAGAAACCAGATCGAAAAAAAAGGTGGAGGATTATTTGTTGTTCTTTGTTTTTTTTGGAAGATTTGTCGTCTTGTCCCCCGTGCACGATCAATCAGAGACTGCTGCACGATTGCCTCGCTGCAGGATGCTGCTCGCTGCTGCCCTGTGCTGGCTGGAATCAAACCTCCGAAAAAAAAACAAGTCGCCTACGCACGTGCACTTTATAACCGACGCCTGGCCAGGAGGCAGGTCCAAATCAAAACCAGCAACGCTGCTTATGTACGAGCCCGGCACTGAGCATGTGGCGCCGCTACTACCTGGGGCCATGGTGAAACTGCTGACTGGTGCAGTTAGAATCGTGGAAATGCTTGATTTTGTCGGATCTGCAGCAGCTGACTGGTTTTTGTTATCTCTCGTAGTCGCTGCTTGAAATGTTTCAAGTAATCCTTGAACCATGACCTCCAACAGTGTGTCTTTACTTTAAGGAGTAAGCTTAGATTGCAAAAAACGACAGAAAATCAATGAAATGGAGAGTAAGTACGTCACATGCGAGCTGATGCAGAATGCTCTACGCAGTAAAGAACATGCCTTTGTTCTACCTCCACTAGTGTGTTTTGGTACATTGCCTAGTTTTAGGTTCCTACACTACCTAGGTAATGAAGACGGTTCAGATCCCATTTGACTGCACTGTATCCTACACTTCACCGATTTCAGCGATTTGAGAAGTTTTCGGGTATAACTTCAGGGGAATTCCGAATTTATATTCTTTATAAGTCACACGATGGCGAATTGCACATTTCTAGTTCAGACCAGGGCTGCTGTGTGTGAGCGCGCCCTTCTCCTGTTCCTGTTGGCGTGCGCATGCTGTGGGTTCTTTAATGCGGGCCAATCGTCTGAAAATTCTTCCCAACGGGTGCCAATAGTGTTAGTTCTATCCTGCTACGGAAATGGAAGCGAATCAGAAGCTAGGGCAAGTCCAGTGAATGATAGAAGGCCCAGACTTAAGGATCTGGCCAAACCCTGGTGTGGTGCCTCCGCCCACACCAGCTGTCGCCCTTGGGTGCATCACTGCCCTTGGGAGGAGACCGGTGTACTTTAATGGGCACATCTGCTTGGGCAGTGCCACGCCTACGTGCATGGGGGTTCACGAGTCCCTTGAAGCTGGAGGAGCCCTAGTGGAAGTGAAGTGGAAGTGGATGTGGCTGAGTCAGGTGCACCGGAAGGGAAGAAAGTAACTCCGTTGTTGCTCCTCAAGGCAAAGCAATTCCTCACTCCTTGGTTTATCGTTTGTTTGCTTTGCATGTGTCATGACTACCTCATGTCCCATGGAATCAAAGAGGGTCACTTCTTGGTGATTGTGTGTGTTGAACATGATGTCTGCACGTGCAATGGGTGAACATGCTAAAGGTGGAGAATTGCACTTATGCCCTGGTTGTTAACCTCTCATTTGCGGTCTTACTCCGGTGACCTTCGCTGAATTCATATCATTGGTCAAACATGGTTGGTGAAACACTATCCTTCTCTTGGCAGCAAGCAACAGGGCATGAGTTCACTTAATTTGGCAATTGGATATAGGAACAATCGTCGGTCAAGGTTGGGGATTGTCACTCAGTGTGCATGTATGCTCTCCTGGGTCATGGCTAGGCAAAACTCTCCCTCCATATGCATGCTCTCGGAATTGGGCTTTGGTGAGGTTCTCTCCTGGGCCATGGATTGGTTACGTTCTCCCTCCTGGGCCATGGATTAGTTAGGTTCTTCCTCCTGGGCCATGGATTGATTGGGACCTCTCTCCAGGCATGGATAGGGGCGGGACCATCTCTCTCAGGGCCTGGATCCGGGCGGGACCAGATCTCTTCGAAGCAGGACTACTTCTCTTTGGGATGGGACAATCTCTCATGGATGTGCTCTCATTGGACCCGGGATACCTCTCTTTGTGCACTCACTCTGCGGGCAGGGTCTAGGTATCTACATGTGACCCGGGGCATCTGCCTATCTGATCTTCTTACCCAATCTCTCTCCAAGTAGCATGCATTGAATTGGTTCGGTGTCACACGAACATGCAAATAGGCAATATTGATTTCACATGTTCATGTGTGGATGGTTTTTACTGAACATGATGATTGCGTTTGCCTTTGCCATTGGGTCCCAAGCAGTTAGGCACCAAGTGATGGAACCGGGTGGCATATCCAAGGATGTGAGGGCATGAGACATATGTTTTGTGTTGGCTTCTCTATTCATGTCCTTGGTTCGCGACACTATAACCGTGGAAAGCCCAGCAATTGGTATGTAGCATACACTAAAAATGTGAGGTTTGGTGGGCTGGCCCTTCTTGATGTCTTCTTTGCAAGCAGCAAGTAAACCTGCAAGGCTATTCACGTGCTGGCCATGGTGTATGACATTGCTGAGTGACGGCCACCGGCGTCCGGTGTGGAGTACCGAAGCATTGCCATCATGACAATATACATGTCACACATGCCAGGTGACAAGTAGTGTTTGCCATTGCCATGAGGTCACTCTCCCGACTCATATTTAGTGATCCTCATTGCAAGTTCTTCATATGCGCACATTGGTGACTCACGACGGTGGGCAAGTCATGTATGTGGCCATGCCGTACTTTGTGTTCATGGAGGCCATGGTGTTATGGTTGATCAACGGTGACAAGATTCCTTATGTTTGGAACCCATGTTGTTTACTCCATTTTATCTTCTTGTGGGAAAGGGTAAGGATGGGCCATGCGTGCCCAAGCTTCGTGAGGAATCCAATGATGCCATTGTGTTTTATATTCTTTTCGTTGTGTGTCGCCATACACTTAATGGACCGTATCGATCTCATTCTGTCATGCATGATCATTCGCGAACCAATGAGTCTTTTCAAGCCGCCGTATCGGGTTTGCGTGGGCATGGCGTCATACGTCCATAATGAAACGCATAGTTCGACTGTGCATGGTCTAGAAATTGATTCTTGGAGTAGGGATGCAACATCGTCTTCGATAATCCAATATCTTATTCCAGGGCATCATCTCGATTTCTACCTCTCAACTCCCTTGCCCGACATTGTCATTCTTTGTTCCCTTCTCCATGACTTTCATGTATTGATGGACCCAAGTGCCTCCGTCCTCAACAGTTCCCTCAATTTGAATTGGTGGATCACGTATTTGGATTTCCATTGCCAAGGGTTGTCAAGGGGTGTGTTTCTGGGACATTTTTGGAATTTGGAAAATGTTGATTGGTAAGCATGGAAACTGTGATGGTTTCGAACAGCAGCAGCGCAGCGAGCGCGCGAGTCGCAATCGCAGTCGCAAATTCACTGCAGTCTGTGAATACATCTGAAGCATCGAGATGCCAGTTGCATGAACGAAGTGCTTTATGATACTTCGATGTCTCTGAACAGGGTTTTCGTCTTCGAATTTGTGAACTGTCTATGTATTGGTGCTCCGCCTAAAGATCCTGCGCAGAAGAGGTTTGTCGTATTTTGGGATTTTCGAGAAACAATAGAAGCAAGAGAGTTCCCACGTCACACCACAACAAGGTTTGAGGTTTGAGGTTTGATTTTGCGGGTACTAGACGCCTTTCGGCCCCGGGGGGCCACCTGGTCGGGCCAGGTGATATCCTCCCCACCGGGTCCTAGTGGGGGGCACTCCAAGACGCACCTCCTGCCTGGTGGCGGAGTCCCCCGGGTTCACAGAGCTCGGAGCCCGGTCCTTCCCCGGCGTCCCCGTTTCGCCACTGCCCGGTCAGTGCATCAATTCGCAGCCGTGGCTGCGGGCGCTTACCCACTGCGTCGCCCCCCTAATGCGTGGTCGCCCGGGGCGCCGGCGCCGCCGGGCCCGTGCTACTGGCTTGTCGCCAGTGGGACCCCCTTGGGCTGGCGCGGAGGCTGCCTAGCCTAGGGGTTGGGGCGTGGCGCTGTGCGCCAGTACTGCCTTGGCGGGTGCAGTGCCCCGTCTGTGTGTGCGCAGCGCTCGCGGCCGGTTCGGGGGGTTCGGGCCGGTACCTGGCGTCCTGTCTCTTTCGTTTCCCCCTCCCCGCCCCGCGTGTTCCGCGCTGCGTGTGGCGGGCCGTCCCGTCCGGGTGTCCCTTACCCTCGCTCGCTGGTACGCCATTCCACGCGGTCTGTGCGTTCTGCGCGCTCGGTCCGGTTGCCCTTCTGGTAGTCCCCGCGTGTCCCTTTCGTGTGTGTGCGCTCGCGCTCTCGCGGTGTCTGCTCCCCCCCTCGCTGGGTGGTGTGGCGTGCGCATCTCGCGTGGTCCCGGCACTGGGCGCTGGTAGGGCCGCTCCACGTGGTCCGTGCCCCTCCGCGTGTCCTGCCCCGGTCTCTTGCTCCGTCTGGCGTGCTTGGGGGGGGGCGGTCCGGTCCCGGTTCCCCCCTACTTGGCTTGGGGTTGTGGGGGTGGCAGCAGGGCGTCCCCGGGGGGGGGGTGCCTTCTACCGTTGCGTGGGGCGTCTGGGGTCATGCGCTCCCCCTCCCCCGACTGCCCGTCCACTGGGCGGGCTGTTGGAGTCCGCGATCCACGTGTTGTGGGAGCGGGCGTGCGGGTGTGGAGGCCCTGCTCTGTCCCTGTGGGGGCTGCGCGCCGCGGGGCGGGTCCGTGGCGTTCATACGCTGGGGGGCGGGTTTGGGGGGGGGGGGGGAGGGGGGGGCGTGCGCCGTACCCCCCAGTTGTGCGGCCGGGGCGGGGCCTGTAGGGCGGGGGGTCGCTCTACCTCATTCCGTCCCTCTGCCTTCCCTGGGCAGGCAACAAAGCGGGCGTCACTGGCGTTGTGCTGTCCATGGGGGGCGTGGCCCCCCATACCACTCCGGTTCGTGCTCACCCGGCTTCTCTGGGTACGATCTGTGCGGTGTCCCGGTGCGCAGGCGTGGGCTCGCTGGTTCTTCGTGGCCCCCATGGGAGCCGGCGGCTGGGGCGGGGGGGCGGGTCGCACTCCGGCTCCCCTCTCGGGAGGGGGGGGGACCATGCCCCCTGCCTACGGGGGTGGGGGCCGGGGCCCCCGCGGCTGGCGGGCCGGTGGGCGGGGGGGGGGGGGTGTCGCGCCGCGGCCTCCCTGCTCTCCTTCCGCACGGCGGCCTGCGGTACTCCATCCTGGCCCTCTCCGTGTCGCCGGCGCGTTCCCTTCTGGCGTGCGCGTGCGGTCGGGGCTGAAGTGTCGCCCCGGGGGGGGGGGGGGGTGAGGGGCGGCCCGTGGACCGCTCCTCTGGGGGCCCCAGCAGACCTGAACCCCCCTTTCTGTCATCCCGGAGTGGGCTGTGGTTACGGGAGGGTCATGTGGGGCGCGGCCTCCTTCTTGTTCCGTTGTGCGCGTTGCTCCGGCACGCCGGTGTGGGTTCGCGGGAGCAGGTCCAACCGCCGTTCCCCTTACCGCGTCGCGGTCCCTTCTGGGGGGGGGCGCCCCCCCCGGCCCTGGGGGGGGGGCGCCCCCCCGGCCCTGGGGGGGCGGAGGGCCGCGCCTGTGGCTCCCCAGCTGGGGAGGGTGCGGGGGGGGGGGGGTGGGGGGGCTGCCCCTCCGCCCGCTCTCGGGCCTGTGTGGGAGGGGGGGGGGTAGTGGGGGGGGCCCTTTGGTCCCCTGGCGACGCCTCCTGGCGGTTGGGGGGGGGGGGGCGGCATGGCAGTCCAAGCCCCGGGGGCCAGCCATCGGCTGGGGGGTCGCGTCCTTCCCCCGCTGCCCTCTACCTAGAGCCGGATCCTCCTGCAGGCCCTCGCTGGGGCCCCTCATCCCCCGGCCGTGGTCGCGCGGCGCTGGCCGGCCGGGGGTGGCCGTGAGGGTTAGCGGTCAGTGGTTAGCGGGCTGCGGGGCAGTAGGTTCCCCCCCGCGCTCGTTGTCTCCGCACTCCCTCCCGCGGGAGCCGGCCCGCCCTCTTGCGTCTTGCCGTACCGTGGGGGGGGCGTGGGGCGGGGGGCCCAGCCCCCCCCCCCCACTCTCTCGTATCCGCCGTCTGGGCCATCACCTGCGCCGCCACTTGTGTGGGGGCTGGGGCTGTGGCGGCGGCGGGTTGTGACGGCGGTAGCGCCAGTGGGCGAGGGCGCTGCGCAAAGCCCGGGGGAGCCAGTTGTTGGCGTTCGCATCCGTGATGCGGAGCACCGCTCCCCCTTCCAGGAAGGCCGGCCACGTCGGTTCCCTGTTGGGCCACGCCGCCCAGATCACTGACCTGAGGACCCTCTCATGGTCCTCTGGGGCTGACCCCCCCCCCCGGGGGTACCTCTCGGTTTCCTCCGTCTCTCCGGAGGAGCACAGCATCGAAGGGCCGGTTCCTCGACCTCCTGGAGGTCCCCTGGTTGGCCGAGCTCAACCACCCGTACACCTCCCCCACCAGGGGGAGGGTCTCCTCCCCCAGAGGGTCCGGGACCGCGCCCCAGTCTAGGTCCCATGGCCGGCCCTCCTCTGCCCCCCGTGCCGGCCCCCCTCGCTGTTCCTGCGCCTGCGGCGCCGATGCCGCGCCCCGTCCCCCCTCCGCCGAGGCCATCCGCGCCGGCTCCGCCCTCGGCGCGGGGGGGGCTGGCTCGTGCCGGTGTCGTGGGGGTTGGGGGGGGAACGAGCTCGCCGGCGTCAGGGTCGATGTTGTAGAGGTGGTGGTGGTGGTGGTGGTGGTGGTGGTGGGTGTGGTGTGCCGGCATCTGTTGGATGCCGGGGGGGATGCACCTCACTGGCTGCACGTCCGGCTGCGGGGGCGCCCCGCCCTCTGCCCCCCTCCCTTCGCCCCGTCCTCCCCCCTGGGCTCCCACGCCCCGTCCCGCCTGTCCCTTGGGGCCCGCGGCGCCCTTGCCCTTGCCCTTGGGCCCCTTTCCAGCATCCTGCCCGTGTCGCGGGTCCCGCCTCCCGTCCCCCACGCCCTGGCCCGCCCGCTCTCCCACCTCCCCTCGCCCTGCCCCCTGCACCTGGGCTCCCTGCCCGTGCCCCTGCGCGCCATTCCCGTGCCCTGGCCCCTTCCCGGCCCCCTGTCCCGAGTCGCGCCGTCTGCTGCCTGCGCTCTGCTCCCCCCCTGCTGCTGCGCCCTTCCTGGACCACTCGCCGGGCGTCCCGCTGCCTTTGCAGCTGCGGCAGCGCGACGCCCGGCGGCGAGCGCTCGCGCGCCGGGGGGCGGACGTGCCGCTCCCGCCCCGGGGGGAAGGGCTTGGGGGGGAACGGCTTGGGGGGGCTGGTGTGGGTGTGGGTGGGGTTGGCGTGGGCGCGGTACTTCGCGCTCTCCCTGCCCACTGCTGCTGCTGCGGCGGCCGCTGGCGAGGCGTCCGTGGCCCGTGCGGGGTTCTTCCCCCGCTTGCGAGGCGTGCTGGGGGTCGCGGCATGGCCGGCCGAGGCGGTGTCGCGGCCCGCCGGGGTTGCGGCAGCAGCCCCTCGCGCGCCCCCCTCGCTCTCCTTCGCTGCTGTGGCGGCCGCCGACGAGGCGCCTGTGGCCCGTGCGGGGTCCGCCCCCCGCTTTCGGGGCATGCTGGGGGCCGCGGCGTGGTCGGCCGAGGCCGTGGTGCGGCCCGCTGGGGCCGCGGTCGCAACCCCTCGCGCGCCCTCCTCGTTCTCCTCTGCTGCCGCGGCGGCCGCCGGCGAGGCGTCCGTGGCCAGTGCGGGGTTCTTCCCTCGGTTGCGCGGCGTGCTAGGGGTCGCGGCGTGGCCGGCCGAGGCGGTGCCGCGGCCCGCCGGGGTCGCGGCCGCAGCCCCTCGCGCGCCCTCCTCGCTCTCCTTCGCTGCTGTGGCGGCTGCCGACGAGGCGCCCGTGGCCCGTGCGGGGTCCGCCCCCCGCTTTCGCGGCGTGCTGGGGGCCGCGGCGTGGTCGGCCGAGGCGGTGGTGCGGCCTGCCGGGGCCGCGGTCGCAATCCCTCGCGCGCCCTTCTTGCTCTCTTCTGCGGCTGCGGCAGCTCTCGGCGATGCGCCTGGTTCCTGCGCCGGGGCTGCCCCCCGTGTCGGCGGCGTGCCGGGGGCCGCGGTCGGGGCCGCGGCGTGGCTCGCTGGGGCTGCGGTCTCCGCTTCCTGCGCGTCTGGGGCCCCCTCTCGGGGCGGGGCGGCGGAGCTGGCTGCTTGCGCGGCAGAGGCGGTCATCTCGGCTGGCTCAGGCTCCTGGGTCGGCGGCGGCGGCCCGACCAGCACCGCCGCCTCCGCCAGCCTCCGCTCCTCGCGCTCCGCGAGGGTCTCCCCCGTCCACTCCGGGGAGGAGACGGGGGAGCGGGAGCGGGACCGGCGGTGGTGGCGGTCGTCCCGCTGGCGGGACCCATTGGAGTCTGCCATCACTGTTACCCTGGTAGGCATGCTTGCTGGCAGGCGCGCCCTTCCCACTACCTCCTGGTGCATCAGTGCCGTGCCGTGGGAAGTGCCGTGTGGCGCTCTGCGGGGGGGAGGGGGGGAGGGGGTGGGGGGCCGGCTGTGGCGCCAGCCCCGCACAGCCAGGGGCCTGCGGCCATCCACCGGCACTGGGAGGGGAGGCGGGGGAGCCACGCGGCCCACGCGTCGCGCCATAGCTCCCAGTCTGCGGCGGGGCATAGGGCCCTGGGCCCCCGGGGGTCGTCGAGCGGTGTCGGGGGCAGCCGCACCAGGTGGACCCCCGTAACGGCGGTGACCTCCTGTGTTCGCAGGAAGGTGTGTACTCCGTCCCGTGCCGCGGGCGCCGGGAGGGGGGGGCGGGGTACGGGTGTTGCCCCATAGGGGTGGGTGGGGGTGATCCCCAGGATCCGCCCCGGGTTCCCGCGGGCCGCGACGACGAGGAGGAGCAGGGGGGTGCCAGGGCACTCTTGCCAGAGGACCTGCCCCCTGTGGTGGGCACCCCTGGTTCTGGAGAGGGGGGGGGACAGGTCTGGGTTAGCCCAGCCGCGGGGCGCGTGCGTCGCCGGCGGGAGGGCGGGGCACCAAGTGGGCTCCCTGGGGAAAGCCTCGCAGACGACGGCGTACGGGCGGGGTAGGCCTGGTGCCGTCGTACACCGGGTTGGTCGGCCGGGGGCGGGCGGACGCCTCGTCAGCGCCTTCCACGAACACCGTGACCTCGCCCACCTCCAGGTCGTCGTCCGGCGGGTGTAGAGGGTGGAGCGCGGCATCCAGCTCGGACACTCCTCCCGGGTACGTGGCCCACGCCTGGTTTAGGTACGGGGCCGCGTCCCCGGGGTAGCGCGTTCTGAGGGCGTGCAGCAGGGCTGGGGCGCTGCTGCGGAGGGACATGGCAGACCCTGCTCCCGTCAGCCGCAGGGTGTCCCCCATGGACAGGGGCCGGCCCGACCGGTTGGACTCGCACCACTCCATCCAGTGCCCGTAGAGGGCCGCCTCCGGGCTGATGAGCCCCGGCTGGACGGGGTTCACGATCCGGTGCATTGCCGGGAGCAGCGTAGTGGCCCCCGCTCCGTTCAGGGCGCGGACGGCCGGGAGGGCGGTCTCGTTGAGGAAAGCCCTCGCACTGCCCTCCAGGTCACACCGTGCGGCAGCGTGCGCTTCGTGTGCCTCCGCCACCGCGTCCGCCACCAGGCCCCGGACAGCCGCCTCCTGCGCTCTGCGGCGGGCCCTGGTGTGTCCCGGCCCATCCCCCTGTCGGCGTGGCATGGTGCTGCGGGCTCTGCAAAGGGCGGCGGCGGGTGGGGGTTAGGGTGCGAACACGTGCGACAGGTGCGCAACGGATGTGGGGTCCCGCAGGTGCACGTGGATCCACAGAAGGGCAGCGCCCGCGGGGCCCGCTTGTTCGTGCGAGGGGGTGCGTGCCCCCTCGATGCGCCGGCGCAGGGCCTCCTCCTCTGTGCGCCTGCGCGGGCCTGCGGGAGGTTCGGGCCAGGGGCACGCGGCTACCTGGGCGCACCACGCGCACCTGTTGGCGCCTGTCGACGCTGCGGAGGACACCGTGTCACATTCCCCGCAGAGTCGGCAGGTGTGTGGGAGGTGGGAGGGCGGCGACCAAGGGTCGAGATGGCGGAGCCAGAGGTCGTCCCACCTCTGTCGGAGGGGGTCCCGGATCTCCAGCAGGCGGGCGCGGACGCGGCGCCGGTAGTCCTTGCCAAGCGTCTTCCGCTGGACCTCCTGCCACGTGTCGTCGGGGAGGATTCCGTGGTCGTGGAAGGCGGCGATGAGGCCGTCCCACGCCGGGCGGGGGTGCCCCTGGGGGGGGCTCGCCATGTACACGTGGCGCCCGGTGGGATGTGGCGTCAGCGCATCCCATCGGCACCCGTTCGCGGTGTCTGGGTGGAGGAGGGCCAGCAGGGTGCCGTCCGCGACTGCCTCCCACCCCACTTGCAGCCCTTCGCAGCCGTCTAGCTCCTGGCGCAGCGCGGCTGCAATGCCGGTGGGGAGCATGAGGAGCAAGGGGCCCTGGGTGTCGCCCAGCCGGGACAGGGCGTCGTCGTATACCGGCCCCCCAGCTTTGAAGTGCGCCATGGTGAGTTTGGCGGCCCCGTCCTCTGGGGGGTGCCACCGGACGGTGGCCGCAGCGTGTCCCGGCGTGCGTATCTCCGTAGCCCGGAGTACGTTGGCGGCGTGAAGGACGATGCGGCCCCTGTCCCAGAACGAAATAAAAAGATAGGTAAAATACGACGAAAAAATTTTCTGAATGGCTGAAAATAAAGCTAATTAGCATAAAAAACGCTTAGGCCAAAAAGCGCGCTGCGAAACGCGTAAAAACGCGACGAAAATTTTTTCGACGTGAAATAGGTGAATAGTTACTGCCGTAAGCACCGTAACGCTCGTAGGACCCCAACGCCGTCCTTGCCGTCGTCTAACTCGCTATAGGCGCAAAGAAAAACGCGTCGCGAGCAGCGCGTAAAACTCGACAATTTTTCATAACTCGCCACGACCCCTCACGTCGCGCCCTACCGCCTTTTTCTTCTTATTCTTCATGCACCTCCCTCCCCACCCTCGTGCCCATCACTCCCCTTGCCCTGCAGCTCAGGCGGCGGCCCTGGGGGAACGCGGTTAGCCCTTAGCAATGGACACCAACACGCTCCACGACGCCACGCACAAGAACAAGGCCGAGAACATCAAGAACGACGGGTAGCACGTAAGGCACAGCAGCGAACATGGTCTTGCTGCACGCGAGTGTGTTGGGTCGTGTATAATTTTATTTTATTTTCAAAAAAAAAAAAAAAGAGTTTTCAAAGGCACGGAAAAACGGCAGGGGTTTTTAGCAAAGGAAAAGAAGACAAAAGGAAAAACAAACACCAGCAGCGCAGACAACCGCACAGCACAGCCAACCAGCACAGCACCGCAGGACAGCACGGCACTGCAGGACACGGCACAGAGCGCAGGACAACGCACAGCACAGCAAGACACCACGACACACCAGAGCAGCACCACCACACCGCAGAACGCCCAGGGAGACACCACAATGCACAGGGACACGCCACAGCACGAGGCACCAACAACAGCGCAGACCACACTGGCGCCGCACGACAGGCCGCAGGAGGGCAAAGCAAACACAAACAGCACCGCACAACGACAGCAGAGCACGACAGCACAGCACCACACGACAGCACAGCGCCACAGCACACGACACAGGGAAGCAGGGCACCACAGCCAGCACAACCAGGCACCGCAGCGCACAGAGCGGAGAAGACGGGGAACGCACAGCGCGAGGAAAAGAGCACCACAGCACGCAGACACCACCACCGGGCCAAAAACAGCACAGCCAACCAACAGCACAACACAGCACAGCACGACAGCCCACAGGAGGGCAAAGCAAGCCCCAAAAGCACCGCAACACGACAGCAGAGCACAACAGCACAGCACCACGCGACAGCACAGCACCACAGAACACGACACAGGAAAGCAGGGCACAACAGCAAACCACACCAACCACAGGGAAGCAGACCACGCGGCCAGACAGGGACAGCGACACGGAAACACGCCACCAGCAGACAACCACGGGCCACCAGACCCAGCACCGCACCACGGCACGACACAGGAAACAGCACAACACACAGCAGCACATCACAGCACCAGGCGCCAGCAACAGCACGCACCACACGAACACCACAACGCGAGCGCACCAGCACCGCACAGAACGGAGAGCACAGGGAACACACAGCACAGCACCCCGAGACACACACAGCACAAGGCAGAGCGGCGAACAACAGCACGCACCAACGCGCCACGACAAAAAACACACAGCACACAGCACACAGCGCGGGGGAACACCGCAAAACACAGCGCCGCAGAGCACAGGACCCAAGGGAGACGGGCAGCGCCAGAGGGCACAGCGCAACAAGCAGCGGCACCAAACGAGCGCAACACAGCACACGACAGCACAACACCAGACGACACAACGCGCAGCAGCGCGGCGCAGCACCGCACCCAGGGACGCACAGCACAACACGGCACACAGCACCGAGCGGCACGAACGAAAACAGTGAGACACAAAGAAGGGGGCAGCAACCACGCGGGAGCAGCCAACAGCCGGGCGGAAAGCACGAAAGAGGGACAAGCGCACGGAGAGCCGAGAAGCGGAAGGCCAACAAAACAAACAGCGCAAGCGCCGAGGCCCAGGGCACCCAGGGCCAGAAACCAGAGAAAGCCGGAGACAACGGGGGCGCACGGAGGAAGAAGAAGAAGGAGAGAAAAAAAAAACAAAAACACCAAGGCCACAAGCAGGAGCGACAAAAACGGCGGGACACAAAGGGGGGGGGGGGGGGGGGAACAACCACCAAGGAGCAGCCAACGGCCAAGCGGGAGACACAAAGAAGGCGCGAGCGCACGGAGAGCCAGGCAGCGGGAGGCCGAGAAAAACAACGAACGAGGAACGGCAACAGCAGCGAAAGAGAGAGGGGCAACCCCAGCCCGGAGGGGGCCAAGCAAAGCAGAAAGACAAAGCGGCCAAAAGAAAAGGTGAGGCGCACCAGAACGCGCCCGGGAGGCCGGCCCGCCCGACCCGGCCAAGAAGAGCAAGCACACGCAAACACGCACGGGACCCGGGCGTGGCGTCCTCCGACCCGCAAGGGGAGGTGTCGGCGTCCACACGAAACACCCCCGGTGCACCGGCCGAGTCCCCCGTCGAAAGACGGACGGTACGGGAAACCGGACGCATCAGTGACCGAGTCCACACACGCCAACCACCGCAGCGCACGCAGCCCAAGACCGACGCCGGAGGGACCCGCCAGGGACAACCCCATCGCGGGGCCCCGAACGGGTACGACGCGGAGCGAGCCCAGCGCCCCTGCCTCGGCGGGGGCCAGCGGCAGGCACAATGAGCCCGGTTCTCGGCCGGTCTCCGCGTGCCCCGCGCAGCCGCCCAGTAAAGCCGGGGGCGCAAGCTCCCGGGGTGGGGAAAGGCACCACGGCGTCGGGGAAGCCGACCGGAGCACCGAGAGCGACCGGACCGGACGAGGCGCGGCGCACCACGCGGGGCCACGAGGCACGCCAGAGAGGCACGCCGCCGGCCACAACCAGGGCACACGGACAGGTGCCAAGCAGCGACGGCCGCCGGGTGCCACAAACCCGGAGAGCGCGCACAACACGCAACGAACCACGGCACACGACCAGGTGCCAGGCAACAGCCAACCCACACACCACACATCCCAGCCAACGAGGAACGGCAACAGCAGCGAAAGAGAGAGGGGCAACCCCAGCCCGGAGGGGGCCAAGCAAAGCAGAAAGACAGAGCGGCCAAAGGAAAAGGTGAGGCGCACCAGAACGCGCCCGGGAGGCTGCCCCGCCCGACCCGGCCAAGCAAAGCACGCACACCACCGCCGCCAGCGGACCCCAGCCAGGAGTGGCGGGGACCACCCACCAGCAGCGGCAACGAAACCCAGCCAGGAGTGGCGGAAAGTAGCACACAGGAACCTCCGCCAGGAGTGGCGAGGGACCCCAACACACACCACACACCACCGCCGCCAACGGACCCCAGCCAGGAGTGGCGGGGACCGCCCACCACCAGCAGCAGCGAAACCCAGCCAGGAGTGGCGGGGAGTGCCACACCGGGACCTCCGCCAGGAGTGGCGAGGGACCAACCACACCACACACCAACCAAAACCCCAACAACACACCACCGCCACACACCACACACCGACGCCGCCAGCGGACCCCAGCCAGGAGTGGCGGGGACCGCCCACCACCACCGGCAGCGAAACCCAGCCAGGAGTGGCGGGGAGTAGCACACAGGAACCTCCGCCAGGAGTGGCGAGGGACCAACCACACCACAAACCAGCCACAACCCCACCAACACACCACCGCCACACACCACACACCACACACCACACACCACCGCCGCAAGCGGACCCCAGCCAGGAGTGGCGGGGACCGCCCACCACCACCGGCAGCGAAACCCAGCCAGGAGTGGCGGGGAGTAGCACACAGGAACCGCCGCCAGGAGTGGCTAGGGACCAACCACACCACACACCAGCCACAACCCCACCAACACACCACCGCCACACACCACACACCACACAGCAACGCCGCCAACGGACCCCAGCTAGGAGTGGCGGGGACCGCCCACCACCACCGGCAGCGAAACCCAGCCAGGGGTGGCGGGGAGTAGCACACAGGAACCTCCGCCAGGAGTGGCGAGGGACCAACCACACCACACACCAGCCACAACCCCACCAACACACCACCGCCACACACCACACACCACACAGCAACGCCGCCAACGGACCCCAGCCAGGAGTGGCGGGGACCGCCCACCACCACCGGCAGTGAAACCCAGCCAGGAGTGGCGGGGAGTAGCACACAGGAACCTCCGCCAGGAGTGGCGAGGGACCAACCACACCACACACCAGCCACAACCCCACCAACACACCACCGCCACACACCACACACCACACACCACACACCACACACCACCGCCGCAAGCGGACCCCAGCCAGGAGTGGCGGGTCGCCCACCACCACCGGCAGCGAAACCCAGCCAGGAGTGGCGGGGAGTAGCACACAGGAACCTCCGCCAGGAGTGGCGAGGGACCAACCACACCACACACCGGCCACAACCCCACCAACACACCACCGCCACACACCACACACCACACAGCAACGCCGCCAACGGACCCCAGCCAGGAGTGGCGGGGACCGCCCACCACCACCGGCAGCGAAACCCAGCCAGGAGTGGCGGGGAGTAGCACACAGGAACCATCGCCAGGAGTGGCGAGGGACCAACCACACCACACACCAGCCACAGAGCAAGGGCCAGCCGAGGGAAGGCAAAGGGAGGAACAGCCAGGCCGCCCCCCCCCCCCCCGAAAAAAAAAGGGGGGGGGGGCGGGGGCGCGCGAAAACAGCCCACAGCCACCAAACCGCCCGCCAACAACACAGAAGGGGGCCCAACCCCCCACCCAGAGGGCACCGGAGACAGGACCCCCAAACAGGCACAGGGGGACCACCCAGCCAAAACCGGCCACACCAAGCCAGGAACAGCGCCCCACCGGGAAAAGGGGCACCGAAACAAGCAGACAAAAAAAAAAAGCCAGCAGCCCAGCCCGAAAGAAAGGAGACGGGGCGAGAGACCACAAGGCCCGGGACAGGGACACCCTGCAACCGGAAAAAAAAAAACAAAAAAGCGCAAAAAACACAACCCGACAACCCAGCCAAGAAGGGCGGGGCACAGCCGAGACCCGGGCCCGGCACGCGCGCCCACACCGCACACCGGAACCGGAAACGGCGGGTGGCAAGGGAAACGCGCAGGAAACCACACAGGTCCCGAAAGCAGGCCGACACCAAAGCCCAACCACGAACACCACAAACAGCCGGCAAAAGAGGGGAAACACCACAAACCGAGCCCAAACACACCCACCCAAGACCCCAGCCACAACGGGCAGGGGTAAACAAAACCCACGACCAACCGCAACCCCGACCCAACCACAAACGCAAGCCAACAGTAGGAAACCCAGTGCCCACAGCCCGGGCACTGAGGCAGCCCGTGCCATGCAGGTGACCCGGCCAAACGAGATCCGGAGCCCGGGGGTAAGGCTGCATCCTAAGGCCTGCGCTGCTTTGTGACTCGAGGCGGAGCGTGCGACACCCAAGCGCCTCGGAACCCTAGTACCAAGAACATGCATGCATGCCTTGGGAACGGGATACGCCAGGAAGTCCGGTGAACCCCTAGGGTTCCGCCCAAAGGAGGGGACGTGCGCAAGCACGGGGGCCCACCCTCCCGGCGAGACAAGCACGTCACGCTGGCGGCGATCAGCCCTACCGGTGTAGCCCGGGGCCGCTTTGTTGGGGGCCAACAGTCAGGTCTAGCGGGATGTAAGCCGCCTCCCCTCTTCACGCGCGGAGCCTCTTCCTGTTCGTCACAGAGGCGACGCCAGGGGGAACCATGGGGCGCCTCTCCACGACCGAGTGCACCTACCTACCCTACCTACCTACGTTGGCGGCGTGAAGGACGATGCGGGGCGGGACGGGTGTCCTGACGAGTGAGGACACGTCCCCAGTCCATCCCGTTTGCGGCCCCGGGGCCGTCTGCAGCCATTTTCCCGTCGCCGCGTCCCACGGGTGGTCAGGCCCCGCCCCGCGGATCATGGTGGGTCTCGGCCGGGTGTCCGGCCCCCATCCCTGGAGCAGGATGGCGGCGTATCGTTGCGCAGAAGTCTCCGGGGCGCGCGTGGCGGCGCACCACCGGCTCCACTCGCGCGCCCAATCCTCACCCACGATGCGCGCCTCCCGCGCGGTCATGGAGCCGCGCCCGATGATCCTCGGTGGGAAGAGGGCGTCTTGTAGGTGCCTCGAGAACCCCCCTGGCAGGTCCCTGTAAGGGTGGGGGCTCCCTTGGGGCGGGCACTCCAGAGTGCCATTCACGACACGGAGGGAGGTTACGAAGTCCTTGTCAGGGCGCGGGGGAGGGGGAGGGTGGTCGCCCTCCGCCGCAGTGAGCCACCGGTGCGCCCGGGCCGCCGCGCTCTGGGGCTCGCGGAGGAGTTGCTCCAGCCGGTGGTTGCGAAGCTCCCATGCGAAGTCCCCGAGCCGGAGCATGTGGTGGAGGAAATCGTCCACCGAGGTCCCTCCCGGCGGGTCGTATTGGGTTATGGCGCGGAGCTGCGCCTCCGCGTCCTCGGGCACCAGTCCGGAGCAGAACACCTCCGTCCATGTGGCGCCTGCGGAGCGCCACGAGGCCACCCACAGGGCTTTGTCCCCAGGTGGGAGGTGGCGGGCCGCCTCGTGTACCGCCTGGCGGTAGTGGGGCCAGAGGAGCCTTGAGTGGGCGCATCCTACGTGCATGTGCACCGGGGTCTCCTCCGGGCCGCCGCATAAAAGGCACGGTTGTGGGACGATGGCGACGCCGGAGAGCCGCTCCTTCCGGACGCGGAGCCTGCGCTGCACCGGCGTGTGGCCGTCTCGGGCCCGCAGCGCCCAGCGGTTTGTGGCCGCCGCGGTGAGGTCCCGGGCGTGGACATAGGCCGTGGCGTGGGCCGCGCCCAAAGGCGTGTGTCCCCGGTGTGTCAGCGCATGGTCCGTCTGCGCCCGTTGCGCGACCTCGCCGAGCACCCGCATCGTGGGGGGCCGTAGATCGAGATGGCCGTCACGGCCGGCGACAATGAGTTGGGCGTGGCCAGGGTCCGGGGGCGTGTTCTGCAGGACGGTGTCCTGGGACGCCGCCCAGTCCGCCTTGTGCAGTAGGGCGTCACTGTGGTGCGAGGTGGCTCGGACGTACCAGAACGGGTGCCCGGCGTGTTGCCCTCGCGCGTACAGGCTGTCCCGGAGCCACCTCAGGTACATCTGGTTGACCACCTTCGCTGCGCCCGCGGGGACCCCCGTGGTCCGCTCGCGATCTGCGTGCCGCAGGAGGCGGAAGATGACTTCGGCGTCCACCGTGTGGACCCATGGTTGGTGGGCACCGTATTGTAGGGGGAGGGTAGCGGCCGGCCCCTCCCAGTTGGGCACTGTGCCCGAGATGGCCACCGCCCACGTGCGGGTGAGGTCGGCGGCGAGAGCGACGCTGGTGGCGTGTCTGCAGGGTCCGCCCCCGGACGCGTCAGAGGAGGTGTGTCCCCAGGCCTCAGGGATCCAGTAGTATCCGGTGGGGCTGAGCCACCCCGCGTTCAGGTCGGCGGAGTGCCACCGGACGTCAGGGTGGCTGGGGGTCAGTTGGTCCACGCTCAGCGCCCTGGTGTCGCCTGGGCTGATCGCCGGGTGGTCGTGCAGCCGGATTTTGGCTCTGGCGACCATGCTTGCCCAGGACCAGAGTGCCGTCACATGTTCGTTGAGCCACGCCGGGCCTCCGCGCTGGTGCACCACCAGGTGTTCCGTGCCCTCCGGCTGGTCCTCCAGCGCGTGCACTGCCATTTGTGGGTCGTGCGACACCTCCTCTGTATCGGGTTTGCGTGGGCATGGCGTCGTACGTCCATAATGAAACGCATAGTTCGACTGTGCATGGTCTATAAATTGATTCTTGGAGTAGGGATGCAACATCGTCTTCGATAATCGCATATCTTATTCCAGGGCATCATCTCGATTTCTACCTCTCAACTCCTTTGCCCGACATTGTCATTCTTTGTTCCCTTCTCCATGACTTTCATGTATTGATGGACCCGAGTGCCTCCGTCCTCAACAGTTCCCTCAATTTGAATTGGTGGATCACGTATTTGGATTTCCATTGCCAAGGGTTGTCAAGGGGTGTGTTTCTGGGACATTTTTGGAATTTGGAAATTGTTGATTGGTAAGCATGGAAGCTGTGATGGTTTCAAACAGCAGCAGCGCAGCGAGCGCGCGAGTCGCAATCGCAGTCGCAAATTCACTGCAGTCTGTGAATACATCCGAAGCATCGAGATGCCAGTTGCATGAACGAAGTGCTTTATGATACTTCGATGTCTCTGAACAGGGTTTTTGTCTTCGAATTTGTGAACTGTCTATGTATTGGTGCTCCGCCTAAAGATCCTGCGCAGAAGAGGTTTGTCGTATTTTGGGATTTTCGAGAAACAATAGAAGCAAGAGAGTTCCCACGTCACACCACAACAAGTCGTAGCAAGCTAGGTGGCGGGGAGATGGACATTTGAAATCCATCTTCGACGCCGTCCTTTAATTCAATGGAGGGACCTTTCGACAACGCAGCTATGCTGCGCTTTATCAGAGACTGCCTGTTTCGATCCGACTCACTGTTGCATCACGGGTTTTCGAGTTTGTTAGAAACGTCACTCGCAGAGCGCATCGCAAGTCGAGAAAGCGAGTGGTTTCCATGCATGTCTCGTGATCTTCACAGCTTGTCGCAGAAGCTTGCAGATACTCAAGCCAAGGTCATCGAATTGGAACAACGCATCGATGCGTTGCAGACATCAGCAGCAAATGCTACTACGGCAACTGATCACGGAGTCGACATTTTGCAATCCCGACGGAGCATGCAACACAAGCTGCAGTAAGCCAACTTCGACGCCTGGAACATGAACAGTCGCAATGTTATGTCCTTCTCAACGGGTTTGCACAAATTTCGAGTCAGGAACCTTCGAATCACCTCCAGTTCCAACAGCAACAACCACAGCAACAACCACAACCACAACCACAGCCATCTCCTTCGAGCTATCTACCGTATTCACCGTCAAACAGTCCACCTGAACCACCGCAACAGCCACTCCTACAGCCACCTCTCTTCGACCCGTCGATGAATACAGGGAACCCAACGAACCAAGCCAACCCAGGGCATGCCGCGATTAACCAAGCCAATCCAGTGAATGCCGCGAATCCACGTGCTCCGACTTTCGAGATCCTGGGACGTCGTGTTGAACGCTTACACAAGCTGATTCGAAAGTTCTCTGGGAAACCAGCATCAGGAGAGGTTCACACATGCAAGAAAGACCTTATGCGAGCCTTCGCTCTGTCCGATATCACTTCACCCGTCGATCAGGTGACCACCATACTGTTCCTCCTTGAGGGCGATGCTGTGGAGTATTACCACAGTTTAACCAAAGTTGTACAAGATGACTGGTTCGAGCTCATGCGCGTGTTGGGTCAACTTTTCGATTGCATATCCCATGAGCCCGTTTACCTGTCGAGAATGTTGACCTTGAGAGAAAATGAGTTCCCTCGACATGCGGACTAAGTCAAGGAATTTCGAACCTGCGTCATCACTTCAAAGGTTCATACCAGTGATCCCCAGATGGGTTACCTCGGCGACTCTCGATTCGTTGAAGGTTTGT
The DNA here is from genome assembly GCA_964036045.1 of Eutreptiella sp. 'Long Island Sound 2002'. NCBI lineage: Eukaryota > Euglenozoa > Euglenophyceae > Eutreptiales > Eutreptiaceae > Eutreptiella > Eutreptiella sp. 'Long Island Sound 2002'. The sequence goes on from OZ038378.1 coordinate 72,394,878, forward strand.
CGAATGACGCTGTTCGTCGGCAGTATATCGTTGAAGTCAGTTCGAAATGGCGTTCTGGGAGACCATTCGGCTTTGATACGCTGGTGGAGACCATTGCAGAAGCCTACATGGCGGCTCGCTACCAACCAGAAGAGGTACAGAACGCATCGAGAACGGCAACAGATACTATGGGTTCTGTGGTCTCAAGACCCCTGCCTATGATGGTTCCGCCAAATTCGACTTCTACAACGTTTCCTTCAAATCCTATGCCAACACCGCACGTCAACCCCATGCGGACCCCAGCCGCGGCTCCCATGGCTTCGGCTGTGCCAGAGCCAATGAATCTCAATACAATTGCCAAGCTCCGAGAAGAACTACATGCCTACATTGGTGAACGTTGGAATGAGCGGTTCGGACGCCAAGATGGTCGAGAAACTAGCACACTTTCTGAGTGTCTATTTTTTTTCGTGTCTATTTTTTTCGATTGACCCTCAGCATTTTGTTGATGGATCCACCAGTAGTCCAGGCTATTCGGTGATTGATGAAAATCCTGCGCTGTTCAAGTTCTGGAGCCTTTCTCGCAGTTTTCACATCCTCACCTCAATTCCCGAGTCCAAATCCACGCTCGCAACCTTTCAATTGATGCCAAGCTGCCTTTTCGTTCATCCCGAGAACATCATGAATTTCACCCCATTCGGAAGCTCCAAAGCCGCCGATGATGGCCTTTCACCGCTATTCAACTATTCTCTGTCACACCTCTTTCAAAAACACCAAGTGTCAAATTTGCCGTTACAAACACGCTTTCCGTCACGCCAATTTGAAGCGGTTGAAGGCAAAATATTTGACACACGCCAACGCATTTTCGTTGCCGAAGTTTACCACCGTCTACAAGACTACTCCGAGTTCTACCTGGATGTGGAAAGCACCGATATTCAATCCGCCTTTGTTGGGAGCAACTCCACGGAAATTCAGGACCAAGGCAGGGTCTCTTCTGTTGCGCACAATAACTACAACGAGCTTGAAAAGCTTTTGTTCAAACACAAGAGTTTCTACCTAAAGCCGTATGAGTTGGACTACTCTCAAACCGAAGCCAAGAAGTCTCCACGTACTGCCACCCCGTGGGCTAAACAATTAAGAACCGTGCTAGATAAAGCCAAGGAAGAGAACAAAGACCTCAAAGGAAGGTTCGTTCCTCCGGCGTGGGACGCTCAAGTCGTTGCCGCCACCTTTCGCATGCTAGGCTCAACTTCTGCCCTTTTTCCACTCCTTCCTTACATTTCTAGCGTGATATGTATGCACGGAGCACAACTCCGGGACGCCTACAAGGTCAAAAAGGACGGCAAAGACTCCTACGAGTTCTGCACGAGCGGCCATCAAACGATGCCGTATGTTGCCTTACTCCTAAACACCTCTTCCTTTGACGGGTGCCGATATGAAGACATCAATTTAAAATTTCAACCCTTCCGCTTCGCCGCCAAGCACGCCCATCCAACGGTGCGGGACCTCCGGTTGCACAAAAAACTACGTTTTGAGGTGAGCATAGAGTTCCTTGATGACATTGAGCCTTCGCCGCCGGAGGAGAGAGACAAATCTCAACCAAAACAACGCAAAATTGGAGACGCCCGTGCATTCATGAAATTAATGAACGAAATGTTTGTCCCCGCGCTAGCAAACGTATCGGTGAACACCAAGAATGCTTACTACCCGTTTGGCCACATAGTTCCTTTCAAGAGTCCACATTGGGCCTACTACCGGTTTGATTGGGAACTCCCATCCCGCTTTGCCGACGAGCTCATGTTGAAAGTCCGAGAGTGCGCCCAATTCCTCACCGGAGAACTCCTTGCAATGGACATGCATGCTTTGCCGACTACCGAAGTGTATCGAGCCGTGATCGCTAGGGACCGGAAGGAAAGAAACAAAGACCTACAACCCCCGGAAATGCTCACCATGATGATCGCCAACCTACCCGGAGGACGAGGCGCCTCACCGCCCTTAGGAGCGATGTTCCCGTCTAAAGACTCCCTGGTCGTGGCGATTGACACCACTCACGCGCCGTGCGACGTCATGAAAACCTGAGTCGGAACGTTAGCTATCCGCTTCTTCCACTCATGCGGCATCGTTCTCTTTCATGGCATAGATGGGCAATTGGTGGCGTTTTCATCAAGATCCCACGGCAACGGGAGGTCTGCGCCTTCAGGCGCCCCCGAGCGAGCCTACGCAACGCCGGCCCCGCCCTAATACGACTCGTTTAAAGCCCCGAAGGCCGCCGTGCTCCTAGTGGCCCCAAGATTGGCGCACGCTCTCGACTTGCGCGTCCAAGCGGGGTTCCTTGGCCCCTACGTGTCGTTCGAACCAACGCGGCCTCCCTACGAGCACCAACAAGCCGGCCTCGTGGTCTACGAGAAGGAGGACTCCGCGCTGCTAGCGCATGATTTCAAATATGGAGAAGCTGCTTTTGCCCCCACGACACCGCAATCTCCTCGCACTCGAGAAGATCCTTTCCGCTCAAGACCCGGATGTGGCAAAGCACGAGCAACCCATCGTGCAGCGCCTCCAAGCGGGCGCCGCCTTGGGGTCCACGTCCTTCGTGTCCCAACTTGTCTCCGCCCTCCGTGATAGGCCCGCTGCGGGGCTGATTGAGCGCATCAGCGAGTGGAACGCGGCACACGAGGACGCTGAGGCCGCTACGCCAACGCCGGGACCAAGCCGCATGGAAGAGATGTCCCAGACCGGCGTCCCGCTGCTTGCTCCGCTGGGGGGCGAGGCGACCACCCTCCTACCCCCCGACCACGATGCCTTCACCCCCGCCCCGGAGATACAAATCGACCCCTGCCTCCCCACTGGTTTTTATTACGTCTGCGACGTAGTCTCTGAGAGCCAAGACTAAACGGTAAACAAGGTTCTCCACGACAACACGTGGAAGAAATACCACGGACGCTCAGTCCAACACTTCGGCCACGCATACCTCAGCCCGGGCAAAGTCACCGCCACGTCCGCCATCCCGGAAGAGTTTTCCTCAATCCTCCAAACCTACAATGCCGCGCTGGAGCGGCTAGGCCTCTCGCACCCTCCCCCCAAACCAAATCACGGGCGAAATGTATCTCCCGGGAGAAGGCATCGGCTACCACAGGGACGACCCCTTGCTAGGTGACCCGGTGTCCATTTTTGGATCCCAGTCAGACACAACAATGTGCTCCAAAAGGCCCTCCAACGGGGACCCGTTTCGCATCCGCCTCTTTTCCCGCTCTCTTCTTGTCCTCACGGGGGCCGCACGCCATCAGTGGCACCACGGGATACCCCGACGGAGGGAAGACGAAGTGTTTGGGTTAACTGTCCCTCATACCAGCCCTCGGCTCGCTCTAATCCTCCGCCACATCCGACAGGCAAGCTGACCCACGACAGCCAGAGGGCCGGGTACCCGCCTCCTGCACTCTCCAGCCCCCTCTACCTGAAAACACAAGAGTCAATGTTCGGTGAAACACCGGGCCAGTCACGGCTTCCCCCATCACCGGCAAGGGGCTAGACGAAGAGCTCGCCTCGGCCGGGGTACCGGCCAACCAAATTCAGCATTATCGTTGCCTTAGCCAGCCCAGCCAGCCCGACCCCCAAGCACCCCCCCAGCCCCCCTCCTATCTCGCCCCCCCCGAGGTCCCGGACACCCTTACGGAAGGGGTACCAACGGCCTCACCGCCCCCCCATACCCCTCCCTTCAGAACTGGGTTTCCTGTCCCACAACTTGCAGAATAAACCTATAGTGAGCAGCCAAATTCTCCGACCCCTCAAGAACGACTTCGGCATCCTCTTTCTCCAAGAAACCAACCACGCCCCCATCCTCCCCCATGTATACGCCTACGGTTTGGGCACTAAAGCCACCATTGTTTCGAACATCAGCCAAGACAAACACACCAGAGGTGAGCACCGGTCTGTTTTGGTTTGCTCCCCCCGGCTCTCCCGTTTCGTTACCCCCCTCCCCCGACTCGATACGGAAGGGTTGCTAACGGCAGCCGTTCTCAACCTCCCGGGGGCCCCGTCCACCTTGTTGGTCTCGGTATACGCCCGAAGCGCGGATGTCCACCGCTCAAAAATTCAAAACATCCTCCGCCCACTCATGCATCAGTATCCCAACCACGTCCTAAGTGGGGACAGCACATGCATAATGTGCCCTGAGCTGGACGGAGCGAACCTCCAAACGGACAACAAATGGCCATGGCTCGGAAGGCAGGTCACGAGCGACCCGCCGCGCCTCATCGATACCTTCCGGCACTTTCACCCGACCGAGCGGTCCTTCTCCCGATACCCCCCTCCGTACAGGGCAAGCAGCAGCCGCCTCGACCATATTTTGCTCTCCCCGGCGGCCTCAGAATTTTTTGCCCCCACCTGTGCAACCATCCAAACCGACGACAAAACATCAGACCACCACGCAGTCACGTACACCTCTCAAGTCCCCCCCCACCCCTTCTCCGAAACTCCCACCACCAAGAGGAAAGTGTTCCGCAAACTGACGGAGCGGCAGCGCTTCAAGCACCACGACTCCCTCGCCCCCCTGGCGCGGTGGTGCGAGTCTACCCTTGCCCGTTTCGAGTCTTTATCCTTGGCAGACATAGAGCTATTCACAGAAGAGGTGCTGGAAGAAGTAGCGACCAGCTAGCACAATATCACCACACCGTCACACCCCACCTCCTCGGCTCTGGTTAGGAAAATCAAAGCGTCCCTGCACCCCCTGCCCCCCCCCAACCATCCCGGCCACCCCGCTTCCATGGACACGCTCAACATACTCGTCAAGGAGTGGGAAGCCAAAGTGAACAAGGCCGCAACCACCAAAATCCATTGCTGCCTTGTGCGGAAAACTAGGATCAAACACACCATCAACGAGGCACTCAACCCCGTTGAACGCAGTGCAATAACGCTGAAGCGCCCAGGCACCACACAGCTCGTCTCCACCCGAAAAGAAGTGGGCTCTATTTTCTCTTCCACACTCCTCACCCTGGGGGGCAGCCTCGAATACGCACCGCCGAGCACACTAGTGGATTGCCTGCTCACACACTCTCCCACCTGCCCTGAACCCACAAAACACAGCCCTCTCCCTGACATTACCTGGGAATCATTCCGCAACACGCTCAAGAGGTCAAAGCCCAACAAGGCGGGGGGGCAGGACTTCACAAACAACTACACTTTCCACGTCTCCCCCCCCCCCTATCCAGCAATTAATTTGGAGGGTATGCAACCACTACCTCCACCAGCCGCTGCCAGAGAAATGGCTCGAGGCCAACATTATCTTGCTTTTTTAAAAAGGGGACGTGATGAACCCTGTAAATTATAGGCCTATAGCCTTACTGAACGGCATTTACAAAACAATTGAAACACACGCCAACCGGGAACTACTGGCAGCGGCCATCGAACACTCCATCATACACCCCACCCATTTTGGCGGGCTTCCCAACCGCAGGTGCGAAGACCACATTTACAACCTCTTATCCGCGTTTCGGGAATCAGTCGGTAGCTACAGCCTCTACATTGATTTCAATAAGGCTTTCAACTCCGTCCCCGACACCACCCTCTTCACAGTGCTGTCCCGCCTGAACTTTCCCACGCCCCTTGTAAGCCTCATTCAATCCTTGTACCGTGCCCCCCGCGACTTCCCGGTGGTGTCAGGGCACACCCACTCCTCCCACCTGCAACCCAGAGGTGTTCGGCAGGGATGCCCCATGTCACCCATCCTCTTCTGCCTTTACCTGAATGTGCTCCTCTTCGCCTTGCCGTCTCATGTCACTGCACCCCCCTCCCCACACGAATCGGGCCACGCCTTTGTTGACGACCTCCTCTATCGATCAGAGGATGGGGACCGCATACAGCAAATTTTGAATTTCTTCGACATGGTCGCCAGGGAGTGGGGTCTAGACCTTAACCTTAGCAAAACTTAGATCCAGGCTATGGGAACATCCCCCCCCAGATCCTTCACCTCCCCCTCGGGCACCCCCCTATCAACAACCAACCAGAAGACGGGGCAACCACACAACTGCTACAAGTACCTAGGGGTGTACATCTTCACCGCCAACCACGAAGCACAAACACTTGCATTGGCCAAGTCAGAAATACGCTGATTTTTCACAACCCTCCGACCCCTCCGGCTCACCCTTTCGGAATACGTTCTCTTAGCAAACGTCCAACTCATCCCTATTCTTCCCTACCGCCTCATGGCACACCCCCTGGCCCTGAACAAGTTGGGAGTCCTCCAGGCCATGATCTGGCAAAATATTGCCCATGACCTCTCCCAAGACAAAGCCAACAGGATTTTCCGCCTCGTTTCTCCTAAGGCCCGCTACACCCCCGCCACCAGGGAGGCTTGGGACTCCGCCATTTCACTTTTTCCGTTTGCATGGCCCTGGTGAACACCGCAATCAGGTACCTCAACGGGGACGGCCCGGCCTCAACAAACGAAGCTTTTTCCGAAGCAATGCTCCCAACCACACGCAACCCAATCCAGGACACCGTCATGGATGCGTGCCACACCATAGGCCTGCGTTTCCACAGCACCGGCCTCTGGGCCTCCTGCCCCCCCTCCCTCTTCCTCCCGAAAGAAAAAGTCCAGGTCCGGTTCCTAGCCACCAAGCCGGCACCACAATACAGCAAACTTGGCAACAGGCTAAAATGAACACCCCAGGACCTAGGGTTCGACCTAGGAACAGTCACGGGGGTGGACACAGGATCCGCACACTCCAGTTTTCAGACGGCACCACCCACACCATCAAAGACCCCGGCCTCCACTGCAACGAGAAAGAGTACACCTTTCAAAGCCCAGCCATTTCTGTCTGCCCCCAACTGGCGGGGCGCCACGAACTGCTCACTCCCCTCCTTCTCCAGCCCGAAGAGTACATCCCCAACCCCCCCCCCAGGCCACACGGCGGAGTCCTACTTGATTCGTCACTGCATGGCGAGCTGTACCGGCTCCCAGATGAACCTCACTCCCTTGACCCCGGTGACCTCGAAGAATGGGGTTGCGAAGCAGCCCTTGCACCCCTCCACACATCGTCCCCCGGCACGACATGGGTGTACTCGGATGGTTCAGCGGGCGCCTTGGGCTACGGATCTGCGACCACCCTGTTTTTTCCGAATCGCTCCAGATGGGTGCTGTGCCAAACGTCCCCATACGAGTTCTCAGAGGGATCGGAGTTCTGGGCGGCGATTATCTTCCTACGGTGGGCCCTTGCATCTCACCCGCACCTCACCTTTGCCGTTCTAGGAGACATCCTCCACGTTATCACTGTTCTCTCTCCGAGCATCCCCCCAGGCCTCCCGTCACGCTCGCCAGCCAGCACATTGGAATCCTCTCTCCAGTCCATCCAGGCCCCCCTCCGCCCAGGGATGATCCAGGGTTGGGGGTGGATCACGGGGCACGCCGGGTTCGTGGGGAATGAAATCTCAGATGCTTACTCAAAGTGGGCCGCCCACGTGATGATCTGGGACCCCTCCCTCCTTCCTCCCCCCCCCGATAGGATGCATATCCAGAGGCCCCCTCCCCGTCATACACAAACTGACTACCACCTCAATCAAGCACCTCCTCCCTCGCCACAAACGAAAACATCCACGCACCGTCCAGCTTCCATTTTTACATCCACACTTCATGGTTCGAAGGCCTCCCTATCAAATGGTCCTCCGGAAACTTCAACATGGCGCCGTTTCCTTTCCACGACAACTTGCGCCCTTGCCATTGCCACGCTTGCCCCGACCCGCACCCGATGGATGTCATCTCTTCGTCTCACACTGCCCAACATTCGAACACCTGGTGCAAACCTACATTCAATGCTGGCGCCCCCCCTTCACCACGGTGGTGTCCCAGTGGTCGTCCGCGACCACACACGTCGGGGAGAGGCGCAATTTTGTCCGGGGGCTGGTCCCCATGTCCCTGTACACCAAACTCACAACCCGCCCCTCCGGCAGAAGAAAACCAGCGCACCGTCATGACCTAAAACTCGCCCTGATGGCTGGTGTTCCCATGCTCCTCCATGCTCTGTACCGCACCCTGGAATGGCTAAACGACGACCCCCCCCCAGCCCCAGTCACCCCCCCCAGGTCCCCAAACCCATGGAGACGCCCCTGGTTGCCTTACAGCACGTCACTGAAGCCGGTTCGGACCCCCGTGGCCATCTTGGGGTCACTTGGAGTGCGTATCTATGTGCCGGCAAACCGCCATTGGCTGATATCATACTCTCCCGTCCACCTGAACTAACCCGATGTGATAGTGTGATAGGTTTGGCCATTCCGGATACGAGCGGCCATATTCAGTACCGAGGCGCCGCCAGCGGAGATTTATATATCGGAATATCAGGAATCAACAGGGTTTTATTATCATAATGTTTCCGTAATTTTTCAGCCTTTCGTTCTGATAGTCAATGTATTGGCGACTGTCAGTTGGCTCGCGATTTTGCGTTAACCGATTGGTTAACTGCCATTTCCAGATATTTTGGCGGAAACCCCGATGAAGGGTCAGATTTCATCAGTAAAGGGTTCGTTGCTTCCGCAATTTTCTAAATATGCACTCGAAATTTTATTCTGAATTTTTCGCGATGTCGAAATCGGATTTTCGACTTCAACATCGCCGCACTTGATTTTGTCTTCTTCGAGTGGTCATACTCTTTTCCCTATGCCCGAATCAGGTTTCCCTTATACTTGCCACCCATTTGACTTGGAGATATAAGGGAAACAAAAGTGAATCGTGGGACCACTTTGGAGGGCCATATCTACGAGCGAGTGTGAGGAAAGAGAATAAGGAAAGTCGCATTGCAAGCGCCTTGGTCTCAACTTAATTTAGGAAGCATCAAACGCCTTTGGTGTGTACACATGCCCGGTGTAGCAAGGGATAATGGTCAAGAGGGTATAAAGTGATATATAACTCTTGGACCGTGCAACCGAATATTTTAATGCGACTTTCGAGTGTACCGCATGAGTGTTGGGATTGCATGGATACTTTCTTTGGGTTCCTACGTATTTTTAACGTGAAGTTATGTCCATGGAGGGACATGGCATATCATGGTGGGAGCCACATTTTGAGGGTATGTGTTATATGCATGGTATATGTTTGATATGCTCACGCCCATGTTATATATCTTCGTGTGGCCGAAGAGATGGGGAGCCATACGTGACAAGGGTCTTGCCCATGTCCCAAGTGTGGAATTCAAAGCGCTAGACCAAGTCTACCGCATATGTATTGCTCATGGTATGTTTGGCAAAGAGATCCATGAGTGCACTCCCATTTTCATGGGGCATGTAGATATGGGTAGCGAAGGTATCTCCATGCGCCCGATTGGGGATCCAATTGAGGGAATTGTTCGTAAATGGTTTCAATCATTTGTGTATTGAACCATGAGCGGATATCATGGGTGAGCATAGAGATATATTATCATGACAACTTTGTATTTAGTCATAGTTTCATGTTTTTGACCTCAATTTTTGTTCATTTTTGCATTTTGTGTACTTACCTGGTCGGCAAACAGCAAGAAGCCTATGGAGATTCGAACCATGGTATGTTGTTCATATGTTGGCATATGCTTTGGAGTTCAACACCACCATATGCCGGATCGTGTACTCCATTTGGCTTGGCGCACAAAGGAATACAAGAATTGGTCTCAAGATCATGGGCTGACTTGGGCAGTGCGTGGCGACCATATCTGAAGGGGTTTGGAGGGTAAGGTGGGGATGTACATGGGCATTGGCCTTTGGTCTCCATCCTCCATGAATAGTAGACTTCGATTTCATGCATGCTTTGAGCCTTCGGATAAGTGGTAACTTCAGTTTTGAGCATATATTTGATATATGGCCAATATGGTGTGAATTGGCAGTTTTTTGGAATGTTATGAGTTCAAACTCATGGGGCATATCTCGAAGCCCATTCGACTCCAAGTCCAACTAAGGTTATGTCAGGGTAGGGCATGGTCCTGAGTGCCACTCTAGGCCATGACACACTACCTCCTTTATTGGGCTAGGAATGAGAGGCTTGGGGGTGAACACATTTTTGGGGTTTGTATAGTGACTTTTGACACATGGCATTCAGCCATCTCATTTGACCTGGTTCAGGGCGATATGTTGATGAGTCAAGGGAAGGTCTTGGGTCCAGGGAATGAGGGGTTTATGGCTGTGAATGTGTATGTTTACCTCTTTCCCCAACTTTGCTTTATTTGTGTTCATATGCCAATTTCAGGGCTTTCTTCCTTGGTGCAATTCTTGTACATGCCCGCCATCGTGAGACCATCGATGTGCTGAACGAAAGCCCGCAGCCTGATTTGGATTGTGAATTGGGTTATTGCTGTATATGTGGGATCTCGTTGCTGTTTCAGGGTTGAAGGAGGATTTTATTTTCTATATTTTTGGAATTTGGACTCTTTGGAATTTGAGGAATGCAATCACTGATCCGGAGTAAATCAGCAGGGGTAACAGGCGGAAGGGGCACAGCGGGGGCCGGTCCTGGTAGGGACCTTCTTTATGGTAGCAGAGGCTTACCTGCTGCCCCTACCAACCGCCGACCCGGGGACTTGAAGCCTTATGAGCCCTGCCCAAGTACGCCCCGGGTGCGTATTGTGGACTCGGTGGAGACCACGCCGGAGATTGGAGCCATAGAAGAACCGAGACGTTCAAGAGCATGGCGAACTCCGGAAGTTGAAGCCCGAAGAGAAGTACGACATTCGGGAAGAGGAGGACGTGACATGGAGGACCTGGTCTCCATGTGTGAGCGTCGCTGCCGAAAGGCATGCAACCTCCGCTCCGCCGCGGAGGAGTCTGATGAGGCTTGCCATTCGGGCAGCAGTGGAGGACGGGCCCGGCGCTACCGGAAGAGCGGGTCACCCAAGTCCGCGGCAAGGGACGCCGGGGCTATGGACACGGACCCCAGCCCAGTCAGGCTGTGGGAATCCGAGGGGCACTCCGAGGGCTATCGGACAGCCTACGAGCCACCTTCGGAGCCGGAGATGTCCGCGCCAATCGCCAGGGCGCATACGGCCCCCGAGCCCGCCCTGAAGCACGATGCCGAGGGCTTGGAGAGGCCGGCCAGGGCCCGGACGGCACCTGTGCCCCGGCACACGGGACCAGAGACGGACGCCATAGGCGATACGCCCATGGGCGATGAGTCTGAGATGCCGGGAACCGCGGGATGTGCTGAATCCGGCGGAAAGCACGCTGCGTGCCACTGCGAGCACGTGTCCTTCCTCATGGGCAAGTACCCGAAGATGGGGATGGACACCATCGTGCATCGTCTTGACCGCCTGGACAACGCCAAGGATGGTCTAGAGGAGGAAGTCGCGGGGATCCTGGACGACCAGTCGGCCGCGGAGAAAGACATGGAGGAGCTGCGAGCGGAACGGGACCGGTACCGGGAGAATCTGGAGCTGGCCCTGGAGAAGCAGCAGCGAGTGGTGGACAGCCTCCTCCACCTGGTGGAGGACATGTCGGGACGCCTGAAAAGGCTAGAGGAGCTACAGCCCCTCGCCTCGGGTCCGGAGCTCCGGGCAAAGCCGGCCGCGGTAGAGCTGGTGGAGCGGGTTAAGACCCTCGGGAGCGCCATGGAGAAACCCATGGGCGGCCCTGCAGAGGCACCATACGCGCCTCCGCGTGTTGACCCGGGTGCGCTGCCGTTTGTTCCCATGTTCAGCGAATCCACAATGCTCGGGTAACACACGGCACCGGCTGGGTCCATGCGGGAAGGGCACGTAACCACGGACCCGAGGAGCCTGACGGTACAGATGTCCCATGCCGCCCAGGATGTACCGATCACGATGAATATGGTAGTTTATGCGGAAGAGAAGATCGAGAGCCAGACCATGCAGGGGCAAACCTTTGGAAGCGCCGACGGACATGGTCGAGGCCATCCAAGCGGAAACCTGTGGGCGAAGGACCCCAATACGGGGATATGGACGGCCGATGGAGCAAATCCTTCCCGCATTCCAAACCCCATGGGTTCAGGCCCAACTGGACCGCACTTCATGGAGGAGAGGGATGTACGGGGAGTGTACTCACACCCCCCGGCCACAGGTGGTATCCGTCTCGGTGGAGTGGTGGCTGGAGACGTCGGAGACGCCATCAGGATTGACGACCTCAGGGGAATCAAAATCCCCTACTACGATGGCAACCCCTCCAACCTGGATGACTTCATCCTGGATTGAGAGGACTTCGCCGAGGAGGTCGTCGGCGAGATGCGGGGAGCGCCGCGCGATAAGTGGGTATGCCGGACATTCCCACACCGCCTGGCGCAGGACCTGAAGGAGGAGCTGCGGGATCAGATCCGGCAAGGACTGATCAGGACAGAGCAGGCCTGCCTCGAGTGGTTGGAGGATGAGGAGCGGGTGGACGCTCCGAACCAGAAGCTGGAGGACCTGTGGTCCATTCCACTGCCGCTGGACCGCGGTGAGTTGCGGGTCCGGGAGTGGAACCGGTATCTGCGGAAGTACCGCAGATGCCTCAAGCTGGTGGAGGACTGGAACGAGGCCAGTGAGATCCGCACTTGCTGAAGGACGTCCTCCCCGGCAACTATAAGAGGAGAGTGGAGGACGAGGAGAAGAAGCGGGCCAAGAAGCGGGTGGCGGTGAGGATCATGGCGGCGGAGGATACCCATGCGGGTATCATGGAGTTCTTCAGGAGGAACCTGGGCGAACCCAACCGGATGTTGGGACTGAAGAAAGCCGTGTAAGTGGAGGTGTTTGGAGACTCCATGGGGCAAAGGTTGCTGCGCCTCAACAACGTGGAGTGGAGGCGCGGGGAGCCGCTGAGGATGCAAGTCATCTTCGCCCGCATGAGCCTTGACGAGATCGTGAAGTACATCACGGTGGAGTTGAAGCTCAATGCGAAGAACGAGGCCCACGCGCGGGATCGACATGGTCATGGACAACGAGGCCACCGAGAAGACTGCCATCATCGGGAGATCCAGGAGGACACGACCAACTTCGCGGAGGATGGTAGTGGAAGTGGCCAAGACCACTGGACCGGGTCCCGGGAGGATCATGAGGAGGCCCACTTCTTCGCGTTTGTGGCGCACAACGTGAGGAACCATGGGCAGGATCGGTCCAGATGGAGCCAGGTGGGACCCAATAAGAGCAGAGCGCCAAGGAGGATCGGGAACCCACCGCTCTCGTTCCGGGAGTACAGGTCTCAGCACGAAGGGTGCTGGGTCTGTTATGGCTAGGGAAACAACCATGCACACGACCACCGTCAGTGCAAGGTGTATGAAGCGGACAAGAAGGCCTACTTCGCCACCCAACCCGAGAAGAAGCCCAAGGAGCAGCAGATCTCTGATTGGAAGGCGAAGGGCGGAGACGGGGGAAAAGGCCAAGGCAAAGGCCAAGGAAAAGGCGGAGGAGAAGGCTATGGGGGTGGACCTGGCCAAGACCGACGAGTGAGGTCGATCGAGGAGGTTGCCGAGGACATGTTGAGGACGTTGGAGGAACTCAAAGCCCAGCAACGTGGTGGACAAAGTCCTGGCGGATCGCAGCCGGAAGGGGCTGCGGGAAGCCAAGTCTAGAGGAGCCCCCACGGGAGTGGGACCTCGGAGGTCTCTCCTCCGAAAATCAGTGGAGTCCCAGAGAAAGCGAAGGCACATCGGGTGCCAAAGAAGGCTCCAGAAGAGCCAAAGCCACTGAGCTTCGCCACTCCCAACCCCTGGAGCGCCCTGCCAAGGGAAGTACATGTGGGTAAGGGACATGGCAAGAAGGAAGGAGTGACCACGGAGAGCCCCGTGGACGGGCAGGACCAACCCAAGATCTACACCATCCGTGACCATACCCTTGAAGTCCTGATGCACCCGGACGTGCTAGAGTTGCATGCCGTGAGAGTCGTCCATACACCTCATGGCGACGAGCGGCAGTTGCACTTGAAAGTGCGAGTACGGTGCGGACGAGAGGAGAAGGTGGTGGATGTGTTAGTGGATACGGGTGCCCAGGTGAGCCTGGTCCGGAGGGGGTTTTTCAAGGCGGAACTCCTGCAGCCCAGCCGGAGACCGGTCCGCCTGAAGGTCGCCAACGGAGAGATTTTGGGTGGCGGCACCCATGAGGCCACCATCAGTATGGCATTCTGGGAGCATGAGCGCTTGAACCGCCCTGATCAGGCGAAGAGAAGCACTCTATCCGGGAACTTCTATGTGGCCGACATTACCGATTGGGATATGATCATGGGGTATGACTTCATGGTGGCAAATGCCATTGGAGCCCTTCTTCATCATGCAACGCTGGTCCGGGAGGATGATGAATGCCTAACATGGCTGTCCACGGACTATGCATGCGGATCATCCCAATGGAATGCTGAGGAAGAGGATCGGATCTTCCGAGCGGTGCAAGCTGTGGGTGCCAAGTCCAGAGGAGACCGCGGAGTTCAGCTCACGGAGTATGGAATGGCGCCGCGGGTGTACGACAGGATGATCCAGACGCTGGGAGCCGAAGCGCCCGAGACGGATGTCTTCGCTTCCCGGGATGCCCCACTTCTGCGGAAGTGTAGGAGGCATTGGCATCGAGGAGACTCAGCCTGGCACAGGCATTGGGGTTTGAAGGAGTGGGGACCCATGTATTGGCATGGCTCCCTGGATAATACCAGACGTACGGTAGAGAAGATCATCGTGGATAGGGCGAAGGGGATCCTCGTCATAAGCGGCATAGGATCCACCCCATGTCTGCTGGAGGGTCTCAAGTTGACACTGGACTCCATCACCCTGAACGAGATGTCATTCGGGCCAGAGGAGGAGTTGTTCATCGACGCCAAGGGTGTATCAATGCCCTCCCCTGGTCAAGCGTGGGGTACCAAGGCTTTCCTGGTGGATGGGGCGCAAGCCCAGCCCACGGGTGATGAAGCATTCATCCGTAGGGTGGAGGCGGTGCCCATGAAGGTCATGTTTGAGCCCAAGGAGGGGACGGATCAGCCTATTGATGGCATTGACGTCCTGTCCCACGTCGGAATTGACGACGTCGTCAACTACATGCGGATGGGGATGCATGACCGTGTGGCAGCCAAGAAGAGGCGGGCCATGGTCACATCTCCGCATTGGTGGGATGACAAGATGTTGGTTACCGGCGAGTACGAGAAGGACGAGTTCGTGGCGAGGGTCATGGATCACATCGCGGACCAATACGATGGACCGGTTGGGTCGGACCCACCAACATGGGATTTTCCAAGAATGGGTGCCGATAGCGACAGTCACCAGCCCGAGGCCGCAAATATCCGAGGATTATCGGTGGGAGAAGCTCCCCACGACGATGAAGACAGCATATCGGACGAGGAGAAGTCGGAATCGGACCCAGAAGAGGCCTGTACCGCAGTGCGGTCGGTTGTGTCTATACCGAAACAAGCGGCTGAAGAGGCCCAGGAGAACCCGAAGGTCGCCGAGCTGAAGG
Source organism: Eutreptiella sp. 'Long Island Sound 2002' (assembly GCA_964036045.1). Lineage (NCBI taxonomy): Eukaryota > Euglenozoa > Euglenophyceae > Eutreptiales > Eutreptiaceae > Eutreptiella > Eutreptiella sp. 'Long Island Sound 2002'. The sequence continues at coordinate 72,410,216 of OZ038378.1, forward strand.
AGAGGCTGATCAAGGCCTATCCGCGGCTATTCAGTGGTGTCGCCAACAAGAACCCTTCAGATCGCGGGAGGTTTGGTACAGCGAAGATCAAGCTGAAGCCGAACCCGAAGATCTATCGTCATCGGGAGTACCAACTTCAGGGCGATCGGGCCGAGGCCATGAAGAAGCTGTTGGCCGAGTTCATTGAGCGGGGATGGATCGAACCCTCCGACAGTGAGTGGGCCAGCCCAGCCTTCATCGTGCCAAAGAAGGAGAAGGGCGAGTGGAGGTTGGTGGTTGACTACAGAGGTTTGAGCGAGCAGACCGAGCACGACTCGTACTTGCTTCCCCCGATGGACTCCATCCTCCAGAAACAACAGAAAAAGCGGATTTTCACGGTGTTGGACCTAAAACACAGTTATCACCAGATGCCGCTACACCCGGACTCCAGGCCCTGCACAGCGATGTCGACTCTGCTGGGACCCATGCAGTGGAAAGTGGTGCCTATGGGCGCCAAGAATGGCAACGCCGCTTTCCAGCGCATGATGGAGGACCTACTCGGTCCTTTTCTGGACTGTGCCGATCCCTTCGTGGATGACATCATCATCGGGTCCGGCACGGAGAACATGACTGAGGACGAGCTCATCGACGCGCATGAGAAGGATCTGCGCCGAGTGCTCAGCGAGTTGGACAAGCACAACATGGTGTGCAAGCCCACCAAAGCCTCACTCTTCGTGAAGGAAGTGGAGTTCGCGGGTCACGTGGTTGGTCACGGGCAACGCCGTCCCATGCCTGGGAAGCTGGCGTCCCTGCACCACTGGGAGAAGCCCCAGACCATCAGCGAACTCCGGTCCTTCATGGGGTTCTGCAATTACTATTCGGGCTACGTCCGGATGTATGCAGAACTCTCGGGGCCGCTGCACAAGATGCTGCAGGTGGGGAAGTTCGATGGCCGGAAGGGGAGCAAGAAGAAGCTTGCCTGGACCCCTGAGGCTGGAGATGCGTTCAACAGCCTGAAGGAGCGACTCCTGGGGCAGTTGGGGCTGTTCCTGGTGGACCCGGACAAGGGATTCGTGCTACGGACAGACACTTCGGACTATGCCGTGGGGGCAGTCCTTGAGCAAGTCCGGGACGGCGGGACTCATGTTCCCGTGGCGTTTTGGAGCAGGATCCTGGCCGAGGGCCAACGCCGAACATGGACCGCGAGGGAGAAGGAGACATACGCCATTGTATGTGCGCTCGGGAAGTGGTCTGGCCACATCGGACTGCAGCCGGTGGTGGTTTGCACGGACCACCAGTCCCTACAGAGCTGGCACAAGGAGCATGTCGACACCCCCTCAGAACCAGCGGCTAGGAGAGCCCGATGGCACGAGACGTTCGCCAAGTTCGACCTCAGCGTCGTGTACGTTCCGGGGAAGGACAACACTGTGGCAAATTGCCTCAGTCGCTGGGCCTACCCCGCGGGCAAGGCGTGGATGGACATATCCAGCCATGGCGACGCCGAGGAGACCGAGGAGGCCAAGCGCATCATCGAGATGGAGAAGGCCATGGAGCAAGAGGGGGTCAAGTGTTTTGTGGTGATGGCAAACCGTACAGACCTGGCCAAGTTCCGGGGCGCCCGAGTCCAGGCTATTCGAGAGGAAACCCTCGAGCAATGGATGGTGGCCCCTGTAGAGCTAGTCAGGTCGGTGCTCACAGAGGACTGGTCGGATGACTACGCGGCATCCGAGCACTGGAGCAAGTACTGGACTGCCGTGAGCGCCCCGTCGGATGACGAGTGGCCTGAGGGCTTGACCGAGGATGGGGACAAGTTGTTCCTCAAGGACAAGCTGCTGGTGCCCGAGAACCGAGTGGAGGAGCTCATTGACCATTGGCACAACGCCCAGCTCATGCACCCTGGCCGAGACAAGATGCAGCAGGACCTGGAGTGGCGTTTCAAGTTCCTCCGGGGTACTACGCCATCCTGGATAGGTACTGCAGCGACTGTGCCGTGTGTCGGGCCACGAAGAGCCCCAACCACTCCACAGCGGGCAACCCGGTGTATACGGCTATACCGGAGGCCCCTATGCGGTCCGTGGCCATGGATGTATTCGCCATGCCTGAGGTCACCGTGGAAGGAGAGACCTACGACTGTGTCATCCTGGCGGTGGATAGGCACAGTGGGTATATCGTGGCGGTCCCTGGCAAGAAGTCCAAGAAGAAGGACAAGAAGGACAAGCATGGAGTGGGGCTGCAGGCCAAGACCGTCGCTAATGCCATGATCAGGCATTGGCTGACGATTTTCGATGTCCCAGCTGTCATCTGCAGCGATCGGGGCAGTCAATTCGTGGGGACGTGGTTCAAGACGATGTGCAAGCACATGGGGATTCGGCACGCCAAGACCGTGGCATACCACAGCCAGTAGAATGGCCGGGCTGAGGTGCCCGGGCGGCAGATGTTCTAGAAGTTCCGCCAGCTGCACATCGACGAACCGGGCCGGAATGGGTACAATTCGCTGTGGAGGGTACTCCAAGCGTATCACGACCTTCCGGGACCCACTGGACTGTCGCCCCATCGTATCCTGTTCCTACAGGATCAAGTGTCACGCACTCTCCCTTGGTTGAACCATGGCAAAGTGGCCAGGGATGCGAACGCTATGATGGCTGAGGCGGACGACACGGCGGCCAAGGTGTGCAAGGCACTTCAGGATGAGCATGACAAGAGGGCCAAGTACTTCAAGCAGGGAAAAGTCCAGAAGTATGCTCTCCAAGACACCGTGTGGGTGGAGCGGCACCACAAGGATGTCCTGTCCAGGCATCGGCAGGCATCTTGGTATGTGCCGGGGGTAATCGTGCGGAAGGTCGGGCAGGATGTATATGCGGTTCGTGTGGGGGATAACAAGATCCTGGACCGCGACCATACCCAGCTTCGTCCCCGAGCACCAGACCCCAGCGGACGTCCCGTCACCTTCGAGTTCACGGCCGGCGATGTGGACTCGGACGACGAGGGTGAGGACGACGACTTCACCGCTGAGAAGATCCTGGCGGACAGGTCGGACCCGGGGACGCCTGGGGGTAGGCTTTATAAAGTCCGATGGAAGGGATTTGCCGCATCCAGGGATTCGTGGGAACCTCCGAGCAGTTTTGTGCCGAGGTACACCACGGTCTGGATGGACTACCTGAAGAAAAAGAGTATTTCCTTGGATGTCAAGGACGTGTTTGTCCATTTGGTGGCTGCTGTAGCACCGTAATGGATCCCCCTTGGCATTTTGTTTGTTTCTGGGATTGAGGAGACGGATGAGGGCGTTCATCCCGGGATTTTTCGGCCTTGATTGGCCATATACCCCCTTCACTCGATCTCCACATATATATTTCATTGTGGTATACTTATTTAGGTCAACTGACGACGTTTCTCTATCTTTGATCCCCTTTGTCCATGTTGTAGATCAAGAGGAGACCGGATATGGCGTAGGGCGCTGAGTATCAGTGTCCTCGACCCTCGATTGGGGCGTGGGGGACGCCTACGACGTGTGTGGGGCCTCCATGTGTCCTTGGGACATGGGGGGGGGGGTTGGAGCCCATTGGGGTCCTCCCGTCCTCTCTTCAATGACTTCGGAGCGGTAACAACTCTCTGAGAAGGGGGGTGAAGCCGGTTCGGACCCCCGTGGCCATCTTGGGGTCACTTGGGGTGTGTATCTATGTGCCGGCAGGCCGCCATTGGTTGATATCATACTCTCCCGTCCACCTGAACTAACCCGATGTGATAGTGTGATAGGTTTGGCGATTCCGGATACGAGCGGCCATATTCAGTACCGAGGCGCCGCGAGCGGAGATTTATATATCGGAATATCAGGAATCAACAGGGTTTTATTATCATAATGTTTCCGTAATTTTTCAGCCTTTCGTTCTGATGGTCAATGTATTGGCGACTGTCAGTTGGCTCGCGATTTTGCGTTAACCGATTGGTTAACTGTTATTTCCAGATATTTTGGCGGAAACCCCGATGAAGGGTCAGATTTCATCAGTAAAGGGTTTGTTGCTTCCGCAATTTTCTAAATATGCACTCGAAATTTTATTCTGAATTTTTCGCGATGTCGAAATCGGATTTTCGACTTCGACATCGCCGCACTTGATTTTGTCTTCTTCGAGTGGTCATACTCTTTTCCCTATGCCCGAATCAGGTTTCCCTTATACTTGCCACCCATTTGACTTGGAGATATAAGGGAAACAAAAGTGAATCGTGGGACCACTTTGGAGGGCCATATCTACGAGCGAGTGTGAGGAAAGAGGATAAGGAAAGTTGCGTTGCAAGCGCCTTGGTCTCAACTTAATTTAGGAAGCATCGAATGCTTTTGGTGTGTACAGATGCTCGGTTTAGCAAGGGATAATGGTCAAGAGGGTATAAAGTGATATATAACTCTTGGACCGTGCAACCGAATATTTTAATGCGACTTTCGAGTGTACCGCATGAGTGTTGGGATTGCATGGATACTTTCTTTGGGTTCCTACGTATTTTTAACGTGAAGTTATGTCCATGGAGGGACATGGCATATCATGGTGGGAGCCACATTTTGAGGGTATGTGTTATATGCATGGTATATGTTTGATATGCTCACGCCCATGTTATATATCTTCGTGTGGCCGAAGAGATGGGGAGCCATACGTGACAAGGGCTTTGCCTATGTCCCAAGTGTGGAATTCAAAGCGCTAGACCAAGTCTACCGCATATGTATTGCTCATGGTATGTTTGGCAAAGAGATCCATGAGTGCACTCCCATTTTCATGGGGCATGTAGATATGGGTGGCGAAGGTATCTCCATGCGCCCGATTGGGGATCCAAGTGGGGGAATTGTTCGTAAATGGTTCCAATCATTCGTGTATTGAACCATGAGGGGATATCATGGGTGAGCATAGAGATATATTATCATGACAACTTTGTATTTGGTCATATTTAAATGTTTTTGACCTCAATTTTTGTTCATTTTTGCATTTTGTGTACTTACCTGGTCGGCAAACAGCAAGAAGCCTATGGGGATTCGAACCATGGTATGTTGTTCATATGTTGGCATATGCTTTGGAGTTGAACACCACCATATGCCGGATCGTGTACTCCATTTGGCTTGGCGCACAAAGGAATACAAGAATTGGTCTCAAGATCATGGGCTGACTTGGGCAGTGCGTGGCGAACATATCTGAAGGGGTTTGGAGGGTAAAGTGGGGATGTACATGGGCATTGGCCTTTGGTCTCCATCCTCCATGAAAAGTAGACTTCGATTCCATGCATGCTTTGAGCCTTCGGATAAGTGGTAACTTCAATTTTGAGCATATATTTGATATATGGCCAATATGGTGTGAATTGGCAGTTTTTTGGAATGTTATGAGTTCAAACTCATGGGGCATATCTCCAAGCCCATTCGACTCCAAGTCCAACTAAGGTTATGTCAGGGTAGGGCATGGACTTGAGTGCCACTCTAAGCCATGACACGCCACCTCCCCTTTTGGGCTAGGATTTAGGGGTTTGGGAGTGAACACATTTTTGGGGTTTGTATAGTGACTTTTGACACATGGCATTCAGCCATCTCATTTGACCTGGTTCAGGGCGATATGTTGATGAGTCAAGGGAAGGTCTTGAGTCCAGGGAATGAGGGGTTTATGGCTGTGAATGTGTATGTTTACCTCTTTCCCCAACTTTGCTTTATTTGTGTTCATATGCCAATTTCAGGGCTTTCTTCCTTGGTGCAATTCTTGTACATGCCCGCCATCGGGAGACCATCGATGTGCTGAACGAAAGCCCGCAGCCTGATTTGGATTGTGAATTGGGTTATTGCTGTATTTATGGGATCTCGTTGCTGTTTCAGGGTTGAAGGAGGATTTTATTTTCTATATTTTTGGAATTTGGACTCTTTGGAATTTGAGGAATGCAATCACTGATCCGGAGTAAATCAGCAGGGGTAACAGGCGGAAGGGGCACAGCGGGGGCCGGTCCTGGTAGGGACCTTCTTTATCACACACCGCCCAAAAAAGCGCCCCCCCCTGCCTACCACCCCCCCCCCCCCTCCCGGACAAAGTGGCACACAAGCCTCCGAGACGCCCCCGTCCTCCATCCCCTGCGGCACACACCGAACCTCGAAAACACGCCCGCCAGCCTTCAAGGCCTGTCCGGCCTCTATCGCTGAAAGGCAGTACCGCAAGCCAACCTCAGCCAGAGGCCCCGCCCCCCAAACGGCCGCTCACAATCCGGGACATGTTCAACCCCCCCCCCTCGACCAGCAACCCCCATCGCCGCCTCCGCCCCCGTTTCCGCCCCTTCTTCCCGCTAACAAGGTACTTCGCACCAGCCCCCCCCTCCCCCTCGAGCACAAACTCACAATCGTCCCCACCTTCGTCCAACGTGTCATCTCTTCGAAAAAGCCACACTTACACGCTTCTCTCACGCCAGCCCTCGACAGCCCTAACACGGCGCAACCAATCAGTACTACAACACTGGCTCTCACCAGTCACTTCTGCAAATGAACCCCCCCCCCAAGCCACCCCCCGTGCGCATGCCGTCATGCTCTAACCCCCAAGCTGCAACTGTACCGCCTTTGTATTCAGACAGAGACCCCGGCTCTGCGGTTGTCTATAACGGGGCTGCCAAGTCTCATTGAGATATGGCAGAGGAGGACAGGAACGTGCAGCGGTACTTGCCCCGCGATTGAACTTGGTTTCGGGCTCCCGCCCCTCCTCGAAAAAGCTTGGCGCGCAAGAGCCTTTCTCCCCGGCCTGGCCAGCCACAAAAGGCGCCGTTCAGTGCAAAAAGATGGTCGAGAAACTAGGCGCTGCTACAAATGTGGTGAACAAGGCCAGTGGGCCCGCAACTGTTGGACCAACCAACCGGTATCTCGAGGAAGAGAACGTCGGGAAACAACATCAAACACGCCACGAAGAGATCTGATTCGAGACAGTAGGGACAGTTTCGATCACGCTCCAAGAGCAAAGAACGGCCCACAACGGCCTGGGAAGCATTCTCCAAGACCTGGTGGTCGACGTCCTCGAGAAGAGCTGAACGCCACCATCAGTACCAGTAAACCCCAAATAAATTTGACCCTCTGGGGCGTCAACGTCTAAGGAACCGAACCTGAGCATGCGTCTTTGTTCACGGTTCGAGGGCGCATTTGCGCACGTCGTGATGACTGCATTGACACCAGTGTGGAATTGTTAGTCGACTTTGGATCGACCAGTGACTTCATGTCAATGCAGACTGCAAAGAGGGCGCGACTTCCCCTCTACAAACTGACAAACCCTGGACACGTCTTAAAAGCCCGAGGTGTCCAAGTCGAGGTGCGATACTACACGAGACCCTATGGTCGAGTTGGAGAACTCGTATTTCGACATCACTTCAAGGTATTGGAGATGCTGCCAGATGTGGTACTTGGGCTACCATGGCTTCGAAGCTATAATCCAACTGTCAACTGGAAGGAAAGGTATGCGGACATCCAACATGGTTCGAGTTCATACCGGTTGTCTTTCGACAAGTCAAGACATTCCACCCAGCTGCAGTTCCAAGCCGCTTCGAAGCTGGACCTTCTTTCGACACTTTCATCCAGTACCTCGGGAGCGAGTCCGGTTGGAAGGCCTACACCACCTGCTGAAGAACGCCCTGACCTACACTTGTTGACACAACGTCCAGAATGGTGCTGGCATGTTCGATGAGTCCGAAACAGAAGATGGTATCACCGATGAGGAGTGCAGCAACATGGAGATCAAATACATCTCGTTGCCGAAACTTAAACGCGAGATCCAACGAGCCGATCTCACCGTCGATCAAGTGTTTCTATGCTGCATGCCTGGACCCGCAGTGCCGGTCGATCAAATGTACAAGATGCAAGCAAGCAGTGACGATTACGGGCTTGACCCCGTTCGATGCAAGTTGCCTATTCGAATACACAAATGGGCGGACCTCTACGACCGGGAGAAAGCGGAGTTTGGGGACCTACCTCCGCATCGACCTTGTAGAGATCATCGGATACGCCTCGATTCGGAAGACAATCCAGCGTGGGTGCACCCTCACAAAATTGACCCGAGTCAACTGGATGAACTTCGACAACAGCTGGACAAGTTACATTGATCTGCCTGAATCAGACCATCTTCCAGTCCATATGGAGCCGGTTGCCGGCTTTGGAACGGTAAATGGCGTATGTGCGTCGACTACCGAGCGTTGAATACGCGAACTGTTGGAGATCGATATCCTTTACCTTCGATCCAATCCATCTTGAGTACACTGGGGGGTTCCGCCGTATTTGCGAAGATAGACTATGTCAGCGGGTTCCACCAGATCCGAATTCATGACGAAGTTGTCGAGAAAACCGCCTTCAACACACAATTTGGCGCCTTCTAATGGGTTGTTATGCCCTCGGGCCTCTGTAATGCGCCATCGATGTTCCAACGCTTTGTGAATGATGTCCTTGGAGACCACTTGCGGATTTTCGTATGGGTTTACATCGACAACATTCTCGTCGTCCCAAAAGATGCGGATGAACACCGACGTTATGTCAATTTGGTACATGAACTACTGCGTCGACACCAGCTTTTTCCCTGCATGGATAAATCCATGTTCTTCCAGAGTCGAGTACCCTTCTGTGGATACATCATCGATAGAGACGGAGTACACATGGACCCCCAGAAGAGCAAGCTTATTCGAGGTGGGCCTCTGTCGACCACGGTTCATCAAGTTCGACAATTTATCGGGTTGTGTGGATTTTACCAGTAGTTTGTCGAAGGGTTCCAAGCTGTTGCTGCCCCTCTGACCGCAATGTTTAAGGCAGATTTCGACTGGGAGTGGACAGCTGTACACCAAGCTTCCTTCGACAAGCTGAAGCAAGCAATGATCAATGCGACACATCTCAGTGCAATCGACCCCCAAGAGCCGTATTCTTTGTACACCGCTGCTTCGAAAGATTGCGTGGGGGCCACGCTAGCGCAGCGATGTGCGCATGGGAAGTACAAGGGACATCTTCGACCTATTGCCTTCATGTCGCGGAAAATGCAACCTTCCAAAACTCGATACCCGATTCCAGAACAGGACCTGTTGGCCACCGTGTTAGCTCTGAAGCGGTGGTTTCATCTACTTCGAGGACCACAGCAGGTGCATGTGCACACTGACGACGAAAGCCTTCTTTATCTTAACACGTGTCCTCGACCGCTGACACCAGGACAAGAACGTTGGTCCCAGGTCCTCGAGGAGTACAACCTCACATTGTGGTGTGTACGGGGTCTCGAGAATCCAGCAGCCGACGCCTGTTCCCGCCTGACTTGGCGACCGTTGATGGACATCCAGAATGCCAGACGTACACGGGCCTTTGTGGTACTTTTGGTCAAGAACTGGGTCTCACCGGAAGAAGAATCTGTCGATGAGTTCCTACATGTGCTCGAGGACTCGTTCTCACACGAGGAAGTGTGGCTGCAGCCATACGACGACCTGTGCGTATCGCTTCGAAGCGGACGCTCCGTGGGGAAGGAACCTGATGTTGACGAAGATGCAGAACCAGCCCTCCAATTCGACACTGAACCAGCCTTCGAGCCGGAGGACCTGGAGCCACTGCCGTTGAACAAGACTCTAGCTGAGGATTCACACCATCTGAGGTACATGTCGATGATGCTGGCAACGAGCCAGGCACATCTACCGACACCGACGACCTTGCTGACATAGACATATGTCCATGGACCGTCCTCTTGGAGTCACTTTTGCAAAGAACTTCGATATGCCCCGACCTTGACGGAACTGATTCGCTGTCGACGCTACAAGGACGGTACACTACAGCCACTTCCCTTGCCTAAGGTTGGACCGAACACACCGTACCTGTCGAGTCTTAAAGATACACACCGTCGAATACACCGACACTATCAGTGTAAGGATTTGACTTCGACAGCTGTGTGGGCAGCGGCTTATCGAGAAGACCCAGGTATGAGACAGGTATGAGTCGTGGTTCGAAGCCCTACAGCAGGACACCGAATCCGGGATGCCAAGTTGTCCTTCGATGATGGCAAGTTCTTCCATTTGTCGACAATGGGCGAGCGTGTGCTTGTCCCTCGAACACTCGTTACCTCGATTGTGGCTATGTATTGCGAGTCGGAGTTCTACAGCCACTTGCGAGTACTTCGAACCATGGTGCTGATCAAGCACGACTACGTTTGTTCGCATCTTTGACATTACGTCGAGCGTTGCATCTTAAGTTGCGATGTGTGCCAAGCGGCTAAGTCAGGGCGTGTCGACACCGCCAGACAACCCAGACCCTTCCCGGTACCTGACACCAAAAAGCATAGTGTGTCCATCTACTGGGTTTCAGGATTGCCGTCCACCACTAGAGGCCATGGCGCCATCATGACTGTGGTCCATCGATTCTCCAAGCCTGGAATGTTCATTCCTTGCCGCAAAGATATGATGGCCGACGACCTTGTCTATGTCTTCCTGCGTGAAGTGATTTGACTCAAAGGATGCCCTCGACAAATTGTTTCTGATCGGGACAAGCTGTTCGAGTCCCAAGGGTGGAAAGAGTTGGCACAGCATTTCAAGATGGAGATGCACCAAACAGTAGCCAACCGTCCTCAAGGCAACGGCCCAGCGGAGCGCAGCAACCAGTCGATCCTCCAACGCTTGCGCACACACGGCATCTTTGGTAACAACGAGTGGGATGTTGACATTCTGTTCGCCGTGATTCAATTTAACAACCTGTCGTCCAACAGCCTTGGACTATCTCTTTTCGAGATTGATGAGGGACGTACACCCTATTTTCCATTGGACTTTCCCCGAATGACTTCTCATGCACATGAACCTTTGACCGTAAATGATTACATGCAGCGAGCTGACCGTACCTTCAATCTTGTGCGTGCAATGCTTGCCGAGGAACGTCGACGCCAGATGCATGTGGTCCTGCAAATGTACGGACACGTTCGAGTGCCTCAAGGGGGGGAACGATGGTGGGTGTCAGTGCCCGAATATCGACATAAAGGGAAACTCGATGTTGTTTGGTGCGGCCCTTACATAGTTCTCGAGGTACTGAACAAGGGCGAGAATGTTAAACCGGACATCCGTGCTGCCTTTGATCGGTTGCGATGGAGAGGGACAGCCAGTGTGGGAATTCCGGATGCCACCTGTCAAGACTGGGGACACCCCTCGACTTGTTAAGATTCTGGCTAGACGTCGAGTGAAATCTAAAAAGCGCCGCACGTTCCTGTACCGCTGTGAATGGGATGTCGACACATGGTCTTGGGAGTCGAGTAAAGCTCTAGAGGAGGATCCCGTGTAACTTGATTTCCTTCGACTCCTACCTGAGCAACCTCACTTCTTTACAGCGTGGTTTTTCGAAAAACTCATGTGGGGTTCCAGGTCGACCACTGGAGCCTCAGCCTACAGTTCTACTCCGCGGACATCCCGAACTTCGTCTCGACCTCCGCCGTCTCGAGCATCACCGTAGAATGTCATGGATGTTGATGAGATTAACGACGCTGCCGAAGGAGATGGCGATGGTGCCGAAGCCGCAGCAAGATTGACCTCAGCTCGCCCCTGCCCATCAGTAGCGTCAGCGCCAGCTCGACCACATCGATCACTGGACCCCTTCTCGGCGCCGAACTACAGCCGGTCGGCGTACGCCGGAAGTTCGAAAAGAAAAGGAGGCCCCTTATGGAAAGGAGGCAAAGGAGGTGTGTCCTCCTGCGGGACAATTGCAGCAGTATCACCGAGTGGGCGAATCAGCATGTCAGGAGCCACTACAGGCTTGGAAATGCTCGAAAAAGAACTGGCCAATTGACCTGTCCTGAGATCGACCTGGGAAGGGGGGCCCCCACCCCGCATTGACCCAAAATGTTGCAAGCTATACGGGCCCCCGCCCCAGGGCGACGCCGAATACTATCCAGGACAGTGCTTGGGCCTCAAAGAGCCTGATACACACTCCAATTCTTCGGAGGAATGGGTTCATTCACACCCAGAGTGGTTCGATCCTGATGAGGACCTCGCTTGCTACACGGGAGTCGACGACTGACTTCCTTTCTCTTCAGCGTCCGGATGGGATCGCTCATTGGTCGACAGTTCGTGGACAGGGAGGCCGAACACGTCCAGCAACGAACCGTCGTGGGGAGGAGAGCCGAACACCTCCAAGAACGAACCGTCGTGGGGAGGAGATCCGAACGCCTCGAACGACGAATCATGGGTCGAGCCGAACGGCCCCAATGACGAATCATGGGTCGACCAATCATGGCTGTCCAACGTCCCCAGAACGCAAGCTACCACTCGAACGAACCAGTCCAATTCCTACTTCGAACAAGACGACGACAATGACGCCTGCGGAGATCTACTCGATTCCAACATCAATGACGACGAGGACTATTCCTACGCCACACAGAGTTGGTCGACGCCACGGCCCAGCTACGATACTGTTGACTGCCAGAATTGCCGTGGAAGCCATATCTAATGGAACACTACGACCCCGAAGTCGAGACTGTCGACGAACTCCGACACCTGGGCCCGGTTGGAATGAAGCCTACCTATCAATTTCGGATGCACGAAGACGATCGGCCTGCGTCAGAGTATACCAAACTCAACCCGCAGGTGCTTGTCATCACGTCGAGTGCCATGGCCGGTCAACGACGAAGTCACCAATTCCTAAGCCCACACCATGCAGCAGTTGTGTTGAGTACGAACAGCGCTATCCACGAATTGCGCAGAGTCATCGATATAGACAGCTGGGGTCGAACAGCGCCGTTCCCCTCCGAGACGATGCGAAGCGCGCCTGACACCTAGTTCGATGAACACGTGAATGCTGGCAGCGCACCGAGCTCCCAGTGGTACACGAAGATCGAAGTGGCTTGTCGGAACTTTGGAAGGACCCTTGTCGACTGGCGGAGAAAATGTTATAGTGATTTCAACACTGTGTGTTTGTTGTGCCTCTCCTGCTGCTTGCTGCTGGTGTAAGGTTTTCTGCTGCTTGTTTTTGATGAGGAAAATGTTTTATTGCTGAAGTACAACCAATCCAGGATATCCCAAGGCAGAGATAAGCAAGTAGAAGACAACCAGCATCAAAGCATGAAGGGATGCAGTCACAAAGAGTTAGATAAAGAAAACTATCAACAAGAGACCACAGCAATTAGCATACACTGCAACTCAGGATGAAATATTTTACGTGTTGGAGAAAAGCTGATTGGAAAACTGCCCCAAGGGCTCACTCTCATCCACAGTGCCATCTTGAGATGTGCACTCCTTGCTTTTGGGTCCCATAGGTGCTGAGGTGGCATGGCATGTGGCGATGAGGTCACTGCCATGTCACATGGGATATTCCTACTTAGCTAGGCTGACTGGGTATTGAACCCAGGACCTCTCAAAAAGAGGTGCCCCAGCCCCCTAGGTGCATACCACTAGGATAGCTAAGAATTCATGAGAAAACATAGATAAATTCATAGGCTCTGCCTTCAGTATAGCAGTGCCTCAGCAACCCAGGAGAAGATGTCTTAGTGCCTATAGCTTGGGGATAAAGGGGTCCACACCACATCCTAATTTAGCGTTTGGTTCCATAGGTCAAAATGCGTTATCACCCCCTTTGGTTTGACCAATACTAAGATAGAAATGCCTGTGTGCTTAGAGCACCTCTAATACAACTAAAGTATACCCTAAGGCATTGGAAAAGCACTTTTTCTTACTCCCCCCCTGTGCAGTGGTCGTCACCACTGTCGCACCTTCAGGAAAAAGGGATTTTTCTTGGCCCTTCCTTGGTTTCCACATCTACCTTAAAATACCTGTAGCTTCCCTAACACTGGAAAAGAGCGCTTTACCATTGCCAGCGACTCTTGCTGCATTGTTGATGACAAACTCCAACCGAAAACTCAGCGCTCTTGGCGCTGCCGGGGTTCCTGTGGCTTGGTGGGGTTAGAGTAGGGCATGCCAAGACCATATGCATGTGCATCCCTCCGTCCAAGCTGCAGCGTAACACAACCAAACGCAAGACTCTCATAGGACGCTCGACCCAAGTCTCATGGAACCTGTTGGAGACACCTGTCCTGGTACTAGGGCGAGGGTGCGCTGATTTAATTAGAAATGCCCCTTGGAGGGGTCTTGCTTCTGCTTCAGTCTCCTGCTGCTGCTTTTCGGCCAGAAAAGCGGCCTACTCAACGAGGCTTTGCGAGGAGGTTTGTACAACAGAGGAATGGGAGAATGAGGGAAGAATCCACGCAAGCGCGAAGCAACAACACCTAAATCCGTCAAATGACGGCCTAGAAATTTTCTGAAGGCACACACCTGGACAGAATCCAATTGTGCATCGGATGCACATTTTTATAAAATCTGTAGTCATCTCTTGATTTTTTAAATCAAGAAATTCCTACGCAGAAAGAGGCGGCGCGCAGGAGCGGCTCCTAGCGAAGCGCCGGAAAATAAAGAAATGATGAGATTATAAATGTATGTCTCACGTAGACAGGAAAATGACGAGACACACATAAATAGATGAGATTAAAGATTCCACCCACATTGCCAGAATCAACCAAAAATGAAGAATTCAAAAAAATAAGAATATGACTTCACTGAATCAGGTATAAATGCAGGTGTGCTCGTTCTGTTTGCCCGACGCACAGTGCTCGCCATGTGTCGTCGTTTTCAAGCCTGATAGCACGATAGAGGGATAGATTAGAAAGATTGCAGATGATTAGAGGTAAGATCAGGGTGATTAGACATACACACAAGTGCATAGCGATGTTTTTTGCTTGCGCCTCGTTTTCTCCTCACCTTGCTTCACTCCCCAGCGGTAGGTAAGGTAGGTAAGCCCAGGTGGGGCCACCCCGTGATAGAGTTCGTGATTGTGGGTATGATTGCCAAAGGTTGGTCGCAAACTCGTGCATGCTCCTGCATTCACACACGCATTAAAGGTTAGGTCACCCGAACTGCGCACGGTAAACCTTGTTTAGGTTACCCAGGGGCTCCTCGGTACGTTCTTTAAGAGAACCTGAGGAGTCTCTTAACGCTTGCTTGCTTGACAGGGGTGTTTGAGGACAGCGTATTATAGGTCACACTGAGAAGCGTATAATACGTGGAGTGTGGCTTGGTCCCTCAGCCGCAAACACCCCTTCATTGGCCTTTGCTTTACAGGTGGGCATATAGGGTGATTGGTGCAGCAGCGTCCCATTTTTTTCTTGCCCTGCTAAACAAGGGCGCTGATCCCACAAGCAATTAACTGCGCCTCAGCCAGGAGTGGTGAGGGCAGTCCGACTCCATCGACATCCACGCTGTGCACGCCACCTGTGCGCCTCTCGCGTACAAGCCCTAGCAGGGAAACATGTTGTGACCTCCCTGTTAGGCCACAGTTGCTTAGCAGCGCTGTGTTCTCTTGTCTTCTTCACAGGCGGGTTATTAGGACCCACGACTTTATCTTCAACACCACCCAGTAGAGTGTGAGTGTAGGAGTGGTAATCCTGAGTTGGGGCTTGAGCCAGTTGCAGTAGCGCTTGCCCACCAGGATGGTGCCACTGTAGGGTGTGTAGGACCTGTAGTGCGTGTGTCACTGTCCCACCCGTTTCCTGCAATTTTAGCAGGGTTGGTGGGCTGTGGCAGTGGTTAGGTCAGCGTTTTGGCCACTTAGCAAAATTGCGTTTTCATGCCTTGATAGCTTTTGGCCACCCCTCCCTGTAGTAGACAGATAGGTAGGGAAAACAATACCTGGATTAGTACGCTGGGTATTCCCCCAAGGTTTTGCGCCAGCACAGAAATTGGGCGCTTAGGGGAGGGGAGACCCAGGGCGTACCCTGTGGCATCAATAAGACAATACTCCAGGTTTAGCAAGCGTGCAGACTTGGGTATAATTAGGACACCACTTCTGCGGCTTGCTCTCAGGACCTTAGGAATAGCACACTCACACATACGCTTAGGCAGGTAAGGGTAAGGTTCAGTCCCTAGCTTTAGTCTTGGAGGCAAGCGTCTCAGCGAGCCTCAACAACTCACGGAGGTTGTTCTGGAACAAGTAGTCAATCAGAACTGAGTTTAGGCGCCCCTTGGGTAGAAGAAACACAGAGAAGGGCTCCCAGGTGTCCTCTTCAACTCCAAACCCTTCCCAGAGGGTGAGGAAGCGCCAATCCTGGCGGTAGCGGTTGCGTAGGACAGACTTCACCAGGTAGAAGCCCTCCTTAGCCATCTCCTCGGCGTTCATGTCGGGGAGTTCCCCTTAAATTTCCATAGGGCTGGCAGCCTCTTGTAAGTCTAGGCCGGCAATCTCCTCGTCATTAAGCTCCCACTCTTCCCCGCAGAGGTCTTCGGGGTCATAGTAGCGCTTCAGATGTTGAGCAGCGCACACCAGGGTCGCCCCTAGACGGGGAGAACACCGCACGGTGATACGGTGTACATCGACAGATAAAATCTTGTAGGGCCCGAAGTATGGGTCGTCGCTGGTAGAGCGTGGCCAGGCAGGTAATCGACTGTGGTGCACCAGCACCCAGTCCCCCTCTTGGTAGGTGGCCGGTACTCGGTGCTTGTTCTTCTTGTTCCACTGACGCTCCCTCACTCTCTGGAGCATAGCCTTGGCCTTGTCCACCTTCGCTTGTTGCACTTGGACCCATTCACCCACAGAAGAATGGGTGTCCTCTGGATAGGGGGCATGTAGGAACCACGCTGGGCGCCCTAGGAATAGCTCATGGGGCGAGTAGCCAGTAGCTGAACTCTCTTGGGAGTTCATCATCAAAGAAATGACGGGGACCAGTCTCACCCAGTCCCTGATGCGTTCAGTTTTGCACCATATCCTTACATTCTGCTTGAGGACACAGATCTGTCGCTCACATAGGGGGTTGCTCGTGTGCGAATAGGGGATCCCCGTAGACACCTGGACATTGAGGGATCTCAGGACCCTCTTGTAACAGCCGGTATCTGAGCGTACTCGTACGTCCTCATCGGAGTTGATCTCCTTGGGCGCCCCATAGACACAAAACCACTCCTTCAGGAGTATCTTGATAGTCTCCTCCCTGGTAATGTGTTTGGTACATGGGATCACCCTGGTAAACCTGGTCAACCCACAGGTTACCACGAGGGCGAAATCATAGCCCCGAACTTCGGCATCTCCGTGTAGTCCACGTATAGAACACTGTTAGCACAGTGAGGGCTGGGCAGGGTCAAGTAGAGACGTCTGCCCCTGATATCCCCTGGTTTGCAGGACCTGCATGGGCACTTGTTCGAGATAGGCTGGAGGGTTTTCTGCAGTTGGTCGTCAGTCCACGTAGTGTGGAACCACTGCTTGAATAGCCTCCGGGTACGGTCAGCACCCACATGACCGCTGGACTCATGGGTCCACGTCAGCAATGCTGGGACTCTGTCACTAGGTACGGCGATGCGGTCCTCGTGCCAGAGGTAGCTCTTGTCCCTCTTCCACTGATCTTGGTTGACCAGGAGGGGTTCAAGGCGTTTCACCAGCCGCTTGTAGATATCCCCAAACTCCTTCAGGTACTCTGATTATTGGAGTCCATCCAGGGGGCGTATCATAGTCATGTTGAGGTCCAAGTGGACGTCCATACGGCTGAACGCCTCCTTAGCCAGCGCTTCAGACCGGGCACCAATCAGGGCGTCGAAGTTGTTGCCACTGATGTAGTCTGCACACTCGTTCTTCACTCCCTGGATATGGCGTACCGTCAGCCGTAGTTGACTGAGGTAGGTCCACCAACGCCGTAGATTGGCCTTCTCAGGTGGGGGGCCCTTCTGGAAAATGCGGACCGGCTCTTGGTCGCACAGCCAGACCACAGGGTTACTCCCCAACAGTCCTCCTTGTGAGGATAGCACTAGCATACCCACGAGCAATTCCTGCTCATAGGTGGAGTAGTTCCCCCTGGCCTGTTTCCATTTCCAGTTCCAGTGGCCCAGAGGCACTAGGACCCACTTGTCGTCAGGGTAGCTGACTTTAGAGTTCCATCTCGGTTGAGACATTACGTCCCCCATTGGGAAATGGCCGAGTCGAACTCCTCCTTCTCTAGTGCTTGCCATTGGAACAACGTTCCACCATCGCCCACATTGCTGGTGTCGGTAACAAAAACAATTCCCCTTTGTGCCCTAGGCACGCCCAAGCACTTAGCGTTTACCACCTTGTCTTTGAGCTCGTCAAACGCCTGTGCCTGTTGTGGGCCCCAGGGCCAAGTAGTACTCTTCTTGATCAAGTCCGTCAGAATGGCGCTGGTGTAGGTGAAGCTTTTGATATGGCGGCAATAGAAGTTGCACGCCCCAATGAAACTGCGTACATCATGAAATTCTTTCTTGGGGTGTTCGTGTCGTACCTTAGCGTCCATCAGGGGTTTGGCCTTAGAGGCCCCTGGGGTCCACCACCCATAGCCAACGTCAAACCCCAGGTACTGCATGGTCTCCTGCATGAACTCACACTTCTCCAGCTTGAGTCGTGTGTGGTTCCCCTGGCAGACCGCAAAGAACTCACCCAAGAGGATTAGGTGGTCTTTCCTGGGTATTGGTCCCGAGGCATACATCGTCGATGTGTGCTTCCATCTGGGCCCCACGGGATATAAGTTCCTGCACCTTAGGTCTCCTTCTTAGGATGGACAAGATCTTGTTCATCAGCTCTTGAGATAGAGCGGGTGCGTTGGCCACGCAATATGGCATGACCTTCCACTTGAACACCCTCCCCTGAGGGGTGATGAAGGCTAGTAGCTCTTGAGCGTTGAGCGTCAGGTCCACTTGCCAGAATCCGCTCCTCTTGTCCATCTTGGTCTTGTAGCGACAGGAGGCTATCTTCCGAAGGGTAGACTCCATATTAGGAATGGACCCTGAGTGGTTCAGCGTTTTCTTGTTCAGCTCTCCGTAGTCCACTACCAGCCGTTTGGCTGTAGACCCAGGTTTAGCCACCAAGAAACAGGGGCTGCAGTGTTGGGGGTAGTCCCCATCCTTGTCCTCCAGGACTAGGCCAGCGTCGATACATTGTTGTATCTGTCGCGCAATCTCGTCGGCCTGCTCTTTAGCAGCTGGATGGGGTCTCCTCCGGATCTTGTGACCCACGAACTCGGGTTTCAGCTTGAGGTCCATCTGTACCAGCTTGTCACATGAGGCTGGAGGGGGTAGTTCTCCGAACACCTCCAGATAGGTCCTTATAAGCTTCTGCACCCGCGGGTCCAACAGCTTGATCTTGTCCTCCATGTCCTGGTCAGAGTGTAAGTTGCTTGCCCCCTGAGTAATAGACGTCGGGAGGTGATCATCCACCGACTCTTCGCCCTTGGTAGTGTCCTTCAACCCTTGGTAGGCATATAGAAGGTCTTGTTCAACCATCTCCGGTGGACGATGGCAACATAGGCACGCTCGAGGGGGTTCACATACACATTCCTCCGAGAGGTCGTCCTCCTCTGGGGTCCTCACATGGGCGCCCCACACGCTCTTCATGAGCTTAAGATCTACCTCCCTTTGCCAGGTGGTGATCTTCTGTTCGAGGTCCTCCTTCAATTGGGATAGATCTCCCATACGTCCTTGCTTCAGTGGCCATGAGCTGCGGGTGGGCTTAGCGTAGCATAGCTGTTTTTCCACCAACTTCCTCTTGGAGTCCACATACTCCCTTAGCCTGGATCGAGGGTCCAGCTCTTCGTCCAGGGGGTCTTCCACCCTCATGGAGAGTAGGGGTTTCAGTGGGGCGACGTACTCGGCGTTCTCCACTTCCTCCACACAGGTCTGCACGAAGAAGGCGTCGTGTTCAGTTTGTCATCTGAGTGGATAGAGCTAGGTAGCTCGGATAGTCCACACTCAGAGACTCCATCAGGAACAGGTACATGGCAGGGAGAGTTGGGGGCGTTGGTGTTAGTCACGACGTATTCATGTCCTCCGGGTATAGTCTCAATAGCATCTTGAGGTCGGAGTCGATCCTTCAAGTCAGCCAAGGCGAGTCCATCGTTTTCTCGTTGTATAGCCTGGACCAGAGTGGAATCCAGATCCTCCCAGGGGATGGAGGCAAGACCTCCGTCCACCACGCTGAGCATACTCTCCGTCAGGGTTTCCCAATAGGCGTCTTACGCCCCAGAGGCACGTAGATGGCCTCATCAGGTAACCGAACAGAGCTGATAGTCAGCCTGTTCAGGAGGTTTCCCCAGTACTCGTTGCCCCCATGGGCTCCCCAATGGGGGAACACAGGACCATACGGGAACGTTCCAAGGCCACCTTGGTCAAGACCCTCCCCAGTTCACTGAACCTGGGGTTCCCGTAGGCCATCCCGAAAGAGGGCCAGTAAAATTTGTAGCTGCAGTTCTTCCCCTCACTGCAGTAGAGGTCCAGTACATGCTGCTTCTCGCTGGCGAACAACTCCACCCTCAGGTCTTCTCTAGAGTAACCCAACTCCTTCAGACCTTGGTCTAGGACTTCCCCCAATAGTTGATAGTCCTCAGTTTTGGAGGCCGCCATCATGTTCGAGGGCTCCTCCTTTGATACCCTCGGGTAGCTCGAGGTATGTTCCGACTGCTCCAGTGGCACAGACTCTCTGCCACTGCCGTGGTCCACGTAGAGGAGATAGGGCGCTTGCAGTGTCAGGGATTGTATCTGGGAGTGCTGCACGAAGAAGTCAGTCCCCAATACAAAGTCGAAGGCCTCAGTGTCCATCACATAGAACCGATGGGCGATAGTCCGGGAGCCCATAGGTACCTCCATTTCACAGTCCCCGCAGCTGTGCACCACATGTCCATCCCCCATTCGTATAGCCGCGGTGGTCATGGTGTTCTTCAGGCTGCCACAAGGTAAAATCTTCTTGGCCACTATAGATATGGTGGCGCCAGTATCCAATACCCCCAGGTACTCACGTCCCCCTATTCAGATACGTACCCAAAACACCAGGTCCTGGGCGCCACCGGAGCGTCCCCGTCAGAACTCCGCGGGACAGGTCACCTCGAACTGCTTGTTTCGCAGCTTGCGGGCCATCCTCATGAAACAACTCCTCTTTTTAGCGTTGCCCTCATCACTACCTTCATGCTCACGCTTGGCTCCTTGTTCTCGCTGGGCCTGCGTCTGCGAGCGTGTGGTGGGACCAGACTGCCCTCCAGAGGGCTCGGAGTTCCCCCCAGGATTAGGGTTAGGGTTGCCTCGGTTCTTGTCCGTGTTCTTGTTGTCCTTGTCTGGCTGGCGGTTAGCGCCTCCTCCTCGTCCACCTTGACTTTTGTCTTGCCCTTGTCCACGTCCTTTCGACTTGCCCTTGCCGGAGTCGTTGCCTTTGCCTTTGCCTCCACCTTTGCGAGAGCCTTTGCCAGAATCCTCACCCTTCAGCTTCGCCGACAGGCGCTGCTTGTGGTAGCACTCATCCTCGTAGTGCTTCCTCTTCCCACAGAAGGCACAGGTGATAGTACACCTGTAGTGATCCGGCAGCTTCGCCTTGGCGCCGGTGTTGGTCTCCTGCTGCTTCCCTTGGACTACGAAGCAGTCTCGCTGCTCGCAGTCAGGGGCGTGCTGCAGGTGGCCCTGCTCGTCTCTGGCATCACACCAGAAGAGCTCCTTGACGTTTTCCATGATACGAACGTGTTTGGGGGTAGTCCCCTGCCCAGGTCTGGATCCTTGGTACCCTTTGCCATTGCTTCCAGAGCCTCCACCTCCAGGACGGTAGTTGTTCAGGTGCTGGTCGCTTTCTTTCTCCAGCGCCAGCTCCAGGAGTAGTACACATAGATCCTCAAAGTGGAGGGCTCCAGCCTTGCGCTCTTCTGTTGAACGGCACCCGTCCCACAGCTCTCGACGGAGCTTAGCCACCAACCAGAAAGGCAGGTCGTCGCTGCTGTAGGAACCCGGCGTCGATCGTCCAGCCCAGTGATCCAGGTCAGCCAATAGCTCAGAGACCCTGCGAGGTTAGGGGTTGTTGGGCAGCATGGGCAGGTTCTGGATCTCGGCCCTGATGGAGAGGTCGTTTTCATAGGTCAGGTACTGCCTCTCCAAGGCAACCAACAGATCGGCAAAGGTGGCGGACTTAGTCACGATCTGTTTGACCTGCTTCTCCAGGTACTTGGTCTTGCAACACTGCAGGAGCAGATCGCACTTGACCTGTCCACTAGCGTGGTTTTAGCCGGTCAATCGGGGAAACCGGCCAAAATTCTCAGGGAACTCGCTGAGGTCCTTGCCTGTGATCTCATGCAGGTTCACCACGATCTTGGAGGTGACAATAGCCTTAGCCTCCTGAGACCTGCGTCCCCCAGGGCGTCAGGTCTTCTTCCTCTTCTTCTTCTTCTTCCCACTTGAGTTCTCGGGGTCCTCCGGGTCGTCGTCCTCCGAGGACGAAGCAGAAGTCATCGACGGCGGTTCATCATCGGAGGGATCTCAGCCTAGGTCACTGGAGCCGTATGGCTGCACATCCACCATTGCCCTCAGGGCTGTGAGCCCCAGCCGGTCCAGCTCGGCTCTCGTAGAATTCTCCACGTGACTGTAGGGTGGCTGGGCCGTCCTCGGCACAAAAGGGCTTCTAGGTATCGCTGCAGGGGTTGGCATCGGTCGGCTCCTCAGGCTCCCCAGGGTCTTTGTCAACCCTGCCACCAGGTGGTTGGCCTGTACTCGATGGGGTGACATTCCCACCGTGTTAGGTGACGCTTGGGCCGGTATCAGGGGCTCCAGTTCATCTCGAATCCCTTGTGTGAGGTCGCCAACAATTTTAGAGGTGGCTCCTCAGAGCACCTCGTTGATCTCCGACCGCGTCAAGGACCTGTTGGAGTATCTCCCCGATCCTCTACTCCTGCTCCCGCATGACTCAGGTCCTCTCCTCAACCCACTCAAGGTTGCATACCAAGGAACATCCACATAGGTTCCCGTAGCGGGTAGAGGATGGTGATAGCCAGCCGCCTACCATCGCGGCGCAGAACTGGAGTTCACCGGCTCACTGGTAGTAGTTGCCTCAGGAAACGCAGTGGTAGGTGGGTTCACACCATAGGCAGGGTAGATAGGCATACCAGTAAAGCCTGTACCCTCAGCCATAGGTGGGTTGGTTATGGGTGTGGATGTTGCAGCGGCTGGGTCTGGAGTTGGGAGTGTGGTGGTTATAGGAGAGGGTGATGCGTGGAGGCCAGAAGCGCTTGGTGCGCCCTCCAAAGTAGGATCATTCGTCGGGTCGTGCCCTTGGTGTGCTCCTTCGTCTGCTATGCGTTCTCCAGCATCCTTCTCTCTCTCTCTCTTTCTCTTCACAGGATGGGTGTCCACCTCCTCAACTGTGAGGGCCCGGAAGGCCGACTGAAGTCCTTCCATCGAATCCTCCGCCACGTGCACTGGCCCATGTAAGGGCTCCGAAGGTACAGCGCTAGGTCCAGGTCCAGGTTCACCAGGTGCTGGCATTGCTGGTGCCTCAGGCGCCGTCTTCACGTCGGTGTCCTCTTTCTTGGTGTCAATATTGGTTCGCCCCTCTTGCTTATACATGAGTGATCTCGGCGCACTGGATGTACGGCACGGGGTTGCTGCCGGTACGCAGAGACAGTCTGCCTCTTGCTACCAGGAGGCTTTATAGTGATTTCAACACTGTGTATTTGCTGTGCCTCTCCTGCTGCTTGCTGCTGGTATAAGGCTTCCTGCTGCTTGGTTTTAATGAGGAAAATGTTTCATTGCTGAAATACAACCAATCCAGGATATCCCAAGCCAGAGATAAGCAAGTAGAAGATAAACAGGATCAAAGCATGAAGGGCTGCAGTCACAAAGAGTCGGATAAAGAAAACTATCAACCATAGACCACTGCAATTAGCATACATTGCAACTCAGGATGAAATATTTTACATGTTTGAGAAAAGCTGATTGGAAAACTGCCCCAAGGGCTCACTCTCATCCACAGTGCCATCTTGAGCTGTGCACTTTTTGTTTTTGGGTCTCATAGGTGCTGAGGTGGCATGGCATGTGGCGATGAGGTCACTGCCATGTCACATGGGATATTCCTACTCAGCTAGGCTGACTGGGTATTGAACCCAGGACCTCTCAAAAAAAGGTGGCCCAGCCCCCTAGGTGCATACCACTAGGATAGCTAAGAATTCATGAGAAAACATAGATGAATTCATAGGCTCTGCCTTCAGTATATCAGTGCTTCAGCAACCCAGGAGAAGATGTTTTAGTGCCTATAGCTTGGGGATAAAGGGGTCCACACCACATGCTAATTTGGTGTTTGGTTCCATAGGTCAAAATGCGTTATCACCCCTTTTGGTTGGGCCAATACTAAGATAGAAATGCCTGTGTGCTTAGAGCACCTCTAATACAACTAAAGTATACCCTAAAGCATTGGAAAAGCACTTTTTCTTACTGGCGGCAATGCAACGAAGAGCTCAACTGGGGATTCAGGAACAATCTCGTCAAGACCAACCTGTCCAACCAAATTGCACGCCTGAACCGCATGCATCGAGAGATTTCAGGGATCGATGACCTGATGCACGTCGCCGATGGAATCGACCTATTCTTCAGCTACCGACGCTTCTGGACAATGGACAGGAGGCGTCGAGCAGCACCCTCCACTGTTTCCATCCTTCGGCTCATTCGAGACCTCCAGAGCGTTTGCCAGACGAATGACTGGTTGTTCGAAGATGAAGCCCCCTTTCTCGCGAACAAGGTCCACTTGCTTCTTCGACGACACCAATTGCGAGGCCTACGAGGTACCATTCGACTCGGGTACAGTCGATATGGGTGTGCTCCACATCAAACACAGGACCTTATGGTCTAACTGCAGGAATACTATCGACTAGGAGAATGGACTAGACCTTATGCGTAAAACGCCGTCCCACCAGGTGCCCCCATCAACCTAGTCCAGCTGGCGACGATTTACCAGACTGGCCCTGGACAAATCAGGTACTACGACTTCGATAAGGAAATTCGGGGAGTTGCCCGTCTTCACTCGACCAGTGAGGAGTACATCAACCTTTTTCCTTTTGAGGACGCCGCTGATTTGCTTCGACGTCTGGGTACCCCAAAATACCTCATGTCCACTCTCAAAAGCAGCTACGAAGATGGACAACATTGGCGTCGAGTGGTCCCGTTCCGAAGGGATGTTTTCGTCGATGACCGGGAGGAGCTCGAGTCCAGTTACTCGCCCGCGAGCGACCCGTTCCACCCAGACCCTTTCGACCACCGGTTCTTGCCGGCAGATTCAAACGTCTATCGTCATCACTTCGACATCCCGTTCTTCAACTACCTCACACCGATCCATGACGACTTCAAAGCTGCCCATCGACGCAAGGTCAGCTGCCGTGACCAGGTCCTCGGCGCGGTCATTGTCGACACAGTTTCGAGCCTTGTGACTGCAGAAGCGGTTCGATTTGCTCTGCAGAGCGCGCTCGCCGATGGACAGTATGTGCATCAACACCTCGGTCGACTCTAAGCAAACCCTCGAACCAGCAGCCTCGAGATCAGTGACCGATATGCCCTCGGCCCTGGAGTCCACGACGTCACTGTCATCATTGTTGGCCGGAGAGTTTCGATTGCCGACACACCGTGGTGTGAGGTGATACGCGAACTGGTCAGTTCTACCACACCATGGCCGCTGGCAAACCCATCGATGGTCCACCGGTCGATATGACGCGTTCTTTTTCGAGGCCACCAATTGAATGGATTTGTGGAACCAAGAATTTCGGAAACCGTCGAACCTTTGGGATTTTTATTCGACCAAGGCAAAAACATTGGGACCGGGACAATTTTGAGCGCTGTCCGTGAGCATGTCTTCGTATTCCAGTACAAGTGCCCCGTCGACGGCCGGCCCGGTGATACCAACCTTCGATTGCTCAACCATTGTCTGGTATCCTCATTGAGAAGTGTGCGCTCGAAAGCGACATTCGTCAACACCACACCGGTCATGACACCTTCAGGTTCATGGCGGGCGTCGAGACGCTGAGGGAAGTGCACGAAGTATGTCGACTCCAGGTGGATCGCTCGTCCACATTCGAGTGGGGCACGGACTGCTGCAATGACAGTCGGAACGCCAAGTAATGGCTGATTTGATAGTCTGGATGCCAAGTAATGGCTGATTCGACAGTCAGGACGCCATTAATGGTGTCGACTGTCTTAATATGCCCTGTCGATTTGACAGATGTATAGTCCTGTTGGTTTTTTTTCTGCCGGGCACTCAGCTTCGATGGGTGTGCCCAATGTTATGGTATATCGATGGGCCCACAGCCTTGCTGTGGGTAGCGTCCGTGCAGTGTGCCTGGCGAAGTTGTCTTCTGCAGCTTCTGCCAAGACACAGCCGTGGCAGAGTCGAACACGGCGTATGAATGAGGCAATGACGACAGGTATACCATACACTGTAACTCAGTCTGTGGGTTTCGACCAATATTATGCTTCAGGAAGCCAGCACATGTCGAGGTCCAGAAAAACCTTTTCCCTGGGCCTGCCTATTCGGGTTCGACAGTGTGACGCCTGCCCAGACGAGTGAGACCTCTTCGAGGTCTCAGGGGGGGGTTGTGTTATGGTTTCGAACGGCAGCAGCGCAGCAAGTGCGCGAGTTGCCATCGTAGTCGCAATTGCACTACAGTCTGTGAATACATCTGAAGCATCGAGATGCCCGTTAGGTGTACGAAGTGCTGTATGATACTTCGATATCCCTGAACAGGGTTTTTGTCTTCGAATTCTTGAAGTGTCTGTGTATTGGTGCTCCGCCTAAGGATCCTGCGCAGAAGAGGTTTGTCGTATTTTGGGATTTTTGAGAAACAAGAGAAGCAAGAGAGTTCCCAAGTCAAACCACAACAAAGCATTGGTGAGTTCTAGGACAATGGGTGTCACGGGGAAGAAAGTGGAAATATAGGGAATAGGCGGTAGAGCCCGCACAAGGGCAGGGGCCTGTCCTAAGGACCGTCATTATGGTAGCAGAGGTTTACCTGCCGCCTACCGCCACCCGGGGCGCTTCGGCCCTCATGAGCCCGACCAAAAAGGACCCCGGTTAACAATCAATGACACCATCTGGGAGCCGGTGGTTGATGGTCGAGAGGAAGGAAGGCATTCTAGAAGAAAAGCGGGTACCGTCGACGACATGGAGGGCATCGTCTTTTTTTGTGAGGGAGTATGCCAAAAACGATGTCATCTCCGAGTACCCGCGGAAGAATGAGACGACGAGGTCACGAGCTGCAGCAGTGGCTCAAAGGCCCGGCGCTACCGCAAACGCGGTTCGCCGAAACCGTCCAAGAAGGACGGGGAATCGGCAATGAAAATGACGCCGAGCCCTGTTATTTGGATGTTCAGTGCTCTGTTGGACTCCGAGGGATATCATACTTGTTACCCTTCGGATGGTGCTGGCGCAGAGCCAGATTTCCCGGCGGGGGGATCGCATACCGCCCCAAATCCTGAACTTGATCATGATGCACAACAGGAAGCGGTGCCGCGAAGGTCGGCAGCAACAAGGGTCCCAAGGCATGCCGAGTTCGGTACGATGGGACCGGAGGCAGGAAAGATGGACGGTGACGGGTCGAGCGACACCGCGATGGGTGGAAGAGAGGAGCGGGGAGCTCCGGGAGGTCCGCGGTGGGATAGCTGGGACCGGGAAGAAGATGGTCAACATTCACACGAGGACACCAAGGAAGTGGCGTATGGGGACGGGACGCGTGAAGATCACTGCCATTGCCGACATGTGGACTTCCTCGACCCGAGATAACTCCCGATGCATCGGCAGTTATCCCCTGGTGGGCAAAGATGCCATTCTTCAAAGGATCGACAAGTTGGACGACACCACAGGTGGAATTCTTGAGGACCAGGCCATCCTGGACAACACCCTGAAGAGTATCGGATCACATCAAGAGGACTACGAGGCCAAGCTGGAGACATTGCTGGTGCAGCAGCAAGGAATGCTGGACAAAATGATCAAGTACCTGGAGAACGTTGAGCACAGGATGAAGGAGTTGGAGAGGCGCGCAGGAGTCCCGGCACCAGGTCCCGATCTACCCTGGGATACTGCGCCGGAGTCCTTCCTGAGGCAGCTGACGACATTGAGGACAGCTGCAGAAGGAGTGGCGCCCATGGAGGGTCCCATGGAGTCGGCACCATACAGTCTGCCGCGGATTGACCCCTCATTGGTGAGCCACATCCCACTTTTCTCGGCCAGTGTCATGTTGGGCGAGGAGACGCCGGAAAAAGGCTCTGGGATTGGTACGCCCAAGCGTGATACCCGTGAGGGGACGGTTGAGATTGACATGAGCAGCCCGCCAGCCACTGGCAGTTTCAATTCTCGTGTAGCGTATGAGCGCCGAGGCTGCTGAAATGGATTCGGAAATACGTGGAGGCTCAAGTGGGGAGTCATGGGTGCAAGATCCGCGGTCGAACATATGGACCATGGTCGGTCCGAGGATGGAAGAAACGAAATCTGGACCGGGGGAAGACGTGGAGATCCGAGGAGTTTACTCCCGCTCCCCGGGCAATGGGAGTGGTGGAAGTATCCGGCTTGGGGGCGTCATTGCTTCGGATGTTGGGGACGCTGTACGCATCGAAGACCTCCGTGGGGTGAAAATACCCCATTACGATGCCCACCCCGCCAACTTGGACGGTTTTATCCTAGATCGGGAAGACTTTGCCGAGGAAGTGGTTGGTGAGATGCGGTTCGGATCGGATGCCCGAGAGAAGTGCGCATGTCGTACTTTCCCACAGCGTTTGGCTCTGGAGTTGAAGGCGGACTTACGTGACCCGATTCGGGAGGGGAGGATCCGTACGGAGGAGCAGTGCTTGGACCGGTTGGAGCAGGAAGAAAGGCTGGATACCCCCAACCAAAAGCTCGAGGACTTATGGGCAATACCTCTCAACTTGGAATGTGGGGAGCAGCGGTTGAGGGAGTGGGGGAGATATCTTCGAAAGTACCGCCGACTTCTAAAGCAAGATGAGGATTGGTTGGAATCGGATTAGATTTGCCACCTCTTGCGAGATGTCCTTCGAGCCTATTGGAAGAAATGGCCGGAAGATGAGGAGAAGAAGCGGGCCAATAAACGTATGGCAGTACACGTCATGTCGCCGGAGGAGCAGCACCCGGGCATCATGGAATATTTTCGCAGGAAACTCGGAGCACCGGAGCAGATGATCTCGTTGAAGAATTCCGTGTACGTGGAGGTGTTTGGCGAGACCGCGGGTGGACGCCTCCTTCTACGAAAAGACGTCGAATGGAGACGCGGAGAAAAGCTGAAGTTACAGATGATACCCGCGCGAATGAGCCTGGACTCCATCATTCAGTACCTGATGGTCGAATTGAAGCTCAACTCCAAAAACTGTAAAATTGTCCTAAACGGCCCAATGTTTTTTACCTGTTAACCCGGTAGAACCATGTGGTTCTTAACAAAAACGAAGCGCATATCAAAGACCGTCATAATCACAGGAACCATGATCGCCGCGAAGCTCGACATCATTGAGAGGTCCAAGATGATTGTGCCGGGAGTTCGGAGGATGCCGGGGGCGAGACTATGACCCGGGACGATCATGAGGAAGCGCACTTCTTTGCGTTTGTGGCGCACAACACGAAGGAGGGTGGGCAAGACAAGTCGAAGTGGAGGAGAGCACCAGCCCCTGGAGGAATGGGAAAACCGTCGCGCAGGATGGGCAATCCGCTGCTCTCCTTCAATGAATACAGGTGGGAACATGACGGATGTTGGATCAGTTTTGGAAGGAATCTCGCACGCAAACACGATCATAAGACGTGCAAGATCTACGCGGAGGACAAGAAGGCTTATTTGCAAGCCCACCCCGAGGAGGTGCCCAAAGAGAAGCATATAGAGGCTTGGAAGCGTGGGCAAAGTGCTGGTGGACGCTCGGGAGGACAAGGGCATGGAGGTGACCGCCGAATTCGGCAAATCGAGGAAGTGGCCGATTTGTTAATGCGGGGCATGGAAGCGCTCAAGGCATTGCAGAACGAGAGAGTTGCCCCATGGCCGGGTGAGTCGCAGCAAGACAGGGCTGCGGTCGATCGAACTTAGAGAAGCCCCCACGGGAGAGGGACACCGGAGGACTCTCCTCCAAAAATCAGTGGAAATCAATCGATAAAGGCATCTACGGTGCCGAAGAAGGTTCCGAAGGAGCCAAAGCCACTGAGTTCCACCAGTGCTAATCGATGGGACGCCCTGCCAAGGGAAGTACAAGTGGATATTGGCAGCTGGGACAAAAGGGTTGGAGAGACCACGGAGAGTCCCGTGGATGGGCAGGACCAACCCAAACTCTATGAGATACGTGATCACACGTTGGAGGTCCTTATGCACCCGTCCGTGCTAGAGTTGCGTGCTGTGAGAGTCGTCTGTACACCACATGGCGATGAGCGGGAATTGCACCTGAAGGTGGGGGTAATGTGTGGACGGAAAGAAGTGATCGCGGATGTCTTGGTGGATACTGGGGCCGGGGTAAGCTTGGCGCGGAATGGACTGTTTCTGGACACATGTCTGAAGAGCAGTGACCGACCAGTGCGCCTGACGTTTGCAAACGGCGGAATCATGGGTTGAGAGCCCGTGAAGCCGAACTTGGCCTTGAATTTCCGGAGCATGACCGATTGGCTCCAGCGGACCAAGCAAAACGCTTGATGCTCCATGGAAAATTCTACTAGGCCGATCTCTCTGATTGGCATATCATAATGTGCTATGATTTCATGGTCAGCAATTCAGCCGGAGCATTGCCACATCGTGCCACACTCATTCGTGAGGCAAACGAGAGGTTTCATGGCTATCGACTGATGATGCCCGTGGTGGAGCCTAATGGACCGGAGACGAGGAGGAAAAAATTGTTCGTGCGGTGAAAGCAGCGGGAATTAAGTCCAAAGGTGGCGATGGAGAGTTCAGTTGGGTCCTTCGTACGAAGGTCCGCGTGCGCGCAGCCTGCTATGGTGAGTTGTTGTGGTCTAGGTCTTGCCGCGGATGGCATGTCAGGTGCGGGTTCGTTCCGCTGTGACCGGGGTGTTGCCGGCGCGTTGTGTTGGTTCGTAATCGTCGTAGCTGCACGCAGTCGGCTTTTCGGAGGTTGTGCTGTTGCCCGCATTGATTTGGCCGGCTATGCGCTCGTTGTGTAGGGGTGTGTGGTTGTCCTGTCGTCGCGAGCGTTATGCATGGCCGGTTTTGTTGCCGTGGTGTCGTCTGCGCCGCCTGATGGCCCGCTCGTCTTGCCGTCTTGCTGTCGGGTGCGCTGGGCCATGGTGGTCCTTGGTGGTCGGTTGCGGTTGTGTGGTGGTGCACGGACCCCCTCGTGGTGGGGCGTGCTGCGTTGGTGTGTGCCGCCCCTCATGGTGGGGCGTGGTGTGGTGGTGGATGGCCCCCCTCATGGTAGGGCGTGTTGTGGTGGTGTGCGGCCCCCCTCATGGGTTGCATTGTGTGTAGTGGTCGTGTGTGGCCCCCCTCATGTTGTGGCGTGCTGCTTGGGGTGCAGTGTGTTGTGTTATGTGGCGTTTTGTGTTGTGGTGGTGTCTGGCCCCCCGTATGGTGGGGCGTTCTGCGTTGGTGTGTCGCTCCCCTCATGGCGGGGTCTGTTGTGGTGATATGTTTCCCCTCATGGTGGGGCGTATCCTGGTTGTGTCTGGCCCCCCTCAAAGTGGGGCTGTGTTGCTTTGTGTTGTGTTGTGATGTGTCGCGTTGCGTTGCGGTGTCTTGTGTTGTGTTGCGTTGCGTTGTGTTGTGTCATGTGTGGTGCTGGTCTGTGGCCCCCCTCATGGTGGGGCGTGCTGCGATGCAGTGTGGACGCCCTCATGAGGGGGTGTGCTGCCTTGGGGTGCGGTGTGTTGTGTTGTGTGGCGTTGCGTGTTGTGCCGGCGTGTGGCCCCCCTCATGGTGGGGCGTGCTGCGTTGTGGTACGGTGTGATGTGTTGGCGGGCGTTTTGTGTTGTGGTGGTGCGTGGCCCCCTGTATGGTGGGGCGTGCTGCGCTGGGGTGCAGTGTGTTGTGTGGTGTTGCCCTGTGTGTTGTGGTGGTGTGTCGCCCTCCTCATGGTGGGTTGTGCTGCGTTGGGCTGCGGTGTGTTGTGTTGTGTGGCGTTGTGTGTTGTGGTGCTGTGTGACCCCCCTCATGGTTGGGCGTGCGTTGTTGGCTTGTGTTGGCCGGTTGTTTTTCCGTTGTGGTGTTGTTCCTTGACCGGGACAGGCGGGCCGGCCTCCTGAGCGCGTGCTTTGCGCCACCCCTTTGTCCTGACCGGGACGGACAGGCCGGCCTCCCGAGCGCGTGCGGTGCGCCACCTCGTGTTGTTGTTTCGCGGGTGTTGTCGCCCTGCCGCTTGTTTTCCCTTGTTCCGCTTTTTTGTGTGTGCCTAGATGTTGGCTGGGTGTTGGCGGGTGCCCTCTTTTACCCCCCCCCCCCCCGCCGGGCTGTACCTGGCGGCTGTCGTCGTTGCGCCGCTGTTCTACTCTTCTCTCCCTGCTTGCTGGTGTCCGCTGTTGGCCGCCTGCGGGCGGTTGCTACCGCCGGTCGTGCCCCCCCCCTCCCCCCCCCTGGGCTGGTTCTGGTTTCTTTGTTGCGTGCCTCCTGTTTCTTGTTTTCGCGTGCTCACGCTGCGTGCTGCCCCTGCTCTCCCCCGGCGCTTTCGGCCCCCTGCCTTCAGCCGCACCCCTCGTGGTCTGTGTTGCGCGGGTGTAGCCGCCCCGCTGCTCGTTTTTCATTGTGTGCCCGCTGCTTGTTTGCTGCTGCGCTCCGTTTGGTTTGTCGGCGTGCGTCTGCGCTGCCTGTTGCCCTCACTGGCCGCCTCTCCCCTCCTGGTTTGTGTTTCGCAGGTGGCGCCTCCCTGCCCTTTCTGCTCGCTCTGCCTGCTTTTTTCATCCCGTCCGTGTGCCAATTGTTTGCGCTCGGTTCTGCCCCCCCCCCCCCTTTCTGCCTGTCTTTGTTTCCCGGGCGTTGTCGCCCTTGTTGCCTAGCGTTTCTGCGTGCTGTTTCGGGTGGTCCTGGCTGCGGTGTACCCTGCCATGTTGCCCCGTGTTTTGTTGTCCCTTGTTTGTGGTGTGGTGCAGCCTTGCACTGCTTTGGGTTGCCATGTGCTGTGTGGTGTCCCTCGGTGCTGTGTGGTGCAGCGGCGTCTGATGTGGCGCCCTGTGTGTTGCTGTGGCGTGCTGCTGTGTTCTCTGCTGTGCGTTTGGGCCTGCTGTCTTGTTGCGCTCCGTGTTATTTGTGTTGTGTCTTGCTGTGCCGTACTGGCCTGTTTTTCTGTGTGCTGTGCTGTGTTGCGTCTCTTGGCGCTGTGCTGCGCTGCGTTGCGTTTGTTGTTGCGTGCCTTGCTGTGTTGCTGTGCACTGAGTGGTCTGCATGGTGCTGTGTTGCTTTTTCGCGCTCTTTTGGCTGCTGCTCCCTGCTGTGCTGTGCCCTCGGGTGCTGTCCGCTGTGCTGCGTGCTGTGCTGTGATGTGCTGTGCTGCTGTTTGTTGTGCTGCGTCTCGGGGTCTGGTGTCTTGGTGCACTGTGCTGTGCTGTTCGCGTTGTGTTGTGCTGTTGTGTCTGGATCCGCTTTTCTGTGTGCTGTGCTGTGCCTCTTGGCGCTGTCCTGCGCAGTGTTGCGTCTTGTTGTCCCCTGCGGTGCGGTGCTGTTGTGCACTGTGTTGTGCGCGTGGCGCTGTGTTGCTTTTTCCCGCGCTTTTGGTTGCCGCTTTGTGCTGTGCCCTGCCCTCGGGTGTTGTGCGGTGCTGTGGGGTGCCGTGCCGTTTGGTGCGTCGCTTCGTTGTGTTGCCCTGTGCTGTGTGCGCTGTGCTGTGTGTGTATTGCTGTTGTGTTGTGGTGTGTGTTCTTTTTTGTGGCTGTCTGTTGTGCTGCGGGCGCCCTTGTATTGTCCTGCTGGGTGCGCTTTGTCCTCCGTGCATTGTCAAAAACAGAAAAACTGTTTCCCGTGCATTTTCAGAAACAGCAAAACTGTTTCACGCTGGTGTCTTGCCTTGTGTACCCTGTCATCCCTGCATGCAGCAATACCACACACTGAAAAGACCAGCCTGATTAATTACTTATTTCTTAGACTTGGGCTGACACCTCTTGACACCCGCAGCAAAAAGGAGGGCAAACACGACGAGGCCGGGGCAGAAGCGGGAGGGGAAGGTACATGGAGAGCAAAAAAGGGCGGGAGGGAGCGAGTGCAGGGGCGTATAGTGTTAGCCTATTTTTTAAACATATTTTACGGGCTGCCCTAGTGTTCAACTTTCTCGGAGGCCACGCGCATTGGTGCTGGTGTCACATTTGTCCCTCAAACCCCTGCCCTTGGACATGACATGCTCGCAGGTTGTGTGCCCTGACGTCGGGAACCCATGTGCGCTGCCAATGGCGCTCTGTGATCTGGTGCCTGGTGTATCATTTTCTCGAAGGTCAAGCGTGCCGGCGGTACATTCGTCCCTCGACCCCCGCCCTGGGAGGTAACATTGTCAAGGCTGATGTGCCTTGGTGTCGGGGGGCCCCATATGGCGCGGCCAGCTGGCCTTGGCATAACACTGCCGTGTTCGCCAGCGGGAGTAGGCGGGCTCGTGTGTCCCGTGTATTGGGCCCCTGGCCCACCTGTTGTCTGGCTTGTCGGAAAGGGAGGTCGGGCGGAAGGATAGGTCAGTGCCCGGGCCCCTCTCTCGGTCCTTGAGGCTGATAGCTTTCGGGGCTGCGGGGAACGTGCCGCTCGCAACATTCTCGCAGGTTACGTGCGCTGAAGTCGCCCCAGTGGTGCCGCTGTGGGCACCCTGTGACCTGGTGCCTTGGTGCATCACTTCGGCGGAGGTCATGCGTGTCGGCTCTGGCACTTTCAACCCTTGATCCCCTGCCCTTGGAAGTAACGTCCTCGAGGATTATGTGCTCTGACGTTGGGGTATCCCGCATGACGCGGCGGGCTGGGCTCGGTGTAATATTCCCGTGTTTGCCGGCGGGCCCGCGGGTCTCGTGTGTTGGGCTGCACCCCTTGGTCCACCTCGTTTCCGGCTTGTGGGAAAGGAAAGTCAGCAGGAAAGTTAGGTCCGTGTCGGTGACCCCTTACCGTTCCTTGACGCTGATGGATTGCGGGGGCGTGGGGAGCGCGGCCCCCATCCCGAATATGTGGGAGGAATGGGTTCGGTAGGGCCATCGGGTTAATGTCTGTGCTCTATATTCGCGGGCAGCTGCTGCAGAAGTCGGGTAGCCCGATGCCAATCTCGCCGGTGCGCCCGAGTGACAGGCGTCGGCGGGGTGCGCTGCGCGGCTGTGCGTCATCGGGTTTTGCGCGGGGGCCCCACGGGCAAGGTTGGCCTGCTGACGGTCGTCGCAGCTTATGGCCGGTTCCTCAGCCGCTGGATTCACGCCCATAGTTGGAGCCTCTGGTGGGGTGAGGCGGTCCCAGGGTTGCCACGTTGTCTCCCATCAGCGGGTGGCCTTCGTGGGGCCCGTACCACGTGAGCGCGGCGGTGTGTCGTCAGCCGCAGTGCCGCTCCGGTTTTTGGAGGGTTCTCCGGCAGGTCGCCACGACTTGGTGGGTGCGGATAGCCACTTGTGTGGTGCCCTTCCACTGCCGGTGACCAGTTGCAGCAGGGAGGGCATGGGTGTGCTGTGTTGAGGAGGGCGCGGCAGTCCCGATGGTGTCGCCTCGCGTGTTCGTTGGGGCGTGTTCCCAGTTTACGATCGCGCTGGGTTAGGGCCCTAGGGGGTTCCCCAGGCGTCGAACGAGGGAGCTGCGGAGGGCACTGAAGATCTCGTGCACAAGGGCTGCGTGCGCTGCTTGGGCTTCCGTCTCAGTGCGGAGGGTGGGCAGCAGTTGTCTGCCCAGCGCCAGCGCCCGGATCTGGTGGATCGCAAAAACAGGACACAGGTTTCCGGTATCTGGGGTCTCTGTCGTTCGGTCGTGCTTGGAGATGGCCTCCAGTTGCTGTCAGCCGTCCAGGTGGGACCTCTACATCGCAAACCAGTCCTTGGTGTGCGGCCAGCAACGCTGAGCCCATTACCAGAGGCAGTAGAGGGCATGCCCCCGAGTGCCAGCTGCCGGCTTCAACCGACACGACGGCTGTCAGGGGGTCTGGGGGCTGTTTTTGGGGCAGGGGGGTGGGGCTGTCCGGCAGGGCTGCGCTCCCTGGGAGCATGGCGTCGACGGCTTCCAGGGTCCGGTGGCACTCCTGCGGGTGCAGGGTGATCCGCACCTGGTAGTAGTGGCCACTTTTTGACACCATCATGGAGATGGTGCTGGGCTCATCTTCGAGTCCTGGCGGTCCTGCGCGTGCCGTCTCCGCCCCTGGTGGGTATCACTCCACCATGTCCCTGAGGTTGCGCCCCCTGTCGGGGGCTGTTCTGCTTTCCCAGTCCGCCAGTCCATTGTACAGTGGGATGCTGAGGGCGTTAGCCCTCGGTTGCGGGGCGGCCCGTTCCCGCCCCGAATGCTTGGCACGATTCTGGGCTCTGTTGGCGGCGCAATGAGCGTGTGTGCCCAGCCCACGTGCGGGACCGACACACCTCCCTAGTTGGGCTGATTGAAGTTGAACCACCAGATCCACGCTTCGACAAGGTCGTCCGCGATCTGCATCCCGGGGGTGACGAGTGCCTTGAGCTGCCGCACGGAGATGTCGGTGGATGCGGCGTGCGGCGGGGGGACCCCGGCGAAGAGCGTGTTTCAGTGAACGTCCTGGAGGTGTCTCCGGAGGGCTGCCACCAGCCCGCACGGGGGTGTGTTGGCGTGGATGTCGTAGATTGCCTTCACTTCCTCTCCGTCAAAGACGTCGGTGTTCCTCCGTTGTGGGTGTCTGGGGGGTGGGGGGGGCATGGTCTCCCGGTCCTGGTCCGGTGTGGTGCCAGTTCGGGAGGGGTGCCCTGGGGCAGTGTGAGGGTGTCCCTCAGGTACGCCCCCTGTGGAGGGCTCTTCATCAGATGGGACATCGGGGACATCGGATGGGACGCGGTGGTGGGCAAGGGGCCACCGGACTCCTGAGGGCCGGAGGCCTTTGTCATTTCTTCATCCGCTCCCGGGCAGCCTGCGCTGTGCCCTCGCTGTTGTGGTGCGTCCTCTGCGTCCTGGTGGTTTGGCTGCGTCACAGCAAGGGTGAGGAGCCCCGTGGCGCATTGGCCTGGTTGGTCTGGTGGCCGGTGCCCGTGTCCGGGGCTGGTGCTGTCAAGCCCGGCGTGCTGGGGGGGGGCTTTGAGGTGTTGGTCCCCCCACGCT
Organism: Eutreptiella sp. 'Long Island Sound 2002'; assembly: GCA_964036045.1. Lineage (NCBI taxonomy): Eukaryota > Euglenozoa > Euglenophyceae > Eutreptiales > Eutreptiaceae > Eutreptiella > Eutreptiella sp. 'Long Island Sound 2002'. The sequence continues at coordinate 72,447,124 of OZ038378.1, forward strand.
CTGCTCGGGTTGCTGATCTGCTGCGAGTCCCCTCGGCCGCGCGTCCGCGGCGTTCCGTCCCCCCGGCGGTGGACCGGCCCGTGACGCCGGGAGGGAGGCGGCAGACGAGCTGGCTGCGTTCTCGGTTGCCTGGTCGGGGCCGTGTGGAGTGCTGCCTGTCGCGCTCGCTCGGCCGGCGTGGGAATGGTGGGGATGTGGGTCCGCTCGGTGTGCGGATTCTCGGATCGGCGCCGGGGATCGGCGGCAGATGATATCTGTTCGGCCGGCGGGTTGTTGGTGCCTCCACGGCCTCTGTCCGCAGCCTCGTGGCAGACCACTCGCCATGAGTGGGGGGTGGCGTGTGGCTGCAGCGCGGGGATAGATCAGGGTTCCTTACTTCCTGGTGCCGGTCTAGTGTCTGCGAGGCGGGCGTCCCGCCCTCTATCCCCGGGGCATGATGGCTGCCTCTGTCCCACACGGTGCGAATAGTCGAGGGGTGCCTCTGTGTGTGCCGGAGGGTGAGCCAACACCGGGGGGTTGGCTCCTGGCGGCGTCTCGGGGAGTCATGGCGTGCCGTTTGTCTTGAAGGCTCCGGGACGTCTTTGGACCGTGGTCGCCGGAGTCCCGAGGCGCGTCCTTGGGAGCCCGGTGACCCAGGGATGGCCCAGATGTTGTGCCTGTGCATGGCCGCACGGACGCGAAGGGCCGCGCGTTGGTGCCACAGCCAGTGTAGCTCATTCATTTCATCCGTGCTATAGGCCCCCATATGCGCCATGAGCCGGCCGGCCACGTAGTGCCACTCGCTGGGGTGAACAATGGTGACGGGGGTGCCTGTGGTGCTGCCCAATGGCCAAAGGCGACCCCGGCCAGGGTGCGGGTTCCATCCTCGAGGTGGCGTGACGTAGGCAGCCATCGGATGCTGACTCCCAGGGCAAGCCGCTCCCCTGCAGTGATCCTGGTGATCCCCAGGTCCAGGTCTTGGGACGCCGCCTGATCCGCGTGCGTGTTGGGGCGGCGCGCGTCTCCCTCCGAGCGTGTGTAGTCCAGATGCCCCCGCCTCCAGGCTGGGTTGGACCACAGTGGCTGTTCGACAGGCTCGCTAGCGCTGTTGGTGCCCGTCTTCACACGCGTTGCGCCCCCTTTGGCACTGTGCTGGGGCGGTTCGTCTGGGGTCCAGTCCGCTGCCCCGCTTGCGGTAGCGTGCCTGTCATCCGTGGCGGCCGTGTGTTGAGTCCTCGCCCCCAGGGCGGCGTAAACGCGCTGGAGGTGTGCCTGGTTGGACACCGCGAGCGGTTCCCGCTGGGGCCCTCGTGCAGGCTCTGTATGGTCGTCTCGTGGCTCCAGGTGGCTGCGCGGGGCAGTCAGCGCTCGGTCCGTTTGGAGGGCGCTCCTGCAGGACGCCATGAAGGCGTCGAAGGAGTCCTCGTTGCGGGTGTGCTTGCCGGGCAGCGGCCCCTGGTCGGTTGCGCGCTTGGCGGTGTCCGGAGTTGTAGCCCGGGTGTCCGAGTATGCGTGGGCTTGAGGTGGGCCCTGCGTCGGTGCCTCCCCGGATATTGGGTCCCCTGGTGTGCCCGTGTTGCTGCGGTGTACTGGGGCCGTGGATGGAGCGCTGCCTCCGTGACCCGCGGTCTGCGCCTCGTGGGCGGGCGGTGGAGGGGGGGGTCGGCGGCATGCCCAGCGCCCAGCGTCTGTCTGCCAGGTCCCGTACTGGGATGGCCAATGTCCATTGCCTCGCTGCTTTCGTGTGCCGCTATGTCCGGCGGGCGATCAGCCGGCGTCTTGGCCTGCTGGTTGCCCGCCTGGCCCGTCACCCCAGCTATGTATGTCCGCCCTGGGTGGTCCTCGCGCGTTTAGGTGCGCCATTGGCACCGGTGCTCCTTTCCGCTGCAGGCGTCCCTCCGCATCCTCTGTGGCCTCTGCACCCGTGTCCACCGTGGGATCTTCGGGTTGTGGCTGGGCGGGCGGTGCGGGTGGCGCGGCTGCGTCGTCTTTTTTTGGCGTCGCGGCACGGGTTTGGCCATCTGGTACGGGTGCTGGCCTGGGCTGGCTTCCCATGTGGCCTGCCAGTATTTGCGTGCTACCACTCCCCTCCGCGGCAGCGGGCGATGCTGCCGGCGTCGCGCCCTCCGGATGCAGCACCCCCGTCGGGAGCCCGTGGCCTGGCGTCTTCGCCCGCAGGGCGTCGGCCAGGACGGTGCCGCGCGCCGGGTCTGGGTCCGGGGCCGGGCTGGGGTCCCGGGAACTGCCAGATGGCGCTTTCGTGGGCCGTACTGCCAGTCCGGCTGGTGGGTCTTGGCGTTGATGGGGTGCCGGTTCGGCCTGCGCCGGGGCTGATGGATGGTACCCTGGGGTCGACGTGCAGGGTGCCGCTGGAGTCTGGGGACTGGAGGTCTCAGTGGGGATGTGGGCGTGGGGGCGCATGGTGCCGGGCGCTGGTGGCGTCGGTCGGGGTAGCGGTACGTGTCTGTGTGGGAGGGCCGTCGGACGGTGTGTATGTGGGGCTTGCTGTTGGTTGGACTGCTGCGTTTTGGTGTGGATGGGGCTCCGAGTTGGCCTGTGTCGTGGCTGCTGGCCGGTGGCCGCGTGTGGACGCGTAGGGTGGCGTTTAAGATTTGTGGACCCGGGTCGCCAGCAGGGCCCTGGCCTGGGCCCGTGTGTGGGCGCATGGTGCCGAGGGGTTGCTCGGGCCGGGCGCTTGTGGTTGCCGTATTCATGTGGCTGGGCATGATTCCCCTCCCAGCAGGTGGTGCCTGGTGCTTTCGGGTTGCTGTGCCCGCCTGGTGCTGCAGCTGGTGTGTCGTTGTGCCGCCCGTTTGGCTGCACGCTCTTGCCGGGGGCTTTGTGGCGTGCCGGCCCTGATGGTGCCGGAGCGCCCGTAGTCCTTGTGGCGTCGGTGGTCTGCGGCCGGTGTGGTGAGTGGGCGGTTGCCTGGGGGCTGGGGGTGGATGGGTTGGAGGACGTGGCGTTCGTGGGGCTTCTTGGTGCGCTGGTCCCCGATGGTGCAGAAGCCCGTACACTTGTAGCCCTGGTTGCGGCGCTGGTGCCCGGCCAGGGCTGGGTGGTGATGGTCGCGACTCTCCGAGTGGAGGTGGAGGAGCTATGGTGTTCGGCACCCCCGGCCGCCATCCCGGCCACTGTTGCATTGCCGTACGTGCCCGGCTGCGGCGCTGGGACAAGTGGTTGGCGGGCGCGACGCGCCACTGGCACGGGTCTGTGGGGAGGGGTATCCCCCTCCACGTTAGATAGGCGGCCATCAGCCTCTCGGGTGCCCCCTTGGTCCTGTCCCCGCTGAGGCCGAAATAATCCGCCCATTCGTGGCCATGGGCGCCGCAGGCGATCCCCATGGCCCTTTCCGCGTCCCCCACCAGCCAGCCGAAGGAGAACGGGAGGCAGATGGTAAGGGTGAGGACGGTTGTGCGCCACTTGTCGTGGTTCATGGGGCCAATGGGGCTTCAACTGTCCTGCAGATTGCCGACGGGGGGTAGGCTGCCCGGTGGCACGCCACCATAATGTTCGTGGTCTGGAGCCCAGATTGTGGGGTCTTCCTCCCCGTCTGGCAGCGTCAACATTGGTGCGCACCAGGGGGCGCGGGGTGGCGGTGCCGCCGGGTCCTCCTCGCCGCAGACATCCAGCCACGTAACGTCGGGGCTGTCCCCTCCGTCGACGTCGGAGGGTGCCCAGCCGTTCTCGGTAATCAGCCGGCGCAGCGTGTTGAGCGTGAGGACGTTGGTTAGGGTTTCGCGCGGCGGCAGGGCTGTGCAGAGGGGGTGCACCTGTCTGCAAAGTGGGCAGGCATGCAGCTGGGCGATGCACGGGCAGCAGAACCAGTGCAGCGTTTCGGCGCTGCCGCAGCCAGGTCATGCCCAAGGAGCCGGGCGTCGTTGTCCCTGATTATTTTCCGGCAGACGTTGCACGGGTTCCAAGGTCCCCGCGGATGTGGGGCTTCACCGGCGGGCATCCCGAGGAGAGGTACAGGTTGTGGGACAATCAAGTTACCTTATGGGAGTGCGCGCGCCTTCATGCATTGTGGTGTGGTGGGTGTGCGGTTGCAGTCTCCCGGGGGTTGCCCTGTGTCAGGGTGTGCGCCTAGTTGCTGGGTTGCGATGGCTGGTAATGGATGAGGACGTTGTAATACATACAGTGGGCGTGGGAGCTCTGTTGTGCTTCCTGTGTGTACAGCTGGACTCGTTGCTGCAGCTGTGCATCTGCCCTCCTGACCGCGGTAAGTTGCATGTGACGTACTCTGGTCTAGGGTTTCGGGGAGTGGTCTCCGATGACCCTGTAGAGTTGGAGCGGTACCGCTCCCCTGAGCACCGCCTCCTTGATTTCTGGTTGCCGCATCAGGCGCCGGACCTCATTTGCAGGCGGCGCGGTTCGGCCCCATCAGGCGTGTTGTGCAATGGTGTCGTCCGGTTTCCACGTGGCCAGGTGGTTGTCTCCCTGAGCCAGCGGGCACCGTTTGAAGTATTTCGCCATCTCCCGCTGTTGGAGGTGGCAAGGGCAACACATGTGGGGCCAAATTTTGAGGAGAATCATGCCCGAAAGAGGGCCTGAAACCACAACCATCGCACATGCGCGGTGTGCCAGTTGTTCGGGAACAGCGAAGCTGGCTCAGCTAGCACTACACAATCCCCATATATGGGCCAACTCCTTAAAACCGGTTTGTTTTCTCTGTTTTCTGCTCTTTCGGTGCCCTTTGCTACCTTTCATTGAAACGGGCACCCTCAAAATATACACAAAAATGGTATTATACATGAAAAATGAAATTTTTGACCTCAAATACCCCCTCCATGGGGTTTGAACCCACACTCTACCAACCTTAGAGTTGTGTTTTACCTCTAAGCTACGACCTGTCGTCGACGATGTCAGAGAAAACCGTAGTATAATAAAAAATTTGGAAAATCAGTACTCCTTACATGCTCCAACCACTATTAACCTCCCATGCTCTTAAAACCGGTCACGCGCTCACTGAGTTGTTCAACTAGTGATTTGCTGTACCCAGAGCTTTGATTTCTGATGCAATCCAAAATGTTTTAAGGATATAAAATTTTAACAAAATGACAGAAGGAAATGAGACACTGGATTTTCACGAGTTCGTGCGGAAATTGCCGGATTTGGCGTGGAACCTGAGTTCTGAGTCGTTGGAACATGCAGCACAGTTGGCAAAGGAAGGCGCAATGAGTGGTCTCAGTCCTTGGCAGGCAGCGTCACTGTATTCCAAACTTACAGGAAAGAAAACACTGGCCACTGTCAAAGACACGATGGCCTTGGTTCGTGATGCCTTACTCACCTTAAAGGGCGACGACATTGGCAGAACAGGAACGTCGTCGCATCGCGAAGACGTCTTCTTGGCATGCGAAACTTTGAGCGGTCCCAAGGACCACGCTGGCCCCGCGTCGGACAGGGAGTCCACGTTCGTGTGGCGCGATGAGGTTCTGTCGCTTCCTTCACGCTTGTCTGCACTCCTGGAAGAGCGAAAGGTTTTGCAAGACGAGTTTCGCAGAAAAAAGATGTTGAAGCACCTGCCAGTGTTCGACGAGTTCCATAGGGCAGCTGTTAATAACGCGCCAACGCACAAACATCCAGCGGACGCGGAGAAGCGTCGTTGGGAACAACAGGTAAAAGACGCCACGAGAGTCCTGGGAGTAGTCTTAGCACGCGAAGATGACACAACGGTAGCTCCGGAAGCACCTGTTTCATTGGTACTATGTGAACATTTGTTTGCAATGTTGGGTGCGTTGGACTACAGCATCCACAGCTCCCGGCGAGTGGCAGTAGATAAACGGTTTGAACAACCTGCGATTGCACCAGAGTTACTCTCGAAGGATGACATGTCACTACTTCAGTCGCGCAACAAATTACAAAAAGACCTGAGAGGCACGCGTTTCTCCCCTTACTCGCATCGTAGTTCTTTCCGTTCGTTTTCAACACGAGGTCGTTTTGATCCACGGAGATCTGGCAAAGGAGGCAAAGGCAAAGGTAAGGGTTTCACCCAAAGATTTGTGCCAGGTAACGACAAGTTAGATGAACGACCACAGCAGTAGCTTGACTGTAGAGGATTTATTGGCACCAGCTGTGTGCATGCCACCGCCGATCCATCCCCACATGCCACTCTATTTGCGCTGTCGTGCACAATTGCATGAATGGGAAACGTTGAAGGACACATACGTGGCGTCAGTGATTCGCAATGGGCTGCAGCTTGATTGGGTTGACGGTTTTGATCCGGATCGGCCAACCGACGACTTCCGTCCTCGTTCTTCCCACGCAGAGGTAACCGACCCTGAATTGGTAAAACACGTGTTGGATGCAGTGCAACAGGGTTGCATGGAACGCGTCGAGCGAAAAGACATTAAGTGTTGTGCAAGTATGTTCGCAGTGGACAAAGCGTCAGACGAGGCACATCCTGAGGGAGGCCGTCGACCTATCACCAATTTGAAGAACGTGAACCAGTTTGTACAGACCACCTATTTTCGTTTGGTCACTCTGTGGGGCATTTTACCGTTCTTGAGACCCGGTCAGTATGCTTGCAAAATTGACCTGAAAAGTGCTTATTTTCACATGGGTATCCATCCGCGGGATCGACCTTATTTGGGGGTCTACGTCGACGAAAACAGAGAAAACAAACCGGTTTTAAGGAGTTGGCCCATATATGTGTCTTGTGTAGTGCTATTGCTTCGCCATCTCTTCTTTCCTCCTCACCTATTCGGGTAAATCCGAGCAGCAGGCATCCAAGGAGACATTGCCCCAATTGGCAAGGGTGTTGGACGCCAGATGGGTGGGGGTGTCCCTGTTCGAGCTCAGCAATGAGCAGCGCGACAAGGAGAAAGAGATGTTGAAGTCGCCGTCCAAGTCGGCACCCAGCAAGGGCCAGGGCAAAGACAATGACAAGGACAGCAGGGGAGGGGAGGCGGCCGTCAAGTAGGGGGGGCTTTCAACCCATGCATGCCCAGCCGGTGCAACGCCAACGTCTGGGGCGAACGCCATCTCCTCCTATCCCCTCGACATCCTCGAGGATGATGTCTCCCCTGATTTGCCACAGCCGAAGGTGATCGTCCTCTCATCATCACTGTCCCAGCTCCTCCACAAGGACGCCTCCTTTAAGGGCACCCAAGTACAACACACCGCCGAAGGCAACCAAGTTCTCCTCACATTCTCAATGAACCTGCCGGATTGGACCACTAGATATCTGCTCGTGTTGCTGGACTCTGGCACCCAGGTCAGCTTCGTCCGCCGTGGACTCCTCCACCCATTTCACTCCAGAATAGTGGTGGTCCAAAGTACTCCAGAACGAAATAAAAAGATAGGTAAAACACGACGAAAAATTTTTCTGAATAGCTCAAAATAAAGCTAATTAGCATAAAAAACGCTTAGGCCAAAAAGCGCGCTGCGAAACGCGTAAAAACGCGACAAAAATTTTTTCGACGTGAAATAGGTGAATAGTTAACGCCGTAAGCACCGTAACGCACGTGGGACCCCAACGCCGTCCTTGCCGTCGTCTAACTCGCTATAGGCGCAAAGAAAAACGCGGCGCGAGCAGCGCGTAAAACTCGAAAATTTTTCATAACTCGCCACGACCCCTCACGTCGCGCCCTGTCGCCTTTTTCTTCTTATTCTTCATGCACCGCCCTCCCCACCCTCGTGCCCATCACTCCCCTTGCCCTGCAGCTCAGGCGGCGGCCCTGGGGGAACGCGGTTAACCCTTAGCAATGGACACCAACACGCTCCACGACGCCACGCACAAGAACGAGGCCGAGAACATCAAGAACGACGGGTAACACGTAAGGCACAGCAGCGAACATGGTCTAGCTGCACGCGAGTGTGTTGGGTCGTGTAAAATTTTATTTTATTTTCAAAAAAAAAAAAAAAGAGGTTTCAAAGGCACGGAAAAACAGCAGGGGTTTTTAGCAAGAGAAAAGAGGACAAAACAAACACCAGCAGCGCAGACAACCGCACAGCACAGCCAACCAGCGCAGCACCGCAGGACAGCACGGCACTGCAGGACACGGCACAGAGCGCAGGACACCACAGGACAACGCACAGCACAGCAAGACACCACGACACACCAGAGCAGCACCACCACACCGCAGAACGCCCGGGGAGACACCACAACGCACAGGGACACGCCACAGCACGAGGCACCAACAACAGCGCAAACACAAACAGCACCGCAAAACGACAGCAGAGCACGACAGCACAGCACCACACGACAGCACAGCGCCACAGCACACGACACAGGGAAGCAGGGCACCACAGCCAGCACAACAAGGCACCGCAGCGCACAGAGCGGAGAAGACAGGGAACGCACAGCGCGAGGAAAAGAGCACCACAGCACGCAGACACCACCACCGGGCCAAAAACAGCACAGCCAACCAACAGCACAACACAGCAGCGCGACAGCCCAGAGGAGGGCAAATCAAACCCCAACAGCACCGCAACACGACAGCAGAGCACAACGGCACAGCACCACGCGACACCACAGCACCACAGAACACGACACAGGAAAGAGGGGCACCACAGCAAACCACACCAACCACAGGGAAGCAGACCACGCGGCCAGACAGGGACACCGACACCAGAACACGCCACCAGCAGACAACCACGGGCCACCAGACCCAGCACCGCACCACGGCACACCACAGGAAACAGCACGACACACAGCAGCGCACCACAGCACCAGGCGCCAGCAACAGCACGCACCACACGAACAGCACAACGCGAGCGCACCAGCACAGCGAAGCACAGCACCGCACAGAACGGAGAGCACAGGGAACGCACAGCACAGCACCCCGAGACACACACAGCACAAGGCAGAGCGGCGAACAACAGCACGCACCACCGCGCCACGACAAAACACACACAGCACAGAGCACAAAGCGCGGGGGAACACCGCAAAACACAGCGCCGCAGAGCACAGGGCAGCGCCAGAGGGCACGGCGCAACAAGCAGCGGCACCAAACGAGCGCAACAAAGCACAGGGCAGCACAACACCGGGCGACACAACGCGCAGCAGCGCGGCGCAGCACCGCACCCAGGGACGCACAGCACAACACGGCACACAGCACCGAGCGGCAGGAACGAAAACCGCGAGACGCAAAGGGGTGGGGGGGGGGGGGGCAGCAACCACGCGGGAGCAGCCAACAGCCAGGCGGAAAGCACGAAAGGGGGACAAGCGCACAGAGAGCCGAGAAGCGGAAGGCCAACAAAACAAACAATGCAAGCGCCGAGGCCCAGGGCGGCCGGGGCCGGAAACCAGAGAAAGCCGGAGACGACGGGGGCGAACGGAGGAGGAAGAAGAAGCAGAAAAAAAAAAACACCAAGGCCACAAGCAGGAGCGACGAAACCCGCGAGACACAAAAGGGGGGGGGGGGGAGCAACCACCAACGAGCAGCCAACGGCCGAGCGAGAGAGCCAAACGAGGCGCGAGCCAGGCAGCGGGAGGCCGAGGAAAACCACCAACGAGGAACGGCACAGCAGCGAAAGAGAGAGGGGCAACCCCAGCCCGGAGGGGGCCAAGCAAAGCAGAAAGACAAAGCGGCCAAAGGAAAAGGTGAGGCACACCAGAACGCGCCTGGGAGGCCGGCCCGCCCGACCCGGCCAAGAAGAGCAAGCACACGCAAAAACAGACGGGACCCGGGCGTGGCGTCCTCCGACCCGCAAGGGGAGGTGTCGGCGTCCACACGAAACAGCCCCGGTGCACCGGCCGAGTCCCCCGTCGAAAGACGGACGGTACGGGAAACCGGACGCGTCAGTGACCAGGTCCACACACGCCAACCACCGCAGCGCACGCAGCCCAAGACCGACGCCGGAGGGACCCGCCAGGGACAACCCCATCGCGGGGCCCCGAACGGGTACGACGCGGAGCGAGCCCAGCGCCCCTGCCTCGGCGGGGGCCAGCGGCAGGCACAATGAGCCCGGTTCTCGGCCGGCCTCCGCGTGCCCCGCGCAGCCGCCCAGTAAAGCCGGGGGCGCAAGCTCCCGGGGTGGAGAAAGGCACTACGGCGTCGGGAAAGCCGACCGGAGCACCGAGAGCGACCGGACCGGACGAGGCGCGGCGCACCACGCGGGGCCACGAGGCACGCCAGAGAGGCACGCCGCCGGCCACAACCAAGGCACACGGACAGGTGCCAAGCAGCGACGGCCACCGGGTGCCACAAACCCGGAGAGCGCGCACAACACGCAACGAACCACGGCACACGAACAGGTGCCAGGCAACAGCCAACCCACACACCACAAACCCCAGCCAACGAGGAACGGCAACAGCAGCGAAAGAGAGAGGGGCAACCCTAGCCCGGAGGGGGCCAAGCAAAGCAGAAAGACAGGCGGCCCGCCACGGCCAAGCAAAGCACGCACACCACCGCCGCCAGCGGACCCCAGCCAGGAGTGGCGGGGACCGCCCACCACCAGCGGCAGCGAAACCCAGCCAGGAGTGGCGGGGAGTAGCACACAGGAACCTCCGCCAGGAGTGGCGAGGGACCCCAACAACACACCACACACCACACACCACACACCACACGCCACCGCCGCCAACGGACCCCAGCCAGGAGTGGCGGGGACCCCCCACCACCAGCGGCAGCGAAACCCAGCCAGGAGTGGCGGGGAGTAGCACACAGGGACCTCCGCCAGGAGTGGCGAGGGACCAACCACACCACACACCAGCCACAACCCCAACAACACACCACCGCCACACACCACACACCGACGCCGCCGACGGACCCCAGCCAGGAGTGGCGGGGACCGCCCACCACCAGCGGCAGCGAAACCCAGCCAGGAGTGGCGGGGAGTAGCACACAGGAACCTCCGCCAGGAGTCGCGAGGGACCAACCACACCACACATCAGCCACAACCCCACCAACACACCACCGCCACACACCACACACCACACACACCGCCGCAAGCGGACCCCAGCCAGGAGTGGCAGGGACCGCCCACCACCAACGGCAGCGAAACCCAGCCAGGAGTGGCGGGGAGTAGCACACAGGAACCTCCGCCAGGAGTGGCGAGGGACCAACCACACCACACACCAGCCACAACCCCACCAACACACCACCGCCACACACCACACACCACACACCAGCGCCGCACGCGGACCCCAGCCAGGAGTGGCGGGGACCGCCCACCACCAGCGGCAGCGAAACCCAGCCAGGAGTGGCGGGGAGTAGCACACAGGAACCACCGCCAGGAGTGGCGAGGGACCAACCACACCACACACCAGCCACAACCCCACCAACACACCACCGCCACACACCACACACCACACACCACCGCCGCAAGCGGACCCCAGCCAGGAGTGGCGGGGACCGCCCACCACCAGCGGCAGCGAAACCCAGCCAGGAGTGGCGGGGAGTAGCACACAGGAACCTCCGCCAGGAGTGGCGAGGGACCAACCACACCACACAGCAGCCACAACCCCACCAACACACCACCGCCACACACCACACACCACCGCCGCCGGCAGACCCCAGCCAGGAGTGGCGGGGACCGCCCACCACCACCGGCAGCGAAACCCAGCCAGGAGTGGCGGGGAGTAGCACACAGGAACCTTCGCCAGGAGTGGCGAGGGACCAACCACACCACACGCCAGCCACAGAGCAAGCGCCAGCCGAGGGAAGGCAAAGGGAGGAACAGCTAGGCGCCCCCCCCCCCTCCCAAAAAAAAAAAAAGGGGGGGGGGGGGGGGGGCGGGGGCTGCGCGAAAACAGCCCACAGCCACCAAACCGCCCGCCAACAACACAGAAGGGGGCCAAACCCCCCACCCAGAAGGCACCGAAGACAGGACCCCCAAACAGGCACAGGGGGACCACCCCGCCAAAACCGGCAACACCAAGCCAGGAACAGCGGCCCATCGGGAAAAGGGGCACCGAAACAAGCAGACAAAAAAAAAAAAGCAAGCAGCCCAGCCCGAAAGAAAGGAGACGGGGGGAGAGACCACAAGGCCCGGGACAGGGACACCCAGCGAAGGAAAAAAAAAAAAACAAAAAAACAAAGAAGCGCAAAAAACACAACCCCACAACCCAGCCAAGAAGGGCGGTGCACAGCCGAGACCCGGGCCCAGCACGCACGCCCACACCGCACACCGGAACCGGAAACGGCGGGGGGCAAGGGAAACGCCCACGAAACCACACAGGTCCTGAAAGCAGACCGACACCAAAGCCCAACCACGAACACCACAAACAGCCTGCCAAAGAGGGACAACACCACAAACCGAGCCCAAACACACCCACCTAAGACCCCAGCCACAACGGGCAGGGGCAAACAAAACCCACGACCAACCGCAACCCGGACCCAACCACAAACGCAAGCCAACAGTAGGAAACCCAGTGCCCACAGCCCGGGCACTGAGGCAGCCCGTGCCATGCAGGTGACCCGGCCAAACGAGATCCGGAGCCCGGGGGTAAGGCTGCATCCTAAGGCCTGCGCTGCTTTGGGACTCGAGGCGGAGCGTGCAACACCCAAGCGCCTCGGAACCCTAGTACCAAGAACATGCATGCATGCCTTGGGAACGGGATACGCCAGGAAGTCCGGTGAACCCCTAGGGTTCCGCCCAAAGGAGGGGACGTGCGCAAGCACGGGGGCCCACCCTCCCGGCGAGACAAGCACGTCACGCTGGCGGCGATCAGCCCTCCCGGTGTAGCCCGGGGCCGCTTTGTTGGGGGCCAACAGTCAGGTCTAGCGGGATGTAAGCCGCCTCCCCTCTTCACGCGCGGAGCCTCTTCCTGTTCGTCACAGGGGCGACGCCAGGGGGAACAATGGGGCGCCTCTCCACGACCGAGTGCACCTACTCGGACTCTGGACCTACTTGGACCACTAGAGATCTGCTCGTGTTGCTGGACTCTGGCGCCCAGGTACACCTCCTCCCCCGTGGACTCCTCCACCCATCTCATCTCCGCACCAGCTCCTAGCCAGTTTCAAACAAGGCTGCCAACAGAATCCCCATGATCGGAGGCACCGAGGAGGCTATTCTCAGTCTCCAATTCTGGCAGTCCCACTCCCCACAAGTTGACTCCTCCGCAAATCCAACGGAGTTCTCTGATGTGTTTTACCAAGCCAACATCTCTGGTTACGACCTCATTTTGGGATGCCCGCTCATGGTCAACGATGCCGTCGGCCCCCTGCAACACTGTCGATGCCTTCTGATTCAGTCGGAGGACGATTTATTCTACTTTTTGCCCAGATCTCAGGGCGATGTCTCTACCGTAGAGACAATCCCACCGTCCATGCCGCACAAGGTGCTGCCGGATCAACCCAGTCGGTGAAATACCAGCTTCGACACCATCCAGTCTAAACATCTGGAGAAGCTGCTCTAGCAGTTTGGCTGTCGCACACCCACTGTGGATGCCTTTGCCTCGGCCGTCAACCACCGATTTCCTCGGTATTGGACTGAGATCGGCCGTGCATGGCAGATATCTTAGTCGAAGGAGTTTGATTTGGGCCAATTACCCGTTCGAGTGGCTCAAGCAAGTTGTTTATAACTTCATTTCAGACAAAGACCATTGGATTCTGATCCCGCCTAATTACTCATCCACATGCCGATCCAAGAAGGCTGCCTAATGTGGCGCATTGGACTCCATCACCTTGGCGGATTACACATTTCCGCCCCACACCAAGCTGTTCCTGAGAGAAAATGGTAAACCATTGGGTCCCACGCCTTGGATGGGGAGAACCCGGGCTGTTTGGGTCAACAGATCCCTCGACACCCTACCATCGGAGTCTGACATTGCCAGGATTTCAGTCAAGGCATTCAGATATGAGAAGGACACTGACCTGATGATGCCCATCTGGAGCCCCAAGTTTAAGAATCAGTCGGATGACGACGCTGTCTACACAGTTTCCGCCCAGCGTCTGGACAAGGACTTCGTCACCGTGCAGCCATCCCCTGCCAACTCAGATTGTGCACCCTCCTCGAAAATGGTAAAATAATCGGCTCATAGAATTGTAGTCTTACAGCTCAGTCCATAGCAAAAAGGGATTATGAAACACAATCATATTTGCACTCATGTTCACTCTCTATCTCTCTTCCACTCTCGGTCCACAACTATCCCTTGAGAAGTCAAGATGCACCACGTTGGGACTCAACTAGGAAGCACCACTTGCTCCCTGGTGTCGCCGCCATGCGCCTCTTCTCTATCTATCTCTCTCCTCTCTCCTCGCGTTTGGGGCTTGGCTTAGGCCTAGGTATATTCTTAGGATCCCATAGTACATGAAACATGCTTGGGACCCACCAGATAGCGATAAACATATATGAAGAATTAGTGGAGACAACCTTAAGAAACGGTTGTATTGTAAATAAAGGTCCCTTAGGGGTCATAGACACCTTCAAAGGTAGTATGTGTGGTATCACTCACACATTGGGTCGATGATGACAAGCATGCATCCCAAAATGAGATCATTCGAATTCAAGGAGTAGTGAAAAATGAATAGTATAGCCTTCCTAGGAACCCATTAGGGTGGGGTTGTGGTTGAGTTACTTTTGAGTGAAATTGAAGTTTTGGGTTGAAATGTGAAAAACATATGCCAGGGCGCCAATATGTCATGATGCATGATGCACGACACATGACACATGACACATGATGCATGATGAATGATTGAATGATTGAATGATGGATGATGATCTGAATCTGCTCTGTACATAATCCGTTCGCACTGCAGGACCAACTGGCGAGCCCGGATTTGAGCGAATATTGGATGGCATATTATATAAGGCGCTGAAGACAGGCATTTGTGATGTTGAAGGCTGCGATTCAAGTGGCGGAGTGGCTCAACAAGGACACCAGCACTCAAGCGAAGGTTCAGCACTCAATCTGAGGCGCTGAAGACAGGCTCGAAACAGTTAAAAATAAAGTACAAGGGATGCCCTCGGGCCTAATCTCACTCCCCCCCCTACTGAAGCTCAGGAATTCAGGAGCTACCACAAAGAAAAATAGGCTGAAAAATAATATATTGGCCATAATCAGTTCAACCTTGTGAAATCTCTTAGCATCCACTATTTAGTGCAGATTTGGACTACCTTCAATACGAGGTATGATCACTGTACCACAGTACGAAAGTGAAAAATGAGTGGAATGACTTCAGAAAGCATATTTATCAGTTACCTTTGTTACTATACCACTCTTACCACAGCACCATAGGTGGGTAGTTTTGAGCTAAAACTGCAAATACCAGAACTTCCAGAAGGACTGTGCTCAATGTGTTAGATAAACCATGGACAAAACAAAGGAATCCTTTGGGGAGCCTTACATCGTAAATGCACAATTAGATTCTTGAAAATGCAAAATGAAATCAGCGTTGCATAAAGCTTGGAATATACTTCACGAAGGACCGTAGCTGAGGTTCTCTGAAGTAGCTGTTAAGCAAAACTTCAAAAAGTATTTGGACTTCTGAAAAGCGCATAGTGAAGCGCTGGGAGTTCTGGTGACTCCCGCAACTGCGCGCGTCCGCCGTGCGGGACTGGGGATGAAGCCTCCAAAGTCCAAAAACCTTTCAACTTTTAGTATAAAGCGCTTCTGAAGCTGCCAAAAGCGCAGTTTTGCAAAACAAAGAACTTGGAAAAAAACGAGCAGCAAAAAAGGGGATTTTGTAAAAGTAGGCATGCGGACCAGCAAACGTTTTTGCACAGCGAGGGTGCATAGTGCAGCCCTAGGCTATAGGCACGTTTTGCGCGCATCAGATCACCACTGCGCGCTGAATACACGAGATTCACCATCAGCCAGGAAAAACAAACACTCAACGAACATATGTGTTGGTTAGAACTTGCACAACACGCGTAGCGTGTTTTTGCCTTGCTTTGCTCGTGATTTGCACGCTCTTGGTGCTTCGCAAGGTTTGCTTTGGGCTTGATTCAGGCGGAATTGGGGCAAGATTCAGGAGGGAAACGGGTTTTGCTACGCGGGCATCAACAGGAAACAAGTGGCCTTCGGCCAGGGAGTGGTTGACACCAGGGGCTACCGGTCCTGCCCTGCGATGGAATGCAGGGCACCCGTGAGAGCCGCTCTCACACACAAACTTCCCTTTTTTGGTGCTCAGATTAGAGCAGTCTTCGCGCGTGCAATAGAACAGCGTTCGCAGCGCTGTGCGCACATAATGACTCCGAATGCACGGCAAATCCAATTGGGATGGAGGGAAGCATAGACGTAAGGGAAACATTCAAGGTTTCGGAGGTAGGGAGAACCTTACTTGCTCTCTCTCAAGGATGCACAGCGGAGACGCTGTTATATGCGTCCATGCATAGCAGAGACGCTGCTATATGTGTCGGCTGTCTGCCTTTCAGTGGCTTCGTTGTATCTTGACGTGCATTCACATGTCTCACGTGCAAACACTTAAAACTCACATACGTGGCACGCATGTCTCACATGCAGCATTGTGTTAGAGAGTATAGGGGTGTTGCAACCCTAAAACATCCAATGAAACCCTGGGGTGAGATTTCCGACTTGCAAGTTGTTTGGTTTGAGTTGCACGAGTGTGGCAGGAGTGTGGATTGGAGCGTGTGATGAGGGTTGGAGGCGCTTAGCACAGGGGCGCTCTGGCGAAAGGCTGGTCTTTTGGAGAGCGTTAGGATGAGCGTGTGGAAGGCTGGGGATGAAAGGAAACTCGGATCGGCGAGGGCGCTCGTGTTGGTCATTGTACTCTGGCGCTTGTTCCCACGCCATCTTGGTTCCTGGCAGTTTTTCCCTGGTCTCCCCGTGTACGACCCTGTCTTCTCTTTTTGTGTAGCCCCAAGGTAGAACCCCTAAAGTAGATTCACACATATGCTCGCCCTGCACCGCACATGCACGCACAGCGCTGTACATACACACTCACAACACACTTTTGCATACCCAGAACTGACTCTGCACGGATCAGGTTCAACTTCGGTTCCGTGTCCGCACTTGCACGGGTGTCATCAAACCGGAGGAGAGATGCACCCAAAGCGTTGCACGGTTGTTCAAGGAATGCTTGGGAGTTAGCTACAACTTCCCTTGCCTTGGCGTGGGCGTGTGCGTGGGACGTTGTAGGATCAGTGTGTCTTGCGGTGTAGGATCAGGCGTTAGCAGTTTCACAGTGGGTGCCTAGGCGGGGAGGTTTGCAGCCAAGGGGGTAGCCCTGGTCGTGGTTGGGCAGCCCATGCAAACTCTGCTCGTCAAGCAGCCCACCAAAATCGTGGCAGGGTTCCCATCACTAGGGAACACACACCCTGCCCCTCCGGTCATGCATGCTTGACTGTTGAAAATGAAACCAGGTGTTCACCACCCGTAAGAATCAGCTTGCGTAGCTATAGTGTTTCACACTCTCTCCTAGGCAACACACTTTAGTTGGGCTGTTGTCACTCACAAGCGCGCCGGTTACACACTTCTGATCTCTCCCCCTCCCTAGATTGGTGAAACCTGGCCGCCGGCCTCGGAGTTCCCTTGGAAATCCATGACAGCTCCCAGACCAGTGAGTGTCTACTCACTGAGCAGTGAAGCAGGGTCTTAGGACCATAGGTGCACCGTTTTTGCAGGTGCTATCAAGCAGGAGGGAGTAGTGTCACCTCCCAGCACAGTTGCGGGCCTGATTTTGGGCTGACTGCAGAATGTCACGCAAATCCTGAGATTTGAAGTACTCAGCAAAAACCTCGTTGACATTACCGTCATCGAGTATGGACCCGATACCGGCTCCCACGCACAGTCAGAGATAGAATGACCAGACCTCTTTGTACAGAATCTCCATCCACGTTTGTAGGTGTGGCGGAGGATTCTCCCAACAAAGTGGTAGTCTTGCTTTTTCATCTCTGATGCAGTAAATGTCACGGGTACACTAGCGCTTATTCTTTTAGGTCTGGCCTCTATGGCCGTAGGCGTAGAGACAGTAGGTCTAGAGGGAGAGATGTCCCTTTCGGGCATCCATAGCAAACCGTCTTCCTCCATAGCAGGTAGCTCTTCATCTTTATCCATAGGATCCGCGGCCGGATCTTTGGCTGCAGCTTCCAGACTTTCTTGCTGATCTTCTTCCCAGTCATAGAGGTTTTCTAGCAGGTCGTAGTGCTTAAGCTGTGGGTAACCCACTTCAGCCAGACCTCCGTACTTAGGATTGGTTTTGATCCGCACGGATCCTTCAGCTACATCCGTGACCAGAAATGGTCCGAGGTTGGGGCCGTCCAGCCTGTTACGCAGCCAGGCCTTGAATCCTGAGTGATGTATCAGTCCCCTGTCACCAATTTGGTAGATAGCTTCTTTTCGTTTACGGTTCTTGGTACGATTTTCCCTACTTCTTTTATTTTCCAGGAGTGATCGGCATGGATCGGCGACCCTTTTCTGTTCGGTGAGCCACTTGTCAACTTTAGGATTTCCTTCGCTAGCGCAGGGGAATTCGAAGATGAAACCTGGCCTCCCTAGGAACAGTTCCATAGGAGTGAAGCCAGTCCTGCTACTTACCCGATTATTCATCAAGTAGATAGCGTACGGGACTAGTTTTAGCAGGTTTCGCCTCTTCTCGCTCAGCATCAGAGTCCTCATGACTGTTTTGAAACGGCCAATTTGGCGTTTGCACAGAGGATTCTTTGTTCTTACGTAAGGAGTTTCAAATTGGACTTCCGTACCGATGGCACTGATTAGGCTTCGGTACCAAGCAGTAGGGCTGGTAAACCGGATGTCCTAATCACTGTGGATGATCTCGGGTAATCCGTAGATTTAAACCAAACTTTCGAAAATCTCCTTCAGTACTCCTTCCCCATCCACCTTCTTCGTAAGGGGGAACACTCGGCTGTAGCAACTGAGTCCATTCGTCATGAGGAGGGCAACGTCGTGGCCAGCAAAGCTACGTAACTCAATAAAAACCGGGTAGAGGATGGAGTTCATTTGGTTCGGAATCGGGAGATTCCTCACCTCACCACGATCCGCTGCAGTGTTAGCTTTGGCCTTAGTGCAAGGACACTCAGCGATGATCTTAGATAGAATCTTCTTGAGAGAAGCATCGCTTCTCTTAACGAAAAAATACTTCTGGAAGGACCAAAGAGTTCTCTCCACCCCAGGGTGACCATCTGTTTTGTGTGCCCATTCCAACATAGTTTCTTCGTAGTCTTGGGGGACGCAAGTGAGGTCTTCCTTGTATAGGTGCGTTGACGTGGCGGACCATTGTGCTCCATCCAGGATCTTTGAGCTCCCAACCATCAACTGGTCCAAGATGTCCGAGTAATCGGTCGTCAGGTCTTTCATACTCCAGGACATGAGCTTTTCTTTCCTCGTAAAGAGATCGAGATGTTGATCCATCTTGGCGAAAGTTTCTTGGGCCATCATCTCAGTGTCTGCCCCCACCAGGGAATTAAAACAACTCTGTGATAGATAATCACAGAGTTTGTTTTTGGTTCCACGGATGTGGAGTGTAGCGAGTCGTAGTTGGCTTAGGTAGACCCACCATCGACGTAGACGTTTTTCATCGGGCGGTGGTCTTTCCATAACGTACTTCACACAATGCTGATCACATAGCCACGTGATCGATTGATACCCAGGATTATGTGTTGACTAGCCAACACTAGAACTCCAGCTAACAGCTCCGGCTCATCGGTATGATAATGTGAGCGGGCTGCATTTCACTTCCAGTTCCAGTGGCCAAGTGGAACTAGGCGCCATTCTTGGGTGTATTAGTCACATTTCATGAATCCTTCTCTTGTGACACCTTGGACTCTTAGGCGATGATCAATGTCCTTACATTGATCCGTAGTCACCTTTTGCCACTGTAGTAATGTCCCTCCTCCTCCAAGGTTACTGGCATCTGTGATTAGAATCATCTCGCTGTAACGTTGGGGTACTCCAAGTACTAGGCATTCTCGGATTTCCTTCTTGACATCTTCCATGACTTGCCTTTCAATAGGTCCCCAGCGCCACGGAGTCTCCTTTTTGATCAGATCCGTTAGTGGTGCGCTGGGTTCTGTGAAACTCTGGGGATGTCACCTCTAAAAATTACAGGAACCGATGAATTGTCCGATTTTCTGAACTCCTTCAGCTTTGGATGTAGAATCCGTTGGGTCGAAGTCCATCGGCGGCTTCATCTTCTGATCCTGCGGTATCCAGCCTCCATCTCCGATGTGGAATCCGAGATATTTTGTCTCCGTCTTGAGAAATTTTTGCATTTCTCAAGCTTGATGCGGAGGTGATATTTTTGACAGACGGTGTAGAAATCTCATAGTAGTAGGAGATGATCATCGATGGTTTTCGTCCCCAAGATGACATTGTCGATGTGGGCCTCCAGGACAGCTACACGCTGTAGGAGCTCTTGGACGGCGGGTCGTCGTTTACACAGGGCCATGACTTGATTCATCAACTCCTGGAACAACGCCGGAGCGTTAGCAATACCAAAAGGCATTATCCCCCATTTGTAGACCAGTCCATCCGGAGCAATGAATGCCGCCTAGATCTTGGGCACGTTTCGTTAGGTCAATTTGCCAGAAGCCGCACCGCTTGTCGATTTTAGTTTTGTATCTGCATCCAGCAGCCGTTTCCACGGTATTCTCCATCAGCGGCGGCGAACTGCTGTGCAGTTTTATTTCTGCTTGACCTTTTTGTAGTCGACCAGCATTCTTTTTGCAGTGCTCCCTGGTCTAGCTACCAGGAAGCATGGACTGCAATGCTTACGATACTTCGTCTCTTTGTACTCGTAGACCAAACCACCTCCATGCAGTTTTTGATTTGGCGAATAATCTCAGCCATGTCATGTTTTGATGCTGCGTACGGTCGACATGGAACTCCATCTTTGAGAAATTCTTCTCTTAGTTCCAGGTCCATGGTCACGAAGTTCTTCGCCGATCTAGGTCGAGGTAACAGACCAAAAATGTCAGAAAAATGCAGGATGATTTTTCTGATCCTCTGGTCAACTTCCATTTTGTCGAGCATAATCTGGAAATCTTTAGATGCGTGTAGACTGGATGCACCTAATTCTTGTCTATTAGTTTTTTCATCTTGCTCCGTCAATTTGTTGAGGGTTAGGACCTGTTCGGGGACCAAAATCATCTGATTCTCTCTGTGGTCAATTTTCTTCTTTTCTTTGGCTTTCTTTCTTCACCTCTTGATGTCTTTGCGTCGTAATTGATACTTTCCTTCTTCTTCCTTTTCTTCTTCTCCTTCAATTTCTTCTTCTTGTTCCAATACTTCGCGTAGTTCCTGAAGCATGACCAATTCTTCGCCGACATCAAAATACCTCCCATCTTCTCCGTCGTACTCGTCCAGGTAGAAGATGCCATTCCTTTTTTCGTTTAACTCCAGTTTTTGGAGTCTATCAATTTGATCCGGTAGAAGGAGACGAGGTTCTTCCAAATCTTTTTTTGCAGAGGGAAACGACTTTTTACTCGGACGCTCGTGTAGGAGACAAAGTTCTCCTTCGTCTCCTTCGCTCGTCATCGAATCAAGTGGTACAGAATCGTGTGAAAGAAGTTTTTCGGTGTTGGGAGTTTCGGAAGGGGTCGAAGGAGCCTCAAGAGGTTCTACTTCTTGTAAGAACAGGTTGGTGACCAAGTGGTCGTAGTCCATAGTCGTTTAGGAGTCGTTCGAAAAGGGTATAGTCGACTTTGAAGCAGCTTCCGATATACTTCAGCTTTCTTCGGGCGTTTCTTAGCTTTCTTCTTGAGTTTCTCTTGCCTCTTTCGAGCTTTCTCGAACCACTTCTTCGACTTGGAACTTAGGCGTCTCGAACTTGTTCTCTTCTTTGCTATCCTCCACGGCCGGAAACTATTTCATCATCTCTTCTTTTCCGTAGGCACGGTGGTGCTTTAGCGGGAACTTCTTTATCTCCTCGGATACGTTTTCCATCTGGTTAGAGGACACGTTCTTCCCCGAGACTAGGCACATAGCAGTTCGCCAACATGGCTTTGGCAAAACCTCTTCTTTTGGTTTAAATCGGTAGAGAGGAACGTCAGGTAGGGGCAGCTTTGTCATGGTCTCCTTTTCGAGTAAAGGCACCCAGAGCTTTTCTTTCTCTTCCCACTTCTTCCCTTCAGGAATAGCCAAAGCGACCGTAGCTTGGTTCATATAGACGTTCACCAATGTGTGGAGTATTTTGGGAGACGGGGGTTTGTGTAGTGCACCTTTCAATCTCTCAACCTTCCCCAATCATACCACCACGTGTTGCTGGTCTTGGGAGTACAAACGTACTCTGCGTCGGCGTTCTCTTTGGACGCAAAGAGTTGGACAAAGTCGCCGTTACACGTGTTCAGGTTGGGGCCTAGTTCTGGAAAGGCGTCATGCTTGGCGGCGGAGTCGAGAGTGTAGTTCACCGTTCGGTGTAGGCTCAACTTAGCGGGGACACTCTCGTGCTTGACCTCGCTATCGAGTGCCAACCAAAGGCTCTTGAGTGTCTTGAGCGTAGGTCTTAGACTCTTTGTCTCGTTGAGGGCTATTGCTTCCCATTCCTGCTCTTCGTTCACAACCAACAAGTAACTGGGCTCTTCGAGCGACAACTACTTTATCCAGTCGTTTTGCGTAAAGAAGTCCGTCCCTAATACGGCTTCAAAGGCGTCGGTGTCTAACGCTTGAAACCTTTGAAGTACTTTTGGGTCCCTGACTTGTACTTCTCCTTCTATCTCGCCTCAGTGAGAGTGACTCCTCCTTCTCTCGATTTTACCCCACAAATATTTATGGGAACTAGGTCGTCGTAGCTCACAAACCTAGAGGAGACTGGGAAGATTGTAGCGCCGGTATCAAGGTAAGCGTCCACCCATACACCATTGATAGCGACCCTCAATACGTAGCAATACCTCGGTGCGTCTTCGTGTCCATTTAGGCTTCCCGCTGAGTCTCTCCCGCGAAAGCGTCCTTGGGGTTCTTCGCTTGCCTTTTGAGCTTGAGAACTCTCTTACGCTTCGTTTGTTGCTCAGCTTCCGACAACTCTTCCAAGCTCTTCTTTTCCGGAGGCTTTTCTTTGTCGTCACCTCTTCCTTTTCCTCCTTTTTCTTCGTCTGCCTTTCCTGCGTTCGCTTTTCGCCCTTTTCCTTTTTCTTCTCCTTTCAAGCCTCCCTTCGCTTTGTCCTTTCCTCCTTTGCCTTGACGTTTCTCCGTTTGTCTTTGGTCTTTCCTACGAGGGTGAAGGCTCTCTTGCCACGCCTTGCCTCGCACGTCGTGTTCTGCCCCGCAATTGGGGCAATACACGGTGGCAAAGAACTTGGGCGTTTGAGAGTTGTCCTCTACGTCTTGCCTTCGCCAATACCATTGTCCTTGGCTTTGACCTTTGCCACGAACACCACCACCACGGCCAAGACCACCACCACCACCACACGTGCCGTTGCCTTGTCCTTGTCATCGTGCGTGTTGAAAGGGCACAAAGCACACCTCACACAACAAGTGGGCAAAGGCTTCCTCCTGACCCTTGTTGGCGTTGACGTTGGCGTTGGCGTTGCCGTCTAGCCACTTGAGTTGCGCAATAGAGTGCAAGTTCTTGAGCGTAGCGTCCGACTTTCTTTGAAGCGCAAACTCATAGAGGAGGTCTACGAGAGAGTTGAAAGTGTGTATCCTAGACAACTCCTCGGGAGTAGCCCGTTTTTCGTCCATGCTTTTTGGAGGAACAAGTCGTAGGAGGTGTAGGAGGGCTTTGGAGCTGTCGTAGTAGGATGTAGCCAATTGGTCTGTAAGCGTAGAAAGGTTTTGGACGTATTGGGGTATGTCCGCGGTTGTGGGGTATTCCTTCAACCGAGGGATACGCTCTATCTCTTGAATAATCTCTATGTCCGTGTCATAGGAGGGGTAGAGCTTCTCAGGCATGATAAGGAACCTTACCCAAGAGTCACTTTTCTTCGGCGCCCCCGACCACTTCCCTCACGTCCTTGTTATCACAACTGTTGATAACAAGGTCTGCTTTGGCTCGTTTCTTGAGGTCTTCTTGCCCTGTTGATCTCAAAAAAATCAAAAAATCTTCGGCGTAAAGGGCGAGGTCCCTACCCATGAACTTGGGTAGTTTGGTTTCTGTTTGGGGTTTGGAAAATGCTTTTGTTCCTCTACAAGTATGTGGCACGCTTGTGTGGGGTCGGGGAGTAGTGCAATAGGCACTAGTGGACCGAGTCCTAGGGCGAGGGCTTGGTCGAGGGTGTCAACTTCGTAGGTAATGGTGAAGCACGCAACAGGTATTGGTGCTTGTGTACGGGGTACAAAGGGCGACTTGACTCCGGGACGCACACCGGCAGGCCCAGTGCACACTCAGGCTAGAGCAGAGAGGTAATAAGGTACACAAGGGTTAGTGGTTAAGTTAGCACTAGTCCTATCCTAAGTTTTCAGTACGACCCTTGAGTGTATGCAAGGTCCACAAAAAGATAGTCCTCGCCCCTAGCACCCCGGGGATCGGGTGGATGCACAGTCCAAAAAAGATAGCGCTTTCTTCCGAAGAAGGAGAGACTTCCAAAACTTGAGGCCCTTTAGGAGCGTGAGGATCAAAGATACACTTAGGCTCAGGAACTCCGGTAGGCACTCCATGCACAATATGTTCTCCACGAATACGGGCTTGAGGCGCAGTGCCGTAAGTCACATTAGAACGCCAGGTCACGGTTTGGAAGCGACTAGTCAAAGACGATGTGATCCCCGACTCATGAGTCTCACCTATGATTTTAGCAGCTGTTTTTTCCCAAAATTCAAAGTCATGCATTTTCAGAACGGCGTTATCAAACTGTACAAAGTAGTACTGTTGTTTTTGTGTTTTCTCAAAATTTTAACACAATTGTGCTGTCGCTGGAGTTGGAGCCGCAGATCAACTGTCAACAACTGCCGCGTACGCAAGTTTCAGATTCCCGACCGCCGTGCGAAAAGGAAAATCGCCAAAAAGTCCACTTTTTTTCGCAGTTGGAAGCAAAGTAAAGGCATGAGCGTGTCTCTGAGATCAATACCTTGCTGCTGACCCAAAGAAGTCCAGATTAACAGGCACAGACGTTGAGAAATTCACGCTTTTCTAGCCAAAAACCACTCTTTTTCATGGTTTTAGGGTCTATGGGGGCCATGTAGAGGGTCTTACAGGGCTGGATTAGGTGGTATAGAGGTGATATATGAACAAATTGTCATCACCATTGGTAGAAGCCTACATGACAAGCGATGTTTTGCCTTTATTCTAGGCTATTCATCCCTTTCTCATGCACCATGGGGCCCAATATCCATATGGTTCATAGGTAGGGTTTTGATCACCTATCACCGTCCACACACATGTTTGGGGCTTGGGTTGGTATTGTATGCATTTGAATGATAAGAACTACATAAGATATGATACTATGTGCCGAAGAATTGGATGAACAATGAAAATTTGAGTTTTTTTTTGGCCCTATTTTGCACCGTTTGTGGTCCATTTCCATATGGTTCATAGGTAGGCTTTTGCGTGCCTATCACCGTACACACACATGTTTGGGGCTTAGGTTGTTATTCTAAGTATTCGTATGATAGGTGCTACATATAATCTGATAGTATGTGCATCAGAATCGCATGAGCGATGAACATTTGAGGTGTTTTTGGCCATATTTTGCACCGTTTGTGGTCCAATATCCATATGGTTCATAGGTAGGGTTTTGATCACCTATCACCGTCCACACACATGTTTGGGGCTTGGGTTGGTATTGTATGCATTGGAATGAAAATAACTATATAAAAGATGATAGAATCTGCATAAGAATGGGATGAACAATGAACATTTGAGGTGTTTTTGGCCCTATTTTGCACCGCTTTGTAGTCCATTTCCATATGGTTCATAGGTGGGTTTTTGCGTGCCTATCACCGTACACACACATGTTTGGGGCTTAGGTTGTTATTGTAAGCATTTGTATGATAGGTGCTACATATAATATGATGGTATGTGCATAGGAATGGGCTGAACGATGAAGATTTGAGGTGTTTTTGGCCCTATTTTGCACCGTTGGTGGTCCAATATCCATATGGTTCATAGGTAGGGTTTTGATCACCTATCACAGTCCACGTGATTTTTTTTGGCCTCAGAGAAGCGGTTGAAGACTGCCCCCCTATTTTGAGGGTGCTGGAAACAAAAAAGCAGATTGTAGGGACACACAGATCACGCAAACACAATGTACAGCATCCGTACGCACCAAAATTTGCCGTTTTTCACGAAAAAAAACGGCCACAAATGGCCCTTTTCTGGTCACGGATTGATTTTTTTTGGCTTCGTACAAGCAGTTGAAGGATGCCCCCCCCTATTTTGAGGGTGCTTGATGCAAAAAAGCAAGTTGTATGCACGCACGGACTACGAAAGCACAATCTACAGCATCTGTATGCACCAAAATTTGCTATTTTTCATGGAAAGACTGCCAAAAATGGCCGTTTCTTGGTCAAAAATTGAGTATTTTGGCCTCAGACAGGCAGTTGCAGAGCCCCCTTCCCCCATTTTGAGGGTGCTGGATGCAGACAAAGCATGCTGTGTGGACACACCGATTGCCCAAACACAATTTACAGCATTCTTATGCCCCAAAATCTGCCATTTTTCAACAAAATCGGCGAAAATAGCCATTTTTTTATCACAAATTGTTTGTTTTTTTTAGCCTGAAACAAGCAGCTGAACCACCCCCCCTCCCGATTGGAGGCTGCTCGTTGCAAAAGAGCAAAATACGCCAAAGAACTACATAAAATATGATAGTATGTGCATAAGAATCAGATGAGCGATGAACACTTGAGGTGTTTTTGGCCCTATTTTGCACCGTTTGTGGTCCATTTCCATATGGTTCATAGGTAGGCTTTTGTGTGCCTATCACCGTACACACACATGTTTTACAGGCTTAGGTTGTTATTTGTGGGGAACAATCGGGTAGGAGGAACCTCCCCCCCTGCTATTCGGGGGGTGTATAATTAAAACAAAAGGTTACTTTTGGTGTTTTTGGGTACAAAACGTATTTTTATGGTTTTTTCGTGCCTATACTATACTATACAGGTACAAACAAAGGTCGCGCGTGTTCGCGCCTGGCGCCTGGAATTGTTCGAATTATTCCTTCCTGAACAGGAACGAACAGAACATCAGCAATTCTGGATTATTAACAGTGAGACGTGGAAAGCCTTTCTCACAGCCCTTGCAATAAGCAACGCGCCAGAAAATGACGAAAAAAGGAGATAAAGAGAAAGAACGCACCAACGTAAAGGATTTGAATGAACCTGAAGAGAATCGAGGAAGAAAGATTGCGGAGACCCGCCGTCAACGCAACCGTGCCCAATCCGTCGCGGAAAGAAGAGAATCATCTCTAGTAGCTCAACGTGTTTCTGCTTACGAAAACTCGTCTTCTCCCATTTTCTCAACTCCAAGCGAAGCACCGTCAACGCCAAGCCGCTCAAGAAAAGGTAAACAAAAAGAATCGTCAAGTTCTCCCTCAAGCTCTTCGCCCACGCCTTCCAATTCAACTCCAATCCAAAAAGACCCCCATGGTTCATATCGAAATGCCCTAACCAACACAAAGTCCCGCTTCCACATTATCAAGCAAATCCACACCAAAGAAAAACCGCCCCACCACACCGTCCGTCAAGGAAAAACTTTCAACTTCATTGAGAGAAACAACACCATCTTTGATGCGAAAGGTTACACCACCCCGGGCCCCATCCTCGACAAGGTCTACAACGAAGTCAAGTTTGAAATTGATCTCTTTGGAGACCGTGTGAACAACATCTACAACAACAAGGATCAATACAAATACCACGAAGAAGGTCTTGGATATTGTGCACAAGGTGATGACGACCTCCCGTTCCAAGCAATCCAAGCCGGTTTCAATTTTTGGGCTTTCCCACCAAAAAGCAACCGCCGCCAATTTGAAAAAGAAGATGGAGAACCTTCCCTCACCACAAACATCGAAAAAATGATGGAAGCAATGAAAGAATCCCACGAAGAAGTACAAGGTGCAATCGCCCTAACGGTCAATGATCCACTCATCACTGAAAGGAACGCTTTCGATATAGACCATCGAAGAGCTCTACAAGCAATGGCGGGGTTTTGCACCCACACATTCCTTTTCGAGCACGTCCACTTCATGAAACCAACACCGCAAAAAGATGATCAATGCTGCCTCACCCAAAGCACCCGCCCAAGTGGAGACAAACTTCTCGTATGCTTCGTCTCAAATAAGTCATCTTACCGCAATTTCAACAAGTCCAAATGCAAGATATTCAAAATGAATCCCCCGGGTAAAGATCAACACTCCCTATCCACCCAACGTTCTCACCATGGCTACGAAGACGAAAAGGTTCATCAAAAATGTTTTGTGAGGATCGACGTCGACAAAAGCGTCCTTGGAAACGCCGATGAACACACGAACATCTACAACTACATCAATCTTTTCTATGGATCAAAACAAGTACCGGAAGAAGCAGAAAGTGTCCAATCGGAATTCGCTACCTACCAAAGATCACAATTCCACCCGAGATGGTCACCGCTCAAAGACTGGGCCCGATGGGACATTGAGGTACCGCCCGACGAAGCAACAGCCCTCGCCGAAAAAATATGGTATGAGCAAGCTCAACAAGTAAGCCGCACAATCCTTGCTTTCCCTTCAATCCTATACGAGGACGCCAACACGTTCATGGCATTCCCATCAAAGCTGGTAAAGAATGCCTACACAAAAGGCATACCTTTCGGTGAACTAATTAACATGCTTGATTTGGAATCAAACACCGGAACGATCTTACATGTGGCCCCAAGATCAGCAAACTCTCTATTTGTGCATGTATCTTATGAAAACGCAATTGATCCGGAGAGCTTAACCCTCGAAGAAAATTTCGCGACAACCCAAAAGCGAGGATTGATTTTTGTCCGCACAGTTGACGGCAAATACTGCCTTCAGGTGGCTCCCACATTGGATGCATCCTTTGATGAATTGGCGAATGTTCACCCCCCTGAAGTACCCAACACCGTACTAATGATCGCCCCTCCCCACACGTCTTTCAGAGAAGCTAACTATGCTGCGGCCCTTTTCGGCTCCTTTTCGGAGGTAAAACACTACCAATCAGGGCCCCGAATTCACTAGAAATTTGTGTATGACAATCGTGAAAGTGCCATCATCGCAAACAACTCAGTCGTTGATTCTTTCTCTTTCAAATATTACGACGCCGACCCTGACATCCGTGCAAACATCATTGCCACACACTCCAAAGGAAAACAAAAATCTGACCAAATTCTTTTCACCATTGGTACCGTTTTTGGAGCCTCCAAACAATTGGAAAAGTTTCAGAAGGACCCCCTTCTAAAAATGCGATATGACTGAACCACATTTCATGCATCAACCCCCGACCCAAAAATTTCTTCCTCTATTCAGCCGCACATGCGTTTCCAATCCGTTGCGCACCTCGCCGCACCACGCGTGGCATCCAGCCTCTCTACCACTTCAAGACAAGCCAACTACTTTGTGGGCTCCCAACGCCTTGGATCCTCCCGTCCCGGATGACTTCTCGGAGCACTTTTTGAGGACATGCCTGACTACGTGGGATATCCAGAAACTTGGAAAAGTATCAATTCATCTTCTACCGAAGACGACCCGTTGGAACAATTTGGATGAATACAAACACCAATGCCAACTGCCAATTATCCGCTGCTACCCATGTTCAAATATGCTGGTGAACCTACTTCCAGCTGTTCAACTACTACCGCATCGTTTCCTGGGACTACCGCATCGAAATCAACCTCTCCTTTTACAACAAGATAAGCTAACGGTTTCACAGCATCCTGCTTTACACACCGATGGAATCGGGCACTATTTATGCAAACTGGTCCCAGCTTTCGCCTCAGTGAAGAGTCCCAAAAGTGTCCCAGAACAAGCAACAGAACCCTGGTGGAAATGCCAGCCTGGACCTCATTCAAATGCCGCCTACACCACGGTACATCCTCCTCTCCTGTTCCGCCGCTGCCCAAGTTCAAGCATGTTGGTGAATCGACTTCCAGCTGTTCAACTACAACCACATCGCCTCCTGGGTCTATCGCATCGAAATCTACCTCTCCCTTTACAACAAGTAAAGCCAACGGTTTCACAGATTTCTGCTATACACATCGATGGAATCGGGCAATGTTTATGCAAACTGATCCCAGATTTCGCCTCAGTGAAGAGCCCCAAAGGAATCCCGGAACAAGCAACAGAACCTTGGTGGAACCCTCAGCCTGGACCCCATTCAAATGCCGCCTACACCATGGTACATGCTCCTCTCCTTTGCTATGATGCCCATGCAAGCAAGTCTCAGGTCTCGCCTAAACGAAGATGCTACACTGGTTCCGACCAGAACCTGAAAGCCTCCTGCTCTCGTCTAATTCCCAAGCCAAAAGCCTCGACGCCAGTCTGGACCAGATTCCATGGCAATCCGATCCATGAAATCAGCTCACGCCCGTTGTCCTCACATTCCGGAACATGCTTTGATATCAGCCGCCGCCTGAAAAAGTGGTCTTCTGCCAGCGCCAACACACAGCTATCCAGTCTGTCACAAGGCAATCGAAATACTCTCAGCTCACAACACCATCTCACAACCATCCTCCCCACACACCCACGGCAACCCCCCCCCCCCAACTCATACATGAAAAATGTGTAACCCACCCTCCACACGTCCCTCCCTTTCCAATATTCCAAGTTTAAAAACGAAACAACACCTCGCTCAGCCACCGCCTCCTCAAAACACGGTCATCACCAAAACACATCTCAAACTCACAACTCACAACATACAAAAACGAAAGGACACAACAAACGCCATCATTGCGCAACACTTTCAGACACACACTGACATACTCTGCCTCCAAGAAGTCCTGGAAAAGCCCACCCCTCCACCCAACCTGGGCCTCACGACTTTTTACTGTGGCGCCACCACCAACTCCAACGGAACAGCAATCCTTGTCCCATCTCACATCAGCCCATTCACAAAACTCATTTCCCACACACACTCAGAAGGTACCATCACTGCCATCCAAATCTCTCTCCCTGGATACCCCACGTTTGCACTCATCTGCCTTTACAAAACATACCACGCCGCTCTCACACGAAAAATGGAACGCATCCTAGACTCACTGCTATACAAATTCCCTCTTCACATCATACTAGGTGACTTTAACTCCCACACCCAACCTCACCTAGACACCCAAAACATCAAACACATCAAACAATGGCCCTGGCTCCAAAACCAACTTCGTCCCGAAAACATCTGTGATGCCTCCCTCATCGATCTTTTTTGAAAAGAGAACCCAGACTTAACCCAATTCACACGGTACCCCTCAAACCGTCTGCCCAATCAATCACGCATTGACCTCATCCTCACCTCACACTCTTTCCACACCTCATTCCAACCTCTGAAAACCCACATCCATACCAACAATTTCTCCTCCGATCATCATCCTGTATCCACTTATATCACTCTCGCCACCAACCCAATAAACATACACCACACCCCAAAACCCTCCATTCGATTCAAATCACTTAACCAAGAACAACGAAAACAGTTTTCTGACCTCCTCTCCCCGATTGACGCCTGGTGCAAACAACACAGCAACATTCCTCACGGCACTGACCCAGACACTCTCTCCACTACGTTAAACTCCCTTCTCTCCTCCATCACCGAAGCCTGCAGATCTGTCACGCACACTCAACACTCCCACAAACCCACATCCCTGGAAAAATCCTTTACCACAGACATCAACTCTATCGACTTAAGCAAACCCATCACGACTCAAACAACACAAAAACTCCAGAAAAAACTAAACACCTGGCGTGACAAACTAAACCAGAAAAGAACCAAATACATGCACCACTGTCTTATCAAGGGGTACAACTTAAAACGTGCCATCAGCAACCTCACCACTCCCCAGAGCCACACTCCCATCACTCTGAAAGACGACAAAGGCAACATCATCACAGACCCCACCCTCCTGTGCCAGACAATGGGAGAAACCTTTGCCACCCTTGGGGGACCGAAGAACTTCAACATCAACCCAGCCCTTATCAACGAACTAATGGCAAACTCCCCATCCATTCCCGCAGACCACCAAAGCCCTTCTTTCACCAAGGAATTCTTCGACAACATCCTTGCTTCGGCAAACCCCACCACAGCACCAGGCCTGGACGAAACCATCTTCTTCCTCTTCCACATCTCCCCACCTCACATCAAACACTTCCTTTTCTCAGCTTGCTCCTACTTCCTTCACAATCCCATACCAAATCAATGGCTTCGTGCCAAAGTCATCCCACTCTTTAAGAAAGGTGACCCTCAAATTCCCTCCAACTACAGACCCATCTCACTACTTACCTCAATATACAAAGTTTTAGCTTCCTACGCCACTCACGTTATTACTTTCCTCACCCTTGAACACTCACTTTTATCCTCTTCACAATTTGGAGGGCTACCAAACCACCGATGCACCGACCACATTTTCTCCATGATCTCCAACCTTTCTACAGACCCCGACCTATACCACCTTTACCTCGACCTCAACAAAGCCTTCAACTCCGTCCCTCATCAGGCCCTCTTCCAAATTTTACGCAACTACAACTTTCCTCCCTTCATCATTACTCTCATACAACAACTCTACAGCTACCCTGCTGATCTCGCCTCCGTCAACAATCACACCCTCCACGAGGCAATGAGCACCCGCGGACTCAGACAAGGATGTCCCCTCTCTCCAATCCTGTTTTGCCTCTTCATCGACCCCATCATCCGCCATTTACTCACTCTCCTCCCCCCAAAGCAACAACACCTATACGCCTTCATAGATGATCTCGCTCTTCAATCCTCCGACCCCAAAATCCTCCACAGAATCCTTAACTTCCTCTTCCACACCGGACCCAAATACGGATTACTTTTTAACCAAGAAAAATCTGAACTTCACGCACTTAACAACACCCCACACGTTACCATCCGCATCTCCCCACACATACATTTCTCCACATATGACAAATCAGGTAACCCCCGCACACACTACAAATACCTAGGCACATACTTTTTTAACAAAACCCAAAACAAACACATGCATTCTCTCCTCACTAACACTATCTCTTCTTTCTTCCACGACCTCGCCCCTCTTCCTCTCTCCTACACCGAACTTATTAAACTCAACACTTCACAACTCATTCCGTCTCTCACCTACCGCCTAATTTACAACTCACTCCCAGAAAATCTACTCAACTCCCTCGACAGCGCTATATGGTCTTACATTTCAAAACAAGGCCATCTATCCAAACTCACCCCAACAAAAACCAAATATGGGAACCGCGCTCACTTGCAGCTGGGCATAACCTCCCTCAAATTAAATTTACAACTCACTCCCAGAAAATCTACTCAACTCCCTCGACAGCGCTATATGGTCTTACATTTCAAAACAAGGCCATCTATCCAAACTCACCCCAACAAAAACCAAATATGGGAACCGCGCTCACTTGCAGCTGGGCATAACCTCCCTCAAATTAAAAGTTCATCAGCAAACCGTCAACCATATAACTCGGTACCTCCTCAAAGAAGGACCGAAACCAACCAATGAAGCTGTCCTTTACGCTCTCTCTCAGCCAACCCCAGCCCCAAACCTTCTCCAATCATTCTCTGTCGACTCAGCAAACTTCATCAACATATCTCTGCACAACATCCCTAACTCAAACCCAGCCCCACTCTCCACCATCCCGCTCTACACCACCATCCAAGTTCAGTTTGAATGCTTCCTCTCAACCACAGCCCCAACTTCCTACTCCTATACCCGCACAACGACTCACCCCACACCCAGCCAACGATGGGCAACAGGTACCATCATCAAACAAAACCCCACATCCACAGACGTAGATTTTGGAGACGCCATCATGTCCCTGAAACTACACCACCGGTTTAAAGTCCCCTCACATAAAACCCTCGACCCATCTCCTTTCTCCACCATCCCACTCTCCAGCACACCTTCTACCCCCTTCCCCTACCCCTTCAGTTCGACGCGCTCCACCAGAACATACATCCAATTTGATCTCAGAGACGTTATCCCTCTACCCCCCAGTGGCACTCTCGACTATTGGGGCTGCCACGACTTCATCGAAGCTATTCAGCATCACCCCACCGCCACCATCATTTACACTGATGGTTCCAACAACCCTACCAAACCTCTATTACCATCCGGCTCCGCCGCCGTTATCACCACCCCCTCCTCAACGCTAGCCATAACCTCCACATGCCCTATTAAAGGCTCTTACCCCGCAGAAATCTACAGCGTACTCATGCTCACAACCTTTCCTCTACACTCACTACCACAACCCATCATTATCCCAATCGACAACCTCTCAACCTGCAGTACCTTAAACTACATCATGTCACACTCCCACTTCCCTTTGTCCTCCTCCACCGACCCTTTCTCTTTTTGGTACTACTTGATATGGGCCTCACTCAACCAGTCAAAACTTGCTCCACTCTTCGTTTGGTGCAAAGGACACGTCGACATTTTGGGGAACGAAATCGCTGACTCAATTGCAAACTGGATTCCTCACAATCAATACCAACACCCCAACAACTACCTCCCGTCAGTCACTTCCCCCATCCTTACCATCGGTTTTAGCATACTACCCGGAAATATTTCCTACAAAAACTTGACCACTCAACTCCCTCAACATCGTCACAGCAACATCCATCTCTCACTCAGCAATGACTACTTTCTACACTCTTCATGGTTCTCCGTGTTCTCATTTAAATGGGTGAACGGCCTCTTCTCTTGTAAAGGCTACAAACCTCACTTCATTCTCAATGATTTTAAATGCCCGATGTGCTCCCACATTCACCCTTTGGACCCCCTGTCCACTCTCTCATACTGTGCCTCCACAATTCACCTTCGCGAACTCTTCAACAACACATGGCCACTACCCTTCCGCCACACTGTAACAAGCTGGATCCCCACCGCTCCAAGGGGAGAAATCCGAAATTATTTCAAAACCCTTGTCCCAAACTCTCTCAGCAACCTTCTCCGAACCCCACACAGAAACACCACTTATGCTCACCATATAAACTCACTCACCAAAGCCCTCCAACATCGTCGCAAACCCCTCTCCAAAGCATTGGATTCCATCAAAGAATGGTTCATTAACAACCCTCTGAACCTTGATCACCTCGAACCTCACACCCCTGACAACCCCTGGTTTACACCATTGTCTGATTTCAGCACCTCCTCCAGCGCTCCAACAAAACTCACTTATCCAAAGAAACAAACACACAACAAACCCACCAACAAACACCCCTACCAAATTCGCCCCTC
The DNA here is from genome assembly GCA_964036045.1 of Eutreptiella sp. 'Long Island Sound 2002'. Taxonomy (NCBI): domain Eukaryota; phylum Euglenozoa; class Euglenophyceae; order Eutreptiales; family Eutreptiaceae; genus Eutreptiella; species Eutreptiella sp. 'Long Island Sound 2002'. The sequence goes on from OZ038378.1 coordinate 72,482,229, forward strand.
TCACAAAACAAAACCTTCATCAAAATTCCACCGCTTGAACCTCGCACCCCACAACTTCCCCAACACAACATCTTCTCCCTCAACTTCATCTCCACATTCCAATTGCACCACTTCTCACCACCACCTTTCAAAACTTCTCGACTCTGCTCCAAAAAGACGCAGGCTGAACCCCCCCCCCCCCCAACAAGATGCATGAAAGCCCCCCCCCCCCATAAACCACAGACCCCACTTGCCCCCCATTTTCCCATAACCACAGCCCCCCCCCCCCTCATATCACACTCGCCAATTCATCCCTGTTTTTTGTTCGTGGTGCCGGCATATCCTGGGTTATATATCTGCCTATCTGTTTACTCTGTCTTCCCGCGGTGATCCCTCTCTCACTCAGCTCAGGTCCCTTTTCAGTCCCACAGACCACTGGGTCTTTCAGACAATCCAAGCAAGCAGGCACCCCAGTTTCACTGGAACCTGCATGCCCAGGCCCTCATTTATTTTCTAATTTTCTGTTGTACTTCTGCAGAAGTCCCTGTTTTCCCGGATTCAAGCCATGGTATATTGTTTATATTCTGCCTACCTCTGGACTCTGTTTCCCTAGGATGAACCATCAGTCACAGAGTTCAGGCTCTTTTTCAGTCGTACAGACCACTGCATTTTGCCCTATCTTTTTTAGTTTCATCACGCTTTTCAAACTGCTTCCTCTCCTGTCGGTAGCCCAGCAGTATTTGATTGCCATTTGTCACTCTCTCTAGGCTATTGGTGCCTCTCTTGGCAGTGCTTTGCACCCAGGGAAATTTACAGTGGCATGATCTTTTTTTACGGATTCTATTCCCGCGGCTGTCCTTCGAGGAACCTCGCATTGTGAGCAGTTTGTGATGATGTTTTGGGCGGGAAACCGCCATGTCTCAAAGAATACTATACAGGTACACTGGTGTGCAGCACTGTTCTGCTGCACCACCCAAGAGCAGACAAAAATACTCCAAAATAGGCCGAATTCTAGGGTTTTTGATGATTTGGGAGAAAGCTCGGGTGGGAAGAACCCCCCCATCTTTCCTTTGGGGCCAGAGAATCCAAAGAAAATTGAAATTTCTGTCGAAAATCCTCTATAGGCAGGTACACTGGTGTGCAGCACTGTTCTGCAGGACCAGCCCAGAGCAGGCAAAAATACCCCAAAATAGGCCAAATTTCATGGTTTTTGATATTTTCGGAAGAAGCTTGGGTAGGATGACCCCCCCCCCCTATTTTGGGGCCGTAGAAACCAAATAAATACGTCATTTTTTGCGAAAAACTCCTTTTTGTCTACTTTTTGAATTTTTAGAAAAAACAGCTGCTAAAATCATAGGTGTGTGGGGCATGGGTAAATGAATAATCATGGTGTTTGATTTCTTGCACCATCTGTTGCAACCGACCACTCTAGTTGAGCAACGTTAGGACTTCCATAAGTTTTGCCAGCTCAGCTGTCGTCATGCTACTCCCTGAAGGCTCTGGACCTGAGGCCACAGGATCTGCATGCTCATCACACATAGGCGCAGGAAAACGATGGGCCTGGAATGGAGATCTGTCAAGAGGTACGCCTGGGGATCCAAACCCGGCCATGGTATGCACGACTAGTTCCTCATCGGAGACTGGCATCAAGACTTGCACGTAGTTTTCAGAACCACCTGTAGCTTCTAGGCTGCTAGGACTTCTCACAGGGTCCATGTCAATTTTTCACACTCGATTTTCCAAGTTCAGGAATTCTTCTCTGTCCATTTCTAAATTTGAATTAAATCCAATGAATACTTATTTTTGCAGAGCAGGAATTGTTCTGCTACCAGTCAGATTGTGCACCCTCCTCAACAACGGCAAGTTAATGGGCTCATAGAGTTGTGGTCCTCCAGCTGTGTCCATAGCAAAAAGGGACTATGAAACACAATCATATTTACAATCATGGCCACTCTTTATCTCTCCTCCAATCTCATTCTACAATTTTCCCTTGAGTAGTCAAAATACACCAAGTTAGGACTCACCTAGGAGGCACCACCTGCTCCCTGGTGTCGCCGCTAGGCGCCTCTTCTCTATCTGTCTCGCTTCTCTCCTCTCGTGTTTGGGGCTTGGCCTAGGCCTAGGGATATTCTTAGGATCCCATAGTACATGAAGCATGCTTGGGACCCACCACATAGGGATTAAAATACATGAAGAAGTGGGGACAACTTTGAGAAAGGGTTGTAGTGTAAATAAAGGTCCCTTAGGGGTCATAGACACCTTTGAAGGTAGTATGTGTGGTATCACTCACACATTGGGTCGATGATGCACGACATGCATGACAATCATGCATCCCAAAAATGACATCATCCAAAATCAAAGAGTAGTGAAAAATGTAGAGTATAACCTTCTTAGAAGCCCATTAGAGTGGGGTTGTGGTTGAATTACTTTGGAGTGAAAGTGAAGTTTTCGGTTGGAATGTAAAGGACGCATGCTAGGGCGCCAGAATGTGATTATGCATGATGCATGACACATGGCACATGACACATGATGCATGATAAATGATTGAATGATGGATGATGATCTGAATCTACTCTGTACATATTGCCTTCGCACTGCAGGACCAACTGGCGAACCCGGAGTTGAGCGGATATTGGATGGCATATTTTATAAGGCGCTGAAGACAGGCATTTATGATGTTGAAGGCTGCGATTCAAGTGGCGGAGTGGCTCAACAAGGACGCCAACAATCAAGCGAAGGTTCAGCACTTAATCTGAGGCGCTGAAGACAGGCTCACAGCAATTCAAAAAAACGTACAAGGTATGCTCTGGGGCCCATGGGATCTACTTCACCGTCCCAACAACTGACCAGGTCTGTCTAAGCCTCTGAGAATCTCCCCTCATCTGAGCATCTCCTGAATTGCAAGGCCAGGAGGAATGCAGATCTCCATGGAGCGACCAATTGGAACCACCCACGCTTGCTGAGGTTTGAATGCTTGAGGTTTGAGGTTTCTGGTACTAGACGCCCTTGGGCCCCGGGGGGCAATCTGGTTAGGCCAGGTGATATCCTCTCCACCGGGACCTAGTGGGGGGCCCTTCATGACACACCTCCTGCCTGGTAGCGGAGTCCCCCGAATTCAAGGGGCTCAGAGCCCTGTCCCTCCCCGGCTTCCCCTTTTTGCCACTCCCCGGTCAGTGTGTCACTTAGCAACCGTAGCTGCAGGCGCCTAACCACTACGCCGCCCGCCTAATGCGTGGTCGACCGGGGTGCCGGCGCCGCCGGGCCCATGCTACTGGCTTTTCGCCATTGGGACCCCCTTGGGCTGGCGCGGAGGCTGCCTAGCCGTGAGGTTGGTGCGTGGCACGGTGTGCCACTACTGCCTTGGCGGGTGCACCGCCCTGGTCGTGTGTGCGCGGCGCTCGCAGCAGGTCTGGGGGGTTGGGGTCGGTGCTGGTTCCTGCGTCCCCCCAGTTGCGCCCTCCCTGTCCCCGCGTTCTCCGCGCTGTGTGTGGCGGGTCGTGCTGTCCTGGTGACCCTTATCCTCGCCCGCCGGTACACCATTCCATGCGGTCTGTGCGTTCCGCGGGCTCGGTCCGGTTGCCCTGCAGGTTCACCCCGCGTGCCCTTTGGGTTTGTGTGCGCTCGCGCTCCAACGGCGTCCACGCCCTTCCCCCCTCTCCGGGTCGGTGTGGCGCGCGCACCTCGCGCGGTTCCGGGGCAGGGCGCCGGTAGGGCCATTCCATGCGTTCCGTGCCCCTCTGCGTTTCCGGCCCCAGTCCCGTGCGCTGTCTATCTAGCTAGGGGGGCAGCCGGCCCGGTCTCTTCCCCCCCATACCTGGTTCTGGGTCTTGTGCCCCCTTGTGGGCGGGCCTCTTGGTCCGAGACGGTCCGGCGCCGGGGGGGTGGGGGTAGGGGGCGGCCTGTGTGCCGCCCTCCCTGGGGGGCGTGGCTGGGGGGCCCCGAGGGGGTGGGGTCGCTCTACCCCGGTCCGTCACTCTGTCTCGCGGGGGCAGGCACCAAAGCGCCTGTCATTGGCGTTGCTCAATCCATGGAGGTCGTGGTCTCCATACTGTTCCGGCTCGTGTCAGCGTGCTGACCCCGGATGCAGTCCGCGGGCTGCCCTTGCGCACCAGCCCCGGACTGCCGGCCTGTCGAGGTCACTGTGGCAGCGGACGGGTGGTGGTGTGGGGGCTCGTGGTGTATGCGCCTAATGGCGCTCCTCCCCGGGTGCCGCAGCCCTCTCGGGGGGGGGCCTCCCCTGGCCTGGCGGGGGGGGTAAAGGGCTGACGCCCCCTTGGCCGGCCTCCAACATACCGCGGTCCGGGAGGGGGGGGGGGGCGGGGGGAGAGGGGGGTGGAGGGGGGAGAGGGGGGGGGTCGCGCCAGGGCTCCCAGTCGTCCTCCTTTGGTCCCCCGGTGCCTTCCTCCGGTGGCTGTGGGGGGGTGGCTTGAAGGTTTTGGCTCAGGCCCCGCCTGCGGCCGGTGGTGCGGCGCCGCAGGCCCCCCCCTGCTCCTAGGTGGCTGGGGGGGGTTAGCCGCTGGCGGATCAGCCCCTGCCGTCCCATGCGCCGTGTGGGTGGTCGGGGGGGGGGACGGGGGGATGGGCCCCGGTTCCAGGGGTTGGCGCCCGGCGAGGGGGTTCCCCTGGGCCGCTGGCCCGCACTCCCCTCCCGCCCCCCTTTCGGCAACTGGGCGCCGGGCTTTTGGTTGAGCCTTCACCCACGGTCCCCCCACCCCCCGCCTCGACGTCGCCTCGTCGTGTGGCACTGGCGGGGAGGGGAAGGGGGGGCCTGACGGGCGCTGCAGGCGGCAGTTCGGGTCAGCGGTTAGTGGTCAGTGGTCTCCTGGTCAGTGGGCCTCCCGTATCGCGCGTGTCTGCGTGTCTGTGGCCTCCGCGGTAACCCCAAGCGAGGGCGGCCCTTGTCCTACCGCTGTGCGGACGGCAGGGGGGTGGAAGGGGGCGCTCAGGGTCGGGGAGCCTGGGCCTGCTGGGGGGGTGCCCCGGGACGTTGGTCCGCTCCCACCCCCCCCGTGTGCGTTGCCTGGGATCCGGGGCCTGGCCTGCTGGGTGTCGGGCCATTAACGCCAGGCGTGGCCGTCACCTGCGCCTCCGCTTGCGTCGGGGCTTGGGCTGCGGCAGCAGCGGGTTTCTTGGGCGGTAGCGCCAGTGTGTGAGGGCGGTGCGCAGGGCCCGCGGTAGCCAGTTGTTGGCCTCTGCGTCCGTGAGTCAGGCCCCCGGGGGTACTTCCCTTTTCCTGCCGTCCCTCCAGAGGAGCACGGCATCAAAAGGCTGGTTCCTCAGCCCCGTGGTGGTTCCTGAGGTGGCCCAGCTCAGCCACACATACACCTCCATTACCAGAGGGAGGGCCTCGCCCCCCAGGGGGGTGGGGAATGGCGGCCCAGTCCCGGGCCCAATCGCCCTAGGCTCCCTCTGCTCCCCGTGCCGGCTCCGCCCGTGGCTCCTGCGCCTGTTGCGCCGGTGCCTCCCCGGACCCCCACGCCGCCAGGGCAGCGGCCATCCACGCCGGTTCCACCCGCGGTTCTCGCGCTGCTGGGTCGGGCCCGTGCGGGGCGCTGCCGTGCGGGTGGGGGGCCGGCTGGTAGGGGGGCTGGGGGGGTTGGGGGGGAACCAGGTCCGCCATGTTGTGGTCGATGTTGTAGATGCACTGGTGCTGGTGGTGGGCGTGGTGCGCCGGCATCTGCTGGATAAGGGGGGGGAAGGACCGCACCGCCTGGACATCTGGCTACGGGCGCGCCCCGCCCCTCTTTCCTCACCTTGCGACCTGCCCTTCCCCCCCCCCGCCCCCGTGCCCTGTCCTGCCTGCCCCCGGGAAGCCACGTTACCCTTCCCCTCCTTGCCCCCGGGCTGCCTCCCTCCCGCCTGCCCCCTAGCCCGTGTCGCGGGTCGCCAGCTCTGTCACCCGCGCCCTTGCCTGTTCCGCTGACACCCGCATCCTTCCCGTGCCTTTGCCCGTGTCCTTGGTTGTGTCACCGCCCGCTGCCCGCGCCCTGGCCCGCCCTGTGTGCCCGTCCTTCCCCGCAGCTGCTGGCCTTGGTGCCCTGCCCGTGTCCTTGCCTCCGTCCCTGGGCGCTGCTGCTCGTGCCAACGTCCTTTCCGTGCCCTTGCCCGTGCCCTGCGCTGTGCCCTGTGTCCCTCAGTCCGCTGCCCGCGCTCTGGCCCGCCCCGTGTGCCTGTCCTCCCCCGCTGCCGCTGGCCCTGGTGCCCTGCCCGTTTCCTTGCCCCCTCTCCTTGCCGCATGCGCTCTGGTCCGTCTCCTGCCTCCCTCCCCTGGCGCTCCCTCTGTCCCCTTCCACCCCTCGCCCCGCGTTCCGGCGCCCGGCACCCTGCTCCACCTGTTCGCCGTCTCCCCCCTCCTGGACCACGCGCCTGGCGCTCGCTGCCGCTGCAGCTGCGGCAGCGTGATGCCCGGCGGCGTACGCTTGGGCGCCAGGGGGCGGGCGGGGCCCGGCCCCCGCCAGCCGCCGCTCCTCGCGCTCCGCAAGGGTTTCCCCCGCGCACGCCAGCGAGACAGGGCAGCAGGAGCGGGACCGGCGGTTGTGGCGGTCGTCCTGCTGGGGGGAGCCATCGGAGTCCTACATCATTGTTACCCTCGTAGGCATGCGTGGTTTCAGGCGTGCCCGTCCCACTACCTCTTAGTGCATCAGTGGCGTGCCGTGGGCAGTGCCGTGTGGTGCTGTGTGGGGGGAGAGGGGGGGGGGGGCTGGCGGTGGCTATGGTCCCGGGTGGTCAGGAATCGGCGGCCATCCACTGGCACAGGCACAGGAGGCGGGTGAGCCACGCGGCCCACTCGCCGCGCCACAGCTTCCCGGGTGGGGCTTAGGGCCCTGGGCCCCCGGGGGTCATCAGGTGATGCCTGGGAGCGCAGCACAAGGTGGACCCCCGTAGCGTCGGTGACCTCCTATGTTCGCAAGAAGGCGTGCACCCCGTCCCGTGCCTCGGGCGCCGGGAGGGAGGGACGGGGCACGGGCAGTGCCCCGTAGAGGTGGGTGGGGCTGAACCCCAGGACCCGCTCCGGATACCCTCGGGTCGTGACGACGAGGAGGAGCAGGAGGGTGCCCGGGCGCACTTGCCAGAGGATCTGCCCTCTGTGGTGGGCACCCCTGGTCCTGGATACGGGGGGGGGGCAGGCGTGGGTTGGCCCAGCCGCAGGGCGCATGAGTGGCTGGTGGGAGGGTGGGACACCAGGTAGGCTCTCTGGGGAACGTCTCGCACATGACGGCGTACCAGGGGGGTCGGCCTGGTGCTGTCGTATACCGGGTTGGTCGGGCAGGGGCGGGCGGGCGTCTTGCCCGCGCCTTCGACGAATATCGTGACTTCACCCACTTCTCAGTCCTCGTCCGGCAGATGTAGAAGGTGGAGCGCCGCGTCAAGGTCAGACACTCCTCCCGAGTACGTGGCCCGCGCCTGGGTCACGTACGGGGCTGCATCCACCGGGCGGTGTGTCCTCAGGGCGTGCAGCAGGGCCGGGGCGCTGTTGTGCAGGGACGTAGCCGACCCTTCGCCCGTCAGCCGCAGCGTGTGCCCCATGGACAGGGGCCGGCCTGACCGGTTGGACCTGCGCCACTCCATCCAGTACCCATAGAGGGCTGCCTCGGGGCCTATGAGCCCCAGCCAGACGGCGTTGACGATCCGGTGCATCGCCAGTAGTTGCGCAAGGGCTCCCGCTCCGTTCAGAGCCCGGACGACCGGAAGAGCGGCCTCCCGGAGGAAGGTCCTCGCGCTGCCCGCCGGGTCGTGCAGGGCGGCAGCGTGCGCTGCGTGCACCTCCGTCACCGCGTCCGCCACCAGGCTCCAGACGGTTGCCTCCTGCGCCTGGCGGCGGGCCCTGGCATGCTCTTGCCCGTTCCCCCTTCGGCGACGCATGGTGCTGTGGGCCCTGCAAGGCTTGGCGTCGGGGGAGGGTCAGGGTGCAAACACGTCTGACAGGTGCGCGACGGACGTGGGGTCCCGCAGGTGCACGTGGATCGACAGGAGGGCAACACCCGCGGGGCCCGCGTGGCCGTGCGAACCAGATTGCGCGTCCTCGATGCGTCGGTGCAATGCCTCCTCTTCCGTGCGGCTGCGCGGGCCCACAGGCAGCTCAGGCCAGGGGCACGCGGCCACCTGAGAGCACTGCGCGCACCTGTTGGCGGCCGTCGGCGTGGCGGAGGACACCGTGTCGCATTCCCCGCAGCGGTGGCAGGTGTGTGGGAGGTGGCAGGCTGGTGACAAGGGGTCGGGACAGCGGAGCCAGAGGTCATCCCACAATTGGCAAAGGGGGTCCCGGAGTTCCAGCAGGCGGGCGCGGACAAGGCGTCGGTAGTCCCTATCGAGCCTTTTCTGCCGGACCACTTGCCACGTGTCGTCGGAAAGGATCCTGTGGTCATTGCGCATGCACACGCGCTTGCTGAGAGACCTTACTCGGATTCACGTGACTGTGAGTGACCGATATGAAGGGAATGACCAGTCCATTCCCGAGCCAGGTATTGCCTTGGTGGTCCAGCTGCCTACATAGGCCCAGTGTAAGGCAGAGGCAGACCCGGCTCTTCAGAACTTGGATGAAACATTGAAGGCTGAGTTCAGGGACGTGATCCGCGCTACGCCTGCGAAAAGCACCCCTCAGAAGGAGCAGAGTGGATTCCCTGAGGCGGTCATAAACTTGGTCAAAGACCACAAGCCATTCCGCCAAAGCAACTTCGCTCTCACTGGCGATAGGTTGGAGGCGTTGAAGGCCATCATCGACCAGGTCCCGGAGCGTGGCTGAATAGCCGTCTCGGATTCGGAACGGCAGTCGCCGGCATGCATTGTCGCCACAAAACCAAAGGATCGTGGCGACTAGTGGTGGATTACAGGCGATTGCACTCCATGACTGAAGTGGACGTGTATGGCATCGCCCTGATCAACGATATGTTTCAGGACGAAGTGCAGAAGCGCGTGTTCAATGTGCTGGATTTGAAGCATGGCTACCACGAAATGAAATTGGGGGAACAATCGCAGGACTGCACAACAATGTCAAAGCCGTTCGGCACCTACAAGTGGCTCGTATTGCCGAGGGGGGTGAAAAATGGCAATGCCGCCTTCCAACGCCTTCTTGACGACGCCCTCAAGGATTACCGGGACTTTGCCAGGCCATTCGCGGAGGACATGACCCTGGGGTCACGTGGTGCAACCTACGAAGAGGCCGTGCAGAACCATGTCAAGTACCTAGGGCTCGTACTGCAGCGCCCCAGGGAAGGGAAGCTTGCTGTTTCAGCCAACAAGGCCAACATGTTCGTTGTGCAGGTGGAGTTTGCTGGCAATGCGGTGGGTTATGGAGTCAAGCAACCCATTCGGGGAGGATCTTGTGCCTGGAGAAGTGGGACAAGGCCCACACAGTCTCTGAACTCAGAGCATTCCTCTGTTCTGCCAACAATTATGAGGAGTTTGTCCGTCTCTATAATCATCATGCTGCCCCCCTTTACCCCATGCTCCAACTCTTCAAGTCGGAAGCGCGAAAGGGCTCTAATCACCCCCTGCATTGGACGCCGGAACGGGGAACCGCCTTCCAGGATCTCAAGCGCGAGCTGCTCAAGCCTCTTGCCCTCCTCCTGGTGAACCCCCACAAGCCCTTTCTCATCCAAACGGTCGCCAGCAACTACACCATGTGTACCGTTCTGGACAAGACTGATGAAAAGGGGAACCATTACTCGATAGCATTCTGGTCACCTGTCCTTACCCAACTCAGAGGACGTCATGCACCCCCAGGACCAGGGAGGCCTATGCAATTGTGAGCGCCCTTCGCGAATGGGCTGGCAACATTGGGTTGCAGCCAGTCTGCGTCTGCACAGACCACCAATCTCTGAGGAATCGGCACACGGCGTGTGTCAACACCCCCTCTGGACCGGCCGCCCGTTTTGCTCATTGGCATGAGACCTTCAGCAAGTTGGATCTCAGCGTCCTGTATGTCCCTGGGAAGGACAACACCATTGCTGATGTTCTGAGTCGCGGGGTCTGCCCCGCTGGGCGCACCCTCCAAGATGTCTCGGTGCACGGCGATGCAACGGAAGCGGAACTGGCTGACAACTAATCGACTTCAAAAGGCATGGGGAAAAAGAGATCGGGGACCACAATGTTAAGTGCTTCGTGGTTCAAAGCAAGAGGGCTCCCACGGCACACATGATTCGTTTAGTGGCTGCCCCTATCTGCCCCATTGCTCGCCGGTTGGCACCGTACCTCCGTACTGTTTTCACCACCAACAATGATTGCCTGACGCAGGATTGGGGACCCATCTATGCCACACGCCCTGATTTTGGTGGTACCTTCGACGTGATCACCAGCGCTCCTGATGAAGGGGAGGGAGACGCCGACCAGTGACCCAAGGATGTCCTCGTACATGGGGACAAGATTTTCAAAGCCGTCCGTCTGCTCGTGCCCAAATAAATGTCCGAGCGACTGGTGTCACAATGGTACAAGACCACCAATTCGCAAACCGGAGCCTACAAGCTTCGACAGTCACTTCAAGCGCGGTTGGCTCTCCCCCAATTGAAGGACATCTGCACGAAAGTGCGCGCCCATTGCCCCGTGTGTCAAGCCCGGAACCCAGCCAAGTACAAGTCCCCGGGCAACTCACAGTTCTACCCTTTTCCTAGCCATCCCTTTGAGTCGGTCTGCATCCATGTGTTCTCCATGCCAGGCCTGACAGTGAGAGAGCTCGGCACCATAGGATCCACTTCCACTCCCTGCAACGCCGTCCTCATGTGTGTGGACCGACACTCGGGCTACATCGTGGCTGCTCCCACCACCAAGGAGGGATTCACTGGTCAGCGAGCCGGCAAGTTGCTCTACCGCAACTGGTTTACAGTGTTCGAACCCCCCCATGACCTAGTCTCTGACAAAGGCCGCGCCTTGGTGAGCTCCTGGTTCAAGAGCTTCTGCCATCCACAAGGGGTGCACAAGGCAGAGTCCGTCGCCTACCTGTCCAGGAGTAATGGAGGAGCGGACAACGCTGGTCGGCAATTGTTCGACACCGTTTGGCTACTGCGCCTGCGCCCCGTGGAAATGCAAAGGTTCAGGTCTTGATGGACAGCAGCAGTGGTGGAGAAGAGAATAGGGTCCAATACCTACGACATCTCCACCAACAGAGGCCACATCGAGGCCGCCAGCAGCTCTCGGCTCGAGCATCAAGTGACGGACCTCACTGGTGCCCACGTTGACCTGAGCTACACGCATGAGAAGCTGTCCGCTGAGGATGATGCCCAGGAGGACGACTATTTTGTCGATCGAATCCTTCGGTATCGCTCCAAGTCTGGTTCGCGCGATCCGGACGACATTGAGTTCCTGGTTCGGTGAAAAAACCCCTTCCATCACGCAAAGCACGACAAATGAGAACCAGCAGAGAGCTTCCTCACTGTCTACAAAATGTCTACAAGCAAATACTGCAGATACCATGGCCTCTTGCCCAAGATTCACAAGCATTTGCTTGCCTCATGAGGAGATTACGACTACAATCTAACGGATCAAGCAAGGATGACCCAGAGATGACCTTGTCTCAGTCGTAGTCAAGGGGTAACGGCACTTGTTGCACAGGCCCAAGGGTGCAGGTTCGAACCCTTACACTTCCAACTCCGTCAATAGCTCCAAGCCAACCCCAGGAACCTCTTTGAAAGTGCTGCCCTGGGTCGTTGTGGGTGCCGGAGGGCTCGGGGCCGGCAAGACCAGTGGGGCAGGCACGCGAGGAGTCTCCCTGGATGTTGCTATTGGGTGTAGAACCGGACACTCGGACACCAACGGAGGCGAGAGCAGCGACAACAGAAGCAAGGTCCATGCTGATTGTGGTCCGGCAGAAAATCCCAGTCTATGAAGAAAATTGAGGGGAATTATTCTAAATACATCTGAGTGTCCAAAACTGTCCGAAAGAATTTAAATAATCCATTTATGTAAAATTGTCTGGCCGATCTGGCCCGCGAGCGCGCGTCAGCGGCAAATGGCGATTCCAGCTAAAATAGCGGAACGCGGCGGATTTACGGGAAATGGACCGCGGAATCAAATCCGGCATATCAGAAATATATAGGAAATATCCTGTGACTGAGCTGCGAGGCGGCAATTCCGCCGAAGCAAAGAAAATGACCAAAATGTAGCCAATCTGGGCAGAATGTCTGAAAATCTGAGCAGATGGGGCTAGCCGCACTTACACTCCCCCTCCAAAAACACACTGGGGTGTGTCGCTACGTCAACGAAGAACGTAGTGCGGGTAAGTCCCAGAAAAACATAGAAATGTAGCCTCGATGAGGCGAAATCTGCTTGATCTGACCTGATTTGGGCTGAATTGGCACTGAATCAGGCTGGATGAACCTGAAATGAGACGGAATGAGAAGTGACGAACAGTCCTCCGTGCTGTAAAACATTAGGTCAAGGGCTAAAAAGCATGTAAACGTATCGAGAATCGATATCAAACCATGCATTGGTTGAGAATGAGGTAGATTATTGGTGGATTGAGTGGGGGAATCAAGAATTGGAGTGACATCTCAGCGCTCTGGCACAGTTTCGCTGTCGCGGGCACGCTACGGTGTCCTCGCCGAACTCTACATCGTGTTATCCCGCTTTTCTCGTTCTGAAAAGTACAGCATGTGGCTCAGATTTGGCGCATCTGGTGGATGATCACAAGATTCAGCAAAATGAGAGTGGATTTGGGCAGAGATGAAGGGGATTAAGCAATCACAGAGAGGTTAAACAAATACACATGTAGTCTACAGACCCTAAGTGAACCACCGAAGGTAAAGATGTGTTTCCGTTCACTTAGATCTAAACAGATCTTCGAGGAATGTGGGGAGATGACACGGCAATCAACCTAAATTGTGCTAACATGAGTAAATTCCCTGAAATGAAGGTGAAATGAAGCGGAATGTGTACAACTGAATCTACCAACACCTTCGTTTAGACTAAAGTTAATATATATTGTCGTTTATTCAGCTCAAGTGTGCTTTCCGGCACGTTGGTTCGCGAGCATCTAACAGATTCTATCAAAATGTGGATCATGTGATGATGCATCATGATGGGACATGCTGGCCCTGGATCCTTGGCATGTAACGCGCCGAAGGTTCACTGAAGGGGCTTTACTGACAGTATATAACTGAGAGACACCGAATTTACAGTGGCGGTGATGTCAATCGACTTGGACAAGGCCAATCTTTCGATGGAGTCCCACAAGACACTTGGATTCACCATTCTCGACAGTTTCTGGTCGGATTGAGCTCACATTGGCGTGTGCCAAAAATACAACGAAGCTTACGGACTTCATAGGTTGCTATTAGAAGTCCCTAGAGCTCCTATCTGAAGATTGTCTGAACAATTGACGTCTGGGTTTCGTACAACAGTGGCAGAATGATGGACAAACCTGAGAAATTCAAGTCAAATTTGAGGATCCTGGATCTGAATCTGGACTTTGGCGTCAGCATCACAGCAAATGAAGGTGAGATCTGAGTTCCTGGCGTCGCATCTGGTGCAGCCAGTACTACAGGGGATACCTGTAGGGGTGAATGTCGCTGGCCAGCGTTTTGATTATGTACATTTGCTTCCATCTGCACGAGTAGCCAAATTCCAAAGATGCACAGACCAACAGAGACAAGATTACCCCGAATCTGCCTGAATTAAGCCTGAGTTTGGTTTGTTCTGAACACGGCAGCACACTCCGTCAGCGTATCTACGCCTTGTCTGCCGAACGGAGACCAAAGAAAAGTTGATTGACGTCAAATTATCAAACATTCGCAGTTCTCCACATCATGACATAAACAGAAAGAATGAACAGTGGATTGAGCAGAATGTGGTAGGATGGCTTCCTTAATTCGGCCAAGCACGAATGCATGTGACCACCAACCTGTCTGGCCTGGCCCTCGTACGGCTTGGGCGCTGCAGATCAGCGGCCGAACTTGAAGCTTGGTCCTCATTTGGTTCCTGGGCTGGCCTGACCGCAGGAGGGGGGATCGACGGATCAGCCCTGGAATGTGGCTGCTGAGGGCCGTAAAAGGCTGGATCTCGATTCACCACAGGTCGTTTTCCGTCGCTCTCCACTTGTCTGTCTGGTTTCGACAAACAATCTGTCAGGAGTACACCAATTTCGGGGTGCTTCTTCAAGAAGTCGATGAACCCCTTGGTGTATCCATGGACAAAAGATTGGGCTGGTTCCCAGTTGTTGTGACTGGAATCAAAGCCCCTCCACTCACACAGAAATTCCCATTCGCCCTTGGCGTCACGTCTTGCTTCAACAATCCTCTTGAGTTCGTACTTTCCCCCTTCGATTACCCGATCGGACAAGTGTTTTGCAGTCCAAAAAAGGGGTTTAACTCAATCCATGGGGGAGGGGATCTCTCTCTTGAGGCGATCGCCCGAAACGTCAATTTCCCTGCTGACATCCACACAGATCCTCCACCTGTTCTCACCCAGACGCGCTGTAACAGCGAATGGCCCCTCCCACAAGGGAAGAAGCTTGTCATCTCCGTCCAGGGTGGTTTCGGATTTTCGAAGCCAAACTCGATCATCGACTTCAAAATTGTGGGGGTTTTTTCGACCTTGATTTTGAACCCAAAGCCAGTCAGCTTGATGCTTCTCGATTAATTTCGACACAGATTTATCTGCTCGTTGGACTTCGTCCAAAAACAGCGAAGCATCCTTACAGGGGCGAGGATTATTCAACGGCATGTTCCACCAACACTTCTTTCGTCCAAAGACAATTTCATTTGGAGAAAGGCCATGATACAAAGGCGTGTTGTGGTAGCGGCGAAGCAATGCGAAGAGAACTTCCATCCAATGGAAATCCTTTTCACTCGCGAGCTCCTTACGAAGCATATTAATTATAGAGTGGCCGGCTCTTTCGCCAGGCAGCGCTCGATGCGAGTGGATTTCACATCGGAGGTGGTGGATTCCAAGGCGAGCACACAATTCTCTCCACCATTCGGAGGTGTACTCTTTGCCTGAATCCGTGACCACCTCGGATGGGACGTCCCAGCCTCCCATCCAGGTCTGCGCGCACCACTTGGCGGCAGCCTTGCCAGTCATCGACTCAATGTTGCAAGGCAACACTTGAATGTAGCCGGAATGACGGCACTGAATGAGGAGCACACCATTGACTTTTTTGTTAGTCCAATGGCACTCTTCGTCATCGAGCTCACCGAGATAGAAAAAATCACTCGTGACTCTGTTGAAGAGACGCTCCGGAATAGGATGAGGCCTCAGATGGCCGTGCTTCTTCGCGCTGGGGGGCGTCGAGACAGCACATTGGGCACATCCGGCTGCTACTTTCATGCAGTGAGTGTAGAGCCTCGATCCAAACAACCTATGCTTAATCATCGACCACAGTCGACGGCCATGTGCGTGGGGGGACTCCCATTTGTGCCACCAGTTTAACACTCGGGGGGCTAGGGCGTCTGGCACACACAATTTACCCTCCATCCACAGCTTCCCCCCATCCAACGAGTACTCCGCAAAAATCCCATCCCTGTGAGCATCTTTGGATTTGAGATTGCCAAAGACCTCTTTAAACATGGGATCCTGCAGGTAATCGGACGTCCAGTCACGGATGATCAGGGAATCCTTAGGCAGGGGTGGAGTTTTGGCCGGATCTCGACGCTTAATGCCCTCGATCAACCGAAATCGACTTACTCGTCGGGTATAGTCAAACCGTTTCACACTCCCTGAGGAGGGATCGGTGACTTTTTCCACGACTTTCAGCGTTTTGGTGCAGATCTCGTGAGCATGCGCTGGATCTGTGATGGCCGTGATGTCGTGACACGGCAATGCGTGCTGTTTGACAGCGCACTGCATGCATGCACGTCGAATGAGTTTCTTTTCTTCCTGATCCCATTCGATGATTACATGGCGGTCCTGCTCCGTACCATGGATGTTGGTACTTTGCAGCCCCTCTGAGGCGGGGTAAGCCCATCGGCTCAGAGCATCCGCTACCGTGTTATGTTTTCCAGGCAAATACGACACATGGAGGTCAAACAGAGAGAGAAATTCGTGCCATCTGGCCCGTCGACCAGCTGGGCTCGCGACAGTATCAATGTGTTCGGTGGCCCAATACTCCAGAGATCGATGATCCGTCAGGACCTCGACTCGATTGGTGCCAACCCACGATTGGTACTTTTTTAAAGCACAGATGATGGCGTAAGTCTCTTGCTCACGCGGCGACCATTGCATTTGGCGTGGGGCTAGCTTCCGTGACCAAAATGCAAGAGGGTAATGATCGCCGGTGGCTTCATCAACCTGTTCAAGGACAGCTCCGATCGCGTACCTAGATGCGTCGGTTCTAATGTAGAAGGGTCGGTCAAATTGGGGCACATGCAACGTGGCGACTTCACAGAAGGCTGCCTTCAAGTGACTGAAGGCCTCCTCGCACTCGTCAGTCCACTTGACACGAACCTTTGAACCTGCCTTGCCCGCATCTCTCCCTACCTTCAATAATTCAGTGAGGGGGGCAGCAAATTTGGCATAATTCGGCACAAAAGTGTGGTAAAAATTGCAACAACCCAGGAATCCTCTCAACTCCGTGATCGTCTCAGGGCGCTTCCACTTCTGAATAGCGACGAGCTTCCCTGGACTGGGTCGTCGAGTGCCATTCTCTAGGAGAGAACCACAAAATTCGACTGATTTTAAAAATAATTTTCCCTTCTTTGGCCCACAAATCAGCTGATTGGCGTCAAGAATATCCAAAACTTGGTTCAGCTGCTTCTCATGTAGGGCCACCAGCTCGGCTTCGGTCAGTCCCTCCCCCTCCGTCGCGATGATTATGTCATCTATGTACACACTCACGAAGGCACGAAGCTCAGGATGGGTTGTGAACAGCACATCCTCCATCATTCTTTGAAAAAATGAGGGGGCGTTCTTCAGCCCCATGGGCATGACAGTCCATTGGACTGGGCCACATGGCGTGCACATACAGGTGAGAGGTCTGCTGTCCTTCCTCAACGGCATTTGGTGAAAGCCGTGACGGAGATCCAGCACAGAGAACAAACGACCTCTTGCCCTCTTGGCGATTTCCTCCTCAATGAGGGGCAGGGGGTGCGAATCCGCCTTTGTTTCGGCGTTGAGATTGCGAAAATCAACCACCATTCGCCAACCATCAATGGTGTTCTGGTCTGCAGGCGGTGGCTTCGGGACTGTGAAGGGTGAACAACACCATTCGCTGGTCATACAACCCTCAAGCCAACCAAATTCCCTGAGATTTCTCTCGATGATTTTTCTGAGAATCTCATGTTTATGTCCATGATTTTCATAAGGGCGCTGTTTTTTTGCCTTGTACCCTTCACGAAGCTCGATGAATGCTTCACCGAACTGTCCACGGACAGGGGGATCTTTGATCAACTTCCCTGAAAGGGTTGTGTCCTTCCGTTCCTCAAAAATCTTTTCTCTTGACTTGGAACACAATTCAGTGTCCACCTGATCGCCAGGAATTACTGTCGAAAAAACTTTGGCGACTTCTTCGGCTTTGGCAGGAAGAATCTTCTTACGGATGTCCCTAAACAGGTCCGTATCCACTGCCTCTTGAAGATAGGTGGGTCTTGTGTCGAAATCCCAGAGATTTTCCTCGTGATCCAGCTCCTCGAAAGGATCCATGAAAGCTTCCACAGGGGGTTTTTCATAAAAAACTCTGAATTTGCGGCGCGATTGGAGATTTTTCCTCGCCCGTGCACTGAAGATTCTTTTCGATGTCGACCGTATTGGGGAAGAGGGAGACGAGGCGGATCCATTGGACGTTGAATCACCTTGGGTATCTGACGGACAAAAATCAGAAAAAATAGATTCATCATCAGTACCACGCTCAACCTCAGATTCAGACCCAACACAGGAATCTGTACTAGAATCGGCAGAATTAGAGTCAGAAAGCTTTCCATCCACCAGGAATGCAAGCGAACTCCAGGACCGCTGTGACAGGGGACCTGTGTCGTCCCTGGCATACAGCTTAATCTTCCTGGGAAGTTCGATGTAATCTACACAAATGTCCTGTAATTCCTGAAACCAAGGCTTGTCATCCCACAAGGGCACAACTAAAATTGCCTGGGCTTTATCTTGCTTGATTTTGTGGATGACCTGCTGGATTAAGTGAAACGGAGGATTAATCCACAACTTCTTGTCCCATTTGTGGGTCCAAGCGTCGCTGAAGTGCTTGTCAAAGCGCTTGTTCATACGGTTAGCAAAGGCATCATACTGTGGCCAAAAGGAATGATGTTCATGGAAGTATTCACAAATTGCATCGCGCCATTTGTCGACAACTCTGTAGGATGAAGAGTGCCAGCGCGAAGGGCGTCGTGGCTGGGAGTCCCTACGAAGACATTCTAACTCTTGGGAGTAATCGGCACTCCCATTCACCTCAGCAATGGTGACATCTTCACCAAATTTTGGTGTCACTTTTTGCTTCAAAAATTCTTCTGCACTTTTAAACCCTGCGTGCAAAAAACGAAATTCAGGACGCTCCAAAGGACCTGACTCCAGCAAAAAACAACGACGATGACCTACGGGCGCTACCCTGTTCTTACGAAGCCAAGGATGGCCCAAATAAAGGTCATACTTTATGTCAGCACGATAGAAGTAGTCATCCTTAAGGACAACTTCTTCCACATTTTGCTCTTCCCAAAGGTCTTGAGCGACCAAATGGGTTGATATAAAACAACCGCGTTGCCCACCTGCGAGAGAATGTCCAGAACCTCCCTCGAGGGTAACAGGATGAGGCGACTCAAACACGCAGTCGTCGGGTAAGAATGCATTGGATTGGAGATTTACCTCTGATCCATTATCACACAAACAAGTGGCGAGGTGGAAATTTCCCTTGCAATCAGAGACCCACAGCTTTGTGACAAACTGACGAGCCCTGTGCTTGGACTGTACACCAACCTCGTCCACTACAACAGAAGGATCCGCTGCCGGATCCAGGGGAGAGGAGACAAGCGACCCTACATCAAGTAATGGTCGATCAGGAATTTGGGGATCATGCCTGAAGTCGCCTGGGGAGGGGCGATTTTCGTGGCTCCCCTAGGCGTTCTGACCTCCAGCGGCTGCATTAACATTGTGAACACAGCCTGATTCATCGATCCACTCATCTTGGAACGGATCATCCGCTGGATTCAGAGCATTTTCGACATAATCTCGATCCGCATCAGACACCTGGTCTGCACCTGAGACCTGATCCACACGATGATTTCCCTTTCCACGTCCACGGCCACGGCCGCCGGATGATGGGCCACCACCGTCGCCACGCCCTTTGCCCTTACCAGAGAAGGGGGTTCCCGAAGGATTTCCCTTACCTTTACCCTGTGATCCTGGAGCATTTCCTTTGTTTGTACCGGATTGAGGGATTTGGCCTGGATTTCGATTTCCGCCTCCGGCGTTGACATTTGGACTTGTCTGACCATTCGGCTGCCCACCGAAACCGGATGGAGTCCGATTCCCTTTGCCTTGGGACCCGCCAGGGCCTCCAGTATTTTTGTTCCCACCGGAGGGAGTCGAATTACCCTTTCCCCCCTTGGCACCATGCACCTGTCTGTCATTCCTGTCTGAATTCTGCGAATTACTGACATTTTCACCAATCACCTTGTGATCGTAAGCAGACCATCGGTGATTAGCAGTAGAATGCGTCTTAGCTCGGTTCGTAGAACCTAAAAGAAGGCAGATGCTACAATGATCCTGAACATTCCGGGTGTCATTCACCTTTTTGTTGCCCTTTTGGGCCCCATTTTGGGTGTTTTGCTGGGTATTCCTGTTTCCCCCAAGACCCTCATGGAAATTTTGATTGGCGGCGTCAGCGAGCCTCTCAACCTCTTCCCACAGTTCCTGTGGAGTAAACGAAAACACCCAGTTCCTGGCCTTCAGACGATTGCCATGGAAGCTTACTCCCCTGTTGAGGACTTGAACAAACAAGTCCCGATCCTCGTGTTCATTGAACTTGATTTTCCACGTGTTTTCAGTGAATTTCACCTTGGTAAACGACGTGGGGGAGCACTTTTGAAGTGCCTCCCTGACGGTAAACCGGTTGGCCGAGGCGTCAAAGCCATCGATCTCCGCCCACCAGGTCTTGACCTTTTCTTCGGATTGTTTATTCCGAAGGGTGGCGGCGGTTTCAGAGGGGATCTTGTCAAAAATCAGATTTTTCAGCTCGGCACTAGAATATTTTTCGCCTGAATGTTCAGATTCTTCTACGAGATTCCAGAAGCGCTGTCTCTTGTCCTGCACTTCGTGCAAGATTAATCGACAAAATGAAGGAAAATTCTTCAACATCTGGTGGTAATGGTCCTCAGGCAGCCGGGATCCACGTACCTCCAACTGTTCCCACACCTCATCAAAGGTAAGGGGGGAACTTGAATCTTCACGATCACTCCAGGTTCTGAGCAAAGTATTGGCCGGCGCTCCCTCAAGGCAGTCCAGAAGGGCCATCAGGAACTGATCATCCTGGAGTTTTTGAGTCTTAACCCACAGTTTAAATTCCCGTTGGAACTGAGGCCAACGTCTGGGGTTCCCATTATACTTCGGTTGCTTGGCAACCTGACGAAGTCGCAATGATGTAGGATTAAGGAGTGAATCCAGCCCAACACCGGCCGTAATGGTAGACACCTTCGCGGAATCATTAACCACACCAGCTCCGGCGAGGGTCTGGGCGAGCAACATCTGGGCAATTGCACTGGAATCAACAGCAGGAAGGGTTGTACGGGAGGCAGTTCTTTTGGCATTCTGAACCTCAGTCCTAGCCTTCGCCGATCTACTCTGTGATCGAGAGATTGTAACCCTTTCCTTTAGCTTAGTCCTGCTGATCCGTGCATCGGTGGTCTTAGAGTCCACCGAAGGAGCAATCGAAAAAATTTCTGTCGCCTCCTCCGACGGTTCTGTTGTCTGATCCACCGATGATGCGCCCTCAGACCTCATGTGGGTCTTGAAAAGATCTTTAATTCCCAGCGTCTGAATGATGAGTTGCATTTGATCTTTGAGCAATTGGAGCTCAGAGTCTCGCTGAGATCTGCAAGAGCAGTCGGCAGGACAGTACATACCGTGTCCTGAAGGGCCTGAGCAGGCTGTCGGACCGCTAATCTCAGTGGTTCGCAGCCAGGAGTCCACTTGGGGAGCTCCTTCAGTCCTAATTTCCAGGCTTGCCTGCCTAGCTGCCTCTAAAATTCCTTCCTCAACCGCGGCGGCTAGATCGTCGCGGATGGAAACAGAGGGATGAGGGGCGGAGGGCCCGGCAACAGGTGCCTTGGTCTTCTCCTTCGGGAAGGGGCTTGCCTCCCAGATCTGCAAGAAAATGGCAAAAGATTCATCTTCTTGAGAACACCACCACATCCTGGTATTAATTTCTTCTTGAAGGAGGAAAAAATATTCAAATAAAAAATCAGAGGCGATTCTTTCTTGTCCTATCAGCTTAGACGTGGCTAATAGACACAGGGCCTCAAGCGCCTCAAGGTGGCGGGCCACTTCCGAAGACAAATGGTTGTCCCATTGTGCCCATGAGGCTGGTCGATTATAGGTAGGTACCTCACCTGGACCACCCATCTCAATGTCGTCAATGTCGGCGGCGATGGTCTCAAAATGTGGACATTGGTAGGGAGTATTGGTACCTGCCAGGTCCGTAAGCTCCACCGGAGCGTTGCCATTAGCGTAGGCTGGGAGATTCCAGCTGCTTGATGGCCAATTTCGACTGGGATCTTGATTGTAATCTGGGCCTCCACAGCTGCTGATTTGTGTCCTTCTTGGGCAATTTGGGCTTGCGCAAGGCATTCCTCTCAAGGCCTCGTTCGCACAGCACCACGGGAGCGTGATCGTTACGTCTCCGGAGGTGGCGGAGTCTACGGGGCCGTACTGAGGGGCTAGCTGTGGTTGGGACTCCAAAGGAACAACATTCAGGTAGCCTCTGCTACCATGAAAGTGCTGCCCTGGGTCGTTGTGGGTGCCGGAGGGCTCGGGGCCGGCAAGACCAGTGGGGCAGGCACGCGAGGAGTCTCCCTGGATGTTGTTATTGGGTGTAGAACCGGACACTCGGACACCAACGGAGGCGAGAGCAGCGACAACAGAAGCAAGGTCCATGCTGATTGTGGTCCGGCAGAAAATCCCAGTCTATGAAGAAAATTGAGGGGAATTATTCTAAATACATCTGAGTGTCCAAAACTGTCCGAAAGAATTTAAATAATCCATTTATGTAAAATTGTCTGGCCGATCTGGCCCGCGAGCGCGCGTCAGCGGCAAATGGCGATTCCAGCTAAAATAGCGGAACGCGGCGGATTTACGGGAAATGGACCGCGGAATCAAATCCGGCATATCAGAAATATATAGGAAATATCCTGTGACTGAGCTGCGAGGCGGCAATTCCGCCGAAGCAAAGAAAATGACCAAAATGTAGCCAATCTGGGCAGAATGTCTGAAAATCTGAGCAGATGGGGCTAGCCGCACTTACACTCTTGTGCACTGATTGGTCATTCATTCATATATTAACCTTCACTATCTGCCGAATGTTATGAATGTTTGTCTCAATCTGTGGAGATTAGGAGAGATGTGTCTGGAAAACCCTGTCTTTGGCGCCTTTTCATATGGTGTCTTACCCGCTTCCGATCCTCAGTTTCGGTACTTCAGTTTCCGGTGTCCCATCACGCCATCATCCTCCCATGCTTGCTTTGGGATTCGAACCTAGGGACACGCAACATAAGCGCATGTAGCAGTCCACTGGACCAAGCACGAAGCGATACCACAGTGCGCCCCCACTTCTCCTAGGATGTGGTGACAGACTCGTCCTGCCTTCACATTGCTCCAGATCCTTCCTGATCTTGCAAGCGACCTCTTTCGCTTATGGTGAACCATTACTCCTGACCTGGCCGGGCGGTGATGAGTCGTCGTTAACGAGTTCTGGAAGGGGGGTGAGGCGGAGCTGGATTCATTCACAACGATCCCAGGGTCATCCATCATGATTTCTGTACAATTCACATGATGACCCATCTCGATCATGAATGATCATCTCATCATCATCATGCACCATGGTCATCATCACTGAGATGTCAGACATTTCAATCATTTCGGTTTTAGTGTTGGTTGCTCATCATCTGCCCGTCATTGGTAATGATCGGCCATGATCATCCATCCATCCATCATGCATCATGACATTCCTGATGCCTGATGATGCAGATATTGGCCATCATGCCACCATCTCATATCAGAAAATGACTTGTACCATTGTCTTCAGAGGTACCAGGGGTGGGGTCGAAATTTGATTATTTTGGTGTCATTTTGCCGTTATCAACAGAATCTGACTTTCACATGCTGATGGAGGATCCCGCATGATGTCGCGCATGATTCCCACCAATGCCCCCATTCATGTCATGAATGACTGATGAACCACGCTGCGCACGCTGATTCAACTGGTTATGAATTTGATCGATTTTCATCAATTCTGCGCAGTTCTGCCATGATCTGACATTAGCCGAATGTGGTCAATTAACAGTCAAGTGACCTCGATTGCGTGATTTAATGCACAATCATGCACTTTATTAGGGATCATATCGCACCATTTCACTCTCAGGCCCTCTACAGGACTTATTTGGCTGATGATGTCCTTCATGTTTGCTCTGCTTGGTTGAATTTTGCTTATCTTTGATTTCAAATGGATCAAGGTTTGGCTGAGAAGGTCCTAGGTAGATAGGCAGGTGCACTCAGTCGTGGAGAGGCGCCCCATGGTTCCCGAAGGCGTCGCCGCTGTGACGTACAGGAAGGAGCTCGGCGCATGAGGAGGGGATGCGGCTTACATCCCGTTGGAGCTGACTCGTGGCCCGCAACAAAGCGGCCCTGGGAAACACCGGGAGGGCGAATTGCCACCGGTGTGACGAAAGTGTCAGGCCGGGAGGTTGTGCCCCCGTGCTTGCGCACCTCCCCTCCTTTGGACGGAACCCTAGGGGTTCACCGGACTTCCCGGCGTATCCCGCTCTTAAGGCATGCCGGCAGCGTGCTCTTGGTACTTGGGTTCCGAGGTGCTTGGGTGTCGTACACTCCGCTTCGAGTCCCAAAGCAGCGCTGGCCCTAGAATGCAGCCTTACCCCCCGGCTCCGGATCTCTTTTGGCCGGGTCACCTGCATGGCACGGGCTGCCTCAGTGTCCGGGCTATGGACACTTGGTTTGCTACTGTTGTGAGGCGCGCGTACTTGGGTTGGGGGCTTGCCGTTTTCTGGCCCTTCCTGGTTGAGGTCGGTGTTGTGCGTGCTCGGATTTGGGTTTTCGCCTTCTCTTTGCCATTCCTCGCCGGGGCTTGTGGTTCGTGCGTGTGGGTAGGGGTTTGGCCTTTATCTCGCCTTTTTTGATTGGGTTTTGTGGTGCATGCGTTTGGGTGCGGGCTGCGGGTTCGGCGCTGGGTGTCTGAGGGTACACGTGTCGCTTCAGTCCCGCCTTTTTTGGGTGGGGCTTGCGGTATGTGTCTGGGTACAGGTTGGGACGTAACCTCAACTTTCTTGGCCAGATTTGTGGTACGTGTGTGTGGGCATGGGTCTCCGCCGTACCACGCCATTCGTGGCCTGGTTCATTGGCGTGTGGTCGGCTTTGGCCTTCGCCTGAAGCCAGCCAGTCATGGTTGGATGGGGTCTGTCGGCTGGTGTTTCCCGCCCCTTCTTGCTGAGGTATGTTGCTATCTTGTCTGGGACGGGTGGTCCCTCGCCAGTCCTGGCGGAGGATCCTGTCGGGTGCGGTGGTCCCTCACCGCTCCTGGTGGAGGGCCCTGTGATTGTCTGTCCCTGCCCCTCTCCGGCAGCTGCTGCAGTCCGAGGGGGGGGGGTTCCTCGGCGGTTTCTTTGGTGCTGTTCTCCACCTCTTTGTGGGTTTGGGCTGGTGGTGGCTGAGGCTGGGGCTATCATCCGCCCCGCGCGGTGTAAAGCCTTGTGGGTGCTCCCTCCCGCACTTCCTGGTTGGGACTCGTCACTGGTTGCGGGGGGGAGGGGGTCCTGTGAGTGTGGATGCCGCTTCTTTCTTGTTGCGGGCCACTGGTGGCTGTGGTGGGTGGTCTTGTTGCCTATACCGGTGGGGTCCTTCCTAGATGCTGCTCCACGCCGTGATTCGTTGTGGCTTGTCGTCTGTTGTGGTGGGTTGGGTGGCGTCTTGTCCCTTCCGGCCCTAGTCACCGTGGTTGCCACCCCCTTGTTTTGCTTGCCTGGGTGCGTGGCTCTGTTCCCCTGCCACCAGCCGTTGCTGTGTCCGCGGCCCCGTGGTTGGTTATTCGCCCCTTCCTCGGCGGAGGACCGGTGTCAGCCTGTCCGGGGTGGTCCTTCTTCTGGCCGGGTGTTGGCCCAGTGGCCGTTGTGGTCCGCGTTCCCTGGCTGGGGCGCCTTGCCCCGCTGGGCGGGGTCGTCTCCCGGTTTCCTGGCGGTGGGCCCTGTCGGTGCTGCCCATAGTCTCGCCTGGCTGGCGGGTTGCACGCCTTGGTGGGGCGTTTGTTGGGCTTCGCAGGATTTTCGCTGTCGCTCCTGCTGTCCCCTGCCTCTCTGGTTGGTGGATTTGTCCTAGTGGGGTGAAGAGGGCTCCCCCCATGGCCTGTTCCAGCAGTTTCCTGCTCTTTCGTGGGCCAGGTCTCCCCCCCCTTTTTTTTTGAGGTGGGGCCTTGGACTTTGCCTCGTCTACCGTCTGCCCTGCCTTTGCGGGTGCCTGCATTGGTCGGTGAACGGCGTGACCAACTGGACTGCTGACGGTGCCGTGGCGTGTAGCTGTTTTTTGTGTGGCCACGGGCCGTGCCCCGGCCCTGTGTGCCGTGTGGTTGGTGTACGAGTGTGGGCCGGCGGTCCGTCCTGCTGGGTGGGGGTTTGGTTCTGGCTCTTCCAGCTGGTTGGCTGCACCGGCCGGTTCTCTGGCGTGCGTGGGGTTGGGGGGGGGATAGGGGCCGCTGGGGGGCCTCTTTAGGGGGTTGGTTGCCCGGTGCTCCCCTGCCCCTGTACCGCTTGCTGGCGTTTGGCGGGTTTCACTTTCTTTTCGCCCGTGGCGTTTTGTGCCGGCACCCTCGCTGTACGTGGGGGGGGCCTGCTCCGTCAGGAATGTGGTGGTCGCGCCTCTTGGCTTGTTTTGTGGGGTTCTGAGGGCTGGGCTGACGGTTAGCGTGTAGCACGCTCGTGTGTTGCGGTGTTCCGTACAGGTGGCCGATTTTCCTTCACTAGTGCAGTGAGACGCGGTTTGATCTGGTCAGGCCGACGTTTAGCTTTCCTTGGGTTAGTCCATTCTCTACTCTCTAGTCTGGCGCGCGCTGGCGGCGGCGAGGGTCAGGCTGGCGACCTAGCTGTGCTGGCCTCACGCAGAGGCTCTGTGCGGGCTTGGGTTATCTGTCTTGCTGGTGGCAGCTGGGTGTGGCTCGGCGTGGTGGATGTGGCTCGCTTGGTCAGTGTTGTGGCGGGCCTGGGTGGGCTGGCTGGCCTGGTACGGCGAGCATGTGTCCGTGGAGTTGCCCTCCCTTTGGGACTGTGCCTTGGTGTCTCTGAGGGGGTCTTCTTCCCTAATAGTGTTGCGGTCCTCGCCGGTTGGGCTGGTGTGGGCCCCTCGGCTAGGCCTGTGCCCCTCCCGTGGCTGTTCGCCTTTCTTCCTGGCACCGTGCCGCTCCCCGTCCCCGGTGTTGCCGCCCTTTCCCCTGGCCCCCCCTGGTGTTAGTGCCCTCGTGGCTGTGTGGTTGCACCCTCAGTGCAGGATGGCCGGGGTCGTCGCCTCGTCGTTGGTGTGCGGTGGTTATGTTTTCAGCGGCGCGCCGTTCTCGGTGCCCCCCTTCATGGCTGTACCTGTCTCACCCTGTGCGGGGGCCGGTGGTTGGTTGGCGTCACTCGGTACGGTGGACGTCCCCCTTGTGGTGTGGGGTCTGGTTGGGCCAGCCAGTTCGACTTGGCGGGCATGTGCCCCTTGGTTTGCTGGTCGTTGGGGCCTGTGCCGGTGGTGTCCTGTGGGGGTCCTTCCTCTCTCGCGGTGTGGTGAATCTCGTGTGCCGCGCTGGCCTGCGCTGACTCGGTGCGCGGGGATGGCAACAAAGTTAAAACAGGCTTTCACTGTTGAATGCTTTGATGATATTGTTTTGTTTGTGCCTCTGCTTGCTCCTGCTGCTTCTGGATGTAGCTCAGGTTTTGCAAAAAAATATGTTTTGATGTAATCAACCAGAAATACAAGTACCGTCAGTGCAAGCAAGGGACCACAGGATCAAATCCACAACATGAAGGGCTGCAGTCAAAGGAGATAGTGTAACAACAAAGAAAACTCACAGTAACTAGAGATCTATGAGAAGATAGTTAGAACATGTCCTACAATCATGGGAAAACCGCCCACGTGGGCACTCTCTTTTTTATAGTGCCATCTAGAGATGTGCACTCTTTGTTTTGGGTCCCATAGGTGCTGAGGTGGCATGGCTTGTGGCGCTGAGGTCACTGCCATGTCACATGGGATCTTCCTACTTAGCTAGGCTGACTGGGAATTGAACCCAGCACCTCTCAAAAAGAGGTGCCCCAGCCTCCTAGGGTGCAGACCGCTAGGATAGCTAAGCATTCATCAGAAAATATATAGAACAATGCATAGGCTCTAGATTAATGTCAGCGCCTCAGTCAGTCCAGGAAATGGTGTATAAGTCCAATCAGTTTGGAGGGTCAGGGTTCCACGCAACATTCAACGTTCAATGCTTGGTTTTATAGGTCAAAGTGTCTTGTCACCCCTTTTGGTTAGGCCAATACTCAGATAAAAATGTGACATGGCTTTAGGCCTCTCTATGACAACCAAGGCTAACTTTTTAGCAGGGAAATACACTTTTGCTTACTCCCCCCTTGTGCTGTGGTGGCCACCACTGTCGCACTTCCAAGAAAAAAGCAAGTTTTTCCTGACCTCCCCATGGCTTCAACATCTTTTTGAAATTTCCTATAACATCCCTGACATCAGAAAGAAGGCGCTGCGTTAGGACAGTCGCCAGTTTTTGCTTAGTCATAACAGACACCTACAGCTCCAAATGCGCTCATTGGCGTCGCTGGGGCAGCTGTGGCTTGGTAGGGGGTTGGAATGGGCATGCTAATCCATGTGTGCATACACCTCTCCCTCCAAATAGCAAAACGCAGTGCAATAAGCAAAACCCAACGCAGGATACGATCAGGGCAGGCTGTCCGAGGTCTGGTTGAACCTGATGGCTGACCTGATCTGTCCTTAGGGCGACAAGGTGGCGTTGAAAATTATTTTGCCCTCAATGGGGTCTTGGATTCTGGACAGTGGTCCAGGAGTCAGCTTTTCGGCGAGAACACGGCCTACCCCACTATTTGCGCTCCAGGATATCTGCAGAGAAGGGAGGAATGGTTGAGGGACTGACAAACACGCAACGATCGACGCAAACACCAAAAACCGTCAGATGACGGCCTAGACGTTTTCTGAGGGTACACACGTGTCCAGAATCTCCATGTGCATTGAATGCACATTTTTACGCAATTTTATTTCATCACATGAAAATTTTTAATCCCTGGATTGAGACGCAGAGAAAAGTGGCGCACCGGAGCGCATCTTGATTGAGAGCCGGAAAAGACAGAGTAAATAAGATTATAGCAGTATGTCACGTAATAATAAAGAAATGCAGAGACATGCAATTAATAATAAACGTAGAGATTTCACGTATGCCTCTAGGGAAAATCAAGCAGACAGAATTCAACAATTCGGAAAGAATTTCACTGAACAAGGTACAAACCGACAGGTTCTTGTGGTTTTGTATGCACGATGCACATTGCTTGTCTCATGCTTCCGAGGATTCGCCGTGTTGCAGCGCAAACATAGAGTACAGGGACAGTTTTGAAGATTGCCCGGCGATTAGAGGTAGGGATGACTGATTAGCACATACACACGCGTGAATAAACGCTTGCTCCGCTTGTTTTTCGCCTTCTCCCTAGCTTGCTTTGCTCTCCAGCGGTAGGTAAGGTGAGTAAGCCCAGGAGGGGCCAGCCCCTGGTTGAGTTCGTGTTTCTGATTGGTATGGATTGATAGAAAAGGAATGGTTAAAATAGTGGATTGCCAGATTTTTGCATACCGGTGCATGCATATGGCGCATTAAAGGGTAGGCCACGCGTGTTGCGCACGGTATAACACTTGTTTAGGTTCTCCAGGGGCTCCACCCCACGTTCTATAGGAGAACGGGTGGAGTTCCTTAAGCTTGCTTGCTTGCAACTCGGTAAGCAGACAGTGTATTATTTTCCAGCCTGAGAAGCGTTTACATTATTATTGTAATGTACAATAATAGCAATTTTGCACAGGATTGAGACTGCAATCGCTTAAAGCACCAAGGTTCACCTACGAAGCCTTCATCCTCAACGAGTTCTCAGTCCGGGGATTGTTGAAAACAGTACCTAGCCCATCATTCAAGTCATTTTTGCTTAAATGCTTTTGATTGACTGGGGGATCTGTTTCTAATCATCTGATCCTTTGTCCGACCCCGCAGTATTGCTGAGACCCCTGAGGCATCTTTTGCTGAAGGCAGTGGTCAGCGCAACCCCACTAACCAAGGATGAGACTGATAACTTGTTTGTTTGATTATCTTTGAACTTGAGGCTATGATACTTCGTCTAGGTATAAAGATAAGTTAGGTGGAGGCATGGTGAACACCTATTTTTGTTATGCTCTATTGTTATGCATGAAGGCGCTTAGCCTGATCAGGATATGCTGAATTTCTCACACATATCGCTGAAGTATCCTAAACCATTTGCATATTTGAAACTGCCATAAAATTCCGCATATATTGATGCATCATACTCAATTTTGGTGTCAGGGCCCATTGTTGGTCATTTTGGGGTTGGAGTGCATGAGACCAGATTAGGGCAGTTCCTACTGAGTTCTGACATCGTCAGGGCAGTTCCTACTGAGTTTGGCAGTCACAAATATAATTTATGGTGAGGCACAGACAATTATTTCAAGAGATAAAATGTGATATTCCACCTATTTTTGATATGGGGAATCTGATTTTTGATCGTCTGTTTTACTATATTCTCATTTGGCATGATTTTCAAGTTAAGCCATTTTCTGCCCTATCTCCTGTGAATCTCAAGCATGCAAGCACGTGATAAAGGCCATGCAATGTCAATACACCACACTGTCTTTGTACTGCAGTCCCACATGTTATTGTATCTCATTTATCTTGTTATCACGATTCTTATCCGTTGCTTCACTGTCTCCACCTTCAATTAGAGTTCTTGATTTATTTCCGAAACATATTTTGGTGAGTAGAGCAGGAGGCGCAGCCCAAAAGCAACAATCAACATCTTGTAGTCCTCTGGAAAAGGGGTTTTGAAGAACCACGCACAACGCCCCTGATGGAACAGCTCCTGGGGGGTATACCCAGTTGGGAAACTCTGCTGAGAGTTCATGGTTAGGACAGCCCAGGGTAACAGGCGTACCCAATTTTTGGTACGCTCCTGTTTGATCAGAATCCTCAGGTTCTGCTCCAACACACGGTTCTGTCTCTCGCACAGTTAGAAGTGTGCGTGTAGGGCACACCTGTGGTCACATGGACGTTCAGGGCGTCTAGTCATTGCTTGTACCATCCAGTGTCAGTCCGGATATGTACGTCCTCGTCAGAGTGCACCTCCTTAAGTGCCCCATAGTGCTCAAACCATTGTTCAACCAAACTTTCACAGTCTGTTCCCCTGTGATTTTTTTGTTGCAGGGAAACACACGGGTGAAACGGATCAGGCCACAGGTGCCAACCAGACAACTGTACGTGCAATGAACAATGTGCTGTACATGTACCGTACAGAAGCACGAACTCTTCAGTGTGATCAATCCCAAGGACTATCAAGAAGAGTATAAGGACGTGTTGGAGAAACTGGGGGAAGCGAAGTATGCGATCATAGAGGACGTCCTCTGGAGTACAGGGAGCAACGGGCTGCTGAGGAACGAGATCAGGACCTGTGTGCCAGAACAACACTTGGACAAGATCCTTCTCTGGGTGCACGACGTGGAGGGACATCCGGAGTCAAGAAGCTGGTTGTGGGCGTTCAATCGTTTCTTCTACACAAGGGAGGAAGAGGCGAAGATTTTGGAAAGGATAAGCTGCTTGCAGCAGACGTGTGAAGCTTTCCTTTATGCGAAGAGGAACCGGCCGAAGGACAGAGGCTTGGTGGGTTGCTTGCCCTTACCAGACTTGGTCAACTCCTTGGTCCACGTTGATTTTATCGACCGTCAAAGTGTTGGGCAGTTCGACTACTGTCTGATGATTGTGGAAACCTTATCAAGTTTCTGCCAAGTTGTGCCCCGCAGAAAAAAAGATCGGAGGTGAACAAGTGTTGTTCCTTGTGCACCAACACTGGATCAAGACCTACGGACCCATGGTGATGTTGCACTCGGACCGTGACATACGGTTCACCAGCGAGACAGGTTGGTGGCGCAACCCCTCAAAGCCATGGGAGTGGAAGTGACCTTCGGGCAGCCTTATTTTCCGCAGTCAAACGGATTCTGTGAACGGAAGAACGGGGGATACAGAAAAGAAATCAGGCTCTCAATGCATAAGGAGGAGTCCAAGAATTGACCAAGGCTGACTGATTATGCGACCTTTGTGATGAACAACAAAGAGAGCGGAAAGACAGGGTACTCACCTTCAGATATTTTCTTCGCTCGTCCAGCGTGGAGATTGGAGATGCCATTTGCGCACGCTGAAAATCAGGACGTGGAATCGTGGATTCAAGAGCAAAATCGGCTGGCGCAAACCGTGCAGGATCAGTTGAGGAGGAAACGGACCACAAGGCACAAGTATCTGAACAGAAAGAGAACAGCGGCCAGATACCTGGTGGGAGATTAGGTCTTGGTTCACCGCAACAGATTTCAAGGAAGGACAGCCGCAGAGAATGAGAACACGCTCTTATACGGGCCGTACTTGGTGACTGGCGTGACAGGCAGAGGCATCACAGCGCGCTGTTCACCAACGTTAGGCAGAGAAGTCAACGTAGCGCACAAATACCTCAAGTAGTGGCCGTTCTCACGCAGCGTGAATCCTGACTCTGAGTCACATGAATACCAGGCTGGAACAGCAAACGAAGATGAAGAGCTGGAAGCTGAACAAACAGACCAAAGAGACGTGAGAGACGAGACGGGGCAGAGTTTGTCAGTGTACGATGCGAAGGAGATGCACGTGCAAGGCAATTATCTCATGGAATCAATCTTGCAGGCGCGCTCCAAGCAGGGCTGCCGGTTTTTGGTGAGGTGGTAAGGGCATGCAACAGCGGACTCCATCGAGGAGCCAGTGACGGCTTTTGTGCTAGACGGAGGTCGTGTCAATGAAGTCTTTGCACGCTTCTGTATGAAATATCAGCCCAAGTACAACTCTGCTCTGAAGAAATGCAGAGAGCTGAGCCAAAGGTCACAGAAGCAAAAGGATAAGAGTAAAATACAGGAAGAACAAGCAGAAGACCTTGCTCCTCTTGCAGCAGACCTTCCTCCTCTTCTAGAAGATACAAGCGACCATCACCAGGAGCCGGATTCTGGAGAGCGCGCTGCACGCGTGACTGGCGTGACTCTGAGAAAAAGCGCCAGATGAACAAGAAAAGCGCTGAAAGAGAGGAAAGAGCATGAAAGCGAGTACAGGAGGTGGATACTAAAAAAAAGAGATGTCTGTTGGAGGGAGTTACAACCACAAACTCAGCTGTAGGACAGTGAGCACTTCAAGTACTATTACCCTTTTTAGGAAGCCTCAAGAAGAACAATACCCCTTTTCAGTGGATAAAGGCTCTGAAGATGGCGCAAGGGAGTTTTCTCTGGGACGTGGACTGCCAAGGAGAGTAACCGTTCATGTCCAAGGAATTTACAAAGTGAACCTAAGAGGACAAAGAGCCCAGAAGTTTCCAAGTGTGGGGGAGAATATGAGGTATGAAGGGGTTGTCACAACTTTGACGGGTCTACTTCAAGTCGACGCAGTGCAAAAAGGCCGTGGTACGCGACGATGAGCTCGTGCCAGCTAAGAATTTGCTTAAATTGTCTCACAATGGGGTCCAATCCACCCATGCATTTGGGTTGAGGGGCTACTTGGAGAGGAGCCCATCATCGTCCACTACGAGCGTTTTGGGGTAATCCAGCAGCTTGATTGCAAATAAGACGACGAGGTTGACACGCAACAGGCCTTACTGGTTGCAGTGACTGTGTTTCAGCCTTGATTCTTGCCTAGTCCATGCTCAATTGATTCATTGATGACCAGGATTAGTAATTGTCACTAATGTCAATCTGCCTACAGATTGTACAGCGGCTGAGGTTAGGTTCCTCAGCCGCTTACTGAGTTAATCCGCCTTTTGCTTTCAGGTGGGAGGATCAGGCTGATTGGTGCAGCAGCAGTTGCCTTTGGCGACTTTCCTTTTTTCTGCCCACACTAAAAAGGGCGCTGATCACACAATCGACAACCTGTACCTCAGCCAGCAGTGGCGAGGACAGTCCGACCACATCATCATACACGCTGTGCACGCAAACAGAGCACTCTCTCCCTCCAATCCCTGACAGGGAAACGTTTGGAGACGTCCCAATCAGGCCACAGTCGCTTAATAGCGCTGTGTTCTCTTGTCCTTTCACAGGTGGCCCACTAGGGCCTGAGACATGTTCTTCCACGACACCACGTAACGTGTGAGTGTAGGAGTGGTAAGCCTGGATGGGAGCTTGAGCACAGCGCTCGCTCATCCTTCGAAGTCTGGTGCCACTGTAGTGAGTGTAGGACCTCTAGTGTGTGTGTCATTGTCCCGCCTGTTTCCTGAAATTTTATCAGGGTTTTGGTGGGCAGTGGCAGTGGTAGTCTAGGTTTTGGCCGTGTATCAAACAGGCGTTTTCATGCCTGATAGCTTTTAGCCACACCTCCCCTGTAGTAGGCAGGTAGGTAGGAAAACCAATACCTTGGTGTTAGCGCTGGGTATTCCCCCAAGGAAGTCTGGTTCCAGGAACGAAATTGGGCACTTAAGGGTGGAGAGACCCGGGGCGTACCCCGTGGCACCGTGTAAAGACATCCGCCCGGTTCAGCAAGGGTGCAGACTTGGGTATAATTAGGACACCATTTTTGCAGCTTGCTCATAGGTCCTCAGGATCAGCACAATCACACACACATAGGCAGGTATAGGAAGGGTTCAGTCCCTAGGCTTCTCCTGAGAGGCAAGCGTTTCAGCGACCCTCAGCAACTCTCTTAGATTGTTGTGGGACAAGGAGTCTACCAGAAGAGAATTCAGGCGTCCTTCAGGAAGCACAAAGGCAGAAAAGGGTTCCCAGGCAGCTTTCTCAACTCCAAACCCTTCCGAGAGTATGACGAAACGCCACCCTTGGCAATAGCGGTGTTGGATAACCGACTTCACCAGGTAGAAGCCTTTCTTAGCCATCTCCTCGGCATTCATGTCGGGGAGTTGTCCTTCAACTTTCAATGGGCAGGCAGCGCCCTATGGTCCAGAGCAGCGATCTCCTCGTCGCTTAGTTCCCATTCTTCCCCACAGAGGTCCCCTGGGTCGTAGTAGCGCTTAAGCTGTTCAGCAGCGCACATGACGGTCCCCCCTAGTCGGAGAGAACACCGCACGGTGATACGGTGACCATCCACAGCCAGGATCTTGTAGGGCCCAAAGTAGGGGTCATCGCTGGTGGAGCGAGGCCAGGCGGGTGGCCGACTGTGGTGTACTAGCAGCCAGGCTCGCTCTTGGTAGTAGGCTGGCACTCGGTGCTTGTTGTTCTTGTTCCACTGGCGCTCCCTCACTCTCTGGAGCATAGCCTTGGCCTTGTCCACCTTGTCTTGTTGCTCCTTCACCAACTTACCCACAGTGGAGTAGGAATCCTCAGGACAGGGAGCTCGTAGGAACCACGCCGGGCGTCCCATGAACTGCTCATCGGGCGCATCGCCAGTTGCCCAACTCTCTTGGGAGTTCATCATCAAGGATATGACGGGGAGTAGTCTCACCCGGTCTTTGGTGCGCTCAGTCTTGCACCATATCCTTACGTTCTCTTTGGAAAATCGGATCTGTCACTCACATAGGGGGTTACTCGTATGAGTGTAGGGAATCCCCGTTGACACCTGGACATTGAGGGACCTCAGGACTCTCTTGTACCAGCCCGTGTCGGAGCGTAATCCGACGTCCTCGTCTGAGTCAATCTCTTTGGGTGCCCCATAGACACAGAACCACTCTTCCAGGAGTATCTTGATGGTCTCCCCGCCGGTGATGTGTTTAGTGCATGGGAACACCCTGGTAAACCTGGTCAGCCCACAGGTTACCACTAGGGCAAAGTCATGGCCTCCAAACTTAGGCATCTCCGTGTAGTCCACGTAGAGAACACTGTTGGCACAGTGGGGAATAGGAACGGTCCAATGGAGACCTCTATCTGTGATATCCCCAGGTTTGCAGGACCGACACGGGCACTTGTCCACGATGGGCTGGAGGGTTGTCTGCAGCTGATCATCACTCCACGTAGAGGGGAACCACTGCTTGAACACCTTCAGGGTACGGTTCGCTCCCACATGACCACTGGACTCACGGGTCCACTTGAGGAGTGCCCGAATACGGTCGCTAGGCACGACTATCGGGTCCTCATGCCAGAGGTAAGTCTTGTCCCGCTTCCACTGCTCATGGTTGACCAGGGGGGATTCCAGGCGCTTCTCCTGGCGTTTGTAGATGTCCCCAAACTCTTTCAGGTAGTCCACTTGTTGGAGTCCATCTAGAGGTCTGATCATGGTCATGTTGAGGTCCAGCTGTACATCCATACGGCTGAACGTATCCTTGGTTACCTCCTCAGACCTGGCACAAATCATGTCGTCAAAGTTGTTGCGGCTGATGTAGTCCACACACTTGTTCTTGACGCCCTGGATATGATGTACTGAGAGACGTAGCTTGCTCAGGTAGGTTCAACAGCGTCTGAGCTTAGCCTTCTCAGATGGAGGTCCCTTCTGGAAGGTGCGGACTGGTTCTTGGTCACACAGCCAAACCACTGGGTTACTCCCCAACAATCGGGACTGAGAGGATAGCACTAGCATACCCGCGAGCAGGTCCTGCTCATAGGTAGAATAGTTACCCCGGGCCTGGTTCCATTTCCAGTTCCAATGACCCAGGGGAACAAGGATCCATTTGTCGTCAGGGTAGCTGTGCTTGAGGGTACCGTCTCGGTTTAGTTCATCAGTCCCGATTGGGAAATGGCCGAGTCGAACTCCTTCTTCTCTAGTGCCTGCCACTGGAACGTTCCACCTCCGCCCACATTGCTGGCGTCAGTCACCAGGATAATTTCCCCTTGGGCTCTAGGCACGCCCAAGCACTTAGCGCTGGCAACTTTGTCCTTGAGCTCGTCAAACGCTTCTTGTTCTTGAGGGCTCCAGCACCAGGTAGTACTCTTCTTAATGAGGTCCGTCAGGATGGCGCTGGTGTAGGTGAAATTTTTGATGTGGCGGCGGTAGAAGCTGCAGGCGCCAATTAAACTGCGTACATCATGGAGTCCTTTCTTGAGGTCTTCATGTCGTACCTTAGCGTCCATCAGGGGTTTGGCCTTAGAGGCCGCAGGGGTCGACCACCCACAGCCAATGTCGAACCCCAGCTACTGGATAGTCTCCTGCATGAACTCAAACTTCTCCAGCTTAAGTCTGGTGTCGTTCTGCTGGCAGACTGCAAAGAACTCGCGCAAGAGGATTAGGTGGTCCTCTTGAGATTTCGTTCCCAGGCATACGCCTTCGATGTGTGCTTCCATCTAGGCGCCTCGTGATATGAGTTCTCGCACCACGGGTCTACGACGGAGGATGGATAGGATCTTGTTCATCAGTTCTCAAAAAAGGGCTGGTGCTTTAGCCACGCCAAAGGGCATGACCTTCCACTTGAACACCCTCCCCTGAGGCGTGATGAAAGTTAGGAGCTCCTGGGCATTGGGCGTCAGGTCCACTCGCTTAAGTCTGCTCCGCTTGTCCATCTTCGTCTTGTAGCGGCAGCAGGCTATCTTCTCGAGGGTTGACTCCATGTTAGGAATGGAACCCGAGTGGTTCAGCGTATTCTTGTTCAGCTCTCCATAGTCCACTACCAGCCGTTTGGCTGTAGACCCAGGCTTAGCCAGCAGGAAACAAGGGCTGCAATATTGGGGGGAGTCCCCATCCTTTGACTCCAGGACCAGGCCAGCGTCGATACATTCTTGTATCTGTTGCTCTATCCCATCAGCCTGCACTTTAGGAGCCGGGTAGGGTCTCCTACATATCTTGTGACCCAGGAACTCGGGCTGCAGCTTGAGGTCCATCTGTACCAGGTTGTCACAGGAAGCTGGAGGGGGTAGTTCTCCGAATACCTCCAGGTAGGTCCTGATCAGCTTCTGTACTCTAGGGTCCAAGAGCTTGATCTTATCCTCCATGTCCTCATCGGAGTGTAGATTGCTACCCCTTGGTGTATAGAAGCTGGGAGGTGGTCCTCAACCGGCTCAGCGACCTTGGTTGTATCCTTCAGCCCTTGGTAGGCGCAGAGAACGTCCGGTTCCACAGTCTCAGGTTGTCGGTGACAACATAGGCACAATCGAAGGGGTTGGCATACGCATTCCTCTGAGAGTTCATCCTCCTCTGGGGTCCTCACATGGGCACCCCACACGCTCTTCATGAGCTTCAGATCCACCTGTCGTTGCCAGGTGGTAATCTTCTGTTCGAGGTCCTCCTTCAATTGAAAGATATCTCCCATAGACCCTTGCTTGAACGGCCAGGAGCGGCGGGTAGTCCTAGCGTAGCATGGCTTTTTCGCCACCAATCTCCTCTTGGAGTCAACGTACTCACTCAGCCTGGATCGGGGGTCCAGCTCCTCGTTCAGGGGCTCCTCTCCCCTCATGGAGAGTAGGGGTTTCTGTGGGGCAGCGTAATCGGGGTTCTCCACTTCCTCCACGCACGTGTGCACGAAGAAGGCGTCATGCTCAGTCGCGTCATCAGGGTGTATAGAGCTGGTTACCTCGGATAGCCCACACTCTGAGAGTACATCAGGATTAGGTACACGGCAGGGAGAGTTGGGGCCAACAGTGTCAGACACGACGTACTCGTCTCCCCCAGGAGTAGTCTCTACGGCGTCTCGAGGTCGTAGTTGATTTTGCAGGACATCCAGGGTGTAGCCGCTGCTGTCACGTTGAATTTCCTGGACCATAGCAGGGTCCAGATCTTCGAAGGGCACTGGGGCTAGGCGACAGTCCACCACGCTTGACATGCTCCCCCATCCTGGTTTCCTGATTGGCGTCTTGCGGCCCAGAGGCACATAGATGGCGTCGTCTGGCAGCTGGATGGAGGTGAGCGTCAGCTTGTCCAATACAGTACGCCAGTACTCATTTCCCCCATGGGCTCTCGAATTGCGGGAACACAGGACAATACCGGTACGGTCCAGGGCCACCTTGGTCAAGACCTTCCCAAGCTCACTGAACCTGGGGTTCCCGTAGGCCATCCCGAAAGACGGCCAGTAAAATTTGTGGCAGCAAATTTCCCGTTTGCTGCAGTAGAGGTCCAGGACATGTTGCTTGTCACTGGCGAATAGATCCACGTTCAGGTCTTCCCGGGAGTTTCCCACCTCCTTCAGACCTTGGTCTAAGACATCCCTAAGGAGCTGATAGTCCTCAGTTTTGGAGGCGACCATCATGGTTGAGGGCTCCTTCTTGCATACCCTCAGGTAGCAGGACGTGTGTTCAGACTGCTCCAGAGGTACAGATTACCCCTCATCACCATGGACCACTTGGAAGACGTAGGGTGCTTGCAGAGTGAGGGATAGAATCTAGGAATGCTCGACGAAGAAGTCGGTCCCCAGTACAAAGTCGGAGGCTTCGCTGCCCATCACGTAGAACCAATGGGCAATGCTCCCTGATCCCATAGGCACGTCGGCCTCACGGTCCCCACAACTGTGCACCACCTGCCCATCTCCCATGCACATGGCTGCGGTAGGCATGAAGTTCTTCAGGTCCCCACAAGGTAAAATTTTCTTGGCCACAATGGATATAGTGGCTCCAGTATCCAGTACCCCCAGGTATTCTCTTCCACTAAGACGGATACGTACCAAGAACACCAGATCTGTAGGTCCCCCGGAGCGTCCCTGTCAGAACTCCGCGGGGCACATCACTTCAAACCCCTGCTTCTGCAGTTTCCGCGCCATGCGCATGAAACGGGAGCGTTTGCGGGCGTTTACCTGGTCCCCATCTTCGTTGGCACGCTTAGTCCCTTGTTCTTGTTAGGCTTGCGTCTGACAACGGGTCATAGGTCCTGTGTTTGATTGCCCATGAGAGGGCTCAGAGTTCCCCCCTGGTGTAGGATTGGGGTTTTCTCCAGCCTGGTCCGCATTCTTGTCTTTGTCCGGCTTGCGGTCAGAGCCTCCTTGTCCCCCTTTGCCCTTGCAACCTTGGCCTATGCCATTATCCTTGGACTTGCCCTTGCCACTCTCTTTGTCGGTGTAGCACTTGCGACTGCCCTTGCAACTGCCGTTCTCGGTCTTGAGCTTCGCCGAGAGGCGTTGCTTGTGGTAGCACTTGTCCTCGTAGTGTTTCCTCTTACCACAGAATCCACAGGTGATTGTGCACCTGTAGTGGTCTGGCAGCTTGGCTTTGCCGCCGCTGTTGGTCTCCCGCTTCTTCCCCTGGACCACCGAAACAGTCCCGCTGGTCGCAGTCAGGGGCATGAAGCAGGCAACCCTGCTCATCTCTGGCATCCAACCAGAAGAGGTCCTGGACATTGCTCATGAAGCAAGCATTTTTGGGGGTAGTCCCCTGTCCAGCTCGGGGTCCTTAGTACCCTCGGCCATGGCTCCTAGAGCCGCCTCCTCCAGGACCACCCGGCGCGTCCACACGCAGTCGCCAGCCGGCAGCCAGCCAGCCAGGCACCCGGAGCCCCGCCCACGCCATGGCACACCTGACCGGCTGACGGAGGGCCCAGCATACGCGCCACCGGAATGCCCCCCAAACAAGACACGTACCGCTACCCCGACCGACACCACCAACACCCGGCCCTCCGGCACCGTGCACCCCCACGCCCACAACCCCACCGAGGGCCCCAATCCCCAGGCTCCGGCGACGCCCAGCGCAGCAGCCCCGAAAGACCATCTGCAGGCCCCGGCACAAGCCGAACCGGCGTCCCAGCGGCACCAGGCCCCACCAGCCGGGCCGGCAGTGCGGCCCGCAGAACCATCATCTCCCGGTCGTGCGCCCCCGAACCCGGGCCCGGGCCCGGACCCCGACGCGGGACACGCCACCATCCCGGCTGACACCCCGCGGTCCGCAGGCCCAGGAAGACAGCCCGGGCCGCCGCCCGTGTCCAAAGGCCACGCCCGAGAGGCGGCGCGACCGACGGGCAACGAAGCCACGCCGCCCGCGCAGCCAGCCCCGCCACAACACGAGGAGCCCATGGTGGACGCCACGGAAGAAATCGGGGGACCCCCGCAGCGAACAGAAACGCCACCACCAGCGGCAGGCCTGCCACAAACGGGGAAACCTAGCGGGGGGGCGGACGAGCCAGCAATACAGCATGCCGATCCACCGGCCATGGCGGCAAACGGACGCGGCGAGGCATCGACCGCTGGCCAACGTGGTGCGGAACCTGAAGAACCAATGCCGGACGCCGAGCATGAGGCCGGCCTCCACCAACCATCCGCCCATGGGGCACAACCCGCAGGCCGCGCGGACGCCGCCAACTTGGCAACGCCGGCGCATCACGCCGACGCAAGCGCGCCGGGGGAGGCGCCCCCACGTGGCCCACCCGAAACCCGCGCGTAGTCAGAAGGCCGAGAACCCCCCCCCGATACGCCCAGCGCGCGGCCGACAGGGAAACGTCGCGCAGCTGACACAACCACAACGAAGATTCTTTCGATGCCTTCATGGAGTCCTGCATGAGTGACCCCCACGCGGGCCCAACGCCGGCGGCCCCACGCGTCTGCCCGGAGCAACGGCGCGACTATGCAGAGGGCACACCCCTCACGGTGTCACACCAGGCACACCTCCAGCGCGATTACACCGCCCTGGGGCTAACTGAGCATGCTACCGCCACAGATGACGGGCCGGTGACCGCGAGCAGGGCAGCATACCAGGCCCCAGACGAGCGCGGAGCCCCCAGAAGCAAGACGCGCGTGGAGGCGGGCACCAACACCACTAGCGAGCATACCGGCCAACCACCGGTGACCCCCCCTGCCCTGAGGGCGGGGCATCTGAACTAAGCACGCTTGGAAGGCGATGCCCGCAACCCTAGCGACCACGCGGAACAGGCGGCGGCCCAAGACCTCGGCATGTGGATCAAAAGGCTCACCACAGAGGAGCAGCTCGCCCTGGCGGTCAGCATCAGATGGCTGCTTACTTCGCGGTCCCGCCACCTTGGGAAGGGAACCCGCATCATGGCAGACATCACCTTCGGCCATCGGAAGGGGCACACGCCCCCCGCCACCATGGACTACCCCGGCCAATGGCACTATGTGGCCACCCGGCTCATGGCGCATATGGGGGCCTACAGCCCGGACGAAATGAACAGACTACACTGGCAATGGCACCAGCGCGCAGCCCTGCGAGTCCGTGCGGCCATGCAAAGACACAGCATCAGGGACATCCCTGGGTCCCCGGGCTACCAAGAGCAAGCCCTAGGGCCACCTGCGGCCGCAGTCCCAAGACGCACCGGAGCCCCCAAGGCAGGCGGCGCTCCGTAACTCCCCAGAACGCCAACAGGGGCCACCACCCGGAATGGCTTCCCCCTCTGGCACGTACAGAAGCCCCCTCCGACCGTTCGCCCCGCGGAGGGGCCCAGGCAGTCCTCATACCCCATGGATGCAAGACGGCAGGCCCGAGCAGCGCCAGGAGACAAGGAACCCTAGCCGCCCCCGGCGCCACAGCCGCACGCCGCCTCCCGCAGAACGGCGAGTCGTCTTCCACGAGGATACGGACAGAGGCCATGGAGGTCCCAACGACCTCCAGGCCCAACGGACATGATCTACCACCGATCCCCGACGCCGGTCCAAGAGGCTCCGCACCGAACGGGCGCACATCCCCACCATTCCCACGCCAGTCGAGCGAGGGCAACAGGCAGCGCTTCACACGGGCCACCACCGGGCAGCAGACGGAGCATCCAGCGACATCCCAGGGACGGCGGCCGGCCGGCTACCAGGGGGACAGCACGCCACTGACACACGGCCAAGGGAACCCGCGGCCGGCCAACGGTGTGCACAAGGTTGGGAGGACAACCTTCCCGACACCCCCCCCCTCAAGCGGGACGCGATAAGACCGGTCTGGAACGCGGGCACCGGCCAGCCGACCAACTGGGCCTGTACACCACGGGGTTCCCCACCCAGGCAGAAACGCGGCCAAACCGCTGGGGCGCGGAGGACGCACCGCAACAGCGGGAGCACGACGCAAGAGGATCAGGAGCGGACGCAGAAATGACAAAGACCTCACGCCCTCAGGAGTCAGGTAGCTCTCTGCCCATGGCCGCGGCCGGTTCGATGCCCCAGCAACGGGAGCCCTCCACGGAGAATGTGCCTAGGGGACACCCCGGCACCGCCCCAGGGCACCCCTCCCCGACTGGCGCCGCACCAGAGCAGGACCGGCAGACCATGCCCCCCCAAGCCCGCCGACCACCGCAACTGAGGAACACCGGTCCCTTTGACGACGCGGAACTGAGGGCGCTCTACGGCATCCACGCCACTGCATGCTCGAGCGAGCTAGTGCCAGCCCTCCGGGAACACATCCAGCACGTTGGCCCGAGCAGGCTCTTCGCCGTGGTCCCCCTGCCACACGCCGCAACAACCGAAGTCTTTGTGCGGCAGCTCCAGGCGCTCGTCACCCCCGGGATACAGAT
This sequence comes from Eutreptiella sp. 'Long Island Sound 2002', assembly GCA_964036045.1. Classification (NCBI taxonomy): domain Eukaryota; phylum Euglenozoa; class Euglenophyceae; order Eutreptiales; family Eutreptiaceae; genus Eutreptiella; species Eutreptiella sp. 'Long Island Sound 2002'. The sequence goes on from OZ038378.1 coordinate 72,524,887, forward strand.
CACGGACGACCTTGTTGACGCGTGGATCTGGTGGTTCAACACCCACCAGCCGGACCAGCGAGGCGTATGGGTCCCGCACCTGGGTCCGGCACACACGCTCATATTGCCACCGACGGACCCCAGGCCGGCGCTCAGCACCGGGGGCCAGCAGCGGGCCGCCCCGCCACCGAGAGCCGAAATCCTCCGCATCCCACCGTACGAAGGCCTGGCGGAATAGGAAAGCAGGACAGCCCGCAACAGGGGGTGTAACCTCACGAGCATGGTGGAGCGGTACCCGGAGACGGCGAGCGCAGTGCCCCCGCCACGCGAACGTGACCCCAGCACCATCGCCATGATCGTGTTGGCAAGTGGCCACTACTACCAAGTGCGGATCACCCCGCATCCACAGGAGAGCCACTGGAGCCTGGAGGCCGTCAACTCCATGCTCCCGGCAAACACAGCGCTGCCGGACAACCCCAGCCCCCTGCCCAACGGCCAGCCCCTGGACCCCCTAACGGCCATCGTATTGGGGGCAGCCGGCACCTGGCACCCAGGCCATGCCCTCTACTGCCTCTGGCGGTGAACGCGGCGCCGCTGGCCGCACACCAGGGACTGGACGGCGACGTCGAGATTCCATCTGGACGGCCGGCAGCAGCTGGAGGCCATCCCCCAGCGCGAGCGAACGGTGGAGACCCCCACAGCTACCAACCTGTGCCCCGTGTTCGCGATCCACCAGATCCGGACGCTGGCGATGGGCGAGCAACTGCAGCTCGCCATCCGCACTGAGACGGAAGCACAGGCGGCACACACCGCCCTTGTGCAGAAGATGCTCAGTGTCCTCCGCAGCGCCCTTGTGCGGCGCGTGGGAAACCCCCCGGGGCCCTGAGCCGCCGCGAGCCGAAACCGGGAACACCCCCTCAGGAACATGCGGGGCAACCGACGCGGCACACACGTGCTCTGCCCACCGCAGCCGGCCACCGGCAGTGCAGCGATGACGCACCGCCGCGCACACGCGACGCGAGTCCTGCACTGGCCAGCCGCAGGTGAGGAGACGACACGACGGCCACGAGATCACCTCGTCTCGCCAGAGGCCCCGACAATCGACGCCAAGCCAGCGGCTGCGGAACCGGCCATCAACCGCGACGACCCCAGGCAAGCCGACCCTACCGAGGGGAACCCCCTCGTACAACCCAACAATGCGCGACCGCGCAACACACTCCACCAACGCCTGTCGGTCGGGCACGCCGGTGGGAAAGGCGTCGAACTGCCCGACAAATGCAGCGGACAACCAACGAATACAGGCTAGCCTTAGCAGCCCATGATGTCGAACACGGACACTGACGGAACGAATCCGCAAAACCCAAACGAATCCCTCCCACATCCCCCGGGCGCGGGCCACGCTCCCCGGACACCCGCAATCCGCCCATGTCAGAGAAGAAGACGAGGCCCGACACGAACCTGTTCTTCCACGCAACTATCCTCTCCAACAAGCGGGACACGCGATGGACCGGGCCAAGAGGACGGCCAAACACGCAGGACCCACGGGCTCGCCGATGACCACGGGAACGTCATCAAGAAGTCGTCAAGAACGTTATCTTCCAGGGCGAGGGTCAAGGGGTACGTACGCCACTGGAACCCACGAGCACCTCCTCCGAGAAAGTTAAACGCCTTGGACGCTGGGTCGGTTTCAGCACATATAACCTGCGAGACGGGTGCGAGGGACACGTTCCCCGCAGCCCAGAACGTTAACAGTGTCAAGGGACGGGAGGGGGGCCTCGACGCTGACCAGCATTACTTTCCTCCGGACCCCTGGCAGGAACGCGCAAGGGGCCAAGAGCTCACCACGCGGGACACACAAGCCTGCCGGCTCATGCCGGCGAACACGGGAGTGTTGCGCCGGACCCAGCCCGCCGCGCCAGACGGGACGCCCCGACACCAGGGCAAGAGCCAGGCCACCCTAACCTCCGGACACGACACTAAGGCACCGACATGCCAGCCACAGAACCCGCAAGACACGGCACGATACGGCAAGCAACAAGCAGGCAAATATGAGCACGAGCACCGCACCACCCAGCAAGCACAGCACCCTGGGGCCCGGTGGGGACCACGGGGATGCACAGAGGGGGACCGAAGGGGCCTTGCAACCGAAGGGGTTGTAAATATGATCTGCACAAGCGCAGCTGAAAGGACAGCTGAAGGACACTGCAAAATACCAGATGATGAATTGTGCGTGTAAAGATGCCTCCAGGGCGGGACAGGGCGTGTCGTACCGAATTTCAAAACTTTTCTCAAACAGTCGTAACAATTGTCGCTACCTTTCTCCCCCTGAGGACACGCCCCACCATGACCCAGGCGCGGGCCTTCCCCTGGCGTACCTTACTCAGAACAGGGCGTCTACACGGCGCCAGACGACAAAGGGCAACGTCACACGACGTGTCATACAAAGGCCGACCCGGGCACAACCACTCAACACCAAAACAGCCAGGACAACTACACGAACAACATCCGACGCCGCAAGCGCCCGCTGCAACGCCAAGGAACCGACGCCGAACAAGCCTACCATGAGATGGCTCAGACATCCGTGCACCAACAAAACCGCTGCAGCAGCCACGGCATGACCATCAACAGACCACACGCAGGCCGGCCAACACCAAACTAGCAAGGCATGCATGGGTCGAAACGGGAACGGCGTCCAACAGGTTTGCGACACCATGGTGTGCCACGCCCGCTGACTACCATATCCGCGAACACAACAGAACACCGCAGCTCTACCATTACCAACCCGACCAACCAACATTAACCACCTAAACTGCACTACACTAGGACAAGCCAAGATGCAACTAACCAGCAACAAAACGGACGTGCCGGCTACACAAACAATATTCGACTGTGCGACCACCAGCAGCAGCACGACGGAACCTACGCAAACCAAGGTGACCATGAGGCGGCCAAGACAACCGCGCACCAATCACACCGCAGTTGCAGACGCCATGTGACCGTAAACAGACCACACGCAAGCCGGCCAACATCAAACCAGCCAGGCGTGCACGGGTCAAAACGGGAACGGCGTCCAGCGAGTTGGCCACACCATAGTGCGCCACGGCCGCCCACGACCATACGCACGAACAAAACAGAACATCTTGACTCCACCATCACGCAACCAACCAACCAACACTAACAAACTACACCCAACCATTCAGCGACCGACCGCCCAACCACAACGACCTACTTCGAACCCCCGGCCCCCCGGGAGAGCGCAAGCTCGACCGAGTCAGGAGGCGTGAGTGTGCGCCACGGCATGCGAGTCCCGTCGCACGTGCTTCTTCCAGTCGCCTCACGCCTACTGAAAACCAGCCCAAGTGGGGGTGCCTGCAGGACTAGGCCTTTTGCCTGGCTCCCGGCCCCTGGGCCCCAGAATCCAGAGGTTGATGAGGATGTGCGATGGGACCCTCCCCCACGTATCATCCGCCCGAAGGAGAGGAAGGTGAGACTTCGGTCGAACATGGGTTACCTCTCCGGGCAGAACCCGCTGTAGGGTACTGCTCGCGGCGACCGCGCCCTTCCCCCATGTGGGGGAACCGCATTGTTGGGGCACGTGCATTGGGGCCGTCGGTGGGTGAGCGAAAGCCCCTTTGTAAGACCCCCCTCGGGGGCAGCACCAGTCCCGAGATGACCTACCTACCTACCTCCTTCAGACCTTGGTCTAAGACATCCCTAAGGAACTCATAGTTCTCAGTTTTGGAGGCGACCATCATGGTTGAGGGCTCCTTCCTGCATACCCTCAGGTAGCTAGACGTGTGTTCAGACTGCTCCAGAGGTACAGATTCCCCTCCGTCACCATGGACCACTTGGAGGATGTCAGGTGTTTGCAGAGTGAGGGATAGAATCTGGGAATGCTCGACGAAGAAGTCGGTCCCCAGTACAAAAACGAAGGCTTCGGTTTCCATCGCGTAGAACCGATGGGCAATGCTCCTTGATCCCATGGGCACGTCAACCTCACAGTCCCCACAACTGCATGGGCATGTGCACCACATGCCCATCTCCCATGCGCATGGCTGCGGTAGGCATGAAGTTCTTCAGGTCCCCACGAGGTAAAGTTTTCTTGGCCACAATGGATATAGTGGCTCCAGTATCCAGTACCCCCAGGTATCCTCGTCCCCCAAGACGGATACGTAGAGAGAACACCAGATCTGTAGGTCCCCCGGAGCGTCCCTGTCAGAACTCTGCGGGGCACGTCACTTCAAACCCCTGCTTCTGCAGTTTCCGCACCATGCGCATGAAACGGGAGCGTTTGCGGGCGTTTGACTGGTCCCCATCTTCGTTGGCACGCTTAGTCCCTTGTTCTTATTGGGCTTATGTCTGAGAACAGGTTGTAGGTCCTGTGTTTGATTGCCCACGAGAGGGCTCAGAGCTACCTCCTTGTGTAGGATAGGGGTTCCCTCCAGACTGGTTCGCGTTCTTGTGCTTGTTCAGCTTGCGGTCAGAGCCTCCTTGTCCCCCTTTGCCCTTGCCACCTTGGCCTATGCCATTGCCCTTGGACTTGCCCTTGCCACACTCATTGTCGGCGTTGCCCTTGCCACTGCCCTTGCAACTGCCGTTCTCGGTCTTGAGCTTCGCCGAGAGGCGTTGCTTGTGGTAGCACTCGTCCTCTTGGTGCTTCCCCTTACCACAGAATGCACAGGTGATTGTGGACCTGTAGTGGTCCGGCAGCTTGGCTTTGCCGCCGGTGTTGGTCTCCTGCTTCTTCCCCTGGACCACGAAACAGTCCCGCTGGTCGCAGTCAGGGGCATGAAGCAGGCAACCCTGCTCATCTCTGGCATCACACCAGAAGAGGTCCTGGACATTGCTCATGAAGCGAGCATTTTTGGGGCTAGTCCCCTGTCCAGTTCGGGGTCCTTAGTACCCTCGGCCATGGCTCCCAGAGCCGCCTCCTCCAGGACGGTAGGCGTTCAGGTGCTGGTCGCTGTCTTTTTCCAGCGCCAGCTCCAAAAGTAGCACAGACAGGTCCTCGTAGTTGAGGGCTCTTGCCTTGCAGTCTGGCCTTGCCCGGCATTCATCCCACACTTCTCAAGGGAGCTTGGCCACCAACCAGAATAGCAGCTGGTCGCTGCCATAGGAACCGGGCGTCAGTCGCCCTACCCAGTGGTCCAAGTCAGCAAGCAGCTCAGAAATCCTGGCAGGCTTGCAGTTGTTGGGCAGCACGGCCAAATTCTGGATTTCGGCCCTGATGGAGAGGTCGGTTTCGTAGGAAGGGTACTGCCTCTTTAAGGCAACCAACACATCAGCGAAGGTGGCAGACTTCGTCACGATCTGCTTGACCTGCTTTTTCAGGTACTTGGTCTCCCAGCACTGCAGGAGCAGATAGCACTTCACTCGCCCACTAGCATGAGATCGGCCGGTCATCCTCAGGAACCGGCCAAAGTTCTCAGCAAACTCGCTGAGGTCCTTCCCCGTGAACTCCGGCACGTTCACCACTATCTTGGAGGTGGCGACAGCCTGAGCCTCCTGGGAGCTGCGGCCCTCGTCGCGCTTGGTCTTCCTGTTTTCATCTTCTGCTTGCCGCTCGGGTTCTCAGGGTCCTCAGGCCCAGCGTCCTCAGAGGGTGAAGGAGACGTCATAGATGGCGGCTCATCATCAGAAGGATCACCGCCCAGGTCACTAGAACCGTAGGGCTCAACATCAGCCATAGCCCTTAGGGCTGTCAACCCCAACTGGTCCAGCTTGGCTCGCGTGGAGTTCCCCACGTTGCTGTAGGGTGGCATGGCGGTTCTTGGTACGAAAGGGCTCCTTGGTATCACAGCAGGGGTTGGCATAGGCCGGCTCCTCAAGCCTCCCAGGGTATTTGTCAGTCCCGCCACCAAATGTTTAGCTTGTAGACGATGAGGTGAAGCTGCCATGGTGGTAGGTGACGCTTGGGGAGGAATCAGGGGCTCAGGTTTGGCCCGACTTTCTTGAGGTAGATCACCAACTAGTTCTGAAGTGGCTCCTCAAAGAGCTTCTTGTATCTCCGACCGCGTCAGGGATTTGTTTGAGGATCTTCCTGATCCTCTGCTCCTTCCACCATAAGACTCAGGGCCACGTAGGCCACTGAGAGAGGTGAAACCAGATGCTCGCATGGTATAGCCCGGCTCGGGCGCCGCATAGCCAGGTATCCCAGTCATGTACACGGCCGCCGCGGATCTGTGATAGTCATCCTCATAGCGGCGCAGCATAGGCCCAGGAACACCGGTATAGGTGGAGTTGGATGCCACTGATGCGCTGACTGCAGTTGCCATAGGTGGCACAGTCACCGCTGGAGTCACACCGTAGGTGGGGTAAGGCATACCAGTAAAGCCTAGACCCTCAGCCATAGGTGGAGTGGTTGTGGGTGAGGATGTAGCTGGATGTGTGGCTTGGAGTGTAGTGGTTGTTGGAGAGGGTACTGCCGGGTAGTCAGAGGCGCTCGGCGCCCTCTCAACAGGTTTGTCATCAAGGGTTACCTCGTCGGATGGTTGGTGTCCATCTCCAGGATCTGCCTGTTCCACTCCCGTGTCAACTGCTTCCTTCTCCTTCTTCTTCTCTTTGCCTTTAGGTCCCCCAACGGATAGTCCACTGAAGACAGCTCTCAAGCCCTCCAGGGAATCGTCCCCCAGCCCACTTAAGGGCACTGAGGGTACAGGCTCCTCAGGTTCATGTCCACCAGCAGATTTGGGCGCTGGCGCTGGCATGGCTTGTGCCACTGAGGGCGCTGTCTTCTCAGCAGTGTCCTTGGTGTCCATGTTATATTTTTTCGCCCTTCAGTGGAGTTAGTCTCGACGTACTGGTTGTACTGCAGGGGGTTGCAGGTACGCAAAGTGTGCAAATCTCTGCTACCAGAAGGTTAAAACAGGCTTTCACTGTTGAATGCTTTGATAATGTTGTTTTGTTTGTGCCTCTGCTTGCTCCTGCTGCTTCTTGATGTAGCTCAGGTTTTCCAAAAAATTATGTTTTGCTGTAATCAACCAGAAATACAAGTACCCACAGTGCAAGCAAGGGACCACAGGATCAGATCCACAACATGAAGGGCTGCAGTCAAAGGAGATAGTGTGACAACAAACGAAACTGACAATAACTACAGATTTATGAAAAGATGGTTAGAAAATATCCTACAATCATGGGAAAACCGCCCACATGGGCACTCTCTCTTTTATACTGTCATCTAGAGATGTGCACTCTTTGTTCTGGGTCCCATAGGTGCTGAGGTGGTATGGCTTTTGGCGTCGAGGTCACTGCCATGTCACATGGGATCTTCCTACTTATCTAGGCTGACTGGGAATTGAACCCAGGACCTCTCAAATAGAGGTTCCCCAGCCCCCTAGGGTGCAGACCACTAGGATAGCTAAGCATTCATGAGAAAGTATAGCAAAATGTATAGGCTCTAGATTAATGTCAGCGCCTCAGTCAGTCCAGGAAATGGTGTATAAGTCCAATCAGTTGGGGGGTCAGGGGTCCACACAACATCCAATGTTCAATGCTTGGTTTTATAGGTCAAAATGTCTTGTCACCCCTTTTGGTCAGGCCAATACTAACATAAAAATGTGATATGCCTTTAGGCCTCTGTATGACAACCAAAGCTAACCTTTTGGCAGGGAAATGCACTGCTTCTTACTTCGGGCAGTGTTGGTCCCGCCGTTTCGGTTCGTCTCCCCTCCGTTGGTGTTTGCCTTGGTTCCTGTCCTTGTACCGTTCTCTATCCCCAGCATTATGGCCCCTTCCCTTTCGCTCTACCGGTGTTGGTGCTTCTTGTGTTCTTGCGGTGGTTCCTCGCTCTTGTGATTTGTTGCCCCGGGGCCCCTTTCCCCGCGGGTGTACTCCCCTCACCCTGTGTCTTTCCTTGCACCTTTGCCGCGGGCCTTCCCTTTGCCCTCTCCTCTCCCGGTGCCCTGGCAGAGAAGGTCCTAGTGTCCGGGGATATGCCTTAGTATGATGAAGACTGCTACTATCTCAGTGAGCAACAGTACAAACAATATGCAGCAGAAGCTGCAGCATGAACAACGCTTGCTGAACAAAGGAAACTGCAGCAGTGACACCTGGCAAAGGCAGAAGAACAAGCGGAAACAGGAATGGGTGCACCATGCTCCCCTTCTGCATCAAGTCCTGGATCACGCCGCTGCCTTATCTACGGCCACTTTAAGCATCTTGGAGACAGTTCTTATGAGTGCCTTTGCTGCTGCTACCGCGTGATGAAGTCCGCTAAGTCTATTGAAGCTCTCTTTTCACACATGCAGAGAAGACATTGTTCCCTGTACCTGCAGTTGGCAACTTGCAGTCCAAACAGCAAGGTGTCAGTCGATCCTCAAACTGGTACACTCCACAAGCTGATGCCTTTCGAACAGGCCTTCGCTGCCAACTAAACGATAAGCAAGTTTTTCGCAGCTCATCTGAGTTTACCCCCGTCAACTGTCGTCCGGTCTCTTGAGTTCAAACAAGTTGTTGGATCAATGTGGAGCGGGTACATCCCTGCTTGCAAGTTTGCTATTTACAAGATCCTCTGCATTACGAAGACACTTATTGATGACAAGATCAGAAAAATTCTGGAAGATGTGTGGCAGCACAGGGGCAGACAACACGTGGCATTACAAACAGACATGTGGCTGTGTGGTGAGCAACATGAAGCCCACTCAGCACGCCTTGCAGGCTTGGTCACCTCCAGTTTTGATCTCAAGAATGTCCTTCTTGAAATTTCTTCTTTTCCGGATATTACACACTCTGCAGACAACTTGGCACAGTACCTGGAGGGTGCCATGATGCGCACTGGGCTTTCACGCAGCGATGTGTCTGTTATTACAACGGATGGAGCTTCCAACATTGTTATTGCATGCAGTGAGATGCAGCTGCAGCACCAGCGCTGCTTCGCCCATTCACTCAACTGATGTGCTATGTATGTACTGGGACTGGCTGCAACCGAGAATGCTGATATGAGGCCTATTCAAGAATTGATGCAAAGGTGCAAGCGATGGATGATTTTGTGAGTTCTAGTACGAGAACACACAAGCTTTTGATGGAGGCTGGCAAGCAACAATCGGAGACGTACACTGCACTCAAGCAAGAGGTTGCTACACAGTGGAACAGTTCGTATGCAATGCTTGAAAACATCCTCAAGAACCAGAAGATCCTGCTGTGTGTCTTTCTAAACGACTCATTTGAAGAGAACAACCAATGCTTGCTACCGACGGCGAGCGAATTTCGCAGTAATTGCTTGCTATGCAGCCTCCTTGCTCCCTTTGCAGATGCCACGAAGCTACTGGAAGGAGAGACATACATTACAGGCAGCTTTGGGCAAGCGGTTTTGCGGCAGCTTAGATCAGAGCTTCTTACAGATGCCTTGGAGACCTGGAGGGATGGCAGTGCAGTAAAAAAGCTGCGATTGGCAGAGGTGTCTGGACAATTCGACAGTTCGGCGACCTGTCACTTCAGTCTGCTTGTTCTTGCATTCCAAAGTGTTGTCCATGGGCATTCAGTTCAGTTCTCTCTGGATTCGGGTGCATTTTGTTAATTGTGTGCCTGTGTGGGTGGGGCAGTTCAATTGCAGACAATGGTTTCGCGTTTCTTTGGTTACCATGCACGTCAGCCTGTTTCTTCAGTTACCGTGCACTGCACCGCATCGCCGCTTCACCGCATCACTTCGCCGCTTTGGTTCTCCAGGGGGCATGCCTGCAAATTGGCAAGCACGATCAATCGATCAAACAGTTACCATGTTCTTTGCTTCGGTGGTTGCATTGCCACGCGCTGCATTGTCACACCTTTTGCCGCTCTGGGTTGCATCGCCGGTGGTTGCACTGTCAAGCGTTGCATTGTCACACCTTTTGCCGCTCTTCGTTGCATCGCCGGGCCGCTTCGTCACTTGTTGTCCACTCCTCTAGGCTTCACCACTTTTTTTCACCTCCCAAATCTTTGATTCTCTTCGCGCGCGTGCCGCGGACTTGTTAAGCACGACCAACACCTTCACTGGCCGGCCGGTTCATTTCGCACTTTGTCATTGCCTGCATTCCTTGTTACAGGCACCTAAAGGTAGACAGGTAGGTAGGTATTCTCGGAACTGGGGTTGCCCCGCAGGGGGTTCCTACCAAGAGGCTTTTGCTCAAGCACCCACGGCCCTACTGCACGTGCCCCGACAAAGCGGCTCCCCCACATGGGGGAAGGGCGCGGTCGCCGCGACCAGTACCCTACCGCGGTTCCTGCCCAGAGAGGTAACCCATGTTCGAACGAAGTCTCAGATTCCTCTCCTTCGGGCGGATGATACTTGGGGGAGGGTCCCATCGCACATCCTCATCAACCTCCGGATTCTGAGGCCCAGGGGCTCGGAGCAACGCCAAAGGTCCTGTCCCGCAGGCACCCCAACCTGGGTTGGTTTTCAGTAGGCGTGAGACGACTCCAAGAAGCACATGCAATGGGACTCGCATGCTGTGGCGCGCACTCACGCCTCCTGACTCGGTCGAGCTTGCGCTCTCCTGGGGGGCCGGAGGTTGGAAGTAGGTCGTTGTGGTTGGTTGCTCGGTTGTTTAATCTCAGAATCTCGGCGTTGTGGTGCATTCGTGGGTACGGTCGTCGGCGGGCATGGCGCATCATGGTGTCGCCAACGCATGGGACGCCGTTCCCGTTTGGACCCTTGCATGCTTGGCTGGTTTGGTGTTGGCCAGCTTGCGTGCGGTTTGTTTATTGTCGGGTCCTTTTTTCTACAGTAGTTCGGTTGGTACCCAGTTGTGTCTGCCGCCTTATGGTTGGCTGGTGCGTCGTAGGGTGGAGTGCACTGCAGCCCGCGCTGGTGTAGTCGGATGTCCCTTTGGTTGTCTTCTCGGCCAGTTACGAGGTTTGTTGTGGCCGGCCTGTCCGATGTGGCGGTTGTGGTGCGACCAGGGCGTGCCCGGCGCGTTGTGTTGGTTTGCCGTTGTCGTGGCCGCCAGTAGTTGGCTCCTCCAGGGTTGTGCGGTGGCCCATATGGGCCTGGCTGGCCGTGTTTGGTCGCTGTAGGCTGTCCCCTACATAATTTGTTTCCCGTAGCACGCGTTTTGCCCTGGTTTGCCCGGTTGCGGCGTGTCCGCGTGTGAGGTTGTTGTGTTGTTGCCAGCACTTTGTGGGGTTGGCCGTCGTCTTCGCCGCCTAATGGCCAGCCCGTCCCGTTGTCGGATGCGTTGGGCCGTGGTGGCCGTGTAGGGTCGGTTTCGGTTGTTCCGGTTGCGTTGGGCCAGCATTGCAGGCTTTGGCGGTGCGTCGCCCCCTCATGGTGGGGCGTGTCCTCAGTGGGAGAAAAGTTTTGATAATTGGTAGGACCGCTGAGAGAAGTTTGAAATTCGGTACGACATGCCCTGTCCCGCCCTTGAGGCAGCGTTGCACGCACAACCAATCATCTTGTACATCGCGGTGCCCTTCGGCTGTCCTTTCAGCTTCACTTGCGCTGATCGTATGTACACCCCCGTCGGTGCCAAGGCCCCTTTGGTCCTCCTCGGTGCACCCCCGTGTACTCCATGAGAGCCCCGGGGTGCTGTGCCTGCTCGGTGGTGCGGTGTTCGTGCTTGTGCCCGCCAGGCAGTTGCCTTGGCTCGGTCCGCGGGGTGACGGGCCCGCCGTGTGCAGTGTCGTGCCATGCCTCGCGGCTCCGGTGGTGTGTTCCTCGGTGCCTCAGTGCGGTTGCCGGAGGCTAGGGTGGCCTGGCTTGGTGGCGGCTCTCTGGGCTCCCTGTCGTCGTCACTGCCACAAGTGTTCTGTGATCCGGTGCCCAGGTGTTCGACGTCCCTCAACCCCCTGCCCTGGGATGTAACATGCACGCGGGTTGTGTGCCCTGACGCAGGGACCCTGTGTGCGCTGCGATGGGGGACCCGCGGCCTGGTGACCTGGTGTATGCTTTTCTCGGGGGTCATGTGTGCCGGCGGTTTTCAAGGCTGATGTGCTCTGGTGTCGGGGCGTCCTGTACGGCGCGGCGGGCTGGGTGTGGCGTAACAATCCCGTGTTCGCCGGCAGGAGCCGACGGGTTCATGGGTCCCGTGCGTTGAGCCCTTGGCCGACTTCTTGTCCTCGGAAGGGGGTCAGGAGGAAATAAAGTCATATGGGTCAGTGTCGGGCCTCCCTCTCGCTCCTTGACGCTGACAGCTTTTGGACTGCAGGGAATGTGCCCCTCGCAACATTCTCGCAAGTTACATGTGCTGAGTTCGCCCCAGTGGTGCCGCTGTGGGCGCCCTGTGACCTGGTGCCTTGGTGTTTAACGTTCCCGGAGAAGATGCGTGTCGGCGCTGGTGGCACAAGCATCCCTTGATCCCCTGAGCTTGGAAGTAACATTCTCAATTATGTGCTCCGACGCCGGGGGATCCCGCATGATGCGGCGGGCTGGGCTCGACGTAACATTCCCGTGTTCATCGACGGGCCCGTGGGTCCTGCGTGTTGGGCTGCCCCCTTGGTACGGTCCACCTCGTGCCCGGATTGTGGGAGAGGAACGTCAGGCGGAATAACAGGTCCGTGTCGGGGCCCCCGTCCCTTTCCTTGACGCTGATGGATTGCGGGGGTGCGGGGAGCGTGGCAGTCGCACGGGATACATGGGAGGAATTCGTTAAGGTTTGGTGGGGCCATCGGGTTAGTGTTCGTTGTTGCGGGGCCACTAAGTGCCCCTACTCAGTAATTGGTTGTCGGAGATTCGCGTCGCGAAGGCGCAGAGCGCATGTCGCGATGCAGGCGATTTGGCGCTAAGCTTACGTGTTCCCCTTTGAGATGGGAACAGAATTTAGCAGAACTGCGCTGTTTTTTCAGCGTTTTTTCTTGCAATTTTATTATCATATTTGTGGCGGTGATTTACTGTATTGGCGGCGCTGTTGTACAATGCGTCGCTAAGTTTTTGTTGCTGCGCAAGCTTTGTGATGTGCTGAGGACCGTACAAGGTTCTTAAAATGATTTGCGCATGCTGGAACATGCCTGCAGCGACGTGCGAATCACCGGCGCCCCTCCTGGCTGGACATTCCAGTCACAACGTGGGCGCCAAGGTCAGAGGCGGCTGGAAGCCGCTGAGCTAAGCTTATCAACGAGCCCCCTCACTCTGGGGCAGCAGGCCAGAGCATCGTGGGGTATCGACAGCCCTCGCCACCAGTTTTGGACTGGTTGCATCGTGGCTGACATCAAGATGCTGACTACGCCGTGTTGAAGAAAACTTGCTGTCAGCAGAACCTCTTTAACATGGTGTGACCAAAGGTTTGTGCTTCCGTGCCCTGTTGCTGTCAACTTTGTGTTACTGTCGACTGCCTTGTGGGTTTCCAACAAGTACATTTGCATGGGTTTTACACGTGAAAGCAGCTTCTGTGGATTTACGACAAAAGAAAACTGGGTAAGCAGTGCGGCGGCAGGCTTTTATGTGATTTTATTATGAAAAAGTGATCTTGAAGGCTAAAGGTAAGACTCGGAGAGCTATCAATGAGCAAGAAGGATCAACAAAGGCTATCAATGAGCAAGAAGGATCAACAAAGGCTATCCATGAGCAAGTAGGATCACCAGAGAAAGTTTGCAGGCGTGCGCCAGCAAAGGGGACCCCAAGGAACCCGCTTCAAAATGATTTTAATGGAGCGTCAAGCCACCTTGGACGTTTTCGAAGACATCAACAAGCAGCCACGTGCAAGCCGGAGGCAAGAACCGAAGAAGACTTCGAGGGGTGTGCGTGCCGTGCAAGCGTATGCGTAGTAGAGGCGCTCCCGGCCTGTCCTCAAGGAATGGCGTGGTGAAGAAAAGTGGAATGGAGCCATATCAGTGCCGCACGGGCAACGGGTATGGCGACGAGTCTCAGAAGGAGTCATTGTGACCATGGTGAAGGAGAACACGTGCGCCTTCGGCACGCCTCCGCGAGCAGGCCCGAGGCCTCGCTAATCTCTCGGAAGGGGTGTTTTGCGGGGCCACTAAGTGCCCCTGGTCAGTAATTGGTTGTCAGAGATTAGCGTCGCGAAGGCTCAGAGCGCATGTCGCGATGCAGGCGATTTGGCGCTAAGCTTAGGTGTTCTCCTTTGAGATGATAACAGATTTTAGCAGAACTGCGCTGTTTTTTCAGCGTTTTTATTGCAATTTTGTTATTATATTTGTGGCGGTGATTTACTCTATCTGCGGCGCTGTTGTAAAATGCGTCGCTAGGTTTTTGTTGCTGCGCAGGCTTTGTGATGTGCTGAGGACCCTACAAGGTTCTTAAAATCATTTGTGCATGCTGGAACATGCCTGCAGCGACGTGGGAATCACTAGCGCCCCTCGTGGCTGGACGTTCCAGTCACAACGTGGGCACCAAGGCCAGAGGCGGCGCGAAGCCGCTGAGCTAAGCGTATGAATGAGCCTCCTCGTTCTGGGGCAGCAGGCCAGAGCATCGTGGGGTATAAACAGCCCTCGCCACCAGTTTTGGACTGGTTGCATCGTGGCTGACATCAAGATGTGGACTACGCCGTGTTGAAGAAAACTTGCTGTGAGCAGAACCTCTTTAACATGGTGTGACCAAAAGTTTGTGCTTCCGTGCTCTGTTGCTGTGGACTCTGGGTTACTGTCGACTGCCTCGTGGTTTTCTAAAAAGTAGATTTGCATTGCTTTCTCACGTGAAAGCAGCTTCTGTGGATTTACGGCAAAAGAAAACTGGGTAAGCAGTGCGGCGGCAAGCTTTCATGGTGATTTTATTATGAAGAAGTGATCTTGAAGGTTAAAGGTAAGACTCCGAGAGCCATCGATGAGCAAGAAGGATCAACAAAGGCTATCAATGAGCAAGAAGGATCAACAAAGGCTATCAATGAGCAAGTAGGATCACCATGCAGCAGACCAGTGCACTGCCGCACATTGCGACAAGGCGCGCACGTGCAAGGATATAGATTACAATGCTTTTGTTGATTGAGTTTGTAATGTTTTATACATTTATGTATTTAGGCACCAAATGTCCTGATTCCGAAATCAGAAATGCAGATTTCGCCGAGATTGACCTGATTGGGATTACAGTACATTTACGCCTTTTCCGTGCCTGTGGAGTTGCCCGAGGGCATTGAGGTGTTACAATTTTGCAATCTGAGTGATCGGTTCAATCCCAAACCAACAAATTTTGCCAGCACAAGAGTTTTCAGGACGACGTGTTAGGCGAGTTTCACGGCGAGTTTGAAGTTTTTGACGGCGGATCTGTGGCTGCATTTAAGCACAGGAGTTCCCCATCTGGTGTCCGTTTTCTAATGGGAAAAAAGAAAGCTCGCCGTAACGCTGAGGGTCTGAATGACGACGAGGACGATATTTCTAGGGCGTGGGACGATCTGAAGCAGCTTCGTTTGGTCGTGATCAAGTTGGAGCAGGCGAGCCATAAGTTGACTGCCCACTTGCATCAGGCCACGTTGGAGTTAAAAGACGTGCGAGCTGAGCGCGACGGTTTGCAGGCCGGCATTTAAAGGCTCAGGGAGTCAAACCAAGTGTGTTCGTGTCGCCGGCAACGCCCTGTTGTTCAAGAGCCCACAGGCAGGCCTTGGTGCTTAACGCATCGTGGCAAACGTGGCGGGCGCAATCATGATTTGTTCACGACTGCGAGGCCGGCGTCCAGCACGAGATCGCGAAGTCTTTCGAGTTCCAGCAGTCCAGACTAAACTGCGCAAACAGGCATTTTTCCTTCCTCTCTCTGTCTGCGTGTGTATGGGAGGTAGTAGCAGTACATAGCGCTGCGTGGCTCCATGCAGCCCGCGCATGGGGCGCTCGCAGCCAAGGGCGCGAAGCAGCCATGAGCGCGCTGCAGCAGTTGCACTGCACAGGCTCAGTGGGGTTTCACTGCACGCCGGTGGCAACATTTTGCGCAGTGCAGCCATGTGTGGGCGTTGGCGCAAGTTTGAAGCCTGCTTTGTCTTTTGCTGTTACCTCCGTGGCAGGAGCAGACCGGAGGGGTTGAAGAGCCTTCAGAGCTCGGCGTCTTACTTCGTTGAGTGAAGATATCCCTCGTTGTTCACGCATGCATATATGCGTTGCATTTGGATTGAAATGCGTAGATGCAAAATTCGAGTTTGGGCCTGAGGTCCCATAGCGACACTTCATGGTGCAAAATGGCCTCTAAGTTTGTCGTGATTCGATGCCCTTGCTCTGTTTTCTTTCCAAGTATACCACTTATTGTCCTTGTGTGCACAGTGGTCGCGTCACAGTCGTACCGACCACGCACAGTGCAGATCGGAGAGCATGGAGCAGGACGACCCAGCTCCTGAGTCCACTGTGCAGGTTCTTGCGTTGCGGTGCGTGGGTACTGCGGTTTGCCAGTGTGAGCTCACAGTGGGTGTTGAGTAGGCTCAGAGGGTGGTGCCCAGGAGGGTTTGAAGCATTGTTGCTGTTGCCTCGCGCGGCTATGCCTGCTTTCGGCTTGCTGGGCCAATTCAGCCTGGCTTTCTTTGCAGCGCTCGCTGATGCTGCGTAGCCTGTGGGTACTGTGCACCTTGCTGTTCCACGTGTTACGTCACGCACACGTCGCCTATACTATGTTTACATTTCCCTTTTCCCTCCTTTCTTTCTTTGTGTTGTTTCAGGAGTGTGGGGGGCCATCAAGCCATCAAGGCAGGCCAGTCCCCCCCTCAAGACCCAGCCAAGCACCATCCCCCTTCGAGATGCTCAGAAGTTAAGTTGGCGCACAAGTTTTAGGATAAGTCTGATATATGGGGCTTAAGCCCCTTGGAGGACCAGCAGCTTTGTTCAGTAGCTTACCGGTTTTTATACCCTGTGGGTCAGTCCAGTGAGGATTGTTTCACTGTTTTCTTTGTGTCCTTTGTGCTGCTATGCCTGTTTTGTATTTTTCTAATCTGCCTTTTTTTTACATGACCAAATTTCTGAGCAGAGGTTTTCTTTTGGTGCAGAAATGGCAATGGGCAACAAGTAGTTTCTGTTTTTTTTTATACATTCTGGTGTCTATTGTTTTCTTGCAGAACACACAGAGGGCCCCTGACACCAGGTGGGGTTCCATCGACGGGCACCGGGGTGTGTTAGAAACTTTTTGTGTGTTTTTTTTCTGAGTGCCTATTTTTTTGTGTGTGTGTGTGTGTGCTGATGTGCAGTGCACTGGCTGCCACTGTTTTGTGTGTCAGCTAGCCCCAAGTCCCCTTGGACTGACTTGGGAGGGGCGTGCAGCAGACCAGTGCACTGCTGCACATTGCGACAAGGCGCGCACGTGCAAGGATATAGATTACAATGCTTTTTTTGATTGAGTTTGTAATGTTTTATACATTTATGTATTTAGGCACCAAATGTCCTGATTGTGAAATCAGAAATGCAGATTTCGCCGAGGTTGACCTGATTGGGATTACAGTACATTTACGCCTTTTCCGTGCCTGTGGAGTTGCCCGAGGCCATTAAGGTGTTACACACCAGAGAACGTTTGCAGGCGTGCGCCAGCAAAGGGGACCCCAAGGAACCCCCTTCAAAATGATTTTGACGGAGCGTCAAGCCACCTTGGACGTTTTCGAAGAATTCAACAAGCAGCCACGTGCAAGCCGGAGGCAAGAAACGAAGAAGATTTCGAGGGGTGTGCGTGCCGTGGGAGCGCATGCGTAGTATAGGCGCTCCTGGCCTGTCCTCAACGAATGGCGTGGTGAAGAAAAGTGGAATGGAGCCATATCAGTGCCGCACGGGCAACGGGTATGACGACGAGTCTCAGAAGGAGTCATTGTGACCATGGTGAAGGAGAACGCGTGCAACTTCGGCCCGCCTCCGCGAGCAGGTCCGAAGCCTCGCTAATCTCTTGGAAGGGGTGTGTTGCGGAGCCACTAAGTGCCCCTGCTCAGTAATTGGTTGTCAGAGATTAGCGTCGCGAAGGCGCAGAGCGCATGTCGCGATGCAGGCGATTTGGCGCTAAGCTTACGTGTTCCCCTTTGAGATGGGAACAGAATTTAGCAGAACTGCGCAGTTTTTTCAGCGTTTTTTATTGCAATTTATTATTATATTTGTGGCGGTGATTTACTGTATTGCCGGCGCTGTTGTAAAATGCGTCGCTAAGTTTTTGTCGCTGCGCAAGCTTTGTGATGTGCTGAGGACCGTACAAGGTTCTTAAAATCATTTGTGCATGCTGGAACATGCCTGCAGCGACGTGGGAATCACTAGCGCCCCTCGTGGCTGGACGTTCCAGTCACAACGTGGGCGCCAAGGCCAGAGGCGGAGCGAAGCCGCTGAGCTAAGCTTATCAACAGCTCCCTCACTCTGGGGCAGCAGGCCGGAGCATCGTGGGGTATCGACAGCCCTCGCCCCCAGTTTTGGACTGGTTGCATCGTGGCTGACATCAAGATGCTGACTACGCCCTGTTGAAGAAAGCTTGCTGTGAGCAGAACCTCTTTAACATGGTGTGACCAAAAGTTTGTGCTTCCGTGCTGTCTTGCTGTGGACTCTGGGTCACTGTCGACTGCCTCCTGGTTTTTCAAAACGTAGATTTGCATTGCTTTCTCACGTGAAAGCACCCTCTGTGGATTTTACGACAAAGGAAAACTGGGTAAGCAGTGCGGCGGCAAGCCTTTATGGTGATTTTCTTATGAAAAAGTGATCTTGAAGGTTAAAGGTAAGACTCGGAGAGCCATCAATGAGCAAGAAGGATCAACAAAGGCTATCAATGAGCAAGAAGGATCAACAAAGGCTATCAATGAGCAAGTAGGATCATCAAAGAAGGTTTGTCGGCCTGCGCCATCAAAGGAAACCCCAGGGAACCCGCCTCATTGTGCTCGATAGCACGGGTTGTAGGACTGCCAAGGCTGGGCCGCATTTTTGGATGCCCGCTGCATAAGTCGGGTAGCCCATGTGCCACCCTCGCCGGCGCGTCCGATCGACAGGCGTCGGCGCAGTGTGTTGCGTGGTCGTTCATCGTCGGGTTGTATGGGGGGCTCTCCTGGGTAAGGTCGGCCTGCCCGGGGTCGTCGCGGCTTATGGCTCGTCCCTTAGCCGCTGGTGTGACGCCCATCGTTGGGGTCTCCGGTGAGGTGAGGCGGTCCCAGGAATGCGGTGTTGTCTTGCCATCAGCAGGTGGCCGCTGTTGGGCTTGTGCCGCGTGTGCGCGGACGTGTGTCGTCGCATATCGGCCGCAGTGCCGCTGCGATTCCTGGAGGGACCTCCGGTCGGTATGGTGCCCTTCCACTGCCGGCGACCGGCCACGGTGGGCAGGGCAAGCGTGTGCCGGCCGTGTTGAGCGGGGCGCGGCGGTCCCAATGGTGCCGCATTGCGTGTTCATGGGGGCATGCTCCTGGTTTCACCTCGCGGTGGTTTAGGGCCCTAGAGGGTTTGCCATACGCCGCACGAGGGTGCTGCGGAGGGCACTGAGGATCTCGTGCACAAGGGCTGCGTGTGCTGCTTGGGCTTCCGTCTCAGTGCGGATGGTGGGCTGCAGTTGCCCGCCCATCGCCAGTGCCTGGATCTGGTGGATCGCGAAAACGGGGCACAGGTTTGTCGCGGGGGGGGCCTCCTTGGTCCGCTCGCGCTAGGGGGTTGCCTCCAGTTGCTGCCGGCCGCCCAGGTGGAACCTCCTCGTCGCCGTCCAGTCCCTGGTGTGCGACGAGCGGCGCTGAGCCCACCGCCAGAGGCAGTAGAGAGGATGGCCGGGGTGCCAGGTGCCGGCTTCCCCCGACACGACGGCCGTCAGGGGGTCTGGGGGTTGGTTTTGGGACAGGGGGGTGGGGCCGTCCGGCAGGGCTGCTCGCGCCGGGAGCATGGAGTCGACGGCTTCCAAGTTCCAGTGGCACTCCCGCGGGTGAGGGGTGATCCGCACCTGGTAATAGTGGCCACTTTCCAACACGATCATGGAGATGGTGCGGGGGACATCTTCGTGTCGCGGGGGTCCTCCGCGTGCCGTCTCCGGCCCTGGTGGGTACCGCTCCCCCAGATCCCTGAGGTTGCGCCCCCGGTCGGGGGCTGTCCTGCTTTCCCATTCCACCAGGCCGTTGTACGGTGGGATGTTGAGGGCGTTGGCTCTCGGTTGTGGGGCGGCCCGTTCCTGGCCCCCGGTGCTGGGCGCGGGCCTGGTGTCCGTCGGTGGCAATATGAGCGTGTGTGCCGGACCCAGGTGCGGGATCCATACGTCTCGCTGGTCCGGCTGGTTGGTGTTGAACCACCAGATCCACGCGTCGACAAGGTCGTCCGCGATCTGCATCTCGGGCGTAACGAGCCCCTGGAGCTGCCGCACGGAGATGTCTGTGGATGCGGCGTGCGGCAGGGGGACCACTGCGAAGAGCCTGTTTGGGTTGACGTCCTGGAGGTGTTCCCGGAGGGCTGCCACCAGCCCGCACGAGGGTGTGTTGGCGCGGATGTCGTAGACCACCCTCAGTTCCGCTTCGTCAAAGAGGTCCATGTTCCTCCGTTGTTGCGGTCTGGGGGGTGGTGGGGGCATGGTCTCCCGGTCCTGGTTCGGTGTGGTGCCAGTCGGGGAGGGGTGCCCTGGGGTGGTGCCAAGGTGTCCCTCAGGTACGTTCCCTGTGGAGAGCTCCTGTTGCGGGGACATCGAGCAGGACGCGGCGGTGGGCGGTGAGCCACTGGACTTCTGAGGGCCCGAGGCCTCTGTCATTTCTTCGTCCGCTCCCGGGTCGTCTGCGTTGTGTCCCCGTTGTTGTGGTGCATACTCCGCACCCCGGCGGTTTGGCTGTGTCGCAGCCGGGCTGGGGAGCCCCGTGGCGCACGGGCCCAGTGGGCGGGGTGGCCGTTGCCCGTGTCCGGGGCCGGTGCCGTCAGGCCCTGCTTGCCGGGGGGGGGCTTTGAGGGGTTCGTCCCCCCAACCCCGGTTCGGGCCGCTGGTCGCCTGCCCGTCCCCTTGGCCGTGTGTCCGCGGCGTGTCGTCTCCTTGTTAGTGGGCCGGCCGCCGACCCTGGCAGCGAGGCGGCGGATGAGCTGGACGCACCGTCTGTTGCGTGGTGGGGGCCTGTGTGGAGCGCTGCCTGTCGTGCTCGCTCGGCCGGCGTGGGAATGGTGGGGATGTGCACCCGCTCGGTGCGGGGCCTCTTGGACCGGTGCTGGGGATCAGCGGCAGATGATGTCTGTTGGACCGGCGGGTCGTTAGGGCCTCCATGGCCTCTGTCCATACCCTCGTGGAGGACGACTCGTTGTGCTGCGGGAGGCGGTGTGCGGCTGCGGTGCCGGGACCGGCCAGGGTGCGTTGTCTCCTGGTGCCGTTCTGTGCGCCGCCCTGCACTGCTGGGCTGTGAGGGCTGCCTCGGTCCCTCCGCGGGGTGAATGGTCTGATGGAGCTTCTGTACGTCCCGGAACCCACCCCGGGTGGCGTCCCCTGGTGGCGTCCTGGGGAGTTCTGGCGTGCCGTTTGTCTGGGGGGCTCCGGGACCTCTTGGGAACGTGGTCGTGGGTGTCCCGAGGCGTGTCCCTGGTAGCCCGGGGACCCAGGGATGGCCCAGATGTTGTGCCTTTGCATGGCTGTATGGATGCGCAGGGCCGCGCGTCGGTGCCATAGCCAGTGTAGCCTGTTCATTTCGTCCGGAATATAGGTCCCCATATGCGCCATGAGCCGGGTGGCCACGTAGTGCAACTTGCCGGGGTGGTCCATGGTGGTGGGGGGTGCGTGCGGTTCCGCCCAATGACCGAAGGCGATGTCCGCCATGGTGCTGGTTTCCTCCTCGAGGTGGCAGGATTGCAAAAAAAAGCAGCCATCGGATGCTGACCGCCAGGGCGGGCCGCTCCCCTGTGGTGATCCTGTCGATCCATAGGTCCAGGTCTTGGGCCGCCCCCTGTTCCGCGTGGGTGCTGGGGCGACGGGCGTCGCCTTCCGAGCGCGCATAGTCCAGATGCCCCCGCCACCAGGATGGGTTGGTCCCAGGTGGCTGGTCGGTAGGCTTGCTAGCGGTGCTGGTACCTGTCTCCACACACGTTCCGACCCCTTGGGTGCTGTGCCGGCGCGGTTCGTCCGGGGTCTGGTCTGCTGCCCCGCTTGCGGTCGCTTGCCCGTAATCCGTGGCGGCCGCGTGTTCAGTTCTTGCCCCCAGGGCGGCGTAATCGCGCTGGAGGTGTGCCTGGCGGGACATCTTGAGGAGTGAGAACTGGGTGTGCCCTCTGTATGGTCGTCTCGTGGCTCCGGGTGGCCGCGCAGGGCAGCCGTCGTGGGGTCTGTGTGGGGGGCACTCCTGCAGGACTCCATGAAGGCGTCCAAAGAGTCTTCGTCGCGGGTGTGTTCGACGGGCAACGTTCCCCTGTCGGCCGCGCGCTTGGGCATTTCGGGTGTGGTTGTCCGGGCTTCAGACTCCGCGTGAGCTCGAGGTGGGCCCCGTGTCGGTGCCTCCCCGGTTGCGGCGTCCCCCGGCGCGCCTGTGTCACTGCGGTGTGCTGGGGCCGTGGATGGGGCGGCGCCCGCGTGACCAGCGGTTTGCGCCCCGTGGGTGGTTGGTGGGGGGAGGCCGGCGGCATGCTCGGCGTCTGGCGTCGGTCCCCCAGGTCCCCTACCGGGTTGGCAAGCGTCCGGTGCCTCGCCGCTTCCGCATGCCGCCATGTCCGGCGGGCAATTGGCCGGCATGCTGGCGTGCTGGTTTTTGGGCTGGCTTGCCATCCCGGTAGGTATCTCCACTCGGGGTGGTCCCCAGGCGGGTAGGTCCGCCGCTGGAAGTGGCGATTCTTTCTGCTGCAGGGGTCCCCCTGCTTCCTCTGTGGCGTCCACCGTGGGCTCCTCGGGTTGTGGCTGGGCGGCCGGTGCGGGCGGCGTGGCTGCGTCGTCTGCCAGTTGCGTCGCCGCTCGGGTTTGGCAATCTGGCACGGGTGCCGGCCTGGGCTGGCCTCCCACGTGGCCTGCCAGTGCTCGCGTGCCGCCATTTCCCTCTGCCGCGGCGGGCCTGACTGCCGGTGTGCCGCCATCGGGATGCGGGACCCCCATCGGGAGCTCGCGGCCTGGCGCGTTTGCCCGCGGGGTGTCAGCAGGGACGGTGGCGTGTGTTGGGTCCGGGTCCGGGTCCGAGCTGGGGGCCGGGGGACTGCCAGATGGTGTTTCTGTGTGCCGTACTGCCGGTCCGGCTGGTGGGTCGTGGCGTTGCTGGGGTGCCGGCTCGGCCTGTGCCGGGGCCGGCGGATCGTACCCTGGGGCCGACATGCTGGGTGTCGCTGGAGCTTGGGGACTGGGGCTCCCGGTGGGGATGCAGGCGTGGGGGCGGATGGTGCCGACGGGTCGCTCGGGCCGGGCGCTGGTGGCGTCAGTCGGCGTAGCGGTACATGTCTGTGTGGAAGGGCCGGGGACGGCGCGTGTCTGGGGCCCTCCTTCGGTCGGACTGTGATGTGTTATCTATGAACTGGGACTGGCTGGAACCGAGAATGCTGATATGAGGCCTATTCAAGAATTGATGCAAAAGTGCAAGCGATGGGTGATTTTGTGAATTCTAGTACGCGAACACACAAGCTTTTGATGGAGGCTGACAAGCATCAATCGGGAACCTACACTACACTCAAGCAGGAGCTTGCTACACAGTGGAACAGTTCGTATGCAATGCTTGAAAATGTCCTCAAGAACCAGAAGATCCTGCAGTGTGTCTTCCTAAACGACTCATTTGAAGAGAACAACCAATGCTTGCTACCGACGGCGAGCGAATTTCGCAGTAATTGCCTGCTATGCAGCCTCCTTGCTCCCTTTGGAGATGCTACAAACCTACTGGAAGGAGAGACATACATTACAGGCAGCCTTGGGCAAGCGGTTTTGCGGCACCGTTGATCATAGCTCCTTGCAGATGCCTTGGAGACCTGGAGGGATGGCAGTGCAGTGAAAAAGCTGCGCTTCGCAGAGGTGTCTGGACAATTAGACACTTCGACGACCTGTCACTTCAGTCTGCTTCTTCTTGCATTCCACAGTGTTGTCCATGAGCATTCGGCTCAGCTCTTTTTGGATTCTGGTGCATTTTGTTGATTGTGTGCCTGTGTGGGTGGGGAGGTTCAATTGCAGGCAATGGTTTTTTTCTGTTTCTTCGGTTACCATGCACGTCAGCCTGTTTCTTCAGTTACCATGCACGGCACCGCATCGCCGCGTCACCGCATCACTTCGCCGCTTTGGTTCTCCAGGGGGCGTGCCCGCAGATTGGCAAGCACAATCAATCGATCAAACAGTTACCATGTTCTTTGCTTCAGTGGTTGCATTGCCACGCGCTGCATTCTCACACTTTTTGCCGCTCTTGGTTGCATCGCCGGTGGTTGCACTGTCAAGCGTTGCATTGTCACACCTTTTGCCGCTCTTTGTTGCATCGCCGGGCCGCTTCTTCACTTGTTGTCCACTCTTCTAGGCTTCACCACTTGTTTTCACCGCCGAAAGCTTTTATTCTCTTCGCGCACGTGCCCCCAACTTGTTAAGTACGACCAACACCTTCACTGGCCGGTCGGTTCATTTCTCACTTCGTCATTGCTTGCATTCCTTGTTACAGGCACCTAAGTTCATTGAAGCAAGCCGGAAGGTGCTTGAGTTGCAGCTTTGCGAACAGTTTGTGCTGAATCCTGGTGCCTGGACCTTGCGGGCACTGGTGCTTGACCCAAGCCTTGCACTACGACTTGAGCAACTATTTACTGAGGGCAGAATTAGCTGCAGTACAGCCCAAGAGCTTCTGGAGACAGACCTGTTTGAACTTGAAACCGATGATGAGCTGGCCAAGATTCTGACACCGGACCCCGCAGAACACGCGCACACAGGCACCACGAGCAGCTCAAGATTCATCACCGACAGAAACGCGGATGGAGAGCCGCCTGCAAGAAGACCAAAGTGCAGAGCATCCATATTGAACCGACTGCTGAATGATGCCATCGTTGCTGCTGAACTGACAGCTCAACAAAAATTGGAGGTGTTGGTGGACAGAGATCGTTACATGGAACATATCGGATTGCATGATCTGGGGTCGTATTGCAACCAAGACCATGGATATTTCAATACAACTTTGTTTTATAAAGACAACATCAGGTTGTTTCCCAGGCTTGGTGTCATTGTGTGACACATGGTGGCGAGGTGGTTGTCAACAAGTGCCACAAATGCAAGTGCCGAAAGGGTCTTCTCACAATCTTCAACATTGCTTCCAAAGCATGCCACAAGGCAACTACAACAAAGAGTGGAGATGGTGGTGTTCTTGCGAGGCAATAAACATCTTTGGCCCGACCTCCCAACAGTGCAAGAAAGGTACTTTGAGGCATATGGGGACAAAGTAGAAGATCACGTGGATGACATGCAAGAGATGTCTTCGGACTCCGACCAACTGAATCTTTCAAGGAGGCTTGCACCTCTTATAATTGTGTTGAACACCTTTGGCATTTCTGGTTCCCTATGTTACTATTCTCTTTTGTAAGTCTTATTGCGCACTCTCGATACGTGCACAAAAGTGAATTATACATTGAGATGTTTTGCATGTTTTTTCCTCTTGTGCACATTGTTCAAACATTGCTTTCGTAGCGTTACGGTTAGGTTTGGGGTTCGTTTTCGTTGCTATGTAGAGCATACCAGGAAGGCAAAACGTGACAAGAGAGCTACAAAAAAAGGCGCCAAGGGCTTTCTGACAATGTGAATGGCTTTGTTCGAATCTTTTACATTACTCCAAAACTTAGGACCGGCGAAGGTTTAACGCCGCTTCAGATGGTATGAAGATACAACCATTTTGCGCAATATTAAAAGGGGCAATATGTTTTCACTACCATAGGAAGAAATCTATTTGAACAAATGCAAAGAGCATCACGACAACAAGAATAAGGGCACAAGTAGGCAAAATTGTATGCAAAAATGATTGGGTAGAAACAAAGATTTGAAGGTGTCATGCCTCAAACAAAGCATTGTATAGCCAACATTTCTGTGATGGTCATTGAATTCTCAAAAGTTCACGACAATAATGTTCACATCATGTGAAAACAAAGAAACCAATGCAGACGCCTCATGTACCGTGATTTGCAGGAGTGATGGTGCGCCATAACACTTTATACCAGTGTTCAGCTCTAAGGTTCATGCAATCCTGCATTGTTCGAGTTTTTTCCAAATATTTGAAACGAAAATCATAAATTTGTCAGCTTTTCGAAAGTCAATTTTTCGAATTTTTCATTGAAATGAAAACCCACAATTTTTCCGTTTCATTTGGATCGGAATCTGTCATGCACATCTCTATTTTGCAACAGGTTGTCGATGAGGGGCAGGGAGTAGGCATCGTGTTGGGACTCTGAATTTAGATCACGGTAGTCCAACAACAACCTCCACTGCCGCGCCACCTTCTTCGGGACTACAAATCAGGGGGAGCACCACTCACTCGAGCACGGCTCCATCCACCCTTGCTCATTGACCTCTTTCACAATCTTGACCATGACGTGCTCGCGCTCTCCCTTCATCTGGAAGTCGTGGTGGCTTCAAGACCGGTATCCCTGCTTCATGAGTATTGTGGCCTCTCCGAACCCCCCCCTCAAAAACGCACTCTTGAAGGGCTTGCAACTGACGGCGTACATCTTGGAGTTCTCATCCATCTTGGCCTTATACTTCGGTTGGTTCGCCAATGACTTGGCCTCCTTGGGCACGTTGACCACCGAACTCACCATCGTGTGCCTTGGGTCTGGCGTCCCGGAGACGGGCACCCACGTCGTCTCCGCAGGTCATGACTCCGTCTGGCAACATTTTGGCGACCGTTGGCTGCGGGTTGTGTTTCATTGTGGGTTCGTGCGGGACAATATAGATCGACCCACGTCGGTGGATTGGAGCCGGCTGGTTCGTCTTGGTCCGCCCAGTGCTCCAACATAGACGCCACGAACCCATTCTTCGTAAAGTGTTCCATGAGGAGCGCCGGATCTTCCGTCTAGGAATTGCCGGGCGATCGCTTGGATGGGATCCCCAGATGCATGGGGTCAGATATGTACCCAAACACCATATCGAGCTCATGCGGCGACAAGGCGTCCCGCGCCATCTTTAGCGGGCAATACCAGCCATCGGCTGTTTCCTCCCTATACGGTACTGCTAGGGCCATAATGCGGCTGATGCTACGGTCAAGACGATCCGCAATGGTACGTCCCTCCGGCCGCACTTCCGCCGTGATGGAGAACATCCCTACGCCGCAATCGGGGTGGCCCAGAGACCCAACTGCGTATGCGATGGTGGTGGTCGGACCCTTGGCAAGTGGTGGCAGTGGGTTCTGCTGAGCGTCTACGAAGATCTCCTCGGTGGAAGGGAGCCGGGTGTCTATCAGGGTCATACACCTCAAATCCTCCGGCCGCGGGGCGTCCTTGGAGTCTTCGATGTCACACGACAGCCCGGGCGCGGTTGCGGACAATCTTTGCCACAACCCGCTCCAAAGAACCGCGTGGTGCTTTCATATACAGCAGACCCCAGAGATCCCTGCTTCATCCACACTTCCATCATTGTCCTCTTTGGTCCAAACCCTGTGCCACTCCGCAGCGTTGCCGTGCCAAACACGTCCACCTCTGAGGTGCTCAGCCCGAGCTCACCGAGTGCCATGTGAAAGGCACCCTCGGACAGGCCATATTCTTCCTCTATGTCGGCCGCGGGGGGTCTTGTCGACACGCTCCTCACAACCTGAGCAAGGAGATCCAACTCGGCTAGTTCCCACCCAGACGACTCAGGTTCCATCGATTGGCGCAGCGCCCTGAGCTTGTCGGCTTCTTCGACGAGAAGGGTGCGCATGTGGGGAAGAACCCCGGCGTAGGCGATGTCCAGTAAGTCGAAACCCATGATCATGTCTCTCTCCGGCAGGTCTGCTTCGTAGAACAACCCTTTGATTTGGTATCGCTGACCAAAATTTGCGCGCAATAGCTCCTCGTGGCGGACAAACTGCAGGCTGATCCCGGCCTCGTCAAGTTTGCCCTCCATGTTCTCGCCATTAGCCACTCTTAGGGTGACCGGCGCGGTGTAGCGGCCCAACCATTAGGCACTCAGCAGCCCTTTGCGCACCAACTTCACCTGAACTCCGGTTTCCACATGAATCTTGAACATCCGCTCCTCGCCTGCAGTGCCCACCCCCCGGACCATGAGATGCAACTGGCAACATTTGCCGACCCAGCGTATCGCATGCCACTCAAGGGTCGCTGGATTCATCGGGATGTCCGTGATCCGGTTGGGTAGGCAGTACTGCGTGGGCCCTATTTCGGGCCCTGCAGTGGCTTCATCTACATCCACTGTGTTTTCGCACACAGTCGCAGAAGTGACGGGTGTGCTCTCTTGATTGGAAGGGTGGAGGATCCCCGCTTGTCGAGACCCGTTGCCACTAGGGCCTCTCTAGGTCTGGGCCTAGAGGATCCCTGTAGCTGGCCATTCACAATCTCGTTGCACAGAACTTGGATCTGCACCATCAGACTCGGCGTAACGGTCCCCGTTTGCGCCAATTTGATGATGTTGGCGGTCATCACGGTTGCCACGCTGGGCACGCTGCGGGACCTTTTCGTCATGACGCTTGCAGTACAGCTCCTTCTCCCTCTTGGCCACCTCACAGCGGGTACTATCATGCCGATGATGACCATTCTGCCCGTAGCAGATGAAACAGCTACCTTTGCCGTCTTGACCGCCATGTCGTTCACGGTACTCCCGCATCCATAGTAGTTGGGTACCCCTGCGGCGTTGCTACCTCCGCTTTTGGGTTGCATTGTTCAGGCTGGTGGACTGTACAGCGTACACTTCAGCCAGTATGGCGTCCACTGCTTGTAAGGTACACATTACTCCAACTTTAGGGTACGGACTTTGGGGCTTGTCTCCGGTGACATCGGATGTACCACCAATCCCCTTCGGCATGTCCTGTTTGGTAGGGGTGCTGCTCTCGGCGATGTCCACGTCCATTTGCCAAATGTCACGCTTGATGCAGTTCCGTTGGCCTCCACAGTCTTGATGTTGGGCCTCTTAGCGGTGCGGCAGGGTGATTTTCTCGGTGATACCGTCGATTATCTCGCCGCAAACATCCGGGGATCGATGGCTTGGACCTTCAGCATGCCCGTCGTCGACTTGACTCTGTCCATGGCCTCAAGGCTCTCGCCCACTCCGCGGTCCTCCGTGGTGATCATTAGGGCGTTCTTCATGGTACCGCGCTGCTGTTGATCCATTGCAGCAGGCCCTGGTGCCGCTACTCGGGTAGGCGGACCTTGACCACCGTCCGATATCAGTCTGTGTTTTGCTCCTCCGCCTCGATCTTGTCCCCCCACTTGTACGGTAGCATGTCGTACATCCTAGCGGCTTCTAGCTCCTCAGACCTGTCCTCGGCGTATCGCCTCAAGCGGCGGTACGCTCGGCGGAACTCATGCCAATCTGCCACCCGGATGTGGCCTGCCAACATCCTCGGCACCACGGCCTTGAACCGGCGTTGGGCATTGTAGAGGAGATTGTCGACTTCTTCTTTGCGGAAAGCGCGCCTCATTCCGTCCCAGGTGGAGATCTTGCCGTCGTCCACCCAATAGTCTAGCTCCTTCTGCACATTAGCCGGGACGCAATGGGGTAGGATGGCCATGCAGAATTGCTGACGCTGGGCATCGTTGCACGCGATGGTCGAGCCGTTGACGAACTTATTCCACGTCCGCTCAAACTCATCGAATTCCTCTGGGTTGCCGGTGATCGCCGAAAAAATCTAGGGGTGCCCCGAAGGCACGGCAAGCAGCAAAAACACCGGCTCCATAGACCAGCGGATTGCCCAATCACCAGCGGAGTGTGAGACGAAAGTCAGGTCTGGAAATTGCGATGAGTTGCTGTGGCGACCGGATACTCAGAAGCCTACTTCGAGATAAGTCATCTGACGTGTGCGAATACAATGTAAGCTACTCCCGCACAGTTCCCGTTTGTGATAGCTCATGAAGAGTGCCTTGCGCTATCCGGTCCGCGCACCAAGATAGTCACCAGTGAACATCATTAGATGCAGTGCGGGGAATAGCGCTCAGCTCCCAGGAGTGAAGCAGATCCAAGACTGGTCCACGGGGGCATTTTGAGAGGAGCTGTCGCAGGACAACGTGAATATATAGCGGTGTGCGCATCAAGCTAGCACGGATACCAACATTCACTACGCAGAAACGTAACAACCGCGACCAAGCGCGGACAACGTTCAAAGCGAACAGGGCAAGCAATGCCAAGCTCCAAGCGTTTGATACTCAAGGTGGAGTCATCGCTGAGCCAAGTGGAACTAAACAAGACGCAAGATTCACACACAACACCATGGGCGTCCATAGATGTGTTTCGGGTCCGGCACCATTCGTCTTTGCCTGTTGTTTGGTCAAAGATCATCCGTAAAATCAAAAGTAACTTGAATTGCTTGCCTAATGTCAACGTTTTCACTATCTTAAAGCCCATTCACAGCATAAAGGCATTATTTCTTTTGGGCCGGCGGCCCGCTCCATTTTCCGGATGTGGGTTGGGTGCCGGCAGCCGGACAAGAGACGATCACCATATTGTTCCCCCGAGCAATCATCAAGCGATTTATGTGGTCCAATCGAGTATTCTTTACATATTTCAAAACGCGACAATCTCAGTGATATGAATCAGAAGCCTCTGTGGCAAAAGCCTTTTTGGTTAAAATTCCTCATTTCCCAGGAAAGCATTTTGCGCGGGCGTCAAAAGCTTGATTGCGCGCGTGCAAGTTGGGGAACCTGCCCAGTAGATGGAATTTGTTCGGCACTGCGTACTGCAAAGATTGTCCTCTTTGTCACTTCTGGTGTGTAAAGTCCGATTTACAAGCCTCGGTTCTTACCAGTTAAAATGACCGGCGCCACCAAAACATCGAGAACACACGTTTTTGTGCGTCACTGGTGGTGCAATTTCCTTGATTTCAGATCGCTTTAAGCGTTTTTCAATCTTCCGGCCACAAGCAATTGACAATTGAGTACATTCCTTGAAGAATTCGAATTGAAGTCTTGGCTCTCTTTCACCAAAAAACAAAGGGTGCTTGGCGCGCTTGGAGAGGGGCATGCCCCCCGTCCAAGCGTGCCAGGCGGCTTCACAGGCCCCCTTTTTGGTTTTTGGTGCCTTTTTGAGTGTGTTTCTTCACCAATTGTCTGTTATAAAACTATATCTACAGACCTCAAGCATACACTCTACGTGCTATACCTACACCTGTGTCTAGTGCAACTTCACCATTGCTTGTTCCGGCGCCGCGCACAGCAGGCACTCCGCGCGCACGCTCCTGCGTCCAGCGATGGGAATTATAACTTTGTGTGTCTTTGAGGACAGTTTTGTGGTTGGTACTCTACTTTCGCTATTTTTTCGTGAAATTTGTGCAATCCTTTTCTTTTAGACCTGATGAGGGCGTTATCTCTGCGCCAAAACGCGTAGTTCAACTTTGGGGACCATATCCAAAGGACATATTGTAGCATTGCTTGTGCTTGCCCGTGCTTATCTGTTGAGATCGCTTTGGTTTCCGGAAAATCCACGGAGGGTTAAAAAGCCATTGGCCAATTTATTTCAAAAACCCTAAGAATGGTAATCGCCGGGACCCCCCCCCAAATTTCTCAGATTGTCGCTCATTCTCCCCCCGTGTTTGTGCAGCAAGAAAACATTTTTTTTCGACGAGAATTTACGATACTGGGTGCATTCTGACGAGCAAAAAAGGCGGGTCATCTGGTGCCAGTTGCATGACATGCTAAGAGAGTTGGAGGTGGCTGAAGGGGAAGAAGAAGTTGATCGAGATGAGGAGGGTGAGGATGACACTCACCTCCCGGATCAGCTGGCTGAATGCTTCCATATCACCTACACCACTTGGCGGGGGCGGGAGACAAAGGTCCCAGTTAAGTACACTTAGCACTCTTCGGCACATCGATTCGGCAAACAGATGGGACCGTGTTTTGTTGTGCTCGTGTCTTTCTGCTTGTATGTGTCATATTAGGTAAAGGACAATCGGGACCATTAAAAAATAAGTAATATTTAAGGACGACCCTGGATGAGTTAAAGAAAAAAAGTAATAAGTATTGAGTAAAGCCTTTTGGGAAACCATTAATATGCTGTTTTAACTTTATTTCCACAGTAGTCCCACTCCGAATCAGAAGTAACCACCACAGGGTCATTAGCAAGGAGATCCACGGATTTAGCAATAGACAAAGCATCAGAGGCCAACTACTCCAACAAGCAAACAAGCACCAACTCCTCAGACAAAATCAATTGAACATTGGAGGCACATCATGGTAGGAACATCACAACATGGTGGGAACATCAGAGGCCACACTACCCTTATCAGGGGAGGTGTCATGAGCCTCAGCTACAAAATCCTCGGAAACAGCAGTACCCTTACCCGGTGATTCCATTCCTTGAGGCAACATATCCTCTGAGACAACAGTCTCCTTCGCTGGGGAGTCGTGTGCTTGAGCCACAACGTACTCCCGCAAAGAAGAGGAAACGGAGGAATGCGAGGCACGCACATCCCTATTACAAGAAGAGTCCACAACGTCCGGGTTAACCTTGGATTCTGTCGCGGGCTGTGCGGCAAACTTTGGTTTACCCTTGGTTGGTTACAACCCCGGGTGATTTGGCGGTTGGCCGAGATTTCATGACGATAATCGTTACCTGTGGCTTGGTCCCTCCACATTTCAGGATGATAATCGTTACCTCTTCCGCGAGACGGAGCTCACGATTATCGTCCTAAAATCTCGCCCCTAGCAAACACTTTTAATACGACACAACACAAAACAACATAACACGACACGACACAACACAACCCAACACAGGAGCTGCGCCAGCCAGCGGGGGGGGGGGGGGGGGGAGGGGGGGTTTTCGGCCAGCCGGCCAGCCAGCCACCCAACCGGCCACCTAGCCAGCCACCCAGCCGCCCACCATTGCTTTGTACATGCATGTTTGCCTCACCGCCCTTGCTCTCAAGATCTCAAGATGATGTCACCGATCCATGGAGTGTGTGGTAAAATTTCCTTCCCTTTAAACAAGGCACATCATGCATTGGGATGGGGTTTTGGGTTGTTTGCTTGTGTGGGAATCCGGACCTAGTGGTCCAGTTGCACAATCACCAACACAATTGCCGTTGCATTGTGTTGTAGCGTCCCCGTGTCCAACTAACGTCGGCAAGCATGCATGGAGATGCCCCAATGCATGCATTTTTTAAATAGGAAAAAATGTGTCGACAGGACCGGGGATGTAGAATGGCCGAGCCCCATCCGCGTTGGGGTCCCAAGATGGGACGCGGTCCGCTCACACTTGCCACAATCATATAGAGAGGCCAAAACTTGTTTTTCTTGGTTCATGCTTTAATTTAGCTGTTTAGGTGTTTGTTATAATGAGGCGTTCCGATTTGTGATAAGTGCATGCGCATGCCCCTTTCCTTTGTGTAGTGTGCTTTGCTGTTTGCGATATGTCTGAACCATCTCCGGAGTATGGCCCCGATTTTTGGGTCAAGGCTTGTGGCGGGGAATACCTCGTTACTGCCAAGATCGGGGTTCATTGGACTCTTGCCGAACTGATATACGACAAATATTGTCGTCCTGGCAAAGTCCCCCGTGAGCACTTGTACTACGTGCTTGCGTGGTTGAAGCAAGCACCTTCGTACCGGTGCATGCAAACCATTTGCCCGTGCAATGTGCAGCGGCAACCGAGTCCAAGCACATTGCGTCGCATTGTTGAGAGCACATTGGAATATTTGTTTGGTGTCATGGTGGAAATTAGTGCTGACCACCTTGATCATCCGAACAATAGTTGTCCTCATTTTCCGGACACGGATGGTGGTTGGGATACTTTCCCAATTTTTGTACAATTGTGTACTCGGGGGTTGATATCGATAACAACAACATTTGTAGTTCCACATTCGTTTGATACGGAGATTCTATGTTTCGTGTTCTTGGTCTTTACGGGAGGTTCCGAAGGCAAGGCAACTTGGAGTATGAGCTAAGGGTGTTCTTGAAAGGTGGCCAACCCCCCCCACCCTTGCAAACCCATCCCCATACGCACACCATGCGTGAGAAGAGGCGGTTCAATGGTGCACTACGTATTTTGAGTGTTTTCCAGGGGCGCGCCAGCCAGCCAGCCAGGGGGGGGGGGGGGGGAGGGGGGGGGGTTTCCAAAGCCTCCCAGCCACCCAGCCGCGGCTAGGCGCAGCTCCACAACACAACACCACACCACACAACACAACACAACATGCCCGTCTTCTTATGTTGCCATGGGGAGCACCGGGGGGGTTACATTTCGCCGCTATGTTGGGCTTGTGTTAACAGAGGAGGGGAGGAGGGGTACTTTTCACCTCCGTGTTGGCCGGTGCCTATTGCCCTACAACCTTTGCTTGAGCCCACGCCCCTTCACCTAGGCTTGTAGGAGGTATTTTTGAATGGCATGCTTGCATACCCCTCCTTTGTCTTGTGATACATGGAATCGTGGGGCACCCATAATTCTTGCGTCTCTTCATTACCTTGCGCACCTCGCTTCTCCAAGCAACGTCCGGACGGTTTGCTGTTGATGGTTTTACGATGGGCCCAATGAATTTCGGCACGCTATGGTGAAGTTCGACGCATGCACGAACAACAAAAACAACCATTCATTTAAAAAGAGATGGCATGTTGTGTAGTGACCCAAGGGCGTGGGCAATCAATTTCCGGGGATGAATCAACACTATCAACTTTGCCATGCACCATGTGAAACAATGATTGTAGCCCTCCATTAGCGCCTGTCCATGATCGCCAAGGTACAACGATACCCCAAACAACAAGGCAAATAGATACGTCACCAAGTCCTTTGAATTTAGGGATACGGTTTGCATGGCCTTTAGTGATGTGGAATGTCTTCGAACTTGACGTGGTACACCTCCCATTAAAACCACTTGCTGGATTCCCACTTATTTAGATATTTGTCATTACGCGGTCATTCATGTACCAAGTTGCTCAAGTCATGCAACAAAGCAAATTGCAGAAGGAGCGCCGTGAGCTTGGGCGTAGTGTGCTTGCTGCGGGGGTATGTTGATGAGCTTGCGCGTGCATGTTGCATGCGTGGTCCATTGCCCGGCGACATCGCTCGAGCAAGAGGTCATCCTTGCTACGCTATTCATCTTGCATCAAAAACTTGGCGGATTGGCAATAGTCCGCAACTGCAAGAGGATTTACCAGCCGCGAGAACGAAGTGAGTGCTCTACAAGCCAATTGGTGGAGGCATTATTCAAGCTTTATGGTGCTATCATGGTCCAATCTATGCAAAAGAGTTGAATCGCAAAAATCGCGGCTAGTGCACCGAACTGCAAAGTTTGCACCAAGTTGATAGGTCCATGGAGCAAGGACAAGTTTATGACTTCATCCGGGCCTCGGGAATCAACATCCACACAACTCGAAAGACACGAATTGCGGTCTTGTGAATGAAATATGCAATCTTGTCGAGCACGAAAAAGCGCAAGCGCTACTACCTTGAATCTCCCTTCGTTGGTGAGCAACCGGGAAGGGCGGTGAGCTAGCGATGAAGCAAGGAATGCTTTGTCGGGATAGGTGTACAACCGCACATAGGGTGGACGAAGCCACTGGCCGCATGCATGGAGAAGTTCCCGAGTTCATCGGTATTGCATGGTGATGGGTGTCTCTGGTTTTGAAGGCCTCGAGCCATGTGCATGAATGAATGCCGAGCCGATGTGCACGATAGAATGCCCACTTCGCAACTTGTTCGCCCGGTTGCTTACCGGGCTTCGGGCCCACGTCACTCTCAAGGTTTGGTGGGCACCCTTTCTACTGTTGTTCACTACATCTAGAGGAAGGCAAGTTGGGCAAGGAATGGAGGGGTGGAGAATGCACGGTTCATATTTTCCCGCGGATAGTGGAAAGGTGCCTATTGGCGGGAATCTGCATCGACA
Organism: Eutreptiella sp. 'Long Island Sound 2002'; assembly: GCA_964036045.1. Taxonomy (NCBI): domain Eukaryota; phylum Euglenozoa; class Euglenophyceae; order Eutreptiales; family Eutreptiaceae; genus Eutreptiella; species Eutreptiella sp. 'Long Island Sound 2002'. The sequence continues at coordinate 72,560,517 of OZ038378.1, forward strand.
AGGAGCCTACGAACAAGCCCATTTGCAATAGTTACACTCTCACCCCTCCCAAGTTGTGGAACATGCTTTTAATGAGGGACGGGGCTATGGTGTGCCTCCATAGAAACGCGAGAAATGATGTTGGGCCATTTGAGGTGGTCCAATCAACGAATTTGAGACATTTTGAGCCCATCTTAAGCATTTTTGGCCCTAGGTCGTCCTCCGAGTACGTCCAACGATGGTAATGCCAAGAGCAATTCGGGATCCATTCGGCTTCATTTGTCGCTAGCATCCGCTAGCCCACACGAAGTTCTGTTGTGCGCTCGGTGCAGTTGCGGCAAAGGGCACACGGCCGTTTCCTAGCAATATTTAGTTGCGCTACCGGACACTAGTGCTGAGTTTGGTGCGCAAGTTGGAGGCCGATTTTAAAGCCCTCAAGCGTCACAGGGGAAAGGAAGTGCGACAACATACATCGAAAGCTGCCAACCGGGAGCCCATTTTTGCCAAATCACGGTTGCAAAATACAGGCATTCCCCGACCCCCCGCACAAATCAGGATGGAGCGTGTCGCGCCGGCCAATCGGTGGTTAGCTCGGGTGTGCAATCCTCTTCCACGCAAGCTCTTGTCGGCACGTGGTTTCTATCGGTGGTAGCCTTTGCCTGTGCCGGGTCATGTCCCTCCCGGCTTCCTCTGTTTTCTTCGAACCCACAGTCATGGAGTTTGTGAACCCCTCTTCTTTCTCCTCCCAATGCGGGCTGTCCACGTTGGCGGCGGACAGAACGAAACTCATTCACGTGGACAGCCCCGGCGTGACGTACACCGACGAGGACATTGTCGCGAAGTACCAGTACTCCCACAACGTGACCTCGATTGTGGACAACGTCCTGCACGTCAAGCCAAGCGCCATCAACCTGACCTTCAAGACCAAACGCGGCGTTTCGAAGACCGGGGTCATGTTCGTAGGCTGGGCTGGCAACAACGGCAGCACCACCACTGCCGGCCTGCTGGCGCACAAACACAACGTCCATTGGGAGACGAAAACCGGGATGCGGAAGCCCGATTTCTTTGGTTCGCTGACTCAGAGCAGTACGATCCGCATTGGGGCCACCGACGCGGCTCTCGGACCGCAGGTGGACTACCACGTTCCGTTTTTCAGCGTTGTGCCAATGGTTGATCCCACACAGCTTGTGGTTGGCGGTTGGGATATCAATGGAGCCAACATGGCCGACGCCATGCGCCGCGCGTGCGTCCTCGATGTGTCGCTGCAGCAGAAACTGGCGCCGTACATGGCCGACCTCAGGCCCCTGCCCAGTATGTACTACCCGGACTTCATTGCAGCGAATCAGGAGGAACGGGCCGACAATGTGTTGAAGGGGACCCGGAAGGAGCATTTGGCGAAGATCCGGCAGGATATCAAAGACTTTAAGGTTCTCCACTAAGCCTTGCACACGCCCGCTTTGAGAAAAGGACATGTGGGACCTGTGCAGCCAGGGATTGCTCTGCAAGGGGCAGGCCCATCGAAGGATGCCGGGAGTACCTTCGTACCAGCATGCACAGTAAATAGTGGCGTCGCTGCCCCTCCTGCAGTGCTGTTTGCAGACAACAGGCCGAAAGGCAGATATGCAGTAAGTTCTTGCTCTGACTGTGTGTTTGCCAGTGTGCTTTTTTCCTTCCTCCTTCCCACTCCTTTTTGAAGTTATGTACTTTTTCAGTGGTTGCGATCCAGAAGCTGTTGGTAAGTGGGTGTGTTAAACAGGTTAAGTCCACCAAAGGATCCACCTGCACCTTCGCTTAGCTCACCATAATTCCTGGGACATCTCCAAGGTTCCAGCGCAAAGCAGATGATTGCCGCTCAAAGGATGCGGAAAATGCAGCAGGTGCAATTGGGCCAACGAGGAGATGTATGAGGGAAGTAAAATGCCTAGGACAACGGGCATTCCAAAATCCGTGAAATGCGCCCCATCCAGTTTAGAGAAAGGTTGAGAACAGATCACACATCCTCACGAACCCAAGTCCCGCATCCGATCTGCCTCACACCCCATCTTTCGTTCTATGGCCTGTCACCACCAGCGTTCAACTTTGACTGGTTGCGCAGCAGCAAAACTTGTGTTTTATGCCCTGAAACTCTCACACTGGTAACATTACTGAGCAAGCTGGGGGAGGGGAAGCTGGGCACCGGACGGCGCTCAAAAGATGATGGCCTTTAGGGGATCATGTGCTGACGTAGCCACACGAGGCAGCGGGTTCATCGGTGCATTCACTGGAAGCATGACTGCATCGATCCATCCTCGAAGTGCGGGCTCATGTTTTCCTGGTCCGGGGATATTGCACAGCTGAATGGTGGTGTTCTCTTATACTTCTTCGACGGCTGCATAACTGTAGAATTGGTAACGCAGCGGTGCATCGTGTTTGTTGTAATTTGTGTATTTTTTTTGCGGTAAATGCGTGTAACAAAAAAATCGTCACGTCATGTAATTTTTTTTGCGGTAAGTCGTGTAAACCGGTTACACACATTACCGCAAAAAAAAAAATACACGGCTTGACGATTTCGGGTACATGGCACCCACAAATTCGGAACAAGCGACCTCAAAATAGGGGGGTGGTATGCTTTGATTTCAGGATGGGTCCACAACGTCGAACTTCCATGGTGCAACGCCTAAAAAGTAGGGGTACTTTCAGGTATCCTCAGGAGGATATCACCAGTAAGTTCACAAGTGGAAAGCCTAAGTACCCCTACTTTGTAGGCGTTGCACCATGGAAGTTCGACATTGTGGACCCATCCTGAAATCAAAGTATACCACCCCTATATTTCGAGGTCGCTTGTTCCGAATTTGTGGGTGCCACGTCACAGTTTGGGCATATCTTAAAGAGCTTTGCAGATTCCTACTGAGTGCATTTTTCGACGTAAAATGGTCATTGTCTCAAAAATACCGCAAAATTGTGTGAAACCACCACAATATTTGGATTCAGCAACCTCAAAATAGGGTATGGGGTTACCCGACTTCAGGACTCTTTTCTGGGCCTGATTTTGTTTCTAGTGCCAATGACACCATGTGATACTATGGTATATTGGCCGAGTCCCAAGGAAATTGGTGGCCACACAGAGTACTAGGTGCTTTGTGGACTCGGCGTCCCATCGTTATGGTCGCTATGGGGTGCCGTACGGAACCGGTAATTGTACACAGTGCGCATGTATTGCCAAAGTTGCATTTTTTTTTAATTTTTCAATTTTTTTCATAATTTACACGACTTACCGCAAAAAAAAATAATTACACACATTTACCGCAAAAAAAAATTATGCGATTTTTTTTAATTTACACGACCTACCGCGGAAAAAAATTACACGCATTTTTGCGGGGAAAAAAATTACACGATTTGACAATTTTTCTGTACACGAGTTACAGTTTTCACCGGTGTATCGCATGCCGGTTACCGGCGGGTGCGCAGGTTCGAATCCTGCCCCGGGCTACTTTTTTCCTGGTCTGGAGATGTTGCACAGCTGAACAGTTGTGTTCTCCTATGTTTCTTCGACAGAACCAACAGGGTGACGGTCGTATAGTTGGTTGGACGGTGGTTTGTTGGCACCGCCCAGAATGGGGTGTGCATTGTGGATGGTTCTCTGCCGGTGTGCAAACATAGTGCCACCCTACTGCGGAAGCATTAATCGGGTCCACTGACAGAAACAGCAGACAGCAACGACAAGCAAGCAAGGAAGAATTGGGAAAGGTTGCGAAGACATACCCCTAGACCCCCTGAGCATCGGCCCTTGTGCAGATGTTTGGAACGGGTTTGAATCCCACACCAGTGAATCCTCCAGGTTGATGTGCACTGTTTCAGGCCTTCAGGCCCTCTGACTCAGCGAATCACTGCCCCGCAATGCTGATGCCACTCAGGCCAAGCACGAATTGGACCAGGTCATCGTGCTGTGGACCGCAAACACGGAGCGGTTCACGGACATCCGGCCGGGCCTCAACATGACGGCGGACGAGGTCCTGCACTCTATCGACATTGACGACGAGGAGATCTCCCCGAGCCAGATCTTTGCGGTGGCGTCGATTCTGGAGGGCACCCCGTACATCAACGGGTCCCCGCAGAACACCTTCGTACCGGGGATTGAGGACTTGGCGGAGAGGCACCGCGTGTACATCGGGGGCGATGATTTCAAGTCGGGACAGACCAAACTGAAGTCGGTCCTCGTGGATTTCCTGATCAGCGCCGGAATCAAAGTGGAGTCCATCGCGAGTTACAACCACTTGGGAAACAACGATGGCAAGAACCTCCAGGTTCCAGCACCCGGCAAGAACGGGGGGGGGGGGGTTGCGAAAATAGCCCAAACGGCCGATGCGGGTAATCCTGTGGGACAAACATAGAACCAGACAGCACTGATCCTTGATTCCCAGAGCTATCTTGAGTACCATCTGGTGAACAGGCTTCACCGACTTAACTAATTCTCGACCAAAAAGAAAAAGAACAATCCTAAATGCATGTGTGTCGAGGCAGTGGACCTAAGTAACACATATTCATGCGCTTTAGGTCCATGCCTACACATGCAGATTTACACTGCCCGGTCAATACGCATTGCACACACAGACACACCCTCGTCACCTCGCAATTAAATTGGACACCCGCAAAACAATAAAACAGAATGTGCACATCACAACGTAAATCACACCGGCACGGGACAAGGTGCAGTAAGTGACTCCAGTGGCAAGAGCCAGGAGGTGTTAGTGGTGAGGGGCAAAGGCAGGATGAGGCATGGTGGGTAAGAGGCAGTGTTTGCAGGGTGCAAGGCGCAGGTAGCGAGGCAAACGACATGTCACACCCGTTTACCATTCGCAGGCTCCCATGACATTCCGCTCAAAGGAGATCTCCAAGAGCAACGTAGTGGACGACATGGTGTCGGCCAACAAGATCCTCTACGAAGAGGGCGAGCATCCGGACCACGTGGTGGTCATCAAGTACATCCCGCACGTGGGCGACAGCAAGCGCGCCATGGACGAGTACACCAGCAGCATCTTCCTTGGAGGTCTGAGTGGTCCAGATGCAAGAGGATCCGCGCGCAGACGGAAATTGTGACACCGAGCGATGGGAGGGAATGTGGAATGGGGTGGCAAGGGGCTCGCGGAGAGCAGGCGAGGGCGTAGAGAGAAAGCCATTGGGAGGCATGTATGGGGTCGGGCTCAGCCTCACGGCGAAGCCCGAGGCACGGCCCATATGCACAGTCCCTCTGGCAGGCGTGCATGCAAGCAAACTGTGGCCGACCGCGTGTCCCACAAGCATACCAATGACCACCGCGTTGGGGGTTGGGTTTCTACATTCCCATTCGCCGCGGTTGTCCCATTCGCGGCACATTGTCACCGTGCCTGACGTGTACAGCACAATCTGGGGGCAGCTGGCACCCATCAAGTGCACTGTTTCGTGCAAATCTACGGTGACGGTTGGATGATTGGTGCAGTGAGTGTGCCTACCAGCCCTGAAAAATGGATGCCCCTGCTTCATCTGTCTGCTTGTTCCTGCAAGTGCTGTGGACACATGGATCCATTCCATGCTGCCGACAGGTGCTCATGCGAGTGCGCATGCACCTGCACCCTGGTCCCCTTCGCTTCCCCGCACTGTGCAGGCACCAACACGCTGGTCATCCACAACACGTGTGAGGACTCGCTCTTGGCGGCCCCCCTGATGATCGACCTGGTGCTGTTGACCGAGCTCATGACCCGCATCACGTACCAAGTGGAGGGGTCCACAGAGTGGCAGTCGTTCCGGTCGGTGCTGTCGATCCTGTCGTACATGCTGAAGGCGCCCATGGTCCCTCGGGGCACGCCGGTGATCAACGCCCTCATGAAGCAGCAGCGCGCTATCACCAATCTGCTGTGCGCGTTGGTGGGCCTGCCGGTGGATGGGGATATGATGCTGGAGCACAGATTGCGCCTGTAGACGCCTCAACAGGCGGTTCTTGGACCACCCGTCAGGCTTGTATGGCCATTGGATGGGCGCGGCTGCTTAACCACTGTCCCGTGCTGGTGACTCACTGTCCCGTACCCGCCAATCGCGGTTGGTTCGCCCACGGAGTGCCTCCGCCCCAGGGCAGGCGTAGGAAAGCAGGGGCAGGCGGGCACGGCGTCGGTTTGTGATTGCTCAGTATTTTATGGGCCGCTGTGCATTGTGCACTGCGCTCTGCGGCCGTGAGGCCGCCGAGCTGGGCTGAGGGAGTGGTACTGTGATCTATGCAAGCCCCCACCTCTCAGAGAGTCATTAGATATCACACACACACATACACATACACATACATGCATACAGCACAGCATTATCTCTTGCAGACTGCAGTAACCTTGTGTTCAAGGTGTGATGCGCCCTGCAGAGGCTGGACCAATTCCTTCTGCAAAGGGCGGCACCGCCAACGCACCACAGCTTGCCTTGGCACATACCGCAAGCGCACGCGCGCATACACACACGCACACACACACACACAGGCAGGCAGGGCGTGCCAGGGGATTTACCTCTCTCTGTTCCGTTTTGAATGAGAACCATGGTACAGCATTTTTTCAGGGACGATTCTCTTCAGAGCTCTGGCCTCCGTTAATCTTTTTGGTCGAGCTCGCACCCCTGCGTAGTGCTTAGCAACAATGGACGCCAATCTGTGGACCCAGCCAGCTTGCGTGATCCGTCGAAGTTATTTGTCGCATGCACCGCAGTGAGAGGAGATTGATAAAACGATCAGGAAATTTGTGGCTTCAGTTTGAGAGGAACCTGACTTATTTGTGTGTGAAACCAGCCCCCACCCCTCCCAGTTGAAGTACGAAGCTGCTTGGGTGCAGCAGGCGCGAGGAGGGCACTCCAAAGGCAGTGAATGAATAGCGCCATGTTAGTGCGCGCACAGTCAGGAACGTGGTATGCTTTGTGTCCTTTGGTGCCTTGGCACTTTCCTCTGGGCTCATTACCCGAACCCTCTCGCCGTGGACGCCCGTCCCTTTGCAGCTTCGGGCTTGCTCCAGGGCGTGACGAGAGCAGATGCTTTGCCCGTTCTCCTCAACCTTTCGCCACAACTCAGCCTGCCCCACGCGTTGTGATTGTGGGCCGCAACAGAGTCACTGGGGGCGGCGAGCCGATGCAATACCTAGTGTTTTGTATTTTGCAATACCTAGTGCATTGTATTTTGCGAAAATGAGGACCGCAGGGGTTAGATTGGGCAGCAGGGTCTGGGATTGATGGACGAATTAAGTGGACAATTCAGCTCCACCCTTGAAATCGTCATCTCCGGCATGACACCTCCGTGGACAAATTGGTCCAGCTGTTGCAGCAGCCGGTAGGATCAGCCCGAGTTTGCGTGTGCAGCGCAGCAGGATCGTCTGTCTGTTGGAGCGACAAGAAGCTCTTGGAGAGCATTCTATTTCTTTTTTTTGCAGCAGCGATGTTGGTAGCAGGATGCGCAGCTTCTCACCGGATGTTGTTGTTGCCTCCTCGGGAATCTCCGTGCCAAGCCATCCAGATTGTTCACCCTTCTCTTCACAATCCACGTGGCACGGGAGCTGCCCTGCACCCTCCTGCAAAACTCCCTCGTCCCAAAAACGTCCGGTATCCATGTCGAGGGGGTGCGGATGTGCCCTGGAGCCAGGGCTTCGGGAGCGTAAAGGGAGGGGATGTGGGGTGGAGGTGGGTCGCTGGTTGCACTCTCCTCTACCCTGCAGCCCATTGATGTCGCAAGGCTTTTGCTTTGGATCGATTGCGATCCCCGAGGATGGACGGGTGGGAACACAAGCAAGTGGTGAGCTCCATCTTTGTTCACAGGTGGTTCCAGAGGGCGGTACTCGTGCCATCTAACAAGTGGTATGAGGAGGTGGACAAGCTATGCGCGGCCTTCGTCCGGCAACCCAAAGGGATGGTCCCCTGTCGGAGTGGGAACCTGCTGAGTACCCCCATTGCAGAGCAAGGATGCCTGCATCGTTGCCCGCCACATCTGTTGCGTGGCTCCTTCAGGCGTGGCCCAAATACACTGCGAACCCACCGACATTCAAAAAATCATGCATGGAGTCTTGCGGATCCATTGCCTGCATGTTTGAGCTTGCAGTGTCACGGTCCAGGCTGCGACCCTCTTACCAACAGAGGCGTGATTGACGAGTGCGGAGGGGCTTTTTTCCTTTTGCCTGAGTTGTCTGCACCAAAAAATAAGACCCACTGCGTAAGTATCCAGCAGCATCGCCCTGGGGCACGAAAAAAGAGAGTAGCCTGTAGAGAATAGGACATTGTGATAGGCTATAATCCAGCACAGTGCAGTTTTGTTCTTTAGCAGCCCAAAAAGAATTTCCCGGCAAATGGCGCCATGCATTGTGACGAAACAATGTCATGCGTGCAGTCTGCCCCCCCCCCCCCATCTGAACAAATGCGATGCATCATACACAGGAGCAAGGTAACCGAATGCCTTGTCACGGGTGGCGTGTGGTGTGGTGTGGTGTGGTTTCCAACATCAATATTCCTTGTTTGCAAGAAATGTTCAAGCAGACAATGCCCTGATAGTGCCTTGGTTTGGGTGCAGAAGCAAATGGTGGAATGTGCAGGAGCTGCAGGTGGTACTTATGGATGACAGACCCGAAGGTTTTCATTGGGTGAGTCTACAAGCTTAATCCTTGCTAACTCCAACAACTTAAACTCAATTTTACTTAAAACAAAATTCTGGAAACTAAAAATGAAAACTAAAATTCCACTCAGCCTAGCACTTGCTACAAAGGCAAAGATGACTCAATAGCCGGAAAGAACCAAGCCAATCTATTAGAAAGGATGGCATATCCAAGCCCTGCAGCCCTGCATTGAGGAAAGGCACTTAAGGGCAGGTGACAGGTCTGCACACGTGCTAATTCTACTCACTGCCGGCCTTCCTCAATGAGATGGACACAACCATCCATCGCAAAGGAAAGGCCAGTGAAGCCAGTTATGGGTTTCAAACAATTTTGACTTCGGTGGATTGAAACACAATAGTGAACTGCTCCTGCAAGTGCTATAGTATCTCGCCAAAAGACAAACAGTGTGCTGTTTCCAAATACCCCATGCAGCAATCACTGACACAGGCAAAATATTGTTTCACTCCATGTAATCAATCAGTGGCTGGCCAACCAAGTATTCTAAAGTAGTAGGGATCCCGTCAGGGTCAAATAAGATGACCAAGTATGCACTGCGCCAACCTTTGCCCCAAATGAAGAAATTTAAGTAGATGCAGGCAATTCCATGGCCTGCAGCAGTACAATCGCCTCCTTCTGTGGGCCATGTCAGTCTGCACTACCTCATACATCCTCATATGAATCATCTCAGATTGGTCATCAGGGTCATCAAGTTCGGAAGCAGCGTCACTCTGTTGATGTCTCGTTCTCTATCATTGTCTCCCTCAAAGTAATGTGCAACACATTTGGTAAATATATTGGATGGATCAACAAGTAAACATGAGGAGGTAAATCAGGGGGGCCTTGATACGGCACAAATAAATATTCTGCAGTCATTCACAACTATATTGGAATTGACACATATTCTTTTACATCTTTCAGCTCATGCAGCCGACACCACCAGGGTGGAAATGGTGCATTTTTTTATTTCTAGCCTTTTCCACATTTGTTGCTGGGTTTTCTTGACGAAGCGGAGGAATAATTTTGCGGTGCCCGGGACAGGGAGAATAAATCTGATTTCGCGATTGTAGCTGAGCATGGTATCACCATGCTGCTACAGCACCCCAATGAAGCGGCACAGTGCCCTCCAACAGCAGTCACTGGATGTAGCAGGGACGACGTGAAAGGCTGAATCCGGGGTTTGTACTGGTGTCAATGGGTTGCCTCCAATTGTTGCTGAACATTGGCCGTTTGCATGACCGCATCGGACTATGGAAGCAGTGAAGCTGATGCTTTGCTGGGGTAGCGGGTCAAAACCTCTAAATCCGACGACCACTACGACCCACGTGAGCTCCCAGTGCCATTTTAAGCCCCTGCCCTCTGTGGTGGTGATCGCTGCATACGGACCCACTGTGCACTTGGACACGGCTGGGCTTCCCCCTTCCCCCATCCCCTGCAAGCTCTCCAGCATTGGGTGGCCAGGTGAAGGAGGGTATTCACCTGGGTGGTTCCGCTGTGTCCTATCGGGTCTGGCGGTTGCTGCACTGCAGACAGTTTGGTGGACAGGAACCCCATCCATGTGAAGGAGGGTAGCAACCTCCCAAGTCACAAGGCGACACGCTACTAGCGCTGCTAGGATGGGACCTGGGGAGGGCAGGGGAGGGCAGGGGAGATGGAATATTGTGGGCAGTATGGGGGGCTAGCATGAGTAATGCCAAACCACTTGGTCCTGGTCCCTCTCGCGCGCTGTGTTTGGTGGGTGTAGTGGAGGGGGTCAGGGAGCAGGGTAATCTGTCCTTTGCTCCGCCTCTGCAGGACCGTACTCCATGTTGGTCCCGCTGATGTGGACCCTTCCCAAACCAGGCTGAGTAACAAGGGGTGGGTAGTGTTCAAGGCAGGAGATCCCTGCCTCTTGGCTATCCCCATCCAGCTCCTCCTGCTGCCCTGCCGGTGGCTGTGCCCGCCACCCACTGGTAGTGCCATGGTAGCGCCAGCCTCCACCCCGGACCCCCAACCATTGCTCGGAACGCACGGTTTTCCTGCCAGGCGGCTTGCCTTTGTCAGGGGGTGGGGTGGGTGCAAGGGGCTTGCCCTGCCCCAACTCCTGTGGAATCCCCTGCATGATAAGCCCACTGTGTTGTGGATCAGACAGTCCATCCCGCTCGGCTGTCTGCTCGCTACTGCGCCCTGGGCGGGGAGGGGGGTGGCACTGGCCACAGCGCCATTGCCATTGGTGTTGCCACTGACGAAAACACCAAGCTGTCATGCACTGCCCAGCACAGAGCATAGAAGCAGGTATGTTCAAAATGTTCAACCGACGAATGATGGTGCTCGCAAGGGCGCTCGCACTCGGAGGTTGTTGGCTGTGGTGGGTTCCCGTCCACAGGATTTGCCCCCCAACTGCTTTTCCAAAAGCCAGTAACCGCCTTGTATTCAGTCCTGCCGGCCCCCAGCAGCCTTCCTTTCATTTAACCACAAGGCTGGACAGGGGTTAATTGCGCTGCAGCTCCAAATGGATCAATGAGCAGGGCGTGCTACTGTCCCAGTTCTGCCCGTCCTGTGTGTGCAGGTCACCCTGAGTGCGTTCGTGGCTGCCTTCAACCCCTTGGACTGCCTCCGGATCCGCTGGCAGGTGTCCAACCCGCAGACCTGCAATGCTTCGCTCCGGGCCTTCGCGCTGAAGATATGGACGGAGGAGGGCCTGTGGCATGGGTTTTGGCGGCCAGGTGTGCCTGTCAGGGAATGGACTATGCGATATCGTCAGCCTTCCCGACTCCTTCCCCCAACAGCACCACCTGTATGTGCTGAATGTGCTGACGTTCACAGAAACTTGAGAACTAGTGGTGGTGCTATTCAATCTATCACTACCAACCTGCACTAACCCCCCCCCCCCGAATAGTAACTGCCCTTGTTAGTAACGGGGGTGGCGAGGGGGCCACGGGGGCTGCTCCCGGTTAGGACCCAGCCCCAAGGGGGGGGGACCCCTCTACGGACCCAGAATCGTTGCACGGAACAATGTGCTTGGGGGGCGCCTTAAGTGCAGTGCGCGCGCAGTGCAACTATTTGGGCGTCTGGCCGTACTAGAGACCCATACTTTGAGATACTAGGGGCCCCTAGGGGAATCATGGTGACCCCTAGCGGAGGTTTTGGCTTCTGATTTTGTCCCCCTTTGTTTGGGGATCCCCGAGAATGCAGGGCTGACGTAGCATTTCCGCCCTCTTTTGGGCCCCAACCTTCCGGTGCTATTGAGGAAACCGGGACAATCTCTGAATCCACGCTTTGTTGCGTGGCCCCTCGAGTTGGGGTTAGGGACTCACAATCCACGCTTTGTTGCGTGGCCCCCGGGACATCGGCGGATGTTCTCATTTGGGATCGTGAAGGGCCGAAAAGGAGCAAGGGGCATTATATGGATTGTGAGATTGGCTCCATGGATGGTGCATACAAGGGGCGCCTCCATGTGGCATGGCCATTTATCGGTCGAAAGACGTTGACCGAGCCACAAAAGGAGTACAATGATGTTTCTATAGGGCACATATTGAGCACTTGTTTGCACGCATGTGGCACTGCGGCATCGTATGGAACATATGGAGGGGATCCGGTACGGAGTTGCATGAGTACGTGCGTGTACTCTTGCATTTGCAGCAATTTTTGATTCGAAGACAGGTACGGTACCCTCCATATGGTCCGTGGGAACACGTACCTGCACATGTATGGACTGCACCTGCACAAGAGGACAATGATGATGAGGATGTTGTGGGTGATGATGGGATGGGGATGTATGTGCCCTTTGTTGCACCAAGTCTGACCCTGAAAAGATGTCCATGTGTGACAAGTGTGAAATGCAATATTGTATGGATTGCGTTGACACACACACATGTGACAATGTGACATTTCCTTGATTCTGCAACTGTGTCATGTTGTGCACACAAGTTGCGCATTCTCAATGTGTACTTAGTTGACAATGGAAAAGAAAGACAGTTGTGTGTTGTTGAGGGTGGCGACCAATGCGCTGTTTATGGCTTCTCCATTTGTGCATGATGTGTGTTATGTGAAGGGAAGGTAGTTTGCAACTTTCTTGAGCTGGGGTAGTTTGGGTCACCTAATTCTAAGGGCGTTTCCAAGGGGTGTGCCCGGGGGCTCTTCGGGGGGAACATAGTCTAAAAGTAGCGCGCAGTGCGCACGCAGTGCAGGGATTCCCCCTTTGTCGGCGCCAGAGGGGCCGGAGATTTTGTTTTAGGCACCCGGCACATGGGGTGAACTTTTTGTTTTCACTGCATTTGTTTGTACTCAAAATGCTCAGATTTTTCAGTGGAATTCAAAAACACACAAAGCCACTTCCTGCTTTTGTTGGGGCCCCTCTGCATGGACAATACAAGTGAAACAATTCTGCTTCCCATTTCTGCCTTTGTGGCTCCCACATGTTTTGCAAAAAGCCACTTCTTGATTTTGTTGGGCCCCTCTGAGTGGGGACACTACATGTTAAACAATTTTGCTTCCCCTTGAGTCGGGGTGATGGACTCCCACACGGTTTGTGTGGCCCCTTGAGTTGGGGTGATGGACTCCCACACGGTTTGTGTGGCCCCTTGAGTCGGGGTGATGGACTTCCACACGGTTTGTGTGGCCCCCTGCTCTTCCCTCTGTTTGCGCATACCCAACCGTTCGGAGGTGCCCGACGAAAAGGTGCTGGGTTGAGGTCAACGAACCCCCCCCCCCCCCCTACAACCCCGAAAACGGTTGCACACCCCTCGGGGTCACACATTGGCTGGCGGTAGCCCCCGTGGAGGCGGCTGTCACATTTCCGTTTTGCAAGTTTACTTTGATGGTTGGATATTGAGCCTCTCCTGTGTGTTTGCTGGCGTGCATGGATTTGTAGCACAAAGGAACAAGTGGGTCATCGTGACCAAGAAGATGTGCTTGGCTTTGGCCAGGAAATGGGACAGCCGCTTGGACCAGTTGAAGCCCCATCAGTTGCAAAACTGGTGGCTGGCTTTCCGCCCAGTTGGCAGCCAAGCCTGCAGCTCTCGGGGATGCGAGGATACCGTCGCGCGGAGGTGGTTACTGTACAAGGGGGTGGGGGTACCACCCACAAAACAAAACTACACCCCCCCCCATCCCCCCCACACCCCCTCACCCTGAACGACTTCGACTGACGAAACCCAGTCAAACAAAAGGCATGACACTGTACACCGGTTGTAGTGCACAGTATCCTACCTGCCCCTCTGAAACCCCAGGGGGGGCGGAAGAGTGCAATCGTGAGCAGTGGCACAGGCATTCCACTCACACACACAAAGCTGCACCCCCCCCCCCCCTCCCACTGCACTTCCTCCTTAACCTTTCTGGCAACCCCCCCCCCCCCACTCACTTTCTCTCCCACAAACAACCTCAATCAGGTCATACAGAAGGCATGGTACTGGACACTGGTTGTACTGCACAGCACCCAACCACTCGCTACAGAACACACCCCTGCATATGGGACAGTGTCAGTCCCCAGGATTGTGAAGCATGTTCCAGCACCCTCCCGGAGAAGGCACTGTTTTCACCGCCTTCCTCATGTGAGCACTCTGAGACGGGATGCCCCGACATCCACCTGCGAGTGCCCCACCCGTCGGTTCCTATTGTGAGCCCCTTTTGCTGCATGTCATTTTCCAAGTGACTGTACAGAGTGGCAATATGGAGTGATGATGTAGTGTGGGAGTTTGGAATGGCAGTTTAGAGTGGCAGTGTAGAGTGACGGTGTAGAGTGACGTTATGGGGTCGGTATAGCATAACAGTACAGAGTGGCAGTGTAGAGGTGTAGCCTGGCAATATACAGTGACGGTGTAGCGTTGCATGGCAGAGTCACAGTATACAGTGACAATATAGAGTGACACTATAGAGTGACGGTATGGGGTGACAGTGTAGAGTGGCAGTGCAGAGGGACAACATAGTGTTACTGTGTACAGTGACAGTATGGGATGACGGCATAGAGTGACGATGTACGGCATAGAGTGACGATGTACAGTGGCAGATTGTGGGTCGCGCTTCTTTCTGTGGTACAAGAATTTGTTCCGAACTTTTGCGACAATCTGCATCCTACTGCAGGCATTGGTGCCAACATGGCGGCATGTGCCGTCAGTGGAGGGCTCCGAATTGGATCGTATCCGCTGTGCCGAGATGCCCTCATGGCCGCAAGTGGCGAGCAGCGCAAGACGGCGCCTATGATGGTCTGTGCTGGCCTTGGGGCTGGGGCTGTGGGGTTCTTCTTGGCAGGCCCCTTCTTCCGCATCAAAAACATGCTCCAGGTGCGTAGCAGAGGGTGCGGGGAGCAGTTGTGTGCCGCGTTGTGGCAGAGGGGTGTGGAGGAATTCGTAAATCCTCAGCAATCCTCCACGGCCCTCGCGAACCCTTCCTCAACAGCCCTGAACGACCCTTGACAACTATCACGAACCCTCCACGGCTCTGATGACCCCCCCCCCCCCAACTCTCATGGAGGGACATCACCGACAGTTGTTGAGGGTTGAAGACTGCTGAGTGTTCATGAGGGTTGGGGGGCAGCCGGGTGTGGAAGAGGGCGGCCCTGGGCGGTTGCAGATGGTGGATGTTGATTGTCGTCAAGGTCCGTTGAGGGGCAAGGGTAGGAGAGCTTGAAGTTGAGGACGAGGAAGTTGTGACATTCAACGAGGGTATGTGAGGAAGGGAGTGAAGGGGAGGGCAGCTGCTCTTGCTGCACGTCACCCATTTCCTTCACAGGCAGATGCCGGGATCTTGGGCCCCGATAGAGTACTGGTCACAGGGGCGCGGGCTGGGCAGCGGCCTATCTTTGACAATATGGTGGATGCCACCATCCGCACAATCCAGAAGGAGGGCGTTTGGAAGCTGTATTCTGGTATGTGGCCCTGGTTGGGAAACGTGCAACGAAGAAGGAGGACCGAAATGCGGGTGGCACAGTTGTGGAGGGTTTTGGGAGGTTTAAAAGCCCCTTGCTGTTGCCTATCTATGTATCTGCCCATCTGCATAGTTGCAACCTGCTGCTCCCGTGCACAGATAATGCTGTCATCTAGGAGAGCAACCATGTCTTGCGTCCCAATTAGTTGCCTCCTTGCTGCGTGTGTGTACAACACCTCGCTGCTCTTGTAAAAAAAAAGCCACTTCTTGCATGCTCAAGCACAGGCGTGTGAAGGGTTGCTAGAGGGTTAGGATTGTTGGTTGTTGGGGCTCATCAGGGCGCTCAGAGCGTTCATAAGGGTTGTGGAGGGATTTGGAGATTACTCTTTTATTGCATCCACAAATGAAATGGGTTGACCAAATCTGACAAGATTGTCTTTGGTTGATATTTGCCTGTGTTAGCGAGATGTTGCCTTTTACGCACTCAATAAGAAAAAGGTTTGGCTCATAGCAAATGCCATACAATCAGGCTGGGTTCCTGGCTGGATGGATGCAGGGCTCTACTACCTAGCTCATTGGTACCCTTTGGCTAGTGCTGATGACGTCGTTGTGTTGCAGTGAACCATGGTGCGCGAGGTGCCATTGCAAGGCCTGAGCAACCGCTTAATAGATTGTTCTATTGTGGCACATTGGCATGCCTAGATTGACCACTAATCATGTCTCATCTTTGAACAGATGTAGTTTGTTGCCATGCGTAAATTTTGCTTTCTTTGAAAGTCACCAAGCAGACGGAGAGAATAGTCACCATTGTGTTGGGTTCGCCAATCAAACAAGGCTGCAGTAGTTTTGTTTTGATACCTGCCCCCTTTAGTAAGATGTTGTACTTGGCACTCTCAATAAGAATTAAAATAAAAAGGGTTGAAAGCTTGGATGGGTGAAGGGATCTGGCGCTTCGCCCATCCATTAGTGCCCTTTTCTTTGTGCTCATGCAGGGGATGCTCATAAGTACCATGCAGCAAGAGAAACCACTGCAAGGCATGATGAGCAACAGCTCAATAACTTGTTCCATTATGTCGCATCTGCGTGCCTAGATGGACCATGGCTCGTGTCTTGGTTTGTCAGGGCTGTAGAGCATTCAAGAGGGTTGCCAAATGTCGCTGGGTGTCCAGAAGGGTTGTCGAGGGTCATGGGGGCTCATCAGGAAGGCAGTTGTTGAGTGTTTTTGAGGGTGGCGGAGGGTACCGATTTTTGGCATGGCATCAACCTAAACTCTTCAGCATTTGCGGTCACTAAAGCACGTCACGAATGTGCAAGGACAACGCAATGCCACAAAACAGGGCCGGCGAGAGGCAAACCAACACCCGCAAGGGAGTTCATACAAACAAACAACGGCCAAGGTGAGCCATAAATACAGAACGCAGCTGTGCCCTACAAATTCCAGCCCGCATAGATGACCAATCTGGAAATGCAACCAATGCAGTAAAACCGATCCCACCCTTCTGTCTGTAACACAGGAGCAGGTGTCACCCAGTATGCTCCTAGGTATATTGGCGATGCCATGACAGGAAGGTTGCTCTTGCCTTTTTGCCCCTCTTCTCTGTCCCCCTTCATCAATCTATTTGCATGTATGATAAGGTGGCATGGGGATAAGACAGAGTGATGAGGTCACAAGGGGGAGAGGGGCAAGGGCAAAACAACCTGCTGTCTCTGAGGCTTTGTGCACTCTACCGGGATGTAACACCAGATAATGTATAGACTTTAGTGGACGGAAGGCGTTGAGGGCTGTGATGGCAGGTGCAGACGGTGTGTTGGTGGATGGTCTGTCCTTACTGTGGCTCTTCGCCAACCACGTCACCTCCCTCTGCATTTCTTCCATTGCATTCGTGCGTGAGACGGCTTGGAGCGAGGGGAGGGGGCGGCAGGCCTGCACTTGAGAAGGAGGAGAGGGCACCCTCCCCTTCGGGGATGAGCTGCCAGTTCTGCCCCAACGGTTGCTGTCCGCTCTTAACCTCCCTTCCAAAGGTTTTGAAACCCTCAGTCCCCGCCCACCCCGCCGCCTGTCGTCCCGTCGCCGACCAAGTTTTGCAGCCTTACCTGTAGTCCCCTTGGTTTCCTTCCCCTTCAAGCACCGGCCCAGGTGGGGCGTAGACAAAGGTGGAAAAAGAGTTGCCTTCACCTCCGCCATGGATCCTGTGACTGATTTCTCCTGCGCCCTTAATGTAGGTACCGGTGTTCTGGTGCTGAGAGGCTCTGTGTTGTCTGCTGGACAGCAGCTGGGTTATGACGGCTGCAAGACCTACTGCAAGCAGGTACACATGCGTGGTGAGCAAAGAGGGGCAAGAATCAAGGTAGTGATGGGGTGGGCGTTAAGGAGGAGCAGGAAGGCATTGGACACACGTGAGGAGGGTGGCTTGATTAGGAACCAACAAAGACAAGTGGGAGGCAGTAGAAGGGCGGGAAGGAGTGGAAGGAATGGCAGGAGGGAGGGAGGAGCGAGGCATGGAGGCAGGAACGGTAAAAACGATTTTCCCTCATCCCCCAATTTTTTTTTCACACAGGATGCATACCCCTGAGATTTCCCATAGTGCTTTTGGTGCCCAGGGGTCCGGGCTCACCCCTTCACCAAAAAATACCATTTCCGAGCCCATCGTTTGCTAATGTGGGCCCCACTTCAAGGGGGATGGGTGGCAGGCAGTTTTGGGCCCAGCGCTTGTCCCAAAACACAAGGAGGCTTGTCCCCGCTTGGCCCACACAACAATGTGTATGCTTCAGTTCTCTATCTTGGGTGTTGTTGTGGCTGTGTGAATGCTTGTGCTGTGTTGCAACCCAATACAGTGACGCCTGTCCCCGCTTGTCCAGCCAAGTGCTAGCATCAAGTCTAGAGGCAGGTGGATCCATCTGTCGGTGTCTTCCACTGGACAAGTTTTTTCCAAGTTTTCTCTGGACTGCAGCCGCAGACTCCAATTGAAGGGCATCTAAGCCTGTGCAAAGGCATGCGGCTCTCAGGGCTAAATACAGGGGCTAGCCCCCCCGTGTCCAGCGGACAATAAAGTCCTCAAAAAATGCAGTCCAAACAGGAGTGTTCGTTGGATACGCCGTTCGGTACCTAATACTAATTAACCTAACTCGGTACCTAATTAACTCAGGTACCAAAAAATACGGTCCAAACAGAAGTTTTCGGCAGGGAGGGATCTGGCACCCTGCTCGCCGGTTTGCAAATCATTGTTCCAACTGGCGTGCCCTCCTGAGGCTGCTGGGCTGTGGAAGTGGGAGTTTCAAATGTGTACCTTGGGGAGGTGGGGGCAATGGAGCCCCCAAAGGCGCTTCCCTGCACTTTCCTGGCGCTTCCTGACACTACTCTGGCCTTCCCTGCACTACGGTGGCGCTTCCTTGCACTTCCCTGCTGCTCATTTGGACCTTTTTTTAGCGCTTGCCTGCACTTCGGTGGCCGAGGGGAGGGGTTCCGTGCCGGGGACTCGTTTGATTGGGACCACGAATCAGTCAGTATGAAAGGCATGGAAACATTTTGTGGGGTCAAAAATGCTTCATTTCCCCGCCCGCGGAATTGCAGACAAACGATGTTGCCGGACCTCATCGTCGCGCCGACTCCACAAACGACGTGTTTCTGAATTTTGGGGCCCAGGTCATCTCCGGGCCGGTCAGCCCCCTACGCCTGCAAGTGCACAATGACCCAGGACAACAGTGGATATTCCCAACCACTAATAGTTTTCGATTGGATGAGGGTACGTGTCCGGACCACAGCTCCCTGATTCAACCCGTTCAAGATTCCTTTGATGTTGCTGCCATCCCGGGGGCATTTAAGGGGCTACCCGGTCACCAGACCCCTGTGGCGGGTGGGGGCCCGGCCCATGGGGGGGCGCCTTATGCGCAGTGTGCGCGCAGTGCAACTATTTGGGCGTCTGGCCGTACTAGAGACCCTTACTTTGAGATACTAGGGGCCCCTAGGGGCATCATGGTGACCCCTAGCGGAGGTTTTGACTTCTGATTTTTCCACACCATGCTTGTGTGGAGGTTTGCTCTTTTATGTCCAGATTTCCAATGCCTGCTGGATGTATTTTGGATATCACCGAGGTTATGTCGCTAGTGTTGGACTACTGGATTGGTGAGTTTGGGTCACCTAATTCTATAGGCGTTTCCAAGGGGTGTGCCTGGGGGCTCTTTGGGGGGAACATAGTCTAAAAGTAGCGCGCAGTGCGCGCGCAGTGCAAGGATTCCCCCTGGGTCCACCGCTTGCGGGCAATGGAAAATCCGGGAACCCCTGTATTCCGTCGGTTTTACGCATCCGTTGCGATTGTCCCTTGGGCTCATGTCACGGCCGCAGTGTGTCAGCCGTCGGATGGCTGGTATCATCTGTGCCGGGAGGCAGCCTCGCATTAGGGGTGCACCTGCCTGTACTCCCGCATGCATGGCCCAAACCTCCCCACATCGCGCAGGTTGGACTGCTGCACGACGGCCCAACGTTGCATTTCGTCGCTTCTGTGTGCGCTGCCTTCTTAGCGGCCACGATGGCGGCACCCGCGGATGTGGTGCTGACCCGCTACCAGACCGCCCCGCAGATGGGAATTCACTACAGGTGCCTTGTGTAAGGCTTGTGCTGGGCTTGGGGACCATGGCCACTGAGTTCAGCGCCCTCAAAGCACGGGTGCTCCAACTTTTTCAGTGAACAGGAAGATCATCAGCAGAACAAATTACAGAATCATTTCAAGAAAAGTCAGTAAGATAAACCGGTACACACAATGGATTTATCTTATGGATTTGTGGGAGGCCCGTACTAGATGTACTTTATTGGCCGATTTCATGGCATTAATACGTGTGCCGATTCATCATACTGAATTTTCAGAAAGTAATTTCAGTGGGATAAACCGGCACACCAATTGATATTATGAAATTGGCCCATAAAATACATTCAAGGGGACATGGAGGCATTGGAATCCTCCCCTTTTTTTGGGGACCCTTGTGCCGTAGGGGTGGTGTAGCCATGTGGTCAGGTTGGTTGGTAGTCAGGTTGGCTGGTTGGATGCGGGGTTGGCTGGTGGTCGGCTCTGGTGCAACAGGGGATTGCTTTGATTTTGAGTGTGGGAGCCATGATGGCGCATGCAACAGCTTGGTGTATGCGAGGGGCGGGCCTGTGCTTGAAGAGGCAGTTCAGAGGGGGTCTCAGGCGGTGACTGGCGATTATGAAAGCGGATGGACACAAACCCGGGTGGTTACAAACCGTTTGGAGAGCGATTCCGGCGGAACAGACTCTCAGTGCCAAATGGGCAGGGGAAGGGGGGGGGGGCTCTAAGGGAGAACCCCCCTCCCCATGTTTTAGAACGCTGATGATGTCTCAACATGCTGCATCACTGTGCCCTTCAGTGGCAGAAAAAATGATACCCTATTCTCTCTTGATCCCCTTAAAGGCTACATGGGAGGAAACATAGCACATCAACAGTATGCAAATGCTCATGGGTGGTTTGTAGTAATAAAGTTGAGACCGGAAGTGGAGCATCTCCGAGGAGGGATTATTACGGCTTTGGGGCCTGCACAAATTTTCCAACGTCGAGGTGGGGTGGTCCAGACACAAGTCCCAGTAGCCATATACTGTGTCTATGTTTCAGCACCTGCATCCCGGTTTGGTGCTGGCTCAGGTGAATTCGCATCGCCTCCTGGATAGATGGGTCAAGGCTGAGGCACGGCCAATGTGTAAGGCAAAGCGATGATGCATACAGTGGCGCACTGTAGGAGCAAGGGGTGTGTTAGCATCCAACTGGGCTGTCTACGAACCTTGTTACCGATCGCGGTGACGAGTCTCTTTGCCAGTGATTGTAGACCTACTTGCCCTTCATGAGGGTCTTACCTTCTTCGGCCTTGAATTCCGTGCCACAAACCCCAAGAGCTGCCCCTCCTCCTCAAAAGCCATCCCTCCTTGACATCTTCCTTGAGAGCTGCATGATGCACGCATGGTCTCGACGGATTGTATCTTACACCAGACCCTTCCCCACCAGCCTGGGCCCCACTACTGGACACGGCCCGGCAGTCCTCATATCCTGCCTCTCTTCCTGCGCCTTTGTTTTCAGGAGCGTGTGGCATTGTGCCAGCACTATGCTATCCCAAGAGGGCTCCACCGTGTTCCTCCGAGGATGGCTTCCATTTTTTGCACGGCTGGTGCCACTGTTCTGTACGTACCTGCCAGCGATGGAGCAGGCACGCCGGCTCTTGGGCATTGGGTACATGTCATGAAACACGCGGGGATGTCGAATGCCCCGTTGCTAAGTCCAAGGCTGGGGCCAGAGGGTGGAGGTTGAGGTGAGGTTGCTGGGGGCACCCTCCAATAGGGCGCCCCTTGAGAGCTACACCCCTGCGGCGTGCGTTAGGAATAATCCCGTCCCCAAACAAGACACGGAATTCATTGTTATTGGATTCACTACTTTTTGACACTCCATCCCTTTGCACTGTGCAACACGTCCTTGGTGACTCTTTTTTTTTTTAGCCCCTACGCCCCCCCCCCCCCCCACCGCTAACCCGTGTGTGTTGGGGCTTGGGGTTGGGGTGATGGGGAATGCCGGGCTATGTAGCCGTTCCGCCCATGGTCTACAGGTACCAAGTTCCTTCCTCTACATTTTGGTGCATTTCAAGGGGTTAGTAAAATAGCCCAGCCCATGTGGTCATGCTCAAGAAGGGAGGGGTTATGTTGCTACTTGAGAAGGTAGGGGTTCCCCTTTGCTTCCCTGTCATCAAACGTCCATGCTTTGAGCGCCAGATTTGCAAGACGAGGCACTATACCAATGTCGTTGGTTGCTCAGTGAAGATCCTGCTTTCGGAGCTCTTCCCCGGCTCAAGTGCGGTCCTTGTGCTGTTCACTCAGTGGGTTTTGTACAGGCAGGTACTCCAAATGGTCATGGAGTGGTGTTTCTTCCTTCTTGTTGCAAGTTTCACTGTTTCTACGGTTTAAGAGGATTATTCCTGCCCTGCGGCGCCTGCGGCACCTGCAGCGCAGGTGTAGCCCTCCTTGACATTGGTTTATTGGGTTGTCCCTGTTCTTCTGCCTTTTCTGGACAACGCAATTCGGATCTCGAATCCAGGACCACACGTTTAGCCGTGGGCTGCCATGCCCGCTGAACCACGAGGAGTCTCCAAGAGGTGGTTGCGCAGGTGATGAGGGGTCTGACAGGGCGCCTGGAATCATGGAAGCACCAGAAGGGGAACAGCGGGGCCAGTGCTACGTTCGGGGCTGTGTGTGCACATGCGACGAGGGTGCGGTGTTCAGGACGCGTTCCGGCGACTCACCCCAGCCCCAAAAGCCGCCCATTTTTGGGCAGGGGATGGTCTGCTGCATTTTAGTGCATTTGTCATCGCTCCCAACAGCAGGCCTCACCCGCCGCTGTTGCTGGATTCTGTTAATGTTCCATTCTATTTTGCATTTGTTGCTGGGCCAGACCAGTCCAGGCAGCTTCATGAAAAGCGCCTGCCTGGCTCTGACCTCAAGGGACTGCGGCCTACCCCAGCCCAGAAGGTTGAGCCGCTGAGCTGCCTAGCCCTGCCCTACAGAGCGGATGATATGTTCACTGCAGATGAGGGCCTCAGTTTGGACCCACATATGCCCAAAAGGAGGTATGATGATGCTGCTCTTTAGTGCCACCCTGTTGGAATGAATGAAAGCCGCTCGGTTTCAATCTAGTGGGGAGCTTGTGGCCACAGTTGGTGTGCTAGAGTGTGTGTGCAACCTTCACACAGTTGGTGCAATACCATAAACACATTAGTTATGCGGCACAATCAACGTGCACTGATGAGTACATGGATGCCTCCCCGCTCCAGAGGCCCAATTCGGCAGGGGTAGCCACTTTTTTATCTCCACTGAGGAGACCCCGATACTGGGTTATTATGCAGCCACTTTTCCCCCCACCCCTACTGCATGCTGCACTTTCTCCATGTAATTTTGCATTTCTTTGGAAATCATTTCATGATTGGTATGCTGATCACAATTCATCATTACGCGTATATATATGTGTGTGTGTGTGTGTGTATTATATTTATGTTGTGCGGGAAGCGTATCGCTGGCAATGTGTGCCTCTCTCACGATCCCGAACAGAACTGAAAAACCCCAGGAGAATAGAGGCTACACCCCCTTTCATGCGCATGTCTTTCTCCACAGGCATGCACAAGACCACAAAATGCATACAGCATGGCGTGGACTGTAACAGCCTGCCTCAGGCAGGCGAGGTCTTTTGCATGCATGCTACCTGCCAACGTGGGTTGTTGGCTTGTCGGGAATTGGTCTAGGTGCTCTTTTGTTGCATGGGCCCCTGCCCCAACTCACCTGCGCCATGTGGTGCTTGTGAGTTGCTTCAGGTGGGGTGCCATAAAAAGCAGTAAACCCCGCGGGCGAGGGTTTCTCCTAGGAGGGAAGGACCGCCCACACCCCAAGACCAAGCACAGCCCCCCCCCCCCCCTGGGAAGCCGCAGGTCAATTTCATTCATGATGACACCTATGGCAATCGAGTGTGGGCTCTTGCCTCTAGGTTTGAGAGGACGCCCTTAGGTCGCCAGCGGGTGGCCCTTGTCCAGAACATGAAGGCAACCACCCCTTACCCTGTTTGTCTCTGGACAGTTGGGTGAGCATTGGGCAGCTTTGGGAGCAAGGTTGGCAGGGGCCTCAAACCTTTGTGGCAAGCAGTTTGCCTCAGAAACATCGCGCCTGAAACACAATTTTCTGTTCGCAAAAATATTTGCCAGTCTCCATACACCACGCATACTCTTTGCCTACACAATGTCAATGTCTGATGCACTATCCCGTTTCTTAGCCAAAGCCAAACACACCTGCTTGGTTGAAATGACCTGCTTGTTCCTTGGTGCTACCATCCATACACAGCGCTTGCGTCCCATTTCGTGGTTCCTATTCTTTTGCCTAATCCATGACCGAAATTCTGAAGAATTAAAGTAACTCTGCACGATAAAGGTTATAGTGGAGTGCATTGGATGCAAGAAACTTGAAGAGCACAACGGTACACCAATAATACCACGTGGGCCAGTCAAAACCACATTGGAGAAGCTCAATATCCATCCAACCTACGGTGTAAATCACCTCGAAGAGAGGTTGTTAGATCATGCGCAGGCGCGGGCGTCGTATACCCCCCGCTTTTTTTGGGTCATTCGCGTAGCATACCCTAAGGCATGATATTGGATGTCCAACCTTTTGTAAAATCATTTTTTTGCCCAACAAGACCATCCCCCAATGGATTTTTTGATTCCGAGGCCTCTCTCCCCTAAAACCGGATAACACTTTTTTAAGGGGCGGGGTTGGGATGCGGTGGGGGGGTCAAAAGTTTTCGCTGAGAAGGCTCCAAGCAATGGGAAACACACCTATGCCACATCCACACCTAGTTGAATGGTAATGCATCCGGTCGCAGAATTTCGGGTGGGCGGTTCGAATCATGGGCGGCGGCTGCCGGCGGCGCCGCTGCCGTGTTGGCCGCACCGGGGTTCGAGCCGTCGACCAAAAAGTCTGCCGCCACCTACATTCCTATTCGGCCACTGCCAAGCTTGAATTCAGTTATTCTCCCCACTGCTGGCACCCGTGTCTGCCATTGACCAAAAACCCAAAGTGTGTATTTCTGTATGACTGACTAGTGGCCTTCCTAACTGACTGATTGGCTGACTGTCAGCCTCTCTTCGAGGTGCACTGCTGAAGGCAATCTAATTTGCAAAGCGGAAAGTGACGGCTCTTTTGCGCCCCCAAATGCTATGCAAGGGCAATTTTGGGGGGGATATTATCCCAAAGGTCCGGGGAACATGAGGCAGCTTTATCTTAAGCATCAGGGGATCGCGTAACCCTCCACTTTTGACTCTGGAATCATGGGACTATCACTTTCTACGAAAACGAATGCCCCCGTCATTGCAAATTTCATGCATGAAGAGGAAAAGAATGCACCACTGCTTTGCCCCGCCGGCACCGTAAACAGAATGAGGGTCCTGTATTTCATTTTCGATGCGGATTTTTTTAAGGATTTCTGTTTTACCAGCTAAAAAGCAATCCGCATTGAAAAAACATAGTCCGCTTTAAAAACAATATTCTGCGCAAAAACAAATACCCGGACATTTTATTACGTGTGGGGGATTTTTTTTGTAGTTTGAATGCTGCAAATTCTAGAAGTGGTCAAAAAAATGTTGTGGACCATTGTTTTGGTACTTGCGGGGGAACATGAGACGTGGTTTGCAGGCAGGGTGCCCATTTTGCGTACGGGGACCATGTGACGGCAAGGGTGGGATAGTAAGTTTAATTTTGACCCCCCTCCCCTAAGGCCTCCATGTTCGCACGAGTGAAGTAGCCTAATTGATTTTGATCTGCGGGGTGCAGCCGTTTTGGCATACGGCCGCTGCAGAAACCCATAATTTGTGCTTCTTTTGGCATCATTGCAGTTTGGTAGTTGGTTTTAATGCATTGTTTGTATGGCATTTTTAGAATGTTGACCCTCTTTCACCCGTTTCCATTTGTTTGCTCATTCCCACCACATCTAGTTTTCTTCTACAGGGGGGGGAAAAAATGCAAATGCATTTTTTTGCATTTTTTTGCATATCCAGGAGCCACTGGTTTTTTGCATATTTTGCATTTTTTTGCATTTTTTTGCATATGTTTTGCCTTCAGTTTCCTTTTGATGTCGCAATCCATAGTAAGAAAAATTGGCTTTCATTGAGGGTCGCCATATTGTCAGTGTACTGTGTTTGCTCTGTGAATGTGCTGTGTGCCGTTAACAGAATTGCGTGTCTTCTGTCGCCGCAGCTGTAGCCGCGCTCCGTCGCGATTTGGATAATTCTGTCGTCATCTCTGATTTTATTGATGATTAAATAGCGTTTGGTGATAAGTTGGAATTGCGAGGGTGCTTCTCAATGTTTTGGGTATGTTTTGCAAATTTAATACAAGACTCGCAGTATGGACACATGCTCGCCTTGTGTGTTGCGTGTGTGGTTGTGGTCTGCGTGGGTAGCATGCTTGCCCATGACCCTTACCTTATCCGCATCCTGTTTTCCTTTGTTCGCAGCGCCATGGGTTAGTGGTGCACGGGGATAGGATTAGGGACTAGTTATTAGGACGTAGTATGTCGAGTTATGACTTAGTTGAGTGTGCGTTAGAGGTAGATTCCAACGATGACTCTTTGTTACTGCATACTTGGCATGGCAAGTGATTCACCTTAGTGAGTGTTGTTGCACGCTTTGCTTTGCCTTGTTCGTTAGCTTGATTGTTGTATGGTTTTCTTTATTTTTAAACAAACATTTTTATCTAACATAGACTAATGCCAAAATGGGAGTGAAGGCGTTTTTCTTTCTGGTAGCAGAGGAGCATGCAAGCCAAAGCTTGTCCCTTTTGGGATAGGCACGGCTCGCCCATCCTGCGCCGTCTCCCATGTTTTTACCTTTTGCTTGTGCAAAATGGCACAAGAGAAAGAGATGCTAAGCACCACGGACTATAAACGACCATACACAAATGAGAAAAAAAAATATTTTATGCGCCCATTACTTTGTTTCTTGAATAATGCTGTAGTCATCGCAAGTTTGGAGCTTGCGTGGTGTTTGCTTGTGTTTCATAGTCCATAGAATAGTTAAGCTTAGAATAGTTGCAATAGCCTAGCCTAGCGTAGCCTAGTCTAACATCCCCGTGCACCACAAAATCACCCCATCTCCATGGTCGTGTTTGCACCCGCCAAGGGTAACTTCATGTTCATCATGGATTCTTTAGACATTGTGGACGCCAATGTCACACTTGGCGGATGCTTGGGGTACCTTGAGAAGATGATTGTACGAAAATATTTTGATACGAATGATCCATGGTGGTACTTCGAGAAGAAGAATATATTTCGAGACGATGGATCCACGAAGTTATCTCGTGATGATGGACACATGATGGTACTTCGATAAAAAGGATATATTTCGAGACGATGGATCCACGAAGTTATCTCGTGATGATGGACACATGATGGTACTTTGATAAAAAGGATTTATTTCGAGACGATGGATCTACGTAAATATCTCGTGATGATGGACACATGATGGTACTTCGAGAAGAAGGATATCTTTCGAGACGATGGGTCTATGAAAAATGATTCATGATGATTGGTACATGTTGGTACTTGGACAAGAAGGAGGAGAAATAAAAATCTTTCTTGAGGATTGAGACATGAAGGTATTTCGAGATACGAAATATGAGTACAAAGAGACTACTTTGTAATGCTCGAGATACGGAGTTTGGGTATTTGAACACTTCATTGAGATGCGAGACTATTTCATGATGCTCAACACATGAAAGAGGGAGTACGAAGGAATTTTGTTAGGCCCGAGGAAATTTCGTAACGACGGAGATCCGAAGATGAGTACGAAGGAATTTTGGTGAGACCCGAGGAAATTTCGTAACGACGGAGATACCAAGATGAGTACGAAGGAATTTTGGGGAGACCCGAGGAAATTCCACAACGACGGAGATACCAAGATGAGTACGAAGGAATTTTGGTGAGACCCCAGGAAATTCCACAACGACGGAGATACCTAGATGAGTACGAAGGAATTTTGTCAGGCCGAGGAGATTTCGTAACGACGGAGATACCAAGATGAGTAGGAAGAAATTTTGGATGAGAAGCGAGAGTATTGATATGGAAGATTGTGACAACCTTCGCGAAGAATGATACGATGATTTTGAAAACCTTCGAGAGGATGAATACCGAGAAGAATTTCGTGAACCTTTGAGAGAATGGGTATGAAAAGGAGCTTGGAGAAGAGGAGCGATACGAAACGAGAATTCGATGAAAATGAATTCCCTTGTTGGTTGGAGGGTTCTTCCCATCGGTTAATCATATCGAGACCCAGACGGAGACCCTGTTTCCCGAAGTTCACTACGCGGTTCGTTTTGGAAGTGCGTGTGCTGTCTCCAACGAGTTTTCCCACACCAACAGTGTTGGGTTGCGGCGGGAGGGCTGACGCCGTGCATGATTAGCCCAAAACAATGTGGATGGTCATCCTAACATATCAAAAGCCGCGCCAGGTGAGCCTACGGCCTAGAAAAATGAGGGTGGTTCCATGAAACACTACGCAATTGGCTGGAAGGTGACGAAGCCGATGGTGTGTGTGTGCGGCCGCCATAAGACAGAGGTGAATGCTATGGCCTCGCACGTTGGATCCATGCCCGCCACGCAGTTGGATGTTGCCCTACACTATCTATCTTGTTGAGCCTTCCGAGGAAAGGCACGCTGGAGGCGCTTTGGTCTTCTTCAAATTCGGATCCAAGTGAGGGTGGGACCAACCCTACGGATACATCATTCCCGGCAGGGGAAAATTGAGAACCAGTTTTCCGATATGATGAAGCTCGTGGGACGCCACGTCGAGCTGAAGTCCAAAAGTAACGCTGTAGACCACCGCTGCACTGAGATCATCAACCTGCTTGAAACGGTGTCTGTGTCTTTGGGGGAGCTCAAGGTAAAGTGGGAAGGCGCCAAAGGTGAAGAGAAGTCGCTCAAAATGTTCACAAAGAGTTTCTACGTGCATCCCTCTGGATACTCTATCCCTTTGGAGAAGCACGTTGTGTGTGTGGCACGTTCACCCTTGCTGGCCTTGACCCTCATTCCACATGCTGCCACCAGACTTGCACAATGTCAGTGGGAGGTAAATCAGAGATTTCCAAGAGCATGGAGTATGCTAGAAAAACGTGCAACGTGTTTGTGGGTGGTTTCGCCAACGACAACAAAACTTGCAGGAGAACTTCCACGAAATCAGCAAACGCTTGGGCGAAGTTGGGTTCAGCAACCACGTCCAACTGGGGACCGTCATCATGCCCCGAGGATGAGTGCAACGCAGCGTGGAACAAGTGGTTGACTGGCATCGAAGAGCGATTCTGGACCATTGCATCCGTCATCAAGGGTCATTACAAGGTTTCATGGGGCAAGGAATGGCAGAGCCATTTCCATGTGGAAGGGACCGATGGCACCCAGGGCAAAGAGCTTCTGATCGACTCCGCTGGTCGGGACCGCCGCCAGTACTCCCAGGTGGCGTTCAAGCTGCAAATGGAGGATGACGGCTCCGCGTTCACGGTTGCGCCCTCCAAGCACCTTTCGGAGTACAAGAGAGATGGTTGCTCCGAGAAGACACCACCAGCCCAGGATACCTGCATATGTGCCCCGACATCCACGCCCTCAGGGACACCTCCGTGACGGCAATTTCCGTTCAATCGCACAGGCGCGTGCCCATGACTGACAAGCTGGTGTTACCTGTGGATGTGATGTTGCCCAGGCTGCACAACAACCCCGATGCTGGGTATTCGCATGCTTGCGGTGTACTGCCGACTGCCCCATCAACTGCCAGAATTCTAGACGCTTCTTGAATCCTCCTTTGGAAGCTGGTTTTTGGCGCTACAAGTATACGAGTTGTGCCAGTGGTATGGCCTCGGCCACCGTCATCCACGATGGTGAGGAGCTGGTAGGTCTGTATTTTGGAATTTGGAAGCTAAACGCCGTGGGCCTGGAAGAGAGTCGCCCGGACACACTGTGAGTGAAGCCGGAGGACTCTGGAAAGCTTGCTTTCGCTCTGAACAATTTTCTGGGACTTCAGGGCAAGATTCGAAGGGCGGACAGCATCCTTGCGCTGCATAGCCTACGATCGCTGCCCCGAAATGAATTCTAGGAAGGTGTGCGGGCTCTACCGAACAGGGTCAACGAATTGTCGGATGTTCATGAATTATCTAAGTTGGCAGATCTGGAGCCAGGTGACGTTGACGTGATGTACACCTGATATGTTGTCAGCAAGGACAACGACACCCGTGTAGGCGTCCTGCCCAGTGAGGGCCAAGGGCGTGGTGGGCCACTCGGTGACAAGGAGTTGGACCCTTTTGACCCTGCCAACCAGATCCTGACTTCTGCCGACTATGCAGTGCAGAAAATGCTGGACCCAGGCCAGGAAAAAGGGGAAGCTAGCCCGTTTCTGTTTCCAGACGGACGCTCAGAGCGCACTGCGCACTGGCTTTGGAGGATCCCAACCACATTGATCACCCATTCGTAAATTGGGCTCGTGGTTCTTGTTCTGATGGTCGTTACTGTTGACTCAAGACGGATGCCCGCCCTGCAGGTGGCAAACCATACGGTTTGGACGACAGTGGGACCTCGAAGGGGCGTTCAGGATTGGCTGATTTTGTGCGGATGGGGAGGCCTGACGTAGAGATCAGAAGTGCCAAGGCAGGTTTGGAGCGTGTGAATGAAAAATTCCCTGCTTGTGACAGTCAGAGGCGCGCGTTAAGGCTTTATAATTTCCCCCATCGTTCCCCTGGACTGACAGCTAACAAGTTGACCGAGCGAAGCGTGGAATGGACTCCGCAAGAGTGTTTCATGGTGCTTGAAGCTGCAGCAGGCGACCGATGGGGAGTTGATTGCTACCGAGACGGAGGAAGTTGTGGTACTATCCCTGAAGATATCAGCCTGTGATGACTGATGCCCAGCTCGCCCAGCTGCTGCATGAGCCGCCTCCTCTTGGGCGGGGTATAAACACCAAGACCCCTACACCAACACAACTGCTTTCACTCCGGCGGGGTATAAAAACAAAGATCCCTACGCCAGCACCACCGCCTCCACTTGGGCGGGATATACATGCAAAGACGCCGACATCAACAGATGCACTGACGCAAGCTGCCAGAGGAGGATTTCAGCAACCGCTCCGACAAACTGGGTCCCCTGAGCGATCGAGGGGGACACGCCTCTTCAGGCATGGGGTCGAAGGCCAGGAGCCATCGTCGACGGCCGCCCAGGTGAACCTGCCCCTGAGACCGTCCACAGCCCCGTCGGCGTCCCACTGTGGGGCATGTGCCGGCGGCTGGAGTAGACGCAGGGATCGAGCTGTGATGTGCTGTCTTCTTGTGAATGTGTGAGGTTTGGCATATAGCGGTGGGACGAACATTCCTGGCGGTTTATGGTCGTGTGTGTATGTATGCAAACTACGGTTGTATGGTCTGAGGCCTGCAAAAGCACAGGTTAAGCCACAGGTGTTTGGCTGTCTGTTGGCACTGGGATTTATTGGCATTACGGTTGACTCCTCTTCAATGACCTCTCCCTCACCTAACGGTGTTTGCTGCTCTTCGGGGCAGTCACCCGTGATTTGGGTCTGTTACCCTCTTTTCTTTCCAATTCTCCTCTTCAAAGTTGTTGGGATGTTGGGGACTGTTATGAGTCATTGTTTCTTTTGCTGATATCTCTCTGCCCTTACTCTTCGGGGCCAGAATCCACCAGGAGTCTGAAAATGCCGGTATGATTGCCCTGAATAGGCCACAGACCCGAGAAGTACTTCTTTGTGGGAGTAACAGTTACCATTTTCCCCGTTGCTTGTCTCAATAGATAGGTGACCAATCAGCCTGGGACACACCGGGGCGTGTGACGACGGGAGTGCTTGACATTGGTTTAGCTGATTCACCTTGATTTCGACAAGCGAGTGTGCGCGGATTGATTCAGGAGCAGTAGAGCAATAGAGGGGTTTCCCAGATTATCTCGGGAGATTTGGAGTCAACTCTGAGGGGTAAATTGCTGTTGCTGCGAATTTGCCCAAGGGGCGCACCGCTGTGGATCGCCAGCTTGCAGACTGTCGAGTGGGTGTTCTCTCTTGGTGTTGGCGGAATGCTTCGCAGGGCGGGATACTGGGGGCCTCTTGCCACTTTACGGCGGGTCCCTGGGGTCCTCTTGCCCGTAGAGGCTCTGCTCTCACTGACAGACCTGACCCAGCACGGATGCATTTTGTAGCCGGTGCCTATTTTTTTGAGGCTGTCTCAATTCTGGGGGACTCTCCATGACCGCGCGACTACATTCTCTGCGCCGGACGCCTTGATGGCTGGAATGCCAGTGGCGAGTTCGCTGCGGCGTTCCCCACGGTGTCTGTGCATGGAGACGTCGTCGCGTGGGAAGGCTTGGATCTGAGGTGAAGTTCACCCTGGCCTACAAGTGGCAGATCTGCTTGAACATACAGATCAGTTCGGCCTATAAGGTTAAGGGACCGATAGCCACTGTTTGGAATTGCGCAGTATTTTGGGAATATGGTCCACTTACAGATTGGGGCAGGCGACCAAATGCTGAGACTGTTCTACTGTACCGGCACAGATGACCAGAACATTCTCTGGTACTGGCACGGAACCCCAAAACAGATTTCAGTTGCGGAGTTGAACGCAGCTAACATTGACGACATGCAATCCTGATCTGACCTCCTGTCTCTCCGCAAGCGCTAACTGGGGCGCTGTCCAAAAACTTTCAGAGTGTCCTGATCTGCACCCCTGTCCCTACTCAGGCGCTAACTGGGGCGCTATCCACAAAAGCCAGTGTGTTACCCCACTTCTCCCCACTCGCACAGATGGTATTCCTATTTCAGGTTGCGGTTACAGTTGAAAAATAAGGGGGGGGGCCTGAGCGCTACACCAACGGATAGTGCAGGTGTGGAAGCCAACTCAAGGCCCTGACCATATATGGCACATCCAGCCTGACGTGACGACCCCCCACAGGTAATGCCCCTCGAGTATGATAACCTACCGAGGCCTATTTGAGCAATGTTTCAGCGAGCCTGTGGTGGGGGGGAATATTCTGAGAGGAAACCCTGAAAGTCACTTTACTGAACTGAGCCGCCTGACTGACGTGCAACCCCGATGAGGTATGATCTGGAAGTTGGAGGTTTGCAGTTTTCGTAGGTGTACACCCCGGAAGCTCGGTGGCACGGTAGTACCTGATAGGGAGCTGTCCAACTTGCGGCTGTGACATGTCTGTGGCAGGAAAGTGTGCGAGTTTTGTTGAATTGATCTTGCATCAACCTTTGTGTCTCTTTGCAGAGAGCACCCGAGGAATTGATGCGAGACCTCCTTTTTTTTCCCTTACAAGATGGATCACTGAAAGCCAGTCAAGTGATATAAAACTGCCATCCTCTACCTCAGAGATTGGAGGGTTGGGACTGTACACCCGCATGTCCTGTCGAGTTTTGGACAGGTTTTTGGGGCCCTTGTGTTTTTCCTTTAGGGAACGTTGACCATTGAGACCAGCCATATGGTTCTTAGGGACGCCTACGGGCTGGATGATTTCTTTCCTATGGAGTGTGAATAGGAGAAGCGTATGTCTACCTAGGGGTAAAAAGGCAACGTCAGTGCCTATCAACCCCACTCTGAGATCAGGTACTGAGGGATAACCTGAATCTGAGGGCTGTCGATACAGCGTGTTCCTTCTTTGCTCACTGTAGGCCCTGCATAACAGTACTGAGGAATGAAGGCTGTGTGATGGAACACCAGTCCAGATGTAATATTGCCTGGTATGAAGGACTTTCGAGGGTGGCTGATAGGATAACTCTTTATATCCATGAAGACGAGACCTTCCCTGATATCTTGCCATAAGAGCAAGCCACAGCACCCCTGTGCTACGGGTCAAAGCACAGGCAAGGGTCCTGATGAGGCCTCAGGTGACAGGGTTTACGCAGTAGATACCCCAGGGGTCCGCTGTTGCCCTACTGCTACGTAGCACTGTACATGATTTTTCTGGTCTATTAAGGCACTGATGATACAGTGATGACACGTCAGTGTGTATACTGTACCGGATGTACATGAATTCCTCTGACGACAGCAGGAAAGCACGCTGGAGAGGCCATGAGCCGTATCTCCACAGCACCCCTCAAGTTACAAGTGTTTACTACCACTGAGGGTGTGGAGCAGCCTAATGAGTATTCTACGAATGCCGACTGTGAAGCTCATGCCGTTATCCACAGAGAGTACACAACTGAGACGGCGTCTGAGAAGTTGTAGCCTGTGTGAACTGTATTGAGTATCTTAGGATAGAAGTGGTAGTAGCCGGGAGCGTCGCAGAAACCGCCGAAAGGTGAGTAACCTCTGGACTCTGGTAAGCATCTAAGACCCTACCAAATACAGTATCATCACCTAGCCCACCCCGCTAAGAAACCCTTAGGACTGTATGACAGCCTACTGCAGGTAGCCTGGTGGGGGAGCTGTGAAGGCATGACTGAGTAGCAGCCAAATATAGTGTTGGTTATTGGGAGTTTTCTACGTAGTGGTGTATGTGTAAGCTAGGAGGCAAGTTAGCCACGCTCTGAGGTGTTTCCATTTTTCTTCTTTCCTTTATTTCAGGAGAATGAACTGGGACGAGTCGGGGTAGTAAAGCCAGGGGAGAGAAAGCAGGCCGGGTGACACACTGTGAGAAAAATACCCTTTCCCCCTACTCAAGCAACGACGTGGCCAGTCTGCTCAGAGGGAGGGTTATGATTGATTCTTTTTGTGTTAGAGTAGTCATGTATCCAGCCAAGTTCACCAGGTAAGCCAGCACGCCCCCCAGCACCCGAACTAACCATTCTGACGGAAGTCTGGGAGGCATGTTGAGAGTAACCCTGCAGTTAACCGAGGGAGTGTTTCAACACCCGGTGGTGGAACCGAAAGTCTGTATGCGCTCCTATGCTGGCCCGGAGTATCAAGGTATGTAACTGCAGGCGCCCTATCGAGTGACTCTCTCTCTCTCTCTCTTTCTCACCCCGTGTGAAATGTCAAGGACCACCCACTGTGCGCCACAGCAGCAGGGGCTGATTACCATTTGTCTGAATTATCATTCGTGTTAGATGGAGCCTGAAGCTTGTCTTACTTGCTTAGTCAGTGAAATTTTTCAGGGTCAAAGTTTCGACCCAGTTCGTGGGTACTATAGCAAAACTTTTGGCAGTAAACTCGCCACAGTATTTTGTTTTTCTATTCGAGTACCTGAATTTTCTCTGCTCTACCTCCTTTGCTCTTACCCTATTCTCAGGCAGGGAATGGGAACAGGGCGAACCTGCAGGCTAACCCTTTGTTCACTGGGTAATCCTGTCATGAGTAGCCGGTCTGGAATATCCTACCCGTCCTTCGCTACAGGCTTGTAGTTGTCCTGTCAGGGTACCTGTGCCTCCAGGCTGTACTGACAGTGATTGCTGCCTGTGAGGAAAGTGAGACTTGAGGAAATGGTGCGTACTGGAGACTGAGGAGGTACGCCAGACTCTTTACATGTCTTGAGCATGTCATGAACAACACCTGGGTCTGTATTTTACGGCTATGTTCTGAATGTTTTCCAAGAAATTATGGCTGCCTTTGTTGACAGACCCGGTGGTGAACTTACAAGCGCTTTGTATTGATATTAGAGAGGTATTGTGTTTTCATAATTCTAGGGGTTTACTCACGTCGTGATTTTAGCTGGAGTAATATGACTGTTGAAGCATGTTCTTGCTGATGGCCTGCACAGGTGATATGCTGACTGCACTGCTGTGCAATGCCAGAAAAAGCGGGGGGGGGGTACCACTGCACCCCCTGAGGGATGATAACACCCCTGAAATTTCTTGGTTAGATGGCGCCCCCTGAGACACCCAGCTCTTGGTGTGGTGTCTGGGGGGGAGGAAGAAAAATTGCCTTTCATTGAGGGTCGGCATATTGTCAGTGTACTGTGTTTGCTGTGTGAATGTGCTGTGTGCCGTTAACAGAATTGCGTGTCTTCCGTCGCCGCAGCTGTAGCCGTGCTCTGTCGCGATTTGGATAATTCTGTCGTCATCTCTGATTTTATTGATGATTAAATAGCGTTTGGTGATAAGTTGGAATTGCGAGGGTGCTTCTGAATGTTTTGGGTATGTTTTGCAAACTTAATACAAGACTCGCAGTATGGACACATGCTCGCCTTGTGTGTTGCGTGTGTGGTTGTGGTCTGCGTGGGTAGCATGCTTGCCCATGACCCTTACCTTATCCGCAACCTGTTTTCCTTTGTTCGCAGCGCCATGGGTTAGTGGTGCACGGGGATAGGATTAGGGACTAGTTATTAGGACGTAGTATGTCGAGTTCTGACTTAGTTGAGTGTACGTTAGAGGTAGATCCGAACGATGACTCTTTGTTACTGCATACTTGGGATAGCAAGTGATTCACCTTAGTGAGTGTTGTTGCACGCTTTGCTTTGCCTTGTTGGTTAGCTTGATTGTTGTATGGTTTCCTTTATTTTTAAACAAACATTTTTATCTAACATAGACTAATGCCAAAATGGGAGTAAAGGCGTTTTTCTTTCTTCCCTTGACAAATTTGTGTCACGTGGTGTTGCAAATGATGCTGCTGCTGATGTTGACGATACCCCTGAGCTGACTGATGGTGAGGGCAATGGTGAACCTGATTTGGAAGGACCGGAAGAACCTGAAAAGAAAAAGGTGAAACTGAATTATGGGGCCAAAAACAAATATGCTCATGTTTAATGGAGATATTGAGGGCAGGTCCAATGCAGTGTGGTAGTGACTTGGAAGGACCTTCAGCATCCATTGTTGTGGAAGAGCGGTTGTGGAATTGCTCCGTAGGTGCATCGGTTGTGGGGTTGCATTTTTTGGCATTTTTTTTGGCATTTTTTTGGATTTATTTGCCTTTTTTTGCATCGCATTTTCTGTCATCTCAATTTGCATTTTCCCCCCCCCCTGTTTTCTAGGTCGATTTTTGCCCACCATGGGAACACCAAGAAGGTAGGGGAAATGTAGCCAATTGGCCCAAGACCGCAATGAAACGTTCTTCAACACACATTTCTGGGCTACAATGTTGGTATACATGTGGTCTGCCGGTCAAAACGCATTGACAAATCTTTCATGATGTATTCAAATTGAGTGCAAATCAGTGCAGTGTCCAATTTTTTTGCACAGTGGAGCGTTAAAAAACAATATAGAAATGTCAGAAATTTGCAACCACGGAAACAACTGCATTATCTCCGAAAACTGGCTATTTTGGTAGACCAAGAACCTGTCTACAAGAAAAGAAACCGTGGCGCCCCATATAGGCGTGTTCTAAAATAGATAGAGACTTTAAAAGCCTCGGGCATTCACACCTACGGGCCGGGCGGAGGTCAAAACCAGACAAAGTCACAAAAAAGTACCAATTTCAAATACAAGGTCCAAAGAACTAAAACAACAAATGAGCTCAGCATGGCGCGAAATGAGGGTAATACAACCTTACGTACACAGCTTGGGTCAATTATGAGTGCAACAATGTGTATGTCAATACTTTGAAGACCCCAAGCCGGTAGAAATAAGCATCTTAATATACAACCTGTCTAGTCAATATTAGGTGGTAAAACATCTGCTAACCGGTACAA
This sequence comes from Eutreptiella sp. 'Long Island Sound 2002', assembly GCA_964036045.1. Classification (NCBI taxonomy): domain Eukaryota; phylum Euglenozoa; class Euglenophyceae; order Eutreptiales; family Eutreptiaceae; genus Eutreptiella; species Eutreptiella sp. 'Long Island Sound 2002'. Next base: position 72,598,069 of record OZ038378.1, read on the forward strand.
TGACCGGGGATTTTACCTCATTCAGTGCACAAACACGTCTGCTCAGCCTGCTACGTTGCTTTCAGCCACAAAACTCGTACTTCTTTGCTCCCCCATTCTTCAAAGCAAAGGAGTCCATGTTTCCAACTTACAGGGCAGCAACAAGCCATAGGACTTATATCCCTAACCAGAAGGGCCACACCAAAGTGTGGCACAAATTTACTCCAATTCAAAAAGCGACACTAAAGCATAGGAGTCCGTATCCCTAACTCGAAAGGGCACGCCAAACCTTGGAAGTCCACAACCCGAACTTGACTCGTCTCGAACCCAAAGGGAAGCTGTGAATAGGTTGTGCTGAATAACCTCAGTAAGTGAACGATAATTGGCCTTGTTTCCTCTATAGCACCGGGAGGTTGCACACCCACCATTTCTTGGTGTTGGGTTGCCCAAATGCAAGTATCGTAGGAAACATGCAAATCAAAGCCATTAGTGGCCTCCACGTCGTCAGAGGATGTGTCCTTCTGTGGACAGGGCAGTGCAAGTTCTCGCACATCATTGGGTACCCTTCCTCTCCTTTGTGCCGGTGCTGCCGCACCTTTTAGGGCTTGCTTGGACGTGCTTTTGATGCAGCCTCTCGCATGCCCCTTTGTCTGCTCTGCATTGGCTCACCAATGCGACAAGCAGTTCTGTCGGGGGCTGCTTCCGCAACATGTGCAGCTACATGTGCCACTACTTTGTCGATAAAGTCATGCTCAGTAACAAAACCAATTAGCCTAAGGCCCGAGGGATGATGTATGGTCTCTTGATTTATGGCATCTCCGCTGCACTGCACCCTGACATCACTTTGCGGTGGGGCAAAACTGCCCTATCTGATCACCGGAGAACAAGAGCTGAACAGAAGAGAGTTAGGGCGGCAAAGAACAGAGGCACATGCAGTTACCTCATGTGCATCAGGTTGAATCCTCTGAGTCGCAGAGTGCGCTGAAAAAGTGTCAGGACCGAATCGGTGGATACCATAGCTAACAAAACTTGATTGTGTTTCTTTTGCAAATAGAGACTCATAAAGAGCTATGGTCTGAAAACACAAAAAATTGGCCGAGGCTGGGGCGCAGTGGTTATGCAGTGCTTTCCTTCTCCCTTCCATCTTGCAGAAGCCATTTTTGAGGGATCTAAACACCGCTTTGTGGAAGGATTCCATCACAGTTGTTAGATGTAGGGGGGACACAACAACCTCTACCCAGAGTCTGTTTTTTGCTGCCATCGAGCAGCAAAACAACACAATTGTGGGGTGTCACCATGAGGTAAACCTTAGCAATTAATATCATTCTGACCCAGTTCAAGAAGATATCTCTTGAACAGCAGCCATCGGGGATGCCTTTCATTTTGCATGGGCCTTTTGTTCCGGAAACCATTCTGCTTTCACTGTTTTGTGGTGCCACGCCACACACGGTGGTGCTGTTCCCTGAAGCAGAGTAACACGGCAGTGCTGTAATGTGTTGTCTTTGCGAAACCCTTTGCCTTGTCACATGATCTTGACCTCGCTTGACCCACACTGAAGACCCAGTGTCTCAAAATTACGAAAAAAGCTTGTTTCGCTCCTGTTGTGCATGTACCATCGCTCAAAAATAACAAGGCTGAGGGAAGGCTGTAGGGAGATTTTGGAAAAAGACAACCATTGCTCTTTTCTACTTCTGGCTGTGGCTCGCTGGCTTTCAACCAACTCAGGTTTTCTTCCGACAACGTCCCTGTGCCTTTGCTGAAAATGTGCCCACCACTTTTGACCAAACTTAAAATTCACGCCAAGCAAAGCATCAGATGGGATGGCCTTTTTCATTAGTTTAACTTGTTCTCCGGTATCCTGCATCCCAGGCGCTTGATGCGCATCACCCTTACAGTCCATCCAGCGGATTAAAACTCTTTCGTTCAAAAATTGGTTAGGAGGTTGCCTTGGCTAAATGGCTTCGCCTTTGTTGCAAATAGGGCAAACCAGGGTAGGGGCAAACAAACGTATACTCAATAGTAAGGCGCTGCATCATGTTAATATCTATATCTGCGCATGGCGCTGATTATGGTGGCGCGCTGAACATCAATCGCCTTGCAGGCGATTGCTAGGGCTCCGGCGACTGCCAGCTAAATGTGAAGTTTGAGCTTTGAGGTTTGACGTTGCGGGTACTAGGCGCCTGTCGGCGCCGGGGGGCCACCTGGTCGGGCCAGGTGATATCCCCCCCACCGGGACCTAGTGGGGGGCCCTTCTTGACACATCTCCTGCCTGGTGGCGGAGTCCCCCGGGTTCACGGGGCTCAGAGCCCTGTCCCTCCCCGGCTTCCCCATTTCGCCACTCCCTGGTTAGTGCGTCACTTAGCAACCATGTTGCAGGCGCTAACCCACCACGCCGCCCCCCTAATGCTTGCTCGCCCGGGCTGCCGGTGCCGCCGGGCCCGTGCTACTGGCTTGTCGCCAATGGGACCCCCTCGGGCTGGCGCGGGGGCTGCCTAGCCGCGGGGCTGCTGTGTAGCACTGCTTGCCACTACTGCCTTGGCGGGTGCAGTGCTTTGGTCGTGTGTGCGCGGCGCTCGCGGCAGGTCCGTGGGGTCGTGGCAGTTGCTGTTTCTCCCTCTTCTCCTTTGCCCCCCCCCCCCTTCCCCCGCGCTCCTCGCGGTGCGTGTGGCCGGTCGTCCCGTCCGGGTGTCCCTTCTCCTTGCCTGTCGGTACGCCATTTCATGCGGTCTGTGCATTCCGCGGGCTCGGTCTGGTCTTTCTTCAGGTGCACGCCGCGTGCCCGTTGCGTGTGTGTGCGCTCATGCTCCCCCGGCTTTCGCGTCCTGCCCCCCCCGCCCCCGGGTCGGTGTGGTTCGCGCACCAGGCGCGGCTCCGGGGCAGGGCGCTGGTAGGGCCGTTCCAGGTGGTTCGTGCCCCTCCGCGTTTCTCGCCCCGGTCCCGTGCTCTGCCTAGTGAGATCGGGGGCGGGGGGGGGTGGCCCGGTCCCTTCGTCTCCTTGCCTGGCTCTGGGTCGCGCGTCCCTTCGTGGGCGGGCCTGTGCGTCCGGGGCGGTCCGGGGGGGGGGGGTCCGCTCGCTGCCCCCCTCGGGGGCGTGCGGGGTGGGGGGTCGCTCTGCCTCCGCCTGTCGCTCTGCCTTTCTCGCACGGGCACCAAGGCGAGCTTCGTTGGCGTCGGTCAGTCCATGAAAGGTGTGCCCTCCATACTGCTCCGGTTCGTGTCCATGCGCTCCCGTTTGGGCGCGGTCCGAGTGGGGCGCGGTGGGGCGTCCTTGCGTACCGGCGGGCGGCTGGCGGGCAGTTTGGCAGGCTGGCTGGCGCCGCGGCTTGCCGAGGTCACTGTGGGAGCGGGCGGGTGACCGTTCGGGGGCGCGCGGCGCGTGAACCCAGTGGCGCTCGGCCCCGAGCGCCGCGGCCCTCTCAAGGGGAAGGGGGGGGGGGGGGCTCCCCTGGCTTGGCGGGGGGGGTACGGGGCCGACGTCCCCTAGCCGCCACCTGCATTCCGCGGGCTCGGGGGGGGGGGGAGGGGGGTTGGGTCGCGCCAGGGTAGTGCAGTCCCTCTGCCCCCCTTCGGCCCCCCGGTTCATTGCTCTGGCGGCTGCGGGGGTTGGTTTGAAAGCCCAGGCCCAGGTTCCCCCAACGGCCGCGTTCCCCTGCGTGTCTGGTGGCGGCTCGGCGTCGCCCGGGCCGTGCGGCACCGGCCCGCCGGCCTACGTCAGGGGTCACTGCTCCGGGGGGGCGCTTCCCCTCGTGCCCTGTGACATGCAAGTGGCCGGGGGGGGGTGTGCGGCAGGGTGGCCTCGTGCGCCCCTCCCCGCGACGTGCTCGGTCAGGGCTGTCTGGCGTCCTCTGGCGCTAGGTGCGGCCCAAGGGGTGAGCAGCTGGCGTGTCAGTCCCTGCCTTCGAGTCCGCCCGTGCGCCGTGCGCCGCTGGTAGCCTGTTACGGTCCCCCCCTCCGCGTGCCCTGGCGTGCGGGCGGCCAGGGGGGGGGGGGGGGCGGGTGGTTGGGTCCCGGCTCTGGGGGTCGGTGTCCGTTGGGGGCGCACCCTGGGCCGCTGGCCCGTACCCTGCTCCCGCCCTCCATTTGGGGCCCGGCCCACTGGGCGCCGGGTCGTCGTATTGGCCTTCGGGAACGGTCCCCCTGCTGCCAACGTCGTCGCCGCCGCGTCGTGCGGTGCTGCAGGGGTGAAGAGGGGGGTTGGCCTGGCGTTCTTGGGTGCTTGGAACGATGGCCCGGGCCAGCGGTCCGTGATCAGTGGTCAGCGTGTCAGAGGGACTCCATTGCCGCGTGGGTCTGCGTTTTCCGCCCTGTCCGCGTGCGCCCACCTGGCCGCATTCCCCCCCCGCGTGTCGGTGGCCTTTGCGGTCTCCAGGATCGGGGGTTACGCCCGTCCCCCATATGTCCTGCTGAGCGGAAGGCGGAGGGGGGGGGGGGTGCTCGTGGTTGGGGGGCCCGGGCCTGCCGGGAGCGGGCCCCCCGGGCCGTCGGTCCGCCCCCGAGCTCCCTGGTGCTCACTATCTGGGGTCCCAGGCTCGGCCTGGCGGGCGCCGGGCCATTGCCGTCTGGTTCGGCTGTCCTCAGCGCCTCCTTTTGGTGTGGGGGCTCGGGCTTCGGCCGTGGCGGGTTCCTTGGGCCGTAGCACCAGTTGCTGAGGGCGGTGCGCAGGGCCCGGGGCAGCCAGACATAGGCCTCTGCGTCCGTGACGCGGAGCACCGCCCCCCCTTCTGGGAAGGCTGGCCACTCCGGCCCCCGGTCGGGCAATCCCGCTCGCAACACGGCCTGGAGGACCCTTTCATGGTCCTCCTGGGCCACTCACCCCCCCGGGGCTACTTCCTGGTTCCACCGTCCCTCCGGAGGAGCACGGCATCAAAGGGCCGGTTCCTCATCCCCCTGGTGGTCGCTGAGGTGGCCCAGCTCAGCCCCCTGTACACCTCCATCACCAGGAGGACGGCTTTGCCCCCCAGGCAATCGGGGTCGCGTCCCAGTCCCAGACCCAATCGTTCATGGCCTCAGCGGGACCCGGGGCCCCCACAGCTCCCCGCGCCGGCTCCCCCCGTGGCTCCTGCGCCAGCCGCGCCGGTTCCGCGCCGGACCCCGCGGCGCCGGGGCAGCGGCCATCCGCGCCCGCCCCACCTGTGGCTCCCGTGCCGTGGAGGCGGGGTCGTGCGGGGCGTCGCCGTGTAGGCGGGGGGGGGGGAAGCTGGCGGGGGGGCTGGGGGGGGTTGGGGGGGGATCAGGTCCCCCATGTGGAGTGCGATGTTGTAGATGGCCTGGTGACGGTGGTGGGCGTGCTGCGCCGGCATCTGCTGGATGCAGGAGTAACTGCACCGTACTGCCTGGACTTCTGGCTGCGGGAACTCCCCGCCCCCCTTCCCCTGTCATGCGCCTTTCCCTTCCGGCCCCATCCCCATGCCCTGTCCTGCCTGCCCGCGGTGGCCCATGTCACCCCCCCCCTCCTTGCCCCTGGGCCCCCTCCCTGCCTCCGGCCCCCGGCTCTGGTTCAATCTCTCCTACCTGCCCCCCTGCTTGTGTCTCGTGTCCCTCCCTCTGTGACCCGCGCCCTTGCCTGTCCTGCTGGCGCCCGTGTCCTTCCCGTGTCCCTACCCGTGCCCCTTGCCGTGCCCTTTGTCCCTCCTTCCGCTGGCCGTGCCCTTGCCTGTCCCGTGCGCCTGCCCTCTCCTGCTGCTGCTTGCACTGGCGCCCCGCCCGTGCCCCTGCCCTCCCCCGTTGCAGCGACGCCCTGGCCCTTCCCTTGTGTCCGTCCCCTTGCGCTGCTGCTGGCCTTCACACCCCCCTGGCGCCTGCCCTCCTCCTCCGCTTGCCACCCTCCCTCGGTCGCCCTCCGCCCCTAGCCCCGTGCCCCCGTGGCTGGCACACCGCCCTGCGCGATTGCCGTCCTCGCCCTCACGGACCACGGCCCGCTGCAGCTGCAGCAGCGTGATGCCCATCGGCGTGCGCTTGGGCGTTGGGCGGCAGACGGGCCGCGGCCCCCCCTCTGGGAATGCCGCCTTGGGCTGGTACGGCTTGGAGGGGCTCACATGGGTGTGGCGGGGCTTGGTGTGAGCGCGGTACTTGGCGCTCTCCCTGCCTTCCGCTGCGGCCGTGGCGGTCCCAGGCGGGGCGCCCGGGGCCTGCGCGGGGCCTGTCCCCCGTGCTGGCGGCGTGCCGGGGGCCATAACGTCGCGGGCCGGGGCGGCGGCCGCGGCCTCTTGCGCATTTGGGGTCCCTCCTGGGGCGGGGCGGCTGGAGCAGCGGCCTGGGCGGCGGGGGCGGCCTCCCCGGCCGGCACTGGTTCCGGGGCCGGCGGTTTGGGGTCGCTGGGGGCCCCCTGGGGCTGCTCGGCCGGCAGGCCGACCGGTACTGCGGCCTTCGCCAGCTGCCGCTCCTCGCGCTCCGCGGGGGTTTCCCCTCGCGCATCCCGGGGAGACGGGGGAGCGGGAGCGGGACCGGCGGAGTATGCCTGTGTACGATCTGAGCGCAACGGTAGGCAGGCAGAGGGCTCGGCGCATCTGGTGCCGGATCTGCACTGAGCGCAATGCCAGCAGTAACCGGCTGCGGTGAAGATCTTTTGCACGCTGTTGATGCTCCTCCCACCAGGCTAGGAGGAAGGCGTTGTGGTAGGGCAAAGGGTGGTGCGCCAGGGCCGGACGTACTAGCTATCTGGCATGGGCGCTCGCAGGCGCTGGCGGGCCAGATGGTGCACGGCCGCAACGAACGTGTCCGGCGGGGCTGTGGTGGCGGTGATGTGGCCCCAGACCGCACTGGTGAGCCCCCGAACAGCGTCCATAACTGCTGGGGGGGCAAGGCGCCAGCGCGGATACTTACCGTCGAACGGGGCTTAGCGGCTGACGGTGAGGGAGATATCTGCCATCACAGCCAGGTGGGAACTGGCTGTGGGAACCACGTGGTATTTGATGCTGTGAACAGGGCCGTTGACGAACATGTGGTCAATGGCGGTGGCGCGGGGCATCACCCGTACATAGCGCTGCACTCCGGGGTCCCGTGGGAGGGGGACAGCCACTGGCGCTGCGCCCTCATCGACCAAGTTCAAGCCGCCTTGAATGACCGTCAGGGTTGCTCGGACGTCGTGAGCTCAGCTGAGGAGGCTGTTCATGGTGGCACGCCATTGCACGTGTGATTTGTGAGTTTTGAAGTGTGTGTCCAGCAGGAGCACACGTCCTAAGTGTCGGGCGTGGCATAGGACCCAAAGCCAATCAGGTAGGTCGCAGACCACGTTGGGCGGGCGCATAGGGAGGATGTCCGCCAGCCGGATACCCAGCGCCAGGCAACGTCCCCGTCGTGTCACAGTACCCTGGACCAAGGCGTAAGTCGGGGGCACCAGCGCCTGGGCCGCAGCCAGGTCCCATGTCTCCTGCAGCCACACGTAGGAGGGGTCCACGTCCTCTATCAGCGGGCCCACTATGTCATGTTGACGAGCTGCACCAGCCAAGTTGTTGCAAAGCACCCAGAAGCTGACGGGTTCACGTTGGGGCGCGTTTGGCGCTGGCAGGCGCAAGGCCCACGGGGACACAGGCACAAGGGTTGTTGGTGATGGCAGTCCTGTGCACTTCACCCAGGGTGACCCATACAGGGCGACACAGCCCGAGAACTAACGGCAGCCGTGTCACAGTTCTGCCCTCTCTGCAACGCTGGCAGTGAAAAGGGGGCGCTGACTGCCTGCGCAACGCAGAAGAGGTGGGGTTTGAGGGCAGCGTCCCAGGGCGCGAGCACAGCTGCCACTGACACCTGCATTCTTCGACACATGGCGCAAGCGGACGAGAGCACGTACATGTCAGGGGTGGCGGATCTCACTAGCCATGCCTCATGTGGGCCAAGCCGGGCGTATGAGGGTGGCGGCAGCGGCTCCATCTGCATGGGAGGGGCCTTATCCCAGAACAAGACCCACATGTCCGCACACCGGACCGGGGGGCTGGCGGCTGCTTAGGGGGGCAATCGGCTGACGGCGCGTATCCAGGCCTGAGTAATAATCCATACTGTGCTACGGGCCTCGGAGGGCAACTGGCTGAGAGCTGGTGAAGCGGGGTCACTGGGGACTTCTGCAGAGGAGGGCTTAAGCGTCAAGGCCTGCAGTGACGCCGGGGATCTGCATTCAGGGCAGGCCATGGAGGCTACGGATCCGGCGCTGACAAGGCCCAAGTGCCGCAGGCCATGGAGATGCTTGAAAAGTGCAGGGCGCTGGGGGTTTGGTTGCCGGGGCAGCAGGCAGGGTGATAGTTCGTCGCGTTGTCAGCTTGGGGTCGGTCTCAGCAAGGGCGTGGGCCACGCGCAGGACTCCATGGTCTGGGCTGCAGGTGGGGGAGAGGGTGCGCGGTACCCGTAGTCGTTTCTAGCGGCGGGTCGGCAAGGGCTGCCCCTTGGGCCATCTGCATGGATCGGGCCCAATTTGTGTCTGAGCGGGTGTGCAGGGCCACGTGCAATGTGTGCCTGTGGGCCCGTTACGGGGCAAAGGGCGACGGTGGCCCAAGGAGGCCTGGTGCGGCGCGGTCCTAAGATGTCGGCGGGCAAGGTCCCTTGTCGATCCGCCTGCGTTTCAGTTCCTGCTCCGGCAAGGGGCCTGGGTGCAGGTTGGGGGGCACTTTGAGAGCTGTGAGGTCCGCGTGGAAGGGTTCCCCGTTGGATTGCCTGCAAGTGTTGACCGTCAGCCCCCAAAAGGGTTCAATATCATACCAGCGGGAGGCATAGTCCGAGAAGAAATTCTCGATCACGACCGCCGGTACCACAGCGAATCCGTAGGTAGGTAGGTAGTTAGGTAGGTCGACTCGGGACTGGGGTTGCCCCGCAGGCGGGTCTTACCAAGGGGCTCTCGCTCACCCACCCACGGCCCTACTGCACGTGCCCCCACAAAGCGGCTCCTCCACATGGGGGAAGGGCGCGGTCGCCGCGAGCAGTACCCTACAGCGGGTTCTGCCCCGAGAGGTAACCCATGTTCGACCAAAATCTCACATTCCCGTCCTTCGGGCGGATGATACGTGGGGGAGGGTCCCATTGCACATCCTCATCAACCTGCGGATTCCGATGTTCAGGGGCCGGGAGCCAGGCCAAAGGCCCTGTCCTGCAGGCACCCCTACCTGGGTTGGTTTTCAGTAGGCGTGAGGCGACTTGAAGAAGCACGTGCTACGGGAATCGCATGCCGTGGCGCACAATCACGCCTCCTGACTCGGTCGAGCTTGCGCTCACCCGGGGGGCCGGGGGTTCGAGGTAGGTCGTTGCGGTCGGTTGGTTGGTGGTACAACGGTTCAGTGTAGTTTGTGAATGTTGGTTGGTCAGTTGCCTGATGGTAGAGTCACGGTTTTGTTCGCGGACATGGTCGCCGGCGGGCGTGGCACATCACGGCGCCGCCAACCTGATGGACGCTGTTCCCGTTTCTACCTGTGCACGCCTGGTTGGTTTGGTGTTGGCCGGCTTGCGTGTGGTCTGTTTACGGTCAAGTGGCGGCTGCAGCTGCGGTGTGGTCCGTGCGCGGTTGTCTCCGCCGCCTCATGGTTGGCTTTGTCTGCATGGGTTTTGTCGCGCCGCTGCCGGTGGTCGTATCGCCGAATTTTGTTTGTGCGGCCGACACGTCCGTGTCGGCGTTGGCTAGTTGTGTCTTGGTTGGTCCAAGGGCGGCGTAGTGCGGTTTGTCAGCGCTGGTTGGCCGCGTTCGAAATGGTAGAGTCGCGGTGTTCTGTTGTGTCCGTGGGCATGGTCGCCGGCGGGCGTGGCGCACCACGGTGCCGCCATCCTGTTGGACGCCTTTCCCGTTTCAACCCGTGCACGCCTGGCTGGTCTGGTGTCGGCCGGCTTGCGTGTGGTCTGTTTATGGTCATGTGGAGGCTGCAGCTGCGGTGTGGTTGGTGCGCGGTTGTCGCAGCCGGCTCATGGTCAGTTGGGTTCGCGTGGGTTCCGTCGCGCTGCTGCCGGTGGTCTTATCGTCAAATCCTGCCCATGTAGCCGGCACGCTCGTGTCGGTGCTGGTTAGGTGCGTCTTGGTTTGTCCAAGTGTAGTGTAGTGTAGTTTGTGAACGTTGGTTGGCCCCGTCTGCAGTGGTAGAGTTACGGTGTTCCGCTGTGTTCATGGTCATGGTGGTCGGCGGGCGCGGCTCGCCACGGTGTCGCCAGCCCGTTGGACGTCGTTCTTGTACCGGCCCATGCATGTCCGGCCAGTTTGGTGTTGGCCGGCGAGCGTGCGGTCTGTTTATGGTCACGTCGTGTCCGCTGTAGCGGTTTCGTTGGTGTGCGGTCGCGTTAGTCGCCTCCTGGTCAGTTCGTTCGGCATTGATTCCTTGCTGTTGCAGCGGGCGCTCGCGCAGTCGGAATTGTTGCGTGCAGGTGTTCGGTTGGTTGCGGTGTTGGTTGGTGCTAGTTGCGTGGGTCCGGCACGGTACATTTTCACCAAGCGCCGTCTGCCCAACGCGGGGGAGATAAGTAATGACAAGAGGTCAGACCGCTGTAAAAAAGAATTTTTTTTTCGATTTGGTGCCCTTGTCCCTGCCCCGCCCTGGCAGTGTTGCATGCACAACCCATCTTCCGGTATTTCGTGGTGTTCTGTAGCCGTCCTTCCAGTCTCGCCTGTGCCATTCATATGTACACCCCCCGCCGGTTGCAAGGCCCCATCGGTCCCCCTTGGCGCGTCCCTGTGCTCCCCATGGGAGCCCCAGGGTGCTGTTCCAGCTCGGTGGTGCGGTGCTTGTGCTCGTGTCTGCCTGTCTGCCGTGCGCCATATCGTGCCGTGTTTTGCGGGTCATGTGGGCGGCGTGCCTGTGCTGTGGTGCTGAGTTTGGTGGTTAGGATGGCTAGGGCGGTTCGGCTTCTGCTGTGGTGCCGGGACGTTCCGTCCGACCTGGTGGTTTGGGCTCCGCGTAACACATCCGTGGCCGCTGGCAGGGGGTCGGCGTGGCCCCGTGTGGTGAGCCTGTGTTCCCCCGCGTGCCCCGATTGGGGGTTCGGAGGATAGGAATACCCGGCAGTGTTGCAGCCTCCCTCCCGCTTATTGACTTTGTTAACCTTCTGCGGGGAGTGTGTCCCTCGTACCATTCGCGTAGGTTATATGTGCCGTAACCCCCCCCGGCGTCCGGGGGTGTTTAACTCTCCCGGAGGAGGTGTGCGCCGGTCCCCGCGGTGCAGGTATCTCTGGATGCTTGTCTTGGATGGTAATACTCTGGACGATTGTTCGTTAATATTCTCGTGGTCGTCGGCCCGGCCGTGGGTCCCGCGGGTTTGGCCGGGCCCTTTGCCTGGCCCCTTGTGGATCCGGCTCGCGGGAGAGGAGGGTGAGGCGGAAGGACGGGTCCGGGCGTGGCGCCGCCCCTTTCTCTGTTGCAGGCGGGTTGCGGGGGTCCAGGAAGCGTGGCCCCCGCCCGGGGGATGTAGGAGGAAGTCGTTGGCCTCTCGTTCGTGCTCGACACCACGGGCTGCTAAGGCTAGCCCCCACTCTTCGGCCATCTGTTGCACGTGTCGGGCAGGTTGATGTCGTTCCTGTCGGTGTGTCCGACCGACAGGTGTTCCTGGTGTGTTTTGCGCGGCCGGGCGCCGTTGGGTTGTACAAGGGGTTCTTTTGGGCTGGTTTGGCTGGCCCGGGGTCGTCGTGGTTTATGGCCGAATGCGCAGTCGTTGGGGTGACGTCCACCGGCCGATCCCCCGGTGGGAGGAGGTGTCCCCGCAGCCGTTGTGTCGTCTTTTCGCTTGCGCATGGCCGGCACAGGACTCGCGTCGCGCGTGTGTGGCTGTGCGTCGCCGCTGCAGGTTCGGTGGCCGGGTGCGGCTCAGGGTCCTGAGGGTTTCTTACGCGTCGCACAAGGGCGCTGCGGAGGGTACTGAAGATTTCGTGCACAAGGGCCGTGTGTGCCGCCCGGGCCCCCGTCTCAGTGCAGATGGCGGGCTGCCGTCGTTCGCCCAGCGCCAGCGCCCGGATCTGGTGGATCGCGGTGTTCGACAACACTCCCGCGGTCATCTGCTTGGCTGTGGGCCCCACGTGTATGGCTGGCCCCTTTGCCCGGCCCCTGCTGGATCATTTACGGGTGAGGGGAGGGTCAGGTGAGATAACGGGTCCGTGTGTGGCGCTGCCCCCTTTCCCTGTTGCAGGCGGGTCGCGGGGGTCCAGGAAGTGCAGCCCCCGTCCGGGGGATGTGGGAGGAGTAGAGTTTTGTATGAGAAAAAATATTCTCGAAAGTATTCAAACGAGACAAAATAATCGCTCATTTCATATGAAACGAAAACAAAAAATCGCTCATTTTATTAAAAACACGCTGTTCTTCAAGAAAATGAGAAACTGGCATCCAAAGCAATGACACTGCGATGCTTCAGGCTCAGCAATCCGCTCCCTCAAGCACTCCTTGTTTTTGACATTGTGGTGTTTGGGTATTTGCATTCTTGTATTTCCTAGAGGCTTTTGGATGGTTGTTGTTATTGCCTGCTGAATGATATTGTGACAAAAGCGACATTTTGTTTGCGGCAAAACTACGCTAACCATTGCAAAACAGCCACCACCAGCACTCCTTGTTTTTGACATTATGGTGTTTGGGTATTTGCATTCTTGTATTTCCTAGAGGCTTTTGGATGGTTGTTGTTATTGCCTGCTGATTGATATTGTAACAAAAGCGACATTTTTTTTTGCGGCAAAACTACGCTAACCATTGCAGAACAGCCACCACCAGCACTCCTTGTTTTTCACATTATGGTGTTTGGGTATTTGCATTCTTGTATTTCCTAGAGGCTTTTGGATGGTTGTTGCTATTGCCTGCTGAATGATATTGTAACAAAAGCGACATTTTTTTTTGCGGCAAAACTACGCTAACCATTGCAGAACAGCCACCACCAGCACTCCTTGTTTTTCACATTATGGTGTTTGGGTATTTGCATTCTTGTATTTCCTAGAGGCTTTTGGATGGTTGTTGCTATTGCCTGCTGAATGATATTGTAACAAAAGCGACATTTTTTTTTGCGGCAAAACTACGCTAACCATTGCAGAACAGCCACCACCAGCACTCCTTGTTTTTCACATTATGGTGTTTGGGTATTTGCATTCTTGTATTTCCTAGAGGCTTTTGGATGGTTGTTGTTATTGCCTGCTGAATGATATTATAACAAAAGCGACATTTTTTTTTGCGGCAAAACTACGCTAACCATTGCAGAACAGCCAAAACAATCCATAAATGAAATATTCCACGGCAAATTTTCCGTAAATTTTTTGGAAAAATCTCCCTACAAATCTCAGTGGCAGCATGCTCACCAGAGCTGCAGCATGTGCACTGCCAGCACAGCACTGCCAGCACGAAAAGCGACATTTGTTTTACAAAAAGCGACATTTTTCTGTCTGCCACAACAGCACTTCACATTGCAAAAAAAAACAAATCAGTACACGTTTGAATTGTTTCTTGCAACGTTTCAATGTAAGATCCTTCATGATTCTGCATTTTTCACTGACAGAAATGCAGCAACACATCCTGCTGGTGGACAAAGTGGACAATATTGGGGTTACATTCCTAGTTTCTGGCAGTTTCTGGTCTGGACTCGGTGGTGTTGATCGCAAAAAAAAAAATGGGAAGCAGAGATTGTTTCCTGGGACCCAAACTACCAATGGCCTAAAGGCAAGCATCCACCAGGTGCTTTTCAGATGCAGGTCAAGGAGAACACTGGGGAACTGCGGACATATGCAATCAGTGAGACACAGTTCAAAGGGTATGCTGGAGACAATTGTAAGCTTATTACTGCTGCTGAACAAGCCTGTCGTGATGGTCACCTTTCTCAGAGTTCACAGGGATCGCAGGACACGGCATCTTCTTCAAGTACACCAGCAACTCCTGGGACACCAGGGCAGTGTTTGCCTTGCCTCAGACCTGCAAAGCAGAGATCAAGAGTGTACGGTCACTTTCTGAAGTTGAATCCAGGCCTCTTCAGCTGTCGCGTGTGTGGGCTGAAAGTCACCAACCATGCTACATCAACTAGTGCACTATTTTCACACATGAAGCGCAAACATTACAGCCTTTGGGTGCAGCTCGCAGTGTACTCACCACACCATAAAGTGGTACGGAATGCACAGGGTTCCTTGCAGTATAACATGTCCTTTGCCAGAAGCCTGGTTCATCACTATCGTCTTACCAAGTGGCTAGTGTCTGCTCTTGCACCAATTGCACCTACAGTTGAGAGCGTCACACTGCGTGCCTTTTTGGGTGGTCTCTGTGCTGGTTATACACCAGCCTGTCCACGGACGGTCAGAAAGATTCTATCAATCACCAAAGCAATGATGGAGAAGAAGTTACAGCAAATGCTGTTTGAAGCAAAGGAGAAATGGGGACAACCTGCTATCGCATTACAAACTGATTTGTGGACCTCCACAGTTCAGCATAATGCCTATGGAGCCGTAAACGCGTCCTTCTTCACTGGAGATCTGCACTTTATCCCTGTACTTTTGGATGTGAATGTGTTTCCTGAGGACAGCCACACAGGAGTAGCAACAGCCAGCTGGCTTGGGGCTGTGCTACGCAGAAAGGACTTGAGCACTGACGACATTAGTGTGATTACGCCCGACAATGCCGCAAATATGAAAAAGGCAGTTGGGTTGATGGACCTCAACTTCAGAGGTTGTTACGCCCATACCCTACAACGGTGCGTACAGTATGGCATTGGAAATGCAGGAAATCCAGCAGACGACGATCCTATCAACACTGTGGTGGCAGTGATTGCAAAATGTAAGAAACTCGTTGCATATGTTAACAACTCCACCAAGGTGGACCGCAAACTGACGCAGGCAGCATACAAGCATGGCACCTCCAATTTCTCACTGAAGCAGGTCTGTTACTCGAGTGTTCAATTGTTCCATTGCCTTTTTTGCATTGCTTCAGGTCGCGGGGTTCGGACGCAGTGGTTTTTGCTCTCTCCTGCATTGCTGGCTCGTGTACTCCCTCCTGTTTTCTCCTTCTCCCAGTTCATCGATCGGTCTTTCGCTCCTCCATTCGCTCACTGCGACATGCAGCGCGTTGACTAGGAAGAAAGCGCTTGCGCTCTTGTTGGATTTCGAGTTCGGCAGGGTTGTGCATTCACACCTTCATCGCATGGTACAGACGCACTTGTTTTCGCTCTCTCTTGCATTGCTTGTTCGTGTACTCGCTCCTGTTTTCTTCTTCTCCCGTCGAACGATCATCGGTCTTTCGCTCCTCCATTTGCTCACTGCGACATGCAGCGCGTTGACTAAGAAGAAAGCGCTTGCGCACATGTTGAAACTCGAGTTTGGCAGGGTTGTGTATACACACCTTCATTGCATGGTTCAGACCCACTGGTTTTCGCTCTCTCTTGCATTGATTGTTCGTGTACTAACTCCTGTTTTCTCCTTCTCCCATTGATCGATCGGTCTTTCGCTTCTCCATTCGCTCACTGCGACATGCAGCGCGTTGACTAGGAAGAAAGCGCTTGCGCTCTTGTTGGATTTCGAGTTTGGCAGGGTTGTGCATTCACACCTTCATCGCATGGTTCAGACGCACTGGTTTTCGCTCTCTCTTGCATTGATTGTTCGTGTACTCACTCTTGTTTTCTCCCTCTCTTGTCGAACCATCGGTCATTTGCTCTTCCATTCACTCACTGCAACATGCCGGCAGCGCGTTAAGTAGGCACAAAGCGCTTGCGCTCTTGTCTGAAGTTTGATCTCCTACACACATTCATTCGGGCAGGACATGCCAACGCGATGGAATGCGACATTTATGATGGCGAAGAGCGTGTTACCGCATATTCAAACACTACGTGAGGTTTTCAATGACGACTCCATGGAGGAAGAATATCAACAGCTACTCGCTACTGCATCCGAAATTCGTGTTCTGAGGCTTCTGATTGGTGTTTTGCAGCCGTTCGCTGAAGCCACAGATATTTTGGAGGGCAAATCGTATCTGACAAGCAACATTGCGCATGTCTTGATTACTCAGCTGAGACGCGACGTCTCTTCTGGATTTGTCCATGTTCACCGTGATGGTGATCAAGAACGCGTCCCACTGTCATTTGTATGATTGTTGCTGCACTTTACCGAACTGTTTGAAGTGGTGGTGAACAGAAAGCGTGCCGATCCCTTAACAGCCCTTGACCCATGCCAGTCAAGAATTCGACATTATGGGGCTCATTTGAAAGCTACTGCGCTGCAGAACACAAATTTGTAAGACGAAAACACACCCGCAGTCATAATCGTGCTCAGAAGGCCCAAATGAAACCTCAAATGCGCTGTCGCCACTGTGTCTGCCCTGATGTGCAGGTGCCCGAAGGGATCGCCCAATGCATCCAGCTGCTCAAAACTCAGCTGGAAGACAGATTCGGCGATCTTCCGCCTGACAGTACCCTCCTAGCCCTACAATTGGACCCATTGATGGCCTTGCATTTGGCAGATCTAATCGGAGAAGAAAATGTGGGTTATGCCGCCGAAGTATTCCGCAAAAACATGGAAGTTGCTGAAACATTAGTCAAAGCAAGGGAGAAGGAGGAGAAAATGGAGGCCTTGCAGTAAGAAGTGGATGAGGAGCCTCCGTTGAAGAAAATGAAAGGCGTCATTGATCGAGCTTTCAATAACTTTGGTAACATGGTCCATGGTGTACCGGACCAGCAAGTGCAAAATGAGAAAGATGCATACTTGACATATATCCGATCTACCGATTTGAGTAGTTATCAAACTCTCGCGCATGGTATCTTTGATACCATTTCTTTTTGGCGCGACCATCAAAGGCGGTTTCCCACGCTCTATGTAATGGCCGGGCAATGGTTTGCGCTGGCGGCAACGTCCGCATCGTCGGAAAGGACATTTAGTGGATGTTCTCACCTCGTCAAAAGAAGACGCGCAAGGCGAACCCAGGAGCATATTGAGCTTCTCATTTTTGTAAGAAGCAACATGCAATATTTTCCCGATTTTGGTCCACTAGAGGACCAATTTTATAAGTTGTATAATAAGAAAAAGAGCACGGAGGAAGAGGAAGAGGCCTCTGATGAGGAGAGTGAGGAGGACTAGTGGGTACATTGTCGATGTACGAAAGCATTATTTTTTGTGCATGATATTAGGGTTAAGGTTAGCAATGGCTTAGGGTACATGGTGTGAAAGGCAACATTGTCGATTCCAAGGCAAAGCATTGGAGGAACGGTTTGTTGAATTTGAATATGTTTGTTAAAAGACATAATTAAGTAAACACAATTTCAATGGCAAGCATAGGGTTTCAAACGGTCACAAGGCCACGAGAGTAACGAAGACAAATGGGCACATGGTCAATGTGTGAAAACATTGTTTTTGTGCATGATATTAGGGTTAGGATTAGCAATGACATAGCATTGAAACCATTGTTTGTCTCACATAGTGTGGCATGCCGTTTTTCAAAACATTTCTTGAAGACCTTGTTTTGCAAAAACACATTATCGGTGGGTAACATAGGTTTTAAAAAATGCACAAGGCCCCGGCTTGATACAACATCGTAAAGAGTAAAGCAAAGCATTGAGCAAAACGGTTGTTATTGACGATAAGGTTTGTTGAATGCCATAGTGGCAAAAGCATTTCACCAATGAGTAGCATTGGCTTTTAGAAATGCGGAAGCCTCCGACTTCATATTATATAATGAATACTAAAGCAAACCATGATAAAAATGCTGTTAACAATGGCTTGTTGTACGTGATAAGGTTCTTTGAAGGAGGTCCTACCAAAATGTTTATTCAATGGGTACCATTCATCATAGGAAGTGCACTCATTGCCGCCTGGAGATAACATCAACAATGCCTCGTTGTTTTTTGGTCACATCAACTTTGTCAAGACATATCGAAAAAAATGAAACGAGAAACAAAAATCGCTCATTTCATATGAAAAGAAAAAAAATCGTTCATTAAAACGAGAAAAAAAATCGCTCGTCTCATTTGGGCAAAAAAAGTCTCATACCAAACACTAGGGAGGAGGTCGCTAGGGTTTCATTCGTGTCTGACACCATGAGCTGCTAAGGCTAGCCTCTACTCCTTGGGTGCCCGTTGCACGTGCCGGGTAGCTTGACGCTTTCCCTGCTGGTGTGCCCGGTCGACGGGCGTTGCTGGAGTGTGTTGCGCGGCCGCGCGTTGTTGGGTTGTACGAGGGGGTCTTTTTGAACGAGGTCGGTTCGCCCGGGGTCGTCATAGTTCGTGGCCAACTCTGCAGCCTGTGGCGTGACGTTCATCGTCCGGTCCTCCGGCAAGAGGAGGCGATCCCGCGTCTGCCTTGTCGTCTCTTTCCTTGCGCATGGCCGGCGCGGGACTCGTGTCGCGCGTGTGCGGCTGCGCGTCGCCGCTGCAGGTCACGTGGCCGGCTGTGGCTCATGGGTCTTGGGGGGTTACCCACACGTCGCACAAGGGTGCTGCGGAGGGCACTGAGGATTTCGTGCACCAGGGCCGCGTGCGCCGCTTGGGCCTCTGTCTCAGTGCGGATGGCGGGCTGCAGTTGCTCGCCCAGTGCCAGTGCCCGGATCTGGTTGATCCTGAAGACGGGGCACAGGTTGGTGGCAGTGGTAGTCTCTGCCTTGTCCCGGGATGGCCTCCAACTGCTTTCGGCCGTCGAGGTCGAACCTCCACGCCGCTGACCACGCCCTGGTGTGTGGCCAGCGGCGTCGCGCCCACCGCCAGAGGCAGTGGAGAGCATGGCCTGGGTGCCAGGTGCCTGCCATCCCCGACACGACGGCCGTCAGGGGGTCAGGGGGTTGGCCCGGGAGCAGGGGGGTGGGGCTGTCCGGCAGGTCCGTGGTCGCCGGGAGCATGGAGTAGACGGCCTCCAAGCTCCAGTGGCCCCTCTGCGGGTGCGGGATGATCCGCACTTGGTAGTAGTGGCCATTCTCCAACACGATCATGGCAATGGTGCCGGAGTCACGTTCGCGCGTCGGGGGCGCCGCGCGCGTCGTCTCCGGCTAGCGTGCCGCGAGGCTCGTGAGGTTGTGCCCCCTGCTACGGGCGGTCCTGCTTTCCCATGCTGCCAGGCCTTCGTGCGGCGGGATACGGAGGTTGTCGGGTGTCGGTGGCGGGGCGGCCTGCTCCCGGCCCCCGGTGCCGGGCGCGGGCCTGGGGTCTGTCGGCGGCGCTATGAGCGTGTGTACCCAGCCCAGGTGTGGGACCCACAGGCCCCCCTGGGCCGGTTCATGGGTGTTGAACCACCAGATCCACGCTTCAACCTGGTCGTCGGAGACCTGTGCCCCGGGGGTGACGAGCTCCATGAGCTGCCGCACGAAGAGTTCGGTTGTTTGGGCTTGTGGCAGGGGGACCACGGCGAAGAGCCTGTTCGGGTCGACGCCACGGAGGTGTTCCCGGAGGGTTGCCACCAGCTCGCTCGAGGGCGTGGAAGCATGGATACCGTAGAGCGCCCTCAGTTCCGCGCTGTCGAAGGGACCCGCGCCCCTTTGCTGCGGCGGTCGGGGGGTAGGGGTGGGCATGGCCACCCAGGCCTGGTCCAGCGCTGCGCCAGCCGGGGAGGGGTGCCGTGAGGTGGTGCCAGGTTGTTTCCCAGGCACGTACTCCGTGGAGAGTTCCTGTTGCTGGGGCACCGAGCAGGGCATGGCGGTGGGCAGTGGGCCAGGGGAATCCCTGGGGGCCGGAGGTCCCCGTCATTTCTGTCTCCGCCATTGGGCCACGCGCGTTGTTCCCCGGTTGTTGCGATGTGCCCTTCGTGGCTTGGCGGCCTCTGGGCTGCGGGGGGGGCTGCCCCCCCGCTCCTTGCGTAGGGCTTGGGTCGGCCGCAGGCTCCCTTGGTTGCGTGTCCGTGGCGTGTGGTCCTCCCGACAGTGGGTTGGCCGCTGACCCTGGGAGGGAGGCGGCGGACGAGCTGGATGCTTCGCCCGCCGCCTGGTGGGGGTCCGCGTGAAGCGTTGCCTGCCGCTCGCGCTCGACTGGCGTGAGGATGGTGGGGACGTGCGTCCGTTCGGTGCGGGGCCTCTTGGACCGGCGTCTGGGATCGGCGGTAGATGATTGTCGCCGGGCGTGGGGGTCGCAGGGGGCCCCGTGGTCCCTGTCCATATCCTCATGGAAGACGACTCGCCGCGCCGCGGGAGGTGGCGTGCGGCTGTGGCGACGGGATCGGCCAGGGTTCCTCGTCTCTTGGCGTGGTTTCCGCGTGCCGCCTTGCACCCCCGAGGCGTGGGGACTGCCCAGGCTCCTCCGCGGGGCGAACGGTCGCAGAGGGCTGCTGTATGTGCCTGAGTGGGAACCCCTCCCGGGTGTTGGACCCCGCGGGTGTTCCGGGGAGTCTCAGCGTGCCGCCTGCCTGGGAGGCTCCGGGACGTCCTGGGACCACTGCCGCCGGTGACCTGAGGTGTGTCCTCGGTAGCCCGGTGATCCAGGGATTTCCCAGATACCATGGTCCTGCATGGCCGCACGGATGCGCAGGGCGGCGCGCTGGTGCCACTGCCAGTGGAGTCCATTCATTTCATCCGGGCTGTAGGCCCCCATATGCGCCATGAGCCGGCTGGCCACATAGTGCCATTGGCCGGGGTGGTCCATGGTGGCGGGGGGCGTGTGCCCTGTCCGATGGCAAAAGGTGACGTCCGCCATGGTGCGGGTTCCCTCCGCGAGGTGGCGGAACCGCGAAGAAAGCAGCCATCGTATGCTGACAGCCAGGGCAAGCTGCTCCCCTGCGATAAGCCTTGGGACCCAGAGGCCCAGGTCTTGGGTCGCCACTTTCTCCGCTTGTTTGCTTGGATGGCTGGCGTCGCCCTCCAAGCGTGCGTTGTCCAGGTGCGCCCGCCCCCAGCGGCTGGCCGACAGGCTCGCTAGCGGTATGGTGGCCGCTTCCACACGCGCAACCTCTCCTGGGGCGCCGCGCTCGTCCGCGGTCCGGTCCGCTGCGCCGCTCGCGGTCGCCTGCCCCTCACCCGCAGTGATAACCTGCCCCAGGGCGGTGTAATCGCGCTGGAGCTGTGCTTGTTGTGATGCCGTGAGGGGTGTGTCTCCCGCCGGGTCGCGTCGCGGCTCTGGGTGGACGCGTGGCGCCGCCGGTGCTGAGACCGCGTGGGGCTCACCCCTGCAGGACTCCATGAAGGCATCGAAAGAGTCGTCGTCGCGGTTGTGTCCGTCGGGTGAAGTTCTCTCCTCGGCCACGCGCTGGGGCGTGTCGGGTGTGGCTTCCCGGGTCACGGACTCCACGCGGGTTTCCGGTGGATCGCGCTGCGGCGCTCCCCCCTGGCGTGCTTGCGTCTGTGCGAAGTGCCAGGTTCGCCAGGCGGGTGGTGCTCGCGCGATCTGCGGCTGAGAGTCGGTGGAGACCGTCCTCATGATCGGTGTCCGGAGTTGGTCCTATAGGTTCCGCGTCAGGCTGGCCAGCGGCCAATGCCTCGTCGCTTCCGTGTGCCCCTTCATGCGGCGGGTCGGCACTCTGCATTGACGGCCGGTCCGCTCCCCCGCCAGGCTCCCCCATTTGTGTTGGCGTTGGTGTCCTGTGTTGGGGGCCTCTGCCTTTCTTCCGCGCGAACCGTTGACTCCCCGCGCTGCGGTTGGGTCGGCGGTGCAGGTGGTTCGGTGTCATCCTTCGTCGGTTGCGGGGCCCCTCGGGCGTGGCCTTCTGCCATGGGCGGCAGCTCGGATTGGCTCCCCGGGCTCGCGGGCTGTAGGGCGAAAATTGAAAGTCTGAGTGAGGAATGTACATGATGATCCATGATCCATGATTATGATGAAATCAGGATCTGACATCCCACTGCCAGAAAACAGAAAACGAGCGTCGCCATGTCGTCGAGCGTCAAAAAAATAGGGTATCCCTTTATGGAGTCCAAGACATGTGAAACTGGCTGGTGTCATTTGCAGTCATGAGACCAGATGCCAGATTATGGTACAAAATGTGCCTGAATTGAGACCAAAATCAGTGAATCGCGCATGGATTCAGGGTGGCAAAACTCACCGCAAGCCAAAATAGGTCCAATTCAATGTCGATAGACACTGTGTGTAGTGTTGAACGGAAATCCAGTTCACATTCATAGCCAATCCAGGTCAAATCCTCATGATGATGATGAATCCCATGATGGAAATCCAATCATTTAAAGTAATGATAACCAAGAAAACCCAGTGCGTGCACCACACTGTCAGTATTGTTCCCAGGGCTTCATATTTAATCCAGTATGAGCCAGAAGGGGTAATTGACTCGTTATAGTCCCAGAATGTATAAGCATCCAATGCTTGGTACTGGGAATTTGCCAAAGTTGAGCTGATTCTGAGGGGGATTCCAACACAATCCACAGATGAACAGCGAGTCGACACAAGTAAGAACACCATCGTCGTGAATTGGTCTATATAAGCCCTTTGACAGTGGTCTATTGGAAAACGAACCAACCGTCTCAATGTAAGAGCTGATGGAAATCACATTCTGAGCAGATCCGTCAAACACATGAAATGGATCAGACTCAGTCATGTGCCAGAATCTCTGTAATGAGCACGAACTCGAACGAGTCCTTCCCAAGGCGAGTAGAGGGGTCCAGTCGACAGCAAATGGCGATAGTGTTGTCGTGGTTGAGGATAAAGGCCTCTCGGAACTTCCGATTGGAATCATCTGAGATGAAGCACATGATTCACATGATGGCCATGATGAAAATGATGGATGGAATGACCAGGATGACCCCAGACTGTCCCATCATCTGTCCATCGAACCACATAGACGATGCGTCAGGACTGTATTGTCCCCATGCCAAGGGTATATGTCGACCGTAAACCTCTTGAAAAGTTTCGGCGACCCAAATGCTGATCAGATCTTGTCTGGAATGGATGATGCAACGATTGGAGCTTCTTCTTGTGCTTGTAAGTCTTCCTTGGTGACACAATCCCTGATCAGCGAGAGCTCTTTGTCAATCTCAGGGTGTTTCTTCAGGAACTTGATGAAAGTATCCGTATACCCATGAATGAAGCTTGAAGCTGGCTCCCATTTGTCTTCTTCTGGACCGAATCCTTTCCATCTGCACAGAAAGTACCACTTGCCTCGAGCATTCTTCTTGTACTCAAGAATCTTCTCAAACTCGAAACTGCTTGTGACCATCTTCCTGTCGCTCAGGTACTTCGAAGTCCAATAGAGAGGCTTGAACCTTCCTTTGGGGCAGGGTACTTCGGCCTTCAAACGATCTCGATGTACTTCTTGATGCCTGCCTGGCTCAATCTCAATGTTGAATGTAGTCTCACTTAGTTGACTTTTGACTTGGAATGGGCCATCCCACAAAGGTAACAATTTGTTGTCGTCCTTCAGGGTGTCGTCTGACTTACGAAGCCAAACTTGCTGGCCTTTCTCGAAGGGTTTTCCTTGCGTTCTTGACTTATTTTTGAAATTTAACCAATCTGCTTGACCTTCCACCTTGGCTTTGATCCACTTGGACTCTAGATCCTTGATCTTCTCAAACCATTGTGAGGCGTCGTAGCACTGCCTTGGATGATACATCACTGGTCCTGGACCCATCTTCTCACGACCAAAAACCAGCTCATTCGGACTTAATCCAGTGTAATTCTTGGTGCGATGGTATCTTCTCAAGACACAGTAAATTGTCTCCAACCAATTGTAGTCTTTTTCAGTCGCCAGGAACTTTCTCAGAATGGAGATAAGAATTCTTCCAGCGCGTTCAGCAGGGAGAGCTCGATGGTCGTAGACTCGGGCACGAAGATGGTGAACTCCCAATAGGGCACACATGTTCTCCCACCAAGTCCCAATGAACTCTTTCCCACTGTCCGTCAGAATTTCACTGGGCACATCCCAGTTACTCACCCACTGACTTGCAGTCCACTTGGCAGCCATTTCAGAGGTGAAATGCTTCGTGTTGCAAGGGAGGACTTGGATGTAGCCACTGTGGCGGTCTTGAATTAACAAAACCCCATCGATAGGCTTCCTCGTGTAGAGACATTCCTCTTGGATTTGTCCCAACTCGAAGACATCCGCCGTCACCTTGTCGAACAACCTCTCAGGAATTGGTAATCCCTTCAGTAGTCCTTCTGCCTTTTGATTCTTGGGGATGGTCGCCTAGCATTGCTTGCATCCTTTGGCAACTCGTTCACAGGCACCCTTGAGGTCCCTTGTGTACACTCTTTGGCGTAGCTCCTGTTCCAGCACACGAGAATGTGTGTGGGCTGTCTCATTCCGATGCCAATGTTTGACATATTGGTCAATCAGACAATCAGGAACACAAATCCGTCCTTGCCAAAATAACTTGTCGCCTTGGATTTTGAAATCAGACGTCTCTTCAGAGTCGTAAGGCTTGTCCCCTTTCAACTTGTGGTATACAGACCCAAAGAACCTGTCCTCCTTGTACATCTTCGTCCAATCCACATAGAGGAAGGAAGTTTCCTTGTCCTTTTGTTGTGGAGGGAGCGTGGATTTCGACTTGGATCTCGTCAGAGGAAACACATTCAGGAGTGGCAGCGACGACTCAGAGTCAGAGTTAACTCCTGCAGTCTGATCTGCCTTGGTAATCTCCTTGCATCTGACCAAATCCACCTTCATCCGATTTTCAATCGAACATTGGAGACAATGTTTCTTGATCAGTGCTTGTTCCTCCTTGTCGAACTCAATCACTTCAGCTTTATCCGTCGCTGTCCCATGAAAACTCACTTCAGAGTAAGCCTCAGAGGCTGGGTAGGCCCAGCGACTCAGGGCGTCCGCCACTGTGTTGTAGCGACCCGGAATGTAAGTCACATGGAGGTCAAATCGGCTGAGAGTTTCATGCCAACGGCCTCTCCTCCCAGCTGGTCCACCAGGGGTATCCACATGTTCTGTCCTCCAGCTCTCCAGTGACTTGTGGTCAGTCAGTACCTCAACGCGATGGCCCAAGATCCAACCTTCATAGCGCCGTAAAGCACAAAGGATTGCGTAGGCTTCTTGTTCCCTTGGACTCCAATTTCGCTGCCTTGTTGTAAGCTTGCGAGACCAGAAAGCCAGGGGATGATGGTGACCCTCGTCGTCGACTTGTTCGATCGTAGCACCAATGGCGTAACGACTGGCGTCTGTACGAATATAAAAAGGTCTTCCATCCAACCACGGAGTCTTTAATGTAACCACATTTGCCAGTGCTTCCTTGAGACCAGTAAATGCCTCTTCACATTCTGGCGTCCACTTGAGCTTGACTTGAGATCCCTTCTTTCCTTCTATTTTGCCAACCTTCAGTAACTCTGTCAATGGACCAGAGAACTTGGCGTAGAGAGGAAGGAACTCGTGGTAGTAATTGCAGCAGCCTAAAAAGGCACGAAGCTGCGTGATGGTTCCCAGAGCTGCAGGGCAGCCATTTTTCCTGGGGCTTGTCTTCTTGTCCCATCTTCCAAAACAGAGCCACAAAATTCCACACTCTGGAGGAACATCTTGCCCTTCTTGGGTCCACACACGAGCTTCTCTTGTCGAAGGACTGCAAGAACTTTTCGAACTTGTTCTTCGTGCAACTTCAGGCACTCATCAAAGTTTTTTCCCAACGGCGTGGCAATCAGAAGGTCGTCAATGTAGATGCTGCAGAATTCTTGTAAATCCAGAGACTTGTGCTTCTGAAATAAAATAGTCTCCATCATCTTCTGGAACATCTACGGCGCATTCTTCAGACCCATCGGCAGTACAGTCCACTGGACGGTGCCACAGGGTGTGCACATTGCCGTCAAATGCCTATCCTCCTTTCGAAGGGGCATCTGATGAAAGCCATGGCGCAAATCCAACACAGTAAAGAGCTTGCCTTTGGCTCTCGCGGCGATCTCTTTCTCGATTAAAGGTAGAGGATGCGCGTCTGGTACTGTGGCGGCATTCAGGGCTCTGTAATCCACCACTAGACGCCAAGCATCTATGCTGGATTGGTCAGCAGGTGGGGGTTTTGGCACAGTAAATGGTGCTGAACACCACTCAGAACTCATGCAGCCCTCCAACCAACCGAACTCATAGAGATTGCGCTCAATAATCTTTCGCAGGGCATCTGCTTTGGTGCCGTGGAGATAGAATGGACGTTGTTTGTGAACCTTGGAGCCTTCGATTATGTCAATCTTGGCTTCCCCATTTTCACATCGAATTGGGGGGTTTTTCCACAACTTCCCACTCAGCCCGTCATCTTGATAATCTTCGAACACTGCGTCCCTTCTTGCAGATATCTTGTCTCCGTCGACCTGATTCCCACATTTAATCACCGACATTATGTCCACCAATTTGCGAATTGTTGGTCGTGGTCTCATATTCTTGGCCACTTCATTCCAAACTTCTTCGTCGCATTGTTGGCGGATGAAGCTCACCTGAGCTCGCTCCTCCGTGGGATCCCACCAATGAAAGGGGTCCACGAATGTCTTGAAGGGATGGTCGGACGAATTCAGCTTCCGTCCTGTCAATTCAGGCGAGATTCTTGGAGATTTGTCTTCATTCTTGCTTGAAATCTTGACCTTTTTGGCTTGATTTTTGTCTGATGGGGACGAATTGTAATGGATGGAGGCGTTCTTCTGAGGGACGCCGATTGTCCTTCCCTCCTTCCGCGACGATACGTCGGGATTCCGCTCTCGATCGTCTTCATCCACCTCAATTTCGTCGATTCTTGAGGAATTTGAGACAACCTCTTCTGTTCCCATTTCACTGCCATCTTGCCAATAATCTCCCAGATTCCCGTCAACTAAGCACGCCAACGTGCTCCACGAACGCTGTGGTAAAGGCTTGCCATTGTCTTCGCAATACAGCTTCACGCCTTTGTGCGGTAGTTCGACAATGTCGATTGAAATGTCCATAATGTCCTTGAACCACTATTGTCTTGGCCAATTGGGGACAATTAAAATCGCCTTTGCGCCGGATTACTTCAGCTTCTGCACTACACGAGGGAAAACGTCGAAGGGTCGATTGATCCAAAGTGGTTCAGACCAGCCCTCACTCCAGGCATCGTCGTAGAACTTCGGAAATCTTTTATTCTTTTTGTTTGCAAAAGCATCAACTTCAGGACGAAAATTGTGGTTCTTTTTGAAATAATCCACCAGAATGTCCCGCCATTTGTCGACTACTCGATAGCAAACTGACCTCCACTTCTTGCTGTTCAACGAATCCACCTTTCCTTCGTCGAAATCTTCTTGATTCCCTGTCCATTCCTGCCCATCTTGCTGAAAATGCAGCTTATTTCTCTCCTTGAATTGGTGGATACTCTTGGTATACGGGTGCAGATAATACAGTTCGGACGGGTCGCTGGACGACGGATCCTGGAGGAAGCACGTCCTGTGTCCCATGGGCGACACACGATGAGCGTGAAGCCAGGGTTGACCCAGGAATAAATCATACTTTATGCTGGCTTCATAGAATTTTCCAGCAAACCACTCCTCAGTGACCGTCTCTTCCACACTCCAGACTGATTTTTTCACCAATCTGACCGCCAATTCTGCTTCTCTGTCGCCACCGTCAAGGCGATGTCCGCTGACTCCCTCCAGCTGGACAGGGGTGGAGGACATCTTCGTCTCATCCTCCTGCAGAAAGCCTTTCCTCACCAGATTGACCTCTGAACCATTGTCAATCAGACATCTGGCAAGTTTAACCTTACCATCCGTCGATCTGACCTGGATCCAGCAGACAAACTGGCGCTGCTTGCCTCGCCGGACAGCGCTGAGGACCCAGGCAGGGTACAGGAGGCCGGAGGACCGCGCCAGTCAATCCCAGCAGCGTCCATCCACCGCCCCAACTACCCTGATGGGTTTTTCCTCCTGCCACTCAACCCCAGTGTTGGGATTTGGGTCAAGTTGGCTTCCCTATTGCCACTCTTCTTCTTCGTTCGGCTGTACGTCCTTTACTTGTCCTTCGTCAACCCATTCTTCTCCATCTTCGACAGCATTCACTCCTTTTCCACGTCCACGACCTCCAAATGATTTCCCCGCACCACCTTTCTTACCTCCTTGACCTTTGTTGTTGGAGGTGTTGGAATTGGGGTTGGATTCGTTGGATCTGCCCTTGCCTTGACCTCCAGTATCCTTGTTGTTGCCGAAGGTCTTGTTCGCTGGCGTCTCCGCGTACAGGGGGTTGCCATTCACCTTGGAATCATCTTGATTCCCGGACTTTCCCTTGCCATTTCCACCCTTTTGGCCATTTTTTCCACCAGAGTTTCCACCAGCATCGGTCCATCTTGAGTCGCTTGGATCTCCGCCTTGCTGCGAGTTATCTTTTGGTGTCCAGTCTCTGTTCTTTCCTTTGGACTGCCCTTTACCCTTTCCCCTTCCATGCTGGTCAGCATCTCGTGCTCCATCCTGCTGGGGATTTTTGGGAGAATTTCCCTTTCCATCCATTTTGGACTGAATTGTTTTGAGGTCTGAGGGCGTCCATCTGTGATCTGCGGTCGTGTGAGTCGCCGCTCGACCTTCTTTTCCAAGGGCAATGCACACAGAGCATCCCTTCTCACCAACGGCGTTGACCTTGCCTCCGAAGCCATGTGCATCCTGGGACTTCTGACGTTCCAAGTTTGCATACTTTTCGAGTTGGTCCCAGATCTGCTCGACTCCATACGAGAAGATCCACGGTCGTACCTTCAAAACTGTTCCTTTATACTTCACTTTTCCATCCACCATGCTGCAGAAAAACTCCGACTGTTCAGAATCGTGGAAACCAACTCTCCATCTGCCCTCACGAATAGTGATATCCTTCAATCCAGTAGCACTGATAGAGTGTAGCAACTCACGAACAGCCATTTTTCCCATAGTTTCTGGCAATCCTCGGACTTCAACCCAGTTGCCCAGAACTTTTTGGTCCGCCTGAGAGTCCCTGATCTTCTGCTTGGTCTTCGGCGTGAGCTTGCTCAGGAGGATCTTCTTCATTTCGCCTTCAGAAAGTCCTTCTCCAGAGTTCTCCGCCTCTTGCACCAAAAACTCCCAATCTTGCCTTGCAATTTGAATCTCTTCCAGAAATAATTTCTTGATCGCCCTGAAGTTCTCCAGACGTTTCCTGTAATGATCTTCAGGTAGTCGAGAGCCTTTCTTCTTCAGACTGCGGTACAGCTCCTCATACGTCAGGGGATTCCCCTGATTTTGCCTCTCCACATACAGATTGTATGTGCTTTCTCGGAGCTTGCCTGTCAAGCAATCCATCAACCCAAGGATCCAGAGTTCCTTGTCCAGCTTCTCCGTCTGCGGCCACACCATGAACTGCCTCTCGAAGGACGCCCAGTAATTTGGGTGCCCTGAGAACTTGGGCTGCTTCATCACGGAGCCCCGGAGCCTCATGTGCAACGGGTTGAGCAGGTGGTTGAGGTTGAAATTTGAGGCTGTGCCGACCGGATTGACGAACACTGGATTGACTGCAGCACTTCCCATTGCCTGAGCTTGCGCAATTGCGGCCGCCAGCAACGCCTGGTCCACAGTAGGCTGCACGAACGGCGTTGGTTGAGCTTGATGCATCCTCATCTCCTGCAATCTCTTCTGCTTTTCTTTGATTTTTGCCTCGTTTTCTTTCTGCTGCCGGTCCCCCTTCTTCAAGGCCATGGATCGCTCCTTCACAGTGGTCCTTGCTTCTCCATCAATATCTCCGACAGTACCCACGGACAGTACAGACTTCCCTGACGAAGATTCTCCTCCTTCGGTACCCAGATTGAACCCAATAGGACTTCCCAATCCAGTAGGGGGGATACCAGAAATTCCAGTAAAAGCTGGATGGTGTCCAGTAAAAGCTGGGGGTGCTGGAGAATGTGGAACGCCGTAAGGCGTGGATGTGGGTGCAGCTGAGGAGGTAGGTGCTGGGTGGCTTGCCATTGTAGGCGCTGGTCCAGAGAGCCCAGTAGTGCTCAGATTTTGTACCAGATCTGTAAGCTTCAGCAACTTCTGTTCCATCTCCTTCCAATTGTTGTCATCATCCCTCTTTTTCTCCTTGGCGGCCTTCTTCAGCTCCTTCACCCTGTTCTCCAGCGACGAAATCTGCCTTCGACAGGAGCAGTCCTTGGCGCATTCGCCACAGGAAGGGCATCTCGTCCCTTTTCCCTTGCTTCTGACTTCATCAACCGAGCTGTCAACACTGGAGTTGGAGTCAGGAAGCTTGGACAGTTGCTCCCTGGAGAGGTGAGAATGTGTCGAATCACACCTCATCTCTTCGACGTCGTCGTCCTTCCGACCCCAGGCGCCCGACGGACCAGCGTGCGGATGCACATTCTGGCGTCGCCCCTCGGCAATGATGGCCATCTGCACCATCACGGCGGCCTGGTGGTCGAACTGGTCCATCAGCTCCTCCCAGTCCTCTTGCTCCTGCAATGTGGCGTCAAATCTTGACCGGCAGCTGTCCCTGAGGAACTGGCACGACGCCCGGAACCAGTCCCTCAGGCGGCCACGATAGCCCGCCTCCGCCAGCAGCCAATTCTGCCTGTGCAGGAATTCCTCATTCCAAATCTGCTGGAAGTGGTTTTCCCAGTAATCACCACTAATTCCAGTACCAGACTGCTCTCCTTCGCTGCTGCTGTCTTCCAGATCAGGCAAAGCGTGAGAGGAGGAACCAGATTCACTCGAGGAGGGAGATTCTCGACCGGGTTTAAGGTTGGGTGGGGCGTTCATGCAACACTCAGCACAAGTGTGAACACCAGGCCAATGCCTATGGCCACAGTAAGGGCACTCTGATGGATGATCTTCGGTTTGTTGGGGAGATGCTACGAAGGTAACCTCAGGGGGAACACGCAGCGACCCAGAAGGAGTAATAGCCCCGCTAAAGTCCGACGATCTCAGAGTATCAGTGGAGATTCCAGAAGCAGAGTCATGATTTCCTCTGCTACCATGTAACCGCTGCATAGTGGTTGATCTTTGTTGTGATTGCAAAGCCTGCAGCCTTGATGCCCCAGGGGTCGTAACGCCCGACACTGCCCCTGATATCTCTGAACCCAACTGACCCTCTTCAGACCCATATCCAGCATCTTGGAGCGACATATGCGAAGCACTTGTAAGTCCTTTGAACTCCATGGTGAGATATGAAGAGTACGAAAACCCGGTCTACAAAAATGGAGCAGACATAGAATCTCAATGCGCATTCATCGCACATAATGACACGACGTGAAATCACTCGAAATAATTTAAATAAATCCGATTGGGAAATCACGAAAGACAAATGCGACTCGACGCGCGCTCACAGGCGACATCTGGCGGCGAACGGAAAACATGAAACAGAACGGAAAATTTACTGCACTAATGTACATCTGAGAATCATTGGAATTCTGATCACATCAGTGTATAATTGAGTGCTGTCACTGCTGCCGTTACACCGGATCCGGGCCAGGGCTCAGGCCGGGGGCGGGGGGACCGGGAGATGACGGCTCTGCCGCCCGCGCCGGCGGCCCGGTTGTTGGGGCGTGGCGCCGCTGGGGCGCTGGTCCGTCGCGCGTCACGGCCGGTAGGCCCTCCGTGCCGGACGTTGCCGGAGCCTGGGGGGTTAGGCCCTCGGCGGGGCCGGGGTGTGGGGATGCACGGTGCCGGAGTGCCGGGCGACGGTGGTGTCGGTCAGGGTAGCGGTGTGCGCCTGTGTGGGGGGGCCGTCGGGCGGCGTGTGTGCTGGGTCCGCTGCCGGCCGGTCAGGTGTGCCATGGTGCGGGCGGGGTTCCGCGGGGGCCTGTGATGCTGCCGCTTGGCTGGCTGCCGGCCGCGGACCGTGCGCAGGCGCGACGGGTGGTGTCAGGGGTTTGGGGCTTCCTGTAGGGGTCTGGGCCGGTTCCCTGTGCTGATGTGCGGTGCTGGGGGGTTGCTCGGGCTGGGTGCCCACCGTCCCCGTATTCGTGGGGCTGGGTGTGGTTCTGCTCCCGGCAGGTGATGCCCGGTGTCCCCTGTCCCCTGTGGTCTAGTGGTGTTGTGTTGGTTGTCGTTGCACCGCCTGTTTGGACGCACGCTCTTGTCTGGGGCTCTATGGCGTGCCAGCCATGTATGCTGCCGGATCGCCCGTAGTCCGCGTTGCGTCGGGGGCGTGCTGTTGGTGTGGTGCGGCCACGGGTGTGGGGGGGGCGGAGGTGGACGGGCTCGGGGCCGTGGAGGACGTTGCGGCCGACGTTCGGGGCCGTACATTCGTGGCCCTAGTTGCCGTCGTGGCGTGGGATTGGGGCAGGAGGGTGGTGATGGTCGCGGTGGTTCTCCGGCGGGAGTAGGATGAGCTGTCAAGCCGGGTACCTCTGGCCATCAGCCCCGCCACTGCTGCATTGCCGTACGTGCCTGGTTGCGGCGGCGGGACGTGCAGCTGCTGCGCACGCTGTACCAGCGACTGGAGGCTGCGTGGTGGGGGGATGCTCCTGCACGTGAGGTAGGCCGCCATCAGTCTCTCGGTCGCTCCCGGGGTCAGGGCCCCGCCGTGGTGGAAGAAATCCCATCCACTTGGTGCCATGGGCGCCGCGGGCAATGCCCATTGCCCATTCCGCATCCCCCACCAGCCAGCCAAAGGCGATCTGGAAGTGGTGAGGGTGACGACGATGGTGCGGTGGTTGTTGAGGTTTGTGGGGGTGACGTAGCCCCGACTGTCTGGCGGATTGCCATGGGCGGGTAGACTGCCCCGAGGCGCATTGTCGTAGTGTTCGTGGTCGGAGACGTAAATTGTGGGGTCCGGTTCCGGGTCTGGCAGCGCCCAGGTTGGTGCGCGCCAGGGGGGGCGCGGGGGTGGTGTCACCGGGTCCTCGTCCGTGAGGACGTCCAGCCACTGGACGTCGGGGCTGTCCTCCCTCGCGCCGTCGGTCCAGACGTTTTGCCGGATCAGAGTGCGCATTGTCTGGAGTGTGAGTTCTCTGTCTTGCGTTTCGTGCGGCGGCAGAGCTGTGCAGAGTCGATGCGGTCGCTGGGAGAGTGGGCACGACCACAAGTTCGCGATGCACGGGCTGCCGAACCAGTGCAGCTGCTCAGTGCGGCCGCAGCTGAGGTCATGTCCACAAAGCAGGTTGCCGTCTTCGTCATTCACCTCCTTGCAGACTCCGCATGGGTTCCCCTGGCCGCGAATGTGGAACTTCACCTTCGGGCATCCTGAGGAGAGGTATTGTTTGTAGGACGATCGGGCCTCTACACGGGAAAGGGCGCGCGCGCTCCTGGCAATGCGACGGCAGGTGCCTGGTGGTCGCCGCGGGCCCGTGCGTGTGGTTAGTCGCCCAGGCTGTGCATGTTGGTAGTGGATGAGGAGGTTATAGTACGTGCGGCGGTCGTGGGATGTTTGTTGTGCTTCCTGTGCGTATACCTGGACGCGGTGCTGTAGCTGTGCGTCCGCCCTCTTGATGGCGATGAGCTGCATGTGACGTATTGTGGCCCTAGGTTCTTGGGCGTGGTCGGCGACGACCCTGTAGAGCTGGAGTTGCGGCGCTCCCCTGAGTACCGCCTCCTTGATCCCGGTTGCCGCATCAGGCGCCGAACCTCATTTGCCGGTGGCGTGGCCGGGCCCCATCCGGCGTGTTGCGCTATGGTGTTCTCCGGTGTCCAGGTGGCCAGGTGGTTGTCCCTTGGGCTAATGGGCAGCTTTGGAGTGCTCCGATGTTTCTGGCTGTTGGAGATGTCAGGGGCATATGGTGTATTCCAGGGGTATGTCTATACCTCGCCGGGCATACCAGCGTTCCACCATGTCTAGGAGGGGAATTCTTTTGAGCAAGAGCTGGGCACGTCGTGTCTGCAGGTGTACCGGTATGGAGGATCGGTCAAGAGCCGAGAAGTACAATGCGGTGCGCATTGTATGTTGGAGACGGCTCAGAAGGGCGCTGTCGGCTTGACTGCGCCGAATGTGCGCCATGGTGCGGACGGGTAGTGGGTAGTGGTATGCCCGTCCCGTGTCGTTATAGATGCGATCATCTGGCACCAAGGCTGGTGGTTCCCCGGGGCGCCGGACTGGCGGCAGGTGTTGCAGGTGTGTGTGCATGTGGTCTTGTAGCGGCGGGTCCTCGCCGTCCGGCATATGATCGGCAAGCTGGTTGTGGGCGTGCAAGTCTATGTGTCCGCTGCCCAGGCTATACCGATGAGATTCTTGTTTGACGAGATGCAGGACGACGTGTTCGGGGAGGTGCCGCAAGACTGTCCAGAGGTGTAGGGCCTGGATGCCCAGGCTAGAGTCAGTCGCCTTGTGCGGGGGCTGTCGTGCCAGCCTGCGGACAATTTGGAAGTCCAGCGCTGCGTCAACCACTATTAATACATGGTGCGCGTGGTCACGCAGTTCTTGGTGGGTGTCATTGACGGCGTCCATGACGATCGCCAGTGTCTTCAGTTCCCCGTGAGAGGAGGCCCCAAAGATGGTAGCCCGTGTGAGGTGGTGCTTGTGCAGTCGGCCTGTCATGTCTACTTTCAACTCCCCAGCCGCCCCCCCGTGCGCTGGGGTGAGGCTTGTAGTGCCTGAGGCATCGGCGAAAATGATGGTGTTGTGGTTGTCCGGGTGCGGTAGGCGGCATGGCGTCGTTGGTTGGTAAGCATGGATGTGTGTTCCCCGGTCAGAGTCTCCGGGTAGCATACACGCCCACCCCCTGGCGGATGATCTCGCTTGCCGCTGGGTTCATGCGGACATAGTCGTTGTTCCTCTCATGGCCCTGTGTCAGATAGCCGTACACGTACTAGAGCAGGTACGCTGTCTGCGGGCGGAATGTGGTCCACTCGACCGTCTGCCAGTCCTGTACTTGGGAGCATCGGTGTTTGACCGGGTAGGCGGGGGCCTCCGGCGTGGCGCTGCGGTGATTGGCTAGCCCCGGGAAGGTGATGTCCGGGTGCTGGGTGTCCCACGTTCCCCGGTGGAATCTCCATTCCGCCTTGGCGCTGGGGCCCCACACCACTGTGGCCGTGTCCCTCTCCGCGGCCCGTTCGAAGTGCGTGTGTAGCCACTGGTATTGTTCCGGGGTAGCGTGGGCCGTTGGCATGGGGTATGGGGCATGTGGTAGCGCGCAAGTAACTGGAGGGGGGGCCATGGGGTGGCCAGCGCGTGGGGCCCACTTCACCAGCAAGTGGCCGGGGTGCCCGTCAGCTTGTCTTCCGATAGTGGCGGCGGACAGAAGGGGCTCGCCGTGGGTGGCGGTAGCATCCACAAATTGCCCCCTGCCCTGCGCGGCCGCAACGTGGCCTTGAGCCCGTTGGCCGCTAGGAGGAGCACCGCGGGCACTGTGGCACCGGGCACATATTCCACTTGCTCCAGTGGCCGGTGGTGGGCCTGGTTCCCTCCCGGTGCGCTTGGCGGCAGTGGCTGTTTGTGCGTGTTCCAAAACTGGTTGTACGCCGCACGTACTTCGCCATCTGTTGGTTGGGGATGTCCGGGTCGGGGGGCCGCACTGCGCATGTGGTTCTCCAGGAGTGATTTGTTGGGCCACTCCGGGTGTTGTAGGAATTCGACGTGTTGTGTGCCCACTCGTTGGAGGGCTTGCATCTGGTTTGGGGTGACCCGCACGAGGTGGAGGGCGGTGCCCACCAGGTCCAGAGTGGTGGTGCTCCCCGTTGGTCCACCCCCCACATCCGTGTGAAGGACCGCCAGGGGGCCGGTTTCCCTGCACCGATGGTTCGTTTGGATGACGTGTTGGTGGTGGGGTAGGAGGAGTTGTAGGTGGTTCCATATGCGGGTCCCCACTTTGGTGGGGAGGCCCCGCTGGTGAAGTATGTATTGGGGGCAGGTGTTGCGATGGTATTGGGCCTCCCGCAGCGTCAGCGTGAAGACTTCCCGTACCTCCGGCTCATGATTCTGCATGAGACGATGCAGGTGCACAGCGAATCTGTATCCACGCTGCTGGTCGGGGGGCGTCAGGTAGACGAGGGTCTGCAACAGGGCACTGAGGAGAACAGACACCTCTGGGGCTCGCAGAACCCGGAGGCTAGAAATAGGCACCAGCCTGGCTGGCGGCGCAGGTCAGGTCCCGCATTCCTTGCGGGCGGCGGCTGGTCAGCCCACGCGCGGGGGGCGGCGGGTTGCGGTTGCTGAGGGGTCGCGTCCGTTGGGCTGGCCGTGGGTGGGTCCGGAACATAGACCACTGCTCGGAGGGACGCCCCGGGCTTGGTGCCTTTCCCTAGAAACCACTGGAAGCTGTCTCCCTGTGAGAAAGCAAGGGCCCTCTTCATGGCCTCTAGCAGCATGTTATGCTGCGCATTGCGGTCTAGGCCCCGCACAAGCGCCAGCATGCCCCTACGGAACTCCTGCTTGTCATTCACAGTGCCAATGTGCTGGAAGGCGGAGATGGGCAGGTCATCAATGGAGGCCGCAACCAGCCCTGCCGCTGACCATCTGGTAGAGCCCAGGGCTGCCGCGTTCGTGATGGTCTTGTGCACGGCTTCAAGTGTGCGTCGTACCCTGGCCCTGTCAACCGCTGAGCCTTGGCGCTGCTGTACGTGGTCTAGAAGGAGCCGGAGATCCGCCGTCATGCACGCCTGGGTTGATGCTGGGCACGAAGAGCACACTGCCTTGACGGCGGTGACTAGGGCTGCCGGGACTGAAGCCAAGCCAAGCTCTGCA
Source organism: Eutreptiella sp. 'Long Island Sound 2002' (assembly GCA_964036045.1). Taxonomy (NCBI): domain Eukaryota; phylum Euglenozoa; class Euglenophyceae; order Eutreptiales; family Eutreptiaceae; genus Eutreptiella; species Eutreptiella sp. 'Long Island Sound 2002'. The sequence goes on from OZ038378.1 coordinate 72,634,328, forward strand.
GCACGCGGGCAGATGTACCTTACGGGCGGTTGAGGGCCGCTACCGCGGAGGCGACCTGCCTAACTTGTGGCCCAGGGACACATCCACGCGCATCCAGCTCCTGCAGCATGTTCTCCCGGTCGGCAGGTGCGGGCCGCTGCAGAATGGACAGCCAGTGCGGGTCCTGGCTCTGGCCGGGGCCGTGTGGCTGCGTGTGGCCTTTCTTCATTGACTGGAAGCCTGTCAGAGCGTCGGACATGGCTAATCAGCTATGCTTCTCTCGTACGTGGCGCACCTTCTGCCACTCCCGCTGAGTCAGGAGGCACAGGTTGGGGACCTCGACACCTGCAGCGGAGGTTGTGAATGTGGGGGTCTCCGACGCCAGCTTCAGACCGTGTGTCGCTGCAGACCAGGAGGCCAGCCAGTAAAGAAGTGGCACGCGAAGTGTGAGTGCTTGAACCGTTGTGACGTTCCTGAGCAGCAGCAGGAGGTCCTCAAAGGCCATGCCACGGATCTGGTCGCTGCTCCATACCTGCATGTGCCTCGCCGCCGCCTGCACCACGGACAACCTTCAGGGCGCCGCTTCCGGGGACGCGTAGTCCATCAGCTTCTCCATGCACGTCTGGTACCTGCGCAACGAAAACCCGGACGGGCGCTATTCATGGACGCTCAGGTTGTACGGCTGCGGTCTTGGAGGCTTCTACGGGCTGGCCAGCGCACACCACGTCACTGCAAAGGACGCCGGTGTGCAGCTGCGCGGTACCAGTACCGCCACGACGTTGCTCTTTGCCTCATGGTGCCGCACCGTGATCTCCACTGTCGCTTGCGCTGCGTCCCATACGGCGCCCTGGATCGGGAAACACAGCAGCTGGGCGGAGTTGCTTTTGCTGCTCTGCCGCCGAGAGGGAACGGATTGGGTGCAGCATGATGTGTCACTGCCCTTTGACATGCATCCCCCTAATGAGTGGGGTTCAGGGCGCCAACACACACACACACACTGGTTGGGGGATAGCCCGCTTCCAGCGCATGAGGTTGGCACCCGAGTTTTCTAGCTAGCGCCGCTCCGCGTTGCGGGGAGGGGGGTGTTTCCCTGGTCGCTCTGTCGCCCGTCCTCGCCGCGTTCGCCCGCATGGGCTGTGCTCCGCGGGTGTGTGTGTGTAGCTCTTGGCGGCGAACCGACTGGGGCTGGCTCCCCAAAGGGCCTACGTTCGTGTGGTGCTGTGGCTAGGCGTCCATACGCCTGAGGGAGCTAGTGTATGTAGCGCGTTGCCCCTTGGGCCCTAAGGCCTCTTTGCTCCATGAGCGTGCCGGAGGTGGGGCTGCCCGATAGGGCGCAGCCAGGGGGCGGTTGATCCTGAGCCCCCCTTCGTGCTGTGCTGCCTGGTTACCACCAGGCTCTAAGGCCCCTCCCCGTTTGTTACCCTGGGAGAGGGGGGGTCACCTGCGCGGGGCACCGTCAGGGTACCTGCTCTCCTTCCTCGTCGTGATGTTTCACCTGTTGAGTAAGCAAGGGCGCGGCGGGGGGGGGGGGACTTGGTGAGGCAGTGGTGCATCTGCTGCTCACAGGCTGCACCTCTGACCCCAGGGGGCGCCCAAGACCGGTGGGCGCTGCTGCCGGTCTGACTGGGGCTACAAGGGTGTGGTAGTGAAGAGCGGCAGGGGTTGGAGGCTGTCCAGAGCCGCTGGGCTGGGGTGGAACCACGTCCGTCCCTTCATTCATTCATTCTGTGGCGGCTTTTACCCCTGCCTTGGCAGGTCCGCGTGTGCCCGAGAGGCAGAGTTGTCTGGGTCATAAGTCTAACGTAGGAGGCTAGAATAATTGCAGCACATTGCTCCGTGCTTCTTTTTTCCTCTGGATGAGTGTCACAAATTGGCTGTTGTGCCTGACTGATGGTACATCAATTTCCGGGACGTTGTGCTTTGGGATGGTCCAGGGGTTGTGGTGCCGCTGGACAGTGTGTGTGGTTTACTTCTGCCTGTTGGGGGCCAGTAGCCGGATGGTAGGTGGTATCGATCCTTTGGCCAATGGGGATGTCTTCTCCCTCGTTGTGCGCCCGTTGTTCGGACTTTTGTGTTCTTCTGAGCAGGGTCAGGAGTGTTGCTTGCAGAACGTTGTGTACAGCTTGTTGATGTCCTTCAATGCCGGTATCATCGGTCCTGCGTTAGTCGTACAGGCGCCGAGGTGGCCCTTGGAGACATATCCCACCGGCCAGTGCGAGTCGGTGAGGAATGGGGTATGGTGAGCCCCTCACTGGGCTATGGTTGCTGATGTACCCGACTGTCATGGTGGCCCACCTGAAGCGCAGGTGTCCACCTTGCCTGCTCGGTGTCGTTGGATGTCTCTGTGTGCGACTATGAGTTGCCCTCGCTGATCGCAGTAGTGATTTGTGAGGATGGAATGTGTGTTGTGTGGTAGGAGGAGTTGAAACTTGACCCAGATGCCCATGCCAACTGAGGTGGGGAGGCCGTGCTGTGCTTGGATCCACCAAGGGCCGCCGTTGCCAGCCGCTTGTGCTTGTTTGTTGTGTATGGCCCTTGCCTCTCTGACCTGTGTGTCATCCGCTGTAGGAGGTGTGCCGCGTGTCTGGCGTAGGCTGTGATGACCAGAGCGCCAGTATTGTCCTGTAGTAGCGCCAGTGGGCAATTATGGCTTCTTTGGGGATGAATGTGAGCCAGTCTCCCTGCTGGGCCCATTGTTTAGTGACTTGCTGCCGTGCGTAGCGCAGGGGCTGAGGGCAGTCCGGCGGGCCTGGTACGCGATGTCCGCATTGAGTACAGGTTCCATAATGCCATGGCCTGTGTGGACAGCAGCAACATCCTGGAAAGCTGGGGTAGTTGCCAGAGGTGTCCCTCCAGTCTGCTTGAGAGCACGTTTTTGTTGTCCCGGGTCATGTGCCTGACCCCCAGCTGCACGGTTGAGCTTTCTGGGCATAGGCGTAAGCGATTGCGGGGCTTGGGGGCAGAGTCTCCGGCGTCGCCTGGTATTGCAAATGTAGCAAGGATATTGTAGGCTAGTGATTGGGCTTTTACAAAGATGCCATATCAGGTATCTTCACTGGGCAGGAGGAGGCATAGGGCAAGTAGGAGGGATGCTTACCAAGATTCTGGGACCAGCTGATTGCTACTCTTACGGGGCATTCGGTCAAAGAAAAAAATTGAACTCGTTCCCCGTAGTTGAGCATGAAAGTGAAAATCGTCACGTGGGGCAAAAATTGTCGCCCTGGTACTTGATGCTCTGGGCGGGCCGCTCACCTGGTACTAAGGACCAGGGGAGGTCATTTGCCCAAGGATGGTTGTCGATGATCAGTACTGGCCATTCCGAACGTGAACCCGCCTGACCTGTGTCATCAAGCCGGCGTGTGCCAAGAGATGCGGCTGGACCAATGGCACCTAGCAGGAATCCGGGGACACGTTTGAGCGATGGATTGTATTGGGACCTAAAACCGTGATTACATGCAGCAGCTATGTTCGAAAAAAGGCATTCGAAAGAGGAAATGTCCAGCTCTCCTGCTTGAGGGGGGGTACGGACAATGAAAATTATCGATTTGCGAGATGAACTCCAAACATTACATCGGCAGTCGAACGCAGAAATTGGCTTTGGAGCCCTTTACGTTTGCAGACCACAGCGCTCTGGGCACCAAATATGATGTCCAATGATTCAACACTGCAACCAGTTAAGCCAACGTTTCGTAACACCTGCTGACACCTCTGCCTCACCGGGGCTACCAGACAGTCTTTGCCCTAGACAATCCTGAGGACGAAATAGGCGTTAGGAAAACTACGCGGTAAAGATGGGTAAAACGATTCACGCAGGTTCCCATCCACGGGCTCAGTACATCAGTTGAGAGCTTCTATGCCGCTGGCAATTGCAGCTATTCAGGTCTACACTTTCCACTGCTCCACCTAGCCCATGACAGTAGAACTAGAACTACCAAGTGTAATAAAAATGCTATAACGTAGAAGGTTGTGGTTCAGAAAAGGGGTTGCAGTATAACCCTAAGGGGCCGTCTGTGCCTGACAACGCTGATTCTGGACTTTTGCAGCGGACAGGTAATCAGCTCTTCAGTGATTTTTCGACGCACTTGGTATAAGGTTGTCAAAGAGATCAGGTTAAAGGATTTTATTGAGATCCTGTTCCTCAAGAACTTTATCATCAGCCTCAGGATCACGGTCCTCAGACTACCAGGGCCTCCATCCAGCCCCGTATCTGGAGCTGCTTGACACGAGTTCCTCTGTAGTGTCATTGGAGCAGGCCGCATCCGGGTTACCCCTGAGAGGCACTCTGCCACCACAATTGAGCCTGACTAGGCAGGTTGGTGATGAATCCCTGTCTGTGATAGCCTCATCCTCCTCCCTGTTGCACATCGGACAAAGCACACCGGTCCGGCCTGGGTTGGGCAAAGTTTTGTTTTGGATATATTGGGGCCGATGCATTAGTTGGGGCCGCAGGCAGATTTTTTTGTCATCTCTTTTGGTCTTGATTTTGGGATACGTTGCAGTTGATTCCTTTCAAAGATGTTGCACGGATCATTTGTTAATTTGGTCTTGCACTGGGCCACAAATGTTAGATAAGAACTATGTTTGTTTGGCACAATTTAGTCTAAGGGCTCTGGTATTGCTTCCTTCCCACCCTAAACGGGGCGTCCTTCCCGTTCCTTGGAAAACAACGTGGTGGTGCTAAAGAGGCACCGGGCAACGCTGCAGCCCAAGAGATGACGTTTGCATTGGGAGATTTTGGTAAGTACGCACACTCTCTTGGGCAGCCATTCAGGCCAAGCTGCAATGCCGTCCACCCTCCCTTTCTCCTCCTTGGTCTGGCTTTCTGCAAAGAGCTTTGCGGACGCATACGGCACGCTGCCCTGCAGAGCCATGGTCAAAACACTTGGCAGCAGCCTTGACATCTGTTGCACAAGGACGGTGTAGCTATTGCGGTTGATATCAATTTTCCGCTTTCGTGTGGAAGAGACATGAAAAGAAAAACATTGTATACTTGGTCGCATTGGTTGTGGGAACGCAGTGTGTAGCGCTTGCAAGGCTCAGCATTGCCTCGAGCTGTCATTCCCAGTGTGCCATGCCTGGCAACGTGTCCTGGACGCTGTTCCAGACTGCCAGGGCCTTTACTACACAAGCTGATTACTCACTCTGCTTTACCTGGAACTAGGCCTTCGCGGATGCTGCAGAGAACCAGAAAGCAGTGGTGCAAGGCTGTTTTGGCATCATGCCCGCAAGTATATGGATTGTCAGCAACAACACACAGTAGACGTGCAGCATTCCAAAGGGCAATTTTGTAAGGAGGCAGCTGTGCTCTGCACTGACACCCGAAACTGCTAAATCATCTTTTGTTTTAACATCAAAAAGGGCATTAAGGCTAACACTGGTTCAAGTGCTGTTTGCCATGAAAGTGTGAAGTGGCCCAATCTTTGATTGTTTCGCTCTCACTTGAGTTAGGCAAAGCCGCAACTGACCTCAAACCTCAAACTCCACGTGGGCACTGGGCAAGTCTCGGAATATGTCTCTTCCATGTGCACGGGTACCAGTTTTGCCCACATGAGGGGCCTCATCAGCAACACAATCATGCGGATAACACCTTCTACTGTTATTGAAATATACACAGCACCATTGACCGTCAAACCACAGCGCCGGATGCAACAATCATTCAAAAAAATTATTCTGCTGTCGCTGCGATAGAATTCATCCTGAGTGCGGTGCACGTGTGCCCTCTCAATAATCTTCTCAATGAGGCCAATGGTCTCAAAATTGCAAAAAAACTCATCTTACCTTTGAGAAAATGTAGGCTTTTCGCGATACACTGTACCACATGCGACCACGATAACTGAACAGCAGAATGATGCCACGCACGTAGAACATGCTCACGGGGGATTCCCACCCTCCCACCACCCCCACAGGCACCATCTACACCATTCTTGTCTTGGCGCAGCGAACAATTCGTTTTTCTCTCCACCACAAACCCCTCCCTCCGAGGGAGGATGACATTCGTCCTACCTTGCCATGATAACACCAACGCTGACACAACATGCTTCGGCTAGTCCAACAACTTCAAAACCGTTTTCAAACGATCAAGGCAAAAAATGTGAAATCGTTCATGAAAAGAAATCTGCAGGTAACAGATGCACTGACTGCTAACCCAGGAACCCTTGGCACCTTTGCTCTCCACGGAATATAAGTGCAAGCATGCGACTTTTTCCAGAACACACTCGTGCACAGTGGCGGCAATGAAACTACCCAAATGTCCAAAAATGATACGCCACAGCGACTGGCGGAGTTTTGGAACGTGAATGTGAGATGACGCGGGTATACCTTGGCAAGGAAAGTGTTCCAATCCCCGACCTTCAAGGAAAGACGCTGAATGGTAAACCTGTCATCTATATAGATGTACATCAAAAGCATGATGTCACGTCAGAGGGGTGACTTCTTCTCATAGGGTCTAAGGGTCCATTGCGCCCAAAGAGGCGCGCACCTTGTACCCATGGCGAAGCCCAGGAGTTGTAGGAGTCTACCAACTCCTTAGTTGCGAAACATGCAGTGAGTAAAAACCACATTCCCAAGGAATTTACCCAAGTGCATGTGTTCCTGGTGTTCCAAATTCATACACGGGAAATCAGATTTCAAGTCAGTAAATCGATCCCAAGACATTTCATCAACTAGACAATGTCCAAATACACGTTCATGGCTTGAAATGGGTAGAGCATCGGATTCATGTTGGAGAAAGTAGGAGCGGCAAAATCAATAGCCATTGATATATCACTCCAACGAAAAGTAGTATAAAGACTCTCGACATCAAAGGTGGATATGCACCATACCCTACCATCCGCTCCCAACCCGGGGTCCAAAGAGAAACTACCGAGGCGCTTGAGTAGGTCCAACGTATCAAGAATCGGGGAGTATGTAGAATCATGGTGGCGGTCAATTTTGAGGAGTACGGTTCCCATGGTTGCCAGTAAAATGCACGACGGCGTGGTCGCCCATCGAAACATTCCCACGGCTGGTCTTGTTGGGAAGCGTCCACTGGGTTTGAGGCCAAACCCCTCCTTGTTTGTTCTTGCAAGAAGGCAAAAATTGGGAAGGCATTGTTTATGTTGAAAATCCAAAACGTTTTGGAGAAATGCCAACATCGTGGGTGGTAGGAACGGCAGGTTGACTTGTATCCATTTTTGCTGCCAAATTTTCGCTTCCTCCTCCCACAACCCAGCCACACGGGCTTTTTCGACTTTCATGTACACATTGGGTCCATGTAACTGGCCTCGCATGTGCGCCGAGGGTTCCCTCAAATATGCTACCTTCAAAACAATGAAAGAACCACCATCTTTGTCTGAGGCCATGAAAATATGGTCAGACAAGAATGCTTGCAACACATGGACCTTGAAGCCAACTCCATGCACAATCCTAGTGTTACCTAGGTGTTCAATGTATGTGCGCACTTGCTTCAACACCACCTTGAGAGAAGAATAAATAAGCCAAACCTCTTGTTGTATCTTTTCTTCAACACATGTATTCGGGGTCGTACCTTTCTTCACATACAAGCGCTTATATGGAAAATTGTCAAACGAAGGGTAGGAGTCCCTAGAGGAGTTAGGAAATTTATCATGGAAGGTGGTGCACACAAGCACACATTTGAGGTCTTCCAATTCATAGGAATTGGCTTTACATAGCCTAGACAAAAAGTGATTCGAATCCGGGAAGGGGACAAATTTGTTACCAAGCATGAGAAGAAGAGATAGATGTTCCGGAACCTCCGAAATTTGATCGCCTCGAAGTGTCCCTGGCTCCTCAACAATGATCTCACGTGGAATGGCACGGTCCGCTTCAATTGTCTCCATGCTTTCTTCCTCTTCTTTTTCCGTTCAGAGTTTTGCCGGACTTGCCTTGCCGCTTCCTCTTTTTCTTCTCGGTCTTGTTCTTGTTGTTGGTTTCGTTGTTTGCCTTGCCCGCCGGTCTCTTTGGACGTTTCCTTGTCTTCTTCTTTATTTTCACACCTCTCTTTGTGGTACTTGCGACACCGCCGCCGGATGTGGTACCAGCTTTGTGTCTCTCGCTTTCTGAGTCTCTCATTATCATCAAAGTTTGCAATGCATCCGAAATAGCCGACACATGAAATTGAAGTGATTCATTGAGATGTGTTTGGTCTAAAAATTGTTTGCTTTCCATGCCAAGCATCTTCTCAATGTTATCGTGAATCCGTCGTTTGTTTTCCAAGTGCTTCACTCGTGCAATCCGCGCCACATTCTTGGACTCATGAAACTCTTCCCCCTTCTGGTATTCTTCATCCACAAGATTACCAAAAGCCACATCTTCGAGTTTGCTTGCTTCTGAAGTCAAACCTGCTTCGGTGAGCATATTTGGTACGGCGTGTGGGACATCCTGATCAATGTTGAATGGATTGAGGTCGGAATCAAACACCGCCATGAGAGAACTAATGCCCGTGAAAAACTCATCATATTGTTGGATCATTTCCACCAATGTTTTTTGACACTTCGCTTTCGCTTCAACAATATCTTTGATAATGAGCTCAATGCGTTTATCATACTCCAACGTATCCACCTTGGTTTGCTTCGCTTCACCAATAATCACTGAAACACTCTTCTTTCCTTGCCGTAGTTTTGTGAGATGCGGTATGAAAGAATCTTCAGACTTCCAGGTTAGTTTTTTCTTCCAATTGATCTTGATGCGAAGAGCACGCTGTGCGAACAAATGTTGTAGTGTACACTTAAGAAGAGACTTGGGCACATGATTCAAATTCCAACGTTTGAAAGAACCGCCGGCTTGATCCTTTGGTTTCTGCTTGCCGGTGTTCATGGTATTCTTGCCCATAAGCGTAACGTAACGGCGGTAAGGTAGCGATGAAAATGTGAAGTTGCGCAATCTTTGATTGTTTCGCTCTCACTTGAGTTACGCAAAGCCGCAACCAACCTCAAAACTTCAAACTCCGCGTGGGCACTGGGCAAGTCTCGGAACATATCTATTGCATGTGCACGGCTACCAGTTGTGCCCACATGAGGGGCCTCATCAGCAACACAAGCTCTACCAAATGGAAACATGCGGATAAGATATTCTACTGTTATGATAATATACACAGCACGATTGACGGTCAAACCAGCGTGCTGAATGCAACAATCGTTCAAAATGATTATTCTGCTGTCGCTGCGACTTAATTCATCCTGACTGTTGTGCCTGTGTGCCCTCTGAATAATTTTCTCAATGAGGCAAATGGTCTCAACATTGCAATAAGCCTCATCTTACCTTTAAGAAAAGGTAGGCCTTTCAGAATACAATGTACCACACGCAGTCACGATATTGGAACAGCAGATCAATGCCAGGCACGTAGAACATGCCCCTGGGGGATTTAGGTTTTGTCGATGCAAGGAATATGGTATATATCATGCGCGCGAGCACAATGATTTCAAGATCCCGTGTCATCATTGTTGGGATAGTATTCACGATGAAGCTTCTTTTTCGAGGGCAGGAAAAATTGGCGTGTAGGCATGCATAGTTGTATGTGTGCTATACTCCTAAATTGGGGTCACCTTAGGGGTCAGAAGGGAGCGGATACTTCATTGGGTTGCTGTTTCGCCATAGATCAATCATTGAGTGCACTAATGTATATGAACTCCCGACACAAAGGGGCAGCTCCTAACTCCCTAGTTGTGAAATGTGAACAGGCTTTCCAGATTATTCATCAACCCTGGGTGGAGCTGATGTTTTTTTTAACACAAAGCAACATTTAGGGCCCGGCTAAGGCCCCACCAGGGCATCGAGATGGTCCGGGAAAATCAGTTCACCGCTGGGACTGGGTATATGCTGCGAGGAAGGGACTGAATCATCGAGCGGCGTGCATGAGAATCCGGTGAAAGTTTGGGTTAGCGGAAGGAGAGGAGATCAAGTGGGGGTGGGGTTTGTCACTTCTGTGGGGCGGGACCGCATTGATTTCGGGTAGTGGACGAAAAGGAAAAAAACTTCAACGGGTGTTGGTGGACGGTGGTTTTTTGCGCGCGGAATTTTCAGAACCGTTGCGGGACGGTATTGGCGGTATGTTTCCGACGGGTTGGCGTTTGCGCTCAGGTTGGAGGAGGGGATTGGAAGGTGGATGTCCTTTTTTCTTGCTGGGCTTTTTTTGCCTAGACACAGATGCTGGGAGGGGGGGAGGGGGGAGGTACTGGTGGCTGGCTTTTGGGGGGGGCTGCCTGGTGGTGCTATAGACGGCCTCGGGGACTCCCCAGGGATTGAGGGAGACTGGGTTGGGCAGGGCAGAGGCGGTGGGTGCTCACGGAGGTGGTCCAAGATTTTGTGGAGGATGTTGGTGAGGGCTGGTTGTCCCTTCACCAGGGCGTGACGTAGGTCCTCCTTGTGTTCAGCCAAGCACCTTCCAACTGAGGGGGTAGAGAGCATGTCAGCCAGGGAATTGGGGACCAGGGAGCGAATGAAATGCCGGCGATTGATGACATATTGGGTTTCCCAACACACGGCGGTAATCACATCGAAAAGGGGGGGGGGCACGCCTGGAACATGTGCTTACGTAGCGGATCCATGGAAAAGCACTCAGAGGTGAAGGTGATTGCATCCAGGTGATGATTCTGCGAGCACACAGGGCAGAGGTACTGGGCCAAATTCCGGTCTGGTTCATAGGTAGACATGCAGAAGTTTCCTGAAGCCCATTGGAAACTGAAGGCAGTAAGGAAGCTGAAATGCTTATAGAAGTCGGAGCTGAATGTGAGGTGGAGGTCAGCAAATTGGTGTTTGCGAAGACGAGCCTTGATTCTGGCTGCAGAAGGGACGCAAAGGATTGGGCGTTTGTTTAGCGTAAGAGACCCCAGAGGGGGAGGAGGGGTTAGGTTTCTGTGCCACAGGAGCGCGTGCGATGCCCACTTGCTGAAGTAGTCGCTGGCCTTGTTGCCCTGAAAGCCAGCGTGGACTTTATCCAGGCGCAGGGAACTTGGGTGGATAAGGGCAGGGCGTTCTGCAGGCTTAGAAAAACCCCGATCCAGATGCAGGAACACTGGGAGGGGGGGCTCGTTAGACCGCGACAGGCGAATGGAGTGGGCAAGCTTGGATTGGATTGGGTGGTTATCTATCAAGAAGCAAGCCCTCAAGGAGGGGGGAGCCTGAAGTAGCCTTTGAAATACCGACCGTACTGCCCACCCCTCGGATTCGTCAGACGATTCGTATGGCGAGGAGCACCTCAGGATCGTGGGATCGCCTTGGGGAGGGAAGAAGGTGACGGCGCTACCATGGCACTGAGGGGACGACAACCCATCAGTGTATACCAACATAGTGGGAACGCTGGACTCAAGGAGTCTCGCTGCCTTGTTGCAGCTCTAGGCCTGGAGGTCAGTAGACTGCAAGACGTGAGCCAAGGAGAAGATGGTGAAATAGTGGCCGAGGGATGAGAACGAGGCTCCCGTAGCCAGAAGTGAGGGCTCCGGGGCATCAGGGTGCAGGGATTGGGCACGCATAGGGGAAGGGGCAAGGATGCTAGGTTTTGACGGGTCTGGGGCAAAAAAACCCACTTGGGGGGGCGTCCAGGACTAGGTGTTGTCATTTTGCAACTGACAGGTCTCATCAGGGAAATCAATTTGCACAGTTCCGTGGCCTCCACTGGAGACAACAGCAGGGACAGTTTCAGCCTCACCGGTATCCGGGGACCAGCATTTAACATACACGTGATAACGGCGGATGAGGAGGTCGTGGGGCGCTGGATTCCATGGTAGGCCGTTGTACTCCAGACCCAGGGCATTGCAGGAATCCCAAAAAGAGTCAAGAAACCAATTCCGGTCAGGGGAGAGGAGAGCTTGTTGCATGACCCGACAAGACATGGCGGGCCTTCTTGTTGTGGAATTGGATGCCAGAGGCTACCGTAAACTTGTGGATGGCAAGGTGAGGTCACAGATATTCAGTCCGAGTCTTGACTTTGGCTGGTGACGATCTTTGGGTGACACCTTAGTGGAAACACCGCCCTGTCGGGCCAAGGCAGTCCAGAGGTGGTGCTTCAAGGCTTGGAGCTGCTGCGGGGAAGAAGTGTGGGCGATGAGGCAGTAGCAGAGGATGGGGACTAGCTGGCAATTTGGCAGGAGAACCAACTCAGACAGGGTTAAGGGGATGGGATGAAGTCGCTGGAAAAACGAGGAAACTTCTCGTTTGTTGAGGGCGATCAATATTGGGGGGGTGGTCCTTAGTGAAAACAAAAACCCCCAAGTATTTAGAAAATAACCTGGGGAGGCCAATGACGGGGTCAACAGTGTCAAAGATAAAGCCAGACAGCGACGAGAAAACATGCTCGGCGGCTTCATTGTGGGCTTGGACAGCCGTTTTGGTCAAATTCATGTTCATGCCGAGTTTTTGGCGGGGCGTGTCAAAGAAATCTATGAGGCCTTGAATGAGGAATTGGTCTGGGCTGCGATACAACAGGTCATCAATGAAGGCGTGTCCCGTGTTGGTGAGATCAGTCGACGGGGGGCGAAGGGCGCGTTGAGAAGCAAGGCATTCAAGTACAAGACGAATAGCAGGGGGGACAGGGGGCAGCATTGACGGACACCACGGAGCTGGGTGTAACAAAAGGGGGTCCCTCCCCGACGATGGGTGCGTCCAGAGGTTCACGGTAAAGCAGCTGAAGGCACTGGATGAGCTCATCAGGCAGGTTGTAGTGTTCAAGCAGGGGCCACAGCGTGGGGCGGACAACACTGTTGATGGCTTTTTTAAAGTCAATGTAGAGGTGGTATGAGTGGAGGTGTACCTGGAGGGCTTGAAGGACCGGGAAAATGTGGTCCTCCGTGCGGCGGCACTTGAGTCCCCCCATCTGGGAGGGGTGAACTAGTTTGTATTGGGTGGTGAGCCCCTCCAGTTCAGCAAGAAGCCATTTGGCTATCAGTTTGTAACAGGAGTCGGGGAGGGAAAAGGGGCGATAGTTTAAGGCTGAGTGAGAGTCGCCCTTTTTACAAAGCATTGCTAATTTATCGTCTGCCCAGTGCTGCGGCAGACCTTGAAGCAATAGTTTATTGGTACGAGAAACCTGGGCCTCTTTACAGGAACGCGGAAGAAGGTGAAGAATGTAAAAATTTGTGCGATCATCCCCCCCTGCTTTGTCAGGGTGTGCCTTCTTTAGAGTGTCCGCTAGCCAAGCAAGGGTAATTGGGGGGATTTCTTTCCGCTTGACATCCGCAGGGGCGCCAGGCTAGGGATCTGGGGGAGTAATGAATCCACAATATCCTCGTCAGGGACAAAGTGGGGGTCGCCGCCGACAGACAGTTCGGCGTCGCCCAGGATTTTGGCCACCTGCTCAAGGGTTATCCGTGATGTTACGTGCATCCGTGCGGAGGCTGATGTCAGAGCCTTTGTCCGGCTCTAAAAAATCGGCAATACTACGTTTGAGCCGACGCTGTTGAACCAAGTCGCTGTAGACTGGGGTGAGACGCGATTTTTCATATGTGGCCCTGGCTTTTGCCGACCCCCTGCGAAATTCTTCGTATTTGCGTTGAAAGTGGAGGGACCCCGCGGGAGGAAGCTGTTTGAGCAAGGTTTTTAGATCTTTGAACGCTTTGAGAATATTGAGGGCGGATGGGGACGTGATGCTATGAAAGTGGCCCCTATCGTCAGAGAAAATAGCATCAAAAATAGGAACAAGGGAGTCAAGTGGAAGGCTTCGGAGAGCTTGCTTGTTCTGAGCGACCCGGAAGGTCCAAAGCTATTTTTTGGCAACAAGGTTGTCCTTTTCCCTTTCATTGAGGCCCCTAAACACGTTCGGAAGCGCCTCGGGGGCAAGGCTGGAGACGGTAAGTCCAAAATGGCAGAAACTGCGTGATGGTGGGTGGAAGTATTACGACTGTCAATGAAGGAGTCAAGAAGCGGGGCATGGGTCAGGAGAGTGGGGGACGCCAGGAGGAGGTCGATCCGTCTTCGCGACCAGCGGTGGGAAGTCTTGTACCGAGTGAAGGCCAGTGTTTTTGGGTTCACAGCACGGAATCTGTCCACCAGGCTCGGTGGGGGGGATGTAGTAGCCTGGCGTAGCCAGTGCCAGGCCGGGCTGTCGGTGAGGCTGAGATCCAAGTGTGGTCAAGACACTGCTTTGAAATCCCCCCCGAGGAAAAAGTGGGGCCGGGACTTTAAAATTGAGAACAGTAAGGCTTCAACAGCCGGGCGCTTGTCAGGTGGAACATAGACGGAAGCGAAAAGAATTGGCAGGGTGAGTGTTGCGGCGCGCAACCAGCCTTCGTGGTTATGCAGGTCATACAGCTCGGCGTACAGGGCCAGGGCGGGGGGAAAAACAATCGCCGTACCGTTGGTGCTCTGGTTCCTGGGGATGTTGTCGAAATACTTGATGGAGTGGCATCCGAAAAGACTGTGTGTCGGGACAGTGGGCGGCTCTTTCAGCTCTTGGAGGAGTTGTACACCCACTTCCTGGCTTAACTGGTGAAGCACGAAGGCGTCTGGGGGTTTCTTTTGGATGTTGTGGCTTCAGATGTGAAGTGATTCTTGCAGTGCCCCTATCGGGAGACCTTTAGAGCGGCGATAGCCTTTTGATTGCCTTGGCGCGATTTTGGGTGGCAGGGGTAGTAACTGTGGCCAGATGAGAGAGGAGGGCATTGGGGAGTCTTGGTCGAATTAGGCTGGCGCCGCTGGCGGCATGCTGGGGGAGGGGGGGGGGTGGGCACAACGTGAAGGGGTGGGGTTCACAATCCGCCTGGCAAGCTGAGGCCGCCGTTAACCTTTGACGTTTGGAGGCCCCCATGGACCATGTATGTCTCTGGAGAGCTGGGGGCAGAGGTTTGCACCCACGTTGGGAGAGAGTACGTGCAACAAATTCCCGGACAACCAAGCGCTGAGGCATGGCCGCACTTCCCGCAGTGGAAACAGTGTGGGTCGCGCACTTCAGTGGCGTGCGTCATGGAGGGGACGGGGCGGGTTTCCTGACGTTGCGCAGTGTGACGCTGAGGCGGTCTCCTCTTGGCTCGGCCCCTGCGGGAGTGTCGTCATGCTGACGACTTTCGATGCCATGTGAGAACTTTGTTCGTGAATCTCCGGTAAGAACCAGCAAAGACCCGGGTTCGAGGAAGAGTTCAAAGGTACTGCCACCATTTTCAAACTGCATAGAGGTGGTTGAAAGAGTGGATGCAATGATGACGGGGTAATCGTAGGCCTCGTGGTCAAAATGGGCTGAGACCCCCCCATCCGGTTTGTAGAAGAAAACTTGGACTTTGCCGAAAGAATGCCGTTTCAGGTTGTCCTGGAACAGTAACGCTGCCACTGCTTATACCAGCGTGCCTTCCACTGTTTGCCGGGACTCCGAAGGTTTGGGTCAGAGTAGTGTCCGTGCAGGCGAGTTTGCCACTCTTGAGGTAGAATGTTTTGGTAGTAGAAGAGGCCTTGAGGCGGTGAACAACGGTGCGCGTCGTTGATAGGGCGGCCGGTAGGTGTGGTTTCCTCAAACGCACTGGCAAGGGCCTTTGCATCAGAAGATGGAGCACCATCACCCATTCCCGGGGAGGTAAGAGTTCGAGGTTCCGGGTACTTTTCGGGCGTAATCAGCATGTCTTCGGAGTCAAGCCAGTTGCGGAATTTTTCATCGCAGGTCATGACATAGTTGATGGAGTTGTACATACGCTCAAACTTTTGTAATTTTTAATGGGAGCCTAAGGAGGTGCCCACTTGTAGGACAGAAACTAGAGCCTTATCTTCTTCCGAGCAATCCTTTTCTAGTAACTCGGAGATGGAGGTGATAAGTTGCTTGCGAAGTAGCGCATTGGGCACAGCAGCGGTCAAAATACATTTCCCCGGCCGTGAAGTCCGGAGCCAACGCCGCGGACTGCTTGTCCGTGTACCGGACTTCGTAGGTGCGGGTGGAACCAGATGGTTGCTTGGCATCAATACATTCGATAGTTCCCAAAAGAGACGCTGCGGCCGCTACTTCATAGGTTGGCGTTGAGTGCAGGGCTTCTAGCGGAACACGGTGCAGGTCGGCATGAACGTACGAAGTTACTTGCTCGGTTAAGCCTTTGCTCCAAACTCTCAAACTTGGCGGTTGTGCGTCACCATAAATAGCAAGAGGCCTCCATTTCGAAATAATGCCTCGGCCACTAATTGCAAAGGTTAGAGAGACCCCGTGGAAATCACATTAGAGATGTCAAGACCACAAAAGATTCCAAACTTGCCTCGCACTTGAGTGGAAGAGATCCGGACTCCAAGCGACTTCGTTTGGCCCACAAGTGTACTGACTAGCTCCCACGGCAGGAGTTCACCCGGGTGTTTGCGAAATGTTTTTCGAGTTGGGACAACATAGCAGGAGGATTCTCCTCTTAGCTCGTCACATGGCATGACTTGCACATCACCACGTAGGAAAAGCGCATGGGATGACACGGAGCTGTAGAAGTCTTGCGCAAGGGCGGGGGGCAAAGAGTAATGGTATCGGTAATAGGCAGAGAATGGGGCTCTTTTGGCAACGGCAACCTCAAAAGGAAAATAGTTTTTTTGCGTGTCCTCGGTGGCGAAGTCTTTTGCATCGGCGTAATATAGATTGACGTACTTAGAGAAAGAAAGGGCATCGCCTAGCTCGCCAATGGCTTTGACCTTTGGTTGCGCCGTTTGGCGGTAGCCATGACTTTGCTTCTTGATTAACCAAGTCGCACCGTACGTCAACATTGAAGGAAACCAACGCATTTTGCAGTGGGCCTGCCTCTCCTTGTGAGAGCATCCATACAACGGACCGAGGACAGAAGTCATACATGTGATAGGCACATTGTTCTCTTGGATGGAAAGAAGAGTTTAGCTCAAGTAGAATGCAAGTATTCTTTGTTCGGTCGCACGTGATAAGTTCCCCATCAACCACCTTGGTTGGTGCAACTTAATGAATGGACTCCACAAGTAAAGCGCTTGAGCGTTTGAACGAAGGGTCTCGTGTCCGTGCCAAATAGAGTTTTAGGCGTGGCGGCATCGTCAAAGGATCTAAAGTACACAAGGCCTTTGGATTGAGTGCCTCTTGACTGAGTATGGTAGAGTGCGTCCTCAAGGCGTTTGCAAAATCGGCACACGTGTGGACGTGTTTTGGCGCTTTCTCATTTCAATTGGTGTGTGACGGCGGGCTGTAGGACAAAAGGAATGCGTAGCATTAGAAGGTCTTCCATGATGTTGAAACGAGCTTGTGCGGATGTTGAAAACCATCGATTAGAGCGTGTGAAGGCGAACAAGTTTGTCATGTCATCACTCCAAATGTCCAAAGACTGGGTAAAGCATTTACGGAATACAGTTTCAATGCACTTAGCCGACGGCATTGAGCGAGAAGAATCGTAAGCAATTTTCAATTCAGGCGAGATAGTCAATGTTTCCAACGGGCTTCTAGTGGCTTTGGCGTTGCCTTTCCCATTGGACCATTTGAACAAAGGAGTTGGCGACACAAAAGAATATCTTTCAGCGTATTTTGAATAGGCCGTCCCCAGCGTTCCCAATCCGGCTGTGCTAGCAGGCTTGGATGGACTTTGAATGCGATTGTTGTTGAAGGCTTGTTTCGCAAGCATTTCAGCAAAGAAGACGGGTAGGACGAGGGCAGGCGCAAGTTGCTGGCCGCGATCAATCAAAGGCGGCCTAAATCGAGAAGGCGCTGATAGATTTGGATGGTAATTGCCCGATTCTTTAGAACATCATTGGTGTTGTTCTCCAGCTGCTCGGACCGCGCGAGCGACACCTTTTTTTTTTTTCGGTTTGGAGCTCATCTTTGCCGTATTTGGGCAGATTGCATTGCATGCAGCTGAGGCAAGGTTTTTTTACACAACGACAAGTGAAACACGGTACTTGCACCTGGTATATTTTACTTGAGAGGTCCCTTAACGGAATCTCTCTGAAGGGCTTCAGATGATTTTAGCAGGCAAGCAGCACCTTCAACAGCTGAAGTATATCTGATGAAGGGTTCGGGGTGCAACTGAGGAATTGTAAGGTACGTCCATGCCGTTGCAATTAAACACACATTACCGTCCAAATCCTGGGGTTTGAGGACATGGGCAGTGTTAGAATTCATACACAAGAAGCACAATAGGAATTCATAATTTGCCTTAGGAGTTTGTTGGATTTGAAGTCTCCATGTTTCAGACGGCCCTTGTTACGTGAGCTCAACCAGCCCGAGGCGGGGAGTTTTCCTCGTACGGATATGAATACGTTATCAAAATAGGGTATATCCATTTGAAAGTGATCCCATGGTCTAAGATTGAGGTCCCTTTCACAGTAATACATTGCCAAAGTTGGCTCACAACACCTGGTTTCCCCGAACGTATCCGAGCCTTCTGTCCGGCCTCATACTTGGTCGTGACGCCTGTCCTTCGACCCCGGCCGCTGTCTGGGGAACAGAGCTGATCTCTTTTATCCAGGAACACTGGGTGGCAGCTCCTATTGTCAAACTTGGGGGAAGAACAATTCTGAACCAATTCCTGATTGTTTGGTGTCAGTTTGGCCCTTTAGGGCACTTTTACACCGATGCCTCACTTCAACGAACAATGTGTGCGCAACAATGTCCGCCCCATCACCGGAATCAGTCCCGTGCAGCCATTCCCTGATTTTAATTGCGTCAAAAAAGAATTTCCAAGATGAGTAACTGTTGAGCAAAATCTAGATCTTCTTTGGCTCATTTCTGCGTTGGGATGGGCCAACAACGCTGGTATTGTGGGCAGTGAAATCATGAAACTAAGACTGTTCTGTCTTTTCGCTATACAAATGACATTTTTATACTATAAATGGATGCAATGATACTAATTGTAGTAACAGGCTCTATTGAAATGAGTTTTGAATTGATTTTGGCTTCTGCAGCACCAATGTCTGGGAATTTGCCTTGTGCACTGCGAGGCGCTATGAGACAAGTCTCTTAGGCCTTTGCAGAGTGTACATTGCAGGGTGTTTGGCAGTTCCGCAGGCTTGAAATGCCGGAAACAAAGTGTGCGCGAGCAATTGGGCTGCCTGGGGTTAGGGTGCCAAATGTGGTGCAGGATGCATGCAGCAGCAGAGAACCTAGGCAAGCAGTAGCAGCAAAGGAGAAAACGGCAAAGTATGCTTCAAAGAAGGAGGGCGAAGTATCGCTGAGTGTGCTTTGCTGGTGCCTTGGCCTAGAGACACTGTACTTTCGTCTTTCTAAGGCGGGGGGTCAATCTATCTACCCTAAGAGTGTTTTGGTGTAACACCTGCGAGCAGAAAAAAAGGGAAAGAAAGAAAACTAAACAGCAACAGGAAAGACAGAAAACAAAATCCTTTTTTCAGAGTTCAGAAACGCTGTAGATATTCTGCGCTGCTGTTTGATGAGGTGGCCCAAAAAGCAACAACACACCCAAAAGACGAACAGTGAAGGGGTGAAGACTACAGCAACACAGCACAAATGCATGCCTAGTGTGTGGTACCTAGAAGGCAACTCACAACTAGGGAAGCAACGCCAGGGAGGAAAAGAAGCAAAACATACATGGGTGTAACGGCTCAAGAGAGAGCGGTAACGGAGGGGAGCACCAGGATCCCAAGGTGCGTGTATAGGAAGTGAACCACGAGTGCGTGCAATAAAACATAGCAAAGTGCATACATAGGACTTACAAACTTGAGTGCACGCCGATGCCACGAAACGGAGCAGGCAGCGATCATAGGTAGAAAAACACAAGGCGCAGCGCAAAGACAAAGAGGGAACAGAAGGTGCGTGCGTGGGAAAAGAGACCTTGAGTGCGTGCATCAAAAAGTAGCACAGTGCGTACAGTGAAGGAAGAAAATGACTGCATGCCATAAATGAAAGCAAGGTGAGGGCAAAGGTGAAGAAACTGCACAATGGGCAACACCAAGACAACGAAGCAAAACACAATGCCTGCTGCCGAAGTAGATCAATGAGTGTATGCAACAAAACATCCCAAAGCGCATCCGCAGGATATAGGAGCATGAGTGGATGCAATACAACATAGCAAAGACCAAACCAGGGACAACGGAGTAGGAAGTGGGAACTTGAGTGCTCACAACCAAACGTAGCACAGTGCGTGCATAGGATATGGGACCTTGAATGCCTGCAACAGAACATGAGAAAGGGCTGGGGTAGAACCACAAAGGTACAAGGCGCAGAACAACACAAATACCCAGGTAGGAAGTAGAAGCATGGATCCAGTAGTAGGAGGGTGTCTGCACGACAACATACCAAGGGATGTGCATAGGACATAGGAAGTTGAGTGCATGCAACACAACGCAGCGAATGGTGAACCCGGGACAAACGTGAGGGCAGTAGGAGCTCCACCCGTGCAACCAGTTATTGCAAAGTGGGTGCATAGAACATACAAACATGAGTGCGTGCACCAAAATAAGCAAAAGAAGGGAGTAGTAAGTACTAACGAAAAGGCAAGAAGAAGCATCGGGAGGTCAGAGGAGGAAAAGAGCGCCTGAGGGAAACACGCCGCACACAATGCGCGGATGAAGCAAGCAAAATAAACTGAGAAGAAAAGAGCCGACACAATGTAGTGAACAGCAAGCTTGAAAAAAAAACACAGAGCGCAAAAGTATGAATCAGGAGCAACGAAGCAAGCCGAGCGAGGGCAACGCAACCAAGGTAAGAGACAACCGCCAAAGTACCTAACTAGAGCTGCAAAGGGAGAGGACAGCAGAGAGGCAGGGGCAATGAGACAGCCCAGTGCGCATCGGTTGCACCCAGGAGACCAAGGGGAACAAGGGACCGTGAGAGAGACGAGGACACAGAGTGGAATGACAGTAGAGAAGACGCTGGCACCAGCCACATACCAACGCTGGAGGAGTTACCGGGCAAGACAGCTAGACAAGGAGCTTTGGACGAAGGTCCTAGTGCAACTATGGCCAGATGCATGGACGTCTCCGCGCCCAGGTAGGCAGGGAGGACAAGGAAGAAACTTAGTGCAGAAAGTAGGGGCCAGACGTGCTTGTGTGGACCAGCCCATACACAATACAGCCAGCGAGGAGAGGGACATGTGCCCACAACAGCATTCTCACGAGAGCCAAAAGCAGTAAAGGTGCATGGATTGACGTGAGGGGACTAATCGGCTGGACAGACAAGCGTAGGTGTTGACAAAGCAATGTAACACACCAGGCCCTGAGCAGACGGGGGGAAGGAGAGAGTGTGTGTATGTGCATGAAGGTCGTTTGGGTCCCATGTTCCTGCACTCAGTCCCGTATTTCATCGACAGGAGGAGCACCCACACCTGCACACACACACCCCAACACCCAAGCCAGGAGTGGCGGGGCGCAGCCGAAACCCGAGCCCAAACACACACACCCACGCCGCACGCCCCAGCCAGGAGTGGCAGGGGACAGGCGAAGCGCGCACAACAGCACACACACACCCCAACACCCCAGCCAGGAGTGGCGGGGCACAGCCAACACCCGAGCCCAAACACGCACACCCACGCCGCACACCCCAGCCAGGATTGGCGGGGTACAGGGGGAGCACGCACACCCACACGCACATCCCAACACCCCAGCCAGGAGTGGCGGGGCGCAGCCAAAACCCGAGCCCAAGCACACACACCCGCACCGCAGGACCCAGCCAGGAGTGACGGGGTACAAGGGGAGCGCCCACACCACCAGACACACACCCCAACACCCGGGCCAGGAGTGGCGGGGCGCAGCCGAAACCCGAGCCCAAACACACACACCCACACCGCACACCCCAGCCAGGAGTGGCAGGGGACAAGCGGAGCGCGCACAACAGCACACACACACCGCAACACCCCAGCCAGGAGTGGCGGAGCGCAGCCGAAGACCGAGCCCAAACACGCACACCCACGCCGCACACCCGAGCCAGGAGTGGCGGGGTACGGGGGGAGCACGCACACCAACACGCACACCCAAACACCCCAGCCAGGAGTGGCGGGGCGCAGCCGAAACCGAGCCCAAACACCCACACTCGCACCGCACACCCAAGCCAGGAGTGGCGGGGTACAGGGGGAGCGCCCACACCACCGAACACACACCCGAACACTCCAGCCAGGAGTGGCGGGGCGCAGCCGAAACCCGAACCTAAAACGCACACACGCACGCCCCACACCCCAGCAAGGAGTGGGGGGGTACAAGGGGAGCACGCACACAAACACGCACACCCAAACACCCCAGCCAGGAGCGGCAGGGTGCAGCCAAAACCCGAGCCCAGACACCCACACCCACACTGCACAACGCAGCCAGGAGTGACGGGGTACAAGGGGAGCGCCAACACCAGCACACACACACCTGAACACCCCAGCTAGGAGTGGCGGGCCGCAGCCGAAACCCGAGCCCAAGCTAACACACCCACACTGCACACCCCGGCCAGGAGTGTCGGGGTACGGGGGGAGCACACACACAAACAAGCACATCCCAACATCCCAGCCAGGAGTGGCGGGGCACAGTCAAAACCCGAGCCCAAACACACACACCCACACTGCACACCCCAGCCAGGAGTGGTGGGGTACAAGCGGAGCGCGCACACGAGCACACACACACCCCAACAACCCAGCCAAGAGTGGCAAGGCGCAGCCGAAACCCAAACCCAAGCACACACAGCCATGTCGCACAGCCCAGCCAGGAGTGGCCGCCTACGAGAGGAGCACGCACACAAACACGCACAACCCAACACCCGAGCCAAGACTGGCGGGCCGCAGCCGAAACCTCAGCCCGAACACACACACCCACACCGCACACCCAAGCCAGGAGTGGCGGGGCGCAGCCGAAACCCAAGCCCAAATACCCACACCCACACCGCACACCCCAGCCAGGATTAGCTGGGTACAGGGGGGGCGCCCACACCACCACACACACACCCCAACACCCCAGCCAGGACTGGCGGGGCGCAGCCGAAACCCGAACCCAAACACACACACCCACGCCGCGCGCCCCAGCCAGGAGTGGCGGGGTACAAGGGGGGCACGCACACAAACACGCACACCACAACACCTGGGCCAGGCGTGGCAGGGCGCAGCCGAAACCCGAGCCCAAACACACACAGCCATACCGCACACCTGGGCCAGGAGTGGCGGGGTGCAAGCGGGGCGCGCACACAAGCAGGCACAAACCCGACACCCCAGCCAGGAGTGGCGGGGCGGAACAGAGACCCGGGCCCAAGCACAACACCCACGCCGCACACCCCGGCCAGGACTGGCGGGCTACAAGCGGAGCACGCACACAAGCACACACACACCCCAACACCCAAGCCAGGAGTGGCGTGGTGCAGCCAAAACCATAGCCGAAGCACACGCACACCCAAACCGCACACCCCAGCCAGGAGTGGCGGGGTGCAAGCGGAGCGCGCATACAAGCACACACACAACCCAACACCCCATCCAGGAATGGCGGGGCACAGCCGAAACACGAGCCCAAGCACACACACCCACGCTGCACACCCCAGCCAGGAGTGGCGGGGTACAACTGGAACAGGCACACAAGCACACACACACCGCAACACCCCAGCCAGGAGTGGCGGGGCGCAGCGGAAACCCGAAACCAACCACAACCCAGACCCAAACGCAAGCGCCACACAACAGTAGGAAACCCAGTGTAAAAAGCCCGGGCACTGAGGCAGCCCGTGCCATGCAGGTGACCCGGCAAAACGAGATCCGGAGCCCGGAAGTAAGGCTGCATCTCAAGGCCTGCGCTGCTTTGGGACTTGAGGCGGAGCGTGCGACACCCAAGCACCTCTGAACCGGAGTACCAAGAACATGCATGCATGCCCCGGGAACGGGATACGCCAGGAGTCCGGTGAACACCTAGGGTTCTGCCCAAAGGAGGGGACGTGCGCAAGCACGGGGGCCCACCCTCCCGGCATGACAAGCTGTCACGCTGGCGGCGATCAGCCCTGCCGGTGTTGCCTAGGGCCGCTCTGTTGGGGGCCACCAATCAGGTCTATCGGGATGTAAGTCGCCTCCCCTCTTCAAGCGCGCAGCCTCTCCCTGTTTGTCACAGCGGCAACGCCAGCGGGAACCATGGGGCGCCTCTCCACGACCGAGTGCACCTACCTACCTACCTGCCTACCTACCTCAAATTATTTTAGCGTTTTTGAGTATAATCTCAGGGGAAATCTGAATTCATACTGCTTATAAATCACGGGATAGGTAATTTGACACTTCTCTTTCATGTTTTGAGGTTTTGAGGTTTTATGTTTCGTGTACTAGGCGCTCCTCGGCCCCGGGGGGCCACCTGGTCAGGCCAGGTGATATCCTCCCCGCCTAGTGCGGGGCCCTTCATGACACACCTCCTGCCTGCCTGGTTGCAGGCGCTTACGCACCACGCCGCCCCCCTAATGCATGGTCTCCCGGGGTGCTGGCGCCGCCGGGCCCGTGCTACTGGGTTGTCGCCATCGGGACCGCCACGGGCTGGCTCGGAGGCTGCCTAGCCGCGGGGCTGGTGCGTAGCACTGTGTGCTACTACTGCTAAGGCGGGTGCAGTGCCCTGGTTGTGTGTGCCCGGCGCTCGCAGCAGGCTGGGGGGGTCGGGGCCGGTGCCGGCTCTCGCGTCTCCCCCCTGCCCCCCCCCCCTTCCCCTGTGCTCCTCGCGGTGCGTGTTGCGGGTTGTCCTGTCCGGGTGTCCCTTTCCTTCGCCTGCTCGTACGCCATTCCATGAGTTCTGTTCCGCGGGCTCGGTCCGGTTGCCGTTCAGGTCCGCGCCGCGTGTCCGTTGCGTGTGTGTGCGCTCCTGCTCCCGCGGAGTACGCCTTCCCCGCCACCAGGATGGTGTGGCGCGCGGTCCTGGTACAGGGCGCTGGTAGGGCCGTTCCAGGCGGTTCATGCACCTCCGTGTTTCACCCCCCGGTCCGGTGCTCCGCCTGGTTAGCTGGGGGTTGGCTGGCCCTGGTCCCTTTGTCCTCCTGCCGGGCTCTGGGTCGCTTGCTCCCTCTTGGGTGGGCCTGTGCATCCGGGGCGGTCCGGCATCCGGGGGCCGTTGGGGGGGAGGGCCTGAGGGGTGGGAGCGGCCCGCTCGCCGCCCCCCTTGGGAGCTTGGGTGAGTCCAGGTCGGTCAGGGGGTGTCGGAGGGTGGGGGGCGGGGGTCGCTCTGCCTCAGCTCGTCCCTCTGCCTCCCTTGTACGGGAACCAAGGTGGGCTTCGTTACCCTCGCTCATTCCATGGAGCAGGCGGCTTCCATACTGCTCCGGCTCATGTCGGCGCACTCCTGCCCGGGCGCAGCCCGAGGGGGGCGCCGTGGGGCGTCCTGGTGTACCGGCGGGTGGATGGCGAGAAGGCTAGCAGGCTGGCAGGCGCCGTGGCCTGCCGAGGTCACTGTGGGAGCGGGCAGGCGACGGTCCGGGGGCGCGCAGCGCGTGGATCCAGCGGCGTGCCCAGCGCAGCGCTCGGCCTCGGGCGCTGCAAAGCCGTGGTGCTCCTATCCGGCGGTCATCTGAGGGGGGAGGGGGGGAGGGGGGGGGGCATCCCTGGTCTGCCAGGGGGGTACAGGGCAGGCGTTCCTCGCCCGGTCACCAGCTCTCCGCGGGCGGCGGGGGGGGGGGGGGAGCGGGTTGCGCCAGGGTACCGCAGTCCATCTGCCCTCTACAGCCCCCCTGGTCGATTTCTCGGCTGCGGGGGGTCCCTTGAGGGCCTAGGCCCGGGGCCTGTGACCCACGGGCCAGACGCAGCTCCCACAACGGTTGGGTTCTTTTGCGTGTCCAGGGGCTGATCGTCATTGTCCGGGCCACGCGGCACCGGCGCGCCGGCCCGGGTCAGGGGGAACAGCTTTGGAAGGGTGCTCGCCCTCGTGCCCTGTGACGTGCAAGTGGCTGGGCGGGGCTGTGCGGCAGGGTAGCGTTATGCGCCCCTCGCTGCGACATGCCGGCTGCCAGTTGCCGGGCTCGGGGTTGTCTTGTGTCCTCGGACGCGGGGTGCGGCCCGGGGAGCTAGCAGCTGGCGGATCAGCCCCTGCCGTGCTGCGCACCCGCGTGCTGCGCGTCGCTGGTTCGGTCGGGGCGCCCGTCCCTCTGTGTGATCTGGCTTGCGGGCGGCCCGGGGGGGGGGGGGGCGCTTAGGTGCCTGTTGATAGAGCACCCAGGATTGCTGGCCTGTGCCCTCACTCCCTGCTCGCCGTCGAGGGCCCTGCCCACTGGGCGCCGGGTCATTGCCTTGGCCTTCCCCGTCGGTTCACCCTGCCACCTGTGTCGCCGGCTATGCGTTGTGCAGTGCCGTGCACAACGGGGGCGTCGCAGAGTGGCTCGGCGCGCTCCACCCGTCCTAGACTGCCGGGGGGGCCTGGTGTTCGTGGGCGCTGGGGGCGGCAGTCTGGGCCAGCAGTCAGTGGTCAGTGGTCAGCGGGTCAGAGGGACTCAATTGCCGCACGCGCCCGTGCGTCGCGTGCCGTTGCCGTGAATTCACCTGGCGGCTTCCCCGCCCGTGTGCCCGCGGCCGTTGTGGCTTCCAGAATCGCGTGTTACGCCTTTCCCCTAAATGTCCTTTTGCCTGGAAGGCTGGGTGAGGGGGGATGCCCAGGGCCCGGGGGCCATGGCTTGCCGGGGGGGGACACTCCGGGCCATCGGTCTGCACCAACCCCCTCTATGTTCGCCTTCATGGGTCTGAGGCTCGGCCTGCCAGGCGTCGGGCTAGACTCCATGCAACTCGCCGCCAGCCCCCAAGGGCGCCGGTGCCATCGCCCTCGGGTTGGGCCGTCACCTGCGCCTCCGTTTGTGTGGGGGCTGGGGCTGCGGCGGCGGCGGTTTCCCCGGGCGGTAGTGCCAGTGGCCGAGGGTGGTGCGCAAGGCCCGGGGCAGCCAGACGTTGGCCTCTGCCTCCGGTGCACAGACAACCGCCCCCCACCTCCAGGAAAGCCGACGATCTTGGCTCCTGGTCGGGCCCTCCCGCCCCAATCACGGCCCACAGTACCCTTTCATGGTCCTCCCGGGCCACCCACCCTCCCTGGGGGTACTTCATGCTTCCCCCCGTCCTTCCGGAGGAGCACGGCATCCAAGGGCCGGTTCCTCAACTTCCTGGTGGTCCCCGACGTGGCCCAGCTCCGCCATGCATACACCTCCAGCACCATGGGGAGGGCTTTGCCCCCGAGGAGCTCGGGGATCGCGCTCCAGCCCAGGACCCAATCGTTCCCTGCCTCGGCGGGGCGCAGGGCCCCCACCGCCCCCCGTGCGGGCTCTGCCCTCCGCTCCTGCGCCATCCGCGCTGGTTCCGCGCTGAACCCCCACGCCGCCGTGGCGGCGGCCATCTGTGCTGGCTCCGGGCAGGGTTGTGCGGGGCGTCGCCGTGTAGGCAGGTGGGCGGTTGACAGGGGAGCTGGGGGGGCTGGAGGGGGGTCAGGGCCCCTATATCGGGGTCAATGTTGTAGATGGGCTGGTAGTGGTGGTGGGCGTGGTGCGCCGATATCTGCTGGATAACTCAGGTGATGCACCGCACCGCCTGGATGTTTGGCTGCGCGGGCTCTCTGCCCCCCTTCCCCTGTCCTTTGTGCTTCTCCTCCCCTCTCCTCCCCGTGCCCCATCCTGCCTGCCTGCGGTGGCCCAAGTCACCCCCCCCTTCCTTGCCCCTGGGCCCCTTACCTGCCCCCAGGTCCTGACTGTGGTGCGCCCTCTCCCGCCCGCCCCCCTCCCTCTGTCGCCCGCGCCCTTGCTTTTCCCGCTGCCACTGGCACTCGTGTCCTTCCCGTGCCCCTGCCTGTGTGCTCTGCCGTGCCCTGTGTCCCTCCCTGCACTGCCCGTGCCCTTGCCTTTCCCATGCGTCTGTTTTTCCCCGCTGCTGCTTGCACTGGTGCCCTGCCCGTGCCCCTGCCTTCCTCCGTCGCGGCGAGCCCCCTGGCCCTTTCCTTGTGTCAGTTCCATTGCGCTGCTGCCTGCGCCTTTGCCCACCCCTGGTGCCTGCCCTCCTCCTCCACTTGCCACCTTCCCTCCGTTGCCCTCCGTCCCTTGCCCTGCGCATCCCTGGCTTGCAACTCGCCCCGCCCGATCGCCGCCAACTCTCGCCTGGACCACGAGCCGCTGCCGCTGCGGCAGCGTGATGCCCATCGGCGTGCCCCTTGACGTGGTGGCGCGGACGGGCCACAGCGTCCCCTCGAGGAAGGCCTCGGCCTCTGCCCTGGGCGGGTACAGCTCCAGGGAGCTCACGTGGGTGCAGCTGGGATTGGTGTGGGGATGGTATTTGGCGCCCTCCCTGCTCTCTGCCGCGGCCGCGGCAGTCCGCGGCAAGGCGTCCGAGGCCCGGGCGGGGCCTGTCCCCCGCGCCGGCGGCGTGCCGGACGCAGGGACGTGGCTGGCCGGAGCGGCGGTTGCGGCACCTTGCGCATCCGGGGCCCCTGCTTGGGGCGGTTCGCCAGGAGCAGCAGCCTGGGCGGCGGGGGCGGCCTCCCTGGCCGGCACTGGTACAGGGGCCGGCGGTTCGGGGTTGCTGGGGGCCGCCTGGGGCTGCTCTTCCGCCGGCCGGACCAGGACCGCGGCCTCCGCCAGCCGCAGCTCCTCGCGCTCCGCGGTGGTTTCCCCCGCGCACGCTGGCGGGACGGGGGAGCGGGAGCGGGACTGGCGGTGGTGGCCGCCGTCCTGGTTGGGGGAGCCATCTGAGTCAGACATCGCAGCTATCCCCATAGGCGTGCGTGGCTGCATGCGTGCCCGTCCCAGTACCTCCCAGTGCATCAGTGGCGTGCCGTGAGCGGTGCCGTGTGTCGCCGGGGGGGGGGGGGGGCGCTGGTCCAGGCAGTGGCGCCGGGCGGTCATGGGCCGGTGGCCCTTTACCGGCACTCGGGCGGGAGGCGGGCGAGCCACTCGATCCACACGCTGCCCCACAGCTCCAAATCCGGGTCGGGGCGGGGGGCCTGGGCCCTCGGGGGTTGTCGGGGGGTTGCCGCGAGGAGCCGCACAAGGTGGACCCCCGTAATTGCGGTGACCTCCTGGGTCCGCAAGAAGGCGTGTACCCCGTCCCGCGCCTCGGGCGCCAGAAGGGGGGGCGGGGCACGGGCGATGCCACGTAGAGGTGGGTTGGGATGGCCCCCAGTAACCTCTCCGGGCCTCCGCGGGTCGCGGCAACGAGGAGGAGCAGGGGGGTGCCCAGGCGCTCTTGCCAGAGGATCTACCACCTGTGGTGGGCGCCCGTGGTCCTTGAGAGGGGTGGGGACAGGTGCAGGTCGGCCTAGCTGGGAGGCGGGTTGGTGGCTGGCGGGAGGGCGCGGCACCAGGCGGGCTCCCTGGGGAATGTCTCGCACACGACGGCGTTAGGGGGCGTCGGCTGGTGCCATCGTACACCGGGTAGGTCGGCTGGAGGCGGCAGGGCATCTCGCCCGCGCTTCCACAAATATCGTGAGCTCGCCAAATTCTAACTCCTCGTCAGAAGGATGATGCAGGTGGAGCACCGAGTCCAGCACGGACATCCCTCCTGGGTACGTGGCCCGCACTTGGATCAGGTACGGGGCCGCATTCATGGAGGGGCGCATCCTCAGGGCGTGCAGAACGGCCGGGGCACTGCTGTGGAGCGAGGTGGCCGACCCTTCGCCCGTCAGCCGCAGGGCGCTCCCCATGGACCGGGGCCGGCCTGACAGGTTGCACGTGCGCCACTCCATTCAGTACCCATAGTTGGCCGCCTCGGGGCCTACGAGCCCCGGCCGTACGGTGTTCACGACCCGGTGCATTGCTCGGAGCAGCGTGAGGGCTCCCGCCCCGTTCAGGGCGCAGACAGCCGGGAGAGTGGCCTCGCCACGGGAGGTCCTCCCGCTGCCTGCCGGGTCTTGCAGGGCGGCGGCATGTGCCGCGTGCGCCCCTGCCACCGCGCCTGCTACCAGGTCCTAGACAGTCGCCTCGTGCGGCCGGTGGCGGGCTCGGGCATGCTCTGGCTCCTTCCCCCCTCGATGGAGCATTGTGTTGCGGGCTCTGCGATGCGCGGTGTCAGGTGGAGGTCAGGGCGCAATCACGTGTGACAGGTGCCCCACGGATGTGCGGTCCCTCAGGTGCACGTCGATACACAGGAGGACGGCACCCGCGGGGCCCGTTTGGCCGTGTGAGTGGGTCCGCGCGCCCTCGATGCCCCGCTGCAGCCCCTCTTCCTCCGTGCGCCGGCGCGGGCCTGCGGTTGGCTCGGGCCAGGGGCATGCGTTCATCCCGGAGCACTGCGCGCACCTGTTTGTGCCTGCTGGCGTGGCAAAAGATACCGTGTTGCACTCCCTGCAGAGGTGGCAGGCGTGCGGGAGGTCGGAGGCCAGGGACCAGGGGTCGTGGCAGCTTGGCAGAGGGCATCCCACCCGTAGCGGAGAGGGCCCCAGAACTCCAGCCGGCGGGCGCAGACGCGGCGCCGGTAGTCCCTCTGAGCGTTTGGTGTCGGATCGCTTGCCATGTGTCATCAGGGAGTACCCCATGGTTGTGGAAGGCCGCTGTGAGGTTATCCCACTCCGGGCGGTCGTGTCACTGGGGGGTCGTCATACAGGTGTGACGCCCGGTGAGGTGGCGCACAAGAGCCTCCCACCGGCATCCATCTGCAGTACCCCGGGGGAGGAGGGCAAGGGGGGTGCCGTCCGCGACCGCCTCCCAACCCACTTTTAGCCCCTCGCAGCCGTCCAGCTCCCGGCGCAGCGCGGCGGTGAGGTCGGTGGGGAGCATGAGGAGCAGGGGTCCTGGAATGTCGCCCAGCAGGGACAGGGCGTCATCGTGTGTAGGCCCCCCTTCTCTGAAATGCGCCCAAGTAAGCCGGGTGCCCCCTTCCTCCGGGGAGAGCCACCGAAGTGGACGGTGGCTGCGTCGCACCCCTATGTTTCTCTCTCCGCGGCTCGGAGTATGTTGGCGGTATGGAGCATGAGGCAGGGGGGAAGGGGTGCCCGGAGGAGCGAGGACCCATCGCCTCTCGACCCCGTATGGGGCTCCAGGGCTGCCTGCAGCCATTCCGTGGTCGCCGCGTCCCACAGGCGCTCAGGGCCCGCCCCAGGGATTACCGTGAACCGCGGTCGGATGTCCGGGCCCCACCCCTCGAGTGGGACGGCGGCGTACTGCGGTGCTCGAGTTCCAGGTATGCGCGTTATGGCGCACCACCGGCTCCACTCGCGCGCCCACTCCACGCCCACGATGTGCGCTTCCCACGCGGTCATGGAAATCCATCCGATGACCCACAGTGGGAAGAGCGCGCCCCGGAGGTGCTTCGAGAAAAACCCCGGCAGGTCCCGGTAAGGGTGGGGGTCCTCCTGCGGGGGACACGCCAGGGTGCTGTTCACGAGGCGGAGGGAAGCCACGAAGTCACTGCTGGGACGCGGGGGGGGGGAACGGGGGCAGTCTCTTACGCTGCAGTGAGCCATCGGTGCACCCGGGCAGCCGCTCTGTGGGGCGCGCGGAGGAGTGTTTCCAGCCGGTGATTGCGGAGTTCCTACGCGAAGTCCGCCAGCCTGAGCATGTACTGGAGTAACTCGTCCGAAAAAATTCCTTGGTGGGTTGTAGCGGGCAATCGTGTGGAATCCTGCCTCCGCCGCTCCGGGCACCAGCCCGCAACAGAAGACCTTCGTCCATTCGGCGGCGGCAGAACGCCAAGAGGCTACCCACAGCGCCTTGTTCCTGGGCGGGCGGTGTCGGGCCGCCTCTTGTACCGCCTGGCGGTAGTGGGGCCAGAGGAACCGTGAGTGGGCGCAGCCCACACGGCATGTGCAATGGGGTCTCCTCCTGGCCCCCGGAGAGGAGGCATGGCTGTGGGTGGATGGCGATGCTGGACGGCCGCTCCTTCCGGATGCGGATCCTGCGTTCCAGTGGCCGTCCCTGGCCGGCAGTGCCCGGTGGGTGGTGGCTTCAACAGTGAGGTCCCGGGCGTGGACATACGCTGTGGCATGGGCCGTGCCCGGGGGTGTGTGTCCTCAATGCGTCGATACGAGGCGGAGTTGTGCCCGCTGAGCTACCGCCCCAAGCGTCTGCATGGTGGCGGACTCGCAGGTCGAGGAGGCCGTCACTGCCGGCGATGATGAGCTCGGCCTGGCCGGGGCCCGGTGGCGTGTACTGCAGGCTGGTGTCTTGGGAGGCTGCAAAGTGCGCCTTGTGCAGCAGCGTGTTGCTGTGGTTGGAGTTGGTTCGGGCAAACCAGAATACTTGCTCGGCGTGCTGTCTGCGCACCCGCAGGCTGTTCTGAATCCACTGCAGGGGCATCTGGTTGACTGCCCTTGCCGCGCCCGCGGGGACTCCTGTGGTCCGCTCGGGGTCCGCGTGCCGTAGGAGGTGGAGGATGACCTCGGCGTCCACTGTATGGACCCACGTCCTGTGGGTGCCGTACTGCAGGGGGAGGAAGGTGAGCACACCCTCCCCGTCGGGTACCGTGCCTGGGATGGCCACCGCCAAAGTGCGGATGAGGTTGGCAGCGAGGGTGACACTAGTGGCGTGCCTGCAAGGCCGACCCCACGATGCGTCGGAGGACGTTTGGCCCAAGGCCTCAGGGACACAATAGTATCCGGCGGGGCTGAGCCATCCCACGGTTAAGGCTCCAGTGCCACTTGACGTCGGCGAGGCCGGGGCCAACTGGTCTACGCTAAGTGCCGGAGTGTTGTTTGGGCGGGTCGTCGGGTGGTCCTGGAATCGGACCTCGGCTCCAGTGACCGTGCTCGCCCAGGATGGGAGCGCCATCAGGTGCTCCCGGAGCCATGCGGGGACTCCGCGTTGGTGCACCATCAGTTGCCCTGTGTCCTCGGGCTGGTCCTCAAGCGCGTGCACCGCCATGTGTGGATCGTGTGGCACTTGGCGGTAGCCACCAGCAGGGTAGTGCCGCGGGGTAGCCCCTGGGGCTTGGGCTCGCCCGCTCCCACCTGCACTATCACCAACTCGGCCCAGAGCTGTGCTTGTTCCGCCGACCCGGGCGCACTGGTCGTCAGTGGTCACCAATCACACCGGTGTTGGCGTGTGGGGTGGTGGACGCAGGAGCTCGGGCCACGCCACGTCCACATTGAGCGCCTGGTGTTCGCTATCCGCCAGCACGTCGCAGACGATGTCAATGAGGGGTTCCGGCGGGTGGTACGCCGCCCCCTGCGTGGGGGGAGACCGGCTGCCCTGACGGCGGTAGCCCCCGACGTGGAGGTGCAGGCGGTCCGGGGTCACCCGCGGGCCAGTGTGGGCAACCTGGTTAGTTCTCGTGCAGTGGATGAGGCTTAGGCAGGGGTCCTGCGTGCCGGTGGTGTCCAACAAGTTAACCAGGGCGTCGCGCCATCCGGGGTGGTCGGTGGGCCCCTGTTCGCGACCGCAGTAGTGGAGGTGCTCATAGGCGCACTGGTTGAGGCACTCTCGCACCGCTGCTGGCTATGGGTCGTCGTTGTCCAGAGAGGGGTGGTGCGGCCCATGGTGCCCGTGCCAAAGCGTCCTGTGTGGCACCGTCAGGCCGCACGTGTCGCGATGCCGCAGCTCGGCGGTACGCAGCGTGACGACATTGCCGCGGGGGGACTGCAGCAGGACTTGGGTCGCCCTTGGGTACTCGATAGGGTCCTAGAGTCCCACCACCAAGGCGGCCAGGGCCCGGGGTATGCGATGGACCTAGTTGCCCCCTGTTTCCGGGACAGGATTGTGCACCTCGAGGCAGATGCTATGTTCATCGCCAATTTTCCAGAACATCCTGGTGGCCTCGGCGCGCACGGAGGCCGAGCGGTGGTGGACGAGCGTGCCCACGACGACTACCGCCGCCTGCTGGCACTGTGTCGGCACCCAGGTGAGCCCCAGGGTCCGGTCGTCCTGCAGGCTGTCCTGGGAGGTTTCGAAGGCGTATGGCGCTCTGTCAATAGCGACCTGAACCGTGATGTGGTCCAGGTGGCGCGCGGTGTCAGAGTCGTCAGCGATGAAGGGGGCAAAGTACTGAGGCGTTCTCGTGGGGGGCCTGGCCACGGGACGCTGCGGGTGACACGCACAAGCAAGCAGGCAGGCGAAGCACTGCGCTCACAGGGGCATCATTACGCTCGTGTCATGTGACAAAGCGTTTCAGGATCCTTGCCACTCTGAAACAAGGGAACAAAAGTATGTACAGCAACACATCAGGATATGTACACATGGGGTTAAGACTGGACTGGGGTAAGAGTATCACAGGACAATAGACACTCAGTCCCAACTCGTATCCCAATCCCAGGTCGGACCCTCTCAGTGGCTGGTGGGGGCGGGGGCTCAAACACAACCCATGCCCTGCTCAGTCCTGACCCTGAAACCCTGCCAATAGGGGGGGTGTCCCGCCCAGCCACAGGCGAGTTCCTGGGAACCAAGATATTCCAAGGCCAACAGACAGTGGCTGCCGGTGCTCCCTCAACAGCAGGTCCCAACTCCTGTCTGAACTAGAGATATGGCCCCGCCATTCTCCCCTAGGAGTTGGTAGCTGAAAATGGGCTGTTTCAGCCCAAACTGATATTAGCTCAAAAATCTCCAAAGTTGACCCCTCATCTGGACCCGCCAGAGGTAGGGACGAAGCAACTGACCCTATGCCCTTGAAAGACGAACTCCCTGGAGCCCTCACCCAACCTGGTTCCCTCTGAAGTTCCGGCATCAGGGCACCACGGGTTCGTCAAGTGGGGTCATGATGTCAAAATTACCAAAATCGGCATCATTCCCACGCGTGGCTCGCCCTGCCAGGGCAAGGCCAA
Organism: Eutreptiella sp. 'Long Island Sound 2002'; assembly: GCA_964036045.1. Taxonomy (NCBI): domain Eukaryota; phylum Euglenozoa; class Euglenophyceae; order Eutreptiales; family Eutreptiaceae; genus Eutreptiella; species Eutreptiella sp. 'Long Island Sound 2002'. Next base: position 72,668,777 of record OZ038378.1, read on the forward strand.
TGGCTCACACGATAGGAGATTGGACCTACGACCGATATCTGAGTGTACAACTTGAAATTGGGTCCAGGCTCCGTGTGGGCAAAGAGATATGGGGCCGCCAATTGACCACACGGGGGGGGTGAAATTGGGGTCTCAAAAGAGGGGTCATTTTGGCTGCTCGAAATGAGTCAAAATTTGGGGGTGCTCCCAATAGTATATCTCCTCGCCGCTTGAAGATCGGATCCCCCAATCCATACGCGATCCACCGGGAGTCTAACACAGAGTCCCATGCACTTGGCGCTCAAAGATCTCCATACCACTCGGCGTGGTGACAATCCCAATTGGGTCCACAAATGCCAAAATGGCAAAATTGTCCACACTCACTTTGGGCTAGCACCCTAACGAAGGTTGCTCCGCTTCGCCCACGTGGTGTGTGAACCATGGGGACCAATGTCCAAAACACCCATGTCATATATGGCTCATTGGTCCATGAGTCTGGCATGCACGAGGAGGCTGAACATGGTGCACGGCGGGCAGAAAATATCGAAAACTGCTCAAAATGGCCGAAAATGCGCACACTCATGGTTGGGGCAAATAAGGCACATGCCCGACTTGGACCGGAGTGTGCCATAGGATTGGTATCAAGTCATATGCGTCCAACATATCTTTTGGGCGTCGCCCAACTCCTCCGGTTTTGGGAATGGCAGGGTCGCCAAGTGAGCCAATGATTTGGGATAGTCCCAAATTGCCAACATGGCGGCCACGGTATGCCAAGCCCAAGAGGAGTTATTCGCCAGGTCCACGATATGTTGGGCACCGAAGTATGTACCCGCATAACATACTTGAATCATGATGTCAATTGAGCGCAACATTGATATACACGGTCGCCACTTGACATCATGACGGGCAAAAAACAGCAATATTGGCGAAAAAAACACCCAAAAGGGCCTTGAAAGGCGCACAAATATATTATAATATCTTCCGCTTGGATTGAGTAAACGACCAATCCTTCTAAACACAATGACTTGACACCAATGACCCCCGATTCCACATATGTGCTCCACTTGGGGCGCTTTGAAAGGTCACCAGCGCTACTTCCCAAGTGGGCACATGAAAATATGGAAAATTGCAAAACACACACCTTGCTCCCAACGCATCGCTTTGGGATCGCCACACAAGCTTCCCTCCACGAAGGTTAGGCTTGCAATTGATCGTGGGGAGTATGAGGAAGGGCCTCGTGCAATATGAGGTCCATTGGTGGGTGTATCGCTCTTAGCCAAACCGGCAAAATGGGCACACAATACAACACATGGCACATACCACATACTGCCCAAAAAGGTAGCTCCCCCCACGATATGTCATGCCCCTCCAAGGGCATAACTTTGTGTCAATCGCTCATAGGAACTCAATGAAAATTTCCTATGCAAAACCAACACTCGCGCGCTACACTCGAAAGTTATCTTAACGCACGCAATATCATGGCCAAAGAGTTATAACGCAAACTCTACCCTTCTGACCATGATCCATTACGCTAGCGCGCACGTGTGGAGACGCAAGGGGTATAAAGCTTCTGAAATTACGTCGGGAGTATTGTGAATACATCCCATGCTTCCTTATTGTCATTCCTTGCAAGCAGCACGAGATATGACCCTCACAAGTGGCCTCACGAATCAACTTTGTTTTGCCCATATCTCTAAGACAAATGGAGGGCAAGACAAAAGGAAAGTTGATTCGTGCATAGGGAAGCACGTAGGTCCACTCCAAAGAGGTCAAATCAAGTGCGGGGACGTCGAAGTCGAAAATCCGATTTCGACATCCTGAAAAATTCGGATTAAGGTTGCGAGTGTACAATGTGAAAATTGCAGATGCGTCAATGCAATTCCTGAAGACTTTAGAGTCTTCGTCACGGATTGCGCCAAAATGTCTGTAAATAACAGTTAAACTGGCGGTTACGCTAAAGTCGCGAGCCAACCGCCAGCAGTCAAAACATTGATTATCAGAACGGAAGCATGAAAATTTCCGGAAACAATATGAAAATAAAACCCTGTTGATTCCTGATATTCTGATGTGTAAATCTCAGCGGGCGACGCATCGGTTGCCGATTCGGCCGCTAATAGCTGAAATGCCCAGATCTCTCACACAAACACGTCTTACCTACATCTGTTGTTAGGGTTAGGTTGCCGAATCGACGGCCGAAGGCGGTGCGGGGCAGATTGGCGTGAAATAGTAAGATACCGGCAAATGGCAGTTTGCTGGTACATGGTAACATGCCCCAAGTGGCCGGAATGCCATCAGGGGGGCTTTACAGCAAGGAACACGCTCCTGCCGGGCTCTCACCGGGCTTCACCGGGCGTCTTCCCCTCCGTACATGGGGTTAGTGGGCACACGGAGACCGGTTGTATACACCACCATGGTCATGGGGTTCTGGGTACCGCTTCACCCCCCTCCTCAGAGCAAACCCTGGGGGGGGCTCGATAACACCACGCATGGCAGCGGGTACCCAGGACCATCCCGTGAGGGGGGGGGATGTCACATCCTCATTTCAGGCTGATTCGCAGGTTAGGCTGCCCAAATCCCACAGTAAGACAGGTACGGTGCTGTAGCTGTTAGTAACTGCAAGTATAGTATCAAGTATCAAGTCCCGGGTCCTGGCGGCGATTGTTCGGCATCCAAAGGAGCCGTTAACCCATACCAGGCGCACCGGGTGCCGGCTGCAATGGTCACTACCACAGTGGCAGTGGCATACACGGCCAACATAGGCGTCACACGAGGACCGAAGTGGTCCCACAGGTCGAAAGGGACCACAAAGATCCATCAGGCTACCCCAAGCTTCCGAAGGCCGACCGGCTGGGGGAGAGTCCCCACGGGTCCTTCCTCGGGCGCACCATGTCCATATCAACGACGCGAGTCCAGAGTGGTACAGCCGAACGAGCTCCTCCTTAAGGGATCGGGCATCAAGGCCGTCTTTTCCCTCGCCCTCTTACCGCGAAGGCCATACATGGGGGAGTCCCCATGCAGTGTGGGCGGAGGCGTCGACTCCTCAAACCACCAGTTTCCCAGGCAGACTGACCGAGGTCAGGAGCACCCGAGGCCGCCACCCGACTGCAAGTGCGTCTGCGAGTCGGTAGGCTCACACTGGGACTGACAGTGGCCGACCGCTGGGAGTGCATTCAGGCAACTGGGCCTCCCGCCTGGCGCCATCAGGATCTCAGCACATCACAGGCACGAGGGCACACGGTATCACAGGCACTCAAACAGAAGAATCTGTACTTAGGTACTGGTCCAGGCTGGACCTTACGTAAGAGCATGTAAACGGCGACTCAGGGCGCCTTCGTAGTCGATTCGCATCCCCTCGGGGGGGGGGGAAAACAGTCCATAATTCAGTGATGGGCTGACATACAGATGCACATATCCTGGGGAACAGAAAGACAAACAATGAGCGGGGTAATAGGCGTGTAAACACACTCTGGACAGAGCCCTAAACCACGCCCCGGTTAGGATAAGGCATATGCAGGAGGGTGGACAGGAAAACGCCTGAGTTCAGGCCATATATAGTCTGCAGACACACGTCGACTGGTCTGGATTCCGCAAGTGCCATGGAACCAGACCACACACCAAAAAATCGCAATGCCGATGACAGCAGCATCCGTTGCGCAACGTCGTATGGGCTTCAAGGCCACAAAAGTTCAGAGAATAGGTCAGTCGCCCTACCTGGTTTCCCAAGGATTCAGCAGGCGAGGAGTGACGAAAAGAAGAGAAGAGGAGCCATCCTCCTCTGGATTCAGCAGGGGGGGCTAAATGGCCACTCTGATGGCAGGTCACTGGAAGATGGGAGAGAGCAAGCAAGTGAGGGACGATCCGTCGACCACACAAGCGCTCAAAATGCATCAGGGGAGAGCTCAGGGCGATGATCAGGCGCCCCTGGCTGCAATCGCCCGGGTGAGTGCTGCCAAGTTCGAGACGTGGATCTTGGTCTTGTGCCTGCGGATGTAGTCCATGAAGGGGGTATTGATCCGCGGCACAAACGAGGAGACGGGTTCCCAGGTGTCGTGGGACGGCCCATAGCCTCGCCAACGAACCTTGAACTCCAGGCCTCCGGGTGCCGAGGCGTTCGGACGCTGAGCCAGGATCTTCTCGACTGTATAGTCATCCTGCTCAGCATAGTCGTCGTCCGAATCGGCCTCATGTGCGGCGTAGCTCAGGGACACATGTCGGCCACGGAGGTCGGGTTCCCGCACACGGAGTTGACTCTCGTGGCGCTCCCGGAACTGTCCGTGACCCACCTTGATGCGGTAGGTGTCCTCACCAATCCTGCGAACCACCTCTCCGGGTGTCAACCAGGTTTTGGTGCGGTGGGTGCCCATAGGGCGGGGTCTGATCAACCACACCGGTTCTCCCACCCTGAACTTTTGCGCTGTTGAGCTTGGGGGGGACTTCTGACGCTCAGCATGCTCCTTCTCGAGCTGCTGGCGGATGTCACGCGCCGTTGTCTCTTGCCGCGCAAAGAATTCCTTGGCATCCATGGCCATACCATCACCAGACAAGGGAAGTCCCCAACCCAGGGGGTCCCTGCCGAACAGAATCTGGTGAGGGGACAAACCACCTTGAGTGGGGGTGTCATGATGGGCCTTCAGAGCGGGCCACATCTCCTCAAACCAGTTCCGACGTGGATTGGTGATGTGAATCTTGCGCAGCTTCTCGAACAGCTGCCGTCCAGCCACGTCAGCTCGGCCATTGGACCCGCTGAGATAGGCGACGCTCTTGGCATGACGGATTCCCATGAGGGAACACATAGGCTTGAACCAGCCACCAGTAAACTAGGGGCCCTCGGTCACTGCAAATGGTGCGGGGGATGTCAAAGATGGTCAGCCAATGACGAATCATCATGACCGCAACTTCCTTGGCAAGCAACCCCTTTTTGCGTGCCGGAACGGCTACCACGTAGCCACTGTGGCGGTCCACACAGAGAACCACACAGTCAAAGGTCTCCTTGCCAATGTGCACTTCGGGCATGGAGAAGACGTCCATGGCCATGCTCTCCATGGGCTGGTCAGGTACCGGAGTCCTTTGGGCTTCCCCCTTGACGTTCCGGTTATCGAGATTGCAGGCCTGACAGACCGAGCAACCCTTCTCGACCTTCTTGATGGCGGTGTAGAGATTGATCTGGTCGATCTCAAACCGGCGCTGCATGTCAAGGGCTTGCTTCTTGACGCCTGGGTGCAGCATGTGGTGGTGCCAAGCCTCGCACAGCTCGAGCACCCGGGACTCTGGTACTAGCAGCTTACCATTCCGGTAGAGCTTGCCATCTTCCTCAGTCAGCCCCTTTGGCCACTTCTGCCCGTCATCAGGGTCGGTCACAGCCCTATACTCGGCCGCAAAGGCCTCAGACTTGGCGTAGTCGTCGGTCCAGTCGTCCTGGAGGCAACACTCAGGTAAGAGGTGCTTGTCGGACTCAGCTCCATCAGGGGCGAGTACTCTGACCGCTCTGCCCATCCTCGTTCCGAGGGGGGCAACCGCAGCCATGACGACGAAGCATTTAACACCCTCCTCCTCCATCAGGCGCTCCATTTCAATGATCCTCTTGGCTTCAGCGGTCTCAGCCTCATCGCCATGGGCAGAGACATCTGTCATGCCCTTGCTGGCGGGATAGGCCCACCTGCTGAGACAGTCCGCCACGGTGTTGTCCTTTCCAGGAACATAAACAACCGTAAGGTCGAACTTGGCCAAGGTCTCATGCAATCTTGCCCGTCGGGAGGCGGGACCAGAGGGGGTGTCCACGTGCTCCCTGTGCCACGACTGCAGACTCTGATGGTCGGTGCAGACGGTGACGGAATGGAGGGCTATGTACCCAGCCCATTTCCTGAGAACCATGACGATGGCATACGCCTCCTTTTCTCGGGGCGTCAACGTCCGTCTCTGGCCCTCCGCCAGGACTCGGCTCCAGAAGGCCACGGGCACATGCCTCCCATCGTCAAGCACTAGTCTCAACACAGCGCCAACGGCGTAGTCCGAAGCGTCGGTGCGCAGGACGAACTCTCGGTCAGGATCCACGAGGTGCAGACCCACTGCGGATAGCAGCGCCTGCTTCATCCCCTGAAAGGCACGGTCGGACTCAGCAGTCCAGACCAGAGCCTTCTTGGACCCCCTTCTGGTCTCCTCTCGGTTGCCCTTGAGCATGGTCGTCATGGGGGCTGCATACTCGGCATACATCTTGATATACCCCGAGTAGTAGTTGCAGAACCCCAGATACGCCCGTAGCTCAGAGACCGTTTTGGGCTTTTCCCAGTGCTCGATCGCAGCCACCTTGCGAGGTGTAGGCTTTCGCTGCCCGTTCCCGACTACGTGGCCAGCGAAGACCATCTCGCTTACCGCAATGGTGGCCTTGTCACTGCTGCCCGTGAGTTTGTGCCGAACCAGAAGGTCCAGCACTCGAGTGACGTCCCTCTCGTGTGCCTCCAGGAGCTCCTCGTAGCTCATACTGGGGTCCCCGGACGCGATGATCACGTCGTCCACGAAGGGGTCCTCACAGTCACGCACCGGCTCAAGCAGGTTCTCCAGCATCCGCTGTAAAGCCGCATTGCCGTTGGTATTGCCCATGGGCATCACCTTCCACTGGAGAGGTCCAAGTGGGGTGCTCATGGCTGTGCAGGCACGGGACTCCCCGGCGAGAGGCATCTGATGATAACCATGTTTCAGGTCAATCACCGTGAAGATCCTCCGCCGGTGTTGTTTCTGCCGCATGTCCTCAATGAGGGGCAGCGTATAGCTGTTGTGCTGCGTTTGGGCGTTCAGGCCGCGGTAGTCGACCACGAGCCGCCACTCACTGGCCACCTTCTTGGGGACGACGAAGCACGGAGAGGCCCACTTCGGGTGGCACGGCTCAAGGCAGCCTCTCTCGATGAAGTCACGGAGGATCTTCTCCATGGCCTCCTTCCTCTCGCCCCTCAGGGCAAACTCCCGGTGCCGATACACACGGGGGTCCCGCTTCAGTCGTATCTTGGCCTCGCCATACGGTCCACGCACCAGTGGGGAAAACACAGGCTTTCCGCTGAAGAAGGTATTAACATACTTCTGCTTCAGCCTGGCACTCAATGCCTGGATCTCAGGGCAATCATCGGACTCGGCCTTGGCTTCTCCGGGCACCTGGACCACTGAGCTTACTTGAGGGGTAGCGACCCCGCTCGGTCTCAGCTCAGGCGGTCTTTCCAGGTGGCCCAAAGGGCCATCTCTGGTCTCCCCACGGAATAGGTCGCCGTAGGTGGGTGGGTTACCGCCGATTGGCTCGTCCTGGCTGGACATGTGGTCCAGTACCCTCCTTACGAAGGTGTCTCCATCAAGGGAACCAGAGACTATGGCGTCCACTTCCCACCAGGCTTTGTCCTGGCCCTTGCCCTCACGCTGGCTTCCCCAGTTGTGAAAGGGCTGATCCATATACCCCTGAACCAGATCCTACTCCTCTTCAGTGAGGGGGTCTTCCGATTCTCTGATGTCAACAGGGGAAACCGCGAAGCATTGCCGCCATGGCTCCGCTACAATGCGGTTGACACACACGAAATCCGTGGTGTCGGCCTGATCAAGGCCCCCATCCACATAGTGGAATTCCGTTGGCCATCTCTGGGGTGGCATGGGCTGTCCCTTAGCGTCCTGATAGACACTCTCTCCAGCCGGTAGGACGACCTTGTTCAAGGTCATGTTGGTCAATGAGACTACCCAATGTCGGGTACTTTCCTCCTCGGTGCATCCCATAGGAACAACCAGCACTGCCTTGGAGCGGTCCTTGCGAATCTTCGCTATCGCTCTTGGAATGTCCCATCGAGGGCAATGGATCCACATCAAGCCCTGATGCGGACCCCAGTGCTTCTTCCACGCAGAGTCCCCGGCGCTCCAGTACTTCTCACAAACCCGAAGATGGGCGGAGGTTCCTGAAGAGAACGCATCCAGGGCCAGATCTGACGCTCCCAGGTCCGTAACCACTCGGCTCGCCAATTCCGGCGTTACGCCGTACTCCTGGTTTGCTGCCCCAGTTGGCTCAGTGTCCAGCGCGGCCACTTCGAGCTGATTGCGTTCCGGGTGGATCCATTGGCATTCCACATGGTGCTGAGGTGACGAAAGCCACGAGAGCTGGTCGTCCTGGTACAGGGTAATGGAAGCCTGGGCCGGGTGGACGCCGGAGTCCGTCTCCATCATAAAGTCGTACCCAACGATCATGTCCCAGTCCATCTCGGCCTCGTAGAAGTGACTTTGCAGGAGGATTTCCTTGCCGAGGTCTGGGCGGCTCAGCTCACGATGGTTGACGAACTGCAGCCCGATGGCCGCTTCCTTCGTGCCTCCCACCATGTACTGGCCGTTCGCCACCTTCAGCCTGACAGGTTTCCGACTGTCGGCCAAACACTCTGGTGGAAGTAGGCCAGCCTTGACCAAGGTGACCTGAGCTCCCGTGTCGACCAACACGTCGAAGACCTTCTCCACTTCCCCGCATAAGGCACGGACCTTAAGGTGCAACTGCCGCTCACGCCCAACTCGGCGCACGGCGTGCAAGCTCAGGATCTCCGGCCGTTCCAGAAGTTCAACAAGCGACTGGTGCAGGTCGTGGACAATGGGCTCAGGCTGCCGATCTGCAGCATCCAGCTGCGGTCCGGGTGATCGTCCGATACTCTCGGATAGATCTTGAAGTACATCAAACACATTCTTGGTTGCGAAGGATGGACAGGTGCAAGGGTTCGTGCCTTCACTTGCCCTCACCCTGCCACCGCAACTGGGTGCCGGACCGGGCCTTACGCCCGCGGCAGTCCCTTTGTGCTTATCAACTCCCGACTGGGATGTTGTGGCGCTTCCCACGACACCATCCTGCGACCGCCCTAGCTGGGGCCCTTGGCTGCAGGAGCTCCGCTAGGGGGCGTCGGTTGTGCAAGTAGGGGTATTGTCCTCGGCATCAACCCCGTTGACACCCTTCTTCCTTCCCTTATTCCTAGGCTTCTTGTCCTTGTCCTTGTTCTGGTCGTTCTCTTTGTTCTCCTTGTTCTTGTTGTCCGATCTGGGAACCCAGTTTCTCTTGATCTCCTGGATCTCCTTGGCCAACTGGGTCCCCACCGACATCAGCTTGGAGAGCTCGTCCTTGTCCACCTCCACTTTGGCCTCCGGGATACCCGCAGGTGCACGCTTCTTCGACCCGTGCGCCTTCTTGTAGGCCTCCGTGTCGGCCTGGTGGGTGGGGCATGTTCGGTGGTCATGGTTGAAGCCTTTCTTCCTCCCATAACACACGAAACAGCCCTGAGGGTGAGCTCGTATGAACTCCCCAAAGGACAGCGGAGGGTCGCCAATGCGGCGGGGGTCCCTCTTCTCCTTCTTCTTTCAACCCGGCTGCAGGGGCTTCCAGCTTCCCCCGTGGCTCCCCGCGCCGTTGTGGGCCACGAAGGCACAAACGGCCATCTCGGCGGGCTCATTGTCGTCGTCATCGTCGACGAGAGCTTGATCGCCATCGGCTCCCGCTGGGTCCATGGCAGCTTCCCCGCCAGGCCCCTCGCCAACGTAGTTGACGTCGCGGTCGCCGGGCCTCAACCCGCGGGTGTGGTGGAGGTTCCGGTACTCCTTGAGCACCTCCTCTCCAACCCACTCCAGGATCTCGTCGCAGCTCATCCGCGCCGGGATGGCCTGCCGACGGATGGTCTGGCCGCTCACGTCACACTTGTCAAGGCGCCACATCGCGGTCTGCTCGCGATCGCCCGAGACGGTGATGAGGAGATCGTTCCGCAGGGAGTGCCGTTTGACATCCCGGGCCACGTTCTTCCTCGTCCAAGCCACCACCTTCGTATGATACTCTTTGGGGAGCATCATCTTGACCGTGTGGTTGGACTTGGCCCTCTTGGCTTCCTCCTTGGTGACCCTCTTGATCCATGCTTCCGGCAGCATGGAGAGCAGGCGAGCCTGCTCGTCACCCTCGTTCCAGTCCTCCACGTTGCGGCGGAAGAGGGTGTATTGCCCTCAGAAGTCTCGCCAGTCCCGTAGGCGGATCTCCCGTCCATCATGCTGAAGCTTGATGGACTTCCACCGCTTGGCAGCCACCTGCGGAGCGTCCACCCGCTCCTGCTCGTTGAGCCACTTCTTGGCTTCCTTGAGGGTCTTGATTTTCCCCTCCTTGGTCGCCACGAAGTATAGCTCTTGGAGCACTTCCAGCAGGCGGTACCTGAACCGTCTGAAGACATATTTCTCTGCATCCGCGGGATCCATGTCCTCAGTGACGGTCACCCCCCAATCGTCCAGCTTCTCCGAGAAGCGGTCGAGGTTGAGGGGGTTGCCATCGTACATGGGGGGCTTGATGTCCCTCAAGTCTTCCCACACGGCGGCGTCCGCGGCCTTAGTGACCATGAACGCCGGCCGCGAGGTCGACCGAGGTTCCCGCCGGCCTCTCCCACGGACTCCCACGGCTGCCACTTCCATCTCCTCCCCGGAATCCCTGTGGCGACGCCGCGGTTCCTCCATGTACGCTGAACCTAGATGTTCACGCCGTACACCTTCAATGTATGCCTCCTCATCACGGCGCCAGCGGCTGCGTTCAGCAGCCTCTTGTCGTACACCACGCGGCAGGGAGATGTCGAACTCCTCCAGGTCCAGGTCCAGGTCCTCGCCTCTGCCGACGTCCCACTCCACGTCTCCTCCGGGGACCTCATCCCTGAGTCCACCATAACGTCCGCCAGCCACTGGCATTGGCTCCGGGGCTGGTGCGGGGCGTCGGGGGCGTACCAGCGTCCGCGGTGGGGCACGGCGGTTGTGGTAGTCCGCCTTGAGCCACTCATCACGCCACTCCTCACTGCCACTGCCGGGCGGCACGCACTCGTTGCGGCGGCCGACGCTGTGGTGAGAGGGGGCGCTGAGAGAGGGGGCACAGGCGCTGGGGCGACTCCTGGGGGCTCCGCCGGGGGCGTGGGGTCTGCCTGGACCTGGTCCGGGTCCCCAGCCGTCGTCCGACGAGCCAGACTCCAGGGGTGGGTGGTCGCTGCCGACGCTCCCACGGGCTTCCGCCCTACCTGGGCGTCTCCGTCTGGGAAGACTCCGAGCTCCGGTAGGGAGGAGGGAGATCCTCATCCTCACCTTCCGGTTCCATGGGGACGTCTCCGCCTCCTCCGCCAGCCACTCCTCGGCAATGTCGGCGGCCTCGTTCATCCCCCTCGCTGGCGGTGAAGAAGGGGTCACTGTCGTGGGGGTGTCCATCCGCTGGCCTCTGTGACCTCTCGGGGGTCTTCCCCTTGCCCTTCCTCCGTCGATGGGCAGTGGGGCCACTGGTCCCACTGCTGCCCGTGTCCACCTCCTCCGGATCCAGCGCCATCTTGGAGGAGGCGTCCCCTTCGAAAAGCTTTCGAAGGGTCTCCACTCGGGATCCTCCCGGGGGAGTCTCGCGGCGGAGCTTGGCCTCCGCCTCCGCCATTGCGGCGGCTGTGGCTGCGGCAGCTCGCCTCTCGGCTTCCTCCCGGGCACGAGCCGCTTCGGCTTCCCGGGCCTGCTGCAGCCGAGCCTTCTCCGCTTCCAACGCCGCCAACTCTGCCTCCGTCTTGGCCCTCTCCTCAGCGACCTTGCGTCGCGCGGGCTTGATGGCGTCCTTCTTGGCGGCGTCAGACTGGGCCTTGGCCGTTGCTTCGGCGTGGGCCCTTTCCTCCGCCTCCTTCTTTGCCCTCTCTTGGGCCAGCGCCTCTTCCAGCGGCTTCACCTCGGCCTCCTTGCAGGCAATGGCCTCCCGCGTCAGGCGGGCTTCCTCGTCGGCTGCCGCCACCTCACCCTTGACCTGGGCAGTCGCTGCCTCATGGGCGGCTGCGGCCGTGAGTCCGGCCGCAATGGCCGCCACGGTCGAGGCGTGGATGGCCATGCCATGCGCCCACTCCGCAGCCTCCTGCTGGGCGATGTCGACGGCGCCCTCCATCGCAGCGTTGTGCTGCGTGGCCCGTTGCCTGGCAACCTGAAGGTTGCAGGGCAGCCCACAGGCGCGCTCACAGGCGCGCGCCAGGTCCCTTTGGTCGGGAGCGACGCTGCTGCTGGAGCCGGCGTGGTCGGCCGGCATCCTCCCGCGGTGGGCCGACTCCACGTCGCTGCTGGGTCCTGACTTCCTCAGGAGCAGTGGACGGGGCTTGGCCTTGGCCTGCTTGGCGACTTCCAGGAGGTCGCCAAGGGTGGTGTGGCCGGGGTGGTGACCGCCATTGTCCCGTTGGAGACTGTGAGCTGGGGTTCCGCCCCTGGCGCCTTGGGCGGCTTCGGCGGCCAGGGATTCCTGGTACTCCCGCCACCTCCTGTCCCGCCTCCTGTCCCCGGCGGAACGCTTCTCCTTCCCAGGAGGCGCGCTGCTGCTGCTGCCCTGCAGCCTGCGCTCGTTCCCCAGCTCCGGGAACTCCTTCTCGATCATGTCCCACATGGAGACGTTGATCGAGGCGCCGGACAGGTACTCGTTGGGCTTCTCGTCCTCCTCAATCCCGTCAGGGCGCAGCCCTTCTCCGCGCCTGTCCGGGCAGGTCCAGGTCCTCAAGCGCTTGCGGCGGAAGCGGTACTCATACCCTTCCGCCCGCAGCCATTCCTCCACTGCCCGCAGGCGGTCCTCGCCCATGTCCTCGCGAAGCTCGAAGCTCCCGGGCATGCCGCCTTCGCACTGGGGATTGCTGTGGCGGTACTGCTGCCCCCACAGCAACCCACGCAGTAGGCGCGCCGCATGGGGGTGGGGCTGCGGCCAGGTCTTGCCCGCCTCGTCCCAGTTCACCATCGGTGCTCTGGATGGAGTGGTCCTGGGGTGGTTGTTGAGGTGGGTGATGTAGCACTGGACTGGGAGTGCGGCCGGTGCTGGTCGGCCGGTGGTTGTGGAACTGGTTGCTGTAGCTGGGAGTGCGGCCTTGCTGGTCGGCCGAGGGACCTCGTTGATGACGGAGTTCCGGTCCCCGCACTTCCTTCACGGACTCGGCGCTGTCGCTGGGCGGCGCTGCAGGCCGCTGCGCTGCGCTGCGAGCTGCGAGCTGCGAGCTGCTGCGCCGCGCTGCTCGGGGTTGGTGGCCCCGAGTGGCACGCGAGGGATGGGTAACCCCGCGGCGGTGAAACGCTTTTGACGCGTCCCCGTGGGGGGCCTGGTCACGGGACGCTGCGGGTGGCACGCACAAGCAAGCAGGCAGGCGAAGCACTGCGCTCACAGGGGCATCATTACGCTCGTGTCATGTGACAAAGCGTTTCAGGATCCTTGCCACTCTGAAACAAGGGAACAAAAGTATGTACAGCAACACATCTAGATATGTACACATGGGGTTGGGACTGGACTTGGGTAAGGGCATCACAGGACAATAGACCCTCAGTCCCAACTCGTATCCCGATCCCAGGTCCGACCCTCTCAGTGGCTGGTGGGGGCGGGGGCTCAAACACAACCCATGCCCTGCTCAGTCCGGACTCTGAAACCCTGCCAAAGGGGGAGGTGTCCCGCCCATCCACAGGAACCAAGGGGCTCCAGGGCCAACGTACAGTGGCCCCCGATGCTCCCTTAATGGCGAGTCCCAACTCCTGTCTGAACTAGAGAAATGGCCCCGCCATTATCCCCTAGGAGTTGGTAGCTGAAAATGGGCTGTTTCAGCCCAAACTGATATTAGCTCAAAAATCTCCAAAATTGGCCCCTCGTTCGGACCCGCCAGAGGTAGGGACGAGGCAACTGACCCTATGCCCTTGGAGTTCCAACTCTCTAGACCCCTCACCCAACCAGGTTCCCTCTGAGGTCCCGGCATCAGGGAACCACGGGTTCGTCAAGTGGGGTCATGATGTCAAAATCACCAAATTTGGCATCATTCTCACGCGTGGCTCGCCCAGCCAGGGCAAGGCCAATGGCTCACAGGGTGGGGGGCAGGACCTAGGACTTTCATCTGAGTGTACTCCCTGTGGGCATAGAGATATGGGGTCGCCATTTGACCACACGGGGGGGTGAAATTGGGGTCCCAAAAGGGGGTCATTTTGGCTGCTCGAAATGAGACAAAATTTGGGGGTGCTCCCAATTGTATATCTCCACGCCGGCTTGGAGATCGGTTCTGCCATTCCATACGGGATCCACCGAAAGTTGTACACAGACTCCCATGCACTTGGCTCTCAAAGATCTCCATGCCACCCGGCGTGGTGACAATCCCAATTGGGTCCACAAATGCGAAAATGGCAAAATTGTCCACACTCACTTTGGGCTAGCACCCTAACGAAGGTTGCTCCGCTTTGCCCACGTGGTGTGTGAACCATGGGGACCAATGTCCATAACACCCATGTCATATATGGTCCATCGGTCCATGAGTCTGGCGTGCACGAGGAGGCTGAACATGGTGCACGGCGGGCAGAAAATATGGAAAACTGCTCAAAATGGCCGAAAATGCGCACACTCATGCCCGACTTGGCCCCGAGTGTGCCATAGGATTGGTATCAAGTCATATGCGTCCAACATATCTTTTGGGCGTCGCCCAACTCCTCCGGTTTTGGGAGTGGCAGGGTCGCCAGGTGAGCCCATGATTTGGCATAGTCCCAAATTGCCAACATGGCGGCCACGGTATGCCAAGCCCAAGAGGAGTTATTCGCCGGGTTAAAGATATGTTGGGCACCGAAGTATGTACCCCTCTCACATACTTGGGTCATGATGTCAATTGAGCGCAACGCTGAGATACACGGTCGCCACTTGACATCATGACGGGCAAAAAACAGCAATATTGGCGAAAAAACACCCAAAAGGGCTTTGAAAGGCGCACAAATATATTATAATATCTTCGGCTTGGATTGAGTAATCGACCAATCCTTGTAAACACAATGACTTGACACCAATGACCTTCAATTCCACATATGTGCTCCACTTGGGGCGCTTTGAAAGGTCACGAGCGCTACTTCCCAAGTGGGCACATGAAAATATGGAAAATTGCAAAACACACACCTTGCTCCCAACGCATCGCTTTGGGATCGCCACACAAGCTTCCCTCCACGAAGGTTAGGCTCGCAATTGATCGTGGGGAGTATGAGGAAGGGCCTCGTGCATTATGAGGTCCATTGGTGGGTGTATCACTCTTAGCCAAACCCGCCAAATGGGCACACAATACAACACATTGGACATACCACATACTACCCAAAAAGGTAGCTCCCTCCACGATATGTCATGCCCCTCCAAGGGCATAACTTTGTGTCAATCGCTCATAGGAACTCAAGAAAAGCTCCTATGCAACACCAACACTCGCGTGCTACACTCGAAAGTTATCTTAACCCGCGCAATTTCATGGCTGAAGAGTTGGAACGCAAACTGTACCCTCTTGACCATCATCCATTACGCTGACGCGCACGTGTGGAGACGCAAGGCGTATAAAGCTTCATAAATTACGTCGGGAGTATTGTGAATACATCCCATGCTTCCTTATTGTCATTCCTCGCAAGCAGCACGAGATATGACCCTCACAAGTGGCCTCACGAATCAACTTTTTTTTGCCCATATCTCTAAGACAAATGGAGTACAAGACAAAAGGGAAGTTGATTCGTGCATAGGGAAGCACGTAGGTCCACTCGAAAGAGGTCAAATCAAGTGCGGGGATGTCGGAGTCGAAAATCTGATTACGACATCCTGAAAAATTCGGATTAAGGTTGCGAGTGTACAATGTGAAAATTGCAGATGCATCAAAGCAATTCCT
Organism: Eutreptiella sp. 'Long Island Sound 2002'; assembly: GCA_964036045.1. Classification (NCBI taxonomy): domain Eukaryota; phylum Euglenozoa; class Euglenophyceae; order Eutreptiales; family Eutreptiaceae; genus Eutreptiella; species Eutreptiella sp. 'Long Island Sound 2002'. The sequence goes on from OZ038378.1 coordinate 72,684,406, forward strand.
GAAGACTTTAGAGTCTTCGTCACGGATTGCGCCAAAATGTCTGTAAATAACAGTTAAACTGGCGGTTACGCTAAAATCGCGAGCCAACCGCCAGCAGTCAAAACATTGATTTTCAGAACGGAAGCGTGAAAATTTACAGAAACAATATGAAAATGAAACCCTGTTGATTCCTGATATTCTGATGTGTAGTTCTCAGCGGGCGACGCATCGGTTGCCGATGCGGCCGCTAATAGCTGAAATGCCCAGATCTCTCACACAAACACGTCTTACCTACATCTGTTGTTAGGGTTAGGTTGCCGAATCGACGGCCGAAGGCGTTGCGGGGCAGATTGGGGTGAAAGAGTGAGATACCGGTGAATGGCAGTTTGCCAGTACATGGTAACATGCCCCAAGTGGCCGGAATGCCGTCACGGGGGCTTTACGGCAAGGGACACGCTCCTGCCGGGCTCTCACCGGGCTTCACCGGGCGTCTTCCCCTCCGTACATGGGGTTAGTGGGCACACGGAGACCGGTTGTATACCCCACCTTGGTCATGGGGTTCCGGGTACCGCTTCAGTACTTGGTCAGCCCCCCCAGGATCGCGAGGATGGTGTCCTGCACCACTTTGCCCGGGGCGAGGGTGTTGAGGCACCAGTGGTACATCGTCCACGTCCGGCTGCAGCTCGAGTCCCAGGTAGGGGACTGAGTCCGCCGCCAGCACGCAGTGCCATGGCTTTTCCAGGTCGGGGCAGGGGGCAAGGTGCAGGCCAGGGACTCCCTCCGTGGTGGCCATGGCACACTTGCGGGATTTGAGCTCCAGGCCAATCCCCCCGAGGTACACGGCCACGGCCTCCAAGCCCTCGACGAAGTGCTGCAGCGTGTGGGCCACCACCAGCAGGTCGCCTATATAGGCCCGGAAAAGGCCCCTCTTGGCCTCCCCAGGCTGGCGTAGGCGGTAACCCTGGGCCCGGAGTAGGGGTTCCAGGAGGAGCGCATACAGCAGGGGGCTCTCAGGGTAGCCCTGCCGGATGCCGCGCAGCATGTGGACTGGCTGTGTCAGTCCGTGCGCGGTGGCGATGCGCAGCTCGGCTGCCGTGTGGAGCAAGAGCACGAGGTCAATGACCGCCGGCGGCCTAGAAAGGTGGCGCAAGATGAGGTGGACTGCGCAGTGCGGGGCGGTGTCGGAGGCCTTGCGGGCGTTGAAGGAGAAGACTTAGTTGGATCTTCCCCGTTGGAGCTGCCGCTGCGCCAGGAACAGGGGGGTCCCGGTGTTGGAGCCGGGGACGGCCCCCTGCTCCCAGTCGCTGACCACGCCATGTTGCGTGAGCACCTCCGTGATCCGCTGGGTGAGGGGGCCCGTGAGCAGCTTCATGTCCAGTTGGCCCAGGGCTATGGGCTGTTAGTCTTCCAGCTTGGCCGAGCCCGGGACCTTCGGGCTGAGCCAAAAGTGCGCATCTCCCCAGCCGGCCGGTGGGAGTGGAAGAGGAGCCACTGGACGGGGGTCGGTAGGGCCTTGCTGAAGCTACCTCCACGTGGTTGGAGCCGGGGGCCTTGTCATCGGCCTTGTCCAGTGCGGACCGTAGGTCCTGCATGGAGTACTGCTGGACCTCGGCCCATGCTCCCTCAGGGACCCCGGGCACATGTCGGCCGAGGACTGCCTGGAAGCTGGGGAGGTCCAACGGGCGTGGGGGACCCGCACCTTCCAGAGACCCGTGGGGCCCGGGGCTTCCACCTCGATTGCTCCTCTCAAAACTTTCCACTGCTTGAGGATGTCCTGGGGCTGGGGGCGCAAGAAGTCTTTCATGGCGCCCTTGCGGTCAGCCACCAGGAGCGCGCGCTGCTCGCCGATGTCCTCCTCTAGGGCAGCTGCTTACCTCTCGAGCTCCTCCTGTAGCTGGCCCTGCGTGGCTGGGCGGGACCCTGGTGACGCACCTCTCAGCGCCTCCATGAGCCGGAGCGCCACCTCAGAGTGGATGCCATGCCGGGCTGCGCTTGCCTGGTACGCGGCTGGTGCGCTTGCTGCCAGAGCATCATACCGGAGGATCGCCGCCTGAAGCCGCTCCCTGGGTCCCCTTGCACAGGCCCCGACCCCGCCGAGAACGGCTGTCGGCGCCCCACTGTACGCTCCTTGGCGTCATGCGCCGCATGGAGGTGTTCAAACACCTTGTCTACGGCCGTCGCGGGCATGGACCCGTAGGCGTGTTGCTCGGCGGGGCCCAGCTAGGGCGCCAGGGAGGGCTTGTCTTGCGCGGCGGTGACCGCTGCCCACAGGCAGCACTAGACGGGTGCGGCCTTGGCGTCATACTGGAGAGGGTGGCCCTGCATGTGGCTGTAGGGGGTTGGCGCTGCTGGTTGCCCCGCCTGGTCAAGCAGGCCCCGTGGAGCCAGGCGGACCGGGAGGTGGTCCGACCAGACCACCTGGGGGTGTGCCGTGCCGCGGGCCCAGACTCTCTTCCGCAGGGACCATGGCAGGAGGGGCTCGTTGACCAGGAAGGTGTCCACGCTGTGCTGGGAGGGGCTGAGCGTGGGGGTCATGTCCTCCACTCAGCCTGCCGTAGCCCTCTGGAAGCCGCAGCCATTCAAGCCCGAGCGGCAGTGCACCGTGGCTGTGTTTGGTGGCGGCATCCTAGTAGATGTTGGTGTCGCCGGCGATGACCACCGGGTGCCTCCGGCTGAGGCTGCGCGCCGTGGCATACATTTGTATGTTGGCCCAGAATGCTGCCCGCCCCGCCGAGGGGGAGCAGCTCGCCTGCAGCCTGTGGAGGTGGATGAGGGTGAGCCACCTCTTGTCCGTGCGGATCTTCAGGGCGGCGGCCTTCCCGGGGACGAGTTCTGTGAAGGTTAGCACTTCGTGCTCAGCCACCTACTTCCTGCTCCGTCTCCGCCAGTCGGCTGCTGAAGAAGCGGGTGAACCCTTTGTCCCGGAGAGCCACGGCCACCTGCATCTGCTGCGCCCGGGTGGCGATCCCTGTCTCCTTGAGCATTATGGCACAACCCCCCTCTTGGGGCAGCATGCCGGTGATGAGGTGATCCTTGTCGGTACAGACCGCCGGCCCCTGGGACCGTCGGAGTGTGTCCCGGAGGGACAAGTCCGGCGGGACGAGGCCGTTGCGCAGGATCCAGCACAGGGGCCACAGAACGTCGTCCGCCGCATCCTCCTGGAGTCAGCTGTCCCTCACCGGCATCGCCGCGGGGTCTGCCGGGGCTGGCAGGGCCCCGCGGGGCGCCGGGGCCAGGAGGTGCGGGGAGCCCGCCCCCAGGGGGGCCAACAGGGGGTCAGTGGCGAGCCCCGCGGGGATGGACCCCTGGCGAGCTGCACCGCCAGCCCGCGGGATCACGTTGACCACCTCTTCTGCCTCATCCGGGGCCGCTGCTTTGTCCGGCGCCTGGGGGGGGGGGGGCTGGGTGTAGAGGGCGTGCCACGGAGGCCTCCGTGCCCGTTCTTGGAGGATTTGGGAGGAGTAAGGAAAAGTCACGACCATGTCTTTCTTGGGGGACTTGATCCACGGCAAGCCCCCCTTAAAAGCCTTTTTGTTGATGTTGAGACCAGCTTAATCATTTTTGTTCTTCTTTTGAAGCTTTAAAATACACTTTCTCAGAGTAATTAGGGTTTTAACCCTAGACTCCCATGGAGTTCACCCCTACCACTCAACTGAGCGGAGGTACCTTCCTTCAAGGAGGTAATACCGAAATAAAGTACGCACTTGATGCCTAGGGCCTTGTAGGTTAAACCCAGTGGTCCCACCTCAGGACCCCTATACTCAACTGATCCTACCACTTATTATGGTTCCACCTTTTAACTGTTTCTGAATCCATTCCCTTGGCCTTGCTGGCCAAGCCATATCCTGTGTCTCGCCTAACCTCTATGCCCAAGATTTCTAACCAACTGCATTTCATGCAAAAGAGTGCACATGAAGTGTTTGGTGCTATCTAGGAGGCCTGAGCCTTTCCAGCTCTCACATCAATTCATCTATTCTGTTTATAAACCATTGGACCTTTGGTTTTTGGATCTGTGTTTGGATCTACTTTTGTCTATCCGCAGCCCCTCTTTGTTACACATGTTTTGATTGTGGAAGGACTTATCCTGATTTGATTGATCCGGTGCCTGGACTTGCTCTACGTTACCTTTGTGCAGACTTTATTTTGACTTGAGGAAAATCAGCAGGGTTTTTCTAAAACAAAAACAAGGAACAAGCACAAGTGTGAGCAAACCAGAAACCTTTTCTGGTAGCAGAAGAAGGCGCTAGAAGACAAAAGAAAAACACGAAGAACACCAATAAAAACTTGTATCCTGAACTGTGAAGATGTCTGTCACGCTCAGTGCCAAAACAGTGCCAATCACAAGCACCAGATCCAAGACTGATGTTGTGAGAGTACGACCTTCATCTACAAGTGGTGCACCCGGTAATACTGGTCCTGTAGGAGAACTTGCAGAAACAAGAGGGGCGGAAGAAATCAAAGAGATATATACAGAAAGAGTCCCCCCGAGTGCAACCGCTTAGGTGCCCGGCTCAACGCGAGCGAACCTCAGGCGTCTCGAGGGCAAGGACCCTGGGGCAGCAGCCTTAGCCTCCGTCGTGTCCTCGATGCCCCAGTGCGAAACTTCGCCTACCCCAGCGATCGAAATAGCTAATGCCAAGGTCAAGGCCTGGAGAAGAGTGGCAAGGAAGGGAAGGGGGAAGGAGGCGCCTTTGGGAACCATGTTCTGAGCTACGTGGGCCGGGGTGACGTTCGAGATACCTCACGGCGAAATGGACTGGTTGTCGTTGGCACGATCATCAGAGCGGGGAACCCGACTGGGTGTCTCGAGAACCTACGCCTCCGGAGAAACGAAAGGAGTATGAGTGCCTGAAGCCTGGCCCCCAGTCCCAGGTCAGTGGCGGCCAAGTCTACGAGTGTGGATCGAGGTTTGCCCCCACGAATTGGGGCCCCTAAGCTGGGTCTTGATGAGACGATGGAGTTGCTATCCCGGGTCCTGGGTGCAGGTGATGAAGATCCCGATCTGAGTGCGTTGTCAGCAGCACTCAAGACGAAGTCGGGGCTCTGCAGTTTGAAGAAGCCGCCGCCTACTATGTCCCCAGGTGTTGAACTCCTAACCAGGGATGTGAAGAGCTGCAGAGGCATCCGCAGCTCCCCAACGGACACCTGTCCTAGCCCCATCCACCCTCCTGTGAGGACTGTGCCTGTCCGCAGTGTTGGTGACACCACAGAGGCTGAGATGAAAGGCTTTGGTCTGTCAGCCCAGGCCCCATTGGCCACAGTGCACCCCTCACCCCTCCCAGGTGGAACAGGTGACACATGCGTCTTATTGAGGGGAACAAAGGCCATCGCCACGGCGAACCTTCAGATCGAACTCCCCGAGTTCGATCCCAAGAACCTGCCTAAATTGGCTGAGGAGCTTTCTGAGTTTTTGCTTCTCACAGGTCAGCAACACGCTGATGTCCGGACTAAATGCACGCTCATCAGAAAGTCGCGCGAAAAGAAATACCTCAAGCGGCAGGTTATGACCGCCATCAGGACGAGCTCCAACTGGGGCGACTTCTTGAGAAAACTGGAGCAAATGCATCCAGTCTACGAAACGGAACTGAGTATCCGAACGGAGATTGAGGAGCTGCCCCCTCTCCCCGAATTCTGCACAGCTGCGCGCATCTCCGAGTTGGTGGCGCAGTTGGAAGAGCTCATGGGGCGCATGAACCCCTCGTCCTATGGACCGGCTGAGCCACAACTGTGGCTAGTCGGGAAGATTCGTACCAGGACATAGGATAACTGCAGAGGGAGGTCCGAGTGGAAAGCTCGGACGCATTCTTACGATGACCTGGTCGATCTGTTGATCGAGTTGGCCATGGAGAGGGAGAATGACTCCCACATGGACAAGTATCAGCGCAAACATCTGCCAAGGGAGTCCCCTGCTGAGAAGTCTCCTGGAGGGAGGTCACCGCTACTCGCCACACTCTAACCATGGGAAGGGCCGTGGTGGGCAATTGAAGCATTTGACTAAGACGACCTCCTCCAAAGGTAAAGGCCTCCCTAATCTTTGGTATTGTCGTCCTACCGACAATAAGGGTGGACCCTGCCACGCGGCGACTGTGATGGGCGAAGTTGGTGCATGCTCCAGTTGAAGCGCACACAGAAAACTAAAGATGGTCAGGAGGTAAAGGACCAACACGGTTTCCACTGAACGATAAAGTGCGGATTTCGCGGCAACAGGAGGCATTATGAAGATTAATGCGACATCAAACGCCGAGAAAACATAAGAAAGCGGAAGAGAAACGGCGTAAGACCGCTGGTAAGGGCGCAGGAGCCGAAGAGGGGGGCCCTAACCCTGGAGGTTTTAAGGGTAAATTAGCCCACGTAAACTGCACCCTGTTTTGCGCGCCGAACGCGCAGAAAAGGACCGATTGGCAACAGGGCAAAAAAACTAGTTTTTTGGATGTTTTATGAACGTGATTTTAGACGTAGCGAAATAAATTGCTTTTTTAGTGTTGTGCTCCTCAATGTGACCCCGTGTTGTTCAATGTGACAGTTTTTACTTTTCTCTGGCGTTCTGAGTGCGCAAGGCCTCGCGCACTCAAGATATTCAAAGTAGAGTTTATCACGAAACCTAAAAACCCGTAAGGACTGGGGTTTGCGGAAATACGCAGCTCCCACACGGTGGGATTGTGTTGCCCAAGGAGCATTGGAAGTGTATGACTGTCGGACTTCCAATGTTAGGGGAAACACATGTACTGTAAACTGAAAATAAAAGACAAATTTAGGCATCCTGAGTGTGCGAGGCCTCGCGCACTCACTTCAGGTTATGCATTGAATTTGCAGAATGGATAAACGCGTACAACTGCAGGTACAGTACCAGAAAGACGAACACATTTGATTTTTCCGGTGTACGTGTGTGTAGACACCATGTTGGTCAGATATACCACGGTTAAGAACATTGTCCCGCGGAAACAATCAGTGCGCGAGGCCTCGCGCACTTAAACGACGGAGGAAAATGAAAAAGCAGGCAGGTCAGGCTACGCCGGTATTTACATTCCCTTTCACGGCTACCACCTGTGAAAGTCGATTCTACATCCGCAACCTTCGTCAAATTTTTCAGGGGATCAGGGTAATGATTTGCTTTTTTCCAACAGCCACTCAATGGCAGGTGTGTCCAGTTCTTATAGCGGCCGTAGCCTTCGCTGCCCGATAGATATGGTTTTTTTTTCCAACTGGGTTTAAAGACGGAAACAGAATAGGAAATTGTGGTTGCGAAAAACGGTTTTTTGTTACTGGGAACGGAGCGCACGCAGACACCAAATACAGTTTGCGGCGGCAGCACACGCGGCAGAAATGACGACAGGAAAAGGCCAGATGTTTTCAAACACACTTTTGTTAGAGATCGCTGTGCGAAACGATAACCGAAATATGTGCGCAAATTTAATTCCACAGAGAAAGATGCAAAATGCCACTTCGAGCCAGAAAATCCGTAACGCATCAGATGATAGCACATGTAAGCAAAGAAGCAGCAGCACTACGAGAGGCATGCGCGGCAGAACCAGCATACCAAACAGCAGACGACCTGTGGAAAGGACTCAAACGAAACAACCTGGCGGCGCAACTGGGGTTAACATTTGCACAGCGACTCAGGTTCAATGAAAAAACACGCCACGGTTTACCAGCAGCTAAAAGGCAGGAGGACAAGCGCTGGGTGCGCATTTTGCGACCGAAGAGCTGGAACCTGTACCTGTTATTGCGTCAACGGGCAGTACCAAACAGGAAAAAACAGGAAAACACAACAGGGTACCTAACGCAACCAGAAAGACGAACAAAAGTACAACTCGGGCAAGCAGACGCTGCCGCAGATACTATGGATGAACAGGCAGCAGCAGCACTTAAAGCAACGTGGTCCCTGGTCCCGGGCACAATACACAACACACCCAGACGAAAGTGACCGGTCGCAAAACTGTACTGCAATGGCAGTCTTTCAACTGAAACAGAGGCCCACGTATTGGGCAGGACATCCAGCTGTTGAGGACCTGGCAGCACGGATAACAACAGTCGCAAGGGCTCTGCAACAGCGTGAACGAAGAACCCCCCAGACTTTGCGTGACATGGGGTATGCAGATGGGTGTGCACCCGACACCTGAAACGTGAGAGCACCGTTGGATGTGAGGAGGGATGCAAGGACTGTGCAAGCACCAGTGTGGCGCCCGTTTGCCCTGTCAAAAGAAAAGGTAACTGCTGGTGTTGGTCTGTTAAACTTGTTACACTTTGCAAAGGACGTAGCACAACAGACAAACAGAGTTCTACCGCTGTTGGTTGACGAAAACATACACTACAGGATACTAAAGTTGTTGTACGGTGCCAAGAACCAACGATGGAACATGCGTGCTTACCTGTGTTACGTGCCTGTAATTTACGGTGTCTGGCATGCCTACAAGTTCGTTGTTACTCATACGTTTCGGGTGTTCTGGCCTATTTTAACCTACCTACCGAAAGGTCTGCTACGACCTGGTTCCACCATACTATCATACCCGAAACTGATAGTTATGGAAAAAACTATTGCTGCGCTGATGCTTGCCACTCCCCGAATACTACGCCCGTATCGGCGCAAGGCACAGGCTGCAACCGCGATCAGTGGTCGTGACACTGCGAATGCCAACAGGGCAGCAGTGGCAAACGCAGTCTTGCATTTGTGGTCGGAATGATGCCCGTTGTTGTTGTACTTCGGCCACGTGGTACGGGAATGCAACTGGTCGGGGGAAAACAACGCTACAGGGTCACGAGGTCAGGAGGTGTTGCAGCTGAAATTTGTGTCTGTTGCGGAGGCTGCGTCGAGGACTGTGTGACACCGTACTGAAGTAGGAACGCACAATCATGTGCACATTGTTGTACAACAGCAAGTGGCACCAGGACCTGCCCCGTCAGGCACACTCAGAGGAGTTTGAAGAAGGGATGTTGAGCAAGCTGGTGCGGGACAAGGCGAGAAACACGGTCACTGTTACTGTTGAGGAGGTGGAAAACCATTACTTGCTACTAAAGGTTAGTCCTGGCGGAAAACGTGTGGGGCTGCAAAACATTCCCAAGAACCTGGTACACAGGATGCGACAACGACTGACAAGATTTTTCGCAACAGACCGGATTTGCATGGCCTATGTGGAAGGGGAGTCGGACAGAGTCAGCACCGTTGCATCTTTGTCGCCGCGGAGGTTACCGAGATTTCCACCCTGACTTACACAACCCCTTGGTTACGACCACTACCGGCTACTTGATCACAGCGTACTAGATGCCCTCATTGACCAGAAAACAAATCCCACCAACCAACTGAAACGGAAACTGGATGCTGTTGTGGGGCGGAGAACAGATATGGATGCCGACAGACAGGAAGCAGCAACACGCAAAGTGCGGCAACGCTTGCGGTAACTGACACCCCCAGTGCGCGAGGCCTCGCGCACTAAACGTTACGAAAAACAGGCACGTAATGCAATCTGAGTGCGCGAGGCCTCGCGCACTGAGTAGTTCGCTAAGTGCTGTGGATCAAGTCACAACAAAGACGGCTGTGGAACATATTTGCAAAAATGACCTGCAAAATACCGTTTTGACTGATTTTAGAGTTCGAATGACCGTGTTTCATGTCATGCCATTTGCTTTTTTCAGGTATTTTTTGGCACCATGAGTGGACTAGGGTCGCAAGAACGTCCAGCACCAGACGCAGAGGCCATGGAGTCGCCACCCGGGACCGACCAAGGGTACACGCCGAAGAAAGGACGCAAAAAGAAGGGTGAAAAGAAGCCAATACCGGAGATGAAGCTCACAGTCGACGAGCAACAGTGGCTGCGGCAGGAGAATGGTAAAGCCGTGAAGGTAAAGATCGCTGATTTGAGAATTGACCAGACCAAGGAGCGCGGACAGATCCGATCCATCAACTATGACGACCTTGCCAGGAAAGTGACGGGATACCAAGCACTGCCACCAGCTGGACCGTTGCGCGTAACAGGGTGGGAGGATAGTGTTAGGACTCGCTTCACGTTCGATCAAAGACGTTTCTTCTCTTTGCTTCGGTACATAATTTGCTTTGCAGATGGCTCACTTTACGTTCTGAATGGTCAACATGGCACAGAAACATGCAGAAAGATTCAGGATTTGCGTCTTGCAGAAGGCAAAGAGTTGGAGGACTGGCAAGAGTTTTGCTACATTGACATTCTAAAGTACGAAACGCCTTGGAGGATCCGGGCCAAGGTTGCAGGATTGCAACAAGCTGACAGCCAGTGTGTGACGTGGATTCCGCTGTCCGAGGCGCTGGACAACATGTTGTTGTACATAGAGCACCAGAAGCGGGAAAAAGAGCCACAAGATTTCGAGCGGTTCAAGATTGCTGTTGTCCAGGCTGCCGTCAACTCTGCGTTTCCTGCACCGGAGGCTTTGGTGGAAGCAGGACACACAGTATGTATTTGTGCATCGCACGGTTACAGTGCGTGACACCTCGCGCACTCCATGACACTTTTTTCCCTCACAGGACTCCACATTCAAGAACTGGAGGGACATCTTCTCCCTGGCGTATTACTGCCGCCGTGAGGCGGTTACTGGTACGAAGAACCTCGAGACTAAGAGCAGGAAAGAGGACGTTACAAGGAATGCCTCCAAGAAGCTGGAGGGGCTGCATCTACCGAGCTTATTGCAGAAAGTCTGTGCGCACATGAACCTGAAGAACTCGACGTTACGCACCACCCAGAACTACATTGACGCGCAGATTACGGATCAATGGGTTATTTTTCATCTTGACCATCCGGACAATAAGCAGTATGTCAACAAGACCCCAGGTATGCGTCAGTGTCGCAGCTTCAGTGCGCGAGGGCTCGCGCACTCAACCACCTTTTTCACATCTGTACAGCTGCCTATGCGAAGGTCCGAGCAGAAATCGCAGCACTGGGCACGGCGCAACTGAAGGTTGGGCTGAGAAATTGGAGTTATTGGGAGGACACAAAAAGTACGAAGTATCCGTCGTCGTGGCCAACATGGAAGACGTTGACCAGTGCACCTCTGTGGCGGACTGGGGACAAGGACGCACCTCCATTACCGCAGACGCTGGCCGTGCGGAAGACTGAGGCACCATCATTGGCACTGTCACAGACACAGCTGAGTACTGGCGATGTGATCAATGTCTCCAAGCAGGACAAGCAAGGGAGCAAATTTGCTTTGACGGCCTGCCGTGTTGAGGATATTGAAGAGACACCGCCAGCCCGTTTCCAGAATCTGCAATACCCGGTGTGGGTCATCAAAGCTGACCTTTTCCTCCAATATGACTCTGCAGGATTTGTTGCGAAGTGGCTGTTCGATGTGATGATGCTGGGGAAAGACGTCATTTTCTATGGCGAGGCTGATGTTGTGCACCGTATTGGCCGCGACATGCAGAGGCTGTGGCGTATGGAGAAGGACAAGGATCCAACCACAGTGCCATTCTATCATGTTCGGTTGCAGGTATACTCTTGCTTATCGGGTCCCTTGACCAGCAGTACGTATCCGTTCGACGAGCACTGTATTTGGATGGGAACAACGAGTCTCTGGGATAAGCAGATATATCTGCTTCTTTCGCCTGTTACGATGCCGTTGCGTGCGCGAGGCCTTGCGCACTGCTGCCTCCGTTATTTGTTCTTACTCGTCACATTTCCTGCTGCCGAACTATGTGTCGTATTCCGCTGGACATTTCGAAGAGATGCAGAACAAGAACCTCGGTGGTTTCATGCCTCTGATTCACGTGCTGTGGTACCTGGACAAATATCTTTCCGGCAGTGGGTATGCTGATGCAGTGGTTGTTGTGGACGACACGCCTGCCATGGCCGCAAAGATTGCAATGTCCGACGTCGGAACCATAGTGGCGTTTCTGGCTGTGTCAGCGATCAAGCAAAAGGACCCTGGGAATGCCGTTGAAGGTGCTCTGCAGCATGCAATCATCATGTGGTACATGCTGGAGGCTGATCAGACAGAGCAAGGAGCAACAGCTGCAACTTTGGATACTCAAGAAGAGTGGCTTCAGCGTGGCATTCCACTGTGGGTTTTGGACAGCAACCAAGGGCATGAAGGGCACCAGCAGGTGCATGCTGCAGAAGCCGTCCAGGAAGATGTCGTGACTGAGGCCCCCGCTGACCACACTGAGCCTGTTGCCCCTGCACCCACCTTGCCAATGCAAGCCAAGGTGAAGAAGACTGCCAACGTTATACCAGCTCACGGTACTGCGGCCGGAAAGGGAACCCCCTCGAGTAGAAAGAAGCAGGGAAAAGGAAAAGAGAAGGAATCGGACGAGCCCGCGGAATCAGACGACGACGATGCCGAAGAGGAGGAGGAAGAAGGGGATCGGGAGCAAGTACTGGAGACCCAGCAGAGGCGCAAGCGGGCACCCGCCGCTCACTTCGATGCAAGCCCCGAATCTGGTAAGGAACAGCCGAAGAAGAAAGCGAAGACTGCTGCCAGTGCTAGTGCAGAGGTCAAGCCGCCCTCGGGTTCTGGTGTCCAGCCATCTCGTGGTACCGTTGCGTCTCCAAGTGGACAAGTGCGGTTGCAAGAAGCCTGGGTTCCAGGTTTGCTAAGGTTGCTGGACCGAAGAGGAAATAAGTCACCATTAACCCAAGTATTTCGCCTCGTTTTGCAGTCATGTGTGCGCGAGGCCTCGCGCACTCGCCTTCAACGCGAATGCAATTATATGCCCTTAAGGGCTTGTACATTTTTGCCGAGCTTTTATTTCAGTGTTTGTACGTTGTGCACTTCCTGTCCTGTTTTTGTTGCCTTCTGTACACAATTGTTTCCATGACCTTGAGTGCGCGAGGCCTCGCGCACTCAGGTACCTAAAAAAGCAATTTATTTCGCAGAACAAACATAGGTGCAACTGGAGACCCGCAGAATGTCATTTTTGAAAATGAGCTCCCGAACAGGCACGCACCAGTAAGGTTTTGAAATAGAAAAACAACAAGATTGGTAAAACACATTCTTCAAATGTGACAAAATAATAGTTTATTTTCATTAACAAAAAGTGGAAAAAAGCAGCAAATTGGGTAAAATTGTATTTTTTCGGTGGTATCTGGGTCATGTGTGCCGCAAATGTCCAAAAAAAATAGTTTTTCGGGCAGTGATTTTTTAGGTCATTCTCTTCCAAAAGGGGGTGCAGTTTGCGTTGGCTAAGGGTAAGGGTAACCCTGGAGGACGGAGGTCCTCAGCCCCTCCCACTGGTGGAAGGGGAAAACCCAACCCCACACCTAAGGGTGAGCCGTCGAATGAGAAACGGCCAGCGCCCTCCACCTCCAGCGCTGGTGGCGCCGACAAGAGCAGCAAGAACGCCAAGAAGCGCCGCCTAAATCCGCACTCTAAGTGCCTGCAGGCCGCTAGCGTGGAGGTCAAGTTCCCTGAAGAGGGATAGGGGGGCGGCTCGGAGGACGAGGATTTGGTACCTTGGATCACCATGAAAATTGGTGACCAGGTCTACAAGGCTGTCTTAGACAGGGGCGCTACGCCTTCAATTGTGGCCCGCAGACTGCTGAAACAGGCCAAGATCCCGAAGACCAAAACTGTGGCCATAAGGGAACGAGATGGTCGGACCATCCATTTTTTGGGGGGGGTCAATGTGACCGTGTGTCTGGGCGACGAACGGGTAACTCAGCACTGCAAACTGCTGGACGGCTACGCCTTTGACATTGTCATCGGCACAGATTTTCTGCGCCCTAACCCCAAGGTAAAACTGTTGTATTTGCAGCGTCCCTATGCCCTTCACTGCGACGTTGGCAGTGGCCTTTTCTCTGTCCCTCTGGAGCTGTCAGGACGAAAAGAGTCTTGTCGGCGCTACGTGAACCAGTGTTATCGAACTGAAAACTATCTGTTGGTGCGGCCCCTCTTGAAAAATGGACTGGCCGCCCTCCAGGTAGACCTGATAGAAGTACAGGTGGAACTGTTTGCGAGTAAAGAGCAGCACATGATGCAGCTCTATTATTCACGGTATCTTAATAACGCCTACTGCTTCTATTGGAAGTCGAAGGGGGTTGTGCTATGCTACTCCCCCATTCTCTCAACTTGCTAAGGTGCTTACAAAAATCACCCTTGAAGGAGCAAGAGTGGTCCTGTGCACCCCAGACTGGAGTACCACAGGCAAACACGCCTATTGGAGACGACTGTTGGACTGTATGACGGTGGGAAGGACTGAACTCCTCAATGGTCTAATCTACGTCCCTGAGGACTCTCAAGAGACCATGCCCGCCCCTGAATGGGTCAGTTTCCTGTCCATCGTAGGTGGCTCTCTAAACGCCCTACCTGTGAGTGACCTTGACCAGGTGGTACTCAACGAGTTGATGGCCGAAAACAAAGGCCTTACCCTCCTGGATCTCAAGAAAAGATCCGAGTACTCTTCGGTCACTACTACGAGTGGTGAGTGCTCCGATGAGCAGGAGATGCCAGCAGTCTCCACGCCCTTCCTTGATGCTAACGACCGCCTCAGCGATATCGCCAGTGCCATACCCCCGGTTGACCCGGAGATGTTGACACTGAAGCACAGCGCTTGCCTAGCACAGCTGCTTGTGGATGAGGTGGACCTTGGTGAGTCCACTCATGCTGGGTCCCATGACCACGCTGTCTTCCCCATGCAGGCCACAGATGGCCCCACAGATGGCCCTCACCTTACAATATGCCCGTCTCCTGGTACGATGTACAGGATCTCCAACAGGTTATATGGGCTAAGGCTGAGGGTATCGAGTGACGGACCCGCCTGGACCTCCTCAAGAGGACCTGGAGAACATCTATATGGTATGAGGAGGATGATGAAGAGATGACTCTTCGCGATCCTGAAGTACCCCTGGTATACACCCTGCACTATGCCCAGCTGGGTGGCCAGGATTCGGAGGATGAACTACCCCCTGAAACCATGGGGCGTATGAAGAGACAGGAAAAAGGGTGGAGCAACCTCCATGCTGAGGAGGATTTTGTTGAGAAACTGGAGAGCATAAACCCAGACTCCCGTCTCAGTAAGTTCATCCAGGAATACCAAGAGGAAGCATTGCCCCCACCCCTGTTTTGCGAAAAACTGGGCCAGATGGACGTCAAACTCAAACCAGAGTTTGAAGGGTCTGTGGTAGGACAGCGTCCATACCCCGCCCCACAAGACCAGATCGACGAGATCGAGCACCAGATCCAGGAATGTATAGATGCAGGCCTTTTCGAGGAATACAAACACGAGGACTACTCCCGCCATTGTAGCCCATGTTTTCTAGTGGCTAAACCTGGCTCCACTGCCATTCGCTTGGTCGTGCACTACGGTGAGGTCAACAAAAAGACCCAGAACCACTCAGGGAATATCCCCAACATGGGGAACACCCTGGAGAGAATCGCTAAGTGACGATTCAAAACTAAGATGGACAAGCGCAGTGGCTTCTGGCAGGTAGACGTAACCCCTAAGGGCTGCGTCTTCCGCTGGAAGGTCATGCCCTTCGGTGTTGCGAATGCCCCTGCTCGCTTTCAGGAGCTGATGATAAAAATCCTATATATCCTGAGACGCAGACCCCTTGTACAGGAACTGGTTTCCCGCGGGGCTGAGATGGAGGCACGCATCGATGGCTCAAGCCTGGGTACTAACACCCAGGAGGATCATATCCTGCTCCTGCAAGAACTTCTCACTGTCTGTCAGGAGAACCATCTCCGCATCAAACTCGAGAAATGTGACTTCATGCGTGATGAGATGGAATTTGTAGGTTTTGATGTTTGGTATGGCTGGTGGAAACCAGCCGCTTCTAAGATGCAATGCCTGCAAGACATGCAGATACGGGACGACCCTAAAAAGGGTCTGCACGACGTGCGGAGTTTCACTGGCGCCTGCAATTTTTACCTGCGCCATATCCACAATTTTATGTATTCATCAGCCCCCCTGACTGACCTTATAAGAAAGACCAATCCTTGGCGATGGACCGACAAGGAAGACGCCTGTTTCCAAGAGTTGAAGAAGAACATTTCCCCTACTAACTGCCTGGGGGTACCCTGCCCTAAGAGGGAGATAATACTCGTCACAGATGCCTGTGATTTAGGGGGGGGTGGTACGCTATACCAGTGGCAGGGGCTTAACCCCGCTGAGTTGTCTCACTGCCAGTTTCAAGCTTCAGGTTCGAACCGCGATGCAACCCTGAAGCATGACTACCCTGCCAATGAATGGCGTCTGGTACCTCTTGGTCACTGGAACTGGAAATAGAATCAAGCACGATCCAACTACAGTACCTACAACCAGGAACTCCTGGCTGGAATGCTCGGCTTTCTTCTCAGTCCCCTGTACTTGGTACGAACCCTATTGTCTGACTTTGTGACCAAGAGCCAGTGAAAACGTTTCAGAAGGGTCCCCCTCCTGAAAGAGCGAAATTAAAACGATGGTGGACGTACCTCAGTCAGTTCAGGCTGACTGTCCACATTACCAGGGTGTAAAGAACGAGGGGTGTGACTGTATATCTCGTAAGAAATTCAACGCCCTCCTGGCTGAGAGCTCGGAAGCGTTGGCCAAAGAGGCGTTTCCACGCATGGATGTCCAGCTGAACTTATCCATGCGCGCTGCAGGTGTACTGGAGGGCTGGAGTCTGAGAGACTACCATGCTGCGTACAAATGCGTACTCAACTGCCTCAGTGATGGCCTAGAGGCATGCCTGATAGATGGCGACCGTGGTTATAGGGATAACCAATATCTGTACTATGAGGATCGTAAAGTCCTGCCTGAGGCACGACTTCATGGCTGCCTACAGTGGGCCCATCTCAGCTCTGGGCACACAGGCAACAGGTCTGTTGACCTTGTCAGGGAGAGATTCTACTCCTTACTAACCTGTGCTGGGCTACGTGCTCGTATGCAGTCGATAATGAACTCCTGTGGTTGTCACGCCAGCAAACAGAGCGACTCACGTGACCGGCAATTGGTCTCCACTCTGCCTATCCCCTACTGTGCTAATTCTCCGTTGTACATGGATTTAACCCACGGTATGCATAAGTTTGGTGGTTATGACAGCTGTTTGGTTGTCACCTCTGGCCTAACCAATTTCACCCGTGCGTTCCCCTGCAAAAAAAAGATCACAGGGGTACAGACTGCAAACGCTTTAGTTGAACAATGGTTCGAACACTATGGGGCACCTAAGGAGGTGCACTTAGACGAGGATGTACGTATTCGGAGCGATACCAGATGGTACAAGCCAGTATTGGACGCCCTGAACGTCCATGTGACCACAGGTGTGCCCTACACTCACAATTCTAACCCTCTATTTGAGAGACAGAACCGTGTGTTTGAGCATAACGTGAGGATTCTGATAAAACGGGAGCGTACCAAGGATTGGGTACATCTGTTACCCTGGGCTGTCTTAACCATGAACTCCCAGGAGAGTTCTTCAACTGGCTATACACCTTACGAACTGTTCCATGGGGTCGTCCTGCGTGGTTCTTTAAAACCCCTGTTCATGAGGACTACAAGAGCCCCGTAGGGGATTGGCTGGGGCATGGGCAGGACCAAGCTAACCTTGCTAGAGCTAACCTGAAACACGTTCCAGAACGTGAGTTGACTAGGGGGTAACCGCACGAGACGTCCTGCCAACTTCAAGGTAGGGGACCCTGTGGTGGTACAACATTAGATACTGTTCACGTGGCCCCGCAAATGTCTGCAGGACCCCTATTTTGGGCCTTATCGTAGCATAAAAATAGATGGATCGGGGATCCATGTGAGGTGCAGCGCCCGCCTAGGTGGAGAGTTGCTGTGTGCACCTAAGCAGCTGAGACATTACCACTCGCCTGACAAACTGTCCTGCGTTGACCGGCGTCTGTCTGATAGAGAGGTCCAGCGCATCGACCTAGAGAACGCTGCCAACCCTGAAGAGGCAGACCAACTCGAAGAGATGACTGCCGATGAGATGGCAGTCGATGGCTACTACGTGGCTGCAGGTATTGCCCGCTACGAGTATAAACAGGGCTGGAAAATCCTTACCCTGTGAGATGTCTATGGGCTAACTGAGGCGACCTGGGAACCCATGTCCGCCTCTATACAACCAGATGGGAGTATCGACCCCATCTTTTGCTCCTACCTCGTTGAGAACAACGATTGGCAGCTACTAACCCGTGCTGAGACTCTGTCCCAGCAGAAGAAGAAAAACTAGTCTCCTTGTGCCTATCTATTAACTGTTTTCTAACCTCCCAGGGGCGGTGAGCACTCCTGTGCTGAATAGCTAGGCCTATTCAGTGTGTGCCAGGACAGGATCAGAACTTCTGTAGAGCTCGAGTTAGGGTGAATGTACTAACTCCCATCCTCAATCTGGTTTGGCACTCCAAAACACCTACACATCGGCTGCTTGCGCAGTACTGCTCCTGCTCTGGCTGTGCCCTGCAGTCCCATGCCTATGGTTACCAGCGTGAGCCAGATGGCCGCTTATCAGGTTTGCAGCCACCCAGCGAGTGTGTGGCTTGTTGAGCATGTCATGCATGGGAACTGCCCTGATATAATGTCCTTCGGGAGCCAACGAAGAGCGGTAGCTTTCTACACCAGGGGGGAATGACAAGCAGGGTGCAGTGAAGCAAGGTGTGTCCGCCCACCTTGGGGAGAAGCGTGCCCACAGTTAGGACCGGTGACTGGTCCACACCCATGGGGTTCTACCCTTCCTTACCGGGTTACCATACCCCCAGGGTGCCATGTATGTCTGTTTCTGTCTCAATTCACTCCCCGCCGTGGCTCCCGGAGACCCGGCGTTGCTGACGTCGGACCGAAGGTCCTAATCAGGTACTATTACCACTCCTATGGCGCCACGTTTCTGTGCTGGCGCCTATCCTTTGGGGAAGACGGCAAAAGCCCTACCTACTAGAGGGGAGGGGTGGCCAAGTTTGCTAAGGGCATACAAAACGCCCATTTTTCTAAGGGCCAAAAACTAACACACTCCCCCGCCCACGAGGAAAAGCACGCGAGACTGGAGACACCACTACACTACACTCAATAATGCCGGCACCAGCCTTCGAAGGCAGGGTGAACACAACGGCACTCAGTCCCCACCAGGTTTGCTGACCCTAACCCCTACACACGCTGCCCGGTGGTGATGGCAAAGAAGTCACGAGCCCTACTGGCTCCCCTGTGAAATTGCAAGAGAACACAGTGCTACTAAGCGACTTAGGCCCCACAGGAACGTCACTACACGTTTCCGTGTCAGGGATTGGGCGGAAGGAGTGCTCTGTTTGCGTGCACAGCGTGTATGACGATGAGGTCGGACTGTCCTCGCTACTCCTGGCTGAGGTACAGTTTGTTGATTGTGTGATCTGCGCCGTTTTTAGCGTGGGCCAAAACATCCGAAAGTCGCCGAAGGCAACTGCTGCTGCACCAATCACCCTGACCTTGCCCATCTGTAAACAGAGGCGGATGAGACCTGGTTAGCGGCTGAGGAACCAAGCCACCCTCCAAATATTATACGCTTCTCAGGCTGACCTATAATATGCTGTCCTCTAACCAGGCCGCAAGCAAGCAAGCTTAAGGACTCAGCCCGTTCTCTTATAGAACTTCGGGCGGTACCCTGGGTACCGTGAGCAAGAGTTATACCGTGCGCACCGGGCGTGGCCAAAATCCTTTTAATGCATCGTGTGTATGCAGGGAAGGGATACGATTGACAATATTCTTTTCAACCCACAACAACCGATCATCGCGTGACTCAACAAGGAGGTGAGCTCCTCCTGGGTTTACCTACCTTACTCAGGACGCACCATGTGAATGCCCAAGGGAACACGAACGCAAAGCCCCCTAAGCGTTTAAAAACCCCTAAGGCGAGCTATAAACAACCCTAATCGATTAATGCATCGTGTGTCATGCATGCCCTTCTTACCTTGTTTCCTGCAGAAGAAGGACAGGAATGGCGAACAACAGCACAGCGCAAAGCATGCCTACGGGTTCTGAACAACCCTGTGTTGCGCACGGCAACACGAAGGCGAGCAAGCACGTTCCCTTTTCACCTGTGAAAAGAGGAGAAGAGTGGATTGGGAGACAGGGAAAGCGCCAAAACGTGTGAATGCCTAGATTAGGCGCATGCAGCGCAAGCACGGCGCATACACTAACCCTACGTGCGCGCTGCTTGCTCCATTCGTATCACATATCTTTCATCTTCGTTTTGACCTGTGCAGAGCCAGGGAAGTGAACGCCCAAATCCCCAACGAACGCAACGGTGACAACCCTAGCGTTTTAGCGGAACTACCAACACGAACGCAATGCATTCGTGCGACATGAGACTAACATACCTCAGAGGTGGGTTGTCCACCTGCCCTGTTTTGTGGGTTTCTGTGCAATACATTTTCCTAAAGTTTATAAAAATTATGAAGCAACTGTACAAAAATTTCTCTTAAAAGCTTTAAAAACCAAGCTCATACCTTCTTTTTCTGGAGCGGTTTACGCTTGCGCAACTCTTTTTGGGGGTCCGCTTCTGTTGCCCTTGTCTGCGACGTTAGGTTTTGACCTAAAAATGACGATTTCTAACGTCATTTCTTCAGTTTTTAGCGATTGGACTTCTTAAATCGCTAACCCTTTCCCTAAACCACAGGATTCACTCCCTGCTGGTTCCTTGTTCTATTTTTGTCAGCTCCTGGATTTTTGTGTCCTCCATTGGGAGTACTGCTGCGCCCTGGCCCTTTGTCCGGACGTTTACCAAAACGCTGTTTATACAGCGATCGCCGTCCGCATTAGAGCGTTCGACTGTACCCTAGTGGGCAAGCATGTGTGCTCTAGGGAGGGAGTCCTGGGTTCAATGCCCACTACCCCCAAAGGCTTTAACAAACGTTTTCGCCGCACACTGCCAACCTTTGAGGAATGCCCCATCGAAGGGACATCATTCACGGTACATTACACTGTTCTTCACGGGTACTTACAGTTTGATCGGCTTCTCTGAACTGGTGATAGTGTCTTCGGCTGGTTTAATGCACATCTGAGGGAACTTCGGGGAAATTTGAGCCTTTTCCCTTGGTCCTACCAGCTTGATCGACTAGTACTCCAGGAGGGGAGTAGGAAAACGTCACTGCCATGTCCTTCTTGGGGGACTTGATCCAGGCCAAGCCCCCCTTAAAGGCCTACTTGTTGATGATGAGATTAACGTAATCATTTTTGTCTTTCCTTTCAGCTTTAAAGTACACCTTCTCAGGGTAACTAGGGTTATACCCCTAGCCCACCATGAAGTTCACCCCTACCACTCAACTGAGCGGACGTACCTTCCTTCATGGAGGTAATACCGAAATAAAGTAGGCACTTCATGCCTAGGGCCTTGTAGGTTAAGCCTAGTTGTCCCCCACTTCAAGACCTCTATACTCAACTGATCCTACAACTTATTGTGGTTCTACATTTTAACTGTTTCTGAATTCACTTGCTTGGCCTTGCTGGCCAAGCCATATCCTGTGTCTGGCCTAACTCCCATGCCCCAGATTTCTAAGGGACTCCATTTCATTCAAAAGAGTGGACATGAAGTGCTTGGTGCTATCTAGGAGGCCTAAGCCTTCCAGATTTCACATAAAATCATCTATTTTGTTTACAAACAATTGGAGCTTTGTATTTAGATCTACTTTTGTGTAGATGCAGCCTCTCTTTGTTACACATGTTTTGATTGTGCAAGAACGAATCATGATTGAATTGATCCAGTGCCTGGACTTGCTCTACCTTGCCTTTGTGCAGACTTCATTTTGACTTGATGGAAATTCAGCAAGGATTTTCTAAAACAAATAGAAGGAACAAGCACAAGTGCGTGCAAACAAGAAACCTTTTCTGGAGGCTGCTTCCCTGTCTTCTGCCGGGGCTGCGGCGTGTACCGCGTGCCACGCCAGGTGTTCCAACATCTCCCCATTTGTGTAGGACTTGTCTGCACATAGGAGGCATTTTGTGGGTTCCGTGGCGCACCTCGCCGGAGGGAGCGGTAACGATTGCGGATGGAGCCCTCCCGTGCTGGGTCGAAGGGCGGGTTGGCCAGCAGGACTGTGTGCAGCGCCAGCGCACGGCGATGAGCCGACACATCCAAGGCCCTCGCCGTTGGCGAGGGTCCGAGGCCTCGGAAGCAGGGGTGCTGCGCCTCCGCGTGTAGCCACTCCTGCCAGTGCGTGGCGCCGATTTGACGGTCCGCCTTGCCCCTCAACCGCAGGTCCTGGAAGGCCGGGAGCCAGTGCTAAACCATGGTCGAGGCTGCCAGCTGGAGCTCTAGGGCAGCGGATACCACTCCCGCTGGCGGCACCCCTTGTTTAGACGCCTTGGCGTGGTCCTTGAGGCGGGCTTGGAGGAGGAGGGCAAGGTGGTCGCCCTCTCGCAGCGCCTTGATTATCACGCGGGCACAGTCGCCGCGTGGATTACGGCCTCAAGCCCCGGCAGGCGTTTGGGGTTACAGACTGCGATGCATCGTGCGTGTCTGCAAGGCTGAACATGCACATCACCCACTTGCGCCACCGCGAGGGTGGCTGCCGGGCAGGCGTACAGGATGGGCCCCGCGTGGAGGTCCGGGACATCTGTGGTCCAGATGGCGTCGCAGTGCCATGCCGCCCGCAGATGCTCTCCCTCCTCGGGGCTTCAGACCAGCGTGGGGGGGTTCACTCATCCCGGCGCCTGGCGCCTGCTTGGGGTGCTGATGGTGTGCAGCACAACTGCCAGCAGCCAGGGGTCCGCCGCCATATAGTAGGCCCGGGTGGGCGCCTTGTCAGGTGGTGCCATGCCAGACGTTCCATTTGCCCTGGGCTATGATGTGGGACCGGTAGCCTCTGTCGTGGCCGTGCAGGATCGCCTGGTAGCCCGCCATCTGCATCACCAGCCCCTCCCCCTGCCGGGACCGGGAGGGGGTGTTCCGCCGTCCGCGTCCCTGATGCGGGTGCGCTCAGGGAGCATGGCGGGCCACGGATGGGGCACATCGCACTGCAGCCTTTGTATGCTGCCCGCGATCTGCGCGGGGCCGTGGTGCTGGACAAAGCTTTCCCCGCCGTCTGCCAGTAGCGCCACTGCAACGACGTACAGCTGCTGCGCCATGAGGGGCGCCGTTGGCGAGTATGTCGACGATGGTTCGCGGGGCTGGGCATCCTGGCAGTGAACTTCAGGCAGTAAGCACGCCCGCCAGGCCGTCAAAGGCCACATCGTGACGGCCCCCACCGTGGCCGCCAGCGCCGTGCAATTCGCCGGCCGGTACGGCCTGAGTCCGCTGGTGTCCCGGGCGAGGTGCCTGCAGGCTGCAGTCCAGGCCACCATCCCGCAGTTTTAGCGCTCCTTTTTGGCCCCGTCCGTGTCGCGGCATCCCCCTTGCTGCACCGCGGTGGTTGCGTCGAGCGGGGGCCCCTGGAGCAGTGCCTCCTGGCCCCGCCTCTGCAGGAGGGCGGGCGGGGCCGGTGGTGGGAAGCTCTGTGCGCCCAGGAACTCCGGCTGCGTGTTATTTGGGTCCTGCAGGCGGTGCTTGGGGGCCGTCCGCGGAAAGAAGAGGAGTAGGTGCATGTACCACTGGCCTTGCGCGGTGGACGGGTTGTGGAGAGGCCACCACTGTCCCAGCACGCCTCCCGCGTGGGCGGCCTCGGCGCGGTGCTGTAGTCCTAGGCGGGTGAGCTGGTTGGACTCGCCCGCTGGAGGGATATGGGCCTGCGGGTAGAGTACCCGCAGAGTTTCCAGCGCTAGGTCCAGCACCTCGTCGGTGAGCTGTTCCGTTTGTGCCGAAATTCTGTGCAGGGCGTGGCGGACTCCGGGTGTGGGGGCCGTGGGTGGCCCAACCACCGGCCCCGGTGGGTATTTTGCGCCTGGGGTCGTCATCCAATCCCTGAGGTGGCTGACCAGGGCCCGCCACACTTCTCGTGTCAGGGAGTGGCGGGGGCCAAGGGGGGGACTGTTCGTATGAGGTGCTGGCACGGCAGTGGCGGCCGCATTAAGCTCGCGGCGGCAGCCGTTATCCATCTGTACACCGTTTCGAGCACGATCGCCCCCAACCCCAAGGTTACCATGCCGTCGTTGTGAAACAGAGCCTGTCCTTGCACCAGGGGGAAGTACGGGCCCGGGTGTCTGTTCTGTCGCCACCGAACCCAGGCAGCTCCCTCCTGCAGGCTGCGGAGCAGGGCATCGGGGGACTGGGGCGGCTGGAAAAGCCCCCTTGACGGCGAGGGTGGCATGGGCCAGGTCAGCCGTGGGCAAGTATTAAAGTGGGAGGATCCAGGGGTCCGGCAGCAATTGTGCCTCCTCTGCCTCCCACTTCCACCCTGAGCTCCGCCGGGCGGCCGGGACTGTGCCTGTCTGCAGGAAGGGGCGCGCCCTTCTGTCGGGTTGTTGCTGGAGCGTCGCTGCGAGGCTGAAGCCTCCCACAGCGGGACCCACTGGGAGACCCCCTTGGGGTCTGCGCCAGGGGGAGTCCTGATCGACCGGCCAGATGTGGAGGTTCTGAGCGATTCCCTCCGCGGTGCCCGTGGGGGTGCCCTCCGGTGCCAGGTGCCACATGATGGCCAGTACTGCCCATGTGGAGAAAGGCAACGCCCGTGGTGGGGTGTAAACCTTGATGGTCCACTTCGGGCGCTCGCGCCGCACCCGGGACATGTGGGGTACTCAGCGGACCATTTCCGCGGCCAGGACTTGTACCATCCCCGTGAACTCCACGAAAACCCCTTCTGCTGGTCCGCCGTGGTGGCCCCGGGTGTGCAGGGCCACTTCCGTCTGGCCCGTGCGGGGGACCCGTGGACGGCTTCCACGATGTTCACGCTGCCGCGCGTGGTCTCATCCTGGAACCAGCCCGGCGCCACACCGGGGCGCAAGGCGGCGCATGCGGCTGCGTATCCCACTGCAGGCAGGGCCCCGTTGTTGGCGGCAGGTCGGAGGTGTTGCCTTGGGCACAAGCCCTCTCTGGTGCAGTGCCGCCGTTTCCATGCGGGGCAGAGGGCTTGTACGCTTGGATCAACTCCTTGTCCGCGTCCTCCGGGGGGGGTTCCCTGCCGCGGCTTTGAATTCCCAGCCCCCTGATGACCTCAGGCGCCCCGTCCAGCGCCGGAGATTGGGGGTCTGTTTTGCGTGGGGCCGTGGGCTCAGCCATAGCTGTGTCACCGTGCCTGAGAGCAGGGACGGGGTACAGACCTTCTGTGGCCTTCCATTGCCTGTACTTGTCCGTTTTATGGGCCCTGCTGTGGGTGTGGTTGGGTGCTGGTGGGAGACTCTGGCGCTGGTTCCGCAGCGTACACCTCCGCAGGTTGGGTGCGAATATTGCAGGGGTGACCAGGGTTTGCTCCCCGGGCCCTGTGGGGGCGCCTTACACATGCTCATGACAGCCCAAGCGCAAGTGGTGCGCCCGCGGGGACCTATCACCACTCTTTGAGGGGCGTCTGGTGTCAGGCGATCTCCCTGCCGCCGACCTGCAAGGCGGGTGGCCGGACCCGCCGCCCGTTCTTGTTGGGCGTGGGGACCCGGCACCGTCCCTTGGTCATTTGTGCCCCGCGGGGTATCACGCGCCCCGGGAGTGGCGGGAGGTGGCCCCAGAACAGGGCACCTGGTGTCAGGCCCTCTCCCTCCCCGGGCCGCCCGTCCTGGGCCCCGTCGCCCACGCCTGCTGGGCGCGGGTGGTGTCGGCGTGGCGATCTGTCAGCAGCCCCACAGCGTGCGCCCTTGCGAGGCGGTGTTGAGGGCTGTGGGGGTGGCAGGAGGGCGTCACCGGGCTGGGTGCCTCATGCCGTCCTGAGGGGGGTCTGAGGTTAGGCCCTTGTTCTCTCCCGGCTGCCCCTCCTTGGGGCGGGTGGTCGGGTTCCGCTGCCCACGTGCTGTTGGCTCGGGTGTGCTTGCCTGGGGACCCGGCCCTGTCCCTTTGGTGTGCGTGCCCTGCAGGGTGTTGCGCGCCCCGGGGGTGGCGGGAGGTTGCCCCTGGGGGGGAGGGGACCCCTCACCGTTCTGAGGGGCGTCTAGTGTCAGGCGCTCTCCCCCTCCTGGCCGGCCGTCCCTGGGGTGGGCAGCCTGGAGGGATGCCGGTGTTTCCCTGGCGCGGGTGCTGTGGGTGTGGGAACACAGAACCGGCCCGACAGCGTGCGCTCTTGCGAGCCTGTGTTGTGCGCTGTGGGGTTGGCGAGAGGGTGTTCCCGAAGGGAATGCCTCGCGGCGTTGTGAGGGGCGTCTGAGGTTAGGCGCTCGTCCTCTCCTGGCTGTCTGTCCCTGGGGCGGGTTGTTGGGGTCCGCTGACCACGTGCTGTGGGCGCGGGTGTGCGGGCACGGGGACCCGGCACTGTTTCTTTGGCGTGCGTTCCCTGCGGGGTGTTGCGCGCAGCGGGGGTGGCGGAGGGTCTCCCAGTTGAGGGGGACCTCTCACAGTTGTGGGGGGCGTCTGGTGTCAGGCCCTCTTGCTCTCCCGGCCGCCCGTCCTTTGGGCGGGCAGCCAGGCCCTGTTGCCCGTGGTTCCCGGGGGCGGCTGGTGTGGTGGTGTGGACCGAGCACCGGCCCCTCAGCGTGCGCTCTGGCGAGCCGGCGTTGCGCGCTCTGGAGTTTGAGGAGTGCATCCCCGGAGGGGGTTACTGGCGCTGTTCTCAGGGGTGTCTGAGGTCAGGCACTCATCGTCCCCTGGCTGCCTGTCCTTGGGGCAGGCAGTTGGGATCTGCTGCCTACGTGCTGTTGGTGGGGCTGTGCGGGCGTGGGGACTCAGCACTGTCCCTTTGGTGTGCGTGCCGTGCAGGGAGTTGCGCGCCGCCTTTGGTGGCGGGGGGTCTCCCTGAGGGGGGGGGGGGGGGCTTCTCAGCGTTGTGAGGGGCGTCTGCTGTTCGGCCCTCTCCCTCTCCCGGCCGCCCGTCCTTGAGGTGGGTAGCCAGGTCCCGTTGCCCGTGTTCCGCGGGCGCCGGTGGTGTGGGCGTGGGGACCCAGCGGCCGCCCCACAGCGTGCGCGGTTGCGAGCCGGCATCGCGCGCTGTGGGGGTGGCGGGAGGGCATCACCGGGGTGAGTGCCTCGCGCCGTTGTGAGGGGCATCTGGTGTCTGGCGCTTGTCCTCCCCCGACTGCTCGTTCTTGGGGCGGGTTGCCGGGGTCCGCTGCCGTGTTTCCCGGGGGCGGATGGCGTTCGCGTGGGGACCGATCACCGGCCTCCCAGCGTGCGCTCTTGCAAGCTGGCGTTGTGCGCTGTAGAAGTGGCATGAGGGCAATACCGGGGGGGGTGCCTCAGGCCGTTGTGAGGGGCGTCTGGGGTTAGGCGCTCGTTCTCTCCCGGCTGCCGGTCCTTGGGGCAGGTAGGCAGGGTCCGCCGCCCACTTGCTGTGGGCGCGGCTGTGCGGGTGTGGGTGTGGATGTGGGTGTGCCGCCAGTCGTTCGGGCGGGCAGGGTGTAGGTGTGTGTGGTGGCTGTGGTGTCTGTGTGCTTCTGTGGGTGCGTGGTGGTGCGATTTGTGCCGTGGTGGCGTGGTTGGTGGTGCCGCCTCCCTTCTTCCGCTGCCCTCGTGCCCCCCTCTCGCCCTCTGCCTCTTGTTGTTGTGTTGTTTGTGCCGTGGTGACGTAGCTTGTGGCTGTGCCCTCTTCTTGGCGTGCGTCCCTCATTCTTGTGCATCCCCTGCCTTGCTGGCGCAATTTTCTCTTCCCTTGGCGTACCCCCTGTCTCTCGGTTTACTCGTTGCGGCGTTTTTACCCTTTCCTCTATCCCTTGCTGGTCGGCGCTCCGCCGTGGCACGCATTTTTCCCTGCCTCTCTTATGTCTTTGCGCGCGGCTCGGCTTTTTACTTTGCCTTTTTTCTCCCACTCGTGGTCCTTTGCCCTATCTACTGTGTGTGGCTACGGCTTTTCATTTTCTCTCTTCCGCTCCCTCATGGACCTGTGACACAGGGGTTGCAGGGCATGGGCTGCTACGGGTGTGGTGGTCGGGCGCGACATACGTGCAACCTATGCTACGTGCTACGTGCTACGGTCCCATGGCGGTGCAATCATTCGTGGTTATGACTATGCGAGCAACGACTATGCAATCGCTCGTGATTATGACTATACGGCGGCCTGCAAAGAGCGTGCCAGGGGGCAGGAAGTTGTGGCTTTGTTGTTGGTGTGGCGGAGCGGCGGTCAGCCTAGGCAACCGGCCCTGGGGGAAAAGAGGTCAACCCCTTGCAAGCAAGAACACCCTCTTCGACATCGCACAGCCACACGTAAGTCAGCAAAGTGACCTTGGCATTGCTGCCTGCCTGCGTGCGTGAGTTGGGTAGAGTATAATTTCATTTTTCTTTATTGTATTTTTTCTTTCAAAACAAAAAATGGTTTTGAAAGGAAAAACGAACGCCCGCAGCGAAGCAAAACACACAGCACACCTCAGCAGCACGGCACCACAAGGCGACACAGCACCACAGAACACGGCAAGGCACAGCAAGACACCACAACACACCAGAGCAGCACCACCACACCATAGCACACCAAAGGAGGCACCCGAACACGCAGCGACACACCACAGCACGAGGCACCAGCGACAGCGCAGGCCAAACCGGCACCACAACGAACCGCAGCACACAGCAGGGCAGCAAGCCACGCGGCCAAGCAGGAGCAACCGAGGCAATACATACCAGAGGAACACAACAGCCGGCAACCACAGGTAACAACACACAGCACCAGCCAGCGCGAACGCAACAACACGGCAAGCAGGCAACCAGACCCAGCAACGTACAAACGGCGGCACACGACGGGGGCACAGAACACCACCCAAAGAAAAGCACAACGCACCACAGACGGCGCCAAGGAGCAGCATAGCGCCACACCAACCACAGAAAAAAGCAAAACGGACAGCAGGGCACCACAGCACGCGGCCACACGGCAACACTGAGCCACAGAACACAAGATATAGCACAGGGGAGCGGGGCGCCACAATAAACCAAAGCAGACAGCAGGGCGGGGAATCACGCGGCCAGGCAGGACCACCCACACCAAAGCACGCCAGCGGAAAACAACAACCGACAACCAGACCCAGCAGCGAACACCCCGCAACCAGAGGCAACAACACACAGCACCAGCCAGCGCGAACGAAGCAACAGGGTAGCACCAGCAAGACACGACCCAGACGGCAGCCCCGGCGAGCAGCGCACATACCACACGCAGGGCCGCACTCGGAGAAGAAAGGAGGAACCCAGCCAGGCAGACCAGAGGACAAGTGCACCGAGAGGGCCCCGGAACCAGGGAAAAGCGGGAGGGCAGAAAAAAAGACGGAAAAAAAACAAAAAGGAGGACAAAAAACAAGGAACGGAGAGAGAGAGACAGCGGGAGGGGAGGGCGGGGACAGAGCGCCAAGGCCCAGGGCACACAGGGCCGGAAACAGCGGAAAAGCCGAGACAAGAGAGGCGCAGAGAGGGGGCACAAGAAACGGGGGAACACAGGAAGAAAAAAAAAGGAAATGAAAAGGGCAGGGGGAGGAAAAGGGGGGGGGGCACAACAAAGCGCCAAGGCCCAGGGCACGAAAGCAGCAACACAAAGGACCGCGGGGAAGGTGCAGGAGGGGGAACACACCGGCCAAAAAGGGAAAAAAAAACACAGCAAAACGGGGGGGGGGTGGACGGAGCAGAGACGAGGAAAAAAAAAGGGGGGGGGCTGGGAGCGACCGCGGAGCGCCAAGGCCGAGGGCACCCGGGGCCGGGAAGCACAGAAAGCCAGAATCAACGGGGGCGCAAGAGGGGAGGGGGGACGAAAGGAGAAACAGAAAAAAAACAAAAAAAACAAAAAACACCAGAAATGCGGGCAACCCCTGCCGGGAGGGGGCCGAACAGAGAAAAAGGACAAAACGGCCACAGGACACAGTCAGGCACACCACAACGCGCTCAGGAGGCCAGCCTGTCCGACCCAGCCAAGAAGGGCACGCACACACACAGGCGCGGAACCTGGGCGTGGCGTCCTCCGACCGGAAGGCGGAGGTGTCGGCGTCCAACGGAACAGCCCCGGTGCACCGGCCGAGTCCACCGTTGAAAGAAAGACGGTACAGGAAACCGGATGCGTCAGTGAACTGGTCCACACGCATAAAACAACCGCAGCGCAGGCAGCCCAATACCGAAGCCCGAGGGACCCGCCAGGGACAATCCCCGCCCAGGGCCCTTGCCTCGGCAGGGGCTTGCGGCAGGGACAAAGAGCCCGATTCTCTGCCGGCCTCCATGTGCCCCGCGCAGCCACCCAGTAAAGCCGGGGGCGACAGCCCCCAGGGGGGGAGAGGGCACAACGGCAACAGGAAAGCCGACCGGAGCACCGAGAGCGACCGGACCGGACGAGGCGCGGCGCAACAACTCGGGGCCACAAGGCACGCCAGAGAGGTACGTCCCCGGCCACAACCACGGCACAAGGACAGGTGCCAAGCGGCAACGGCCACCGGGTGCCGCAAACCCGGTAACGGCACACATCACAGGACGAGCCGCGGCACAGGAACAGGTGCCAAGGACAGCTGGGCTCCCACGCCCGCACAGCGCACCCACAGCCAGTGGGAAGTGGTCCCTGGCCGCACGCCCGAAAGGACGGGCGGGTGGGGGGTGGGAGAGCGCCCAACCCCAGACGCTCCGCACCCACGCAAGAGGCGCCCCCCCCGGGCGCCCTCGTGCCGCCCCAACAGCGCGCAAAGCCAGCTCGCAAGAGCGCGCACTGTGGGGCTGGTGAGGGGTCTCCAGGCCCGCAACCCCCGCATCCACAGCCAGTGGGTAAGGAGCCCCGGCTGCATGCCCCAAAGGACGGGCGGTCGGGGGTGGGCAAGCGCCCGACCCCAGAAACCCCACACCCAGGCAGAAAGGGCCGCCCCGGGCGCCCTCCTGCCCCCACAGCGCGCAAAGCCAGCACGCAAGAGTGCGCGCTGTGGGGTTGGTGACGGGTCCCCACGCCCGTGGCCCCCGCAACCACAGCCAATGGGTACTGGGCCCCGGCCGCACGCCCCAAAAGACGGGCGGTCAGGGGTGGAAGAGCACCCGACCCCGGACGCCCCACACCCAGGCGAGAGGCGCCCCCCCCTGGCGCCCACGTGCCACCTCCACAGCCCGCAAAGCCAGCTCGCAAGAGCGCGCGCTGTGGGCCTGGTGACGGGTCCCCAAGCCCACACCCCCCGCACCCACAGCCAGTGGGTAGTGGGCCCCGGCCGCACGCCCAAAATGACGGGCGGTTGGGGTTGGGAGAGCGCCCGACCGGGACGCCCCACTCCCAAGCAAGGGGCACCCCCCCCCCGGGCGCCCTCGTGCCGCCCCCACAGCGTGCAAAGACAGCTCGCAAGAGCGCCCACTGTGGGGTGGTGACAGCTCCCCATGCCCGCACCACCCGCACCAACAGCCGGTGGGTAGTGGGCCCCGGCCACAAGCCCCAAAGGACGGGCGGTCGGTGGTGGGAGAGCGCCTGACCCCGGACGCCCCACACCCAGGCAACCCCGGGCGCCCTCGTGCCGCCCCCACAGCGCGCAAAGCCAGCTCGCAAGAGCGCGCGTTGTGGGACTGGTGACGGGTTACCCCCCCGGCCCCCCCCCGCACCCACAGCCAGTCGGTAGTGGGCCCTGGCCGCACGGCTGAAAGGATGGGCGGTCGGGGGTGGGAGAGCGCCTGACCCTGGACGCCCCGCCTTCAGACAAGAGGCGTGCCCCCCGGGCGCCCTCGTGCCGCCGCCACAGCGCGCACAGCCAGCACGCAAAACCGCGCTGTGGGGTCGGTGACGGGTCCCCACACCTGCACCCCCCGCACCCACAGCCAGTCGGTAGTTAGCCCCGGCCGCACGCCCCAAAGAACGGGCTGTCAGGGGTGGGAGAGCGCCTGACCCCAGACGCCCCACACCCAGGCAGGAGGCGCCCCCCCAGGGGGGCCCTTGTCCCGCCCCCACAGCGTGCCAAGGCAGCTCGCAAGAGCGCGCGCTGTGGGGTTGGTGACGGGTCCCCACGCCCGCAGCCCCTGCACTCACAGCAAGTGGGTAGTTGGCCCCGGCCGCACGCCCCAAAGGACGGGCGGTCGGGGGTGGGAGAGCGGCTGTTCCCAGACGCCCCACACCCAGGCAAGAGGCGCCCAAACCGGGCGCCCTCGTACCGCCCCCACAGCGCGCACAGCCAGCTCGCAAGAGCGCGCGCTGTGGGGTTGGTGACGGGTCCCCACGCCCACCAACAGCCAGTGGGTAGTGGGCCTTGGCCGCACGCCCAAAAGGACGGGCGATCAGGGGTGGGAGAGCACCCCTACCCGGACGCCCCACACCCAGGCAAGGGGCCCCCTCCCTGGGCACCCTTGTGCCGCCCCCACAGCTCGGAAAGCCAGCTCGCAAGAGCGCGCGCTGTGGGTTTGGTGACGGGTCCCCACTAATGCACCCCCCGGACCCACAGCCAGTGGGTAGTGGGCCCTGACCGCCTGCCCCAAACGATGGGCGGTGGTCGGGGGTGCAAGAGCACCCGACCCCGGACGCCCCACACACAGGCAAAAGGTGCCCCCCCCGGACGCCCTCGTGCCGCCCCCGCAGCGCGCAAAGCCAGCTCGCAAGAGTGCGCGCTGTGGGGTTGGTGACCGCTCGTCACGCCCGCGGCCTCCGCACCCACAGCCAGTGCGTAGTGGGCCCCAGCCGCACGCCCCAAAGGACGGGCTGTGGGGCGTGGGAGAGCGCCTGACCCCGGACGCCCCACACCCAGGCAAGGGGCGCCCCCCCCTGAGCGTCCGCGTGCCGCCCCTCGCAGCGCACGAGGCCACCTCGCAAGGGCGCGCGCTGTGGGGTTGGTGACGTGTCCCCACGCCCGCGGCCTCCGCACCCACAACCAGTGCGTAGTGGGCCCGGGCTGCACGCCCCAAAGGACGGGCGGTCGGGTATGGGGGAGCGCCCGACTCTGGACGCCCCAGACCCAGACAAGGGGCGCCCCCCCCGGGCGCCCTCCTGCTGCCCCCACAACGCGCAAAGCCAGCTCTCAAGAGCGCGCGCTGTGGGGTTGGTTACGGGTCC
Organism: Eutreptiella sp. 'Long Island Sound 2002'; assembly: GCA_964036045.1. Classification (NCBI taxonomy): domain Eukaryota; phylum Euglenozoa; class Euglenophyceae; order Eutreptiales; family Eutreptiaceae; genus Eutreptiella; species Eutreptiella sp. 'Long Island Sound 2002'. The sequence goes on from OZ038378.1 coordinate 72,717,193, forward strand.
CCACGCCCGCACCCCCCGCACCCACAGCCAGTGGGTATTGGGCCCCGGCCGCCTGCCCCACAGGACGGGCGGTCAGGGGTGGGAGAGCGCCCGACCCCGGACTCTGCACACCCAGGCAAGGGGCGCCTTCCCCTGGCACCCTCGTGCCGCCCCCACAGCGCGCAAAGCCAGCTCGCAAGAGCGCGCGCTGTGGGGTTGGTGACGGGTTCCCACGCCCATACCGGCAACACCCACAGCCAGTGGGTAGTGGGCCCTGGCCGCACGCCCGAAAGGACGGGCGGTCGGGGATGGGAGAGCACCCGACCCGGACCCCCCGCACCCAGGAAAGAGGCGCCCCCGCCCTGCGCCCTCGTGCTGCCCCCACAGCGCGCAAAGCCAGCGCGTAGAAACGCGCGCTGTGGGTTTGGTGACGGGTCCCCACACCTGCACCCCCCACACCCACAGCCACTGGGTAGTGGGCCCCGGCGTCCTGCCCCAAAGGACGGGCGGTTGACAGGGGTGCAAGAGTGCCCGACCCCGGACGCCCCACACCCAGGCAAAAGGCGCCCCCCCCGGACGCCGTCGTGCCGCGCCCCAGCGCGCAAAGCCAGGTCGCAAGAGTGCGCGCTGTGGGGTTGGTGACAGGTCCTCACGCCCGCACCCTCCGCATCCACAGCCAGTGCTTAGCATGCCCCAAATGACGGGCTGTCGGGCTTGGGAGAGCGCCCGACCCCGGACGCCCCACACCCAGGCAAGAGGCGCCCCCCCCGGGCGCCCGCGTGCCGCCCCCGCAGCATACGAACCCAGCTCGCAAGAGCGCGCGCCGTGGGGTTGGTGACGGGTCCCCACAGCCGCATCCTCCGCACCCACAGCCAGTTCGTAGTGGGCCCCGGCCGCACGCCCCAAAGGACGGGCAGTCGGGGATGGGAGAGCGCCCGTCGCCGGACGCTTCACACCCAGGCGAGAGGCCCCCCCCCCGGGCGCCCTTGTGCCGCCCCCACAGCGTGCAAAGCCAGCACACCAAAGGAAGCGTGCCCGCAGGGGGGCACGCGACCCCAAGCAAGGCAAGGGGACAAAGGGACCGGGCCACCCCCCCACGCGCTAAATAGGCAGAGATCGGGGGCGCGGCAGGAAGCGCGGAGGGGCACAAACCGCCTGGAACGGCCCTACCGGCGCCCTGCACCGGTAACCCGCGTAGTGTGCGCGCGACACCGACCCGGGGGGGGGGGCGCGAACGCCGCGGGAGCACGAGCGCACACACACGCAATGGACAGGCGGCGCAGACCCAGAGGGCAAGCAGACTGAGCCCGCGGTACGCACAGACCGCGCCGAATGGCGTACCAGCAGGCGTAGGGGGGGAGTCGCAGGCACAGCCCAAGCTGCAAAGGCTGGTGGCCACCCTGAGGAAACGGCAGCACGAGGAGGTCCGGGCAAGGGCGCGGGAAGAGGGAGCAGAGTGGCAAACCGAGGTGACACAGGCAAAGAAGAGGGTGCGAAAGGCGAGGAGGGCTGTGGAGGAGGAACACGAGAGGATATAAAAGAAAGTGGTGGCGGAGCATGAGCTGTACATGGAAAGAGCGGTGCCGTACAAGTCGCTACGGTACATCAGAGAGCTCACTGAGGCTGGAAAACCACAGGAAAACCGGGCGGTGAGACTGCTGTGTGGCACGGTCACGGGCAACAAAAAGGAAGTGCTGGAGGAGGTGGCGCAGAGTTTCAAGAGGCAGCACAACCAGGGGCAGCAGGAGCTCAACGGGATCACACAGAGAATGGTAAGGGGGTTATCGCGGGTGTTCACGGCGGAGCAGAGCAAGGACATACACCGCAGCAGGGTGACACTAGGGGAAGTTAAGGAGGCAGTGAAGGCTCTCAGGGGGAAAAAGAGCCCGGGAGTGGACCAGCTGGTGGCGGAGGCATACCAGCAGCTAGAGGCGCCGGAGCTGGATGGTCTAGCGGGGAGGGTCACAGAGGTGTTGCGCACAGGCGAGCCACCAAGGGAATACGGGGGCAACGTGCGGCCACTGTACAAGTAGGGGGATCACCTCAGGCCGGGGAACTGGAGACCTATATGCTGTGCCGTCACGGAGGCCAAGCTGGTCTGGATGGTGATCTTCGGGAGGATACAGCGGCGGCTGTATGCAGCGGGGGTCATACCGGACAACATGTGCGGGTCTGTGCCCGGTAGGTCCACACAGGAAGCAAGCTTCCTGTACGATATGTACCTTGATGATGAGGACCTAGAGGCGTTCATGGCGTCTGTGGACGTGGAGGGGGCGTTCCCCAACACGCCGCAGAGGCTCATAGAGGAGGTGTGGTAACAGCTAGGACTCCCATATGGTGACTTCGTGGAAAAGTACCTGCGCTCAAGGAGGTACACGGTCGCCACGGGGAAGGGGTGTACTGAGTGGGTAACCCCAGGTAGCGGGGTGCCACAAGGCGGGGTGGAGTGCCCATTCCTGTACTTGCTGGCCATGCTCCCCCTGATGAGTTGGATAGCGGGGGAATATCCACAACTGGCAAGGGCACCACACACATCGCCGGCGCAGGCGTATGTGGATGATGCGGTACCCATGGCGCGGAATGAAAAGGCCCAACAGGTGGTGCAGGACCTGATGCAGAGGTATGAGAGAGATCACCACCTTGTCTGGAGCGCGGAGAAGTCGGCGGTTCTGAGGAGGGGTGGCGAGGAAGGCATGGCGCTGGATGTGGGAGACGGAGTGGCATGGCTGGAGAGGGCAGGGGAAGCGGTGGTGCTGGGACTTGTCCAGGCCATGGAGGCGAGGGGAGTCAGGCTACCCGACAAATTAGTCAGGGGGTTCAGGGCGATGCTGGTGGTCCTGCGGCATCACCCCCCGTCACTGCAGACGACCCTGTCCTATCTGCGGGCGGTGCTCAATGCGGCGGTAGGGTACCAGGGGATGCACCTCCCGTACTGGAGGGAGCAGCTGGAGGAGGTGGAGGGAGAAGTGCGGAGGCTCATCAGAGGGTATGAGGGGATACCCACTGAGGTACCGTGGTGCGTGTTGCGGTCGCCGACGGCCTACTATGGAGAAGGGATGCCCACAACGGGGGAGGCGTACAGGGCACACACGGCAAGGACGCTTAGCAGGATGTGCCACAGGCAGGAAGAGGTGGTGAGACGGGTGTGCTGTCACGCGGTCGCAGAGCTGCAGAAGGAGGAGAACATGTGCCCGCGCTATGTGTGGCACCGCTGAAGGCGGTTGGCGGCGGGGAAGAAGGAACGCATGTGGCGCGCCCCACAGGTGGTGTTGCAGGGGGATGAGCACATGCTGGCAACCACCAGGACGTGCAGTAGGCGGGGACCAATCCTGGTTCTGGACACGGACTTCGGGGCGGCGGCGCATGGGACTGTACGGTGGATCAGGAAGGAAGGAGTGGGCATGGAGGTGCTGCACGTGCGCAGGAAGGATATGAAGGAATACAAGATGGCAGGGCTGCACCATGCGGAGTTCTATCGTCACACCAGGGTCGTGGAATGGGGTGTATACAGGTGGATGATGAGGAGAGCACGAGGACAAGAGGACCGCACAAGGTGGAGCAGGAGGATGCGCAAGATGTGGAACGAGTGGGGGGCGCTATGGGGGATCCAGAAGAGGAAGCCAAGATGCGGGAGGGGAGAGGGGGTGCAGCAAGAGAGGGTGGTGCTGGACAGGGGGGAGAGGGACAAGGCCAGACCCGGCATACTGTTGTTTGCGCCCGTGGGACTCAAAGGGCCGAGGGGGAAGTTACGGAGTGCGACCGGGCAGTTGTATGATGTCCATGCAGATATGTTCCGGAAAGACAACATCCCAGAGGGGGCAGGACAGGGGGACCAGTGCTGGAGGTGCACCAAGGAGGCGGGGCAAATCCCGTGGCCGGTCCTACGAATGACGGCATGGGCGTTCCCGAACGCGACCATGCGCACTACAGACGCCAGGGGGCAGTGGTGGGGGCCGGTGCTGCGGCTGCCCAAGGAGGTGCGGGAGGATGAGGAAGCACAGGGAGAGGCAGAGGTCTGGTGGGCAGAGGAGAAGGAGGGGAAGAGGATAGGAGTCCAGTTGGGGTGGGACACAGTGCGGGGGCTGCAGGAGGAGGTCGATGGAGTGGCAGTGAGATTCTGGATGACGGACTCGGGGATGCCGGACGAGGAAGCGCCAATAGTGCCCGTGGGCCACATGTGTGGAGAGAGTGCGAGGAGGATCAGGCTGACGGTCCACGGGTTGCCGGCAGACAGGGTATGGTACTTGATTCTGGTACAGGCATACCTTGAGCAGGGCAGGGCGAAAGAAGACAGGGCATGGTGTCACGGAGTGGTGGTGACGAAGGGATGGAAGGCCAGGACGGACAATAAGTGGGCAGTGTACACAGGGGTGAGGGAAATAAGCATCGGGGATGGGGTACGAGAGTATGGCATTGGGAGGCACAAAGTGTACTGCCACTACTCCAGGGAGGTGGTGCGCATACGGGAGCCCACAGAGGAGAGGGTGGTGCTCTTTCTGGACGGGTCCGGAGTGGAAGGACAACCACCCAAGGCGGGGGCAGCGGCAGTAAGGGTCAGGGGGGTGGGACAGGTGACGGAGAGCGTGGTGGAAAAGGTGGTGTACGGAGCGGCGTCCCATCACCTATGATTTTAGCAGCTCTGTTTTCCCAAAATTCCAAGTCATGCATTTTCAGAACGGCGATATCAAACTGTACACAGTAGTACTGTTGTTTTTGTGTTTTCTCAAATTTTTAACAAAATTATGCTGTCGCTGGAGCTGGAGCCGCAGAGCAACTGTGAACAACTGGGGAGGTGCAGGCGGTGGCAGACGTGGTTGAGGAGATAGGAGAGGAAGTACGGGAGGTGTCGATGGTGGTGGACGCAGAAGCGGACATGGCATCCCTCAGGAGGCTGGCCAGCAGGCCGCTGCATGAGGCCCTGGGCACGGGGCTGGCATCGCAGGTGTACGCGATATGGCACAGGCTGGAGATGAAGAAAGTGCCCCTGATCATACACTTGGTGAAACAGGAATCACACAGAGCGGGAGTGGGAAATCATGAGACGGATGTGGCGGCGCAAGCAGTGGATAAAGGGCAGGAACCAGAATCGAGGGTGCCAGAGAGAAAGGAGCACCTCCACTTGGTGCATATACCTCCGAGGGTCGGGGACGAGGAGAAGGCCGGGTGGGTGGTGGAGGAGGACGGAGGCAAGCAGGAGCTAAGGGTGTATCCACAGCCGGTACACATGCTAGCTCAAGTACAAGGGGGGCCGGAGGTGGTAGAGCTGAACGAGTACCTGGAGGGCAAGGTAGGACAGCGGGTCCACTACCCCAGTGTGCTGCGGCCAGAAACGCTGCCCAAATGACCGCAAACCAGAGAGCTGCAGGCAATCACGGGGCAAGTGCCGGTGCGGGAAACAATCATGAGGTGGTACGAACATAAGGGTATGGACCTCCCGGAGGAGTACATGAGATGCCACTGTGGCCGAGGGAAAGAAACATAAGAGCACTTCATGCGGTGTGAACAGTATAAGGGGATCAGAGGACCCGCTGGTTCGGGATCAGGACGTTTCGTTGCTCAAGAAGGGTGCGAGAGACAGAAGCGCGGTGGAGACAGAGCTGGGGAAAGAGGGGCACCGCAAGGGACTGTGGCACATGGTGATAGTGAAGCCGCTGTGGCTGGCACTCCAGGAACATACGGTGGCGCCGGAGGCCATGGCACACAGGCTGTTGCGGCGTATGGTGGAACATCTCCAGGAGCGCATGGCGTGCAGAGAGATGCAGTTGGAGGCACGTGCAGAAGACATGCGTGATCCAGTCACCAAACGGGTGGAGATTGCGTTGATCAGGTACAACCCAAAGATCACGGAGATGGAAGTGCGGAAGCAGCCGGATTGGCCACCAAGACGGTCAGGGGGAGAGACAGGCCTGGAGGACAGAGATGGAGAAGAGCAGAGGGACCGCCTGATGGCACGCAGACGAGGGAGAATCCGGCAGATATGAGGGCAGGACAGGTGTACGATGTCACCGCTCAGGGGGACGTCTGTAAGGGGACCGGGGGGAAAGGGGCAGCAGTGGCCCCCCTTGCATGGACTGGACCGTCCGGGACTGGGCACACTGAGTCATAGGGCGGAACAGGACGCGGGCCAGGGGGGAGCGGACCGGGGTGATGTGACGAGGGGAAAGCGAAGCGGGCACGAACACGGAGACCGCCGGGCGGGAAGCAGGAGTGTGTACCAAGAGACGCAAGCAGACGAGAGGAGCGAGGCCGGGGGTGCGGAGACGAGGACGACGACAGTGCAGACCAGAACGAGGCTGATGGCCAACAGGCAAAGTCAACAGAATGCGGGGAAGTAAACGTGGAAGAGGAGCCGCGATGTACCAAGAGCACATCACACGTAGGGCGCACGAACAGAGGGGGTAAAGGGCGTGGGTGGTGGGGGAAGCGGCGACAGGGCGCAGGGCTCAGGCGCGATTCCATGTGTGCAGCGCAATGTCCCACAAGCCTGACCCGAAGCCCAGACAGCCACCGGCAGTGAGGGCCGAGGTGGCCCGCATGCAGGCGGGCGCAGCCCCGCAGCCCCCCTCGCCGGCGTCGTCGGCGACATCTGCGGAGGTGTCGTCGCCCTCTTCTCCGGAGAGCCCGGAGACAGTCAAGAGGGAAGGGCCTGGGGCGACAGAGCGGCAGAGGGGGGAGGGAGCAGTTTCGGGGAAGGGAGAGGAAGGGAGAAAGTGAAGCGGTACCCAGAACCCCATGACCATGTACCGGCAAACTGCCATTTGCCGGTATCTTACTATTTCACGCCAATCTGCCCCGCACCGCCTTCAGCCGTCGATTCGGCAACCTAACCCTAACAACAGATGTAGGTAAGACGTGTTTGTGTGAGAGATCTGGGCATTTCAGCTATTAGCGGCCGCATCGGCAACCGATGCGTCGCCCGCTGAGATTTACACATCAGAATATCAGGAATCAACAGGGTTTTATTTTCATATTGTTTTCGTAAATTTTCACGCTTCCGTTCTGATAATCAATGTTTTGACTGCTGGCGGTTGGCTCGCGACTTTAGCGTAACCGCCAGTTTAACTGTTATTTACAGACATTTTAGCGCAATCCGTGACGAATACTCTAAAGTCTTCAGGAATTGCATTGATGCATGTGCAGTTTTCACATTGTACACTCGCAACCTTAATCCGAATTTTTCAGGATGTCGAAATCAGATTTTCGACTTCGACATCCCCGCACTTGATTTGACCTCTTTCGAGTGGACCTACGTGCTTCCCTATGCACAAATCAACTTTCCTTTTGTCCTGCCCTCCATTTGTCTTAGAGATATGGGCAAAACAAAGTTGATTCGTGAGGCCACTTGTGAGGGTCATATCTCGTGCTGCTTGCGAGGAATGACGATGGGAAAGCATGGGATGTATTCACAAAAATCCGGACGTAATTTAGGAAGCATTATATGCCTTGCGTCTCGACACGTGCACGCTAGCGTAATGGATCATGGTCAAGAGGGTAGAGTTTGCGTTCTAACTCTTTGGCCATGATATTGCGTGCGTTAAGATAACTTTCGAGTGTAGCGCGCGAGTGTTGGTGCTGCATAGGAATTTTTTTTGAGTTCCTATGAGCGATTGACACAAAGTTATGCCCTTGGAGGGGCATGACATATCGTCGGGGGAGCTACCTTTTTGGGCAGTATGTGGTATGTGCCATGTGTTGTATTGCGTGCCCATTTGGCGGGTTTGGCTAAGAGCGATACACCCACCAATGGACCTCATATTGCACGAGGATCTTCCTCGTACTCCCCACGATCAATTGCAAGCCTAACCTTTGTGGAGGGAAGCTTGTGTGGCGATCCCAAAGCGATGCGTTGGGAGCAAGGTGTGTGTTTTGCTATTTACCATATTTTCATGTGCCCACTTGGGAAGTAGCGCTCGTGGCCTTCCAAAGCGCCCCAAGTGGAGCACACATGTGGAATCGGAGATCATTGGTGTCAAGTCATTGTGTTTAGAAGGATTGGTCGATTACTCAATCCAAGCCGGAAATATTATAATATATTTGCGCGCCTTTCAAGGCCCTTTTGGGTGTTTTTTCGCCAATATTGCTGTTTTTTGCCCGTCATGAGGTCAAGTGGCGACCGTGTATCTCAACGTCGCGCTCAATTGACATCATGACCCATGTATGTTATGAGGGTACACACTTTGGTGCCCAACATATCTTGGACCCGGCGGATAACTCTTCTTGGGCTTGGCATACTGTGGCCGCCATGTTGGCGATTTGGGACTATTCCAAATCATGGGCTCACTTGGCGACCCTGCCATTCCCAAGACCAGAGGGGTTGGGCGACGCCCAAAAGATATGTTGGACACATATGACTTGATACCAATCCTATGGCACACTCTGGTCCAAGTCGGCATGTGCCTCATTTGCCCCAACCACGAGTGTGCACAATTTCGGCCATTTTGAGCAATTTTCCACATTTTCTGCCCGCCGTGCACCATGTTCAGCCACCTCGTACACGCCAGACCCATGGACCGATGGACCATATATAACATGGGTGTTACTGACATTGGTCCCCATGGTTCACACACCACGTGTGCGAGGCGGAGCAACCTTCGTTAGGGTGCTAGCCCAAAGTGAGTGTGGACAATTTTGCCATTTTGGCATTTGTGGACCCAATTGAGATTGTCACCGGGCCGAGTAACATGGAGATCTATGCGAGCCAAGTGCATGGGAGTCTTCGTTGGACTCCCGGTGGATGGCGTATGGAATGGCAGAACCGATCTCCAAGTCGGCATGGAGATATACTATTGGGCAACCCCCAAATTTTGGCTCATTTTGAGTAGCCAAAATGACCCCCTTTTGGGACCCCAATTTCACCCCCCCGTGTGGTCAATTGGCGGCCCCATATCTCTATGCCAACAAAAAGCCCTCGACTCAATTCCAGGTTGTACACACAGATAATGGTCCTAGGTCCGACCTCCTATCCTGTGAGCCATTGGCCTTGCCCTGGCAGGGCGAGCCGCGCGTGAGGATGATGCCAGTTTTGGTGATTCTGGCATCACGACCCCAAATGACGAACCCGTGGTGCCCTGATGCCGGGACTTCAGAGGGAATCAGGTTGGGTGGAGGGCTCCAGGATGTGCGTACTCGAAGGGCATAGGGTCAGTTGCCTCGTCCCTACCTCTGGCGGGTCCAGACGAGGGGTCAATTTTGGAGATTTTTGGAGCTAATATCAGGTTGGGCTGAAACAGCCCATTTTCAGCTACCAACTCCTACGGGAGAGTGGCGGGGCCATATCTCTGGCTCAGTCAAGGGAGCATGGGGAGCGACTGTAAGTTGGCCTTGGAGACCCTTGGTTCCCAGGAACTCGCCTTTGGCTGGGCGGGACACCCCCCCTATAGGCAGGGTTTCAGGGTCCGGACTGAGCAGGGCATGGGTTGTGTTTGAGCCCCTGCCCCCACCAGCCACTGAGAGGGTCGGACCTGGGATAGGGATACAAGTTGGGACTGAGTGTCTATTGTCCTGTGATGCCCTTACCCCAGTCCAGTCTTAACCCCATGTGTACATATCCTGATGTGTTGCTGTACATACTTTTGTTCCCTTGTTTCAGAGTGGCAAGGATCCTGAAACGCTTCGTCTCATGACACGAGCGTAATTGATGCCCCTGTGAGCGCAGTGCTTTGCCTGCCTGCTTGCTTGTGTGTGTCACCGCAGCGTCCTGTGGCCAGGCCCCCCACGGGAACGCGTCAAAAGCGTTTCACCGCCGCGGGGTTACCCATCCCTCGCGTGCCACTCGGGGGCACCAACCCCGAGCAGCGCGGCGCAGCAGCCCGCAGCTCGCAGCTCGCAGCGCAGCGCAGCGGCTCGCAGCGCCGCCCAGTGACGGCGCCGAGTCCGTGAAGGAAGTGCGGGGACTGGAACTCTGTCATCAACGAGTTCCCTCGGCCGACCAGCAAGGCCGCACTCCCAGCTACAGCAACCACTTCCACAACCACGAGCCAACCAGCACCGGCCTACTCCGAGTCCAGTGCTACATCAACCGCTTCAACAACCACCACCAGAACCAGTCCGTTGAGCGGAACGAGAGCCCACCAAGGACCTCAAGACCAACTACGCCCCCCACTGCCATGGTAAACTGGCAAGGGGCGGGTAAGACGTGGCCGCAGCCCCACCCCCATGCGGTGCGCCTACTGCGTGGGTTGGTGTGGGACCAGCACTACCGCCACAGCCACCCCCAGTGCGAAGGCGGCATGCCCGGGAGCTTCGAGCTCCGCCAGGACATGGGCCCCGACCGCCTGCAGGCAGTGGAAGACTGGCTGCGGGTGGAAGGGTTTGCCTTCCGCTTCCAGCAGAGGCGCTGGAGGGTCTGGACCCGGCCGGACAGGCCCGGCGAAGGGCTGCGCCCCGACGGGATTGAGGAGGACGAGAAGCCCAACGAGTACCCGTCGGGCGCCTCGATCAACGTCTCCATGTGGGACATGATCGAGAAGAACTTCCTGGAACCGGGGAGCGAGCGCAGGCTGCAGGGCAGCAGCAGCAGCGCGTCTCCGGAGAAGGAGAAGCGGTCCGCCGGGGACAGGAAGCAGGACTGGAAGTGGCGGGAGTGCCAGGCATCCCTGGCCGCCGAAGCCGCCCAAGGCGCCAGGGGGGGAACCCCAGCCCACAGCCCCCAGCGGGCCGGTGGAGGTCACCACCCCGGCCACACCACCCTTGGCGACTTCCTGGAGGTCGCCAAGCACACCAAGGCCAAGCCCCGTCCGCTGCTCCTGAGGAAGTCGGGCCCCAGCAGCGACGTGGAGTCGGCCCACCGCGGGAGGATGCCGGCCAACCAGGCCAGGTCCAGCAGCAGCGTCGCTCCCGACCAAAGGGACCTTGCGCGCGCCTGTGAGCGCGCTTGTGGGGTGCCCTGCAACCTTCAGGTTGCCCGGCAACGGGCCACGCAGCAGAAAGCTGCCTTGGGGGGCGCCGTCGACATCGCCCAAGCAGAAAACTGAGGAGTGGGCGCATGGCATGGCCATCCACGCCTTGACCGTGGCAGCCATTGCGGCCGGACTCACGGCCGCAGCCGCCCGTCAGGCAGCGATTGACCAGGTCAATGGTGAGGTGGCGGCAGCCGACGAGGAAGCCCGCCTGACGCAGGAGGCCATTGCCTGCAAGGAGGCCGACGTGAAGGCGCTGGAAGAGGCGCTTGCCGAAGAGAGGGCAAAGAAGGAGGCGGAGGAAAGGGCCCACGCTGAAGCGACGGCTAAGGCCCAGGCGGACGCCGCCAAGAAGGACGCCATCGAGGCCGCGCGACGGAAGGTCGCTGAGGGGAGGGCCAAGACGGAGGTGGAGCTGGCAGCCTTGGAAGCGGAGAAGGCTCGACTGCAGCAGGCCCGGGAAGCCGAGGCGGCTCGTGCCTGGAAGGAGGCCGAAAGGCGAGCTGCCGCAGCCACGGCCGCCGCAATGGAGGAGGCTGAGGCCAAACTCCGCCGCGAGACTCCCCTGGGAGGATCCCGAGTGGAGACCCTTCGAAGGCTCTTCGAAGGGGACGTCTCCTCCAAGATGGCGCTGGATCCGGAGGAGGTCGACACGGGCAGCAGTGGTAGCAGTGGCCCCACTGCCTACCGACGGAGGAAGGGTAAGGGGAAGACCCCCGAGAGGTCACCGAGGCCAGCAGGCGGACACCCCCACGACAGTGACCCCTTCTTCACTGCCAGCGACGGGGATGAACGAGGCCGCCGACATCGCCGAGGAGTGGCTGGCGGAGGAGGCGGAGACGTCCCCATGGAGCCAGAAGGTGAGGTTGAAGATGTCCCTCCTCCCTACTGAAGCTCGGAGTCTTCCGAGACCGGGACGCCCAGGTGGGGCGACATGGACGAGGATGACGACATGGACATCGACCACACGAAGAAGCCCCCATCCTGGGACCCACCGAGGCGACCTGGCGGAGACCCAGGGGAACCCCTGGTGGAGGACCATCAGGACCCCCTGGAGGACGCCCACCGAGTGGACCCCCTGGAGGCGGACCACCGGGCGGGGGAGGACCCCCTGGACCGGGCGGACCCGGCGGAGGCCCTCCTGGAGGACCTCCTGGGGACCCCGACGACCCACCAGGGGACGGCGACCCGAAAGCCACCGGACAGTGGATTGTCTACCTCCGCAGGAGGGTCCAGTTCCTCGAGCGCGAGGTGGACACGGGCAAGGGCGAGATGACTCACATCGCCAGGGTCGCCGCGCAAGCACAGAGAGAGCTGGACATCGCCAAGATCGAGATGGTCAAGAGCGCCAGCGTTGCCGGAGCCACCAAGAGGCTGCTAGACATCGCCAGGGGCGAGACCAGGTCGCTGAACAAGGTCATCAGCGGCCTGCAGCAGAGGCTGGACGCGCTGGAAGCCCGTGGGAGCGTCGACAGCGACCAGCCACCCCTGGAGTCTGGCTCATCGGACGACAGCTGGGGACCCGGACCAGGTCCAGGCAGACCCCACGCCCCCGGCGGAGCCCCCAGGAGTCGCCCCAGCGCTAGTGCCCCCTCTCTCACCGCCCCCTCTCACCACAGCGCGGGCCGCCGCAACGAGCGCTTGCCGCCCGGCAGTGGCAGTGAGGATTGGCGTGATGAGTGGCTCAGTTCGGACTACCATAACCGCCGTGCTCCACCGCGGACACCGGTACGCCCCCGACGCCCCGCACCAGCCCCGGAGCCAATCCCAATGGCTGGCGGACGTTATGGTGGACTCAGGAATGAGGTCCCCGGAGGAGACGTGGAGTGGGATGTCGGGATGTTGGCTGAGGAAGACCTGGAGGAGTTCGACATTAGCCCGCCGCGTGGTGTACGACGGGAGACCGCTGAACGCAGCCGCCGGTGCCGTGATGAGGAGGCATACATGGAAGGGGTACCGCGTGAACATCTGGGTTCAGCGTACATGGAGGAACCGAGGCGTAGCCACAGGGATTCCATGGAGGAGATGGAAATGGCGGCCGTGGGAGTCCGTGGGCGAGGCCGATGGGAACCTCGGTCGACCCCGCGGCCGGCGTTCATGGTCGCTAAGGCCGCGGATGCTGCAGTGTGGGAAGACCTGAAGGACATCAAGCCCCCCATGTACGATGGCAACCCCCTCAACCTCGACCGCTTCCTGGAGAAGCTTGAAGAATTGGGGGGTGACCGTCACTGAAGACATGGATCCCGCGGATGCGGAGAAATATGTCTTCAGACGGTTCAGGTACCGCCTGCCGGAGGTGCTCCAAGAGCTATACTTCGTGGCAACCAAGGAGGGGAAGATCAGGACCCTCAAGGAAGCCAAGAAGTGGCTCAACGAGCAGGAGCGGGTTGACGCTCCGCAGGTGGCTGCCAAGCGGTGGAAGTCCATCAAGCTTCAGCATGAAGGACGGGAGATCCGCCTACGGGACTGGCGAGACTTCCGAGGGCAATACACCCTCTTCCGCCGCAACGTGGAGGACTGGAACGAGGGTGACGAGCAGGCTCGCCTGCTCTCCATGCTGCAGGAAGCATGGATCAAGAGGGTCACCAAGGAGGAAGCCAAGAGGGCCAAGTCCAACCACACGGTCAAGATGATGCTCCCCAAGGAGTATCATACGAACGTGGAGGCTTGGACGAGGAAGAACGTGGCCCGGGATGTCAAACGGCACTCCCTGCGGAACGCTCTCTTCATCACCGTCTCAGGCGATCGCGAGAAGACCGCGATGTGGCGCCTTGACGGATGTGACGTGAGCGGCCAGACCATCTGTCTGCAGGCCATCCTGGCGCGGATGAGCTGCGACGAGATCCTGGAGTGGGTTGGAGAGGAAGTACTCAAGGAGTACCGGAACCTCGACCACACCCGCGGGTTGAGGCCTGGCGACCGCGACGTCAACTACGTTGGCGAGGAGCCTGGCGGGGAAGCTGCCATGGACCCAGCGGGAGCCGATGGCGATGAAGCTCTCGTCGACCATGACGACGACGATGAGCCCGTCGAGATGGCTGTTTGTGCCTTCGTGGCTCACAACGGCGCGGGGAACAACCGGGGAAGCTGGAAGCCCCTGCAGCCGGGTTGGAAGAAGAAGGAGAAGAGGGACCCTCGCCGCATTGGCGACCCTCCGCTGTCCTTTGGGGATTTCATACGAGCTCACCCTCAGGGCTGTTTCATGTGTTATGGGAGGAAGAAAGGCTTCAACCATGACCACCGAACATGCCCCACCCACCAGGCCGACACGCAGGCCTTCAAGAAGGCGCACAGGTTGAAGAAGCGTGCACCTGCGGGTATCCAGGAGGCCAAAGTGGAGGTGGACAAGGACGAGCTCTCCAAGCTGATGTCGGTGGGGACCAAGTTGGCCAAGGTGATCCAGGGGAACAAGAGGAACTGGGTCCCCAGGTCGGACAAGAAGAACAAGGAGAACAACCAGAACGACCAGAACAAGAACAAGGACAAGAAGCCTAGGAATAGGAGGAAGAAGGGTGTCAACGAGGTTGATGCGGAGGAGAATACCTCTACTTCCACAACCGACGCCCCCTAACGGAGCCCCTGCAGCCAAGGGCCCCAGCTAGGGCGGTCGCAGGATGATGTCGTGAAAAGCGCCACACCATCCGAATCGGGAGTCGGTAAGCACAAAGGGACTGCCGCGGGCAGAAGGCCCGGTCCGGCACCCAGTTGCGGTGGCAGGGTGAGGGCAAGTGAAGGCACGAACCGTTGCACCTGTCCATCCTTCGCGACCAGGAATGTATTCGATGTGCTTCAAGATCTATCCGAGAGTATCGGAGGATCACCCGGACCGCAGCTGGATGCTGCAGATGGGCAGCCTGAGCCCATTGTCCACGACCTGCACCAGTCGCTTGTTGAGCTTCTGGAACGACCGGAGATCCTGAGCTTGCACGCCGTGCGCCGAGTGGGGCGTGAGCAGCAGTTGCACCCTAAGGTCCGCGCCTTATGCGGGGAAGTGGAGAAGGTCTTCGACGTGTTGGTCGACACGGGAGCTCAGGTCAGCTTGGTCAAGGCTGGTCTACTTCCTCCAGAGTGTCTGACCGACAGTCAGAAACCTGTCAGGCTGAAGGTGGCGAACGCCAGTACATGGTGGGAGGCACGAAGGAAGCGGACATTGGGCTGCAGTTCGTGAACCACCGTGAGCTGAGCCGCCCGGACCTCAGCAAGGAAATCCTCCTGCACGGTCGCTTCTACGAGGCCGAGATGGACTGGGACATGATCGTTGGGTACGACTTCATGATGGAGACGGACTCCGGCGTCCTCCCGGCCCAGGCCTCCATGACCCTGTACCCGGACGACCAGCTCCCGCGGCTTTCGTCACCTGAGCACCATGTGGAATGCGAATGGATCCACCCGGAACGCAATCAGCCCGAAGTGGCCGTGCTGGACACTGAGCCAACTGGGCCAGCAAACCAGGAGTACGGCGTAATGCCGGAAGTAGCGAGCCGAGTGGTTGCAGACCTGGGAGCTTCGGATCTGGCCCTGGATGCGTTCTCTTCAGAAATCTCTGCCCATCTTCAGGTGTGTGAGAAGTACTGGAGCGCCCAGGACTCCGCGTGGAAGAAGCACTCGGGTCCGCATCAGGGCTTGATGTGGAACCATTGCCCTCGATGGGACATTCCAAGCGCGGTAGCGAAGATACGCAAGGACCGCTCCAAGGCAGTGCTGGTTGTTCCTATGGGATGCAACGAGGAGGAAAGTACCCGACATTGGGTAGTCTCATTGACCAACATGACCTTAAACAAGGTTGTCCTACTGGCCCAATAAAGTGTCTATCAGGACGCTAAGGGCCAGCCCATGCCACCCCAGAGATGGCCAACTGAATTCCACTATGTGGATGGGGGCCTTGATCAGGCCGACGCCACGGACTTCGTGTGTGTCAACCGCATCGTAGCGGAGCCACGGCGGCAATGCTTCGCGGTTCCCCCTGTTGACATCGGAGAATCGGAAGACCCCCTCACTGAAGAGGAGTTGGATCTGGTTCAGGGGTATATGGATCAGCCCTTTCACGACTGGGGAAGCCAGCGTGAGGGCAAGGGCCAGGACAAAGCCTGGTGGGAAGTGGACTCCATTGTCTCCGGTTCCTATGATGGGAATACCTTCGTGCAGAGGGTGCTGGACCACATGTCTAGCGAGGACGAGCCAATTGGCGGGAACCCACCCACCTACGGCGATCTATTCCGAGGCAAGACCAGAGATGGCCCTTTGGGCCACTTGGGAAGACCACCTGAGCCGAGGCCGAGTGGGGTCGCTACCCCTCAAGTAAGCTCAGTGGTCCAGGTGCCCGGAAAAGTCAAGGCAGGGTCAAATGACTGCCCCAAGATCCAGGCATTGAGGGCCAGGCTGAAGCAGAAGTATGGGGACACCTTCTTCAGCGGAAAGCCTGTATTTCCCCCACCGGTGCGTGGACCGTATGGCGAGGCCAAGATACGGCTGGAGCAGAACTCCTGTGTGTATCGGCACCGGAAGTTTGCACTACAAGGGAGAGGAAGGAGGCCACGGAGAAGATCCTCCGGGACTTCATCGAGAGAGGCTGGCTCGAGCGGTGCCACTCCGATTGGGCCTCTCCGTGCTTCGTCGTCCCCAAGAAGGTAGCCGGTGAGTGGCGGCTCGTGGTCGACTACCGCGGCCTAAACGCCGAAATGCAGCACGACAGCTATATGCCGCCCCTCATTGAGGACATGCTGCAAAAACAACACCGGCGGAGGATCTTCACGGTGATTGACCTGAAACATGGTTATCATCAGATGCCTCTCGACGAGGAGTCCCGTGCCTGCACAGCCATGAGCACCCCACTTGGACCTCTCCAGTGGAAGGTGATGCCCATGGGCGTTACCAACGGCAATGCGGCTTTTCAGCGGATGCTGGGGAACCTGCTTGAGCCGGTGCGTGACTGTGCGGACCCCTTCGTGGACGACGTGATCATCGCGTCCAGGGACCCCAGTATGAGCTACGAGGAGCTCCTGGAGGCACATGAGAGGGACGTCACTCGAGTGCTGGACCTTCTGGTTCGGCACAAACTCACGGGCAGCAGTGACAAGGCCACCATTGCGGTAAGCGAGGTGGTCTTCGCTGGCCACGTAGTTTGGAACGGGCAGCGAAAGCCCATACCCGGCAAGGTGGCTGCGATCCAGCACTGGGAAAAGCCCAAAACGGTCTCTGAGCTACGGGCGTACTTGGGGTTCTGCAACTACTACTCGGGGTATATCAAGATGTATGCCGAGTATGCAGCCCCCATCTCGACCATGCTCAAGGGCAACCGAGAGGAGACCAAGAAGTAGTCCAAGAAGGCTCTGGTCTGGACAGCTGAGTCCGACCGTGCCTTTGAGTGGATGAAGCAGGCGCTGCTATCCGCAGTGGGTCTCCACCTCGTGGATCCCGACCGAGGGTTCGTCCTGCGCACCGACGCTTCCGACTACGCCGTTGGCGCTGTGTTGGAACAAGTGCTTGACGATGGGAGGCACAAGCCCGTGGCCTTCTGGAGCCGAGTCCTGGCGGAAGGCCAGAGACGGACGTGGACGCCCCGAGAAAAGGAGGCGTATGCCATCGTCATGGCTCTCAGGAAATGGGCTGGGTACATAGCCCTCCATTCCGTCACCGTCTGCACCGACCATCAGAGTCTGCAGTCGTGGCACAAGGAGCACGTGGACACCCCCTCGGGTCCCGCCTCCCGACGGGCAAGATGGCATGAGACCCTGGCCAAGTTCGACCTCACAGTTGTGTATGTTCCTGGAAAGGACAACACCCTGGCGGACTGTCTCAGCAGGTGGGCCTATCCCGCCAGCAAGGGCATGACGGACGTGTCTGCCCATGGCGATGAGGCTGGGACCGCTGAAGCAAAGAGGATCATTGAGATCGAGCGCCTGATGGAGGAGGAGGGTGTGAAATGCTTTGTCGTCATGGCTGCGGATGCCCCCCTCGGAACGAGGATGGGCAGAGCGGTCAGAGTACTCGCCCCTGATGGAGCTGAGTCCGGCAGGCACCACTTCCCTGAGTCTTGCCTCCAGGACGACTGGACCGACGACTACGCCAAGTCTGAGGCCTTTGCGGCCGAGTATAGGGCTGTGACCGACCCTGATGACGGGCAGAAGTGGCCAAAGGGGCTGACTGAGGAAGATGGCAAGCTCTACCTGAATGGTAAGCTGCTAGTACCGGAGTCCCGGGTGCTCGAGCTGTGCGAAGCCTGGCAGCACCACATGATGCACCCAGGGGTCAAGAAGCAAGCCCTTGACATGCAGCGCCGGTTCGAGATCGACCAGATCAATATCTCCACCGCCATCTAGAAGGTCAGGAAGGGTTGATCGGTCTGTCAGGCCTGCAATCCCGACAACCGGAACGTCAAGGGGGAAGCCCGATGGAGCCCGGTTCCTGACCAGCCCATGGAGAGCGTGGCCATGGTCGTCTTCTCCATGCCCAAAGTTCACATTGGCAAGGAGACCTTTGACTGTGTGGTTCTTTGTGTGGATCGCCACAGTGGCTACGTAGTAGCCGTTCCGGCACGCAAAAAGGGGTTGCTTGCCAAGGAAGTGGCAGTCATGATGATTCGTCATTGGCTGACCGTCTTTGACATCCCCCGCACCATTTGCAGTGACCGAGGGCCCCAGCTTACTGGTGGCTGGTTCAAGGCTATGTGTTCCCTCATGGGAATACGTCACGCCAAGAGCGTCGCCTATCTCAGCCGGTCTAACGGCCGTGCTGAAGTGGCTGGACGGCAGCTGTTCCAGAAGCTGCGCAAGATTCACATCACCAATCCACGTCGGAACTGGTTTGAGGAGATGTGGCCCGCTCTGAAGGCCCATCATGACACGCCCACTCCGGGTGGTTTGTCCCCCCACCAGATTCTGTTGGGCAGGGACCCCCTGGGTCGGGCACTTCCCTTGTCTGGTGATGGCATGGCCATGGACGCCAAGGAATTCTTCGCGCGGCAAGAGCAAACAGCGCGGGACATCTGCCAGCAGCTCGAGAAGGAGCATGCTGAGCGTCAGAAGTCCGCCCTGAGCTCGACAGCGCAGAAGTTCAGGGTGGGAGACCCGGTGTGGGTGATCAGACCCCGCCCTATGGGCACCCACCGCACCAAAACCTGGTTCACACCCGGAGAGGTGGTCCGCAGGATTGGTGAGGACACCTACCGCATCAAGGTGGGTCACAGACAGTTCCGGGAGCGCCACGAGAGTCAACTCCGTGTGCGGGAACCTGACCTCCGTGGCCAACATGTGTCCCTGAGCTATGCCGCACATGAGGCTGATTCGGACGACGACTATGCTGAGCAGGACGACTATACCGTCGAGAAGATCCTGGCTCAGCGTCCGAACGCCTCGGCACTCGGAGGCCTGGAGTTCAAGGTTCGTTGGCGAGGCTATGGGCCGTCCCACGACACCTGGGAACCCGTCTCCTCGTTCGTGCCGCGGATCAATACCCCCTTCATGGACTACATCCGCAAGCACAAGACCAAGATCCATGTCTCTGACTTGGCAGCACTCACCTGGGCGATTGCAGCCAGGGGCGCCTGATCATCGCCCTGAGCTCTCCCCTGATGCAGTTTGCGCGCTTGTGTGGTCGAAGGATCGTCCCTCACTTGCCTGCTCTCTTACATCAGAGTGGCCATATACCCCCCCCTGCTGAATCCAGAGGAGGATGGCCCCTCTCTTCATCTTCTATTCGTCACTCCCCCCCTGCTGAATCCTTGGGAAACCAGGTAGGGCGACTGACCTATTTTCTGAGCTCTTAGGGCCTTGAAGCCCATACGCCGTTGCGCAACGGATGCCGCTGTCATCGGCATTGCTTTTTCTTGGTGTTTGGTCTGGTTCCATGGCACTTGTGGAATCCAGACCAGTTAACGTGTGTCTGCAGACTATATATGGCCTGAACTCAGGCGTTTTCCTGTCCACCCTCCTGCATTTGCCTTATCCTAACCGGGGCGTGGTTTGGCGCTCTGTCCAGAGTGTGTTTACACACCTACTTACCCCGTTTATTGCTTACTTTTCTGCCCCCCCAGGATATGTGCATTTGTATGTCAGCCCATCAGCGAAGTATGGACTGTTTTTCCCCCCCAAAGGAATGCAAATCGACTACGAAGGCGCCCTGAGTCGCCGTATACATGCATTTACATATGGTCCAGCCTGAACCAGTACCTAAGTACATATTCTTCTGTTTGAGTGCCTGTGATACCGTGTGCCCTATTTGCTGTGATGTGCTGAGATCCTGATGGCGCCAGGCGGGAAGCCCAGTTGCCTGAATGTACTCCCAGCGGTCCGCCACTGTCAGTCCCAGTGTGAGCCTACCGACTCGCAGACGCACTTGCAGTCGGGTGGCTGCCTCCGGTGCTCCTGACCTCAGTCAGTCTGCCTGGGAAACTGGTGGTTTGAGGAGTCGACGCCTCCGCCCACACTTCATGGGGACTCCCCCATGTATGGCCTTCGTGGTAATAGGGCGAGGGAAAAGACGGCCTTGATGCCCGACCCCTTAAGGAGGAGCTCGTTCGGCTGTACCACTCTGGACTCGCGTCGTGGATATGGACATGGTGCGCCCGAGGAAGGACCCGTGGGGACTCTCCCCCAGCCGGCGGGCCTTGGGAAGCTTGGGGTAGCCTGATGGATCTTTGTAGTCGCTTTCGACCTGTGGGACCACCTCGGTCGTCATGTGACGCCTATGTTAGCCGTGTATGCCACTGCCACTGTGGTATTGACCGTTGCAGCCGGCACCCGGTGCGCCTGGTATGGGTTAACGGGTCCTTTGGATGCCGAACAATCGCCGCCAGGACCCGGGACTTGATACTTGATACTATACTTGGTTACTAACAACTACAGCACCGTACCTGTCTTACTGTGGGATTTGGGCAGCCTAACCTGCGAAACAGTCTGAAGTGAGGATGTGACACCCCCCCCATTCAGGGGATGGTCCTGCGTACCCGCTGCCATGCGTGGTGTTATCGAGCCCCCCCCAGGGTTTGCTCTAAGGAGGGGGGTGAAGCGGTACCCAGAACCCCATGACCATGTACCGGCAAACTGCCATTTGCCGGTATCTTACTATTTCACGCCAATCTGCCCCGCACCGCCTTCGGCTGTCGATTCGGCAACCTAACCCTAACAACAGATGTAGGTAAGACGTGTTTGTGTGAGAGATCTGGGCATTTCAGCTATTAGTGGCCGCATCGGCAACCGATGCGTCGCCCGCTGGGATTTACACATCAGAATATCAGGAATCAACAGGGTTTTTTTTCATATTGGTTCCGTAAATTTTCACGCTTCTGATAATCAATGTTTTGACTGCTGGCGGTTGGCTCGCGACTTTAGCGTGACCGCCAGTTTAACTGTTATTTACAGACATTTTAGCGCGATCCGTGACGAAGACTCTAAAGTCTTCAGGAATTGCATTGATGCATGTGCAGTTTTCACATTGTACACTCGCAACCTGAATCCGAATTTTTCAGGATGTCGAAATCAGATTTTCGACTTCGACATCCCCGCATTTGATTTGACCTCTTTCGAGTGGACCTACGTGCTTCCATTTGCACGAATCAACGTTCCTTTCGTCTTGCCCTCCATTTGTCTTAGAGATATGGGCAAAACAAAGTTAATTCGTGAGGCCACTTGTGAGGGTCATATCTCGTGCTGCTTGCGAGGAATGACAATGGGAAAGCATGGGATGTATTCACAATAATCCCGACGTAATTTGGGGAGCTTTATACGCCTTGCATCCCCACACGTGCGCGCTAGCGTAATGGATCATAATCAAGAGGGTAGAGTTTGCATTGTAACTCTTTGGCCATGATATTGCGTGCGTTGAGATAACTTTCGAGTGTAGCGCGCGAGTGTTGGTGTTGCATAGGAACTTTCCTTGAGTTCCTATGAGCGATCGACACAAAGTTATGCCCTTGGAGGGGCCTGACATATTGTGGGGGGAGCTACCTTTTTGGGCAGTATGTGGTATGTGCCATGTGTTGTATTGCGTGCCCATTTACGGGTTTGGCTAAGAGCGATACACCCACCAATGGACCTCATATTGCACGAGGCCCTTCCTTATACTCCCCACAATCAATTGCAAGCCTAACCTTCGCGGAGGGAAGCTTGTGTGGCGATCCCAAAGCGATGCGTTGGGAGCAAGGTGTGTGTTTTGCAATTTTCCATATTTTCGTGTGCCCACTTGGGAAGTAGCGCTCGTGACCTTTCAAAGCGCACCAAGTGGAGCACATATGTGGAATCCGAGGTCATTGGTGTCAAGTCATTGTGTTTAGAAGGATTGGTCGATTACTCAATCCAAGCCGAAAATATTATAATATATTCGCGCGCCTTTCAAGGCCCTTTTGGGTGTTTTTTCGCCAATATTGCTGTTTTTTGCCCGTCGTGATGTCAAGTGGCGACCGTGTATCTCAACGTTGCGCTGAATCGACATCAGGACTCAAGTATGTTAGAGAGGTACATACTTCGGTGCCCAACATATCTTGAACCCAGCGAATAACTCCTCTTGGGCTTGGCATACCGTGGCCGCCATGTTGGCGATTTGGGACTATCCCAAATCATGGGCTCACTTGGCGACCCTGCAATTCCCAAAAACCGAGGAGTTCGGCGACGCCCAAAAAGTATGTTGGACACATATGACTTGATACCAATTCTATGGCACACTCCAGTCCAAGTCGGGCATGTGCCTCATTTGCCCCAACCATGAGTGTGCGCATTTTCGGCCATTTTGAGCAATTTTCCACGATTTCTGCACGCCGTGCACCATGTTCAGCCACCTCGTGCACGCCAGACTCATGGACCAATGGACCATATATGACATCGGTGTTATGGACATTGATCTCCATGGTTCACACACCACGTGTGCGAGGCGGAGCAACCTTCGTTAGGGTGCTAGCCCAAAGTGAGTGTGGACGATTTTGCCATCTTGGCATTTGTGGACCCAATTGGGATTGTCACCACGCCGAGTGGCATGGGGATCTTTGAGAGCCAAGTACATGGAAGTCATTGTCAGACTCTTGGTGAATCGCGTATGGAATGGCAGATCTGATCTCCAAGCCGGCGTGGAGATATACTATTGGGAGCACCCCCAAATTTTGGCTCATTTTGAGTAGCCAAAATGGCCCCCTTTTGGGACCCCAATTTCACCCCCCCGTGTGGTCCATTAGCGGCCCCATATCTCTTTGCTGACAGGGAGCCCGGACCCAATTCCAAGTTGTACACTCAGATGGAGGTCCTAGGTCCAGCCTCCTACCCTGTGGGCCATTGGCCCCGCCCTGGCCGGGCGAGCCGCGCGTGGGAATGACGCCAAGTTTGGTGATTTTGGCATCATGACCCCACTTGACGAACCCTCAGAGGGAACCAGGTTGGGTGAGGGCTCCGGAGAGTTTGTACTCAAAGGGCATAGGGTCAGTTGCCTCGTCCCTACCTCTGGCTGGACCGGACGAGGGGTCATATTTGGAGATTTTTGGAGCTAATATCAGGTATGGCTGAAACAGCCCATTTTCAGCTACCAACTCCTAGGGAATAGTGGCGGGGCCATATCTCTGGCTCAGAGGGGAGTTATGACCTGCAGTTGAGGGAGCATAGGAAGCGATTGTCGGTTGGCCTTGGTGCTACTTGGTTTCTGTGAACTCGCCTGTGAGTGTGCGGGACACCCCCCCTATTGGCGGTTTCAGGGTCCGGACTGAGCAGGGCATGGGTTGTGTTTGAGCCCCCGCCCCCACCAGCCACTGAGAGGGTCGGACCTGGGATTGGGATACGAGTTGCGACTGAGTGTCTATTGTTCTGTGATGCCCTTACCTCAGTCCAGTCTTAACCCCATGTGTACATATCCTGATGTGTTGCTGTACATACTTTTGTTCCCTTGTTTCAGAGTGGCAAGGATCCTGAAACGCTTTGTCTCATGACACGAGCGTAATGGATGCCCCTGTGAGCGCAGTGCTTTGCCTGCCTGCCTGCTTGTGCGTGTCACCGCAGCGTCCCGTGGCCAGGCCCCCAACGGGAACGCGTCACAAGGGAGGACAGGCGGAGGCGGGGAGGGACAGGGCAGAGGGGCTGGCGGCAGGGGCTGAGGGGCAAGGGGAGGGGCAGTGTAAAGGGCGGCAGAAGGGCCACGGGCGGACCCGTTCAACATCGCGGATGTGAGGGCGGGCGTGGATATGAGGAGGAGGGAGGGGAGGGATCAGAGGGAGTCGGTAGTCGCTGACATCCTCGAGGTGTCGGAGGATGAGGGGGAGGGGACGGGGAGGATGGCGGTGGAGGGAGGCCCAGGACAGCCGTCGGCGCCCAATGTGCCGTGAAGTCCATCCTCCCGGAAAAGCGGAGGCAGGCGGAAGGCAAGGGCGGCCGAGGGCAGCCGGAGGCGGGAGCGGCAGGGAGCGGAGACAGCAGCGTAAGCGCCGGAGGGAGAGGGCGGACGGGGAAGGGAGGGAAAGGGCAGGCGGGGACGTCGGGGGCTGTGCACGCAAAGGGACACCTAGCAGGGAAGGGGGGAAAAGGGAGTGGAGGGGGGCAAAAGTGGCCGCAGCCCGGACGCTCGTTCGGGCAGTTGCCGCCGGGGTCGCCCAAACAGGTCAGTGCGGCGGTAAGGGCGGAGGAGGAGGGAAGGTGTGCCGCCAGCAGGCGGCGCGGTATGAGGCGCTGGCGCACGTGAAGCACCACCTCTGTCGACGCCAGCCCCCGGAGCAGGGACCAGACACCATCTACCAGTTGGAGATGGAGCCGGGGAGGACGGGGATGAGGAGGGGACAGGTGGAGCAGAGCAGCGCAGCACTGCAGGGCAGTCGTGCGGGACAAGTAGAAGGCGGCACGGGCAAGTAGGGAAAAGCAGCGAGGCTACAAGCGCTACAGGGGAAGGGACAGGGCAGGGCGGGACTCCACAGAGTAGGCGGCAAGGGACACGGGGCGATGAGGCGACAAGGCAAAGGGCAGGGGAAGGAGGGTGGCCATGGGTACGTGGGCTGACCGGTGTTCCCAGGGAAGGGATTGGGATGGTAGGGAGGTGTAGTTCCGCCATCTGTCCCATCAATTGCCCCACCATTCCCGCCGCCGCCATACCCAGCGATGGGGATGGTGTACCCGCCCCTGCCAGCGTACCAGGGCATTCAGCCACAGGCGCACGTGTAGCAGCGGCCGCAGGCCGGTGGGACAGCGTGGGGAGCGCAGGCAGGGAAGGGGGGGGAGCACAGGAGGGCGTGGGAGAGGTTAGGGGAGGTAGAGAGGAGCCTGAGGGAGAGGCAGGCCAGAGTCAAGGGTGAGGCGGGCGGGGCGGAGGATGGGAGGAGGGAAGGGACCGACAGCCCGCAGGGAGGGGAAGCAAAGGCATTGGAGGAGCTGCAGATGGCGTGGGCAGACCTTCGGAGAAGGCAGGAGGGGGTTGAGAGGGCGGAACAGGAGGGAGGACGACAAGAGGAGGGAAGGGGGCGGGAGGGTACTCCACTGGTGCCGTTCCGACAGCCGGCTTTCCCGCCGGAGCAGGAGGAAGAGATGCAGGAGAGGGCATGGAGGCGGATCAGGGGGGAGGCGGCGAGGCTGGCGGAAAGGGACAGGGAGGTGGCGGCGCGGGAGCGCAGGGTGGGGGGAGGAGGAGGCGGTGGCCCGGGGGACCCACCGGGTCTTCCCGGATCCGGAAAGGGGACACCCCCTCCACGGATGTGGAGGGGCGGTCGCCGTCAGGGAAAAGGGCCAGGGAGGAGGACGAGGAGGCGGGGCAGGAAACGGGGAAGCGGCGCAGGGGGGAGGAGCGAGGGGCAGGGGAGGGGAGGGGGCGCCGCGGCCGGCCAGCCTCAGCCCAGAGCCGACGCCGACGGACTGGGACTCGGAGTCCCCGCTGCCGCGGCAGTATGCACCGCCGCCGGTGCGGAGGGGACCCGGGACGGTCGCGGGGTGGACGGCGGGGGAAGTGGCGGAGCTGGTCGGCTACGTGAAGTGGGCGGGGAAGACGAGGGGAAGGCGGGAGAAAAGGGGAACCCGCCCCTTCAGTGACCTCGTTTGCAGGGCAGGGAGGCCCAGGGAAAGGGGGCCGGAGATGGATGAGGGGCGGTGGAGGAGGATGCTGGGAGAGGCACTCCCGGGAGTGCACCTGGACTGTCCCCAGGAGAGGGGGAAGAAGCCCAGGGTTCAGATGCTGCGAGAGCTATTGCAGCGAGAGCGGCGGCACGGTGGCAACGCGTAGGGCCGGGCGGGAGCAGGACCGGGAAGCGCCAGGCGCCGGGGGCGAGGGGCGTGCGGAGGGACGGGCAGACGGGATGCGGGGAGGCGGACGCGGGGGGTTGGGGGTGCTGGAGGAGGGTGGGGAGGGGATGCGACGGACACGAGGAGAGGAGGAAGGGAGCGGAGAGGTGCAGGTGTGCAGGGGAGGGCAGGGCCACGGCTGAAGGTGGAGGGGGATGTGGTGATGGCAGACGCGGGCGAGAACCCCGAGCAGAGAGCACAGGGCCAGCGGCGGGGGAGAGGGGAGATGGGGCGGGGGAGTACAGGGGCGCAGGCGGGTGCGGAGGGAGCAACCGGGCAGCGGGACGCGAGACGTATTGTGGGTACGGCGAGCAGTGTGGGGCAGAACGAGAAGCTGGTGAGATGCAGTATTGGAATGGCATACTGTGACGGAGCAGAGCACAAGGTCGTGACCGACGGGAACAGCCAGAGATGGCGTGGAGCAGCGCTGTGCCCTCCGGGTGAAGCACGGGGCCAGGGCTCTGCCTTGCAGGAGAGGCGAACGGGCAGACGAATCCAATATTGCGACACGTTGGTGCCAGGGCTTTGGCTGATGGTGCTCAGAACGCGTCCTCGGGGAAATTGCTGGGATGGGCAAGTGGCAGTGCAGGTGTACTCGAGTCCGGTGCAGTGGAGCCACGTCTCGGTGGCGCCCCTGTGGACTGGCAGCAGGAGTGTGCGGGCTATCTGCCGACTTGTTACATGGCGGCAAAGCTCTCTGCATGACAAGATGGTGCTGCATTGAAACCATTGGACTTACGCGCGCCCTGCTCTGAGGGGTTGACCACGCCAGGCCTTGGTGGCCGCCGGCGCAATGGGACACCTGCGAGGTGCAACGAAGTGTGAACCCTTGGTGACCACGCCGGGTCCGACTGGGGGCTCTGGTCCGTAGCTGGTCTATGCGGCTGGGCTCCACAGTGCAAATGCAGCGAAGGGAGTTCAACAAGCGTCTCACTGTCGTTCTTTCTGTATTCTTTCGGCAGATGCGATGGCTCGTGGTGCGTAGGAACCCAACGGTTATGCCAGTCCTCGTGCATGGCCACAGTGCAGTCCGCAGATACAGCCCCCCCCCCGCACACAGGGCACAAGGCAACCAGGATGGGCCGAGAGACGGGGACTGAGGGAACACTAGGGTGGGGGAGACCCCAGGGAAAAGGGTAGGGGCGACAGAGGGGGGCAGGGGTAGAGCACGCGGGAGGCACACACAAGTGACAGCGCGGCTCAGACAGGGAGGGCGGACGTACAGGCAGGGTCGACAGCGAGAAGGAGAATGGGAGGGAAGACGGGCGAGTGAGGGGGCGCGGGGCTGCGGGACAGGGGTAGCACAGAGCGCGAACACGGGGACACCAAAAAAAACAGCAACAACAGAACAGGTGGACACACAGGAAGGACACGTAGAGGAGGCAAGGCGCGGGAGGTGGGGGGAACAGGGGGCCAACAGGGGCACAAAGGAACACAATGTCCCTCAGAGAGAAACACCATGCTGATGACCCGCATTGAGCTGTACCGCCGCCCCGCCCGACCATCAGGGAACTGATGGAGGGGCGGCCGGCGGGGGAGGACGATCGGGGAATCTCCCCGAAGGGGTATCTGGAGAGGCCGCTCAGGTCGCCCTACAGGTCTGAAGGAAGCGCAGAAGCCCTGAGGCGCGTGAAAGCGTGCGGGATACAACCATGGCGCGGGGACGACCAGCGGCGAGCACACGGAGCAGGAGAACAACACTAGGAGTGCGGGCAGGAGACAGAGGGGAGGGGGGGGTGGAGAGGAGAGAAAGAAGATTAACGTACAACAACGTAGGCTAAAAGGCTGGGTCGCAAGGGAGGGGCGCCCACCTGGCATGGCCGGGGACTGCCGAGGGCCGCGCCTCAGGATGGCGGTGGGACAGGACGAGAGCAGCGAACGGAACCGAGACAGATGGCGATGCAGTGTTGTTGTGCGTGCATGCAGGGAGGAGAGAACCACGCAAAAAAGGGACGGCGAAAAAAAAAAACGCGAACGACACCCCACTGCACCACAAGGGGACGGGACAGAAAAGGGTGTGTGGCTAGGGCCACATGACGGCCCCAGGGGACTAGGACAGCATGGGAGGCGGCACAGGAGTGAGGGGCGGGAGCAGGAGGAGAGAGACCCGTGCCAGGCGCACAAAACGGTCCCCGGATGGATGAGGATCCAGTGGGCCCGCGCCACAGGGTTGCTGGCGGCCCGCTCGGGTAGAGACACGGGATGGGGGATGGGATGGGGCCGCACAACAGCCCAGGGGATTAGGCCAGCATGGGAGGCACAGGGGAAAAGGGGCGGGGGCGGGAAGGGAGCGACCCGTGCTAGGCGCAGGAAACGGTCCCTGGATGGATGAGGATCCAGTGGGCCCGCGCCACAGGGTTGCTGGCGGCCCGGTGGGGTATAAACACGGGATGAGGGATAGGATGGGGCCGCACAACAGCCGAGGGGACTAGGCCGGGGATGCGGCACAGGGGGAAGGGGCGGGGGCGGGAAGGGAGCGACCCGTGCTAGGCGCACGAAGCGGTCCCCGGATGGAGGAGGGTCCAGTGTGCCCGCGCCACAGGGTTGCTGGCGACCCGGTGGGTTATAAAGACGGGATGATGGGAAAAGGGGACGGGACGGGGAAGGGCGTGTGGCTAGGGCCGCAAAATGGCTCGACCAGGTAGGGAGTCGACGGGACGCTGGGAACGGACCGGTGCCGGGATGTGGCAAAGGGGAATGGGACATGGGATGGGCAGGGAGACCGAAAGCGCCAAGCAACAGCCTCGTGGGATTGGGAAACCAGTCGCCATGGAGTGGTGAACCATGGGCCAACCATGGGGAACCTGACCACAGGAAGTCGGGAAAATGCACTGAACTCCGGGACGGCCGTGAAGTGTCCGCAGAGGTGAGGGTTGACCTTGAGATCCCCGGGTCACTGGCCTGAGTACACGTAGGTTCACACGTGAGCGGGACCAGGGGGAACATGGAAAGGGTCGCCCCCTGGCCTCCAGCCGTGGATGGGCGACACCCAAGTGCATCCGGGAGCGGAGTGGGTACTCCAACCCGTGAGGGATGGGGAGTGGTGGAATGTGGTTGACAGAGAGAAATGCTCCACTGTTGGCGAGGGCTATCCACAGGAAACCCGCCTGCAGGCGCCCAATAGGCTGTGCTACGGGGGGAAGGCCGGGGAATCCTTCAAAGGGTGACCGGAAAGAGGTGGAACCGTGAGGGCAGCGACTGAAGGGACCCTACCGCCGGTCATGCCCCAAGGGAACCTGGTTGAACTACTCGGCCGTGAGGTGAGACAGGGGTCGCCAGGGGAACTGATGGTGGAGAGCTCCCCTCCCCCCCAGAGGCGGCAACCATCTAAAACAAGCAAGGAGATGTCAGATGAGGCTGCGGACGCGGCCGCCCTTACTTACTTACGTACCTAGGGAAGGGACACCCGGACGGGACAACCCGCAACACGCACCGCGAGGGACGCGAGGGAAGAGAGGAGCCCAAGGCGAGACACAAGAACCGGCACCGGCCCCGATCCCCCAGGCCAGCCGCGCAGGCCGCGCACACACGACCAGGGCACTGCACCCTCCAAGGCAGTAGTAGCACACAGTGCTACGCACCAGCCCCACGGCTAGGCAGCCTCCCCGCCAGCCAAATGGGGTCCCACTGGCGACAAGTCAGTAGCACAGGCCCGGCGGCGCCGGCAGCCCGGGCGACCACGCATCAGGGGGGCGACGTGGTTGGTAAGCGCCTGCAGCTACGGCTGCTAAGTGATGCACTGACCGGGGAGTCACGAAATGGGGAAGCCGGGGAGGGACACGGCTCCGAGCCCCGTGAACCCGGGGGACTCTGCCACCAGGCAGGAGGTGTGTCACGAAGGGCCCCCCACCAGGACCCGGTGAGGGGGATATCACCTGGCCCGACCAGGTGGCCCCTCGGGGCCAAAAGGCGTCTAGTACCCGCAAAATCAAACTTCCAATCTCGAACCTTTCCTGTATCCCTTGCTGGTCAGATCTCTGCCCTGACGCGCATTTTTCGCTGCCTCTTTTCTGTCTTTGTGCGCGGCTCGGCTTTTTCCTTTGCCTATTTTCTCGTACTCTTGGCCCTTTGCCCTCTCTACTGTATGTGGCTACGGCTTTTCACTTTCTCATTTCCGCTCCCTCATGGACCCACGAGACAACAGTTGAAGGGTATGGGCCGCTACGTGTGTGGTGATCTGGCGCGACGTACGTGCAACTTATGCTCTGTGCTACGTGCTACGGTCTTATGGCGGTGCAATCGTTCGTGGTTATGACTATGCGAGCAACGACCATGCAATCGTTCCTGATTATGACTATACGGCGGCGTCGGCGGAGGCCTGCCACCCCTTTGGCCTGCAAAGAGCGTGCGAGGGGGCAGGGAGTTGTGGCTTTGTTGTTGGTGTGCCTGAAACGGCGGTGCGGCTGCTCTCTTACATGTACGACGCTTTGTCTGTCGCTGATATGGGCGCGCTTGTCTTTCGGTTGTATGGGGACGGTGGTGCGTTGCATGGTACCCACCTCTTTGCTTCGTGTGTGTGTGTGTGTGTCTGCATACCTGGTGTGGTTTGTGGTGGAGCTCGTCTACCCCGGCGCGTGTTGTTGGTCTCTACATTTGACATTGCACGCTTTAGGGGGGAGGTAGCAAGGGGGGGCGTGGGAGGCACGTATGTGTTTCTGCGCGCATGCACATTGTCTTGCGCTTTCGTGCTGGCGCTTGTTTCCCTTCGTGCGTACCATGTCACCACCATGCCTTGTGTGTGTGTCGCCTACGTACTTTACTTTTTTGTGGTGCATCGTGTGTCCCATGTGTTTGTGATTTGCTCCCGTGTGGGCCGGTGTTCTCGGTGTTGATGGTGGGCCGCGTTCTCCTCCACGGCATTCAGCGACCGAAAGAGTGTACTGTGCAGGCAGGTGGGGAGGGGGGCGGCTTGGCGTGTTCATGCTTGTTCCTGCTTTAGCGGTCCTTTTGATGGCGGCGGCTTTTGGAGGTTCTCTTATCCATACCTTGCGTTGCTTGTGTTGGCGCGCGGGTGGGCATACCTCTTGTTCATTTGCGCCCACGGGCTTGATGTGTGTGCGTTGTGTGGTGGTGGCCTGTGGCTCCCTCAGTACTTTTGTGTGTGTGTGTCCTTCATACCATTTTGCTTTTCCGCGGCGTTGGTGGCCTAGAAAGGTGTGGTGCAGCCGCGTGGCTCGTCTCCTGCGGCCTTTTTGAATCAGCGGGCGCGTTTGTGGTTTCGTTACATACCTTGTTTTGCTTGTGGCGATATGTACCTGCGAGTACGGGTGTATCTTTTGGTCGCTTGGTGTTCGGAAGCTCATTGGCCTTGTTTGTGTTGTTTGTGATGTGGTGTGTCTCTTCCATTGTTGTGTGGCGTGTGTACTGGTCTGTGGCCCTTGCCCCGTTGTTGTCTCCGCAGCGCGTCTCTTGGCGGCGTTCGCTCCTCATGCGTGCGCTGTGAGGGGATGGGCATGTTTTCTTGGTTACACCCTTTAATTTCACTTGTCCGCGCGGTTATCATGGCTCTTTTTGGCGCGTTCGTTGCGTTTTTTGGCTCCTTCTCCTCGTTAGCGTAGCGTAGTGTAGCGCGGCATGTAACATACTTGCACTTGTGCCTGGGCGGCCGGCGCATTTCCGCAGCGTTTGTTTGGTTCTTTGTTTGTGTCTTATTTCTCTCTTTAAGCCTTTGTGGTTGGGGTGTGCACAAGTCTCTGGTTCCTACAACACCCACTTTGCTAGGTGTCTTGGGGCATGCAACGTTCAACTTCGCTCTTCTGTTCATGGTTTTCAGTGAGTATCCTAAGTTTTGCGACTTGCTAAACAGCTGTGTAAAATTGTTGGGGGGGTTTCTGGGTTAGTAGAAACGATTTTTCCATGATTTTCTTCTGCCTGTGCGTCAGTTTCTTGGTTTTCAATTTTTTCCGCTGCGATTGCGCGCGACACAAGAGAGAACGGGAGAACGGGAGAACGTTCCTTTGACACTTCCATTTCAGCTCAGGCGTGTTTTGTGCGTGCACGCTGTTCTGGTGTTCCTGGTGGGTGGCTCGTGCTCTGTGCTCTTGCATGCGGGCGGATCGATTGAATACCTTTCCTGTCTGATGCTAATAGTGCTAGATCGATCCTGTAATTGAAAATGATAACAACTGGAAGCTTGGAAAACTGCAGTGGATGATGGAAGGTACTATGTTTTGTCTGGCTAACCCCTGATGTTGTGCCTCAGCCCACATCAGCTGTCGTAAGTGCGTACATTACTGTACAGGAGGGGGACGGCTACAGGTTAATGGGCGTGTTTGCCTTGGCAATCGCCAGGCCTAGGTGTATGGGCATCACACGTTGTTTGAAGCTGTAGCAGCCCTAGTGGAAGATAATTGGATTTTGGGATGGATGTTGGATAACTGCTCGTTGCTCCGCAAGGCAAAGCAAGTATTTATTCGTCTATTTCCGCTCTTCTTGCTGTGCTTTCTGACCTATGACAAATTTATCTGGCAT
Source organism: Eutreptiella sp. 'Long Island Sound 2002' (assembly GCA_964036045.1). Taxonomy (NCBI): domain Eukaryota; phylum Euglenozoa; class Euglenophyceae; order Eutreptiales; family Eutreptiaceae; genus Eutreptiella; species Eutreptiella sp. 'Long Island Sound 2002'. The sequence continues at coordinate 72,749,768 of OZ038378.1, forward strand.
TGAATAAGAAAGCGTCAATCATTGGTTACGACGCTTGCCGAAGATTTGGTGGACACGTGCAGCCGGTTGACATGAAAACGTGGACAATTGCACCCATAGGGCTTCCCTTCTATGCGTATTTGATACGGCAGGATATGGCAGGATACGGCAGGATATGGCAGGATACGGCACGATACGGCAGGATACGGCAGGATACGGCAGGATACAGCAGGATATGGCAGGAAGTGGCACAATACGGCAGGAAACGCAGGCTACGGCACATACGGCAGGATACAACCGTATACGGCGTTATACGGCAGTATGCGGCAGGATACGGCAGGATCCAAAATATCTCTTCGTTTGCACCACAAAAACAACTATTCCGGTTCATTCGGCGTTCAGTGGTATTTCATACTCTTCCTGCGTGTCTCTTATGACGTTTCTGTTTAGGTTGACAACCCGCTTTGCCGTATACCAATTGTCGGGTTTGAAAAGGATGGCTACCTGCTTCCGGAGTTTGGTGGTATTTCTTCCTGTTCCTGCGTGCCTGTTGTGATGCTTCTGCTTAGGTTGACAACCCGTTTTGCTGCACATTAATTCTCGGTTTTTAAAAAGAAAAAGATGTCTACATGCTTGCGGACGAAGAACTTCCTGCACCCCAAAACACAAAACTCAAGAGCATAATAAAGGATAATCACATCATTGCAGCTAGTATAATTCTTTCAATGGCCGTTCAGTGTACCTCCGCTCCGTCTTATGCTGCATATAGCACAAAATGAACAATGCGGCCAGGAATTCGTAGTAATATGGGTGCCCTGGGGCCTCGTCACGGCCAATCAAAAATCGCCACTTCTGATAATTGTTGAAAATATTCTCTACTAGATGATGGTCTTCATTGATCATCTGGTTGCAATGCAGTATGAACCAGGTCAGTCGGCCATCCCCCCCAGCCACACGGCAGAACATGTTGTTGGCAGTGCGCTAGTGACAGTCACCAAGGCGGAAGTCAGGCCGAGGAGATTGAAGCTCCGGAGAATGGATGCATGCCTGTCCGCCGTCATGTCAGCATCCGTGGCACGGGGCGGGGACGGCCACGAGCTGGCAATGATCTTGCGACCCCAGATGATCATGGAATTCAACACGAGCGTATGCCCCGGATAGGTCGGTTTGTCAAACCAGAACAGCTCCCGGTCTACCGGGTGCGAAGGTGACTGGATACCCACATGCGTACCATCGAAAATAGCAGACGCAAGGCGGTGAATTGAATGACTATGTTGGTGTAATTGCCATCGGCGTCCAAAAGCATCCGTGAACGTATCCCACAGGTGAGCCCGTTGTGACACCTCACGTAGTACTTGGATACAGTAGTCCCGACCAATTCCCAATGCCATCGCACAGGCAATCTGGCTGTACCCCAATCGTAGGAAAGAGATTCGAATTACGAACTGCTCGAATGTAAAAATGACATTTGCTACCAGGAACATTAGAAATTCCATTCTGTACCCAGTGGCATTGATGAGTGGCATTGCTGAGAGGGGAGCGGCATTGTGGGGAGGCGCCGCTTAGCAGCGATCCACGCATATTTAAGGACATATAGACTGAAAGACTTAAACAACTGCATAGTGCAGAAACGAGAAACCAATAGCGTAAAAAAATCCGAATAATGCTACTACCATTCTTCCTTCCTTGTCTCAGATATGTCCTGTCCATGAATACAACAGTGAGGGCAACGCCCGAAGCGCTGCCATCCATGGCTCTTGTGAGCCGAGGCAAGTGACGGAATAGGTGCTTGATGATCCTCCACTCTTAACCAGTCCTAGTGAAGCGCTGCGATTCATGGCTCTGGCAAGCCGAGCCAAGTGACATGAAAAGTTCTTGATGGTCCCCCACTCTTAACGAGTCTCAGTGTCGCGGGTGCCGGCCAACAATGCGAGAGCACGGCGAACAACGGAGAACAAGTGAATGCGGCGACGCCGCTACAAGGAATCACCTGTGGTATACGCTTCTACCCCTCTGTGCGGGGCAACAAAAATGAGGCGACACCCCTACAACGGTTCAACTGTGGTACACGCTTCTACCCCTCTGTGGAGGGCGTCCAACATGAGGCGTCACTGCTACAAGGCTTCACCTGGTATCCACGCTTCTACCCTGTGTGCAGGGTGTCCATCATGAGGCGACACCCCCACAATGGTTCAACTGTCATACACACTTCCACCCCTGTGTGCAGCGCGTCCACAATGAGGCGTGTGCGTGGGCGGAGAACTAAGGATTCATTCAAAAGGTTGTTGCTCTGCCACTTCAGCCCCACTGGAAGAAACTTCACGAGACTTTGCCAGGTACTGCCAAAGGACTACAGGCCTCAGTGGATAGCGCCGCGCATCGAGCCGCTTGGACATGGCAGTTTGCTGTGTGATGATGCTTGGTACGCTATGTATTCGGACTACAGAGATCTGCTTGGACACCTGAAAACAAACTGCCAGATCACTGTGGCTGGTAATGCTGTCTGAAACAGGGGTGACACCCACCACTGCAGATGAAATAAAGTTTGATGTCTTTGTGACAAGTTTGCAGGATGCCCCTGCGTGGCGAGAACAAAAGAAATTGGAAATGGCTGGGCGTGCAAGCCAGAAGGAGGAGTCTGCCAATGGGAGAGCTCTATGCCTTGGCCCCAGTTCATTGGAGAGGCGGAGGCACACACTGCCCGGCTACCTTATCGGTCCAAATCGAGTGCGCCGGCAGCTGAGCAAAGGGACATGGCGCCCCGCCAGTGGTCCTGCACCTCAGCGGTTCTGGAAGGCGCCAGCTGGCACATGCTTGGCAACTTTGCCAAAAAACTGCGGCAAGAGAATGTGGACACCGCACTGCCTCAGCTTCCAGACTGCCTATGCACAGTGTTTTGGAACTTGTACACCATGCAAATACAAAAAGCCTGAGTTTGACACAGGCACACACCACGTGCCACTGATGCATTGGAGCTCGAACCTTGGATTGGGGACTGGCAGGCTCATTTGGATGAGCCTCACTGGAGGCAGGTCCAGCGGAATGAGATGGATGAAAATCAGGACACTTACTCCAGTGCTGTGTTTGATGAGTATCCACTTGCTCAGCTGCAAACCTTCTCAGCAAGATCACCGCAAACACTAGACCTGCCACCGGATCTTGCGGAAGAGGAGACTGTCGAGGTCTACCTGGGGAGGCTGTTGGATTCAGCTTCGCGGCACAATTCCCTGCCGAAACGCGCAGGTGACACGCAATCTGAAGATGTTGATTTTACAGGAGCGCAGACCGCAAAATTTGCTTGATGACTTACAGCAACCGCCTTCAGCAGAGCCAAGGCCCTCAGCGGATATCGGCCGGTATGTTGTGGAAGCTCCGATGAAGGTCTTTCACTGCATTGTGTCGTACTGCTTTCTGTTGAACACTGCAGTTGTGCCTTGTGGTCACACGATGCGCAGGGATTGTGCGGGGAGGATAAGCCGGTGCCCACTAGTTCGTACTGTTTTTGTTGCTGCCAATACATTCAGGAACCGCGCTCTCCAAGATGCTGTTCAAGAATTTCTGCTGTCAGAAGGGGCTCCTAACGCAGGCGTGATACTGGCAGCAGCAGGAGCTGCATCATTCTCTTTGGGATCCACAACGAAACCGCTGACCAATCTGGATGCCATTCAACAGGCCAGATTACGAACCTTCATGCATCTGTTGCGAGCAGATGCTCCTGATGAACCAGCAGCAGCTCCTCGGGACGAACCAGCAGCGTGTCCTGATTTGACGTTCTCGCAGATGCCAGCGGCACTAGTGCTTTCAAGAACGGTAGCTTAGCTAGACTCTGAGCGGTCGCGACAGCGGGAATGGAAATGCACGACAGTGCAGCGTCGTGTGGAGCGGTCTGAGCAGCCACATGCAGCAGCTCCAACATTGGTGCACGTGATGTTACATGACGGCTGGTACGAGGGCCTGGCGAGTGGTTGTACTGTTGAATTTGGCGTTGGAACAAAATTTCCCTGGAGCCGCATCCGAACCTGGCATGCAGCCAGCACCCACTAAGGTCAGATAACTACACTGCCTTGATGATATATATCATTCTTGTTGTCACCCTTGCCCACCATACACAGTGGCATGCACCATAGTGCAGCAGTCTAAGTATTATGTTTGTGTGTCTATAACTTCTTTTATTGTTGATATTGTTTGGCCTTAGCCTACCTGACCATGCACAGTGGAACGTACCACAGTGTAGCTTCTTCAGACACACGCATTGAATGGCCATTCATCTCTCTGCTCAGTGTAATCTTGCTGTGCCCTCTCAGCTCTTTCAGTCCGCCAGTCAAACACAGAGGAAGGTACTAGACAGTTAGGGATCTCCTTGCCCTCCAGCATAGCGGCGACCACCAAAAAAACATGCAGAGGTTCAAAAACCAGACAGTTACACTAGAGCGACGGTGAAGTTATAAAATGTTTTTTAAAAAATGAGCACGACATTTTGGAAATGCATTTACGGTGTTTAGCAGGAGCGCTGCTGGGGGTTTGCAGCCACCGTGGATTTGGAAACAGTTTTCAAAAAGGGGCACAACTTTTAGGAAATGCATTATTGTTCGTTAGCATAAAAGCTGCAGTGGGTTTTAGAACCCTTTCAGAATTGAACCAACTCACATCACATCACATCACATCACATTAGGTCAAACCAGATATTATCACACCATATCACATCACATCAAATCACATTGCATCACATCACATCAGATCACATCACATCACATGACATCACATCACATCACATCACATCACATCACATCACATTAGAAAACAAAACTGCCAGATCACTCTGGCTGGTCATGCTGTCTGAAACAGGGGTGACACCCACCACTGCAGATGAAATAAAGTTTGATGTCTTCGTGACAAGTTTGCAGGATGCCCCTGCGTGGCGAGAACAAAAGAAATTGGAAATGGCTGGGCGTGCAAGCCAGAAGGAGGAGTCTGCCAATGGGAGAGCTCTATGCCTTCGCCCCAGTACATTGGAGAGGCAGAGGCACACACTGCCCGGCTACCTCATCGGTCCAAATCGAGTGGGCCGGCAGCTGAGCAAAGGGACATGGCGCCCCGCCAGTGGTCCTGCACCTCAGCGGTTCTGCAAGGCGGCAGCTGGCACATGCTTGGCAACTTTGCCGAAAGACTGCGGCAAGAGAATGTGGACACCGCACTGCCTCAGCTTCCAGACTGCCTATGCACAGTGTACACACCACGTGCCACTGATGCATTGGAGCTCGAACCTTGGATTGGAGACTGGCAGGCTCATTTGGATAAGCCTCACTCGAGACACGTCCCGCGGAATGAAGTGTATGAAAATCAGGACCCTTACTCTAGTGCTGTGTTTGATGAGGATCCACTTGCTCAGCTGCAAACCTTCTCAGTAAGATCACCGTAAACACGGGACAAGCCACCGAATTCTGCGGAAGAGGAGACTGTCGAGGTCTACCTGGGGAGGCTGTTGAATTCAGCTTCGCGGCAAAATTCCCTGCCCAAACGCGCAGGTGACACGCAATCTGAAGATGTTGATTTTACAGAAGCGCAGACCGCAAATTTGCTTGATGACTTACAGCAACCGCCTTAAGCAGAGCCAAGGCCCTCAGCGGATATCGGCCGGTATGTTGTGGAAGCTCCGATGAAGGTCTTTCACTGCATTGTGTCCTACCGCTTTCTGTTGAACACTGCAGTTGTGCCTTGTGGTCACACGATCTGCACGGATTGTGCAGGGAGGATAAGCCGGTGACCACTAGATCGTAATGTTTTTGTTGCTGCCAATATATTCAGGAACTGCGCTCTCCAAGATGCTGTTCAAGAATTTCTGCTGTCGGAAGGGGCTCGTAACGCAGGCGCGATACTGGCAGCAGCAGGAGCTGCAATATTCTCTCTGGGATCCACAACGAAACCGCTGACCAATCTGGATGCCATTCAACAGGCCAGATTACGAGCCTTCATGCATCTGTTGCGAGCAGATGCTCCTGATGAACCAGCAGCAGCTCCTCGGGACGAGCCAGCAGCGTGTCCTGATTTGACGTTCTCGCAGATGCCAGCGGCAAGAGTGCTTTCAAGAACGGTGGCTTAGCTAGACTCTGAACGGTTGCGACAGCGGGAATGGAAATGCACGTCAGTGCAGCGTCGTGTGGAGCGGTCTGAGCAGCCACATGCAGCACCTCCAACATTGGTGCACGTGATGTTATATGACGGCTGGTACGAGGGCCTGGCGAATGGTTGTACTGTTGAATTTGGCGTTGGAACAAAATTTCCCAGGAGCCGCATCCGAACCTGGCATGCAGCCAGCACCCACTAAGGTCAGATACCTACACTGCCTTGATAATATATATCATTCTTGTTGTCACCCTTGCCCACCATACACAGTGGCATGCACCATAGTGCAGCAGTCTAACGATTATGTTTGTGTGTCTATAACTTCTTTTATTGTTGATATTGTTTGGCTTTAGCCTACCTGACCATGCACAGTGGAACGTACCACAGTGTAGCTTCTTCAGACACACGCATTGAATGGCCATTCATCTCTCTGCTCATTGTAATCTTGCTGTGCCTTTTCAGCTTTTTGAGTCCGCCAGTCAAACACAGAGGAAGGTACTAGACAGTTAGGGATATGTCTCAAGTCATCTCATTGCCCTCCAGCATAGCGGGGACCACCAAAAAAAAATGCAGAGGTTCAAAAACCAGACAGTTACACTAGAGCGACGGTTAAGTTATAACATTACTTTTAAAAAATGAGCACGACATTTTGGAAATGCATTTACGGTGTTTAGCAGAAGCGCTGCTGTGGGTTTGCAGCCACCGTGGATTTGGAAACAGTTTTCAAAAAGGAGCACAGCTTTTAGGAAATGCATTATTGTTCGTTAGCATAAAAGCTGCCGTGGGTTTTAGAACCCTTTCAGAATTGAACCAACTCACATCACATCACATCACATCACATTAGGTCAAACCAGATATTATCACACCATATCACATCACATGAAATCACATTGCATCACATCACATCAGATCACATCACATCACATCACATCACATCACATCACATCAAATCACATCACATTACGTCACAACGCATCACATCACATCGCATCACATCACATCACATCACATCACATCACATCACATCACATCACATCACATCACATCACATCACATCACATCACATCACATCACATCATATGACATCACATCACATCAGATCACATCACATCAGCTCACATCACATCAGATCACATTACATCACATCGCATCACATGACATCACATGACATCACATGACATCACATCACATCACATCACCTCACATCACATCACATCACATCACATCTCATCACATCACATCAGATCAGATCACACCGCACCGAACCGCACCACACCACACCACATCACACCACAGCACATCACATCACATCGAATCACATCAGGTCACATCACATCTCAACACGTCACATCACATCACGTCACATCTAATCGCGAACATCCCATCCTATCAGCTCATACCACATCACATCATGTGGCATGAAAGAAAGGCAATTGGTTCCGTATCTGTTCCTGAAACATCAGATCACATCAGGTCCCCACAACTCCAACGCACCGCATGTTCAGAAACCCAGCTTAATGGCAACAGCAAACAAATTTGTTAGACCTTTACCACTGGTGTCAAACGGTGTTCAAAATACCTGAAACTCCAGGTTACGGTTACAGTTACAGTTAGCACTAGGGTTAGGGTTAGCGTTAGGGTTGGAGTTAGGTTTACAGGCATACGGCAGGTAACGGCGCGAAAAGCAGGATACAGCAGGATACAGCAGCTACGGCAGGATACGGCAGGATACGTCAGGATACGGCACATACGGCAAGATATAGCAGGGTATGGCAGAGTACGGCAGAAAACCGGACGATACGGCAGGTTACGGCAGGATACAGCAGGATCCGCCAGGATTTGGCAGGATACGCATATTACAGGAGTTTGTTCTAAATAGGGATCCCCCAATACCTCTCATTTATGTTTTGCCGTAGTACTCTGTTGACAGCAGGGAGGTATCATAGTGATGAAGCAACATCATTGGTCGAAGGCTTTCGGCGATCCAGTAATGCTCTCTTGAGAACATGCAGTGGGGCATGGTAATACTTCATTTAATTTAGCAAGTGGCTGGAAGGATACCATCAGATTCAATTTTGGGGATCCCTACTTCAAGTGTATGAATGCTGTAAAGGGTCAGCGGGGACGGGCTGCTGTGCAACCCTGTACAGGGAACCTAAATGCTGAGTGGGGTACAAGAAGCTGGTGGGCTGTTGGGACGGGTGCTCACAGGGCGCCAGAATTCTGTGGACAAAGAAGGGTTTCCACGCTGTGCTCAGGGCTGTCTGGTACGTTGTGGCAGCAGTGCAGTGGTACTGGTAATTTTGCAGGAAGACCAACAGTGGCCAACAAGCCTGCAGGACAAAGTGAGGTGTAAGGGAGTACCAGGGGACAGAATGTTCCTGTCTTTGGCACTGAGTGGGATGGAACCGAAGAACGAATAATCAGCGGCAGACAAGATACACAGAAACTTCACCCAGGGGGCCATGCTCGAGCCGCCGGAGGCAGAATGTGCACAGAGGGTCATAGAGGAAGGGAATGTGACGACATGGGACAGACACCTGATCAAGATTAGTACGGGGGAGATATGTGCAGGAGTCTGCGAAGTCAGTGGATAGGCACATCAGCGGCGTGGCTGAATTACCAGATACCAGGTGTGCGGCAGCTATCGGACGTGCAGGAAGATGTTTGAGTTTGGTGAGGTGACCACTGCACGTGCAGTAAAGCTGTGGAGCAGGCGGGGTGGCGGTCACTATGAATTGCTATGGCCCACATGCAGACAGCAAGGAGGTGCAGAGCCCGCGAAAGAGGAGGGGGAAGAGGAGGCCAGATGAGTGACAGAGGCAGACTTAACAGCGATGGCAGAAATGAATAATGCGGAAGCCCGAGATGGATACGTGCCACAGGGAAGGTCCCGGGGGCCAGAGCAGGAGAAAGAGCAGGTCTGGCAGGATTTACAACAGGTTCCCCTGTAGCGGGAGGGTAAGGACTGGCACAATGCTTGACAGGAGTGTCCGGGCAGAGCAAGGGAGGTTGTGGGCAAGGAAGACGCGGCACAACAACGGCCGAGAGCAGGGTGAGAGGGCGTGTGAGGGCTGCAAATGCAAAATATCGGGTATGAGGAAATACCCACGGGCGCCAGAAGACAACAGTGGAGCAGGAGGCAGCGAGGCAGGCACTTTTTTTGGGTGACAGGGGGAGGGGAAGCGGTGCTGCAGCTGCAACACAGGAAGGATGTGGCACAGGGTGGAGAGCAGATAAAGAGGTACAACTGCGGCCAGGGTACGCTCTATGCATTGCCCTGGGATGCGCAGGCAGGTATGGCACGGTGGCAGGGGGCAGAGATGCTCCAGATGGCATTTGATGTGGCAGGCAGCCCTTCGAACAGGGATCCAACCCAGCAGAAAAGGGGGGGAGACATACAGAGCGAGTGGCCGAAGCAAGAAAGCTTCGGTAGACCATCCATTGAGGGAAAACTTGCAGGAGTGCCCGCAGGGGACAAGAAGTGGTGTCTACATTCAGGGGAGAGATGACACTTCAGGCAGTGGGAGTAAACAAACTGGCTCTGCATGGAGGCAGGGTGTGTGTGGCCAAGGGCACATATCATGCGCAGCCGAACACTTGGAATACATGGCACTATGCATTCCCGGAGAAGAGACGGCATGGAGGAGACATCGCTCCTACCGCAGGATATATGACAGAACAATGACATATCAGCCCTCGCCAAGTTGCGGGGGAATGAGTGCATTAGGATGACAGAATAGAGACGGGGAGGGAGGACAGGGACACATGGATGGTCGAATCAGCCGGCAGGCACAACATCGAAGAGGAGAACTGATGACCAGAGAAGAACCGAAGCAAATCTTTCTCTGGGTGACAAAAGGGCCGGCAGCAGTGCAGTGGTGACGACGGCCAGTACACATCCCCTGGGTGGATGATACGCTGAAGGACAGGGACACGGTGCAGCTGGACATACAGCATGGACATTGGGCACAGTATAAGTACCATTTGCAAGTCCAAAAATGTTGCAGTCACTATGGCATCGACTGATGGCATGGAGGTCATTATACGGCAAATAAGAGAAGGACAAGTAGCACAGGTGACCTCAATGGGGCATGGGGACAGACAACTGGATATACTGTGGAAGCCAGGGCCCATAAGGGGGGAGCCGGTGCACAGCAAGATGCTTGGACATCAAGGACTGGATGAGAGAGGGGACACATCGGAGGTGCACAGAGTGGACAAGGAGAAAGACTAAAGAGCCTGAGATGCAGACAGTGAAGAAATTGACGTTCTGGGCATGCGAAGGGACAGACAGAACATGGTTCAGAAGTGGGCTCAGTGGCCAGGAGGGAACCTGTCACTATGGCACAGCGTGATAGTAGAGAAGGGGGAAAAACCCCGAGTGCTGGAGTAGCGCATCAACAGGCACAGGGGTGACGTGATGAGACAAAGGATAAGAAGGCCACTAACCTTATTCAAGACAAGATGAAAGCGGTGGAAGGCAATTGCAAGCCACAGTGTACGGACGACCGTTGTTGGTGCAGACTGGGAGGACCGCAGGATTGGAGCGAAGGGAATAGGCTGAGGCAACCAAGACGAAACAGACCAAAGTGTGTGCAACTCAGAGAAAAGAGAGGAGCCCCACAAATGTACCTAAACAAGGTGAACCACTTATGTGTTGGCTACGCAGAAGGGAAGGGGGGGGCAGTTGACACCTGAGAGCAGCATCAGAAGGACCAAAGGCAAAGGTACAGGTGCTCACGGCCAAGAAGTAGGACCAAGCAGTGTTGTGGATGCAGATGCAGGGTATAATGTCAGGGGAATCCTGAATTCATACTTCCTATAATTGACAGAAGAGGTGATCTGACATTTCTATTTAAGCTGAGGCCTGTTTCGTGTTAGCACGCCCTTCTGGTGTTCCTGGTGGGTGGCTCGTGCTCTCTGTTCGTGCATGCGGGCAGATCGACTGAATACCTTTTCTGTCTGATGCTAAAAGTGCCACATAGATCCTGAAATCAAAACAGATTACAATTGGAGGCCTGGGAAACTGCAGTGGATTATAGAAGGTCTGGTGCTGTGTGTGGCTAAGCCCTCACCTCGTGCCCCAGCCCACATCAGCTGTCTGAAGTGCGTACATTATTGTACAGGAGGGGGACGGATAAACGTTAACGGGCGTAGTTGACTCGGCAATTGCCACACCTATGTGTATGGGCATCACACGTTGTTTGAAGCTGTAGCAGCTCTAGTGGAAGAGAAGTGGAATTCAAGATGGTTGAGGTAGGGGCACGGCTGGTTGCTGGATAACTGCTGGTTGCTCCGCAAGGCAAAGCATGTATTTAATCGTCTATTTCTGCTTTGGTTGCTGTGCCTTCAGACCTATGACAAATTGATCTCACATTGGTTCAGAAAGCATCAATTTTTGGTTACGACGGGTGTTGATGATGTGGTGCGCACGTGCAGCGGGTTGACAATTGCACCTATAAGGTGTCCCGGATACGTGTATTCCATACGGCAGGATACGGCAGGATATGGCAGGACATGGCAGGATGCGGCAGGATACGGCAGGATACGGCAGGATACGGCAGGATACGGCTGGATACGGCATGATACGGCAGAATACAGCGGGAAAGGGGCAGGATACGGCAGGATACGCAGGATACGACAGGATACAGCACGATACGGCAGGATACGGCAGATACGGCAGAAATAAACAGCATACCGCATGATAGGGCAGGATACGGCACGATATGGCTGGATCGAAAATATCTGCTCGTTCGCACTACCAAAACAACCATTCTGCGCTCATTTGGCCTTCGGCGGTATTTCATACTCTTCCTGCGTGCCCATTGTGAGGCTTCTGTTTACGTTGACAACCCGCTTGGCTACACACCAATTCTTTGTTTTGAAAAAGACAAAGATTGCTACCTGCTTGCGGACAAAGGAGTTCCTGCGCCCCAAAACACAAGACTCACGAGCATAGTAAAAGAATATCACATGATTGCAGCTTGTACAATCATTGTTATAGATGTTCGGTGTACCTCTGCTCCGTGTTATGTAGGTTACAGCAGAAAATGAACAAGCCCGCAAGAGAGGTAGGTAGGTAGGTATCTTCGGGAGCTCGGGATGCCTCCATTGACAGTACTGGAAGAAGATCTTACCAAGGGGACGTCCTGTCCCTCCCACTGCCCTAGGTCAGGTGCCTCTTAAGCCGCTCCCGCAGGTGCTTGGGAAGGCAGTGTCGCCGCCACCCGGTCCAGGTGTCCCAGGTGGGAGGGTGTCCCTACATGTGTTAATGGGCGGGGCCACATGCCCCCTCCTTTGGGCGGCAGCTCTGGGGGCTGCCCAGCTGTGTGGAGTATCTCTCACCACAAGGGGTATTGCTCCCGCTTGTCTACAGTACGACCGCCTCACCCTTGTGGCTTGAGTTGTGGGCCCGCTCCGCTTGGCAGGCGACCCCCTCCTGCACTGTGTACCGGCTCGCCTGTCACCGGTTGCTTCCATGGCTCCGGGTGACAATTGCCATGGTCCCGGATGCAGCCTGGTCGGGCTCGGACCAGTGGCCTTGGAGTACTGCTCCTGCCACTGGCCCGGTGGGTCGGCTGGGTCGCCCCAGCGTGTCCGACCCATGGGATGTTGGTTCTTTCCTGTCCCTCCGCCGCCCTACGTGTGTGCGGTGTCCTGGGCCACTTGGCTGCTGTTCACCGGTGTGCCTGCTCGGTGCGTTGCGTTGCTTCTGCGGTGTCCCGGGCCACTTGGCTCCTGTTCACCGGTGTGCCCGTTTGGTGCGTTGCATTGCTTGTGCGGTGTCCTGGGCCACTTGGCTTCTGTGCACCAGTGTGCTCGCGTGGTTTTTTGTGTTGCGTGTGCGGTGTCCTGGGCCACTTGACTCCTGTTCACCGGTGCGCCCGCTCGGTGTGTTGTGTTGTGTGTGGGGTGTCCTGGGTCACTTGGCTCCTGTTCAGCGGTTTGTCCGCTTGGTGTGCTGCTTTGTGTGTGCGCTGTCGTGGGCCATTTGGCTCCTGTTCACCGGTGTGCCTGGCCGTGGTGTCTGATCCCTTTGTTCTCCTGGGTGCTTGTGCGTGCGCGGTGTCCTGGCCCAGGTGGCGCCTGTTCACCGGCGTGCGCGCTGTGTGCCGTGTGCGTGTGCCGTTGGTGGTTGTGTCTCTCTTCCTCCCCCCCTAATTTGTTTCTTCTTTTTTCGTGCCTTCTCGTCTCTTTTTTTTTATTTCTGAAGAAAGATACAAAACAATTTTTTACAAAGAAGGGCGCGCGCGTACACTGCAGGCACAAGCATGGGCGACTGGTGCGGTGGTGCAATAGTGTTGTGTTCTCTGGCGTGTGTCGTCGGTGCTTTGGCGGCCGCGCCCCAGGGGTGCGGCTCGCGTGTCCTGATGTACACCGGTATGGGTTAGGGTGGGTTTGGTTAGGTGCCTCTTTGCTTTAGGTTATGGCTGGTTAGGTGGTCGTCCGGGCCGTTGGTGTGGGCTGTGGCTACGTTGCTCCCTCGTCGGGCCTGGTTAGGAGTCAAGGGTCAGCGGTTTTGGGGTGTGGCTCAGGTTGGATTCGTGTTAAGGCCTTGGCTGGGTTAGGCGGTTGTGACGGTTGGGGGCTTGGGTTCAGCATCATTGGGCGTAGCAGTGCTCGTTGGCGTGCGCGTTGGCGTCCTTCGGCTTCCGGTTTGTTTGGTGTCTTCCGGGCGGGGCCTGGTGTGGCGCCCTGCGGTGGTGGCATGTTGGGCTGGTTGGGCAACAGGGTTAGGTGGCGGCGCCGCTGGCACGGGGGTCAAGCGCGTCGTGTTGTGTGGTGCGCTGGGCTCCTGGGGTGCTGTGGGTGCCGCCAGCGTCGGTGCGCCGGCACTTGTGGGGTGGCGAGGGTGTGTGTGTGTGCGGGGGTGGGCTTTGAGAGATGTCCCACAGGCGGATGCCGTCTCGCTGCGTCTCCTGGAGGGTCTCCCGCAGGCGCTTGAGGACATACGGATGGTCCTGGTACGCGGGGGGGTTGCGGGGGTGGAGTCCCAGGGGGTGGAGCGCATCGGCCAGCAAGGCTTCCCATGCGGCCTGCGGCATCCACCCCCCCGCTGGCTGGATGCGGCTGTTCTCCACTGACCCCTTGCGGGGCCGGTGGACCAGGCCCTCAAGGGAGGGCTCTGTCGGGACCCACTTTCGCAGCTCCCAGAGCTGCGTGTGGGTCCAGCGCTGCCACCACTGTCCCTGGGCGGGGCCGCGGTCTTGGGCGGAGGAGTGGGCGTGGGTGGGTGTGATGGGGTCGTGAAGACTGGTGGCGGTGGCGGGCCTGGGTAATTCCTCGTAGTCCTGTTCCGTGAAGGTGCACGGGGAGTGGGGGCGCGGGCGGATGCGGACTCGCGGGTATGCGCGCACGGTCTCCGCCTCGAGGTTGGGTTGGGACTCGCGGTAGCGGCAGTAGCGGGGCATGTGCTGTATGTGGGCTGACATCGAGTGTTGGTAGGGGGGCGGGGACGCTGCTGGTGGACCGTGGCGTTAATCTGGTCCGGTCAGGGGTGGTCCGTGGGCCTGGGGTGCGGGTATTGAGAGGTGGCGGGACGAGGTGCGTCGTGCTTCGGCCGCGACGCGCTCCGCCATGAAGGTGGTGGGGGTGGCGTCAGTGACGACGGGGGGGCACCTTGTTGCGTGCTGCTGCCTCCGGGCCTGGGACGGCTGGGGCTGAATGTCATAGAGGACGTCCTCGGGAGGTCGGGCTCGTGCTGCTGTTGTGGCGCCGGGCTTGGGCTTGTGTTCGGGCTTGGCTGCGGGTTGCGGTCGTGGCGCGCTGACGGGTTTGGGTGGCTGTTTGGCGGCGGTCTTGGGTTTCGGCTGGGTTGCGGGTGCGGGCCTCGTCAGGGCGTGGGCCTGGGCGGCGGCGGGGCTGCTCGCCGTCGGGACAAGTTTTGGGGCCCGTTTGGGAGGTTTCCCCCGTGGCTTGGGGGGTGGAGTGCTGGATGAGGACGTGGTGGTGGTGGTGGATGAGGTTGTGGTGGTGGTGGAGGTTGTGGAGTCGGAGGCGGAGGAGAGGGCTGTGGAAAACGGAGGAGGGCGCTGGGCTTCGGGGGCGGGCGAAGGTTGCTGGGTCCTGCAAGTAGCGAGAACGAAGGTGCGGATTCGGACACCGGGCGTGTGCTCGCGCTTTCCCCGGTGACCTGTGCGTGCTGGTGCTGGTGTGGTGGCGTTTCCTCGGCTGTGCGGGCACGTGGGTTACCCGGGGGGTGTCCATACTTGCTCCAGGACGTGCGGGTGCGTTTGCTGGAGGTAGTCGAGGGTGCAGAGGAAGCATCGCTGGATGCCAGCCATTTCGTCCTCTGTGAGGTGGGGGTAGTTTTGGGTTGGGGTGTCTCGGCCCGGCCACAGCAGCGCCATGATGCCGGCTGCCACCATGTACGGGCAGAGCTCCAGGGTGGTGGAATGTGGGCGGGCCGGTCCCCTGCGGTTCAGGGGGGCTTCCCTCCGCTCGGGGCGCAGCGTGATCCTCCACAGCCACCGGTCCGTGGGGATCCCCCAGGTCCGTTGGGTCCACTTGGCAAGGCAATACATCGCCCTACCAAGGCCCTGGCTGCCGCTGCGGATGGAGAGCAGCGTGTCCAGGGATTTGCGTTCCCACGTGCCTCAGATGTGGGGGTCGTCCAGCTCCTCTCTCTGGCGTACGTGTCGAGGCCTGGGTTGTGCGGGGGGGGGGGCGTAGTCGGCGGGGAGGAGGGAGTTGGTGCCGTGCACCACCCAGTGGTCAGTTGGTGCGTGGTAGTGGGTGGTGGAGAGGGTGTAGTGCAGATTGTACATGAGAGTCATGTACGTGGAGGGGGCTGGCTGCCGGTTGTCGTGGATGGTGATGTCCTCCAGGACGTGGTGCCGGAAGTTGCTCAGGGAGGCCATCAGGGCTACCCATGTTTCCCGCTCCCACTCTTTGGTGTTGCTGGGGCCGGCGCTGGGTGGGGGCTGGGCCATGTTGGGCTCGCGGTAGCGGGTGCGGCCCAGGGTGTTCTCCCGCTCCGGCACGGGGTGTCCAACTAGGTGTCGTCCCCAGTCGATGAGGGGCACCCAGACTCGGTTCCCCGTGGGGGGCGGGCTCTCGCCGTCTGGGGTGGCGCGTTGGGGGCGGTCGTGTCGGGCGACGTGGAGGAAGGCGTTGAAGAGGAAGTCTCGGACGCCTTCCTCCAGGGTGGTGCTGGGTGGTGCCGAAGGTGCGGAGGCGCAGCACCTCCTGGTCCCCGAGTCCCCGGAGGTGCCGCCGTACCGCTGCGGGGTTGTGTAGGGCGTAGGATTCGGCCGGTGCGTCGGCTGGTGGTGCGGGGTGTGATTGGGGGTGTGGTGTAGGTTGGAGGGGTGGTCGTCGTTGTCGTGTGTGGGGTCCGGTGATGGGGTTTCTTGTGGCGGTGGTGGGAGAGGGGACTCGCGGTGGCGTGTGTCGGCAGGGGCATCAACATCAATTGGCTGGTGCTGGCTGCGGTGTGCTGCGTCCTTCGCCTGGTCTCGGGGGGGGGGGGCGGGGGGGGGTGTGGGGGTGGCACTGTTGGGGATGGGGGGGGTGGGGGTGGGTGTTGTGATGGCTGGGGGTCTGGGCGCTCTTATTGGTCGTGTGGGTGTTGCGTGTGTGCGCCGTGCGATTTTTGCGGTTCCTGGCTGGATGTGGCGCCGTGGTGTGGGTCGGGGGCGGCCGCATGGGCATCCGGGTGGGGCTGTGGTCCGTATCTTTTGGGTGGCTGCTGGTGGATGGTGCTCGCTGGTATGGGGTGTGGGTCTGGGGGCTGCCGGTAGTGGTGGGGCGCTCCTACCAGGTCCTGGTGTTGCTGGTGTGCGTGTGCAGCTCCCTGCGGGTCCATGGGGGTGTACCGTGGCTCGTGTGTCGTGGGCCCGTGTAGCTGGGGCGGCGGGTGGTGCTGGACCGCGTGGTGGTGGTGTTGAGGGTGTGCTGGTTGTGTGTGGTACCCCGGCGTTGGTGAATGTGGTGGTAGGGGCTGGTGGTGGTGGAATATGTGATGGTGTGGTGCGGTGATGTGTGCCATGTGGGGTGGGTGGTTCTGGTTGTGCTGGGGCGTGGTGGGGATGTAGCTGGTGGGGGTCGCTGTAGTATTGAGGCATCAGGGGGCAGGGGCTGGGAGAGACGGGGGCGTGGTGGTGGTGTTGGTGGTGCCATGTCCCCTGGCTCTGCAGGTACCGGGGTCCTGGCATGGTGTGGACGTGTGCGGGCGGTGGTGGCTGACTGGGCTGCAGGGTTTGGCTGCTGCGGTACGGTGGTGGCGTTGGGCGCTGGTGGGGGCGGTGCTGTTGGTGTGCCCCGGGCGTCTGGGCGTGGGGTGGTGCGGTGTGGCTCGACCCGGGCCCTGGTCGGGCTGTCGCGGCCCGCTAGCGGGCGCGCTGGCGGCCCCCTGACCTATCTTGGTCTTCTTGGCCTTCTGGGTGTCGGGGGCGGGTGAACTCCCCTGTCCCCGTGGGGGTGACAGGGAGCGGCTGTGCCAGCAGTGCGCCTCTCGGAGGCGCGCCTCGAGGCTTCTGACGTAGGCGCGCTGGTCCGTGAGGCCCATTCGCGTGGCGGTGGCCTCATCAGGGGCGGCCAGGTGGGCGTCCCGAAAGGATGCCCAGCCCTCATTCGGCGTTCGGCGGTATTTCATACTCTTCCTGCGTGCCTATTGTGAGGCTTCTGTTTACGTTGACAACCCGCTTTGCTACACACCAATTCTTCGTTTTAAAAAAGAGAAAGATTGCTACCTGCTTGCGGACGAAGGAGTTCCTGCGCCCCAAAACACAACACTCACCAGCATAGTAAAAGAATATCACATCATTGCAGCTTGTACAATTATTGTTATAGATCTTCGGTTTACCTCTGCTGCGTGTCTTGTAGGTTACAGCAGAAGATGAACAAGCCGGCAAGAAAGTGGTAGTCATATGGGCGCCCGGGAGCCTCATCACGGTGGTTCCAAAATCGCCACTTCTTAACATTGCTGAAAACATTCTCCACTAGATGACGGTCCTCATTGATCATCTGGTTGTAATTCAGCATGAACCAGGTCAATCGGCCAGCCCCCCCGGCTACAAGGCAGAGCATGTTGTCCGCAGTGCTGTAGAGACAGTCACCAAGGTGGACGTCAGGCCGAGGACCATGAAAAATTCCAGGGAATGGATGCATCCATGTCCGCCGTCATCTCATCATCGGTGGCACAGGGCGGATACCACCACCAGCAGGGAATGATCTCGCGCCCCAAGAGAATAATCGCATTAAACAAGAGCGCATGCCCGCGTTAGGTGGGTTTGTCAAACCATAACAGCTCCCGCTCTACCGGGTGCGAAGGTGACTGGATCGACAATAGCAGACATATGGTGGTGATTTGGAATACCTATGTTGGTGTAGTTGCCATCAGCGTTCCATAGCATCCGTGAACGTAGGACTTGGATACAGTAGTCCACACCAATTCCCAATATCATCGCACAGGAAATCTGGCTGTGCCCCAATTGTAGGAAAGAGATTCTAATTACGAACTCCTCTAATGTGAAAGTGGAGTTTGCTAACAGAAACGGCAGGAAAAGCAGAAGACGGCAGGATACGGCAGATACGGCACAATACGGCAGAATGCGGCAGGATACGGCAGAACACGGCAGGATACGGCAGGATACGGCAGGATACGGAATACAGGAAGACGTTCGTATTAGGGAACCCCTAATGCCTCTGTTGCACACCTCTAATAGCTGCTTTGCCGTAGTACTCTGTTGACAGCAGGGAGGTGTCTTAGTGACGAAGCAACATCATTTGTTGAAGGTGTTTGCTGATCAACCAATTATCTCTTGACAACATGCAGTAGGGCATGGGGATACTTTATTTATTTTGGCATCTGGCTTAAAGGACACTATCAGATCCAATGTGGGCATCCCTTCAAGTGTATGCATGCTGTCAAGGGTCAGGTGGGGGGGGCTGCTGTGCAACAGTGTACAGGGAAGCCAAATGTGGGGTGGGGTACAAGAGGCTGGTGGACTGTGGGGACTTGTGCTCACAGGGCGCCAGATTTCTGTTCACAAAGAAGAGTTTCTCCGCTGTACTAAGGCCTGTCTGGTACGTGGCGGCAGCAGTGCAGCGGGTACAGGCAATCTTACAGGAAGACCAACAGTGGTCAACAAGCCTGCAAGACAAAGTGAGGCGTTAGGGAGTACCAGGGGACAGAATGTTCCTGTCGTTGGCCCTGAGTGGGATGAAAGGAAAGAACGAATAATCAGCGGCAGACAAGATACACAGAAACCTCACTGAGGGGGCCATGTTCGGGCCGCCAGAGGCAGAATGTGCACAGAGGGTCATACAGGAAGGGAGTGTGACGACATGGGACAAGCACCTCAGTAAAGCTAGTACGGGAGAGATATGTGGAGTACTGTGCTAAGTCAGTGGATAGGCACACCAGCGGCGTGGCTGAATTGCCACATACCAGGATTGGGGCAGCTATCGGACGTACAGGAAGATGTTTGAGGTTGGTTAAGGGACCGCAGCATGTGCAGTGTTGCTCTGGAGCAGGCTAACTATGAACAGCTATGGCCTACATGCAGGCAGCAAGGAGGTGCAGTACGCGCGGAGGGGGGGGGGGGACAGGTGGCAAGAGGAGTGACAGAGGCAAATTTAACAGTGATGGCAGAAAAAATTAATGAGGAACTCGGAGATGCATACGTGCCACAGGGAAGGTTCTGAAGGCAAGACCAGGAGGAAGAGCCGATGTTGCAGGACTTACAACAGGATCCCCTGTAATTGGAAGGTGAGGACTGGCACTTTTCTGGATAGGAGTGTCCGGCCAGAGACGTGCAGGTCGTGGGCAAGGACAACGTGCCAGAACAAAGGACGAGGGCAGGGTGACAGGGGTTATTAGGCGTTCAAATGCAAGATTTTGGGTAGTAGGAAACACCCATCAGCAGCGGAAAGGAACAGTGGAGCAGAAGGCAGCGAGCGAGGGACCACGTATGGGTGAAGGGGGGAGGGGAAGGGGTGCTGCAGCTGCAACACAGGAAGGATGTGGGCACAGGGTGGAGAGCAGAAAAAGACGTATAACTACGGCTGGGGAAGGTTGTACGGATTGAGCTGGAATGTGCAAGCAAGTATGGCACGATGGCAGGGGGCAGAGATGATGGCAATTTGACGTGGCAGGCAGCCCAGCGCGACAGGGGGCCAACCCAGCACAAGTGGGGGGGAGACATACCAAGCCAGTGGCCGAAGCAAGAAAACTTCCATAGACCATCCATTGAGGCAAAAATGGCATGAGTGCCTGCAGGGGACAAGAAGTGGTGTCTACATTCGGGGGAGAGACGACACTTAAGGCAGTGGAGGCAACCAAAGTCGCACTCGATGAGGGCAAGGTGCGTTTGGCCAACCGCATATGTCATGCGCACCCAGACACTCAGAATACATGGCACTATGAGTTCCCGGAGGGAAGAGGGCATGGAAGAGATAGCGCTCCTACTAGAGGGTATATGACAGAACTATGACATATCGGCCCTCGCCAAGTGGCAGGGGAATGGGTGCACGGGGATTGCAAGATAGGGAATCGGGGCCCAGAAGAGAGAATATCGAACAGGAGAAACCATGACCAGGGAAGAACCGAAGGAAATGTTTCCGTAGGTGACAAAGGGACCGGCAACGGTGCAGTGGAGACGACAGCCAGTACACGTCCCTCAGGTGGCCGATAGACTGAAAGACAGGGAGACAGTGCAGCTTGACGTACGGCATGGACAGTGGGCATGGTAGAAGTACAATTCGCAAGTGCCAAACGTCGCAGTCACTATGACATCGACTGATGGCATGGAGGTCCTAATATGGTGAATACCAGAAGGACAAGCAGCACAGGTGAACTCCATGGGGCACTAGGACATACAGCTGCTGATACTGTGGAAGCCAGGGCCCATAAGGGGGGAGCCGTTGCACAGCACCGTGCAGGGACATCAAGGACAGGATGAGACAGGGGACACATTGCAGGTTGACAAAGTGGACAAGGAGAAAGATTAAGGAGCCTGAGAAGCAGACACTGAAGAAGGTGACATCCTGGACATGCGAAGGGGAGGACAGAACATGGTTTAGAAGTGGGCTCAGCCGCCAGGAGGGAAGCTGCCACTATGGCACAGTGTGATAGTACAGAACGGAGAAACACAGCGAGTGCTGGAGCAGCCCATCACCGGGCCAGGGGTGAAGAGATGAGACAAGTGGTATACAAGACAACCTACCCTATCAAAGCCAAGATGAAAGCGGCGTAAGGCAAGTGCAAGCCACAGTGTACGGTGGACCGTTGTTGGTGCAGACTGGAAGGACCGCAGGATCCGAGGAAAGGATATAGGCCGATGCAACCAAGAAGAGACAGACTAAAGTGTGTGCAACTCAGAGAGCAAGGAGGAGTCCCAATGAAATGTACCTCAACCAGGTGAAGCACTTAAGGGCTGGCTACATAAGAGGGAAAGAGGGGGCAGTTGACAAGAGAGAGCAGCATCGGAAGGACCAAAGGCAAAGGCACAGGTGCTCACGGGCGAAAGGGTAGGACCAAAACAGGCAGTGTTGTGGATGCAGATGAAAAGAGAAGCGCAGGTGGTAGGTACGCCGACAGCACGGAGTGTACGATGGAGGTGTGGGACCCGATGCCGCAGGTCTTGCAGCTTGCGCTATACGTCCAGGTTGCAGTACAAAGAAGCAAAGACTCAACAGGCAGCTTTGACCAGGACACAGAGATGCAGCGAGTCAGCAGAGTTATGGCCATGGGGAAAAACGGAGCGACACCTTTTACAAATTTGCAGGTAAATCGGCATACTATACAGGTAGTTTCGCCACAGGCAAGTGCTACAGGTGGAAGTACAAGGGTATCATACACTTAGTGCAGGATGATAACAGGGGTGGATCGTGGAGGCAACGAGAGAAGAATGTGAAGCTGTGGTGTGTACGCCGCCCCCGCCGAAATGGCCGGAACTTGCCCTGATTAGGTGTGAGAGCTGTGAATAGGAAGGGATGAGTGTGGAGATAGTCCTGAGGGCATTGAGATCACAGCTCAGCAAGGCAGCAAAGGACGAGGGCGCGGGAGACATCAGGGAACAGATAAGTAGTGGCGTCCCAGTGGGTGTCCGACAAAGGGGCAGAAGAGTCACCAAGGTGGATAGTGCCTCCGGGCAAGCAGGTGGAGAAGAGAAAGAACGCAGGGGCAAAGGCTCTAGTGTTGACGGAGGTAGAGCATCAGACGATCTCTGGAACTGAAGGGGCACTGGAGGGGGACAGGCAAAGCCGGTTAAGGGGGCTTAGGAAAGGGCAGGGACGAACAGATGCAGTTTGTCATCGAGGGGTAGGGGCAGGACGATGACACTTGCAAAGTGTACAGACCAGAAGGGAAGGCTGGAAGGAGAAGTACGGGATTGGCGGAGGGCGCGTTTGCAGAGGACAGGGGGCAAGATGAGCAGGCTTTGGAGAGGGAAGCTTGCGAACCATAGGCAGATGCATTCGTGATGCAAAAGAAGAAAAAATGAACAGGGGCGGGCCGCATGGGCAGGGGACAGTGCTGAGATTGGAAGAAACTGTTGCTGCAGACCAAAATTAGAGGGGGGCAGAAGAGCAGCATGATCACGAGAATGAGGATGAGCCCAGACGGGGGGCAGACAGGGTGGGGGGCCAAGAGGGGGGGGACTTTCCGAGGTCTGGTACCGCAGAGAAGAGAGTGGACAAAAAGAAATGATAACACAAGGCGACCTCATGCAAGTCCCACACAAGGTCAGAGGGAGAGGGGGAACATGTGTGGGACCAGTGGATGAGATGATAGTGCAGCAGGAGCACAACTTTCATCAAGCCCGGACATCCATCATGGAGAAGAGGGACCAGATAGAGGAGGACAACAGGCGGCTGCCGTATCAGAGAGCCTGGCTACGGATGTGCCCTATGGGCCAGGATAAGAGCAATTAACAAGACGGCAAGCGACACAGCAGCGTCGCGGCCAAAACAGTACAGAGCGGCTGGAAAGGCAGACAAGAGGAGGAAAAGTCAGCAAGTGAAACAGCGCATCAGGAGGGGTGGAGAAAGACGATGGCAGCACAGCGCCCTGAGAACAGAGAATGACCCGGCGGCATTGTATTGGGCGGCTGAGGCGTCCAGGCAGCAAATGCTGCTCTGGAAGGCAGATCCTATTGTAGCAGCATATCAGGAGATACACCTGCAAGGGAAGGACAACGTCCTGTGCAATCACTTGTGCTATGCAGAGGGACTAGAGTATAAAAGTGCGTTGCGCAGAGCGCGCCACTGTTGTTAAGAAAGGGACTCAGTGTGGTTGGACGAGGGAATGCAGGCATGAAGGCAAGGAGGAAGCTGTACAATGTGGCAACACAGCATGGACAGGTGTTCATCATCAACTGCTACATCCCTCATGGCAGGCGAGCCAAGGAGTATGTGGCGCAGCTGAGAATGGAATATGTCAACGCTACAGAGCAAGGACCGGTCATGTTGGCGGGGGACTCAAATATGACCCTAACAGGAAGGTGACAGAAACAGAAGTGGACGACAAAATGCGGCAGTTAGTGCAAGAAACCAGACTGCAGGAAATGATGCCCAAGAAAGCCCCAGGTCTGTCCCACTAGCCTGCTCCACAGGGAGGCACAGAGTCGCGGATTGCTGCCGTGTATGCGGACCTGCATTTGAGACGTGGGCTCACGGTCAGTTATATGGTGGGAAAAGAATAGATGAAGGAAAGAAAAAGCCACCGCCCCATGATGCTGACGCTCAAAGTGAGAGTAGGAAGGCCCGGGACAAAGTAGGGGAGGAGCAGAAGTCGCTGGATTGGGGGGTGAATCCCGCCCCAGCAGGTAGGTAAGTAGGTAGGTAGGTATGTTTTGGAGTTCAGGATGCCTTGTTTGACAATGCCGGAAGAGGCTCTTACCATGGGGACGTCCTGTGCCTTCCAGTGCCGTATGTCAGGTGCAACTGAAGCTGGTCTCGCAGGTGCTTCGGAATGCAGTGTTGTGGCCCTCCGATCCAGGTGCCCCAGGTGTGCCCCAGGTAGGGCCGCATGTTCCCTCCTTTGAACGGCAGAACTCGGGGTCTCCGCAGCTGTGTGCCGTACCTCTCACCAGAACAGATATTGCTCCTGCTGTCTACGCTACAATGCCCTGATCCCTGTCGCTTCAGCTACAAGGTCCCCCTGCTTGTCGGGCGACCCCTTCCAGGACTGTGTACCAGCTCGCCTGTTACAGGGTGCTTCCATGGCTCCGGTTGACGTTTGCCATCCTCCCTGGCGCCGCCTGACCGGTCTCTGATCAGTAGCTTTGGGCAACCGCTTCTGCTGCTGGCCTGGCGGATCTGCTCGGTTGCCACTTGTGGTGGTACCCCTGAAGTGTGATGTGTTGCAACCTGTAGCGGGACAACCCTGGACAGGCATCTGCTTGCGAGTTCCATGTCCCTTTGAAGCTTGATCACCAGAGTGCACGCACCGTGCATTGTGTGTGCAGTCTCAATGACTCCTTGACACTCGTTCACCAGGGCCAGAGCACTGTGCATTGCGTCTGCAGTGTGCATGGCTCCTTCGCACTCGTTCACCGCTCGTGATCTACTGTTTGCTGGTGTCTGCGGCTCCTGTGTTGCCTGTGCACTGTCTGTGACGCCTTTACCCTCGTTCAGCCCTGTGCACGCTGTGTACGGTGTCCAACGCACCTTGGCGGTCATTCATGGGTGCGCAGAACGTGTGCTTCGTGTCTGCGGTGTCCTTGTATCCCTGAAGCTCGTTCCCATTTTGGGCACCGTCCCTGTGCAACGTCTGTACCTCCATGGCGCTCGTTAATGGTGCCTGCACATGGTGCGTTTTGTAGGCAGTTTGCGTGGCGCTTTGGCGCTCATCCGGCGGTGTGCGCGCTTCGTGCCCTGTCTGTGGAGTGTCACATGTGGGTCCTGGGCTCTTCTTCACCGCTGTGCGCCGCATGTGTGATCATGCGGCAGCCGTGGCTCCTTGGTGATCTTTCAGCGCCGTCAGCGCCCTGTGCGTTGCTAGTACGGTGTCTGTGGATCTTTGGCCCTCATTCAGCGGCGTGCACGCTCTGTACGGTGTCCGAGGGGCCTTGGCGCTTGTACACGGATGTGCAGGCCCTGTGCATTGTAATTGCGGAGTCCTTGGCTCCTTGACGCTTGTTCACCGGTCTGGGCACGGGTGTGCATTGCTTGTGCGTCATGCATGCTTCAATGGCGTTGGGTCAGGGTGCCTGTAGACGATGCATTTTGTGTGCTGTTTCTGTGGCCCCTTGGCCTCGTATACCGATGCGCGCGCTTTGTGTTTTCTGTGTGGAGTGTCTCTGGCTCCTTGGCACTTGTTCAGCGGTTCGCGCTCCGTGTGTGTGTTTTGTGCGGCCTCCGTGGTTAACTTGGCACTCCTCCAGCGGTGCACGCGCCTTGCCTGTTGCTTGTACGGTGTCTGTGGCTCCTTGGCGCTTCATCAGTGGTGTGTGCACCCTGTGCGTTGTGTTTGCCCTTTCCATGGCTCCTTGGCGGTAGCTTACCGGTGTTCGGGCTGTGTGCCTTTTTTCTCCGGTGTCTGGGGCTCCTTGGCGCTCGGTCACTGCTTTGCGCGCCGTGTGCCTTGTGTGTGCCGTGTCCGTGGTTCCTTGCTGCTAGCTCACTGGTGTTTGCGCCTTGTGCGTAATGTGGTATCATGCGGTGTCTTACGCCAGTCGTGTGCTGTGCTCTCCCTCAACGCGTGTTGACGGCTAAGTTCTGCATCACAAGTCCTGCCCGCTCTTGCTGCTGTATGTGTTTCCCGGTTGTGCAGCACCCGGCGGCCCTGTTGCTTGGCTCCTTCTCCTGTGCCGTGGTTGTCGCCGGCAGCTTGCCTCCCTGGCGTCAGTTGTCCGGTCCCATTGCTCTCGGCGCCACGGTAGGTTTTAGAATCGCCATGGTGCATTCACCTGCCTGGTGCTTTGCGGTCCAAGGTTTACTGCGCAGCAGCGCGGGGCATGTGAAGGCCGGCCAGGTAAAGAAGGTCCCTACCAGGACCGGCCCCCGCTGTGCCCCTTCCGCTTGTTACCCCTGCTGATTTACTCCGGATCAACGATTGCATTCCTGAAATTCCAGGTTCGAAAATCGGAAAACATAGAAAATAAAATCCTCCTTCAACCCTGAACAGCAACCAGATCCCACAAGTACAGCAATAGCCCAATTCACAATCCAATACGGGCTGCGGGCTTCCGTTCAGCACACCGCTCGTCTCACGGTGGTGGGCATGTACAAGAATTGCACCAAAGAGGAAAGCCCTGAAATTGGCATATGAACACATATGAAGCAAAGTTGAGGAAAGAGGAAAACTTACACAATCACTGCCATAGACCCCTCATTCCCTGGACTCAAGACCTTCCCTTGACTCGCCAACATGATGCCCTGAACCCAGTCAAATAGGATGGCTAAATGCCATGTGTCAAAAGTCACTACACAAACCCCAAAAATGTGTTCACTTCAAAGCCTCTAAATCCTAGCCCAACAGGGGAGGTGGCGTGTCATGACCTAGAGTGGCACTCATGACCATGCCCTACCCTGACATAATCTTGGTTGGACTTGGAGTCGAATGGGCTTCGAGAACTGCCCCATGAAGATGACCTCACAACATGGCAAAATCAGGCAAATCACACCATAATGCCCAAAATTCAATTATATACTCAAAAATGCATACGGCAAATATTCAAATGCTCAATGCATGTGTCAAACCGGAAAGTAGTATACAAGGGTGATATAGACCAAAGGTCCATGCCCAAGAATATTCCATCATTGGCTCCAAAACCTCTCCGGTTATGTACATGGTTATGTACAAAGTTGTCATGATAGTATATCTCTATGCTCACCCATGATATCCGCTCATGGTTCAATACAGAAATGATTGGAACCATTTGCCAACAATTTCCCACTTGGATCCCCAATCAGGCGCATGGAGATACCTTCGCCACTCATATCTACATGCCCCATGAAAATGGGAGTGCACTCATATGGATCTCTTTGCCAAACATACCATGAGCAATACATATGCGGTAGACTTAGTCTAGCGCTTTGAATTCCACAATTGGGACATGGGCAAAGCCCTTGTCACGTGTGGCTCCCCATCTCTTCGGCCACACGAAGATATATAACATGGGCGTGAGCATCCCGAAGCACATACCATGCATATAACACATACCCTCAAAAGTGGCTCCCACCATGGTATGCCATGCCCCTCCATAAACATAACTTCACGTTAAAAATATGTGGGAACCCAAAGAAGGTATCTATGCAACCCCAACACTCATGCGGTACACTCGAAAGTCGCAAGAAAATATTTGGTTGCACGATCCAGGAGTTATATATCACTTTCTACCCTCTTGACCATCATCCCTTGCTACACCGGGCATCTGTACACACCAAAGGCGTTTGATGCTCCCTAAATTCAGTTGAGACTAAGGCGCTTGCAACACAACCTTTCTTTTTCTCTTTCGTCACACTCACGCGTAGATATGGCCCTTCAAACTGGTCCCACGATTCACTTTTGTTTCCCTTATATCTCCACGTCAAATGGCTGGCAAGTATAAGGGAAACCTGATTCAGGCATAGGGAAAAGAGTATGACCACTCGTAGAGGACCAAATCAAGTGCGGCGATGTCGAAGTCGAAAATCCGATTTCGACATCGCGAAAAATTCAGAATAAAATTTCGAGTGCATATTTAGAAAAATGCGGAAGCAACGAACCCCTTACTGATGGAATCTGACCCTTCATCGGGGTTTCCACCAAAATATCTGGAAATAACAGTTAACCAATCGGTTAACGCAAAATCGCGAGCCAACTGACAGTCGCCGATACATTGACCATCAGAACGAAAGGCTGAAAAATTGCGGAAACATTATGATAATAAAACCCTGTTGATTCCTGATATTCTGATATATAAATCTCCGCTGGCGGCGCCTCGATACTGAATATGGCCGCTCGTAGCCGGAATGGCCAAACCTATCACACTATCACATCGGGTTAGTTCAGGTGGACGGGAGAGTATGATATCAGCCAATGGCGGCTTGCCGGCACATAGATACACACCCCAAGTGACCCCAGGATGGCCACGGGGGTCCGAACCGGCTTCACCCCCCTCCTTAGAGCGTTGTACCCGCTCGGAAACCATTGAAGAGAGGACGGGAGGACCCCAATGGGCTCCAACCCCCCTCCCCCCATGTGCCAAGGACACATGGAGGCCCCACACACGTCGTAGGCGTCCCCCATGCCCCAAGGGAGGGGTGAGGACACTGATAATTAGCCCCCTACGCCGTATCCGGTCTCCTCTTGATCTACAACATGGACCAAGGGGATCAAAGATAGAAAAACGTCGTCGGTCGACCTAAATAAGTGTACCACAGTGAAATATATATGTGGAGATCGGGTGAAGGGGGTATACGGCCAATCAAGGCCCGAAAATCCCCGGATGAGTGCCCTCACCATCTCACAAGCACAAAAACAAACAAAAATGCCAAGGGGAATCCATTACGGTGCTACTGCAGCCACCAAATGGACCAACACGTCCTTGACATCCAAAGAAATCTTCTTTTTCTTCAGGTAGTCCATCCGGACCGTGGTGTACCTGGGCACAAAACTGCTCCGAGGCTCCCACGAGTCCCTGGATGCGGCGAATTCCTTCCAACGGACTTTATAAAGCCTACCCCCAGGCGTCCCCGGGTCCGGCTTGTCCGCCAGGATCTTCTCAGCGGTGAAGTCGTCGTCCTCACCCTCGTCGTCCGAGTCCACATCGCTGGCCGTGAACTCGAAGGTCCGCTGGGGTCTGGTGCTCGGGGACGAAGCTGGGTATGGTCGCGGTCCAGGATCTTGTTATCCCCCACACGAACCGCATACACATCCTGCCCGATCTTCCGCACGATTACCCCCGGCACATACCAGGATGCCTGCCGATGCCTGGACAGGACATCCTTGTGGTGCCGCTCCACCCACACGGTGTCTTGGAGAGCATACTTCTGGACTTTTCCCTGCTTGAAGTACTTGGCCCTCTTGTCATGCTCGTCCTGAAGTGCCTTGCACACCTTGGCCGCTGTGTCGTCTGCCTCAGCCATCATAGCTTTCACATCCCGGGCCACTTTGCCATGGTTCAACCACGGGAGAGTGCGTGACACTCGATCCCGTAGGAACAGGATACGATGGGGCGACAGTCCAGTGGGTCCCGAAAGGTCGTGATACGCCTGGAGTACTCTCCACAGCGAATTATACCAATTCCAGCCCGGTTCTGCGATGTGCAGCTGGCGGAACTTCTCGAACATCTGCCGCCCGGCCGCCTCAGCTCGGCCATTCGACCGGCTGTGGTATGCCACGGTGTTGGCATGCCGAATCCCCATGTGCTTACACATCGTCTTGTACCACGTCCCCACGAATTGACTGCCCCGATCGCTGCAGATGACAGCTGGGACATCGAAAATTGTCAGCCAATGCCTGCTCATGGCATTGGCGACGGTCTTGGCCTGCAGCCCCACTCCATGCTTGTCCTTCTTGTCCTTCTTCTTGGACTTCTTGCCCGGGACTGCGACGATATACCCGCTGTGCCTGTCCACCGCCAGGATGACACAGTCGTATGTCTCTCCTTCCACGGTGACCTCCGGCATGGCGAACACATCCATGGCCACGGACTGCATAGGGGCCTCCGGTATAGCCATATACACTGGGTTGCCCGCTGTGGAGTGGTTGGGGCTCTTTGTGGCCGTACACATGGCACAGTCGCTGCAGTACCTATCCAGGATGGCGTAGTACCCAGGAGGGAACTTGAAACGCCACTCCAGGTCCTGCTGCATCTAGTCTCGGCCAGGGTGCATGAGCTGGGCGTTGTGCCAATGGTCAATGAGCTCCTCCACTCGGTTCCCGGGCACCAGCAGCTTGTCCTTGAGGAACAACTTGTCGCCATCCTCGGTCAAGCCCTCTGGCCATTCGTCATCCGACGGGGCGCTCTTGGCATTCCAGTATTTGCTCCGGTGCTCGGATGCCGCGTAGTCATCCGACCAGTCGTCTGTGAGCACCGACCTGACTAGCTCTACAGGGGCCACCATCCATTGCTTGAGGGTTTCCTCTCGAATAGCTTGGACGCGGGCACCCCGGAACTTGGCCAGGTCCGTACGGTTTGCCATCACAACAAAGCACTTGACCCGCTCTTGCTCCGTGGCC
Organism: Eutreptiella sp. 'Long Island Sound 2002'; assembly: GCA_964036045.1. NCBI lineage: Eukaryota > Euglenozoa > Euglenophyceae > Eutreptiales > Eutreptiaceae > Eutreptiella > Eutreptiella sp. 'Long Island Sound 2002'. The sequence goes on from OZ038378.1 coordinate 72,779,988, forward strand.
TTCTCGATCTCAATGATGCGCTTGGCCTCCTCGGTCTCCTCGGCGTCTCCATGGCTGGATATGTCCATCCAAGCCTTGCCCGCGAGGTAGGCCCATCGACTGAGGCAATCTGCCACAGTGTTGTCCTTCCCCGGGACGTATACGACGCTGAGGTCGAACTTGGCGAACGTCTCATGCCATCGGGCCCTCCTTGCCGCCGGTCCCGAGGGGGTGTCGATGTGCTCCTTGTGTCAGCTCTGCAAGGACTGATGGTCCGTACAAACCACCACCAGTTGCAATCCGATGTGGCCAGACCACTTCCCGAGCGCACAAACAATGGCGTACGTCTCCTTCTCCCTCGCGGTCCAGGTGCGGCGCTGACCCTCGGCCAGGATCTGACTCCAGAACGCCACGGGTACAAGTGACCCGTCGTCCCGGATCTGCTCGAGGACTGCCCCCACAGCATAGTCCGAGGCGTCCGTCCGTAGCACGAATGCCTTGTCGGGGTCCACCAGGAATAGTCCCAGCTGCCCCAGGAGTTGCTCCTTCAGGCGGCTGAACGCATCTTCGGCCTCAGGGGTCCAGGCAAGCTTCTTCTTGCTCCCCTTCGGGCCATCGAACTTGCCCACTTGCAGCATCCTGTGCAGCGGCCCCGAGAGTTCTGCATACATCCGGACATAGCCCGAATAGTAATTGCAGAACCCCATGAAGGACCGGAGTTCGCTGATGGTCTGAGGCTTTTCCCAGTGGTGCAGGGACGCCAGCTTCCCAGGCATGGGACGGCGTTGCCCGTGACCAACCACGTGACCCGCGAACTCCACTTCCTTCACGAAGAGTGAGGCTTTGGTGGGCTTGCACACCATGTTGTGCTTGTCCAACTCGGCGAGCACTCGGCGCAGATCCTTCTCATGCGCGTCGATGAGCTCGTCCTCAGTCATGTTCTCCGTGCCGGACCCGATGATGATGTCATCCACGAAGGGATCGGCACAGTCCCGGACAGGACCGAGCAGGTCCTCCATCATGCGCTGGAGAGCGGCGTTGCCATTCTTGGCGCCCATAGGCACCGCTTTCCACTGCATGGGCCCTAGCGGCGTCGACATTGCTGTGCAGGGCCTTGAGTCCGGGTGTAGCGGCATCTGGTGATACCCGTGTTTCAGGTCCAACACCGTGAAGATCCGCTTTTTCTGTTGCTTTTGGAGGATGGAGTCGATCAGGGGAAGCGAGTACGAGTCGTGCTCGGTCTGCTCGTTCAAACCCCTGTAATCCACCACCAACCTCCACTCGCCCTTCTCCTTCTTGGGCACGATGAAGGCTGGGCTGGCCCACTCACTGTCGGAGGGTTCGATCCATCCTCGCTCAATGAACTCGGCAAACAACTTCTTCATGGCCTCGGCCCGATCGCCCTGAAGTTGGTACTCCCGATGACGATAGATCTTCGGGCTCGGCTTCAGCTTGATCTTCGCTGTACCAAACCTCCCACGATCTGGAGGGTTCTTGTTGGCGACGCCACTGAATAGCCGCGGATAGGCATTGATCAGCCTCTCCTTCAGCTCGGCGACCTTCGGGTTCTCCTGGGCTTCTTCAGCCGCTTGCTTCGGTATAGATACAAACGACCGCACTGCGGTATAGGCCTCTTCTGGGTCCGATTCCGACTTCTCCTCGTCCGATATGCCGTCTTCATCGTCGTGGGGAGCTCTTCCCACCGATAATCTTCGGAAATTTGCGGCCTCGGGCTCCTGACTGTCGCTATCGGCACCCATTCTTGGAAAATCCCATGTTGGTGGGTCAGACCCAACCGGACCATCGTATTGGTCCGCGATGTGATCCATGACCCTCGCCACGAACTCGTCCTTCTCGTACTTGCCGGTGACCAACATCTTGTCATTCCACCAGTGCGGAGATGTGACCATGGCCCGCCTCTTCTGGGCTGCCACACGGTCGTGCATCCCCATCCGCATGTAGTTGACGACGTCGTCGATCTCGGCATGGGACAGGACGTCAATGCCATCAATAGGCTGATCTGTCCCCTCCTTGGGCTCAAACATGACCTTCATGGGCACCGCCTCCACCCTACAGATGAATGCTTCATCACCCGTGGGCTGGGCTTGCGCTCCATCCACCAGGAAAGCCTTGGTACCCCACGCTTGACCCGGGGAGGGCATTGATACACCCTTGGCGTCAATGAACAACTCCTCCTCTGCCCCGAATGACATCTCGTTCAGGGTGATGGAGTCCAGCGTCGACTTGAGACTCTCCAGCGGACATGGGGTGGATCTTATGCCGGTTATGACCAGGATCCCCTTCGCCCTATCCGCGATGATCTTCTCCACCGTACGTCTGGTATTGTCCAGGGAGCCATGCCAATACATGGGTCCCCACTCCTTCGAACCCCAATGCCGGTGCCAGGCTGAGTGTCCTCGATGCCAGTGCCGCCTACACTTCCTCAGAAATGGGGCATCCCGGGAAGCAAAGACGTCCGTCTCGGGCGCTTCGGCCCCCAGCGTCTGGATCATTCTGGCATACACCTGCGGCGCCATTCCATACTCCGTGAGCTGAACTCCGCGGTCTCCTCTGGACTTGGCACCCACAGCTTGCACCGCTTGGACGATCCGATCCTCTTCCTCAGCATTCCATTGGGATGATCCGCATGCATAGTCCGTGGACAACCATGTGAGGCATTCATCATCCTCCCGGACCAGCGTTGCACGATGGGGAAGGGCTCCAATGGCGTTTGCCACAATGAAGTCATACCCCATGATCATATCCCAATCTGTAATGTCGGCCACATAGAAGTTCCCGGATAGAGTGCTTCTCTTCGCCTGATCAGGGCGGTTCAAGCGCTCATGCTCCCAGAATTCCATACTAATAGTGGCCTCATGGGTGCCACCACCCATAATCTCTCCGTTGGCGACCTTCAGGCGGACCGGTCTCCGGCTGGGCTGCAGGAATTCCTCCTTGAACAACCCTCTCCGGACCAGGCTCACCTGGGCACCCGTATCCACCAACACATCCACAACCTGCTCCTCTCGTCCGCACCGTACTCGCACTTTCAAGTGCAACTGCCGCTCGTCACCATGAGGTGTATGGACGACTCTCACGGCATGCAACTCTAGCACGTCCGGGTGCATCAGGACTTCAAGGGTATGGTCACGGATGGTGTAGATCTTGGGTTGGTCCCGCCCGTCCACGGGGCTCTCCGTGGTCGCTCCTTCCTTCTTGCCATGTCCCGTACCCACATGTACTTCTCTCGGCAGGGCGATCCAGGGGTTGGGAGTGGCGAAACTCAGTGGTTTCGGCTCTTCCGGAGCCTTCTTCGGCACCCGATGTGCCTTTGCTTTCTCTGGGATTGCACTGATTTTCGGAGGAGAGACCTCCGAGGTCCCACTCCCGTGGGGGCTCCTCTGGACTTGGCTTCCCGCAGCCCCTTCCGGCTGCGATCCGCCAGGACTTTGTCCACCACGTTGCTGGGCTTTGAGATCCTCCAACGCCCTCAACATGTCCTCAGCAACCTCCTCGATCGACCTCACTCGTCGGTCTTGGCCAGGTCCACCACCATAGCCTCTTCCTCCGCCTTTTCCTTGGCCTTTGCCTTGGCCTTTTCCCACGTCTCCGCCCTTCGCCTTCCAATCGGAAATCCGCTGCTCCTTGGGCTTCTTCTCGGGGTGGGCGGCGAAGTAGGCCTTCTTGTCCGCCTCATACACCTTGCACTGACGGTGGTCGTGTGCATGGTTGTTTCCCTTGCCATAACAGACCCAGCACCCGTCGTGCTGAGACCTGTACTCCCGGAACGAGAGCGGTGGGTTCCCAATCCTCCTTGGCGCGTTGCTCTTCTTGGGTCCCACCCGGTTCCATCCGGACCGATCTTGCCCATGTTCTCTCACGTTGTGTGCCACAAACGCGAAGAAATGGGCCTCCTCGTGATCCTCCCGGGACCCGGTCCAGTGGTCTTGGCCACCTCCACTACCATCCTCCGCGGAGTTGGCCGTGTCCTCCTGGATCTCCTGATGATGGCGGTCTTCTCGGTGGCCTCGTTGTCCATGACCATGTCGATCCTGCACGTGGGCCTCGTTCTTCGCATTGAGCTTCAACTCCACCGTGATGTACTTCACGATATCGTCCAGGCTCATGCGGGCGAAGATGACCTGCATCCTCAGCGACTCCCCGCGCCTCCACTCCACGTTGTTGAGGCGCAACAACCTTTGCCCCATGGAGTCTCCAAATACCTCCACGTACACGGCGTTCTTCAATCCCAACATCCGGTTGGGCTCGCCCAGGTTACTCCTGAAGAACTCCATGATACCCGCATGGGTATCCTCCGCCGCCATGATCCTCACCGCCACCCGCTTCTTGGCGCGCTTCTTCTCCTCGTCCTCCACTCGTCTCTTCCGGTTGCCGGGGAGGACGTCCTTCAGGAGGTGGCGGATCTCGCTGGCCTCGTTCCAGTCCTCCACCAGCTTGAGGCATCTGCGGTACTTCCACAGATACCGGTTCCACTCCCGGACCCGCAACTCACCGCGGTCCAGCGGCAGCGGGATGGACCACAAGTCCTCCAGCTTCTGATTCGGAGCGTCCACCCGCTCCTCATCCTCCAACCACTGGAGGCAGGACTGCTCCGTACGGATCAGTCCTTCCCGGATCTGATCCCGCAGCTCCTCCTTCAGGTCCTGCGCCAGCCGGTGTGGGAATGTCCGGCATACCCACTTGTCCCGCGGCGCTCCCCGCATTTCGTCGACGACCTGCTCGGCGAAGTCTTCCCAGTCCAGGATGAAGTCATCCAGGTTGGAGGGGTTGCCATCGTAGTAGGGGATTTTGATTCCCCTGAGGTCGTGAATCCTGATGGCGTCTCTGACGTCCCCAGCCACCACTCCACCGAGACGGATACCACCTGTGGCCGGGGGGTGTGAGTACACTCCCCGTACATCCCTCTCCCCCATGGAGTGCGGTCCAGTTGTGCCTGAACCCATGGGGTTTGGAATGCGGGAAGGACTTGCTCCATCGGCCGTCCATATCCCCGTGTTGGGATGATTCGCCCACAGGTTTCCGCTCGGATGACCTCGACCATGTCCGTCGGCGCTTCCCATGGTTCGCCCCTGCATGGTCTGGCTCTGGATCTCGTCTTCAGCATAAACTACCATATTCGTCGTGATCGGTACATCCTGGGCGGCATTGGACATCTGTACCGTCAGGCTCCTCGGGTCCGTGGTTACGTGCCCTTCCGGCATGGACCCAGCCGGTGCCGTGTGTTCCCCGAGCATTGTTGATTCGCTGAACATGGGAACAAACGGCAGCGCACCCGGGTCAACACGCGGAGGCGCGTATGGTGCCTCTGCAGGGCCGCCCATGGGTTTATCCATGGCGCTCCTGAGGGTCTTAACCCGCTCCACCAGCTCTGCCGCGGCCGGCTTTGCCGGGAGCTCCGGACCTGAGGCGAGGGGCTGTAGCTCCTCTAGCCTTTTCGGGCGTCCCGACATGTCCTTCACCAGGTGGAGGAGGCTGTCCACCACTCGCTGCTGCTTCTCCAGGGCCAGCTCCAGATTCTCCCGGTACTGGTCCCGTTCCGCTCGCAGCTCCTCCATGTCTTTCTCCGCGGCCGACTGGTCGTCCAGGATCCCCGCGACGTCCTCCTCTAGATCGTCCTTGGCGTTGTCCTGGCGGTCAAGGCGATGCACGATGGCGTCCATCCCCATCTTCGGGTACTTGCCCATGAGGAAGGACACGTGCTCGCAGTGGCATGCAGCGTGCTTTCCGCGGATTCAGCGCATCCCGCGGTTCCCGGCACCTCAGACTCATCGCCCATGGGCGTATCGCCTATGGTGTCCGTCTCTGGTCCCGTGTGCCGGGGCACAGGTGCCGTCCAGGCCCTGGCTGGCCTCTCCAAGCCCTCGGCGTCGTGCTTCAGGGCGGGCTCGGGGGCCGTATGCGCCCTGGCGATCAGCGCGGACATCTCCGACTCCGAAGGTGGCTCGTAGGCTGTCCGAAAGCCCTCGGAGTGCCCCTCGGATTCCCACAGCCTGACCAGGCTGGGGTCCGTGTCCATAGCCCCGGCGTCCCTTGCCGCAGACTTGGGTGACCCGCGCTTCCGGTAGCGCCGGGCCCGTCCTCCACTGCTGCCTGAATGGCAGGCCTCCTCAGAGTCCTCCGCGGCGGAGCGGAGGTTGCATGCCTTTCGGCAGCGACGCTCACACATGGAGACCAGATCCTCCATGTCAAGTCCTCTTCTTCCCGAATGTCGTACTTCTCTTCGGGCTTCACCTTCCGGAGTTCGCCATGCTCTTGAACGTCTCGGTTCTTCTATGGCTCCAATCTCCGGCGTGGTCTCGGCCGAGTCCACAATACGCACCCGAGGCGTACTTGGGCAGGGCTCATAGGGGCCCAAGTCCCCGGGTCGGCGGTAGGTAGGGGCAGCAGGTAAGCCTCTGCTACCATAAAGAAGGTCCCTACCAGGACCGGCCCCCGCTGTGCCCCTTCCGCTTGTTACCCCTGCTGATTTACTCCGGATCAACGATTGCATTCCTCAAATTCCAGGGTCCAAAATCCAAAAATATAGAAAATAAAATCCTCCTTCAACCCTGAACAGCAACCAGATCCCACAAGTACAGCAATAGCCCAATTCACAATCCAATACGGGCTGCGGGCTTCCGTTCAGCACACCGCTCGTCTCACGGTGGCGGGCATGTACAAGAATGGCACCAAAGAGGAAAGCCCTGAAATTGGCATATGAACACATATGAAGCAAAGTTGAGGAAAGATGGAAACTTACACAATCACTGCCATAGACCCCTCATTCCCTGGACTCAAGACCTTCCCTTGACTCGCCAACATGATGCCCTGACCCCAGTCAAATAGGATGGCTAAATGCCATGTGTCAAAAGTCACTACACAAACCCAAAAAATGTGTTCACTTCAAAGCCTCTAAATCCTAGCCGAATAGGGGAGGTGGCGTGTCATGACCTAGAGTGGCACTCATGACCATGCCCTACCCTGACATAAACTTGGTTGGACTTGGAGTCGAATGGGCTTGGAGAACTGCCCCATGAAGATGACCTCACAACATGGCAAAATCAGGCAAATCACACCATAATGCCCAAAATTCAATTATATACTCAAAAATGCATACGGCAAATATTCAAATGCTCCATGCATGTGTCAAACCGGAAAGTAGTATACAAGGGTGATATAGACCAAAGGTCCATGCCCAAGAATATCCCATCATTGGCTCCAAAACCTCTCCGGTTATGTACATGGAATGCTTCACAAGTCAGCTCATGAATTTGAGACCTAGTTTTGTGAGGCCTCGTGTGCCACGCCAAAGTGACCATGTGATCCGGCATATGGTGAGGTCCAACACCGAAGCATATGCCAACATATAAGCAACATACCAAAGTTCACAGATCTCTAGGCACTTTACTGTTAGCCGACCAGTTGAGCACATAAAACACAAAAATGAGCAAAAATTGAGGTCGGAAACATGAAAATATGACCAAATACAAAGTTGTCATGATAGTATATCTCTATGCTCACCCATGATATCCGCTCATGGTTCAATACACAAATGATTGGAACCATTTGCGAACAAATCCCCCACTTAGATCCCCAATCAGGCGCATGGAGATACCTTCGTCACTCATATCTACATGCCCCATGAAAATGGGAGTGCACTCATGGATCTCTTTGCCAAACATACCATGAGCAATACATATGCGGTAGACTTAGTCTAGCGCTTTGAACTCCACAATTGGGACGTGGGCAAGGCCCTTGTCACGTGTGGCTCCCCATCTCTTCGGCCACACGAAGATATATAACACCGGTGTGAGCATATCGAAGCACATACCATGCATATAACACATACCCTCAAAAGTGGCTCCCACCATGGTATGCCATGCCCCTCCATGGACATAACTTCACGTTAAAAATACGTGGGAATATTCGGTTGCACGATCCAAGAGTTATATATCACTTTCTACCCTCCTGACCATCATCCCTTGCTACACCCGGCATGTGTACACACCAAAGGCGTTTGATGCTCTCTAAATCTGGTTGAGCCTGAGGCGCTTGCAACCCAACCTTCTTTTTTCTCTTTCCTCACACTCATGCGTAGATATGGCCCTTCAAAGTGGGCCCACGATTCACTTTTGTTTCCCTTATATCTCCAAGTCAAATGGGTGGCAAGTATAAGGGAAACCTGATTCGGGCATAGGGAAAAGAGTATGACCACTCGAAGAAGACCAAATCAAGTGCGGCGATGTCGAAGTCGAAAATCCGATTTCGACATCGCGAAAAATTCAGAATAAAATTTCGAGTGCATATTTAGAAAATTGCGGAAGCAACGAACCCTTTACTGATTAAATCTGACCCTTCATCGGGGTTTCGGCCAAAATATCTGGAAATAACAGTTAACCAATCGGTTAACGCAAAATCGCGAGCCAACTGACAGTCGCCGATACATTGACCATCAGAACGAAAGGCTGAAAAATTACGGAAACATTATGATAATAAAACCCGGTTGATTCCTGATATTCCGATATATAAATCTCCGCTGGCGGCGCCTCGATACTGAATATGGCCGCTCGTAGCCGGAATGGCCAAACCTATCACACTATCACATCAGGTTGGTTCAGGTGGACGGGAGAGTATGATATCAGCCAATGGCGGCTTGCCGGCACATAGATACACACCCCAAGTGACCCCAGGATGGCCACGAGGGTCCGAACCGGCTTCACAGGACCTAAGCTCATGGTGCCTGCCACTGGCCCCTCGGGAGGAGGGGTGCTGGGCTCTCACCGTGGTGTACCACTTCGGGGCTCTGCTGTGTGGCTATCGCTGCCGGGTCCTTCTGGTGTCGATCTGGGGCAGCATGCGCTGTGCTGTGGTTGCACGTGTGGACTCGGTCACTGACGCGTCCTGCTCCCCGTACAGTCACTGACATGTCTGGTTTCCTGTGCAGTCTGCCTCCCAATGGGGCTGTCGGCTGCTGCACCGGGGCTGTTTTGTGTGGACATCGGGACCTCCCCTTGCGGGTCAGAGGACGCACGCCTGGTCCCTCTGTGTGTGTGTGTATGCGTGCTTGCTCGTCCGGGCTTTCTGGCCGGGCCGGGGCGGCTGGCCTCCTGGTACCTGCGGCAGGTGCGGACAGGGAAGAGAGCCGGGAAACGCCCAGAACAGCGGCTGTAATGCGCGACCATCTGGAAGTTTTCATAAATAAAGGATTTTCATTAACGTGATACAGCAGGCAGGAGGAGGACCAGACATGCAGCATCAGGAGGTGTACTGTATCTTAGCAGGGTTTGTATTTTGTTTTGCACAGGTGCTTGCCAGCAGACACACGGATGGGGATTTCATCAAGTGATGCCCGTGTCACCACTATGCAAGGGTTGCGGGACAGGGTCCTGTACAGTGAGGGAATGTGACGACATGGGTTGAACACCTGAGTAAAGTTAGTACGGGGGAGATATGTTGAGGAGTGTGCCAAGTCAGTGGATAGGCACACCAGCGGCGTCGCTGAATTGCCACATACCAGGAGTGAGGCAGCCATCGGACGTACAGGAAGATGGTTGAGGTTGGTGAAGGGACCGCAGGACATCCAGTGTTGTTCTGGAGCAGGCAGGGTGGTGGTCGTTATGAATTGCTATGACCTACATGCAGGCAGCAATGAGGTGCAGTACGCGCGGAGGAGGGGGGGGGAGAGGAGGCAAGAGGAGTGACAGAGGTAGACTTAACAGTGATGGCGAAAATGAATGATGAGGAACCCTGTGATGGATGCGTGCCACAGGGAGGGTTCTGAGGGCGAGACCATGAGGAAGAGCCGGTGTTGCAGGACTTACAACAGGCTCCCCTCTAACAGAAAGGTAAGGACTGGCACTATGCTGGAAAGGAGTGTCCGGCCAGAGATGGGCAGGTCGTGGGCAAGGACAACCTGCCAGAACGAAGGCCGAGGGCAGAGTGAGAGGGGTTGCTAGGCGTGCAAATGCAAGATTTTGGGTATGAGGAAATACCCAGGGGCGCCGGAAAGGAACAGTGGATCAGGAGGCAGCAAGGCAGGGACCACTTATGGGTGATGGGGGGAGTAGAAGCGGTGCTGCACCTGCAATACAGGAAGGATGTGGGGAAAGGGTGGAGAGCAGAAAAAAACGTACAACTGCGTCCCAGGAAGGTTGTATCAATTGAGCTGGGATGTGCAGGCAAGTATGCCACGGAGGCAGGGGGCAGAGATGGTGGGGATGGCATTTGCAACAGGCAGCCCAGTGCAACAGGGGGCCAACCTCGCAGCAAGGGGGGGGAGACATACCGAGCGGGTGGCGGAAGCAAGAAGAGTTCCGTAGTCCATCCATGGAGGCAAAACTGACCTGAGTACCCGCACGGGACAGGTAGTGGTGTCTACATTCAGGGGGGAGATGACACTTAAGGCATTGGAGGCAATCAAAGTGGCACCGCATGAGGGCAAGGTGCGTGGGGCCAACCGCACATATGATGCGCACCCGAACACTCTGAATAGATGGCACCATGCGTTCCGAGAGGGAAGACGGCATGGAAGACATAGCGCTCCTACCAGAGGGTATATGACGGAACAATGACATATCTGCCCTCGCCGAGTGGAAATAAAGGCTTGGAACCTTTTTTGACATCCAAAACCGGTTATTTTTGCTCACTTCAAAAATCCAAACCGGTTATTGGTTTTTTCATCATATGAAAAACCGGTTATTGGTTTGGACTTATGTATCTAAGCAGGTACCGGTTATTGATAATTTGGGTGTCCAATTGTCAGTTGTACAAGTGGTTCGGACAATACAGAACCACGTAACTATTTATGATTTAATTGCCAATACCGGATGTTTAGCAAAAAAACAAAACCGGTTATTGGCTTGTGTGCAGAAAATGAAACCGGTTATTGGTTTCAAACAACCATGCTAAACAGGTACCGGTTATTGGCAATACCTGAAAAACCGGTTCCAAGCCCTAGTGGGAATGGTTGCAACAGGTTGGCAACATAGGTACGTGGGGGGAGGACAGTGACACATGGATAGTCAAATCACCCAGCAGGGAGAATATCGAACAGTAGAAATCATGACCAGGGAAGAAGCGAAGCAAACATTTCCCTAGGTGACAAAGGGGCTGGCAACAGTGCAGTGGAGACGACGGCTGTGGGACAGGGAGACGGTGCAGCTGAATGTACGGCACGGACAGTGGGCATGGTATAAGTACATTTCGCAAACGTCGCAGTCACTATGACATCGACTGATGGCACGGAGGTCTTAATATGGTGGATACGAGAAGGAAAGGCAGCACAGGTGAACTCCATGGGGCACTAGGACATACAGCTGGTGATACTGTTGAAGCCAGGCCCCATAAGAGGGGAGCCGGTGCACAGCAAGGTGCAGGGACATCAAGGACAGAATGAGACAGGTGACACATTGGAGGTTCACAGAGTGGGCAAGGAGAAAGATTAAAGAGCCTGAGAAGCAGACACTGAAGACATTGACATCCTGGGAATGCGAAGGGACAGACAGAACATGGTTTAGAAGTGGGCTCAGCGGGCAGGAGGGAAGCTGTCACTATGACACAGCATGATAGTAGAGAACAGAGAAACACAGCGAGTGCTGCAGTAGCACATCACCGGGCCAGGGGTGAACAGATGAGACAAGTGGTATACAAGACCACTTACCCTATCAAAGCCAAGATGAAAGCGGCGTAAGGCAAGGGCAAGCCACAGTGTATGGAGGACCGTTGTTGGTGCAGACTGGAAGGACCGCAGGATCCAAGAGAAGGATATAGGCTGAGGCAACCAAGAAGAAACAGACCAAAGTATGTGCACCTCAGAGAGCAAGGAGGAGTCCCATTCATGTACCTACCCCAGGTGAAGCACTTATGAGTTGGCTACGTAGAAGGGAAAGAGGGGGCAGTTGACAAGAGAGAGCAGCATCAGAAGGACCAAAGGCAAACGCGGAGGTGCTCATGGCTGAAAGGGTAGGACCAAAACGAGCAGTGTTGTGGATGCCTATGCAGAGAGAAGCGCAGGTGGTAGGTGCGACGACAGCAAGAGCTGAACAATGGAGGTGTGGGACCCCATGAGACAGGTCTTGGTGCTTGTGCTGTACGTCCAGGTGGCGGTACAAAGAAGCAAAGGCTCAACAGGCAGCTTTGACCGGGAAACAGACATGCAAGGAGTCAGCAGAGTTATGGCCATCAGGGAAAACGGATCGACACCTATGACAGATTGGCAGGGAAATGGGCATACTATACAGGTAGTTTTGCCACAGGCAAGTGCTACAGGCGGACGTTCAAGGGTATCATACGCGCTGTGCAGGATGGTAACAGGGGTGGATCCTGGAGGCAACGAAACAGAGACGTGAAGTGGTGGTGTGTACGCAGGCCCCGCCGAAATGGGTTCAACCTGCCCTAATGAAGTGAGTTCTGAATAGAAAAGGGATGAGTGTAGAGGTAGTCCTGAAGGCACTAACAGCACTGCTCAGAAAAACAGCAAAGGACGGGGAGGCGGGAGACATCGAGGAACAGATAAATAGTGGCGCCCCAGTGATTGTCCAACAAAGGGGTGGAAGACACACCCAGGTGGATAGTGCCTCCGGGCACGCAGGTGGAGAACAGAAAGAACGCAGGGGCAAAGGCTCTAATGTTGGTGGAGGTAGAGCAACAGATGATCATCGGAACTGAGGGGGCATTGGAGATGGAGAGGTAGGTAGGTAGGTATCTTCGGGAGCTCGGGATGCCTCCTTTGACAATGCAGGAAGAAGGTCTTACCAGGGAGACATTCTGTCCCCCCAACTGCCCTAGGTCAGGTGCCTCTTAAGGCGCTCCGGCAGGTGCTTGGCAAGGCAGTGTGGCGGCCATTGGTCCAGGTGTCCCGGGTGGGAGGACGTCCCCACATGTGTCCATGGGTAGGGCCACATGCCCCCTCCTTCTGGCGGCAGCTCAGGGGGCTGCCCAGCCATGTGGAGTACCTCTCACTACAAGGGGTATTGCTCCCGCTAGTCTACGATACGACTGCCTCTTCCTTGTGGCTTCAGTTGCGGGGCCTCTCTGAATGGCAGGTGGCCCCCTCCTGGACTGTGTACCAGCTCGCCTGTCAGGGGTTGCTTCCATGGCTCCGGGTGACGTTTGCCATGGTCCCTGATGCAGCCTGGCCGGGTTTGGACCCGTGGCCTTGGGGTACCGCGCCTGCTGCAGGCCGGGTGGGTCGGCTGGGTCGCCCCAGTGTGCCCGATCCATGGGGTGTTGGTTCTTTCCTGTCCCTCGGCCGCCCTACGTGTGCACGTGTGTGCTGTGTCCTGGGCCACTTGGCTCCTGTTCACCGGTGTGCTCGCGTGATTTGTTGTGTTGCGTGTGCGGTCTCCTGGGCCACTTGGCTCCTGTTCACCGGTGTTCCCGCTCGGTGCTTTGTTTTGTGTGTGCGGTGTCCTCGGCCACTTGGCTCCTATTCACCAATGTGCCTGCTCGGTGCCTTGCTTTGCGTGTGCGGTGTCCTGGGCCACTTGGCTCCTGTTCACCGGTGTGCCCGCGTGCTTTGTTGTGTTTTGTGTGCGGTGTCCTGAAAAACTTGGCTCCTGTTCACCGGTGTGCCTGCTTGGGGGGTTGTTTTGCTTGTGCAGTGTCCTGGGCCACTTGGCTCCTGTTCACCGGTGTGCCCGCTTGCTGCGATGCTTTGCTTGTGCAGTGTCCTGGACCACTTCGCTCCAGTTCACCGGTGTGCCCGCGTGGTTTGTTGTGTTGCGTGTGCGGTGTCCTGGGCCACTACGCTCCTGTTCACCGGTGTGCCCGCTCGGTGTGTTGCTTGTATGTGCGGTGTCCTGGGCGCCTTGGCTCCTGTTCACCAGTTTGCCTGCTGGGTGCGTTGCTTTGCGTGTGCGGTGTCTTGGGCCTCTTGGCTCCTGTTCAACGGTGTGCCCGCGTTGTTTGTACTGCTCCGTGTGCGGTGTCCTGGGCCACTTGGCTCCTGTTCACCAGTGTGCCTTTTCGGTGCGTTGCTTTGTGTGTGCGGTGTTCTTGGCCACTTGGCTCCTGTTCACCGGTATGCCCGCGCGGTTTGTTTTGTTGCGTGAGCGGTGTCTTGGACCACTTGGCTCCTGTTCACCGGTGTGCCCGCTCGCTGTGTTGTTTTGTTTGTGCGGTGTCCTGGGCCACTTGGCTTTTATTCACCAGTGTGCCCGCTCTGTGCTTTGCTTTGCGTGTGAGGTGTCCTGGGCCACTTCGCTCCTGTTCACCGGTGTGCCCGGTCGGTGTGTTGTTTTGCTTGTGCGGTGTCCTTGGCCACTTGGCTCCTGTTCACCAGTTTGCCCGCTCGGTGCGTTGTTTTGCTTGTGCGATGTCCTGGGCCACTTGGCTCCTGTTCACCGGTGTGCCCGCTCGGTGTGTTGTTTTGCCTTTGCGGTGTCTTGGGCCACTTAGCTCCTGTTCACCGTTGTGCCCGCTCGGTGCGTTGCTTTCTGTGTGCGGTGACCTGGGCCACTTGGCTCCTGTTTTTCTAATGCACCCGGGTTGCCCCCCGGCAGGCATAACACACAAGCAGCCTGACCACGGGCAAGTGAGCGTTCATGGTGAGCCAAAGTTCATCGAAGGACAGCAGCCATATGTACAGTAACTCAGGGGGTGTGACCCTGCTCCAAAATGCACGAAAGGCCTGGTTACTGTGGGCTGTGTCTTCGCCATTGGCCCTCTGGTCAGTGTTATGGCGCGATACGAATCGAAGAAGGAACTGTGCAAGTCCCACAATCTATATATATAGAAAGCAACCGAAGTCAGAAACAGACAAGATAGTCTCGATTAACTCCAGATGTCGGGGGAAACGTTACCCTCCACTGATCTCCATACGCCTGGGGTAAGGAACATCATCACCATAAAGGACCTCCAGTCAAGTGATAAACATGGAATCCACTGATTCCGCTCATCTAGACTCCATAGACCTCCAGTCGTCTGGGGAAAATTCGGATACTTCGGAAAATCAAGGTTAATAAACAGGGAATCGCCAAACATGCACAGAGGGTCAAACGAAGATAGTCGCCTCTGGGATGGGGCATCAACGACCTCCAGTCAACTGAGGAAAGATGAAATGATGAAAGATAGAATTGGAAACCACTGATCTCCATTCACAAGACTCCAGTGACCTCTAATCGTCTAGGGAAAAATCGGATATAAATCTGAAACTCAAGCGATAACCTTGGACATCACTGATCTCCATACATCTCGGGAGAGTCCACAGTAGACTTCAATGACCTCCAGTCGTCTGGGGAAAGATCAGATAGGTTTCTGAGAATCAAGGATGATATCCTTGGAATCCACTGTCTATAATCACTATGGAAATGACTACAGGATAGTCGGTCCGCAGAGTAATAAAATAGGAGTCCACCGATCTCCAAATTCCTGAAGAATGTACGCAGAGTGAAACAGAGAGTAATCGGGGGCAAAAAGATCAGGAAGAAAGAATCAACAGGCGAAAAGATAATTCGTTGACATGAAAACGTGGTCCCATCTCAAGCAATCTGTCAAATGGCATCAAGGGACTAGGGGGGGGGGGTGCAGATTGCAGGTGCCGAAGATGAGGAGGACAAGGAAAAAACAGAAAGAAATAAAAATAAAAAGAGGGGGGAAGAAACTCGCTACCCGGAGACCAAAGCGGGGCAGAAACCCCCCAGTTGCTTGCGGAGCTTAGTTCCTTTTCGCGATCGCTTTTTAGGGTAACGTGTCTCTATGTGGGTAGTTACAGTACATTAAGTAGTTCGGATTTGGCTTTCTTGTTGTTGTTGTGTACGTGTCTGTGTTTGTGAAGGTGTATATTGGCGACTGTTGTATTTGTCCCTTTTCGGTAAGTCAATAAGATGGGGTTGTGAGATGAAGTGCTGTAAATGGAGTATTGGTTGTTCCATGGGTTGTCTGCGGAATCTGGTTGGAGTAAGTGCCGATCGTTAATTGGGTTTTGTCTCAGCCATGTTTGTGTCCCTTGTAGTGCTGTTTTGAGTCTTTTTCTCCTGTATTTAAAGGCTGTTTTTAGATTTCTTTGGTGTTGGAAGTAGGGAGTGTTTGGTGGAATATCTCTTAGTGCATTACTGAGTGGGTTGGATATGAGTGTGCGGATGTAGTTTCGTCCTTCTCCTTTTGTTGCATGTTGCCACCAGTTTGTGACTGTTCGTTTGAATGGTTGTTGCCAGACTTCAAAAGAGGGGTCACGAATAGGTAGTTTTGGGGTCGAGGGGGTGATGAGTGTGGCATTTTGGAGAGTGATATGTGTTGAGTTTGTAATGGGGAAGAAAACCAGTGCAACAGTACAGTCCGTTTGTCCATTCGAAAGGTATTCTGGAAAACCATGATGTGTGAGCGTAGAAGTGGGTGCCAGAGGGTAGGTGTATGTTGTTGTGTTTACGGCTTAGGAGTAGGTGTTTGACAGTTTTGCGTGTAATGCATCCTGCTACTCGTGTATGATTGTGGTATATGAAGTGAGAAGTGTCAGGGCTGTGATTTTCTGGGTGCTGAGGGAGTTTGAGTGAGACTCATTTGGAAATTTTGTCAGAATGCTCATTGCCAACGAAGTCAGCGTGTTCTTTGATCCAGGTGAAATTTATGTGAAGGTGGGTGTTGTGAAGAAAATTCGGAATATAGTTGTACCAAAGAGCGAGGCAATTTGCGTTTGAAGCGAAGGGTTTAGCATTTAAGTGTTGTATTTGGTGGAGTGTAGAGCGAACCGACAGGTTGTCAATGGCACAAATTATGGGGTGAGAGAAGGTGTTTATGTGTGGGAGGTGGGTAAACAAGATAATGGCATAAGTTTCTGCTGGGCAAGATCCTTTTATGGGCGATATGTTGCAGATGGTTGTTGGCGGTGTAGTGTTGAAGGTGACAGCGGCATCTGATGGCGTGTCCACTGTGGAGTCATCCGACCCGTCGGTGTAAGCGACGGTAGCGTTGGGGTAGGCATTGAGTGCGGCTAGAAAATCATGGCACCCCCAATAATGTAGGTGTTGACATTTTGGGGAAGAGAGTATTTTTTTAGGGTAAATTGAATGAAATTTTGAGTGGTTTCGGTGCCAGTGAAAGAAAAAGGGAAGTTGGTCGTGTCGGGTAGTGAGAGAGGCTTGGTAGACTTGGAAATATCCTGGGATGTGGGGAGAGTAAGGAAGCAAAACTGGTGGTTGGGGGTGAGGACTTGGCTCTCGTTCACCGGTGTGCCCGCATTGTTTGTTCTGTTGCATGTGCGGTGTCCTGGGCCACTTGGCTCCTGTTCACCAGTGTGCCCGCCTGGTGCGTATTTTTGCTTGTGCGGTGTCCTGGGGCACTTGGCTCCTGTTCACCGGTGTGCCTGCTTGGTGCGTTGCTTTGTGTGTGCGGCGTCCTGGGCCACTTGGCTCATGTTTACCGGTGTGCTTGCGTGGTTTGTTGTGTTGCGTGTGCGCTGTCCTGGGCCATTTGGCTCATGTTCACCCGTGTGCCCCCTCGGTGTGTTGTGTTGCTTGTGCGGTGTCCTGGGCCACTCAGCTCTGTTCACCGGTCTGCCAGCTCGGTGCGTCGCTTTGCGTGTACGGTGTCCTGGGCCTCTTGGCTCCTGTTCTCTGGTGTGCCTGTGTGGTTTGTTCTGCTGCGTGTGCGGTGTCCTGGGCCACTTGGCTCCTGTTCACCAGTGTGCCCGCTCGGTGTGTTGTTTTGTTTGTGCGGTGTCCTGGGCCACTTGGCTCCTGTTCACCAGTGTGCCCGCTCGGTGCGTTGCTTCGCTTTTTTGGTGCATGGGGGTTGCCCCCAGGCGTGCATAACACAAAAGCGGCCTAACCACGGGCAAGTGAGCGTTCATGGCGAGCCGAAGTTCATCGAAGGACAGCAGCCATATGTACAGTAACTCAGGGGGTGTGACCCTGCTCGAAAATGCACCAATGGCCTGGTTACTGGTGCGTTGCTTTGCTTGTGCGGTGTCCTGGGCTACTTGGCTCCTGTTCACCGGTGTGCCCGCTCGGTGTGTTGTGTTGCTTGTACGGTGTCCTGGGCCACTTGGCTGCTGTTCACCGGTGTGCCCGCTCGGTGCGTTGTGTTGCTTGTACAGTGTCCTGGGTAACTTGGATCCTGTTCACCGTTGTGCCCGCGTTGTTTTTTCTGTTGCATTTGTGGTGCCTGGGCCACTTGGCTCCTGTTCACCAGTGTGCCCGGTCGGTGTCTTGTTTTGCTTGTGCGGTGTCCTAGGCCATTTGGCACCTGTTCAGCAGTGTGCCCTGACGGTGCGTTGCTTTGCGTGCGCGGTGTCCTGGGCCACTTGGCTCCTGTCCACCGGTGTGCCCGCTCGGTGTGTTGTTTTGTTTGTGCGGTGTCCTAGGCCATTTGGCTCCTGTTCACCAGTGTGCCATCTCGGTGCGTTGCTTTGCGTGTGCAGTGTCCTGGGCCACTTGGCTCGTTTTCACCGGTGTGCCCGCTCGGTGTTGTTTTGCTTGTGCGGTGACCTGGGCCACTTGGCTCCTGTTCACCAGTGTGCCTGCTTGGTTTGTTGTGTTGTGTGTGCACTGTCCTGGGCCAATTGGCTCCTGTTCACCGGTGTGCCCGTTCGATGTGTTGTTTTGTTTGTGCGGTGTCCTCGGCCACTTGACCTCTATTCACCAGTGTGCCCTCTCGGTGCGTTGCTTTGCGTGTGCGGTGTCTTGGGCCTCTTGGCTCCTGTTCACCGGTGTGCCCGCGTGGTCTGTTGTGCTGCGTTTGCGGTGCCCTGGGCCACTCGGCTCCTGTTCACCGATGTTGCAGCTCGGTGCGTTGCTTTGCGTGTGCGGTGTCCTGGGCCACTTGGCTCCTGTTCACCGGTGTACCCGCTCGGTGTGTTGTTTTGTTTGTGCGGTGTCCTCGGCCACTTGGCTCCTGTTCACCAGTGTGCCCCCTGGGTGCGCTGCTTTGCGTGTGCGGTGTCCTGGACCACTTGGCTCCTGTTCAGCGGTGTGCCCGCTCGGTGTGTTGTGTTGCGTGTACGGTGTCCTGGGCCACTTGGCTCGGGTTCACCGGTGTGCCCGCTCTATATGCGTTGTGTTGCATGTGCGGTGTCCTGGGCAACTTCGCTCCTGTTCACCAGTGTGCACGCTCGGTGCGTTGTGTTGCTTGTACAGTGTCCCGGGCCACTTAGCTCCTGTTCACCGGTGTGCCTGCGTGGTTTGTTGTGTTGCTTGTGCGGTGTCCTGGGCCACTTGACTCCTGTTCACCGGTGTGCCCGCTCGGTGTGTTGTGTTGCGTGTGCGGTGTCCTGGGCCACTTGGCTTCTGTTCACCAGTGTGCCCGCACGGTGTGTTCTGTTGCTTCTATGGTGTCCTGGGCCACTTGGCTCCTGTTCGACGGTGTGCCTGCTCGGTGCGTTGTGTTGCTTGTACGGTGTCCTGGGCCACTTGACTCCTGTTCACCGGTGTGCCCGCTCGGTGTGTTGTTTTGCTTGTGCGGTGTCCTACGCCACTTCGCTCCTGTTCACCAGTGCGCCTGCTCGGTGCGTTGCTTTGCGTGTGCGGTGTCCTGGGCCACTTGGCTCCTGTTCACCGGTGTGCCCGCGTGGTTTGTTGTGTTGCGTGTGCGGTGTCCTAGGCCACTTGACTCCTGTTCACCGGGTGTGCGCTCGTTGTGTTGTGTTGTGTGTGCGGTGTCCTGGGCCACTTGGCTCCTGTCCACCAGTGTGCCTGCTCGGTGCGTTGTTTCCCTTGTGCGGTGTCCTGGGCCACTTGGCTACTGTTCACCGATGTGCCCGCTCGGTGTGTTGTGTTCCTCGTACCGTGTCCTGGGCCACTTGGCTCCTGTTCACCGGTGTGCCCGCTTCGTCCGTTGTGTTGCTTGTACGGTGTCCCGGGCCACTTGGCTCCTGTTTACCGGTGTGCCCGCGTGGTCTGTTGTGTTGCTTGTGCGATGTGCTGGGCCACTTGGCTCCTGTTCACCGGTGTGCCCGCTCGGTGCGTTGTGTTGCTTGTACGGTATCCCGGGCCACTTGGCTCCTATTCACCGGTGTGCCCGCGTGGTCTGTCGTGTTGCGTGTGCGCTGTCCTGGGCCACTTGGCTCCTGTTCACCGGTGTGTTGTTTTGCTTATGCGGTGTCCTAGGCCACTTCGCTCCTGTTCACAAGTGCGCCTGCTCGGTGCGTTGCTTTGCGTGTGCGGTGTCCTGGGCCACTTGGCTCCTGTTCACTGGTGTGCCCGCGTGGTTTGTTGTGTTGCTTGTGCGGTGTCCTAGGCCACTTGGCTCCTGTCCACCGGTCTGCCCGCTCGGTGCGTTGCTTTGCGTATGCGGTGTCCTCGGCCACTTGGCTCCTGCTCACGGGTGTGCCCCCTCGGTGTGTTGTTTTGCTTGTGCGGTGTCCGGGGCCACTTGGATCATGTTCACTGGTGTGCCCGCTCGGTGCCCTGCCTGTGTGTGCGGTGTCCTGGGCCACTTGGCTCTTGTTCACTGGAGTACCCGCTTGGTGCGTTGTTTTCCTTATGCGGTGTGCTAGGGCACTTGGCTCCTATTCAGCGATGTGCCCGCGTGGTGCGTTGTTTTGCTTGTGCGGTGTCCTGGGCCACTTGGCTCCTGTCCACTGGTGTGCCCACCCGGTGTGTTGTGTTGCGTGTGCGGTGTCCTGCGCCACTTGGCTCCTGTTCACCGGTGTGCCCGCTCGGTGTGTTGTGTTGCGTGTGCGGTGTCCTGGGCCCCTTGACTCTTGTACACTGGTGCGCTGGCCCGGTGTGCTGTGGGGTGTCCTGGGCCACTTGGCTCCTGTTCACCTGTGTGCTCGCTCCGTGTGTTGTGCTGCCGGTTGCGTGTGCGGGCCGTCGCTGCGGGGTGTTCACTCGTCCATCCACATGGCAGCTTTTCGCAGCCGGCAGGGGCTGGGTACCCTCCGGGCGCGCAGTCATCAATCCGGACGGCGGCTGTTCGTAGCCGGCAGGGGCTGGGTACCCTCTGGGCGCGCACGCGTCCATCCAGACGGCGGCTGTTCCGTAGCCGGTAAGCGCTTGGTTAGGTGCCGGGCGCGCACACGTCCGTCCAGACGACAACTGGTGTTGCTTGGTACCTGTACTTGTGCCGTCGTACGTTGCGTGTTGTGCGCGCTCACCGGGTTTGCGGCACCCGGCGGCCGTTGCTGCTTGGCACCTGTCGATGTGCCTTGGTTGTGGCCGGCGTCATGCCTCTCTGGCGTGCCTGGTGGCCCCGCGTGGTGCACCGCCCCTCGTCCGGTCCGGTCCCTCTCGGTTCTCCGGTTAGCTTTCCCGACGCCGTGGTGCCTTTCCCCACCTCGGGGGCTTGCAGCCCCCGCTTTACTGGGCGGCTGCGCGGGGCATGTGGAGGCCGGCCGAGAACCAGTCTCATTGTGCCTGCCGCAGACCCCTGCCGAGGGAGGGGCGCTGGGCTTGCTCCGCGTCGTACCCGGTCGTGGCCCCGTGATGGGGTTGTCCCTGGCGGGTCCCTCCAGCGTTGGTCTTGGGCTGCGTGCGCTGCGGTGGTTGGCGTGTGTGGAACCGGTCACTGACGCGTTCGGTTTCCTGTACCGTCAGTCGTTCCACAGGGGACTCGGCCGGTGCAGCAAAGGACGGGTAGGCGGGAGACATCGAGGAACAAAAAAAAGTGGCGCCCCAGTCGTTGTCCAACAAAGGGGTGGAAGAGTCACCAAGGTGGATAGTGC
Organism: Eutreptiella sp. 'Long Island Sound 2002'; assembly: GCA_964036045.1. Lineage (NCBI taxonomy): Eukaryota > Euglenozoa > Euglenophyceae > Eutreptiales > Eutreptiaceae > Eutreptiella > Eutreptiella sp. 'Long Island Sound 2002'. The sequence continues at coordinate 72,801,565 of OZ038378.1, forward strand.
CTCCGTGCAGGCAGATGGAGAAGAGAAAGAACACACGGGCAAAGGCTCTAACGTTGGTGGAGGTAGAGCAACATATGACCTCCAGAACTGAGGGGGAACTGGAGGTGGAGAGGCACAGCCGGTGAAGCGGGACTAAAGAAGGGCAGGGACGGACAGATGCAGTTTGTCATCGAGGGGGAGGGGCAGGACAATGACACTTGCAAACTGGACGGACCAGAGGGGAAGGTGGGAGGGAGAGGTAGGGCACCGGCGGAGGGAGCGTCTGCAGAGAACAGGGGGCAAGTTGAACAGGATTTGGGGTGGGAAGGTTGTGAACCATAGGTTGATGAATCAGTGACGCAAAAGAAGAGAAAGAGAACAGGAACGGGCCACAAAGGCAGGGTACAGTGCTGAGATGGGAAGAAAGGGTTGCTGTAGGGCAAAACTGGAGGGGGACAGAAGATCAGCATGATCACCAGAATGAGAATGAGCCCGGACGGGGGGGCAGACAGGGGGGGGGGGGGCAAGAGAAGGAGGATTTTCCAAAGTGCGGTACCGCGAGGAAGTCCGACACAAGGTCAAAGGGAGAGGGGAAACATGTGTAGGACCATTGGATGCGATGATAGCGCAGCAGGAGCACAACTGTCATCAAGCCCGGGTATCCATCGTGCAATAGATGGACCACAGAAAAAAGAGGACAATGGGCGGCTGCCGTATCCGAAAGCCCGGCTAGGATAAGACAATACATGGGAGATAGGTTCCGGAACAAGAATTTCACGTAATGGAGGGCACGGCACTAACATCAGGAAGAAGGCCAACAAAGGGAGGTGAAAACTAACAAGATGGCAAGCGACGGCAGCGACTTCGCGGCCAACACAGCAGAGAACGGCTGGAGAGGCAGATAAGAGGAGGAACAGTCAGCCAGGGCAACAACCCATCAGGAGAGATGGAGAAGGATGATGACAGCACAGCGCTCTGAGCACCAAGAATGACCCAGCGGCATTTTATCGGGGGGCTGAAGCGTCAAGGCAGCAAATGATGTTCTGGAAGGCAGAGCCGGATGTAGCCTCGTATCAGCAGATACACCCCCGAGGGAAGGAGAATGTCCTGTGCAATCAGTTGTACTATGCAAAGGGACCGGCGTACAAAAGTGAGTTGCGCAGAGCGTGCCACTGTTGTTAAGAAGGGGAATCAGTGTTATGCGACGCGGGAATGCGGGCATGAAGGCAAGGAGGGTTGTGTACAATGTGGCAACACAGCATGGACAGGGGTGCATCATCAAGTGCCACATCCCTCATTGCAGGGGAGCCAAGGAGTATGTGGCGCACCTGAAAATGGAATGTGTCAAGGCTAAGGAGCAATGACCGGTCGTGTTGGTGGGGGACTTCAACTATGAACCTAACAGGAAGGGGACAGAAATAGAAGTGGACGACAAAATACGGCAGTTTGTGGAGGAAACCGGACTGCAGAATGTGTCGCACAACAGGGCCCCAGGTCTTTCCCTCTACCCTGCTCCAGAGGGTGCCACAGAGTCGCGGATTGATGCGGTGTATACGGACCTGCATTCCGGACATGAGGTCACGGTAAGACAATCGATGGGCAAAGATGAGTTGAAAGAAAGAAAAGGGCACCGCCCCATGATGCTGACCCTCAAGTCGAGAGTAGAGGGGCCCGGGGACGAAGAAGGGAAGCAGTAAGAGTCGCCAGCAGTTGGGTGGTGAATCTCGCACCAGTTGGTAGGTAGGTAGGTAGGTAGGTATGTTTGTGAGCTTAGGATGCCTCGTTTGACAATGCAGGTAGGTAGGTAGGTGCACTCGGTCGTGGAGAGGCGCCCCATGGTTCCGCCTGGCGTCGCCCCTGTGACTAACAGGAAGGGGCTCGGCGCGTGAAGAGGGGAGGCGGCTTACATCCCGCTAGACCTTACTGTTGGCCCCGAACAAAGCGGCCCCGGGCAACACCGGGAGGGCTGATCGCCGCCACCGTGACGTGCTTATCTCGCCAGGAGGCCGTGCCCCCGTGCTTGCGCACGTCCCCTCGTTTGGGCGGAACCCTAGAGGTACACCGGACTTCCTGGCGTATCCCGTTCCCAAGGCATGCATGCACGTTCTTGGTACTAGGGTTCCGAGGCGCTTGGGTGTCGCACGCTCCGCCTCGAGTCCCAAAGCAGCGCAGGCCTTAGGATGCAGCCTTACCCCCGGTCTCCGAATCTCGTTTGGCCGGGTCACCTGCATGGCACGGGCTGCCTCAGTGCCCGGGCTGTGGGCACTGGGTTTCCTACTGTTGTGCGGCGTTTGTGTTTGGGTCCCGTTTGCGGTTGGGTGTGGGTTTTGTCAACCCTGCCCGTCCTAGCTGGGGTCTTGGGTGGGTGTGTTTGGGCACGGTTTGTGGTGTTGTCCCTCTAGTGTCGGCTGTTTGTGGTGTTCGTGGTTGGGGTTCGGTTTCGGCCTGCTTATGGGACGTGTATGGTTTCGTTCGCACCCCGCTTGCCCCCTGCTGTTTCCGGTTCTGGCGTGCGGTGTGGGCGTGCGTGCTGGGCCCGGGTCCCGGCTGTGCTCAGCCCTTTGTGGCTGGGTTGTCGGGGTGTGTTTTTTGTGCTTTCATTTTTTTTTTTGCTGGGTGTCCCTGTCCCGGGCCTTGTGGTCCCTGTCCCCCCATCCCCCTTCTTTCGGGCTGGGCTGCTGGCTCTTTTTTTTTTTCGTGGTTTGTGTCTGCATCTTTCGGTGTCCCTTTTCCCGGTGGGCCGCTGTTCCTGGCTTGGTGTTGCCGGTTTTGGCTGGGTGGTCCCCCCATGCCTCTTCGGGGGTCCTGTTTTCGGTGCCTTCTGGGGGGGGTTTTGGCCGCCTCTGGTGGTGTTGGCGGGCGGTTTGGTGGCTGTGGGCTGTCTTCGCGCCCCCCCCCCTCCCCCCTCTGTTTTTTTTTGGTGGGAGGGGGGGGGCTGCCTGTTCCTCCCTCTGCCTCTCCTGGTTGGCTCACGCACTGGCCCGCATTCAGTGTTGTCTTCCAGGCTGCTGTTGGCGGTTGCGTTCTGTTTGGCCGTGTTCCGGCCCCATGGGTCGGGTGAGCTATGTACACGGTGGGCTCGGCGCCCCTTCCTGTCGGGTTACGTCCCGGCTCTGCCGGCTGGGGGGCTGCGCCAGGCGGCTGCTTGTGGCTCTGGGTTAGGGGGCTGGGGTTGTTCGTGTCCTTTCCCCTCTGCGGTGCCGGTTTTAACCTTCTGGGTGGTCCGCCACCGTTGTTGCCGGGCGCGCTGTGGCCCCGTGTGTGGCCTGCAGTGCTGGTGTGTGGCGTGTTGGTGCGGCGCTCTCCGGGGTGTGCGGTGGCTTGCTTCGGTTAGTCCTTCAGGTTAGGGTCAGTTGTGTCGTGTTGTGCCGCTCTGTGCCGCGTCGCGTCGCGTCGTGCTGTGGCGCGTTGCACTGTGGCGCGCTGTGGTGCGGTGTGCCGTGGTCTCGCGTTGTGCCGCGGTGGGTCAGTGGAGGTCAGCCTGGCCTGTGTCATGGTGCGGAGTGCGGGCCGGAGTGTGGCTGGCTGGTGGCTGGGGGGTTCGGTTAGGTGTGGTTGTCTCGCTGGGTCCGTGCTGTGGGGGCTTCAGCGTGCCGCTCGGGCTGGTGGGTCGGGTAGGTCTGTCGCGTGATGGTCCGTGGGGTTGCCCTCCCTGGGGGCCTGCGCCTTGGTCCCGTGTCCTCGGGGGGTTTCGGTCCCTAGTCCTGGTCGCTGTGGCCGTGCCTTTGTCCTCTTCCGGTGCTTGTGAGGTGGCCCTTGTGGCGGCCGGGGTCGTCGCCTGGCGGTGGGGGCGTGGTGGTGCGCCGTGCGGCGGCGTTCCCTGCGGCTTCCTCTGTGGGTGTGGCTCGTTCTCCCCGTGTTGGTGTGCCCTCCATTCCACGTGTGGTTTCCAGTGGCTGGTGGGTGTGCGCTGGCGTGATCCGTACGGCGTCCGATGCTTGCTTCGGCGGTGTGTGTTCGGGGGTGCGCCCCCGGCAGTCGTGAGGCTTTCAGTGGGGGTGGGGCGGCGCTGGTCCCCCCGTCGTGGTATGCCCCTCCTGGGTGTGGGTCGTGGCGTTTGTCGTGGTGCCCTTTTCCTCCGTGCCTTGGTCCCCGCTCCCGCCCCTTCCTGGTTCTTGGGTGGTTTCCAGCCCCCATGTGGTGTCTCTTCTGGCGTCCTGTCCCTGTGAGTGCCTGCCCTCACTTGGGGCCCCCCCGTGCCCTCTTGCCTGAGTGACCCTTGGTGTCCCTTGCCCTCCCCTTGCCCTTGTCCTCCCCCTTCCTGGTGTGGTGGTGGCGGGAGAGGCGGGCCGGGGAGGGGGCGCCGACGGCCCAAGCCCTGGGGGTGGGTGGCCTGGAGCCACTGGCGGAGGGCTTGGGGGGTGTAGGGGGGGCGGAGGCCCTCGACCGCATCGCGGAGGAGGGCCTCCCATGCCGCTTGTGGCATGATGGCCTCCGGAGCGGCCTCGATGGGGTCGGCGGGGGTGCGGGTGCGCACCTCCTCGAAGGTATGCACCATGTGCACCCCATCGTGCCTTCCCGCTCCCCCGGCCCACTTCACCCAGCGGCGGAGCTCCTGCAAGGCGGGAGCAGACCACCAGGCGAGGTGGGCGGGGGCCTGGGGGGGGAGGGGGCCCGTGCCCGGGGCCCCGGAGCGGTGGGGGGAGGACGTGGACCTGCGGTGGTGGCGGGGGTGGCGGTGCCTGGGGGAGCGGGAGCGGCGGTGGCGGGGGCTGGGGATGGAGGACGGGTACGGGTGGAGGGGGGAACGGGGAGGGGAGGTGGACATGGGGCGGCGGTGGCCTGCTTGGTGGCATCCGGGGGAGCGGGAGTGGTGGTGGCAGGGGCTGGGGGTGGTGGATGGGTATGGGTGGCGGGGGGAACGGGGAGCCTGGCGGGGCCTGTGGGGCGAGGGGGAGGTCGACGTGGGGCGGCGGTGGCGTGCCTGGCGGCGTCGGGGGGGGCGGGAGCGGTGGTGGCGGGGGCTCGGGGTGGGGGTCTTGTATGGCCGGAGGGGGGAGGGGGGGGTGGACATGGGGCGGCGGTGGCGCTCGTGGTGGCGCCCGGGGGAGCGGGAACGGCGGGAGCGGGGTCTCGGGGGGTCGTGGTGGCACCCGGGGGAGCGGGTGCGGCGCGAGTGGGTGGTTGAGGCGCGGTGGCGGTGTGGGGTTCGTGTGCGCCGTGGGCGAGTGTGCAGTGCGGGGGAGGAGCTGGAGCGAGGCCGTTTGCGGGACCGGGCCTCATCGCTCGAGTCAGGTCAGTCAGGAGGCGTCGGCGGGTCCTGGGGGGCTTCGCGTGGTGGCGCCTGGTACTCGGGGGGGGGGGGGCGTCCATGGATCTGCCACGTAGGGGTGTGGTGGCGGGGGCTGGGGGTGGGGGTCTTGTATGGCCGTAGGGGGGAGGGGGAGGTGGACATGGGGCGGCGGTGGCGCTCGTCGTGGCGCCCGGGGGAGCGGGAGCGGCAGGAGCGGGGTCTCCGGGGGTCGTGGTGGCACCCGGGGGAGCAGGAGCGGCGCGAGTGGGTGGTTGAGGCGCGGTGGCGGTGTGGGGAGTGTGGGCGCCGTGGGCGAGTGTGCCGTGCGGGGGGGGAGCGGGAGCGCCGCCGTTTGCGAGACCGGGCCTCATCGCTCGAGTCGGGCCAGTCAGGAGGCGTCGGCGGGTCCTGGGAGGCTTCGCGTGGTGCCGCCTGGTACTGGGGGGGGGGGTCCCCCGTCGTCCATGGATCCGCCACGTAGGGGTGTGGTGGCGGCAGCGGCTGGTGGTATGGGTCGAGTGACTGTCCTTGGCGGGCTTGGGCGCGGGGGGCCCCTTCGGCGTGGACGTGGTGGCCGGGGGGATACGGATACGGTTCCTGGTACGGCGGGGGTGGCTGGTATGGGGGAGGTGGCCCCTGGCGGTAGGTGGGGTATGCGGGTGGAGCGCTCGGTGGCTGCCATCCCATTCGCTGGTGCTGTTTGTGCACGGGGGGTTGTGGCCCGGTGGGGTAGGGTGGTGGGCAGTGGTAGTGGTGGGGGTGGTGTTGGTAGTGGTGGTGGTGGGGCTGCTGGTGGTGGTGGTGTTGGTAGTCCTGGGGTTGGTGTTGCGGGTATGGCCCATGGACCCCTTGTGGGTTTTCTGGTCCCCCTTGTGGGGGTGGGGGGTTGGGCATCGTGGGCAGCCCCTGGGTCTGCACTATGTGGTGGGCAGGGGGGGCAGGTCGGGGGCCGGGCTAGACGGTGACGGTGGTCGAGGGGTCCCACGTCCCTGGGTTGGTTTGGCTGGCGGTGGTGGTGGTTTGCGGGGGATGGATGACGGGGCGCTTGGTGATGGGGATGCGGACGAGGGCTTGGACGGGGTCGTGTTGGGTGGCCGCCTCTGCGGTGGTGGTGGGTGCCGGTGGGAGGGGGGCGTGTATTGTTGTGGGTGGGGGGTCCTGGCCTGGGTGAGGGTCCGGGTTGGGGTGGTTTCGGTTCAGTTTGTGTCGTTGGGTTTGTGGTGTTGTTTGTGCTCGCGTGGGCGCCGGCTTGGGTTTGGGTTCGGGTTTGGGGCTGGAGTCCGGTTCCAGGTTGAGGAGGACCTCTGTCCGGAGGTGTGAGGGCGCCGATGTCGGGTCGGGGGTCTTCCCGGTGCGTTGCTGGGGTGCCTGAGTCGCCTGTGTGGGGGTCCGGGGGTCGGTGCGTGGGGCCGCGGCCTTGGCTTTTGCCGTGGCCTTGAGGATGAGGGCGGCGGGGAGGGGGGGGTCGGAGGATGAGGTGGAGGAGGTGGACGAGGCTGAGGATGAGGAGGAGGTGGTGGACGCGGGTTGGGCTGTGATGCGGGCGGGCTTGCGGGCGGCGGCTTCTGCTGCGGCCACAGCGGGTAGGATGGAGGGCATGTCCTCGGGTTGTAGATTGGGGGCGGGCGGGCCGGGGGGGCCGGTCGTGACCTGGCGGCCCGGCAGGCCGATCTGGTCGGCAGCGGCGGGGGAGGGAGGCTCGGGGCTGTGGCCTTCTCCTTCTGGGCTTGGCTGGGCCCGGGTCTTTCAATGTGCGAGGTTGTGTGGGTTGGCGTCCGCGGGGGGGAACAGTTCGCGTGGGCTGCATTCAGGGGCCGGGGGGGTTGGCCTGCGTCTTCTGGGGTGTGTGCGGGGGGCGTGGGCGGGCCACTGGGTGGGGTGGGCGTGCCGCGGGGCGCGGGGCTCCTCTCGGCAGGTGGGTGTGGGTTGTCGAGTGTGGGGGGTGGTGAGGGATGTCCGGCGGGTGGGTGTGTAGCGGGTGTTTGCTGCTGTTCGGGCCGGTGGGGGAGGCCCGTGTCGCGGGGCCCGGGGCTGCGCGCGATGGTGGGCGTGTGTGGGTCTCTGGGTGAGCAGCGAGATGGGAGGGGCATGGGCGGGGATTGTGCGGTGGGGTGTGCTGTGTCGGTGTATGTGTCCGCTCGCTGCGGCGCGCTTGCGTGGCCAGTTGTAGGCCGGGCGGTTTGGAGGAGAAGCTTGCAGTCTTCTGCTGCCGTGGCAAGGATTTCGCAGACGAGCTTGCGTATCTGGTGGACCTCTTGGTCAGTGGTGGGAAGGGGGTATGCTAGCTTTGGGCTAAGACCCACGCGGTTGAGGACCCTGTGGATCGCGTGGTACCCGCAGGTGAGGGATTGCTGCGGTCTGGGGGGGGGGTTTGGTCGCGTGTCCGGGCCCGCTTCGACCTGTGTGTGGGCGGTGGGTCAGGCAAAGCATGGCCGATCCCAGGTGGTAGCCCGCCTTCCCTGAGGTGATTTGGGCCAGGGCGCGGGCTTGTCCCCTGGCTGGGGGAAGCCCCTGAGGACCGTGTGCTGGGTAGTGGGGTCCCCTACTTCCCCTGGTAGGGCAGTCCCTGGAGCGAACATGGTGTCTGTCCCTTTGACGAGCCATTGCGGGCCGGGGGACGTAGCCGTAGCGGCTATCACGTAGTAGTGCCCGCGCTCGAGGACTGTAACCCAGACCTCCGGCAGGGGGTGGTCACTGTCTGTAGGTGGGGGGGGGAGGTCGTCGTCTGGGGTGCGGAGGCCGGCGGCGCGGGGGGCAGTGTCGCGGGTTGGTGCGGTGGCCTGTTCCCACTGCTCCGGGCGGTTCGGGTCCGCTGGGTGGTCCGTCTCCGCTGGGGTCCGTCGTAGGCGTACGGTCCCTCGACGCGTGACGTTGATGCCGGTGTGGTGCGTCAGGGCCTGGCCCCACTCGATGGGGGGGATCCCGATGTGCTGGCCTCGGGTGTGTTTGCGGGCTCGCCAGAGTACGAGGTCTACGATGGCCTCGTGGAGGCCGCTGCCTTGAGTGGTCAGGTCCCGGAGGGCTGTGACGTTGAGCTTGGTCCAGTCGTCTTGTAGGCGGTACCAGCCCAGGGGGGTGGTGGGGGCCCTGCCTTGGAGGGTTGCTCGGAGGAGGTCGGGGACGCGGATGGTGGCCGGTGTGAGGGGGGGGTGCCCCGGGTCCGGGGGGGGCGGGCTGGATGGGCTGCCGGGGTCTTGCGCGTCTACGTCGACGTATGGTTGGCCCTGGTTTGGCTCGGCCGGGCTGGGCGGTGCCGGGTGGCTTCTTGGGTGAGAGATGGGCCTCTGGGCGCTGTGGTGGTGTCTTGGAGGCCTGCGGATGAAGATGGGGGGCGCGTGCGGGGCGCGGAGTGGGTTAGTGGACGTCTGGGTCATGCACGGCATGGTAATGGATGAGACGCTGCATGTGTTCCCTGGCGGTGGGGTCGGTGAGTTGCACCGCGTGTGTTAACAGGAGGTGTTTGCGGTGTACCATTTGGGCCGCTGCTCTGCGGACTGCCTCTAGCTGGAGGTGCGCTGCTGCCTCCACGGGGCTTTCCGTGTGTTTGGTGAGGTGTCGGTGCAGGGCCTGTGTCACCGCCCCTCTCATGGTGGCCTCTTTGACCAGGGCATCCCGGAAAAGGTATTCGGTGGCCTGGTGTGCGTGGCTGTGGGGTGGCCATCCTTCGTGTTGTCGTAGGGTTTCCGCCGGGGACCAGCCCACCAGTGTGTCCCTGCCTGTAGTGTTCCCAGTCCTCCGGGGTGGTGTGGTCGCACGGGCAACAGGTGTGTTCTTCGGCAACGTTGATGTGTTTGCGGGCGAGCCATCTGGCGACCCTGGTGAGGAATGGTAGTTGCTCCCTCAGGAGCTGGATGCGTCGTTTTTGGAGGTGGGCTGAGACGTTTGCTGGGCGCAGCGCTGAGTGGTAGAGGGGGATTTGCAGTCTGTCCTGAGGCTCCTGGATGTGCGCCCGGCTGTCTGCGTCGCCGAGCACGCGGGCGAGATGTTGGATGGGGTTGGGGTAGTGGTATGCTCTGTCGTGGGAGAAATAGGGGGCGTCCTCTGGTACCCAGTCCGGGGTCTGATGGGGCTCGGGTACGGGGGGTATGTGTTGGAGGTGTGTGTGGTTTCGGCCGAGGTCAGGGATCTGGAGGGCTGGTAGGTGCGTTGTGCGCTGGTGTACTGCCTGGTTGTCGACCTTACGATTTCCGTATTGGTGTCTGTGGGACTCTTGTTTCACGATGTGGAGTTGGACGTAGGGGAGAAGGCTGCGAAGGGCTTTCCAGAGCAGCACTGCCTGGGTGCCGAGGCTCGTCGCGGTGGCTTTGTGAAGTGGTTGCCTTGCTATGCGGAGGAGCAGGTGTGTGTCGACAGTGGCGTCTACCACGAACCAGACCCGGACGATGTGCGGGGAGTGGGCGGGTAGGTGGGCCGCGATCTCGGTGATGGCGTCGGCCATGGCCCCTAGCTCCCCGCCGGAGGAGGCCCCATATGTGCTGTGGCCTGTGTGGTGGTCCATGTGGTAGTGTTCTCCGGTGTGGGTTAGCTGCAGGGTGGCCCCCCCGGTAATGGGCGTGAGGGCGGATTCGCCTGAGGCGTCGGTGAAGAAGAGCCAGTCCGCCGGTGATGGTTGTGGGAGGCGGCATGGGTTCATGGGCAGGTAGGCGTTTATGGCGAGGCCCGTGGTGAGGTGGGCTACTGGGGTTGTGGGCTGCAGGATGGGGGTGGCGTATACCCCTATTCCTTTGGAGATGATGTGTTTCGCTTGGGGGGACAGGGCTATGACTCCCTGCTCCGGCTGTCCTTGTGTGAGCTAGGAGTAGATGTAGTGGAGGATGTAGGCTGTGTCTTGGTTTAGGTCGTGGTATGTGAGGGTTTGTGTTCGGTGCTCCGGTGTGTGGCAGGAGTGGCTGAGCGGATAGTAGGGGTGCTTGTGCTTGCCTTTTCTGCCTGGCTCGGACATGCTGTAATGGATGGGACCCCTGCCGGGTCGGGGCGGGGCCATGTGGGTGTAGTGGTGAAGAGCCATTTGGGCGCGTGGTCGGGGTTCCATGCTACCGTGGGGTTAGTGTCGGTGCCTCGGAACCATGGGGCTACCCATGCGTAGGCCTGTGGTGGTAGGTGGGTTGTGGGGTGGTTGTGGTGGCGTGCTATGAGGTGTAGTACGGGCCATGGTGTGGTTGGTGCCTCGGGGTCTCAGGCCCAACATGTGCGTGGCATGCTCTGGGAGTCATGGGGGACCCGTGGTAGGTCTCGGGCGGTCATGTGGTGTTTCGGTATGCGCCATTTTGCCCCGTGGTGGATGACGGTGGTCTGCGTGGGTTTGGCTTCATTCGGGGCCAGTAGTAGGGTTAGTGGTGGGACTGGGCCCGTCACCGGGGGGACGGGTTCGTGTTTCGAGCCAGTGGTTCCGTAGGGCGGTGTCGCTGGGATGGGTCGGGGGTGTTGCTTTGTGAATTCTCGGTAGGCTGTGTGCATGTCTTTGCTTCCCGGCAGAGTGTGTCCCGCTGCTCTTGCCATATGCGTGAGGTACTGGTGGAAGAGGCGGTATTGAGGCCATTCCGGAAGCTGTAGAAAGGGGGTGTGGTGTGCCCCGCTGTGGTGCAGGACCCGCATTTGGGGGAGGGTGACGTATACTACGGTGATGGAGGCCCCGACAAGGTCTATGGTGTGGATGGTACCCTTGGGGTGATGGTGGAGGTCCCCGCAGAGGACCGCTAGAGGCCCTTCTTCTGGGCACGTGTGGTTGGTGAGTATGGCCTGGTGTGGGGATGGGAGGAGAAGCTGCAGGTGGTTCCACAGGCGCGTGTTCATGTTGGTCGGCATGCCCGTCTGGTGGAGTACCAAGCGCGGGCATGTAATGCGGGCCCGTTGTGCGGCTTGGAGGCGGATGGTGGTGCGCTCGCGGACCTCCGATGAGTGGTTGTGGGTCATGCGGTGAAGGAGGAGGGCGGTGTGTCTGGTGTAGGCCGCTTTCACCTCGTCCCCTATGGCGTCCCCATAGTGGGGCCATGCCGCTCGGATGGCGCGGGTGGGTATGGAGGTGGGCCAGCCCCCGTGTGCTGCCCATGCCTTGGTCACGGCTCGTGTGGCCGGCTGGAGGGCGGTGGTGGGGTGTGTCAGGTGGAGTACTTGGAAGCCTATGGAGGCGTTCAAGACCCCGGTGAGGTAGTACGCCAGGCTCTGGTGGGACAGCGAGAGGGCCTTCGTGGTCGGGAACGCATATCTGGGGAGATGGGCGAGGTGTGATTGCAACTTGGGAGGGAGGGTGGCGTCCTCAGGGTTGGTGGCCTTGATTACGCGCAGGTGGGTGGTGGTTGTCACGACTTGCATGGGGGGCCCTTGTGGCCCTAGGGTGGGGGGTGTGGCAGACCCCTTGATCATGGCCACTGACTTTGTGGGCTGGATGATGAGGTTGTTGTGGGAGAGGTAGGAGACGGTCACGTCCAGTGAGTCATTGGCCTGTTGGGTCACGTTGGCCCAGGGTCCGTGGCAGGGGGTTCGTGTGGGGTGTGTGCGACCGTGAGGTTGGTGTCGTCCGCGAAGCCCACCAGGGGGGGGAGAAGGGGGTAGGGTGCGTAGGCCGGGTAACCCTGCTCGATTGCGAGGGCCAGGGGGAGCGTCACTAGAAGGTACAGGAAGGGGCCCTCTGCTCCCCCTTGGGGGACCCCGCTGCCTGGCTCCAGGAAGGGGGTGAGGCCTGCTCCAGTGCGGACCGTGTATTTGCAGGTGCGGATGTAGCCGGAGGCGAAGTTGTAGAAGGGGAGGCCCAGGCGTTTCCACACTGCTTCTAGAAGGAGCCAGGGGGTGTTCGGGAAGGCTCCTTTGACGTCGAGGGAGGCGATGATGAGGTCCAACGGGTCCATGTCTGCGATGGTGTCCTGGAGGAAGATGGCCTCGTGTGGGGACCGGCCTGGGATGGCCCCCCAGAGGCTGGCTGGTATGTGGGGGTCCAGGTGGGGGCGGATGCGACGTAGGAGGATGGTCCAGATGATTTTGACCTCCGTGACCGCACAGACTATGGGGCACCAGTTGTCCGGGTTTGCCCAGTCCCCTTTTTTGTAGAGGGGGCGGAGAACGTTTGCCCAGTCTGGTGGCAGGGGGGTCTGCCCCGTGACGATGTCCCAGAGGCGGTGGGCGAGGATGCGGAGAAGGTGGGCGGGGAGGTGGTAGTATGCCTCCGCAGGGAGGCCGTCGTAGCCTGGGGTTTTGTGTTGCCGGAGACTGTGGATGGCCTTCCGCACTTCGTGGATGGTGAAGGGGCGTTTTTCCAGTTGCCTCCTCTGGGTGTGGTTGAAGACCCGAGGGAGGCGGTTGATTTTGGCCTGGGTGTCTGGGTCCAGTGTGTCTTGGGTGGGGGTGTGTTGCCGTAGGAAGTTGTCTTGGGTGGCTTGGAGCACTGTGGCTGGGTCGTTGGTGAGGAAGCGGTCCTTCTGCCAGACTGTGGTGATGGTGCGGTGGCCGGTGTTTGTCATGGCGTCGTTGAGGTGGCGGATGGCCTTGTAGGGGAGTTCATGTTGCGCATACCGTTCGTGTTCCTGGGCGATGCGCTGTTGCCTGTGGATGTGCCACCGCTGCAGGTCTGCCCTGATGTGGGCTATCTGTGTCCTGCATTGTATCTGGCGGCGGGTTTGGGGGTTGTCGGTGTGGAGGAGGGTCGCCAGTTGTTGCTTCGCATGCCAGAGGTCATGGAGCATGTCCCTTAGGGCCGTGGGTGGTTGGTCGTCGTCTGTGTGGGGGTGTTGCTGGAAGACGCAGGCGACAGCGGCCGTGCGCATGGCTGTGAGTAGGTCGGTGGGGTCTGGTTGGATGCGCCGGGCGCGGTCTATGGCCCTGTGATATTGGGACCAGGCATGCTTGTCATGCAGTGGGGGCATCTTCAGGGGGGGTGGTAGGCCTTGGTCCGCATCCCCTGGGGGGCTGGGGGGAAGGTTGGGGATGGTGAGGCAGATGTGCAGGGATCTATGGTCTGTGGGTCCCAGCGGGAGGGGTCCATATCGGGCCTCCGCCCGGATGATGGTGGTGGGGTCGCCATAGCATACGTCGATGCGGGATGGGGCGGCATCTGTTTTGTGGGGGAAGTGGGATGGTTGGCCTTCGAGGTTGGCTGTCAAATCCACGAGCCCCAGCATTTCGATGATGTCGCAGACTGCTTGGTCCTGGGGTGTGGCCTGTCCCCCTCGGTCCGCCGGGGTGGGGGCGGCGTTCATGTCGCCGATGATGACTGCCGGGGCGAGCATGGCCATCTGGCGGTATGCCTTGGCCAGGGCTTGGAGGAACTGTTCCGTGGCAACGCCGAAGGGGACGTGGGCGTTGATGACGTTGGGTTGCCATCCGTCCCCGACGACCTCATAGACACCTAGCCTCCCTGGGACGCTGAGGTGGTGGACGAGGTGGACGTGGATGCCAGTTTGGGCGTACAGGGGGATCTCCTTGTGCCAGTAGCATTTGTACGCCTTCTGGTCCTGGGTATATATGGGGGTGGTTTCTGGGGGGTCGTCGCTTTGAAGGCCTTGTTCCTGGAAGGTGAGGAGGTGGGGTACCCACCCCGGCCCCTGTGCCATCAGGAGCTCCTGGAGGGCGGTTGTGGCGTCCATGGAGTATGTGACGGCCGGGTGGTTGAGGTCGAGGAGGTTGACGGTGGCCTCGGTGGGGGCGGGCCGGGGCTGTGGAGGCTTGTGTCCTCGGCCCTTGCCCCGTCAGGGAGGGGGACTGGGGCTCGGGGGCTTTTTGCCGGTTGGTGGGCGCTTGGGTAGGCGCGGCGGGGGGAGGCCTTGGCTCCACTCCAGGGGGAGCTCCCCAGTGTATTTGGTGCCTCTGTTGGCCTTGTTCTCTTCCGTGCGGAGTTGGATGGGGTGGGCGCTGGTGAGCTCCAGGGTGTAGCGCTGCTGCCTTGGTCTAGCTACTTTTGGCGGTGCCGGATCACCCGGATCTGTGGCCCCCCCTTGTCCCCCGCGTCGTGGATGCGGTACTGGATCGTGCCCTCACACCAGATCCAGTCGCCTGTGTGGTCGTTGCGGAAGGGCTGCTGGACGTTCGCGCCCTTTTCGAATCCTGGGTACGCCTCGGGCGGGGGCGGTGCTGGTGGCGGGAGGGAGGATGATGAGGATGCCTGGTCCGGGTGGGGCGGTGGTAGTGATGGGAGGGAGGATGACGAGGATGCTTGGTCCGGGTGGGGCGGTGGTAATGGCGGGAGGGAGGATGACGAGGATGCTTGGTCTGGGTTCGCTGGGTGGGTCAGTCAGATGTGGGGGGTCGGGAGGTCGCTGCTTTTCCGGCTTGGTTGGGGGCGGGTGCGCCCCTTTTTTCGTCTCGCTCGCTTGGATGGGACTGGAGGTAGCGGGGCTCGGGGGGCGTGGGGTTTGAAGAAGGGGTGCGTTGCTTGCTGGCCCGGATCCCTCAGAGGGGGTTCTGCCGCTGTTTGCATTTTCGCTTTCGCGTGGCTGCGCATGATGTCGACGAGCTTGCGCACGGTCTCCGGGGGATCTGATGGCCATGGCAGTGCGGCCGGGCTGTCGCCGAAGGGGTGGTGAAGGTGGTAGTTCCTCATGGCCTTGGCCTGCATGACCCAGGCCTCCGTGGGTTCCGGTGTGTCTGGGCCGTTGGGGGAGCCTTGAGCCTAGTAGAGTGCTGTGTGGAGGGCTTCCCAGGGGGCGCCTTCGCGGCCTGTGAGGGTGGTGGCCTCGGGGAGTCGGTGCCGGCTCCGTGGGGGGTCTTCCGGGTCTATTTCCGGGGTATAGGCCTGGGCCGCCATGAGGACTCCGTGTGCCCAGTGGAGGACCCACCATTGGGCGTCCGCTTTGAGGATGTGGATGGCAGGTCGTTGGGGGGGGGTGTCCAGGGTGTTTCACGATGCGATGGCTAGTTCTATCCTGGAGGGGTGGAGGTGTTGGGTGGCCCTGCGGCTTAGGAGTTGATCGATGTGGAAGGGGGTGACGGGATCTTTGGGACCCTGCGGTGGTGGGGGCATCGCTGGGATAGTTGTGGGGTCCCAGTGGCGTTCGTGGGCGGCGAGGGTGTACAGGGCGGCGGTGATGATGTGGCAGGCTTGCCCCTCCAGGATTATGTTGCGCTCCGCGCCGAAGTCATTTGGTAGATGGGCTGCGGGGTGGACGGTGATGTGGGCTAGGGCGCGTTGGTGGGCCTTTTTTCCCCCGTCTGGCGCCTGCGTCCGTTTGTCCCCCGGTATGTGCTGGTGTTGGTGTTTTGGTGGGGGCGGTCCCAGGGTGAGGGATTCTACACCGTGGAGGGGGATGGCGTGTTCCCTGGACCTGTTGGGCAGGATGTATATGCCCGGGTCTCCCGGTACGGTGTTCAGGTACATGTTGCCCGTGATGGTGGGGGCCGGCAGCGGTTGGCGCAGGGGCGAGGTGCATGGGGTCGAGCAGGGCGGGTTCTGGTGCTCACACCGGGGGTGCCCTGATGCCGTACGGGGTGACGGGTACGGCGAAGGGTCTGACGGCGCGCTGGAGTTTGTGGGGCTGGATGTTGTGGAGGCGCACCACCGCCTGTGTGTGGGAGCGCCCTTTGCTGATCCATACGGCGTCTGCCCGCGACGCCGCTGAGTTCAGGCAGTCTGTGGTGATGCCTGTGATCGTGCGGTTGTGGGTGGCATCTGACACTCTTGCGGGGGGGGGCGCTGATGCGGGGGATGATGTGGTCATCGTGGAGGGTGCGGGCCTTGCGCCTCGCATCGTGTCGGTGCTGGGCCTCCTGGGTGGGGGTGTGCATACCTGTGTGTTTGGGCTCCTTGTTGCGGCGGTGCGCTGTGTGGAAGGGGGTTGGCCAGGAGGGGGCGTGGTGGAGGGTGGGTGTGGGAGGTCTTTCCGTGTTGCCCATGTGTACAGAGTGGTCGCGGCGGCCCCTTCCGCCTGTATGGTGAATCGCTCGTCGTGTTGGCGACGGGTGACGAGGACGTTTGGGGCCGTCAGCTCATACACCTGTGTGGTATGGGGGAGGTGGCTGGTGACGGTGATCTTGGCGGCGTCGTTCTTGCAGGTGGTGGTGTGGGGGATGATGTAGTGGGTCGCCCATTCGTCCTGGGGGGTGTGTTCCGTCGGGTCTAACTTGAGTGGGGGGTGGAGCGGTTTCGGTGTTGGGGGCTTGTCCTGGGCCTTTGCGTGGGGCGCCACTTTGGTTTCGACCAGGTATTGTGGGCCCCAGGTTTCCGGGGCCCCTACCTGTGTGGCTGCCGCTGCTGCGGCTTGGAGGAGGGAGGTTGTGTTAGTGTCTAGAGGGGGGGCTCCTGGTTGGGGGGTGAGGGTGTCGTGGTCTTGGTATGCCCAACAAATGGTGTAGCCTCGTTGGGTGTTGCGGTGCGGGGTTTCGTTGTGGGCTTGCTTGATGGATAGGGCGGTCTTGATGTCCTCCGCTGCTTGTGGGTTTATGGGTGTGGCTAACGCCCATACTCCCGGGGTGTGTATGCCGTGTGGTGCTTGGCCTACTCCCCGTACCAGGTGTAGGGTGTGGTGGGTGCGCGTGAGCCCTAGGTGATCTTGGAGGAGGTCCCCCCGGATGTCCTCCCACCGTTGCTGACAGGTGTGTGTGTGGTCGTTGGGGGCGGGGTAGGTGATGACGATGGCTTGCCATGGGGTGGGGCCTGGATGTACCGTCATAGGTGCCGACGATGCTTGCGGGGGTATGTGGACGGCGCCGGCGGGGGCTGCTGTTACGGGGTCTCCCTCCGTGGGTGTGATTGTGGCATCGCCTTGGACGGTGAGGAGGAGGTGGTGGCGGCCCCTCGGTAGTGCCCAGGTAGTGGTGGGCTCTGATCGAGTGGAGGCAGATGGCCTGGAGCCCCGGTGTGATTTCGTCCCATGGGAGTGTGCCGTTGTGGACCGCC
This sequence comes from Eutreptiella sp. 'Long Island Sound 2002', assembly GCA_964036045.1. Lineage (NCBI taxonomy): Eukaryota > Euglenozoa > Euglenophyceae > Eutreptiales > Eutreptiaceae > Eutreptiella > Eutreptiella sp. 'Long Island Sound 2002'. Next base: position 72,818,598 of record OZ038378.1, read on the forward strand.
CATTCCCGTGGCAGGTCTCGAAACCCGTTTCGGTCCGGGGTGGTGCGGTGTTGTGAAGGGGGCTCCATTGTCGTGATGGGGTGGTTCAGGGGCTCTGTGCGGGGTTTTTCTTGTGTGGTTGGTGGAGATGGTGCCTGAGGCATCTCTTCGTCCAGTTGTTGTGGGGCTTTCGCCTCCTGGAGTTGTGCGCTGATGGTGGCGAAGACATCTGGGAGGGTGGGGGAGGCGGGGGGGTGGGGTGCCGGATCGTTCCAGGTGATGTGGTATTCCTCTGGGTTCTCGGGGCTTTGCTGTATGGTGATGGCGGCGGTGGCGTCGTTTTCAGGTGTCGATCGGTGTGGATTGTGGTCAAGGGGGTGGAGGGTGATGGTGTGGCGGTGTTTCCAGCTGTGGAACACTAGGAGGGCGTGGAGGCCGTGTCTAGTGTCCCCGGGCGGGCGGGGGTAGGTTTCGGCTGCTGCTTCCAGGAAGGCGTCCGTGGTGCCCTTCCAGGTGTCTTCCCAGAGAAGGTCTTCCTCTGTGCCCCACTCGTTGTCGTTCCTCTTCTCCTGCTTCCACCCCTGGAGGGTCGCGTGGTCCTCAGGGAGGTCTCGTTGGATGGACTGGTAGTACTGCTCGGCGTCCATGGGGGCTAGGGTGCTGGCTAGTGTGGCTTTGTTTTCTTTTGGGGGGGGCAGCGGTCGGGGCGTGGCGGCGCGGTCGGGGTCGGGCTCCTCTCGCTGGTGTTCCGCGTTCTGGTCTGTGGTGGACGCGGGGGATATGGAGCGTGGTGGCATGGGGTGGTCGGGCTCCTGCGGTTCCGTGGGTTGCTGGTTGGCTTGTGGGCGTGAGGCCGTGGCTGCCAGTAGGTGTCGGATGGCCGGGAGGACGTCATAGTCGTCGTCCCAGCAGTGGGCTGCAGCGCGCGTCCTGTCGGGGGAAGCGGGGGGGCGTGTTGTGGAGCGGTGTACGATAGGGTGGGTGATGCGTGCGGGTGGTGGCGTGCTCGCTCTGCCGTTCCTTTCCACGCGAGCCCTGACCCTTGGGGGTTGGTGGTGATGTTGGTGGTGAGGGTGGTGTGGGTGTCGAAGTGGATGATTGTGCCGCTGGCGGTGTTGTTGGCAAGGGTGGTATGGGCGTTAGCGTAGATGAGGTTGGTGTTGGGCTATGGTTGATGGTTGTTAGTTGGTGGGTCAGCTGTTGTCGCTGTCGTCGTCGCCGGTGGTGTTGGTGTTTCTGATGTCGTGGACACTGATGGCGAGGGTGATGGTTGGTGAGCATGGCAAGGGTGACGTATGGGGCGTATGTGGTGTTGCCGGTCGTGTCAATGGTGAGCGTGTTGTTTCTGGCTGTTGGGGCGTAACGTTTGTGGGCCGGACGTGGCGCTGGTTGTAAGGGTCCTGTAGATGATGGGTGGTGTGGCCCACGTCGCCTCCGGTGGTGCAGGTGTGATAGGTGCCGTGGTGGCGTTGGCGACGGTGGGGTGCCGCGGCTGGTGTATTGGTTGTTGGTGGTGGAGCTGTTCTTGGTTTGTGGGTAGTCCCCGTCCGGCGGTGGTGGTGTTGGTGGTGTTGGTGTTCGTTGAGGCCGTTGGCGACGCCAGGGGTTCCTGGCCTCGCGCGGGGTGGTGGTGGCGCTGGTGAGTGTAGGCGGTGCCATCGGCGGCGGTGCCATTGATGGCCCGGCCGGGTGTGCTGGTGCAGGTTTCGGGTGTAGGTGTGGTTCAGGGTGCGGCGTTGGTGGGTGGCGCCGACGGTGGGTGGCGTGACTGGTGGTTGGCAGCGGTAGTGGGGGTGTCGGTTGTTGGTGAGGCTGCCGTTGTTGGTGTTTCGGTTGATGCTGGTGATGGTGTCGCTGGTTGTGCAGATGGTGGGGGGTGGGAAGGGGGACCCGTACCCTGGTGGTTTGTGAGGGTGTCGTGGCTTTCGGTCGACGGTGCTGCTTTCGGTGGTGTTCTTGAGGGTTGGCCGGGACTGTTGTCGGCGATGCCCTGGTTTTTAGTGCCTGCGTTTTGTGGTCGTAGGTGGTTCACCGGGCTTGGTCGCTGGTGAGGGTGGTGCAAGTGGGATCGGTGACTGTTCAGCAGGTGCTGTTTGTGCGGGCTGTGTGGTTGTTGCGTCAGGGGTCGGTGGCGTTGGTGACGGTGGTGTGTTGGGGGTTGCTGCCGGTGGTGGCGGTCTGATGGTGAGGGTGCCGGGGATGCTGGATGGCTTCGCGTTGTTCGGTTTTCTCCTCGCCATTGCTGGCGGAGGGTGCTGCTGGTGTCACTGGTGGTGAGGATGGTGGATGTGGTGGTGTTGCTGTGGTGTTTTGTGCTGCTTGGTTGGTGGGGACCCCTGGTTGATGTTGACGATGCTCCGGGTGATGTCGATGCGGTGGGTGTGATGGTGTGTGGTGTTGCTGTTTCTACCCTTGGCTGGGGGCCTGGTGGGTGGCGCTGGTGGCGTTTGTTCGCCAGCTGTGCTGGCGTCCCTGGTGTTGCCGTCGGTGGGGGCGCCCTAGGTGTTACTCTGTGCCGGGGTCGTGGTGGTGGTGGTAGGAGTTTTGTAGGTGACGGTACCTCGGCTCGTCGTTGGTGGGGTTGGCGGTGGTGTGGATATTGCCGTGGGTGTTGGCGGCGTTGGTGTTGCCGACGGTGACGGTGTCACGGTGGTGGTTGGCGTGTCTCGTGGTGGTCTGATGGCGTGGGTGTTGTTGGTGTTGGTGCTGGGTGCCGCCTGCGTTTGAGTGGTCGGCGGTTCCGGGTGTGCCACTGCTGGCTGGTGTTTGGCTGGCTTGTGGTCCTGGTGGTGCCGGTATGTCTCTGGTGTTGGGATATTTCCTTCTGCTGTCCTGGGGTCTGTAGTGGCAGGTGTTGCTTCGGTTGTGGTCGAGGGTGTCGATGCTGCGGGTGGGTGGCGGTGTCGCCGTGCTGCCGCTGTCGGTGGTGCTGGTGTTGGTGTTGGTCAGGGCGGCGCCGGGGGAGCTGTGAGTGTTGGCGTTGTAGGGGGTTGTAGATGTTGCCCTGGTGGTGTTCTGACGGCGGAGGCGGGACCTCGCCACTCCTGGGGGAGGTTCCCATGGGTGTCGCTGGCTGCCGTGTTGGCCCTCGCCCCCTTGGTGTCCTTGTTGCCGATGGTGTCGTACCGGGTGGTGTCGCCGTGGTGGCTGTCGTTGACGCTCCGGGTTGCTGTTGGTGAGGTCGCACTGTCGGTGGTGCCGTCGATGACGCCAGTGGTGACGTCGTTGCGGGCGTTGCTATGGTTTACGGCGTCTCTGATTTAGTTGATGCTACTGGTGGTTGGTGTGAATCTGTGTGTGGGTTGTCAGTGGCCTGTGTTCGGGGTCGGGCGTTGGCTGGTTCCTGTGGCTCTGTCTGGGCGGGTGTGCTATAGGTGGCGTGGGCTGCTGGTGATGCTGTTGGTGAGGGTGGTGCCGCCAGTGGTGTGGGTGCCGCTGGTGACTGCGTGGTGGATGGGGCCCTGTGGTTGGTTTGGTGGCGGGGGTGTTGTTGTCGATGGTTCTGGGCGTGTGTCTTCGCCTCCTCTGGCCGGGGGTTGGTGGTTTGCTGGTTCACCGGGTTTGGTGGCTTTGGTTTCCTCTGGTGGCAGAGGTTGCCTGTGGCGATGCTGATGGTGGGGTGATGCTGGCGATGGTGTGTTTGATGCTGTTGGCTTGGGTGATCTAGGCGTTGTATCCGGTGTTGGTCGGTGCGTAGGTATCGTAGGCGATGGTTAGGACGGCGGTGCCGCCGGTGATGATGATGGTGAGGGTGTTGTGTTGGCTTGATTGTTAGTGGTGTTGGCGTTTCCGTTGGTGTGGATGCTGCTGGTGGTGGTTCTGGGTGCGGGTCGGTGGGTGGCGCGGTTGTAACGCCTTGGGTGTAACATGGTCGTTGGGTGGTTTCTTGTGTTGGTTCGTTGTTGGCGAGGGTGTCTCAGGCGTCGTGCTGGGTGCCGGGGTTGCTGGTGTTGCCCACGGCGTCTCCGTTGGTTCCGGGTGTTTCCGCTGGTGAGGGTGTTGTGGCGTTCGGTTTGGGTGTTGGTGGCGGTGCAGGTGTGGGTGTCGCAGTTCCTGGTCCCGGGTTTCGGCGTGGTTGGTCGGGTGTTGCTGGGTGTGGGCGCTCGCCACTCCTGGCTGAGGGCTCGGTGGCGTTCGTTCGCCAGCCGTGCTGGCGTCCTTGGTGACGCCAATTGTGGGGGTGCCCTAGGTGTTACTTGGTGCCGGGGTCGTGGTGGTGGTGGTAGGGGTGTTGTAGGTGACGGCACCTTGGCCTGTCGTTGGTGGGGTTGGTGGTGGTGTGGATAGTGCCGTGGGTGTTGGCGGCGATGGTGTTGCCGATGGTGAGGGTGTCCTGTTGGTGCTGGGCGCGGCCTGCGTTTGGGTGGTCGGCGGTTCCGGGCGTGCCACTCGTGGCTGGTGGTTGGTCGGTTTGTGGTCCTGGTGGGGTGGTGCCGGTTGTTTCCGGTGTTGGGGAGGTTGGTGCTGTGGGTGGTTGGCGGTGGCGCTGTGTTTCCGCTGTCGGCGGTGCTGGTGACGTTGTTGGGGAGGGCGCTGCCGGCGGAGCTGTGGGTGATGTCGAAAGCGAGGGCGCTGTAGGTGATGCCCTGGTGGATGGTGGTGTTCTGACGGTGGGGACCACGCCACTCCTGGCGGAGCTTCCCATGGGCGTCGCTGGCCCGCGTGTTGGCCCCCTTTGTGTCGTTGATGTCGATGGTGTTGTACCGGGTCGTGTCGCCGTGGCGGCTGCTGTTGACCCTCTGGGTTGTTGTTGCTGAGGTCGCACTGTCGGTGGCGGTGTCGGTGATGCCGGTGGTGAGGTCCTTGTGGGCGTTGCTATGGTTTACGGCGTCTCTGATGTTGCTGATGCTGCTGGTGGTTGGTGTGGGTCTGTGTGTGGGTGGTCAGTGGCCTGTGTTCGGGGGTGGGCGGTGGCTGGTTTCTGTGGCCTCGTCTGGGAGGGTGTGCAGTAGGTGGTGTGGGCTGCTGGTGATGCTGTTGGTGTAGGTGGTGCAGGCGATGCCCCGGGTGGTGTTGTGGGTGAGGGTGGCGTTGGTGGCGCCGGTGGTGTGGGTGCCGCTGGTGACTGCGTGGTGGATGGCGCCCTGTGGTTGCTTTGGTGGCGAGGGCGTTTTTTCTGATTGTTCTGGGCGTGTGCCCTCGCCTCCCCTGGCCGGGGCTTGGTGGTTTGTTGGCTCACCGGCTGTGGTGGCTTTGGTTTCCTCTGGTGGCGGAGGTTGCCGGTGGCGACGCTGATGGTGGGGTGATGCCGGCAATGGTGTGTTTGATGCCGCTGGCTTGGGTGATGTAGGTCCTGGAACCGGTGTTGGTGTGCGTACGTTTCGTAGGCGATGGTGCCGGCGGTGATGGTGTTGGTGAGGGTGTTGTGCTGGCTTGATTGTTGGTGGTGTTGGTGTTTCCGATGGTGTGGATGCTGGTGGCGGTGGTTCTGGGTGCGGGTCGGTGGGGGACCGGACCGGCTTGGTGCGGTCGTTGGTCAGTGTTGGGTGGCTTTTTGTGTTGGTTTGTTGTTGGTGAGGGTGTCCTAGGTGTTGTGCTGGGTGCTGGGGTCGCTGGTGTTGCCGACAGTGTCTCCGTTGGTTCCGGGTGTTTCTGCTGGTGAGGGTGTTGTGGCGTCTGGTTTGGGTGTTGGTGGCGGTGCTGTTGTGGGTGTCGTAGTGCCTGGTCCTGGGGTTGGGCGTGGTTGGTTGGGTGTTGCTGGGTGTGGCCGCTCGCCATTCCTGGCTGAGGGCTTGGTGGGTCCACCTTTGTGTCCTAGGGGTGTTTCTGGCGGCCCTGCAGCTCCCTTGGCGGGGGGTTGCTGGGTTCTTATTCTTTCAGTTTGCTTGTGTTGCGTTTGTGGTGCGGGCGGTGCTTGCGCTTTAATGTGTGGTGTGCGTTTGTGGGGCCCGTGTCGGTGGCGGTTGTGGTGATGTGTGTTGTGTGCATGCCCGGGCGTGTGTGCGGTGTGTTGGTGGTGCGTTTGGGTACCTGTCCTCGCCTTCTTGGGCTTGGTTTGGCGGCTCTGTGTGGGTGTGGGGGCTGTGTGTCGTGGCCCCTCTCCCGTCTCGGCTGTGTGGTTCCCCGCCCCCCCTGGCTGGGGTCTGTTGATGGTGTGTCCCCCCGCCGCCCCCTTTGCGTGCCCTCCTCCCTCTGTCTCTTTTCCGCGTTGCTTGGGGTGGTGTTCCCCTGGTGCCGTGCCCGGGCCTTCCCGGCTGTGGTGGGTGGGGGGGGGTCCTTGTCGTCGGCTCGCGTCCCTTCCCTTGGTGTTTCCCCTTGGGGGGGCCGATGCTTGCACTCCCCGTCAGGGTGTAACTCTGTTGTACGGGCCGTCCATTTGTACCCGCTCGGTACAAATGGACCTGCTCCGTAGCCAGGTACTCCAGCCGTTCCCCACACCGGGGTCGGGTACACTGTGGGTCGCAGGGGAGTCCTTGCGGGATAGGCGTGTCTCTTGCCTGCCCCGATGGACGGTGTGCCTTACCCGCAGCCCCTCTCCGGGCCCGAACCGCAGTACGTGCCGTGGGGAGTGCTCTTGGTCAGGCCCATTGGTCACCCCCCCAGGCCGCTGCCACCGCGGGCTGCTGACCAACTGTGCCGGGCGTATCCCTTCTTATTGCGTGTGCTCAAATGGGGCCGATACTGTCACCGGGGGCGCCCCGAAACCCCTGAGGTTGGGTCCCTCGCCTGCGTCTCCCGTGGGCCCTTTTCGTCCCGCCCCCCATTTCGCTGTGTGGTTTGCAGTGGTGGGTTTCCCGTCTCTCCCGGGTAGGGTGGTAGTGGTGGGGGGCGTTTTCCGCTTTTCCTGGCCGTGTTGCTTGTGTGTGTTTCTCCACCTCCCCTGGTTGTGGTTCGCCGTCAGTGTGTGTGTCTGTGGCGCGGTGCGTGCGCACGTGTTGTCTGTGTTGGTGTGTGTGTCATGCGTTCGTGGCGGCGTGGGTGTGGGTGTGCCTTCCGTGTGTGTTGGTGTGTGTGTGTGCGTGTGTGGGTGTGTGGTTGGGGCCGGCTGGGGCTTGCTGCCGGTGTGGGTGTGGGTGTGGTTGGTGTGTCCCGTGGCTGGGTTTCGCTGCCGGTGGTGGTCGGCGTCCCTCGCCACTCCTGGCTGAGGGTCCCGGGTGCGGTTCCCCGCCACTCCTGGCTGGGGTCTGCTGGCGGCGGTGGTGTGAGGTGTGTGGTGTGTGGTGTGTGGTGTGTGGTGTGCGGCGGTGGTCTGTTGGTGGGGTTGTGGCTGGTGTGTGGCGTGGTTGGTCCCTCGCCACTCCTGGCAGAGGTTCCTGTGTGCTACTCCCCGCCACTCCTGGCTGGGTTTCGCTGTCGGTGCTGGTTGGCGGTCCTCGCCACTCCTGGCGGAGGGTCCCGGGCGCGGTTCCCCGCCACTCCTGGCTGGGTTTCGCTGTCGGCGGTGGTGTGTGGTGTGTGGTGTGTGGTGTGTGGTGTGTGGTGTGCGGCGGTGGTGTGTTGGTGGGGTTGTGGCTGGTGTGTGGTGTGGTTGGTCCCTCGCCACTCCTGGCCGAGGTTCGTGTGTGCTACTCCCCGCCACTCCTGGCTGGGTTTCCGCTGCCGGTGGTGGTGGGCGGTCCTCGCTACTCCTGGCTGAGGGTCCCAGGCGCCATTCTCCGCCACTCCTGGCTGGGGTCCGCTGGCGGCGTGGTGTGTGGTGGGGTTGTGGCTGGTGTGTGGTGTGGTTTGTCCCTCGCCACTCCTGGCGGAGGTTCCTGTGTGCTACTCCCCGCCACTCCTGGCTGGGTTTCGCTGCCGGTGGTGGTGGGCGGTCCTCGCCACTCCTGGCTGAGGGTCCCGGGCGCGGTTCCCCGCCACTCCTGGCTGGGGTCCGCTGGCGGCGTTGGTGTGTGGTGTGGTTGGTCCCTCGCCACTCCTGGCGGAGGTTCCTCTGTGCTACTCCCCGCCACTCCTGGCTGGGTTTCGCTGCCGGTGGTGGTGTGCGGTTCCCCGCCACTCCTGGCTGGGGTCTGCTGGCGGCGGTGGTGTGTGGTGCGTGGTGTGTGGTATGTGGTGTGTGGTGTGCGGCGGTGGTGTGTTGGTCGGGTTGTGGCTGGTGTGTGGTGTGGTTGGTCCCTTGCCACTCCCGGCGGATGTTCGTGTGTGCTACTCCCCGCCACTCCTGGCTGGGTCTCGCTGCCGGTGGTGGTGGGCGTTCCTCGCCACTCCTGGCTGAGGGTCCCGGGCGCGGTTCTCCGCCAATCCTGGCTGGGGTCCGCTGGCGGCGGTGGTGTGTGGTGGGGTTGTGGCTGGTGTGTGGTGGGGTTGTGGCTGGTGTGTGGTGTGGTTGGTCCCTCGCCACTCCTGGCGGAGGATCCTGTGTGCTACTCCCCGCCACTCCTGGCTGGGTTTCGCTGCCGGTGGTGGTGTGCGGCTCCCCGCCACTCCTAGCTGGGGTCTGCTGGCGGCGGTGGTGTGTGGTGTGTGGTGTGTGGTGTGTGGTGTGTGGTGTGCGGCAGTGGTGTGTTGGTGGGGTTGTGGCTGGTGTGTGGTGTGGTTGGTCCCTTGCCACTCCTGGCGGAGGTTCCTGTGTGCTACTCCCCGCCACTCCTGGCTGGGTTTCGCTGCCGGTGGTGGTGGGCGTTCCTCGCCACTCCTGGTGGAGGGTCCTGGGCGCGCTTCCCCGCCACTCCTGGCTGGTTTTCGCTATCGGCGGTGGTGTGTGGTGTGTGGTGTCTGGTGTGTGGTGTGCGGCGGTCGTGTGTTGGTGGGGTTGTGGCTGGTTTGTGGTGTGGTTGGTCCCTCAACACTCCTTGCGGAGGTTCCTGTGTGCTACTCCCCGCCACTCCTGGCTGGGTTTCGCTGCCGGTGGTGGTGGGCGGTCCTCGCCACTCCTGGCTGGGGTCTGCTGGCGGCGGTGGTGTGTGGTGTGTGGTGTGTGGTATGTGGTGTGTGGTGTGCCGCGGTGGTGTGTTGGTGGGGTTGTTGCTGGTGTGTGGTGTGGTTGGTCCCTCGCCACTCATGGCGGAGGTTCGTGTGTGCTACTCCCCGCCACTCCTGGCTGGGTTTCGCTGCCGGTGGTGGTGGGCGGTCCTCGCCACTCCTGGCTGAGGGTCCCGGGCGCGGTTCTCCGCCACTCCTGGCTGGGGTCCGCTGGCGGCGGTGGTGTGTGGTGGGGTTGTAGCTGGTGTGTGGTGGGGTTGTGGCTGGTGTGTCGTGTGGTTGGTCCCTCGCCACTCCTGGCGGAGGTTCCTGTGTGCTACTCCCCGCCACTTCTGGCTCGGTTTTGCTGCCGGTGGTGGTGTGCGGTTCCCCGCCACTCCTAGCTGGGGTCTGCTGGCGGCGGTGGTGCGTGGTGTGTGGTGTGTGGTGTGTGGTGTGTGGTGTGCGGCGGTGGTGTGTTGGTTGGGTTGTGGCTGGTGTGTGGTGTGGTTGGTCCCTCGCCACTCCTGGCGGAGGTTCCTGTGTGCTACTCCCCGCCACTCCTGGCTGGGTTTCGCTGCCGCAGGTGGTGGGCGTTCCTCGCCACTCCTGGCGGAGGGTCCCGGGCGCGGTTCCCCGCCACTCCTGGCTGGGTTTCGCTGTCGACGGTCCTGTGTCGTTTGTGGTGTGTGGTGTGTGGTGTGTGGTGTGCGGCGGTGGTGTGTTGGTGGGGTTATGGCTGGTGTGTGGTGTGGTTGGTCCCTCGCCACTCCTGGCGGAGGTTCCTGTGTGCTACTCCCCGCCACTCCTGGCTGGGTTTCGCTGCCGGTGGTGGTGTGCGGTTCCCCACAACTCCTGGCTGGGGTCTGCTGGCGGCGGTGGTGTGTGGTGTGTGGTGTGTGGTGTGTGGTGTGTGGTGTGCGGCGCTGGTGTGTTGGTGGGGTTGTGGCTGTTGTGTGGTGTGGTTGGTCCCTCGCCACTCCTGGCGGAGGTTCCTGTGTGCTACTCCCCGCCACTCCTGGCTGGGTTTCGCTGCCGGTGGTGGTGGGCGTTCCTCGCCACTCCTGGCGGAGGGTCCCGGGCGCGCTTCCCCGCCACTCCTGGCTGGGTTTCGCTATCGGCGGTGGTGTGTGCTGTGTGGTGTGTGGTGTGTGGTGTGCGGCGGTGGTGTGTTGGTGGGGTTGTGGCTGGTTTGTGGTGTGGTTGGTCCCTCGACACTCCTGGCGGAGGTTCCTGTGTGCTACTCCCCGCCACTCCTGGCTGGGTTTCGCTGCCGGTGGTGGTGGGCGGTCCTCGCCACTCCTGGCTGAGGGTCTCGGGCGCGGTTCCCCGCCACTCCTGGCTGGGGTCCGCTTGCGGCGGTGGTGTGTGGTGGGGTTGTGGCTGGTGTGTGGTGTGGTTGGTCCCTCGCCACTCCTGGCGGAGGTTCCTGTGTGCTACTCCCCGCCACTCCTGGCTGGGCTTTGCTGCCGGTGGTGGTGTGCGGTTCCCCGCCACTCCTGGCTGGGGTCTGCTGGCAGCTGTGGTGCGTGGTGTGTGGTGTGTGGTGTGTGGTGTGTGGTGTGCGGCGGTGGTGTGTTGGTTGGGTTGTTGCTGGTGTGTGGTGTGGTTGGTCCCTCGCCACTCCTGGCGGAGGTTCCTGTGTGCTACTCCCTGCCACTCTTGGCTGGGTTTCGCTGCCGGTGGTGGTGGGCGGTCCTCGCCACTCCTGGCTGAGGGTCCCGGGCGCGGTTCCCCGCCACTCCTGGCTGGGGTCCGCTGGCGGCGTTGGTGTGTGGTGGGGTTGTGGCTGGTGTGTGGTGTGGTTGGTCCCTCGCCACTCCTGGCGGAGGTTCCTGTGTGCTACTCCCCGCCACTCCTGGCTGGGTTTCGCTGCCGGTGGTGGTGTGCGGTTCCCCGCCACTCCTGGCTGGGGTCTGCTGGCGGCGGTGGTGTGTGGTGTGTGGTGTGTGGTGTGTGGTGTGTGGTGTGTGGTGTGCCGCGGTGGTGTGTTGGTGGCGTTGTGGCTGGTGTGTGGTGTGGTTGGTCCCTCGCAACTCCTGGCGGAGGTTCCTGTGTGCTACTCCCCGCCACTCCTGGCTGGGTTTCGCTGCCGGTGGTGGTGTGCGGCTCCCCGCCACTCCTGGCTGGGGCCCGCCGGTTGTGGTGGTGTGTTTCGCGGGTGGGGGTTTCCTTTGTTGTGTGTGTTTGTGGTGTCTGTGGGTGTGCGCGGTGGCCGTGCTGTGTTGTGTGTTGCGTGTTTGTGGTGTCTGCGTTGTTGGTGGTGTGGTGTGGTGGTGCGGTGGGTGTGTCTTCCGCGTGTGCTGGTGTCTGTGGTTGCGTGTGTGTGGTGTGCCAGTGGTCTGCGGTTTGGTGTCCCCGCCCCTTGCCTCTCCTGGCTGTTGGCCGTGGGCGTGGTTCTTCGCCACTCCTGGCTGGGGTCCACTCGTTGTGGTGGTGGGGGCCCTGGGCGCCCTTCCTCTTGGTCTTGGTGTGTGTGTGTGCGCTGTGTGGCCCTTCGTGTTGGTGTGGGTGGCGTTGGGGGGGGGGGTTGTGCGCGGTGTGGCTGCCGTGCGTGTGTGCGTGTGTGTGCTTGCGGTGTGAGGTTGGTGGGGTGTGTCATACCTTGGTTGGTTCTCGTCGTCGGTCGTCGGCATGGTTCAAAAAGCAGAAGAAGAGGTCCTGTAGACGCGTAGCAGAGATGCGTGGCATGCGTGATGCGTAGTACGTACCTCTCTCTTTGTCCCGCCGTGTTTTCTTCCCCTGTAGAGAGAGAGCGTGTGCAGGTCTTTTTGGGGGGTTGGTTGGTTGTTTTTGCGTGTTGTGCCTTGTGTCTCCTCCTTTTTTCTCATTTTTTCTCTGTAGCGTTTTCGATAACACACCTCTTTGCCTTGTGTTTCCCCTATAGAGAGGGCGTGGAAGGCGCCTTTGTTTTTTTTCTTTTTTCGTAACATACTTGTCATACCTTGTGCAGTTTCTTGTTGTCGTCCCCTATAGAGAAAGCGTGTGCTTGTTTGTGGGTGGGGCGGGGGGGGGGTTTCATACCATGTTTCCCCTTTGTCTTGTCTCTGTCTTCCTGCATCTGGCGGGCTTGTGTACGTTTGTGTTTTCTCGTGCGGTCCGTCCCTTTGGCGCCTTCCCTCGCATTCTTAACATACTTGTTCGCCATACCTTTGTTTTCATCATGGTACGTGGCCATCCCCTATAGTGAGAGCGTGTGCGTGTTTGCGGGCGGGGCGGGTCGGGGTTTCATACCATGTTTCTCCTTGCTCTTGTCTCTGTCTTCTTGCACCTTGCGGTCTTATTTGTGTCTGTGCGTGTGTGCGTGGTCCGTCCCTTTGGCGCCCTCTTTCGCATTCTTAACATACTTGCTCGCCATACCATTGTTTCCCCGTGGTTCGTGGGCATCGTCTATAGCGAGAGCGCGTGCACGTTGTGTGGGTGGGGCGTGGGTGGGGTTTCATACCATGTTTCTCTTTGACCTTGTCTCCGTTTTTCTTCACTTTGCAGCCTTGCGTACGTTTGGGTATGCGTGCGTGGTGTGATCCCTTGGCGCCCTCTTTTGTATTTGTAACATACTTGTTCGTCTTTTCATTGTTTCCCCATTGTCCGTAGCCGCCCCATACCCTTTGCGCTTTTTTTTTTCTTTTTTCGTCGTGTATCTCGCGGTGGTCGGAGCCTATGGAGGAATATGGGGGATATATGGTTGTGGTTTGTGTTTGTGGGCATGCCTCTCGACGTGCGTGGTGGTTCGTCGTTCTTTTTTGCGTGCAGTGTTGTCCCTTGGGCGCCCTCCTTCGCAACATACTTGGTTTTCTCATCTACGCATGTGTAGCGGTGGATATGATATGTAGGATGCATGGGGCCGTAACATACTTGGTTGTCATACCATTGTTTTTCCGTGGTCCGTGGTCGTGTTTTCCTTGTTTGTGGTTTGGTGTTTCTCCTTTTGTTGTGTTTCCTCCTCTTTTTTTTTTGTTTTTGACGCGCACAAGCCGCCTAGCTCCTATGGCACGCACGTTGCTAGGTGGTTTGGTGCACACAATGTTCATTTTCTTCGTCGTCGTGGCTCGCTTGTTCTTGGTGTTCGTCTCTATTCATCTTCTTTGTTGTTGGAGCGCGCACAAGTCCCTAGCGTCTAGGACACGCATTTTGCTAGGTGTTTTAGGGCAAGCAACGCTGATCTTCGTTGCTGTCGCGACTCTGTTGTTCCTCTCATTCTGTGAGTGTCCTAAATTTTGCGACCTCGCCAAACAGCGGCGGAAAACTTTTGTGGGGGTTTCTGAGGTCGGAAAAATCGATTTTGCGCTTTATTTTTTTCTGGTTGTGCGTCTTTTTCTTGGACCCATGGACCTGGTGGCCGCGACTATGTTTCAGTCATTGGAACAAGGTCTGTTGCCTGCTTGAGAATGCAGGAAAAGGCTCTTACCACGGGGACGCCCCGTGGCTCTCAGTGCCGTATGTCAGGTCCCACTTACGCAGTGTTGTGGCCCTCCGATCCAGGTGCCCCAGGTGAGAGGGTGACACCACATGTGTTGATGGGTAGGGCCACATGTTTCCACCTTTGGACAGCAGCACTGGGGGGCTCCCCAGCTGTGTGCCGTATCTCTCACCACAGTAGATATTGCTCGCGCTGTCTACGGTACAATGCCCTCATCCCTGTTGCTTGAGCTGTGAAATCTCGCTGGGTGTCAGGCGACCCCTTTCAGGACTTTGTACCAGCTCGCCTGTTAGGGGTTGCTTCCATCCATACAGGTGAGGTTTGCCATGGTCCCTGGTGCCGCCCAACCGGTCTTCAATGAGTAGCCTTGAAGAACCGCGACTGCCTCTGGCCTGGCGGATCGCCTGTGAAGACCGGTGTGTTGCAACCTGTACCGCAACCAGCCTGGACAGGCATCTGCGTGCGATGTCCATGTCCCCTTGGCGCTTGTTCACCAGTGTGCACGCACTGTGCATTGTGTGTGCGGTGTCAATGGCTCCTTGGCGCTCGTTCACCATCGTGTGAGCACTCTGCATTGCGTTTGCAGTGTCCATGGCTCCTTGGCACTCGTTCACCGCTCGTGGTCTACTGTTGGGTGGTGTGTGCGGCTTGTGTTTTGCCTCTGCAGTGTCTGTGACGCCTCTGTGCTGCTTCAGCCGTGGGCACGCCGTGTACGGTGTCCAACGCGCCTTGGCGGTTGTTCGCTGGTGCGCAGGCTGTGTGTGTTGTTGATGCCGTGTCCCTGTTTCCCTGAAGCTCATTGACCATTGTGCGCACCGTTTGTGTGCAACGTCCGTACTTCCATGGCGCTTGTTAATGGTGCCAGCACATGGTGCGTTCTGTGTGCAATTTCCGTGGCGCTTTGGCGCTCATCAGGCGGTTTGCGCCCTTCGTGTCTTCTGTGTGGAGTGTCTGTGGTGCCCGGGCTCTTGTTCACCGGTGTGCGCTTATTGGCGCTCCTTCACCGGTGTCAGCGCCCTGTGCTCTGCTTGTACGGTGTCTGTCGCTGCTTGGCCCTCACTCGGCGGTGTGCACGCTGTGTGCGGTGTCTGAGGCGCCTTGGCGCTCGTTCACGGGTGTGCAGGCCGTGTGCATTGTATATGTTGAGTCCTTTGTTCCTTGACGCCGGTTCACCGTTCTGGGCACGGGTGTGCATTGCTTGTGTGACATGCGTGCCTCCATGGCGTTCGGTCATGGTGCCTGTAGACGACGCATTTTGCGTGCTGTTTCCGTGGCCCCTTGGCGCTCGCATACCGATGCGCGCGCTTCGTGTGTACCGTGTGGAGTCTCTCTGGCTCCTTGGCACTTGTTCAGTGGTTTGCTCTCGGTTTGTGATTTTCGTGCGGCGTTTGTGGTTAACTTGGCACCCTCAAGCGGTGCACGCGCCTTGTGCGTTGCTTGTACGGTGTCTGTGGCTCCTTGGCGCCTCATCACTGGTGTTTGCAGTTTCCGTGGCTCCTTGGCCGTAGCTCATCGGTGTTCGTGCCGTGAGCTTTTTTTCTCCGGTGTCTGTGCCCCCTTGGCGCTCGATCAGGGGTGTACGTGCCATGCCCAATTTCTCTGCAGTGTTTGTGGCTCCTTGCCGCTCGTTCACTGGTGTGCACGCCGTGTGCCTTGTGTGTGCAGTGTCCGTGGTTCCTTGGTGCTCGTTCACTGGTGTGCGCGCCTTGTGTGTTATGTTGTGTGGTGTGGTGTGTTGCGCTAGTGGCGTGCTCCGCTCCTCCTCAACGCGTGTTATGGGCTGAGACCTGCATCACAAGCTCTCCCCACTTTTGCTGTTGTATGTGTTTCCCGGTTGTGCAGCACCCAGCGGGCCAGTTGCTTGGCTCCATCTCCTGTGCCGTGGTTGTTGCCGGCAGCGCGGGGCATGTGAAGGCCGACCAGGAACTAAGCTCATGGTGCCTGCCGCTGACCCCCCGGGAGGCGGGGGCGCTGGGCCCTCTCCGTGTTGTACTATTTCGGGGCTCTGCTGTTTTGCTGTCGCTGCCGGGTCCTTCAGGTGTCGACCTGGGGCTGCATGCGCTGCGGTGCTGTTGCACGTGTTGTCCTGGTCACTGACGCTTCCCGTTCCCCGTACAGTCACAGAAATGTCCGGTTTCCTGTACAGTCTGCCTTTCAATGGGGCTGTCGGCCAGTGCACTGGGGCTGTTTTGTGTGGACATCACGACCTCCCCTTAGGGGTCAGAGGAAGCATGCCCTAGTCCTTCTGTGTGTCCGTATGTGTGCCGCCTGAACGGCTGTCTGGCCGGGTCACGCGGCTGGCCTCCTGGTACCTGCGGCAGCTGCGAACGGGGAAGAGGGCTGGGGAACGCCCAGAACGCCGGCTGTAATGCGCAACAATCTGGTAATTGTCATAAATAAAAGATTTTCATTAATGTGATACAACAGGCAGCAGGGGGACCAGACGTGCAGCATCAAGAGGTGTATTGTATCTTAGCAGGGTTTGTATTCTCTTTTGCACAGCTGCTTACCAGTTCCAGAAATCAGAGCAGAGAAACAGATGGGAATTTCATCAAGTGATGCCCATGTCACCACTATGCAAGGGCTGCAGAACAGGGTTCTGTTTTTTCTTTAATCAAAGCCATTAGCAGGTACAGAAAACTGCTGCGTTTTAGAACAAACAGCAGCCCCAAAAAGGACCCCTGGGAGTCCTCCGGAGACTTCAAGAACAATAGTTCCTGTGGAAATTCAGTATATCCCTAGGTAGGCGCACAAGACATATTGGGCAGCCCAGCCAATATGGTAGCAGACTACGTCTAGAGTTTCAGACGCCAAAAGAACCACCAGTACACGACGGAATCAGGCTCAAGAGACAGAGGGAGTAATGATGCTCAACCAGGGACCTGGCAACGCCCTCCACAGAGGCAAAGCTTAACAATAGGTTTGGATATAAAAGGCGAATAGGTGCTGTTGAGGCAGTGGAGAGGGTTTCCTGTGCAGACCGAGACCTCACACTGCTGGCTACAAAACAACAGATTGTTGAAAAGCAGAGGTCCACACTGCCCCGAGCAGCAAACACATACCTGTTGAAAGCCTTTGGATACTGAACGCTGCAGAAAGAGAGCTGGAGCGCAGGATGGCGTCTCCAAAAAAGAGATGAAGTCATCCCGCAGCCAACCGTCCTGCAAACCAAAGTTGTACAGAGAAGAAATCAGGGCTGCAGAGGATCCGCTGAGCGGCGTCGTTGGTTGGGATGTTCTCCTCCGCGGTGACCTCATGTACCCCGTCACCTGTCTTCCTCCACCGGCCCTTGCCCTTCCTGTCCTTGTCCTTGTCCTTGTTCTTGTCCTGCTCTGGAGCACAGGCTCCCTTGATTTCCCGAATCTCCTTTGCGAGATTGCTGCCGACCATCTTGAGTTTGAAGAGCTCATCCTTGGACACTTGCACGTTGGCTTCCTAGACGTGGGCTTACAGACGCTTCTTTGACCCGTGTGCCTTCTTGTACGCCTCCCCCTTGTGCGTAGGGCACGTCCGGTGGTCATGTTGGAAACGGGAGTTCCGCCCGTGGCAGACGAAGCAGCCCCGGGCGTGAGCTCGGATGAACTCTTCAAAGGACAATGGCTGATCACCAACTAGACGGGGCTCCTTGTTTTCCCTTTTCTCGCAACCCTGCTGAAGGGGCTTCCAGCTTTCCGCGGTTGCCTCCCTTGTGCAGATTGCTGGCCATGTAGGCACAGACCATGGTCTCCACTGGTTTGTCCTCGTCGTCATCTCCGTCAAGACCTGCGCTGCAATCGCCTCCCTGCAGCCGGCGATTGTTGTGGAGCGTCTTGTATGTCCTTGAGCACTTCGTCTCCTAGCGAGTCCAGCAGGTTGTCACAGCTCGTCTGCGCCGGAAAGGCTTGCAGACGGATGGTCTGGCGGCCCAGCTCACACTGGTCCAGGCGATGGAACGCTGCTTTCTGGCAGTCTCCTCAGACGGTGATGAGAGGGGCTTTCCGCTGGGACGGCCTCTTGAAGTCCCGGGCCACATCGGCTTTCGTCCAATTAACCACCTTCTTGTGGTGCTCCTTGTTGAGCATCATCTTGACAGTGTGGTTCCTCCCCGCCCTTTTCGTTCCCTCTTTCGTGACCCGCTTCACCTAGGCGCCCGGGAGAGGATTGAGCAGGCTGGACCGCTCATCAGCCTCCTGTCAGTCCTCCACATTCCGGTGGAACAAGACCTACTGTCCCCGAAGGCCCCGCCATTGCGGCAGGCGGATCTCCTTGCCATCATGCTGCAGCATTATGGCTGTCCACGTCTTGGCGGCAACCTGCGGGTGTCCACCTGCTCCTACTTGTTGAGCCACTTCTTGGCGTCCTCCAGGGTTGTGATCTTTCCCTCCTAGGACGCCATGAACCACAGCTCTTCGAGCACTTGCGGCATGCGCCACGGGAACCGTCAGAAGACATATTTCTCCGCCTTGGCAGGATCCATGTCTTCAGTGAACCTCTTCTGCCGATTGTCCAGCTTCTCCAGGAAGCTATCCACGTTGAGGGGGTCCCATCGTACATTCCGGGCTGAATGATCTTCAGATCCCCCCACACGCCGGCCTCTGCCGCCTTGGAGACCATGATTGCCGGTCGCGATCACGACCGAGGCTCCCATTGGCGTCCTCCGTGGGTTCCCAAGGCTGCCACCTTCATCTCTTCCTCGATTTTCACGGGTTGTGCCGCGGCTACTCCACATAAACTCCTCCCAGGAATCCCCGGCGTATGCTTTTCATGTACTCTTCCACCTTGCGGTGCCGGCGCCTCCGGCTTGTGGCCTCGCGTCGCTCTCCTCCGGGTGCGGTGACTCCGAAGTCCTGCATGGGGTCTTCATCGGCATGTCCCACTCCATACCCTCCTCAGGGAACTCATCCCTCTGGGGCGTACGCTGGTGAAGCTGGCACTGGGACACGTCTCGGGCACTTTGGGTGCACGGGGGTGTAGTGAGGCTCCCGGCGTTGGCGGTAGTCCGCAGTAAGCCACGCATCACGCTCCCCACCGCTGCCACACCCGAAGGGCATCTGGTTGCTCCGACGGGCTCTGCTGGGGATGCAAGGTCTGCCTTGACCAGCTCCAGGTCCTCAGCTGTCGGCGGAGCACAACTCTATAGGCAGCCGGTCAGTTCTGGCTCAGCCGGGGCTTTCCAGCCTGTCCAGCCTCGTCTGCAGCACGGTGACCGCGCCGCTCAGCATCTGGCCCTCCCCTTGGGGATGTCCAACTCCTTCCGGGCCTTTGCGGCCACAGTTGCACTCTTGTTACTCTCGGTATTGTTGATCAGCATCTCTTTCAGCAGGTCCCCTTGAGGTACACGATCCACCTCCAGGTGCTCTCAGGGATGTCCGCTCCCGGCCGTCCGGCCAGGGGGTTTCCGCCTGGGGGTCTGCTACGTGGTCCTCTGCCTGGTGGTCCTCTCGGTGGTCCTCCTCCCCGCGGTTCTTCAGGTGATCCTCCGCCCTGGGTGTCGTCCGGGCGGTCCCCCATCCCGTGGTCCTCCTTCCGGGGATCCATCCCTGCTGCCGGATGAGCTTGCACCTGGGGCGAGTCCCATGTCCCGGTCGAATTCCATGTCTCCCTATCTGAATCAGGATCTCGCCGGTGGCGGCATGGCGTACTGTCCCTGCTGCCGTAGGGAGGTCAAAAACCCTCTCCATTGGAACCCTCACGGATGCCTTGGCCTCCTCCACCACCGGCTGCAGTCACTGCCGGCCCGCTGCTCGTTGGCTCTCGGCGATGCTGGCGGTCTCGGCCATCCCCATCGCTCCAGGTGACGAAGGGGTGGGAGTCCCGGGGTTGCCCTCTGACGTCTCCAAAAAAGAGGATGAAGTCATCCCGCAGCCAACCGTCCTGCAATCCAAAGTTGTCCAGAGAGAAAATCAGGGCTGCAGGTGCTCCGCTGGGGGGCGTCTTGGTCAGGATGTTCTCCCTCTGGTACGCCTCGGCGTTGGCCTTGTGCGTAGGGCACGTCCAGCGGTCATGTTGCAAGCGGGAGTTTCGCCCGTGGCAGACGAAGCAGCCCTGAGTGTGAGGTCGGATGAACTCCCCAAAGGACAATGGCGGATCACCAACTAGACGGGCCTCCTTTTTTTCCGTTTTCCCGCAATCCTGCCGAAGGGGCTTCCTTTGTGCAGATTGTTCGCCATGAAGGCACAGACGGCGGTGTGTACTGGTGTGTCCTCATCGTCATCCTCGTCAAGACCCTCGCTGCGTTCGCCTCCCTGCAGCTGGCCGTCGTTGGGGAGGCTTTTGTACTCCTTCAACACTTCCTCTCCGACCCAGTCAAGCAGGTCGTTGCAGCTCGTGTGTGCCGGATAGGCTTGCAGACTGGTGGTCTGGCGGCCCACTCCACACTTGTCCAGGTGACGGAACACTGCTTTTTAGCAATCTCCTCAGACGGTGATGAGAAGGGGGTTCCGCTGGGAGGGCCTCTTGAAGTCCCGGGCCACATCAGCTTTCATCCAATTCACCACCTTCTTGTGGTGCTCCTTATTTAGCATCATCTTGACGATGTGATTCATCTCAGCCCTTTTTGCTTCCTTCCTCGTGACCTGCTTCACCCAGGCTCCCGGGAGGAGATTGAGCAGGCTGGACCGCTCATCACCCTCGTTTCGGTCCTCCACGTTCCGGTGAAACAGGACCTACTGTTCCCCGAGGTCCGGCCATTCCCGCAGACGGATCTCCTTGCCATAATGCTGCAGCATTATGGCACTCTACGTCTTGGCGGCAACCTGCGGGCCGTCCACCCGCTCCTACTCGTTGAGCCACGTCCTTCGGGGCCGCGATCTTTCCCTCCTTAGCCGCTATGAGGCACAGCTCTTGGAGCACCTCCGGCATGCGGCCCTGAAACCGTTTGCAGACACATTTCTCCGCCTTGGCGGGATCCAAGTCTCAGTGCCAGTCTTCCCCCGACTGTTCAGCTTCTCAAGGAGGAGGTCCAGGTTGAGAGGGTCCCATCGTACGTTCCGGGCTGGGTGATCTTCAGAATATCTCACATGGCGGCCTCTGCCGCCTTGGACACCAGGATCCCCGGCCGCGAGCACCACCGAGGCTCCGATTGGTGTCCCCCGTGTGTTCCCAAGGCTGCCACGTTCATCTCCTCGTCGATATTCACGGGTTGTGCCGCGGCTCCTCCACATAAACTCCTCCCACGACTCCCCGTCGTACGCTTTTCATGTACTCTTCCACCTCGCGGTGCCAGAGTCTCCGGCTCGCGGCTTTCTATCGCTCTCCCCGGGGTGGGGTGATTCCGAAGTTCTCCATGGGGTCTCAATCGGCTCCGCCGATGTCCCATTCCATGTGATCCTCGGGGACCTCATCCTTTCCGGCCGTACGCCGGTGAAGCTGGCAACGGGCCACGTCTCGGGCACTTTGGGTGCACGGGGGTGCAGTGAGGCTCCCGGCGTTGGCGCTAGTCCGCAGTCAGCCACTCATCACGATCCCCACTGCTGCCACACCCGAACAGCATGTGGTTGCTCCAACGGCCTCTGCCGGGGGCGCAGGGTCTGCCTTGACCATGTCTGGGTCCTCAGCTGTCAGCCGAGCCCAACTCCAGAGGCAGCCGGTCAGTTCTGGCGCTCACAGTGCTTTCCAGCCTGTCCAGCCTCGTCTGCAGCTCGGTGACCACGCCGCTCAGCTTCTGTTCTTCCTTCTTGGCGATCCCCAGCTCCTTCTGGGCTTTCGCGGCCACGGTTGCACTCTTGTGGGTCTCGGTATTGTTGATCAGCACCTCCTTCTGCAAGTCCCGGATCTTCCCCCTTGAGGTACACGATCCACCTCCAGGAGCTCTCAGGGATGTCCGCTCCAGGCAGTCCGGCCGGGGGGTCTCCGCCTGGGGATCCGCAACGTGGTCCTCTGCCTGGTGGTCCTCCGCGTAGTCCTCCTCCCAGAGGTTCTTCAGGTGGTCTCCCGCCCCAGGTGGTCCGGGCAGTCTGCCATCCGGGGGTCCTCCTCCCGGGGGTCCAGCCGCGCTGTCTGATGAGCTTGCACCTGGGGCGAGTCCCATGTCCCCGTCAGATTCCATGTCTACCTATCTGAATCCGGATCTAGCAGGGGGCGGCACGTCGTGCTGTTTCTGCTGCCGTAGGGAGGTGGAAAACCCTTTCCATCGACCGCCGGAGGGGTGCCTTTGCCTCCTGCGGCGCCGGCTGCGGCCACTCCAAGCTCACGGCTCGTGGGCTCTCTGCTTTGCAGGCGATCTGGGTCATCCCCATCGCTGCAGGTGACGAAGGGGTTGGAGTCCCGGGATTGCCCATCGGTGGGCCTTCGTGCTCTTTCCGGGATCCTCCCGTTGCCCTTGCGGCAGTGATGGGGCTGGCTGCTCCGCTTGATTCTGATCCTGGAGTCAGGGTCCCCTTCGAATGGACCTTCGAACGGTGTCCGCGCGCGACCTCACAATGAGCATCTCGCGCTTGATCTCCTTCTCAGCCTGTTCCATAGCCCCCGTGCTCGCCTAAGCGGCTGACCTTTTGGCTTCCTCGCGGGCGCGGGCCGTCTGCTCCTAGCGGTTCCTTTGCAGCTAGGCCTTCTCTGCTTCCAAGGCACCGATGACCACTTCAGTCGTGGGCTTCTCCTCCGCGACTTTCCATCGCGCGGTTTCGATGGCCTCCTTCTTCACGGCGTCCCCTTGGGCTTTTCCCTCTGCCTCCTTGCGTGCCCTGTCTTGGGCTAGGGCTGCCTCCAATGCCCTCAACTCAGCCTCCTCCCGGGCTTCGCGGGCTTCGCAAGCAGCCGCGACTTCCCGCCCGGCTGCCTCCGCCTCATGCATCTCACGGGCAGCCGCTGCTTGCCTTCTGGCTGCAGCCGTGACCGCAGCTGAGATGGCCGCCACGACAGAGCCGTGAATTGCCATGTCGTGCTCCCACTGAGGGGCCCCCTCCTGAGCGGTGATGACGTTTTCATCGACAGCCGCATTCTGCTGTGCGGCCCAGTTCTCAGCTACCCGGAGGATGCAGGGCACACCTCAGACCCGCTCGCAAACGTGGGCCACCTCACCTCGCTGAGCGTCGACACTGCTGCTGCTGGCAGACGGCTCTCCTCTGTGGGGCGACCCCAAGTTGCTGCTCGGGCCTGAAGGCCACAAGAGGCAGCAAACGGGGCTTGGCCTTGGATCTTAGGACGACAGCCATGAAGTTGCCGAGGCTGGCAGCTCTGGGGTGGTGGCCGCCGTTGGTCCGTGTGGGGGCACTTGGCACTTGAGCCGGCGTTTCTGCCACGTGGATGTAGGAGCTGAAGACGGGGACGTATCACCTGTCACACCGGACACGCCCCTGCCTCCGCTACCACTGGTACTTGTAGCCCAGGGCTTGCAGTTCTGCATCGATCTCGCGGTGATGGGACACATCGTCGCGGATCTCCAAGTACGGAGGGGCACGCAAAATGTCTCCAGGCCGTGAGTGGCAGAACTCCCGGCACTCCCGGCACTCCTCGAGCCTCCTCATGAGGCCACGGATAATTGCCAGGCTGGGCAGCCGACGCATGTTCTCGCATGCGGCCATCTGTCTTGGTTGCCTTTTTTGTGTCGTTGTGGCTGTTGATGCAGATGCTGCAAGGACTCGTTGATGTCCAAGTCCCCCTGTTATTGACACAGATGCTGCACGAACTCATGGATGTTAGAGTCCTCCTCGGCACGCCGCGATGGGCCTGAGGTTGGGTTACTCGTTGGTATCCTCGAAGGCCCCGACTGGCATGCGGGGACCTGGTGCCTCAGCAGCAGCAGAACGCCTTTGACACGTTCCCGTAGGGGGCTTGTCCTAAGGTCACGTTGCCGACAGACCCACAAGCAAGCAGTCAGGCAAAGCACTGCCCCGAGAGGCCCATCCTTATAGAACAAAGTGTTCTAGGATCCTTGCAACTCTGAAACAGAACGAAGCTATGTGCGCAAATACATCAGGGTATGTACACAGGTGGGTTCAGCCATGGAGTGCGATGAGGGGGTCTCATGTCCAGAAACAATCCGTCCCAAACTACATCCTAACCTCGGGTGCCACTTCATCAGTGGCAGGCACGTACGGAGGTTCAAACACATCCCCCAGACCTGCCAAGAATTGACCGTAGAACTGTGCCAGGGGAGAGGCAAAGCGACGACCCACTGATGTGTTTCCGGGAGCCAATGACCTCTGGGGCATCCCTCCAATTGAACCCCATGCACCTCTGATGGCTCGTCCGAAATCCTCTCTGAGCGGGAGATATGGTCCTGCCAATATCCCCTAGGAGTTTGGGGCTGAAGGTGGGCTGTTTCAGCCCACCCTGCATTTGGCTCAAAAACGTCCATAATCGACCCCTCAGCAGGGCGGTACAGGAGAAGGGGCGAAGCAAACAACACTTTGCCCTTCGAGTTGGAGCATTCTAGAGGCTATATACAACTTTGCTTCCTCAGTTTTCTCGGCCTCTGGGCGCCATGGGGTCAGGGTGCCAAAATTGGCGAAATTTGCCGTTTTGAGCAGCCGACCAGGGCAGACTTCATGGACATCTTGTCGGGCCAGGCCTTGATCCAAGGGCCTTGAAATCCCATCTAGTCCCGTGCATCAGGTTTTGACTTGCCGTCACGTTTGCTCGCTGTTGTTCTCCGAGGGGATGGTTACGCGGCGGGGCAGAGAACAGCAAGAAATGCAAAGTTGGACAAGGTGGTACGCACCGTAAGTTGCACAACTCCGGCTATGCCGAGAAGCAAAGACCAAAGCACAGGGCAATTGGCCCTTGAACCCTTGCTACAAGGATCACCCTCCCTTCCCGGCCAGGTCTCTTGCCCTGTGGAGATATTGTGTTCTCAACCTGGCCCAAGATGGCAAAAAAAGCAAAATTCGGCCGAGACGGCCCACACTAACGTTTGCATATCTCCAAGGCTGGGGCGAGCGATAATCCAAACAAAATTGCTACGGACAAATGGATCTTAGGTCCCATTTTATGCCCCATACTGGCCATCGAAATTGCCTCTAGCCATTTTTCCATGTAGCTGCAAATTGCTACACGAAAGGTGGCAAGCAGTGACACACCCCATATTGCGTGGTTCGCCTATCCGAAGGCAAGGAAACATGGGGACATATCCTATTCGAGGCGGGTTCTTGTACCCTTCTCAAATCGCCCCTAACCCTTGACACCGGGCACACACAACTCCGTGGCTAAAATGATGGGGAGAGTGAGCTGGGGACAATTGTGGTCCAAAACAGGGTTAGCGTCCAAAAACTGATCACTCCAAGCTTGTATCTCCGGTTCCCAAGGGAGATCGGCTTTGGTCCTTTGCATGGTGGCAACCCGAGGGCCTTAAGTCCCAAAAAGTGGGTGTGGGTGGTGGAGATGGTGGTGATGCCTACAGGGGGGGGGGGTAGCAGGCGCCGCAACGGGTTTGTGTGGCTGATGTGGGTGCTGCAGGCGATGCGTTGGGCTGATGGTGACGTCGTCGTAGGCGACGGGGCGGGTGCTGGGGAGGGGCTGCGGTTCTGGTGGCCGCCGTAGGCGGTGCAATGGGCGGTGGCATCGCTGGTGATGTTGGCGGGTGCTGCAGGTGACGTCGATGGCAAGGGCGCTGCGGGTGATGGTATGGGCGCGCGTGCGTGTGGGTTCGTGTGTTCGCCCTCTGCTCTCTCTGCAGTTTCTTCTTTAGCTTGTCCCTTGCGCTCCCTCTCCTTGTGCGTGTTCGCTTTTTTTGGGGGGGAGGATGCGTGTGGTTGGGCATTTTCGGCGCTGGGCGGGGGCGTGGATCCGTGCCAGTGCCGCTGTTGGTGTGGGTTTGGGTGTCGTGAGGGATGGGTCCCTGTTGCGCTCTAGGTCCCCCAACCGCCCCGACCCCGCATGTCCCGCGCCCTCCCAGGAACCGCCAAGCCCAAGACCACCCCCCACGCACTGCCACAACGGACCACCAAGAGGAGCGGCCGAGGACAACACACGACACTCCGCTGCCGACCACATGGACGACACCGACACACGCCCCACCCCCACAACCCACTGGGGCACGCCACCACACAGTGGTGCCCCCATGGATGCGGTACACCCCAAGAACTCCCCCCAGCCAGGCGACCAGGGGCCACCACGGGACGCACCAAGGAGACACCGCGGAAGACCCACCCAAAGTGAGGCCCCGGCACCCGCTGCCAGCCGGTAGCCTACCACGGACCCACCCCACACCCGAGCCCACAGCTCCCCCCCGACCATGAAGACGGTACATCCCAGCCACGCACCACCACTCCGAACCCACAGACGCTGCACCGGGGCCGCAACACGCCCACGACGCCGCGACCCACCGACCCGCAGACCCCGGAAACGTGGCAGCCGGCGTGTGGCCCATACACAGCGCTCCCTGCACCACTGCCCCCACTCACCGGTGGGCCGACACCCCCAAGCACCACGCGAACACACTGCCCTGGTTGCGACACTCCAATCCCACACACCCCGCCCCAGGGGACCCCAAGCCCCACACCACAAAGAACCAACACGGCCCACGTACTAAAACCCCCCAGAGGGATGACCAGGAGACCGCACAGGGCCGTGCCACAACGCCCGAGGACAGGCCACGAGCGACCACCCACCCCACCAGACCTGGACACGCC
Organism: Eutreptiella sp. 'Long Island Sound 2002'; assembly: GCA_964036045.1. NCBI lineage: Eukaryota > Euglenozoa > Euglenophyceae > Eutreptiales > Eutreptiaceae > Eutreptiella > Eutreptiella sp. 'Long Island Sound 2002'. The sequence continues at coordinate 72,844,386 of OZ038378.1, forward strand.
CCCCCCCCCGGGAAGACCACCACGCAGCCCAGCACCACCATGCCACACCGCACCCCCCTCCCCCACCCGAGGACATGAAACACCACAGTTCACCAACACAGGAACGACGCCACGCCACGCCGGCTCCGCACCCCACCCCCCCGCCACCAACACCGCCCCTGGAAACCCCACACAGCACACGCCAGCTCGACACCCACCACCGGCCACAACTCGAACCACGCCCAGGGGCGACACCGCCGGCTGGGACAGCCACCAACGAGCAGGCGCACACCACAATCACGCCAAACCACGCACTTCCCCGGGCATCGGCGCATGGCCCTGCACCGGCAGCCGCACATACCCCGAGCACTAACATAACACACCCGCCGCACCACGGAGCAGCACCCCAGCACGCCCATGATGACCCCATCGCCCTGGACATCCACAGCGTGCTAGAGGTGGAGCTCCAACACACGGAGGACACAGAACCGCATATGGACCTAGCCCCGCCGGAGCCCCAGCCCGCAACAAGCGACCCCGCGGACCCCGGCCCACCCGGCCCGCAAAATGCCCCCCCACGACCCCCACACCACGAGCGGGCGCCCTGGACACACCTGTCCAAGGCCCTGCGGCGCCACGAGCCCACCCACGAAGCCAGCAAGGGCCCCGCCGAGTACAGGGCGTCCGTTGAGCGCGACCTGCCTGACGTCACGGGGCCGGGGCTCCACAGGTACACCACCACCCCCCCTTCTCCGGGCCCCCCCACACAAGAATGGGAGGGAGAGTACACAATCAACGTCACTGACATGACGGCGCACGTGGGGAGCGTGGAGGACCTGGAGCAAGACACCATCCTCAGCCTCCTCGCCTACCACAGCTGGAGATGGGGCCATCAATTCACCCTCCACAGGCCGCAGAGTGGACCCCACCAGTGGTCCCCGGAACAGACGGCGAAGTGGGACATCATCCTCCAGCTCACCCCCGAGGGCTTCTACATCCTCACACATAGCGGATCACCCGGCAGCACACCCACTGCACAGGCGCTGCCGCTGGCCCAACCCGAGGAGGACGACGCGGACGCACCCCCCCCCGGAGGAATGTGACTGGGACCCCCCCACAGCCACCACCGAACACATGACGCACCGGCTCACCAAGCGTCACCTCCCCCACGACTACCATGCCACCACTCGCCGGACGCCGCACACCGTCCTTGCAGTGGGCATCACCCGAGGGCACCTTCACGTGGGGGGAAATCCTCCAAGGCGCCATGGCGCTCACGTACCTGTGGCTCCGGGAGATGGAGGCGCCCACGCAGGCCCCTGGCGCACACCTCCTCCTCACCCTGGAAAGAGAGGCCGCCATCAAAAAAGTCCACACAGCGGCAGGGGAGGACTACGTACGGGCAAACGCAGACACCGCGGTGTGGTTACACGCCCACGAACACACCACATTCCCCACCATGGTACCAGGGTTCCACCCCTGCCACGTGATCATCGTGCACCTACCCACAGGGACAGACACGGGCGACGCCCAGCAGGGATGGGCGGACAGAAGGGCACAGGTGTGCGCTTCCCTGCACCATGGGCTGCACAGGCCGTCGCTCACTAGTCACACCCTCGAGCCGGCCCCCACCACGGCCGAATCCCACACCGGGGCGCCCCCCCCCCACCAGGATCTCGGCCTACACGCGCACCCTCCACCGCGCAGCAGTTGAAGCCCTCAAGACCGCCATCTCCAACAACCAGGGCCTTCAGCACACCCCCTACCATAACACACAGAAGGGCTACACCCTATGGTGGCACCACCCCGCACCAGAAGGGGGCCTAAAACCACCGGCAGACCAGCCTGGCATCGACCCGGTCCTCATAGCGGTCGCCCGCACGGTCGCCGCCATGGCCAAGCAGGTTAGGGCGCCACCCCAATGGGCACTGTCCGTCATCAAAGAGGCGGCGGCACGCCAAAACCCAGCTTTCGCACACTTCCGGGGACGCTTCATTCATCCACCCCTGGGGGACCTCGACCTCCCTGCCCACGATGCGTGCGCCGTCCACATCCTCGTGCCCCACGACACAGCTCCCAAATTGGGGGATGCGGCGGCACGTGTCACCAGAGAGCTCCACAATACCGCACTCCACTACGACATACCAACGCCCAACATCGTCGTCACCCACAACACGGGCCGCGACCACTACTACCTCCACGCCACGCATGAGCGCTCCCCCATCACCATGTACACCTTCAGCACCTACCCTGCCCTCCAGCCGCCGCAACATCACCCGCGTCCAGCGTGGAAGCATCCACTACACGTCGCCCCGACCCTGGGCAAAAGGCCCGCCCACCACGCACCCCCTCCAGCCGACAGCACCGCCCTCCACGCGGCCTGCAGACGGGCCGCGGCACACCATCAAAACCACCTGATCCCACGCATCAACGCTGGACCCGGCACAGTCACCAAAGCCACCCACAAGCGCACCTTGAACCTACTGGCCCGCAAGCTACACCCCAAAATGGCACTGGAGGACACACTCTGGGTATACTATGGCGAAAGCCGCACGGCGCGACTGGCGGATCTCCGCACCATCATCCCCCGCCACATCCAGCGCGCGGTTGGGCCCTTCACCGTGTACGCGGTACAGCACCCCATAACGGCCGAGTGCACCCAATTCAACCCCCGGTGCGCGCAACCATGCGCGGGCGCTCTGCAACAACCCCTAGCCACCCCTACCTACAGGGGGGGCATATATCTCGGCACTATACCCGGAGACCCACACCCCTACCTCCTGCCCGCGGCGGACCGCCACCACGCCATACCGCCACACCTTGTCGAGCACCTGGCGGCGGGACCATCCCCCTTCCAGAAACGCCTCCCCCACACCCCATCCGACGGACGCCCGCCAGATGAGCCGACGCATGCCACGCCTGGACCCAAACACGCCATCGCACTCCTCACCCTAAAGGCGGAGGCCACCATCCCCCGAGACCTGTGGGGGGAAAAACCACCTCATGCCGGAAGGGCTGACGGAGCATGTCCTGATCGCAGCCATGTACGCTGCGGCGTCAGCCTCCTGCCTCTGGAAGGACCGCCCCTCCCGACCTCTAGCCCAGGCAGCGCAGGACGCCCACGACGCAGGCCCTACCGCAGAGGACGTCCATCGCATCCTCAGCAGCCAAGCGCCCCCAAAGACCCACCCCCAGGTCTGCCCCATCCAGCTCGTCACCTGGGACGCCATGAACGCCCCCCCGGCCACCACAGAGGTCCACATCCTCAAACACCGGGACATCTGGTGGACAGTGGAATGGGAGGACCACGGCAAGGTCAGACAGGCAACGGCACACACCCCCGACAACGAGGTCCCGCCCCCACCACGCGGAGGGGACCGCTTGCAACTCGCCGCCCGCGTCCCCCACATCCCAGAAGCAGCCTGGAAAGCGCTGCACCACACCCTCTACTGGGCGCAGGAGGCGCCAGAGCCCCCCCCCCCCCCCCCCAGAACGCACCCTGGCGTGGACACGCCACGCCACCTGCTACACGGGCCACATGCGCCGCCACGGGACAGGCACCGGGCACCGGCTCCTCACCTGGCCCACGAACCCGCCCGACCCCCTACGGGAGGCCGAGGAAGTGCTTGGCCTCATGACCAAGCAAGTGTTCCAGCTGAAGGACGCGGTCCCGGCGTCGAAACCCGACGTCCCAGCCACCCGCGAGCACCCCGTATTTGCACCGGGCCACACGCCTGTACAGCAGCCCCACGGCGCACCCCCCCAAGGGGGACAGCCCAATGCACGGCGCCGCCCGGGTGCGAAGAAGCGCAAGGCCCCCGCACAGGCCAAACCCGCGCCCAAGCCATAAGCCAAGCCGAAGAGCTGGACCTAAGAGGAAGCCGCCGCCCTGTATCCCGAGTACGCCATCGGCACCCAGGTGCAGCTGCCCTTTGAGTACGCCACGGCCGCGGGCCCCTCCAAGTGGATATGGGCCGCAGGTGAGGTCAAGCACCGGTACCGCATCACCGGGGACCACCATGGGTTTGAGATCCACGTCAGGTGGGACGCAGCCACCCCCAACGACAAGCAGGTGGGGCGCACCATCGAACTTGGCGAGACCAAAACGGTCGCGAGATGGTCCCCATGCAGCTCTGCACCCCGACACGGAGCACCTCACAGGCACCGCGTACACAGGCGAGGTCCACAATGCATGGCCCCTACCCCAGCCCCAGAGGCGAAACCGCAAGGCACCCGCAGCTCAGGGCGTCATCGACCTCCTCGACGCCTGACGGGGCCCGGGCCGGACATGGCCCGCCCCCATGACTACCGGTCCCCGAAAACCGGCGCCTATGGAAGCCCACGCCCGGGTCGATGTCCTCAACGAGCCCGCGGTCACCTACGACCCCGACAGGGCCGCCACACTACAAGCCATGCCAGGGCCACGGCCCCAAGGCGCAGACCTCCTGGGCCTCCTGGAGCAAGCCCTCCGCAGAGCGGACCAGCCCGAACCGGCACGGATCCTGGACCCGGAGGGGAACCAATACCACGCCCACTGGCAACGAGGGGTGCCTTCCTACCACAAGACGTCGGTCACAGTGCATGCCCATCCCGACCTCGGAGTGGACGGTTGCCTCGGGGCGTACGAGTGCGTGGGGCCCGGATGGCAGCTAAATGTGCTACTCACGCACGTCCCATTCGGGGAGGAGAACAAGGGCTCCCTGGAAGCCCTGAGCCTGGCGTACCGCAGCCTCTCCCACCTGGCACCCACCATCATCATAGGCGACCTAAACGCCGCCCCGACCGACGACGACCGCACCGGCCCAGCCACAGTTACCGACACAGCCGTCCGGGACGCCATGCATCAACTGGGCCTCACGGACCTCACGGCAGGACTGGCCGGCACACCCTCCCATTACCCCCACCAAGCCAGCACCCAACCCTCCCGCATCGCCACGTGCTACGGGGACCCAACCACAGTACGTGTCCACGAGGCAACTTACGGGGACCTCCTGCCCGCCGGCACGGGCAACCGACCCCTCTACATCGACCTCGTCATCCCCAACCTACCCTCGGCCGCGGCCACCCTGCCAGACGACACCCTCCCACCCACACTACAAATCCCAGCCGAGAACGACCACGGCGCCTGGCACAGCTATAACAGGGCCCTACACGCCATCCTGCGCCTCCTGGATGCACCATCACTCACCACCGCCATGCGCCAGGCGGCACTAGCATGTGGCATGGAGCGCGACACCAGCCACACGGGAACACCACCGGACCTCACCCTCCAACAGCTCGTCCATGACATCTGGACCACTAAGGAGGAACTCGCCACCCTGCTGCGCCCCAGCACACCGCAAGCACAAGACCGAGACACCCACCTCCGCGCGCTTCTCGCCACCCGCTGCCACCAGCTCAAGGAATGGCACGCCCACCGCATAGCGGCCGCAGCCCAGGAACGCGAAATATACAGCAGAAACGACACGCCGTACAAGTCCCTGCGGTACGTCAGCCGCATACTTGAAGACACGGAGCAACATACCATCAACGCGGTGCGCACCCCCGAGGGGGACCTCACCAACAGCACAGACGCCGTCCTCCAGGCAGTCCTGGACAGCTTCCAGGCACAACACGGGGACGCCCTCCCCGACCTGGACCCCCATACCCGAAGCACCATCCGCGAGCATGTGCCCAGGGTCTTCAACCGCGAACAGCGGCGCGCCATCGAAAACGACTCCTTCAGCATCTCAGAACTGCAGCGCGCCCTGGATCGCCTGAAAAAGGGGGTTGTGCCCGGCGTCGACGGTTTACCGGCCAAGGCTCACCTCACCCTGCCCATCAAGCTCTGCCTGGCAGTCCGCCTGTGGGACATCGGCACGGGCACCAGACCCATCCTCCCTGAGTGGCCAAACCTGGTCCACCCCCTCTACAAGAAGGGGGACTGGGTGCAGCCAGGGAACTGGCGGCCCATAGTCTGCGCCACCACCGAGGTCAAGCTGGTGTGGACGCTCATCCTAGGCCGCATCGCACCGGCGGTCTTCGCCCAGTGCCCGCCAGCATGTGGGGGGCCATGGCCGGCAGGTCCCCCCACGAGGCCATCTTCCTCCAGGACACCGCGCTGGACATGAACCCCTACGAGATGATCGTCGCCTCCCTCGACGTCCAAGGCGCGTTCACTGATTCCCCACACCGGCTCCTCACACAGGTATGGGATGCCATGGGCCTCCCATTCCTATCCTTCATGAACGGGTACATCCAGACCCGGCTCTACGCCATCATCACAGCCGCAGGCCTCACCCCCTGGACCGGCACAGACAGCAGGGTCCCCCAAGGTGGCGCTGAGGGCCCCTTCCTCTACCTCCTCGTCACCCTACCTCTGGCATTCGAGCTAGCACGGGTATACCCGGGCTACGCCCCATACCCACTACGGTCCCCCCTCATCAACTTCGCGGACGACAACCTCCTAACTACGGCCACCCGCCACCGCGACCCTGAGAACGCAGGGCTACCAACGACCACCGAGCAAGCGTCCGCCATTCTCCAACTGACCACAACCTATGTGGACGCCCACCAGCTCCTGGTGCACCCCCGCAAATCGGTCGGGCTAGCCGACACCAGGACTCCCACCCCCCACTTCCAGAAAGGTGAACCCCTACACCTGGAGGACACCACAGTCCACCTGGGAGTCACACAGGCCACGCGACACCACCACATCACACTCCCAAGCAAGCTGGAAGGGCGCCTCGCCCGGCTACCCCAACTTGCCAGTGGGGACCTCCTGTGCACGCAGGGCCCGGTATACTTCATGGAAGCGGTGCTCAACGCAGCCATCGGGTACCAAGCCCTGCACCTCCCACACCCCCAAGATGCCCTACGCCACGCTCGACAGCAAGTGACGAAGGCATGGGCGCAACACGGAGGCTGGCCCACGTCTTTCCCTAAGGAGGCCATGATGGCCCACTGGCGCTACTACGGGGACAATACAGGCGCCCTAGTGGACATGGCCTAGGCCAAACACGCAGCCCACCTCCTACACAGGGTGACACACAACCACAAACCCAAGGTTCGCGAAGCGGCAGCGATACGCATAAAGGAAGCTCAAGAGGGCCGCAACACCTGCCCCAGGTGGATACTGGCACAACATGGTGTCCACACTTCCGTGGGCACCGGCATCTGGGCCCAGCTGCAGCTCCTCCTACCGCACCACACGCACGCCATCCTGACGAACCACCACTGCGATCAGCAGGGGCCACCCGTGGCCAGGCACACCGACATCAACTGACACCCGGCGGGCGAGCCGGACACCCTGCGCCTCGTGGGAGCCACCATCACCAAAGTCTACATCACCCCAACGCAGATGGAGATCATGGCCCAGTGCGACGCCCACCACGCCCCGTTCTCTTCCGACCCGCAATTGCCAGCACGCCGTGTCTTCCAGTCGTACCTCCGTGCATGCGGTACGAAGGCAGGGCGCGACATGCAGGGGCCCATAGACATCGACACGGCTTACAAGGCTTTCCGGCGCCAGTACTCCCGACCCCGCCCGAGCGAGCAGGAGGCCCCAAACGACGGCAACACGACGCAGGAGGAGCCCACCCCGTCAGCCAAAGGCTGGACACCACCCACCATCCTGCTACTGGCGCCAAACATCCACAAACACGCTACCCCCCCTGTCCAGCGACACCATACCCCCTGGTCCATCCCCGAGCACAACGCCTCGGAGACGGATGTACCACCAGTCAGACACAGTGACCAGGGCATACCGCACACGTGCTGGCACTGCGGCCCGGCAGCCCTTGACACTCCGTGGCCCCTGCTACACCTCATCTCCACCCACTACCACACCCCCACCGCCACCGCCACTGTCGACCAGCAGGCATGGCTCTCCCCCTGGTTTCAGACGGTACCCCCAGACCACCGAGCACACGTAGCCTGGACTCGAACGCCGGCGGCGACGTGGACATTCACCAACGAGCGAGCAGACCCAGACAGCGTGGCCATGGAGTACGACCGCTGCGACCCACGATGCGCAGGACCTCAGGAGGCACCCATGCGCCCCATACAGCACAAATGCCCCACCCTCCGCGGCAACAAACACGACAAGGAACGGCGACAGACCATCACGTGCCAGAAGTTCCATTCCAATACGGGATACCTCTTCCACCTGATATACGTGTATATCACCCAGAGGCGCCCGGACAGAGGCTTCCTCCGCCTCACCCCGCGAGCCCAGGCCATCATCACCCAGGGGATAGGCGTCTATGCAGCGCCGCTACTGCAACACACGCAAATCACCACTAGAACCGCCCAAGGGAACCCTGTCTACGTCTATCACCCCACGGCAATTGCCCGCCTACACATACCCAGCGACATCATCTACTTCACTGCCGCATCCGGCACCGGGCAACGCACCCTCACGGTCGGTTGCGCCTCCGTACGCATCACCAGGCGCGCGGACGGCCTCCAAGTGGAACACCACACCGGGGCCACCATCTTTGGGGCGTCCTCCCACGGCGAACTGCGCACCCTGGCGGAAGCCGTCACCGCCACACCACAACCCGCAACGATCCCCCCCAGCAACATCTGGGTAGTCGTGGACGCCACGGTCGACATCCACCTCACCAGGTGCCTCGCAGACATGCCCCTCCACAGGGCGGTCGAGTCCGGCCTCACCACACAGGCGCTGGGACTATGGATGGCCTTCAGGGGCATGCACCCCCAGGACGCCCTACACATCGTCAAACAGGAATCACACCGCTACACATACGGCAACGGACGCGCAGACACGCATGCCAAACACCAGAGCACCAGCCACACCCCAGGGCTCAAACATGTACGACTGGATACCCCACACCACAGCCACCTGCAACAACTACCCCCGATACCCTCGGCCACACAACCCCCCCAATGGATGCCCCAGGATGCACCGTACACAGATCGAGACAAGCAGTACCACTACCCCACACCCATCAAGCAGCTGGCCACCACACTGGGCCACCCGGCGAACACCGAACACCTATGACGCCTCGAAGACTCCGGCCACACCCCCCTCTACTACTCCGCCCTACGCCTGGACAGCCTCCCAGCACACCTACAAAAGCCCCGACTTTAACTCGCCCTCGAACAGCTTCCCCTCCTCACCCGATACCACCAATGGTACGAACACCGCTCGATCCACATCCCCGCAAGATACACCAAATGCATCTGTGGCTACGCGGAAGAAGAAACCTGGGACCACTTCAAGGGGTGCCCCCTGTACCGAGGACTGCAAACCCTCACAGACTGGAGCCCAACCCACACCATCGCACAGCACGTCCGATGGCGGACGCGGTCCCGGGCAACCCAGCAACTCGCCACCGTCCTCAAGAAGATGAAGGAACTCGAGGCGGTCCGCAGGGGACTCGTCCCCACAGCCGTCTACACCTTGCTACGCACCCACGCGGAGGACCCCCAAGCCACCGCGGCGCAAAAGCAATGGACGGCCATTAACAAGACAGCGGAGCAGCTCACATACAGCACCCACAGGTACCTGCAGCATGCAGCAACCCCACCCCAAACAGACCAAGCCCACCTCCTCAAACTCCTACACACCATCCAACGAGCACAACACTGGCACGGCACACAAAGGCACTACAGGATCGACACGTACGCCCAACAGCATGCGCGCGCCGCCAGCCCCCATCCCCCCACGCCACCGTCCCTCCACAGGTACCACCAGCGGCCAGCCACCGCATGCCCCCTCTGCGTACGCCAGCGGCTACCACAGACGGCCCTACCCTGCAACCCAGACCACTGGGTCTGCCTGGGGGCCGCGCATTGCCTCACCCGCTGCCCCCACTGCGGGGACCTCAACCCCCACCACCGCGAGCGGCCCGCGGCCCCAGCCGCATCCCCCCCCGCCAGCCACCCCAGCTCCTTCGGGCCAGTCACCGACACCCTCCGGGACCACCTGGGAGGGTACTACGTGGCGGACGCGGCGGACCGCGCATGGACCATGGCTGTGGCGACGGGCAGCGCACCCCTGCCCCCCCACAGCCCACCCTTGCGCCACAGCGGGGGCGGCTTGAACGTGGCGGCCTGCCATGTCCTCCTCGCCCTATACCTCCACCACCGTGACCTACACCTCCCAGACCCACAGCTCCCAGCCCCCCAAGCAGCAGCCCTGACGCCAGAAGCGTGGGCGGACACGGCACCAGAGGAGATAGCGGCCTCCGAATTACTTGCCGCCGGTTCAACACCGCCCTCGGCCGACGGAAAGGAACACCCCACCCACTCAGCACACTCCTCTACCCGGCACACCACCCCCACCCCACGCAGCTGAGGCCCCCGGAGGGCTGGGCGTCATTTCGGGACGCCGACCTGGCCGCCCCCGACGAGCCCACCGCCACGCGAATGGGCCTCACGGACCAGCGCGCCTACGTCAGAAGCCTCGAGGTGCGCCTCCGAGAGGCGCACTGCTGGCACACCCGCTCTACGTCGCCCCCACGGGGACAGGGGGGTTCACCCGCCCCCGACATCCACCAGGCCAAGAAGACCAAGACAGGTCGGGGGGCCGGCCAGCACGTCTGCCAGCGGGACACGACACCCCGACCAAAGCCCGGCTCCAGCCACACCGCACCACCCCACGCCCAGACCCCCGGGGCACACCAACAGCACCGCCCCCACCAGCGCCCGCCACCACCACTGTACCGCAGCACCCCAACCCTGCAGCCCAGTCAGCCACCACCGCCCGCACAAGTCCACACCATGCCAGGACCACCATACGCGCAGAGCGAGGGGACATGGCATCACCAACACCACCACCACGCCCCCGTCCCTCCCAACCCCTACCCCCTGATGCCCCAATACTACAGCGACCCCCACCAGCTACATCCCCACCACGCCCCAGCACAACCAGGCCTCACGAACCACCCACCCCAAAGCGCACACATCACCGCATCACACCATCACATATTCCACCACCAGAAGCCCCTACCACCACACCCACCAACGCCGGGGTACCACACACAACCAGCACACCCTCAACACCATCACAACGCGGTCCAGCACCACCGGCCGCCCCCACTACACAGGCCCACGACACACGAGCCACGGTACACCGCCATGGACCCGCGGGGAGCGGCGCACGCACAGCAGCAACACCAGGACCTAGTAGGAGCGCCCCACCACCACCAGCAGCCCCCCCACCCACACCCCATACCAGCGAGCACCAGCCACCAGCAGCCACCCATTACATACGGACCACAGCCCCATCCGGACGCCCATGCGGCCGCCTCCCACCCACACCACGGCACCACAACCAGCCAGGAACCGCAAGGACCGCACGGCGCACACACGCAACACCCACACGACCCACAAGAGCGCCCAGACCCCCAGCCAGCACAACACCCACCCCCGCCCCCCCCACCACCAACAGTGCCACCCCCACACCACCCCCCCCAAGCCCCAACCCCGAGACCAGGCCACGGACCAACACACGGCAGCCAGCACCAGCCAATTGATATCGATGCCCCCGCCGACACACGCCACCGCGAGTCCCCCCTCTCGCGACCGCCACAAGAAACCCCATCAGCGCACCCCACACGCGACAACGACGACCATCCCCCCCAAACCCAGACTACCCCCCCCACATCACACCCCGCACCACCAGCCGCCGCACCGTCCGAACCCTACGCCCTACAGAACCCCGCAGCGGTACGGCGGCACCTCCGGGGACTCGGGGACCAGGAGGTGCTGCGCCTCCACACCTCCGGCACCATGCAGTGCATCCGGGCGATCACCCCGGTCCAGGCGGCCACCCTGGGGGAAGGCGTCCGAGATTTCCTCTTCGACGCCTTCCTCCATGTCGCCCGACACGCGCCACCCCAGACGGGAAGAGCCCGCCCCGCACGGGGAACCGAGTCTGGGTGCCCCCCATCGACTGGGGACGACACCCAGCCGGAGCGGGAGAACACCCAGGGCCGCACCTGCTACCGCGAGCCCAACATGGCCCACCCCTCACCCAGCGCCACCCCCAGCAACACCAAAGAGTGGGAGCGGGAAACATGGGTAGCCCGGATGGCCTCCCTGAGCAACTTCCGGCACCACGTCCCGGGGGACATCCCCACCCACGACGACCGGCAGCCAGCCCCCTCCACCTACATGACTCTCATGTACAATCTGCACTACGCCCTCTCCACCACCCACTACCACTCACCAACTGACCACTGGGTGGTGCACGGCACCGACTCCCTCCTCCCCGCTGACTACCCCCCCCCCCCCCCGCACAACGCAGGCCTTGACACGTACGCCAGGGGGGACGAGCCGGACAACCCCCACATCTGGGGCACGTGGGAATGCCAATCCCTGGACATGCTGCTCTTCATCCGCAGCGGCAGCCAGGGCCTTGGTAGGGCGATGTATTACCTTGCCAAGTGGACCCAACGGACCTGCAGGATCCCCACGGACCGGTGGCCGTGGAGGGTCACCCCGCGCCCCAGGCAGAGGGAAGCCCCCCTGAACCACAGGGGACCCACCACCCCACGCCCCACAACCCTACGGCTCTGCCCGTACATGGTGGCAGCCAGCCTCATGGCGCTGCTGTGGCCGGGTCCAGACACCCCGACCCAAAACTACCCCCACCTCACCGAGGAGGACATGCCCGGCATCCAGCGATGCTTCTTCCGCACCCTCGACTACCTCCAGCAAACGCACCCGCACATCCTGGAGCAAGTATGGACACCCCCCGAGTAACCCACGTGCCCGCACAGCGGAGACAACGCCACCACACCAGCACCAGCACGCACAGGTCACCGGGGAAAGCGCGCGCACACGCCCGGTGCCCAGACCCGCACCCTCGTTCTCGCTACTTGCAGGACCCAGCATCTTACGCCCGCCCCTGAAGCCCAGGGCCCTCCGCCGTCTCCCACAGCCCTCTCCTCTGCCTCCGACACCACGACCTTCACCACCACAACCACCTCATCCAGTACTCCACCCCCGAAGCCACGGGGGAAACCTCCCGAACGGGCCTGGAAACCCGTCCCCACCGCAAGCAACCCCGCCGCCGCCAAGGCCCATGCCCCGACTAGGCCCGCACCCGCAGCCAAGCCCATACCCAAGCCCAAGCCCGGCGCCACAACAGCAGCAGGAGCGCGCCGCTGCCGAAGCACGATGCACCTCGTCCCGCTACCTCTCAAAACCCGCACCTCAGGCCCACAGACCACCTCGGACTAAACCAGATTGACGCCACGGTCCACCAGCAGCGTCCCCGCCCCCCTACCAACACTCAATGTCAGCCCACATGCAGCAGATGCCCCGCTACTGCCGCCACCGCGAGTCCGAATCCAACCCCGAGGCGGAGACCGTGCGCGCATACCCGCCAGTCCGCATCCGGCCGCGCCCCCACTTTCTGCTCCCCCCCACGGAACAGGACTACGAGGAATCCCCCAGGCCCGCCACCGCCACCAGTCCCCACGACCCCATCAGACCCACGCACGCCCACTCCTCCGCCCAAGACCGGGGCCCCGCCCAGGGACAGTGGTGGCAGTGCTGGACCCGGACGCAGGTCTGGGAGCTGCGAAAGTGGGTGCGGACAGAGCCCTCCCTCGAGGGCCTGGTCCACTGGCCCCGCAAGGAATCGCTGGAGAACAGCCGCCTCAAGCCAGCGGGGGGGTGGATGCTGCAGGCTGCATGGGAAGCTAAGCTGGCCGATGCGCTCCACCCCCTGGGAGTCCACTCCCGCAACCTCCCCGCGCCCTGGGACTACCCGTATGTCCTCAAGTGCCTGCGGGAGACCCTCCAGGAGACGCAGTGAGATGGCATCCGCCTGTGGGACATCTCCCAAAGCCCAGCCCCGCACACACACACCCCCTCTCCACCCCACAAGCGCCGGCGCACCGATGCAGGCGGCACCCACAGCACCCTAGGAGCCCAGCGCGTCTCACAACAAGACGCGCCTGACCTTCAAGCCAGCGGCGCCGCCACCTAACGCCTTTGCCCAACCAGCCCAACCAGCCACCACCGCGGGGCGCCACACCAGGCCCCGCCCGGAAGACACCAAATAGACTGGAAGCCGAAGGACGCCAACGCACAAGCCAACGGGCGCCGCTACGCGCAATGACACCGAACCCAAGCCCGCAACCGTCACAACCGCGTAATCCAGTCAAAGCCCCAACACGAATTCAACCCGAGCCACACCCCAAAACCGCTAACCCTTGACTCCTAACCAGGCCCGCCGAGGGAGCAACGTAGCCACAGCCCACACCCACAGCCCACACGACCACCTAACCAGCCAGCACCTAAAGCAAAGAGGCACCTAACCAAACCCACGGGCCTGACCCATACCCGTGTACATCAGGACGCGCGAGCCACACCCCTGGGGCGCGGCCGCCAAAGCAGCGACGACACACGCCAGAGGACACGACACTATTTCACCACTGGACAAATTGCCCATGCTTGTGCCTGCAGTGTACGCGCGCCCCCTTCTTTGTAAAAAATTGGTTTGTCTATTTTTTCCGAAAAAAAAAGAGACGAGAAGGCACGAAAAAAGGAAAATAAAATTAGGGGGGGGGAGGAGAGACACAACCACCAACGGCACCTGCACACCGCACACAGCTCGCACGCCGGTGAACAGGCGCCACCTGGGCCAGGACACCGCGCACCCACAAGCACCAAGGACAACAAAGGGATGGGACACCACGGCCAGGCACACCGGTGAACAGGAGCCAAATGGCCGTGGACACCGCACACACAAAGCAGCACACCAAGCGGACACACCGGTGAACAGGAGCCAAGTGACCCAGGACACCCCACATACAACACAACACACCGAGCGGGCGCACCGGTGAACAGGAGCCAAGTGGCTCAGGACACCGCACACGCAACACGACCAACCACGCGAGCACACCAGTGAACAGGAGCCAAGTGGCCCAGGACACCGCACAAGCAAAGCAACGCACCGAACGGGTGCACCGGAGAACAGGAGCCAATTGCGCCTGGACAACGCAGACGCAATGCAACGCACCGAGCGGGCACACCTTGAACAGGAGCCAAGTGGCTCAGGACACCGCACACACAAAGCAGGACACCAAGCAGACACACCGGTGAACAGGAGCCAAGTGACCCAGAACACCCCACACACAACACAACACACCAAGCCGGCGCACCGCTGAACAGGAGTCAAGTGGCCCAGGACAGCGCACAAGCAACACGAGAAACCACGCGAGCACACTGGTGAACAGGAGCCAAGTGGCCCAGGACACCGCACAAGCAAAGCAACGCAGCGAACGGGCGCACCGGTGAACAGGAGCCAAGTGGCCCTGGACACCACAGACGCAACGCAACGCACCGAGCGGGCACACTGGTGAACAGGAGCCAAGTGGCCCAGGACACCGCACAAGCAAAGCAACACACCGAACGGGCGCACCGGTGAAAGGGAGCCAAGTGGCCCTGGACACCACAGACGCAACGCAACGCACAAAGCGGGCACACCGGTGAACAGGAGCCAAGTGGCCCAGGACACCGCACACACGTAGGGCGGCCGAGGGATAGGAAAGAAGCAACACCCCATGGGTCGGACACGCTGGGGCGACCCAGCCGACCCACCGGGCCAGTGGCAGGAGCGGTACTCCAAGGTCACTGATCCGAGCCCAGCCAGGCTGCATCAGGGACCATGGCAAACGTCACCCGGAGCCATGGAAGCAACCGGTGACAGGCGAGCCGGTACACAGTCCAGGAGGGGGTCGCCTGTTCAGCGGAGCGGCTCCGCAACTCAAGCCACAAGGGTGAGGCGGTCGTACTGTAGACAAGCGGGAGCAATACCCCTGGCCGTGACAGATACCCCACACAGCTGGGGAGCCCCCGAGCTGCCGCCCAAAGGAGGGGACATGTGGCACCCTCCCACCTCGGACACCTGGACCGGGTGGCCGCGACACTGCCTTCCCAAGCACCTGCGGGAGCGGCTTAAGAGGCACCTGACCTAGGGCAGTGGGAGGGACAGGACGTTCCCTTGGTAAGACCTTCTTCCTGCACTGTCAAAGGAGGCATCCCGAGCTCCCGAAGATACCTACCTACCTACCTCCCAAAAGTTGGGAAAATGAGCCGAACTGCCAATCTCCAGACGTACATACCAACGGGGCATCAAAGCCCATTGAAAATGGCATATGGCTAAATTGAAAGACCAATAGTAACGGTTTACAAAAATGCTTACTATGGGTCAAGTCCCCCATTGGATCCCAAGTTATCGTGCAAGTGTATGTGCGCGTGTGCAAAATGAAGAAGTGTCACACATGCTGACGAGGCAATATCAATGAACAAGGCTATACAGAATGTGCTTTGTGGTCTCTAGGTTTTGAATTGCCTTAGTTGGAGGCTTCATTCGCCGTTGCCTTCGAGAACAAGCCTTGGGTCCACGGCTATTTTGGCCAAGATCTAGAGGAAAAGTCGTCCTTTCAGACAACCATTTTTTGGTACAGATTGAATTGCACGGATCGATCGTTGAGTTAGCTTTGATCCTGTGAGCATTGATTTAGGTTATATACGTTCCTGCTCATCAGTACACAAAGTTAGCGTCGGACTCTCTGGAATGGCAATACAAAGAAGCTTGCACCGCTTGGGATGTTTGGTGGTGCTGGAGGACGCACACGCCTTGGAATACTGCTTCGGAAATGCGTAATAACCTGCAAGGAACAAAAGCTGCAATTCCAGATCCTTCTGGACTTTGGCTCGTCCCGGATGCATCAATGGTGCATTGTGCCAATGGTCAATCACGTGCTCCTCCAGGCTCCAAGGAATCAAACCTCCTCTGTGAGAAAGAGCTTGTCCTTGCCTTCTGTCATTGCTTCCGACCAAATGTGGTTGGATGGCCCACTCACTGCATTCAAAAACTTCATCCAAAGGTCCATTCAAATAGATTGCACTCCTTCAATGACTCGTATCATATCCTCCTTCCTCATTTGTGCCTGCGGCGCTTGCACCTTGGTGTCTTGGACCCGGGGTAGCTCCGCGCTGGATCCCATCACCACAAAGCATTTGATCTTGCTTTCGTTGAGGAGACACTGTACCTCGATGATGCGTTTGGCCTCCGCTGTTTCCTGGGTGTCATGGATGGAGCTGTCAATGCATGCCTTCCCGCGTTGGTAGGCGCAACGAGTCAGGCAATCCACCACTGTGTGGTCCTTTCCGGGCACAACTACTACATTTGAGTGGAACCTGGCGGACGTTTCGTGACGGGCTCGATGGGCTGCTGGACCTGAGGGGGTGTCGACATCCTCGTTGCGCCAAGTGTGCAGGCTTTGGTGCTCAGTGCTCACAACAGTGGGTTGAAAATCAATATGCCTGGACCAGTTGCACAGAGTGGAGGTTATGGAGTAGATCTCCTTTTCCCTTGTAGTCCAAGTCCGCCGTTGCCCCTCGCCAACTGTCTACTCCAAAAGACCACTCAGATCTGGAAGCCGCTCCCGCTGACCTGCTCCAGAACTGCCCCCGCAGTATAGTCTGATGCATCGGTGCCTAGCATGAATCCTTTGTCCAGACTGATATAGAATGATCCCAACTTTGCCAGGACAATTTCTCTTGAGCCTCTCGAAGGCTTCTTCCGCCTTCGTTGTCAACACCACCCTTCTTTGATGCATGGGGGTTTCCCCCCAGCGAGCATTACTCAAAGCAGCCTAACCACGGGCAAGAGCGTTCATGGCGAGCCGAAGTCCAAAGCTAGAGAAAGTATGTACACCACCCTTTACTTGCTTCCCTTGCGCCCATCAAACATTGCAGCCTGCAGCATCCGGTTTGATTTGTCCTGAGAGTGCAGCATACCTGACCATTGCAGAATAGCATGGACGACCGCAACTTGCTGATGCTGGTGGTTTGCTCCCGATGGGTTAAGGCAACCAGGTAGCTTAGCATCAGCCTGCATTGCCGATGACCAACCACGGGTCCGGCAAACCTTACCTCTCGCACGAATACGGATACCCTTGTCGGCTTGCATACCATTTGCTGGCGATCTGAGACGTTGAGCGCTTGTCTCAAGTATTTGTTATGGGCCTTGATTAATTCATCCCCCGACATGTCCTCCAGGACCCGATAATGATGTCATCCATAAACGGGCTGGCGCAATGCCGCATAGGTCCAGCAGATCCTTGATCATATGTTGTAATGCTGCCTTGCCATTCTTGGCTTACATGAGCACCACGTTCCTTTTCCTGGGGGAGAGTGGCATAGTCATCGCCGTACAGACCCTCCATTTCTCATGCAGCGGCATTTGGTGAAATCCATGTTTCAGGTTTGACAGCGTGAAGATGCGGTTTTGGGCCCTTTTTTGCAGGATAGGGTCCATTCAGGGAACAGAGTACGAGACATGCTGGGTCTGCTCCCTCAAACGTTTGTGACCAATGTTTTCGGTTTGAAGGAAACGAAAATAAATTTTAGCACTTTGACCCTTGGAGCACAGGAAAAGCCCAAAAACGGGCCAAACTGCCAATCCCCGGACGTATATACCCACGGGCCACCAATACCCATAGGAAATTGCATATGGCGAAATTGAAGGACCCATGGTAACTGTTTACAAAAATGATTAATATGGGTCAAGTCCTTCGTTGGATCCCAAGTCAATCTTGCATGTGTATGTGCGCATGTGCAAAATAAAGAAATGCCACACGTGCTCAGGAGGCACTATCAATCAACAAAGCTATCCAGAATGTGCTTTGTGGTCTCTACGTTTTGAATTGCCTTGATTGTGCCAGCGGCCACCTTGGGGGTCCTCAGCTCACTCAGTAAAGGTGCACGGAGCTGGGTCCACAAGTACGGGGAACACCGGCGGCCGCCAGCCATCGGACCCGAACCTAGACAAGAAGTCTGAAAACTTGCTGGAACTCAGAGTGAGCTCAGCGATTAAAAAAAGAAGCCCGTTCGTACCTAAAACGACGAAAAGAGATACATCATATGCAACCACAAAAACAGTATGTACACGAGACAAATTGGCACAAAGCGAGTCAGAGTAATTGGAGAGTGTCCCATACAGAAACAAGGGTAGTTATGGGAACCCAGGACCTCTACCCTGACACTCAGGGGGGGGCAGGATACAACTAAATGTGGGCCCTGAGATTTACTGCAGGCATCAAGGCACACAAGCAGGAAAAACCAGAAGTCAGAGGTCACTGACATTCAAGTGCTCCCTAGCCATGGTAGGGGGCTGTCAAGGAAATCCGTGTCGGAGAATTCAAAGGGCAATAGTCAACCAACATAATACCAAAATATACCGGTCTCCCTCAACAATACCAGGACACTGTATCTAGTCTAATGGGCTGCGCACAACAGTTAAAAACAAGGGAGAAAAGAATGCAAATGATTCGGACATAGTGATAGCCTAAGGTCAGGTAAAGTGCATGCACAAATGGTGGGGGAGGAACTGATTGTCTCAGATGGGCTGACCCTACCTTTCCCATGGCTTTGGAGCAAAGGGGCAATCTCCAATACACAACCTCAAAAAAGTTCCATGAGCATGTTTTAGACACAGGACTTAAGTAGAAATTAAAGTAACATGTGGACTTGGACCGGTCCTTCGAGGATAGGTCAAGAGTCTAATGACCCAAATATGCCTTATGGACACTGTCGGTAGGCCTTGGACAAATGGCTGGCGGAAAACCGACCTGTGGCCTAGCTTTGCCATGGAACCGAAGTGACGTCATGAAATTAGGAATTTTTGACATATTTCCCGGCAAAATTCAAAATAGTAAACCTATGTACCAGTAGGTTCTAAGTAAATGCTCAGCAAAAGGTAGAGAGCACCATTAAAGCATAGGAGAAGATCCCAAGGTCTAACTCCTCTCAGGCTTTTTACTGTTGACCTGTAACGTGACCACGTGACAGGGTGGTTTTCAAGGCTCTCTATGGACCTGGTTGGAGCCATGTAACGCCACTATGCCATAGGCGTGGCAACAATATTTCAAATGGATTCAGTATGTTATGAATCATACCCAACCAGGTCTCAATACAGAAGGTAGACACCTTGGAGTGAATGACGGTCAAGAGACAAGGAAATTTGACCCAAAAAGCCCTACAAACCAAGTCTCTGAAGTGGACACGTGAAATGTTGGATCTCAAAAAGCTTTTAGAGATTTGGTTACGCTGAGATGTAGGCGGATCAGCATCCATCATACAA
This sequence comes from Eutreptiella sp. 'Long Island Sound 2002', assembly GCA_964036045.1. Lineage (NCBI taxonomy): Eukaryota > Euglenozoa > Euglenophyceae > Eutreptiales > Eutreptiaceae > Eutreptiella > Eutreptiella sp. 'Long Island Sound 2002'. Next base: position 72,864,481 of record OZ038378.1, read on the forward strand.
ATCAAATTCCTGAAGTGGCGACCCAAGGCTCCAAAGAGAATCAGATGCCGGGTCAAAACTCAATGATGGCGTGGAGTCATGAGCTTCAGACGTGAGCACATACACAGGGGAAAATTGGACATGCATGCCTGCCATCTTTTTCTAAGCATAAAATTCACTCAAAATGACAACCACACTATCGGCGCAAGCGAGCAGCCGAGCGTAAAGAGTATGCAAATTCGACCATATATGCCTAGTAAGGACTGAGTAGGCCCCGATGGATCGAACGTTTGAAAGAAAACTCCATGGTAGTCCATCCCCATCGTCGCGTCACGTGAGGTCATCAAATTCATAGGTTGAAAGTGGAGCCAATCTGTTTGATAGTGAAACTTGGACATGGCCGAGGAAGGATGCAAACAAAGATGAAATGCAAATTAGACACATACACAAGCATGCACAGACAGAAATTGGGTTCAAACTCCTGACGGGCGTTGAGAGGGAAGCCCAGAACGTGAGCCCATGATTTGGTAAAAATGAGTGAAAGGTGACATAGCGAAAAAAGCTTATGATCCAAAATACTTTACACAAAAAAGAGGACACTTGAGGCTCAAAGCGAGTTCAAACTCTTCTATATCTCAGCGATACGCATCAAGTATGTAAAAAACAAGCTTTTACCTGACTTCAGGCTCCATGATATCTTAGAGATATCATGTCAAACTTTGAGCACATGAAAAACGTGTGCTCAAGTGGAAGTTGCGAGAACAAATATAGCACTTCGCCACTAGCTCCAAAATGGAATGATCCAAGATAGACATGCACTCCAGACATGCAGCAATATGTATGACGATGAAAATATTGGAGTCGAGACAATCGCTGTGCTCACGAAGCTGTCAAAGTTGGTCCATACAAGGGCCAGAAATGGCTCCTTGGGCCATGGATGGTAGCCCCACCATGGATTGCTCGACCCACCATGATTATGAAATGAATTCCACACGTCAAAATAAAACCGACCAAAAGTGTTTTCGGTCAGTGTACACTATGGGAAGAAGAATATACCTTTCTTTTCATGCATCCAACCATGGTATTCTTGGAATGCTTTTATATGACTCAAAGCCAGGAAAACACTCAAAAATTCGATTCCACTTGCAACCCGCAGGTTTCTTTATCATACAATCAAAATAGACACACATGGCGTTTCTATGCATTTTACTTTAAAGGTTACAGAAGCTTTGGCTCAAAGTTATGCGCTGCTGAAGTGACCCTATGAAATGCATAAACACCGAATGCCACGACTAGTCAAATGGGGGGCAAGGCGAAAGAAAGGCACCGTAAGGTGCCGGGCGAGGCAGCATGTTTCTTTGCCTGGGCATGATGTAGATGCCCAGTTTTCCAATTTTACTTATGTGGCGGCTGTATGGAATCGCGCGCGATCGCAGCAGGAGAAATAGAAACAAAGAAAAGACGTACAGGCAACAAAAAAATATGAAAAATCATTTTTGCGACCTCAGAAGCCCCCGAAGAAATTTCCGCCGCTGTTTGGCTAGGTCGCCAAAACTTAGGACACACACAGAAAACCAAGAACAAGCGAGTCGCGACGACAAAGAATTTGAGTGTTGCTTGCTCCAACACACCTAGCAAAGTGCGTGCCATAGGAGCTAGGCGACTTGTGCGCGTCGACAAAAAAAGGTAAACAAAACAAAGGGAGAGGCACAAAACCAAAAACAAAGAAAGCACGAAACACCACCACACACAGACCAACAATGACCTCACGCCAACGGCCACAGACCACAGCGAAACAAAGGTATGGCAAACAAGTATGTTACGAGCCCATGCATCCCACACCTCCTCCGCTACAACTGCGTCGGTGAAGAAACCAATGTTGTTGTGAAGCAGGGCCCCAAAGGGACAACACAACACACAAACACGAACAACGAAATAACCACACACGTCATAAAGCATGCGTACATACACAAACCACACCCATATCCCCATTTGTCCATAGACGCCAAGCGCTCGCAAGGTACATGAAGACGGAGACAAGGTCAAGGAGAAAAATGAAAACAGAAAGAGCAAAGGGTATGAGATGGCCACGGACCACGGGGAAACAATGAGGAAACAATTGTAGGGCGAATAAGTTTGTTAAGAGCCCATACATCCCGCACGACCCCCGCTACATATGCAAAGGTGTCGAAACCAAGTATGTTAATGTTGTGAAGGAGGGCGCCAAAGGAACTACGCATACATACACAAGCGTACAAACACGAACCACGCCCAAGAAACCATGAGATGCCAAGCGCCAGCAAGGTACAAGAAGAAAAGGTCAAGGAGAAACATGGTATGAAAAAAAGAAAACAAATGGGAGGGGAGGAAGGGACGCTACCCCGCCCCCACCATACCCACACACCTTGCACACGCTCTCTCTATCAGGGGTGCACAAGGTATGACAACGAGGGGATGCACAAGGTATGGCAAGTATGTTACCACCCCACGGAAATACCGAGGAGAAAGAAGAGGTATGAGAACCCACAAACCCGCCACACCTGCGCACCCCCCACACCTTACGGGCCCTATCTATAGGGGAAACATGCAAGGTACGACAAAAAGGTATGTTATCGAAGACGCTATGGGAAAAGAAAACAGAAACAAGGCATAATAGGTAAAGAACAACAAGGAAACATGGAGGAAAAAAAAACAAGAGCCACAAGAGGAGAGGTAGGACCGCCGCAGGCGCCCGCCACACCCAACCAACCCCCCAACGGCCTGAGCACACTCTCTGTCTACAGAGGAAAAATGCACGGGGGAAAAAAAGAGACGTATGTAAACGATATGCATGTACCTACACATATTTCTGTTACACATCTACAGGACCTCTTTTTCTGCTTTTCGGCCTTGAAAATGTAGACCAACGACGCGATCCGAACCAGGTATGACACACGCCACAAACCACACACCGCACGCACTCACATACACCTACACACAGCAACCACACCGCGCAAGACCGCCGCACACCACCCACAGCAACACCAGGCGCCACACAGCACACACACACACACCAGGGCCAACGAGAAGGGCACCCAGGGGCCCAAAGCCGGGAGTGCCGAGCGAGCCCCCACCACCACAACCGGGGGACCCGGGCCAGGAGTGGCGGGGAACAACGCCCACGGCCCTCGGCAGGGAGTGGCGAGGGACCACCCACCACACCCGGCGGCAGACCCCATCCAGGAGTGGCGGGGAGCCGCAACCAGGACCCGCAGCCAGGACCGACAAGGGACCACACACCACCACGGCCAGCGGACCCCAGCCAGGAGTGGCGCAGAACCGCACCCGGGGCCCTCAGCCAGGAGTGGCGAGGAACACCCACCACAACCGGCAGCGAAACCCAGCCAGGAGTGGCGGGGAATCGCACTCAGAAACCTCTTCCAGGAGTGGCGAGGGACCAATCACAGCACACACCAACCACACCCACACCTACACCAGCAGCAAGCCCCACCCGGGGGAAGCAAAGACCGGCAACCACATACCACCAACACACCACACACGCACACACACACACACACACACCAACACACGCCAAAGACACACCCACACCCACACCACCACCAACACAGACACCACAAACATACAACACACACACCAGCACAAACACCGCGCGCACGCGCCGCGCCACAAACACACACAACACGGGAAACCCCCCACCCAACTCCACGGAAACGGATACAGTCCCCAGCCAGGAGTGGCCGGGAACCGCACCAAGGACCCTCAGCCAGGATTGGCGAGGGGCCACCCACCACCAACACCAGCGGACCTGTCCCAGCCAGGAGTGGCAGGGGACCACGCGTGCCACCACCACGCCCCACAGCGGAGTTGCGGGGAGCGACACCCAAGACCCTCACCCAGGAGTGGCGAGGCACCACCCGCCACCACCGGTGGCGAGCCCCAGCCAGGAGTTGCGGGGACACGCACACAAGCACTTCCGCCAGGAGTGGAGAGGAGCCGCCCCCCCACCACCACCACCGCACCCCAGCCAGGAGCGGCCGAAAACTGACCACTGCAACCAACACAGCAAGAGGGGGGGGCGGGACGAAAGGGGCCCAGAGAAGACGCAGGCGAGGGGCCCAACCTCAGGAGATTGGGGGCCCCCCCGGTGACCGTATCGGCCCCACCTCAGCACACACAATAAGGTGGGATACGCCCTGGACCCTTCGTCAGCGGCTCTAGGTGGCACCGGCCTGGGGAGGTGATCAATGGGCCTGACCAAGAGCACTCCCCACGGCACGTACTGCGGTTCGGGCTCAGCGAGGGGCTCCCCTTAGGGCACACCGTTCATTGGGGCAGGCAAGAGACGCGTATTCGGAGGTGTTCGGCGCCTTGCCGCACCCCCTCTCTTGTAACAAGCTGGTCCAGATGGACCTGAAACTGAAACTCAAATTTAAAAAGACGCGAGTGAGGCGGCGTCCCTATCCCGCTCCACAGGAACAGGTTGAAGAAATGGAGCGTCAGATCCAGGAATGTATTGATGCTGGCCTCGTGGAGGAATATAAGAAGGGGGACTACCCCCATCACTGCGGTCCCTGTTTCCTGGTTGCTAAACCAGGGTCGACTGCTCTGGGACTGGTTGTTGACTATGGTGAGGTCAACAAGAAAACCCAGAACCACTCAGGGAGTATTCCTAACATGGAAAATACCCTGGAGCGTATTGCCAAATGCAGGTACAAGACCAAAATGGACAAACGCAGTGGTTTCTGGCAGGTAGACCTCACCGCCGCGGCTCAGGAGTGTAATGTTCTTGTCCTTTGTTTCCTGTAAAACTCCGTTTTTTCTTCACTGTTGATTTTCATACTGAGCCATAGGCAAACCCTGCAACCCAATACCAAAATCCCACAGGCGGACAAGAAGAAGTTGATGAACTTCGGACATTTCGGCTGGCGGAGTAATGGAACTCGAAGAGTTCAGATCTTATGCTTCTGCATGACCTACACACAAAAAGAGAGGCTGAAAAGCTTCTGCATAAGTGAAATTGCTAACATACAAATTGGTGTGGATCGGTGCAATTCATTCATGCTACTCCACGTAACGTGAAATCCTATTCACTCGCGCTCTGCGGGTAAAGACAGCTCTGCTCTGGACAGTTCTGTCGATCCCATTACACCCCCTTCCTAAAATACTTCATACTCTGAGTGGACCTATGACAGTACACTCAGTGTGTGAAGTGTTTGATAAAAAAATATCAATGGGAGCGGCAGCACTGACCGCATACCCTGCTCCAAGGAATTGTACAAGCGTATAACCCTCATCTGAGGCTGGCACTGTGGGCGCTACCAGCAACCAGCACTGTGGTACCTGAGATCTGTAAAAAGAAAACTAATGTTGTAGTCATTGTTTGCCATAGCCCTGTCCTGAGCTGGGGTAAAAGGCGTACCACGCGCTATATGTACAGTGCCTCTGGGGGTGGCCTAAGCTCAAAATGCATTTACGCATTTGTTTGTGCCAGGAATGCACAAACAATATGTGGGACTCCTACACAAGGGTAAATACCCACTAAAAAACTCAGGACTTGTAAAAAGAAAACCACTATGCTCTGTGTGGTGTTGTTTTACGTTCCTGCTGTATCCTGTTTGTAAAAAAAATACAAACCCTCCACAGCCAGAAGTTGTAAAACACCCTGAGCAAAAGAAGCCAGTAGCAAGGACAGTATGACTCTTGTCTCCCATAGAACAGACAAGTTCCACTCTGTCTTGCCCATGGCGCCAAACGCCGCCATAGCTTCCACTCACATGCCTGTGGCACTGCCGTGCCTGGCCCCAAAGGCCACTTAGGCAATATATCAGCTTTTATAGGCTAAACAAGCCAAAGCTAGACTGATATGAGGCACAACAAGTACCATCTCAGGGCAAAGGCCAGAGATCTGGGCCCGCCACATAGATGCGTTTTACTGACTGCCTGCGCGACAAGGAAATTAGCCTGCACATCACTGCGGCTATGCACGTCGATATATAACATCATTGCTGGCTTTCCAAAGCCGGCTGACATAGTCAATCTGACATGCCAGGTAAATTTGATTGCACCCAATATTTAGCGCTGGGCGCCTCCACTCCTGTGGGGTGTATCACCCGCCACCGAACTTAATAAGCTTAGCAGCTCACACGCTGCCCTCTGTTGGCGCACTTGGGGACCAGCACGCCGTCCGCGCCCCTTACTTGGTGAGGATGGGCTTGATGTATCAGCTCCAGAACTTGCGATAGCACCCTTCTTTGCGAGGGCGCTGCTCTGGGCCCACTGGCGCGTCCGGCGCCATTGACTGTTGTTGGCGTACTTGGTAGCGCTGTGGAAGCGCTTGTCTTCGCCGCTGTTTTTGATGTAGCGCTCGCATGCGTTGTTGACTCCTCTGTGGCGCACGCATTCGTCGCTAACTCCTTTGTAGCGCTCGCATTCGTCGCTGACTCCTTCGCAGCGCCCGCATTCGTCGCTGACTCTCCTGTAGCGCTTGTGGACTCGCTTGCGGCGCTGTTGAGACTTGTTACGGCACGACCTGTACTCTTGCATTCACCCTGCTTGCTTGGCACTCGCGTTAACAACAGGTCAAGCTTGTAGTTGATACCGCGCAGTTGATCTCTGCTGTCTGCTGCATGCCACGAGTGGAGCAAGTACCTTGTAAAGGCGGCCATCATGAGCTGCCTGCTCTGCAGCTCGTGTTCCATTACGGCTTCACGGCCTCGCTCGTAGTAAGACATCAAAACCCAGCCATTTGACGTTCTGTAGTCCTCTCGTAACAAGTCGGCAACTTGGCCCTGCAGCGAACGGCACACTAAAAAGGAATAATTCTCACTACTGTCCAGCGCCATGGTGCACTCACTGAGCATCTTGTTCGCAGAATACGCTGAATTCGACGTACATCCCAAAACTCCGCGAAAGATAGAAAAATCTGAACTGTAATGTTCTTGTCCTTTGTTTCCTGAAAACTCCGTGTTTTCTTCACTGTTGATTTTCATACTGATCCACAGGCAAACCCTGCTACCCAATACCAAAATCCCACAGGCGGACAAGAAGAAGTTGATGAACTTCGGATATTTCGGCTGGCGGAGTAATGGAACTCGAAGAGTTCAGATTTTATGCTTCTGCATAGCCTACACACAAAAAGATAGGCTGAAAAGCTTCTGCATAAGTAAAATTGCTAACGTACAAATTCGTGTGGATCGGTGCAATTTATGCATGCTACTCCACGTAACGTGAAATCCTATTCACTTGCGCTCTGCGGGTAAAGACAGCTCTGCTCTGGACAGTTCTGTCGATCCCATTACAAGGAGCTGCTGGGTTTTATAACCCCTAAGGGTCGTGTGTTTATATGGAAGGTCATGCTTTTTTGGGTGGCTAATGCCCCAGCGCTCTTCCAGGAGCTAATGAACAAAATTTTGTACACACTCAGGCGCAGACCTCTAGTACAGGAGTTGATTTCTCGGGGTGCAGAAATGGAGGTCCACATCGACGACGTGAGTCTGGGTACTGATACCCAAGAGGACCATGTCCTTCTCCTCCGTAAATTTTTCACTGTTTGTCAAGAAAATCATCTCCGAATCAAACTCGAAAAAGTCAGATGGACCCACTGAGGCTGTTTTGTTTTGCGAACATGCCAATTTATATGAGCATTAAGTTATTAAGCTGAACTCTGGTAGTGAATTTCCTACTTTAATGCACATGATGCATCCAGATCCCAGAATGCACAGCATGATGCTACTAATCAAACATCGCCCAGCAGGAACAGTGAAGATGATCAGTAAATCAGAAGAATGACTGAAGATGATGGTGATAGGCAGATTCTCAGAGGTCTAATTGTACATAATCAGATCATGATGCAGAAATGACATGATGGGTCATGACGGGGCACATGAATGGCTCCATGGTGGCCAGTCTTACTGAGTGGGTAGTTCAAGAGATAAAGATCAGAACTGAACTTTGGTGATAGTAAAAGGCCCAGAAACCACAGAAACATGTCTCTTTCATGTATTTGATACTCAAGAGACATGTGCATATTTTTTGGTCATTTGTTTAGCCTTTTATGCCATGGACCTACAATCAATGGTGGACTTTCATCAGCAAGTTTGATCCTGAATTTTTGCTTTGTGCTAGGGTGTAAGGCAGAAATTGTTCTGGTAGCAGAGGCTGGAGTTGTAGCAACTCCAGGACCCTGCCTGGCGGATTTTTGAAAATTTCTAAAATTGAAAAATCTGAGATTTTCATCATGTCAATCATCAGCTGTTTCACATGGCCCCATCCAAAATTTCCAAGGCAAAGAGGCGAGAAGATAAGACACTCAGAAGGGTACGTGTGCGTTCAGGGATTGGGTTAAAAGGGAGCGCCGAGCGAGAGAGAGTCAGGGCAATGAAGGCAAGGGATGCAAGGTTGAGAGAGTCAGAGAAGTCAACATTGCACGGCGCTAGCATTCCAAGACAAGCAAGGCCAGTACCAACTCCCTCGCAATCTTCTCGGTGCGCGCACCAAAACACTCACGCGCATGGAGAGAGGGTAAGGCTCACGACTAGGCCTGCGCGCAAAACCAGGATACCATTCGAGACTGATCCTGCGCGCGAAGCAAGACCCATGCGTGAAGCAATGCAGGCGCCAGAGACTGGTTATGCGAACGAAGCGTGGACCACACGCACATGCGAGGCTGGTCCTTCACGCGCACGTGAAGTTGATGCGGAGTTCGAATGGTCAGAAGATCTTGCAGATTACCTGAAAACAATGGGCAAAGACAAGATGTTGAGGGACCCATTGGCGCGCGACGACAAGAAGGAAAGCGACGAGTTGCACGATCTACATGAGTATGAACTACCACCTCGCGCTACTGGGAAAGAACAAGACCCTACGCTACACGACCTCTTACACAAGATGGAAACACTGACGCTGCAACTGAATCAGCTGAAGGATGGCAGCAAGTTCACAGACCTAGACACTACCATCACAGGATTGTCGTACCTAGGTGACAAGCGCTTGCCCTTTGTTCCACGACAAACCTATGGCAAGTCGACGCCCTTGTTCAAGAAGTCAGTACCAATCAAGACGCTACAGGAAGCACACCTACATGGCCTTCGAATTCTTGCGTGCTTGGTGGTACCAACGGAGCTCGAAACTGAAGATTCTGAAGAAGAAGCAGAGCGAAGGAGAGAAAGGAAGGGTGTCGCCACAGCGAAGATCGAAACACCACTGCCTGTGTTCACTGGAAGGAACATTGTGTTCTGGGCAAAGGACTTCGCGCGCTTTCTGACACTCACAGGCCAAACTAAGGCGTCAGACATGATCAAAGCCGACCTCGTGGTGACTGGATGCAAGACAGACTGGTTGCGCGAACTCCTAGAAGACCTTTTATCCGAATCTAACACCTTCGTGGAGTTCCTTTCTAGGATTGAGCAGACCTTCCCTGTGTTAGAGACTGACATGCACATTCGCCAACAACTCTTAGATCTCTCCAAGTTTAAGGAGGTCCTCAAGCTGGACGAGATCAATCAGATGGAGGCAATGATCCGAAAGCTGGTGGCAAGGCTTACGTGTGGTTACTCTGAGTATGACAAACTGATTCTGTTGCGCAGCCAGATCCCAGCGAAGACATGGTCAGAGTGCAAAGACACGCAAACACGCAAGGCCCTTAACCACAGCTACTCCGATCTACTAAGACTGCTTGAAGCCCTGTCTATGGAGCGAGATTCTGTTCAAGCCGCCAACCGCCACGCGAACCTCAACTACGCGTAGTACCACGCTGAGGCCGAACTATTCACTGGCGAAGGCAAAGGAGAAGGCAAAGGCGGTGGCAAAGGAAAAGGAAAAGGTCGAGGACGAGGCGGCAGCAAAGGCAAAGGTGGAAGAGGCTGGCAATGGACGCAAGAACACCCACCACCTGCTTTCAAGGTTACCATCTACTGCGAATACTGTGGAAGAAGGAACCACGCAGCGTTGAACTGCTGGAAGAAGCAAAACGATGACAAGAAACAACAAGAAGACTGGAATGCACAACAGCAAGCACCACAGCAAGGTCAACCTGTCAACCCCAAGCCGGGCGCGCAGCCATTTCCGAAGCCTGCGCCGAAGCCCGCACCTTCACCGAAGCTAGCATTTGTGCCAAAACCCGAATCCCGCTCCTGTGGCAGCACCTGAAGAGGAAGGAAGCAATAAAAAGAAGAGGAAGCTGTTGTCCATGGAGAAGTACCTTCTCAAGCAATGCGAGAAGCACGGGATTCAACTCAAGACCCCTCAGACCGCACAGAAGTAGAGGGGTGGGACCTCGGGAAAGAGGCTCTACGCGTGCCTGGTCTCAATGGGGGAGCAAAAGTATCATGGGTTACTCGACATGGGCGCCAGTAACAGCTTAGTGGCGGAGAGACTGGTGGAGCAAGGGCAGATGCAAATGGGTGAAATTTTCGGAGTCAAGGTTGGCAATGGAGCTGTACAGCTGACAAGTGGGGACACGGAAGGGGTTGTTCACGTGGGAGAAGAGGACATCCCTTTCTGGTTCGCCACCTTCGACACCGACGCGTTTGACGTGATCCTGGGAAACGACTTCTTTGAAGCCAACCCGCACATCGAGTACCTCTCCCTGCAAGCGCCCCACCATTTACTGGTACAGAGACATGGGCAACTCGTGGAAGTCCCACTGAACGAGGACACCACACCAAAACCCTCCGTGCAGGTCATCCAAGGTCATTCGCTCAATCTAGGCGCAGACATGAAGCTGGAAGGTATGGTGGCCCTCCACGAGCAGCTCGCTCGTACTGAGAACTACCAGCTTTCGACGGAGGTGAAGAGACAAGGGTTTGCGGACTTATCTTTGGAGGGACATCCGACGGGTTCGGACTTCATTGAACTGTTCGTGTCGAAGCAGAACGCAGACTCACAATTTTACTGCAACCGCAAGGACAACTCCGCCTTTTGGTACCATTGGGGGTGGCTACAAAGGTGGAAGCAGTTGTACGCAAATCCAAGGTTCTCCCACCTCTTAACAGTTCTGGTCAAGGGGGCGATCGACTGAGCGCGCTTAGTTTTAGTAGTACCAGAAGGGAAGAAATGGGAAAGTAAAGGAGCGAAGTGGAAAGAACTCCTCGAAAGACTGACTATCTCAAAGATCATCCTACCCGACCTGCCGATGTACAGCCAAGATGGGAGTGAAGAAATTTTACCGAAGCCTTCCTGGCGACCATGTCTCTATCTACTGGACAGGGATACCAAACCCGTACCGATGGAAGAACTCGATCAGGAGGAGGTACAGTGGGTCACAAGGCAGAGCCGAGGTTGGGGAAAAGCAAAGATGCTAAGCAAATTCCCTGATCACGCTGAGGTCAAATGGGAGGAACGAGAACCTGTCGTCAACGCTCCGACTCTGGACATGGAAAGTGATAGCGAAGGAGAAGAGGAGACCTGTGCAGCAAACACAGGAGACAACATCAGGAATCCAACTGTGTCGACGATCCCGATTCACAACTCCGGAGCGTACGAATCAGTGAAATGGGACGATTTGGCGGATGCACTACTACTCGGAACTGAACCTGACATACCTCCGCAACGACGAGAACTCGATGACCAAGCCAAGTGCTTACTCGCCTTTGCGTGCATGGTGGCCGACAAGAGGACCCACTCCGAGAAAAGGGATCCTCAGTGGGCGAAGCCCAGCAAGGACAGTTAGCCCATCGGGGAGCACGAGAAGGAGGATCCCAAACAACTTCTCTTTCATCAAGTAGAACACCTACAAGAAAATAAGAAGAGAGAGCAATGGCGAGAAAAGCAACTGAAGCTTAAGATGAAACGGGGTACGAGTGTCTATGTCCCTGAATACGACGATGATCCGTCAGCCTGTACCTGCGAGTACCAAGGACGGTGGGAGGTCACTGCCACCAAGCGAGTACTCTAACTCTGCCAGAAGTGCGTGAACCACTGCAGGAATACGTCGATCAGAGCGCGAAAGAACATACTCACTGCTGCGACGAGTGTCACGGAAGTCTCGACCTCTGTCAATTTCACCAAGTGGATCCTGACGAGATCAAAGAAGTACTTACACTCAAGCAGGAGTTTGGGCAAAGCAATCTGGCGGCTTCTGAGGATTTCAAGAAAAAGATCCAAGAACACGATCCCCGAGTCGTTGAAGTCCTCGCAAGGTACGAAGAAGCCTTCGGACCTTTACCACTTCCCGGCATAAGCAAGAAACTGGTCAGAATGGAGTTAGAGTTGAAACCCGAGCACCAGGATCAGCGGATTACTTCGAGAGGTTACCCCTGCTCTCAGGAGGACCAAGATGAGATCATGATGCAAGTCCTAGAGCTGGTGGAAGTGGGGATGTGCGAAGCCTACAAGAACACGGAAATCCCTGATCACTGCTCGCCGTGTTTCTTGGGAGCTAAACCTGGATCGACAGCGAAAAGGCTAGTCGTCGACTATCGCAAGCTGAACAAAATGATCAAATTGCACGCCGGCAGTCTCCCTGTGATGAGAAAACACCATCGAGAATGCCGCGTTGTGCAAGTTCAAGTCCAAGATGGACAAAAGATCAGGGTTTTGGCAAGTCGATTTGACGGAGCGTGGCAAGGTGCGGATGGCGTTTCGCACACCAAACACAAGGGTGTTCCGATGGCTGCTCATGCCCTTTGGTATCGCCAACGCCCCCGCGCTGTTCCAGGAGTTGATGAACCAGGTGCTCACCATCCTCAAACAGCGACCCGCAGTCCATGCGTTACTCGAACGAGGAGCGGTTGCCGAAGCTCACATCGAGGACGTGCCGCTGGGCACAAACTCGATCCAGGACAATCTGCTGTTGCTGTCGGAGTTTTTCGACGTGTGTGTGGAGCAGAATCTCCGTATCAAACTGGAGAATTGCGAGTTCCTCAAAACTGAGCTAGAGTACCTTGGATTCAGAGTGGGAGACGGTCACTGGGGACCGTGTGAGGACAAACTGAAGCCACTGATGGATTTTACGATCGATGGAGTCAAAAGGAAAGCCGAAGGAGTCAAGAAGATAAGGGAATTTATTGGAGGTTGCAACTTCTACAGGCGCCACGTCAGGAATTTCACTGATTCCTCCGCTATGCTGACCGACCTCATCAAAGACAACACCCCATGGAAATGGACAGACGAGGAGAGAAATAAGTTGGAAGAACTGAAGGAGAAAATTTGCAAAACAATACCTCTGGGAGTGCCGCAGCCGAAAGGAGAGATTGTCTTCGTCTCGGACGGTTCGAACGTGGGCCGAGGCGGTACTCTCTTTCAATGGCAAGCGCTCCAACCTGAACAGTGTCACGAATTCGATGAAAGGCTCAGAACACAAGGAGTAAACCGCGACGGCAGTCTGCAGCACTCGTACAACGAAGACAAATGGCGACTTGTTCCACTTTGACATCGGAATGCAGCGCGCTCCAAGTACCACACGTACGAGCACGAACTACTAGGAGGAGTACTGGTCCTCGCTAGTCAACAGATGATCATTGGTAACAATCCAATCACCTGGCTCTGTGATCAGGATTCGGTCAAGTAACTCATGGACTCACCACCTCCTGAACAAAAGAGACTACGGCGATGGTGGGTATTCCTATCCCAACTACGACTAGCCGTTCACCAAATCCAAGGACTCAAGAACGAGTTAAGCGATTACCTGAGCCGCTACCCGTTCGACGAACGCTTAGGGCAATCTTCCGAAGAAATGGCAAAGGACGCGTTCGCCAAGATGGATGTGCAGCTCGACCTGTTCATGAAGACCACGCAACCGCAGAAGAAGTGGGGAAAGGTCGAACTGTTGAAGGATTACGCTGCTATTATGAAGCAACTACAACCAGGGCAGGTCAAGCTGATCGCCGGCGAACAGTGGGCAATGACTAAAGACGCGCTGTACAAGGAAGACCGAGTCTGTGTACCTGAATTTCATCTGGAGGAAACACTCCGATGGAGCCACACGGTCAACGGTCATCCTGCAGTGCAGAGGTCCTTGTGGTTCCTCGACCGCCACTTTCACTGCAACAAGAATGAGTCAGAGAAGAGGAGACTGATGAACAAGGTGACGAAAGACTGCCACTGCATCCTGGGGATACCCAACAGTCAAGTCGATCGCGGAGAAATGGGAAACCTGCCCATACCTCATATGGTGAACTCTGTCGTGTACCTCGACTTCATGCACCTGCCACACTATGCCGGGCACAACTTTGCGTTGATGGTCATGTGCGGGCTCTCCAGATTCGCAAGGGTCTTCCCTATGAACAAGAAGGCGGACAGTGAGATCGTGCTGAAGACTTTGTTTGAAGAATTGGTACAAGTCTATGGTTTACCGAAGGTCATCCACTCTGATCAGGACGTGCGCTTAACAGCAGCAGGCAACTGGTACCGAGGAGTACTAGAAACACTTGGTTGCGAGATACAATTCGGTATGCCCTATCTACGCACCAAGAACGCAGTCTGCGAGAGGCAAATCCGCTCCTTCAAAACGGTGATGCGGATCCTCATGGCGCAGGAGAAGGGGAGGAACTGGTTGAGAGTGCTACCGTACGCAATATACCTGATGAACAACCAGGTGTCCACGCGTACTGGTTTCTCACCGCAGGAGCTCTTCTTCGGTCGTCCTGGTTTCCACATGGAGTTCCCGACGCCGCAGGACGCGAATCCTAAGGTGAAAGAGTGGATGGAGAAGCAAACGACGTTGGCAAGCAAAGCCAAAGAACTGCTTCAGAGGATCAGAGAACGTGAGAACACACGCAGCAACCGTGGGCGCAAACCCGTCGAATACCAAATCAGAGACATGGTACTCGTGCACCACAGGAGGTTACCGCGCTGGAAAAAGAACGACCTAGATCTACCTTACCGTGGTCCTTTTATGGTCACGGATGTGGGTCCTAGTTCGGTCAAAGGTTGGGAGGAGAGACTGAAGTCGGCTTCCCTTTCGTCAAGAGGTACACCCTGATGAACGAGTACGACCTGGATTTGTAGGGTTTCGACGACGAAGTGGCGGCTGAGGAGAATGAGCGCAACGACGATCAAAATGAGGACCAGACGTTGGAGCTCGGCAGCGCGGAGGTTTCTGAGGAGAAGGACAGCTGCCGGATATGGACACGAAGGAGATGAAGGCAAAGGGTTTCTACAAGGTGTAAGCTCTTCTGCTTTCGAAGTACAGACATGGTTGGAGATTCTTGGACACGTGGGAGGGTTACTCTGTGGCAGAGGCAACATGGGAACCCTACACGGCGTTTATCCTGGACCAAGGAAATGTGAGTTTGGTATTTCGGGACTACTGCAATGCCAACGAACTGCAGAGAGTGCTCCAACTAGCGGAGATCAGGAGTAAGAAGGAGCACGAAAAGCCCAACAAGTAAGAACCTGGAGACTCTTCACCCAAGTCCGCCGACTCCACCGGCGATGGATCAAGCACGTTCACTGACACCGTCTCTGAGTATTTCTCACCCACTGCAGCCGGATCAACAGCCGCAGGCGCAGCCGGATCAACAGCCATAGGCACAGACGCATCAACAGCCATAGGCACAGCCGGATCAACAGGCGCAGGCCAAGCCGGATCATCAGTCACAGGCACAGCCGGATCAACAGCCGCAGGCGCAGCCGGAGCATCAGCCACAGGCAAAGCCGGATCAACAGCTGCAGGCGCAGTCAGATCATCAGCTGCAGGCACCAATGCAGGCACCGGTCCTGGGTCCACTGCTTCTGGCAGCCAACGCTGCTCGCTCTGCTGGATGCTGTCCAGCTGAGCATCTGCCCAGTACAGCCGAAGCCCATCAGAGCTGGGCACTACTGCCCAACGGCCGACGGGCTCCAGCTGGCGCCCAGGCCCGAAGAGGGCCTGGACGGGCAGGTGGGAAGGGGATGCGGGTGTTCGGGGTGGGAGGAGGAATGCGGGGAGGCGGAGTGCCGGACAAGGAGAGCGGAGAATTGTAGATCGACTCAAGGGTAGATGCAGGAGATGGAGATGCAAGAGATGCAGAAGAAGAAGAAGAACAGGGAGGAGGTGGCATTGGCGGCGGCGCCAGAGCCGCAAGGAGAGGCACGTGTGCCAACTGAGGCGGCGGTGGTACCGCCGGGGATGCTGGTGCTTGCAGTGGAAACAGCACGTGCAGGAAGGGCACGGGCCCCCACAAAGTGCCACTGGGTGCACTGGGTGCAGGGGGTAGCTTGGGATAGGGTTTGGCTGGTTTTGGTAGGGGCTTGGGCTTGGGCTTAGGCTTAGGCTTAGGCTTGGGCTCGCCTTTACCGGACGACTTCCTATGGTTCATGACTCCCTTGTAAAATAAGCTGTAAAACCATACAAGGCACTGCACTTTAGTCAGCAGTAAGGTAGCGTTTTAGGTGCCAGAACAAGAGTTTGCGTCCCTCTAACCAACTGTCGCGCGCGAACTCAAGAACCCTAACCAACAGAAAGGCCAGAAGAAGGAGAGAGAACAAGACAGAGAAAAGGGGAAGAGAAGAGTGTGAGAGACTGGGGGGGAGGATGTACGACAAAATTGTTTATGAAACCCACGCTGAAAACAGCAAACTCCGCCAGCGAGGTTCTGGGTAGCTAGGGCGCCAGGCAACTGTAACCAGGGGTAGACGCCTACGCACCCAGGTACTAAGCGAACGGTGAGCGCCGAGTGGGAATGGTGTACAGTGACATCCTTTACTCCTTGTGACATCTTTTTCACCTTGTGCGAATCAATCAGTTCATTCCCTTCTCACCAATGAGCGAATCAACACGTGCACGCTGACCTTTTCTAAGCAGTACAACGGCCATCACGGCAGTGCGGTGACGACACCCTACCAAGTGGATCGAAGGACGCTCACAGGATGACAGCGATTTTGTCGAACAAACACGCAAACCACGACGCGATCTGTGGGATGCTAACGAAGGCCCACCTCGGCAACTTGCCCGTACCAGTACCTTTACTACGAGAGTGACAGAGCAACGAGGGAGAGACGCATGATTACCAACTACCTCTACTACAGCTACCTGCAGACTGACAACAAGAGGATCAACCTGACTGCCCACAGCGACAACGACATTGGGATCAACGCGTCCCTACGTGCTCATTTGGATCAGGTACTTCACACAGTGGTTTTACCTGGTTTAACCCGGTTGAACTCGGAAGGGGCGCGGTTGAACCGCTGAACCGCGGTTGAACCGCGGTTGAACCACCGCCAGTGCTCGCGGTGGCGGCTGCGTCAGCGGCGCGCGCTGTTCTGAACAAAATATTTGCATAACCACCTGAAACTGACACGTGCCAAACCTTTTTTAAAAAATGTCCCACCACTGGCTGCAAGTGGTGAAGGACCACTACAGCGGGTGGGGGGACCAACAGCTGGTGGACGACCTGTTCACCTTTTTTTGCACAAACGGCACGACAAAACGCCTATGGAAACAACTTGCTGACCGAATTGGTAACACACAGAGGGCTTCCAAACAGACAAAAAGGGCTACAAAAATCACTTTTACAGGATTGGACGCTGTGCGCCTCATTTTGGAACTTGGGATGCCAAAGCGAAGGTGTGTGGCATAATGCACACATGCCTACAAGTGGTTCAACGTGGTTCAAATGTGCGGTTGAACCCTTATCACAAATGAACAATTGTGATTGTGCTTCATGACAACGGTTGCACCGCAAAATAGTCGCTCAATGTTGCCCAAAGCATGAACATATGAGTTGCAACGTGTTGCCCGCGTCATAAATGTGAATACTTTGTGGTTTGTACCATTGGACGCTTTTTGGTGCCATGACGGCAACCCATTCAACCGCAGGTTCAACCGCGCACTTTATCCCAATTTCTCGGTTCAACTTTCCCTAGGTACAAGAAGCTTATTTCGTGGGCCGATGCCAAAGAGAAGAAAACCCGTGCAAGCGCCGTCCCATGGACACATTGCTTTCCGTCGTATGCAACGACGGATAAAGCTTGGTCCACGTTGAGTGAGGGACAAGTACTAAAAACGACCATAAAGGATGGAAGAGATGGGGTTCGTTGGGATGTGGATGATTGGATACAATATATAGGTGATCAAAGGGATGTGCTAGAAGAAATGCACTTCCCAAGATTTAGGGATGATCACCCCCGTGTACTTATAGTGCGTGGTGATGGGCTTCCATGCGGAGCAAGGTCATGGTGCCAAATTGCATGTGGTTTTGCAAACCACATCCAAAAAGCACGAACCTTGGTCTACAATTGGACCCTTGACCTTGCTCTCGTAAGTGAGCATGAAACGGATCTTGTGCGTGTCCTCTTTGGAGAGACACTAAAAGAAATACAACAAATTATTGACCGTGGCTACATGTTGCTCCGAGGGCTTTGGGTGCGAACGGTTGTCATTATTGGAGGCGATAGCCCTTGGCTTCGTCATATACTTGGTCTATCAACATTTTATGAAATTGGTTCAATTGACTCCTTTGCGACATGGTCTAGGGAGAAAGAAAGATGGGTAGGGTGTGAATGGCGACGAAGTACAAGACTTGAAGCAAGATTCCTTAAGTATAGGAAACAAGGAGTTAGTTGTGTTGGTGCAAAAGGGTGCATCGAAAGTCCACTATTGAAAGTGGATGACCGTATAGGGTGTGTCATCATGTGTGTTCTTCATCTTGTGATATGATGTGGTGAATACTTAACAACGTTTGTGCGCACACGAGCCACAATGTTGACGGTACCACAACGATCCAAGGTTCAAAGTCTCCTAAAGGACGCTAAGACCAATATTTCTTTGAAAGGCCGGTCTTTCCCCGATGGGGAAGAGACATGGCACTTGTTTGCCAATTGGTGTAATGGAATAGAGGGACGGACGGAGATCGCAGTCGCGATCGCAGGACAGTCCCACAGTCGCAAGAATTTCAGGAAATTAAATTATAAAATGAATGGAAGGAATCGAAAAGGTTTGCATCGCATTAAAGAATTGTCGTATTCGTCATTGAGGTTAACTGAGATTGAAAGCCAGCGTATCATTGAATGATTCCGAACTGCTCAGGGTCTTGTACTACTTTCGTAATGGATTTCCAGAGTTTCTGAGGTGTTGCCTTTGCTCTGCAACTTGCATTGTGATCGCGTTATCATAAAATCAAGTGAATTTCCAATCAAACAATCGTTGGGAACATTACCAGGGATCTTGTGCCTTTGGGTTGAGTTGAGTCGAGAAAATGGACATCAAACAAACATGGGATCAAAAGGAATCAACAACAAGAGTCCTAGAACATGGTAGCGGTTATGGTCTTGGTGATGAGCCCATGAGTGAGGTTCACACTAAATTGCCGAATGGTTTCTTTGATGATGACGAGATGGTGAATTTTGAGCAAGATCATGAGGATGTGATTCACTATGACAAGGGTGAACCATCAAATGTTCGTTCGGTCGTCAATAAATCTGAGAAGATAGCGGCCGTGCAAAGCCAATCACACGATCCACAACCACAAGACTCGCCTATCACACGCACCGAAATTGATGCCGTGCTCCGTGGCTTGCAAGCTTCCCAACGGGTGGAGACGGCCAACAAAATCAAACGATTGAAACACGCGGTCGCAACTCGCATAGAGGAACGTGATAGGCTTGTGGTTGATCGCATTGAACAACTTGAACAAATTGAACATGAGCGTTCACGTGATCCACGGCGTTATTCCGATCGAATCCACCATTTGGAAAGCAGCGCCGTTGACGTGAATAGCCTTCATGAGGTCGTCGACGAATTCCAAGAGCGTGTCGATTCTCTTAGTCAAACCATCGTTGAGGGAGCGGCGAGTGCCCATAAAGTTGACGAGTCCATGGGCAATATTCGTTCCCAATTTGCCAATTTGCTAACGATGTGCATACATTGAACATTCGTGTTGATGAGTTGCATCATGCAATGAATGAAAGCTTGAAGGCGGCGTCTGAATCGGCATACCATATGCAAGCCGACATTGCTTCGCTTCGTGGTGCCCAATTTGTCACTCCGGATTTTTTAGGAGAGTATTTGCAACACCATCAGTATTGGAATTTTGACAACATGAAGGAATTCGCGAACGTCATTAAAGGTGACATTGAGAATGTATACAATGAATGTATGCAATCGTTTGAATTGCACAAGCAAGAGATATTTCCGTTTTTGCACGATGTACATAATCAACACCAATTTGAATCCCACCCTGCTTTTCAATCTCTTGTTTCTAAGGTGGCCAAACTTGAGGATGAGGCGAAGTTTCAACGGCAAGTGCATGAGCGAACAGAAGCCGAACGCCTCGCGGTAACACGCAGGTATGAAGCTCTCCTTAGCCGTGTTACTTCGCTTGAACGCCGAGTGTCCCAAGATGCTGAAAAAGCGGCTACTAATTTTTCGCAAGTTCGTCGCTTCGTTGAGTCGTATGACCAACGCCTTTCGTCCATATCGCATGGTCTTGAATTGGTCAATGGGGATCATGGATCTTTGAAATTGTTTGTAGATCGGTTGGAAGCAATTGAGCGTGTGAAGGATGAAATTTCGAGAACTCAAAAAAATTTACATGAACGCATGACTACGTGTGAAGGTTCAGTTCAGGTATCCTCGAGTGAGTTGCGTGCGCTCATTGCGTCACAGTACGAGACACATGCGCATCGTTTGCATGTAGAGGCTTTGGAGCGCCATACAAAATTCCAAGAGGAGTTACGCGTGTCCACGAGTCGCTCACATGACGGTGTTTTGGAACACCACAAAAAAATGCACGAGGATTTGCATGTCGCGTTTACAAAAAAACACGCGGATTTGTTGGAACGTGTGCAACACGCCGAGCAACGTGTGGAGCACTTGTCACACACGCATCCACCTCCGCCTCCGCCCCACTCGGTGGATAACGGGTTGCACGCCGAACAAGTGAAAAAAATTGTGCAAGCGGAGGTCGGTGAAAACATGTTGCCATTGGGAGAAATGAAAAAAACGGTTGATGAGATGAAAAAAACTCTTGGTGTATATTCCTTTGGCTACCAGACCGGACGGAGGACCGGTCTGGTCTTGTGGGGAAAATTATCACTTTCTGGCAAAGGATTGGGTCAAGGGTTTTTGAACGTGGCGGAAATGATGGTTTTGGTGGTTTTCTTAGACTCAATAGTATTTTAGAGAAAAACAGTAAGACCAGTTTCAGAGACCGGTGGGACCGGTCTTTGCAAACCGAACGGACCGGACCACTTCGGTACACTTTGGATCACTTTGTTACACTTGGATGCACCGATGGACCGGTCTGTACAAACTGTCGTAAACCGTTCGGACCGGTCCACTTTAGCACACTTCATACGAAGACCGGTCGGACCGGTCCTTGCGAACTGTCGTAAACCGTTCGGACCGCTTCACTTTAGCACACTTTAGCACACTTTATTCAATTCGTTTTAAAGTGTGCTAAAGTGTGCTAAAGTGTGCTAAAGTGGACCGGTCCGAACGGTTTACGACAGTTTGCAACGACCGGTCCGACCGGTCTTCGTGTGAAGTGTGCTAAAGTGGACCGGTCCGAACGGTTTACGACAGTTTGCAAAGACCGGTCCGACCGGTCCCTGAACGAAGTGTCACGAAGTGTACCGGTCCGTTCGGTTGAAACCACCAAAGGTGTGAACACGCACAACACAGCACACGCACACACACAACACACACATGCGGACACACACACTACACACGCATCACCAAGTGCTCCAAAGTGTGCTAAAGTGTGCTAAAATGGTCCGGTCCGTTCAGTTTGCAAAGACCGGTCGGACCGGTCCGACCGGTCTCCCCGAACTAACCGGTTCGCTACAGAAAGCTAAAGTGGCGCGAAACGGTCTCAACTGAACAGTTGGTGATTTTGCCTAGTCGAAACGGTGAGTTAACGAAGACCGGTGGACCGGTTGTGAAAATATTCGCGTATGGTAGCCAAAGGAATATGCTAACAAGGTTGATGCTTTGAGTGTTGAACTCAAGCTGGAAGGTGTGCATGCACAAATCCAGCAAGTGGATGCAAGGTGTCAAACGAACGCCGGTCAAATGGGTGAATTGTCACGTGCATTCAATGACTACCGTTTGACTGTGGATCGAATGCATAAGGAAACCGCCAATATCCTTGGTATAGTGCAGCAGAACTACGAGAGTTTGAAGGGTCGAATTAACACCGCAAGCCGCGTACAAGACCCTAGGTTTGAGGATGTTAGTTCTAAACTTCAAGACATGGAAGAACGTTTTGCTACTACCATGGATGGAATCCAACAAAGCACTGGGAGTCAATATGCTTCCATGGCTGAAAAGATTGAAGGGTTGTCGGCAGCACTTGATCGCCTTCGATCCAGGCGTGGTACTGCGAAACGCGAAGACCCAAGGGTGCCAAGTGCAGCAACCGGGGAATCACACCTCCACGCATCACAAAGTTCTAACACCCAGGCATCAAAGTCAAATTACATGCATTCTCCTTATGCAAATCCCACCATGCAAACCGTGCATACGTCGTCTTCACCCCTCCCACCTCCATCCCCATCCCCACCCTCTCAAAGTCAATACGACGTGTCGTTGGGTCAACCGCCGGATTCACATTCTCGGAGGGCTATGGCGCCTTCAGTGAGGCCGGTGTATTCCAGCCCTCGAGTCCCAACCCTTGCAATGGAGGTGCATTCACGTGCTATCCATTGGCTCTTTGATGCGGATGGATATGTTAAACCATATAGGGCTTTAGAACCCCCTCTTTTTGAGCTTTCACAGCTCAAGCCGTCTGGCATTTCGGGCGGCTATGCCTTTCATGAGGTCCGGGTTTTTAATGAGGAAATAAAATTTATTGAGCCGCCACCTGGTGAGGCCCTTCAGGGTAAAGGCATATGGGGTAAGACACCTGATGGCTGGATTGACCCACAGTTGGTCGACAGTCTACGAAAACAATTGTCAGTACCGGTTTGGGATGAGTCTACACCCATTCATGATTGGGAAATATTGTATCGCGATTGGTACATGCGCACTGGGTTTCGTTATAGCCTTGATTGGCAAACCCGCATGCTCATAGCCACACAACCCGCGCACCGTCAGTCTTTTCTTGTGGAGCAAGTTGCACGGGAACACCTCACTATTGAGGAGGTGTTTAGACTCATTAAATTGTATGGTAGACATGAGTGTAACCCATATGTTCCAGACCGGTCTTTTCGGGAATTGGCTTACGGACAGGCTCTGCGAGGTGATGTTGGGCCTGATGAGTGGTACCGTTTCACGGTAAAATTTTTGAATCATGGCCGTATGTCCACGGGTGGTGTAAATATGTGGGATGCTCACAGTGTATTCCTGGCGGCCATCTGTGTGTACACGGAGAAAATGGATCCCTCCAACCCGTGGGTCCAAATTAGGGATGATTTGCTATATGCCCAAACATCCAATGGTGATATGAAGTTCACATACCTTGAGACATATGTGTTTGTTATGACGCGTCTTAAGGCTAGGCGCGACGGTCGGTTTGTTTTGAAGGGATTGGTCCAGCATTACACCAGTGGTGCTGTGATTGGGGCTGTGGGAAATGAACGAAGGACAAGTCGGTACGGTTCGCGTAGAGAACGAAGCCATAGCCGTGACCGTGGCCGGCCTGAGAGGCGTTGCAGCCACGACTATGGTGGTGGTAAAGGTGCTGGCCGGGAACGTTCTCACAGCCGGGACCGTCGTCGGGATGGCAGTCGGGACCGCCGTCGGGATGGCAGTCAGGACCGTCGTCGGGATGGCAGTCGGGACCGCCGTCGGGATGGCAGTCGGGACCGTCGTAGGGATGGTAGTCAAGAACGACGCCCGGACGGTTCGGGGGATCGTCGTGGTAGTGATACGCAGGCCAGGGGACGCACTGGCAGTCAGGACCGTCGTCGAGAGGGCAGTCAGGATCGGGGACGGGATCGGGAGCCGAGATATCGCAGTAGGAGTCCTTCTCATAATTTTTCTCGTGACTCCCATTATTCACCACGCCGTTCCTGGGACCGGTCAACGGATCGCCATGACAAGCGCCGTGAGAGCCGAAGTCCACACGGGAAGGGCAGCAGCCCAGGGCGTCGCCCATCGCAAACCCACCCCCAGGACAAACGGAAGGACAGTGGCAGTGCCACATGATTTCGATGTGGGGAACGAGGCCATTTGTCATACGATTGTCCTCAGCCTCGGTCATATGGTCGTCAGCGCCTTCGGCAGCTGGAAGCGGAGGCTCGCGAGCCGCAGGAAACTCGGTTTCCTCGAGACGACCAGAGCCTCAATCCCGCATTTGTTTTTCCGCCACCCCAGCCCATCAAAAAGATCCAAGGTTAGGGGTTTGGTAGGCACACTAACGCCCGGTGTGCTGAACCACGTGCGACAGTGCGGGTACGCCGTATTAGACTGCCTCCAGATTTTTCAAGGCCTGATCTTAGGGCAGTTCAAACGGTGGACCTCACATCCCTGAAATCTGAAATACGCCATCCAGTTGACCCCCCCAATAAACGGAGTAAGCTTAGGAGTGAGTTGCTGTTCCCTGTTCGTTTATTGTTTTCGTCTTTGCCTGATGAGGTACTACAGCTGATCGCCCTGGCTGACATTGGTTGTCAGGTGATGGCGGTCTGCTCGTCCGGGAAGTTTCCTCGAGCATGCTGGGTACCGGCACCGCACAAGTTGCGGTTGGTGGGGGCGGGTAAGTCACTGATCAGCGGTGGTGATATGGGGGTTTTCACTGATATTTGTTTGCCAGTCCTGAGTCTTCAGGGAACTTCAGTTTTAATCTGCAAGAATGTGTTCGTCCATTTTGCTGAAGTGGGTGATCGTATCCTGTTGGGATACCCTTTTTTCCCGCAGTACAGGTTGGGATTTCTGCCCACTAAGAAGTTTTTAATACCCACTGAGTTGCTGAAAATTAGGAAAGGCCCTGGTGGCTACCAGACACCCGAGTTCCCTGAAGACTGACAGTGCTGGTGGACGACGCACGTTAGTGCAATTTTCCGAACCGCTGGTTACAGGATTTTGGTGTCTTGAATGTAACCCAGAATCACCGCCTGTGGGGTTACAGACATGTGATCATTGCAGTGTGTCACCAGTCATTACTCGACAGGTCAGATTTTTGGGTGAATGGAAACAGTGCAGAAATACAGACCAGACATTCCCATCTCTGGTTTCCAATTCTGTTCCCTGTGCCTTGCAGGTCAAGATGATGAATCCCTCGGCCAAGCATCCAGTGCGAGCCACAGATGGTGCTGCCGGGTATGACTTGTACACCCCAATTGCTGTAGATCTTGGTCCATATTCACAGAAATTGATTCCTCTGGGACTTGCAATCAGTGTCCCACAGGGCAATTATGGACGACTGGCTAACCGCAGTAGTTTAGCTAAGCTGGGTATCCACATTTTGGGTGGTGTCATTGATTCTGATTACCGCGGTGAGCTGAAAATAATTGTAGCCAATCTCAGCAACCGCCGGCATTCGTTTCTCGCTGGAGATCGAGTGGCACAATTGATTCTGGAGCGCCACTCCACCCCCGATATCCAGGAGGTGCCTGAGCTGCCCTCCACAGAGCGGGGTAGTCAGGGCTTCGGCAGTACGGGTCGCAATGAGTTGACCGTTGCTGCTGATCAACCTGTGATAAATCAAATCGAAACTAATTCACACAAACACACACCGATGTTACAGTTTATTGGTGTTTTACTTTCTCTTCTCTCTCAATGTAGCGCTGCGGGTGATGCGCGGTGCAGTCAGAGCCAGACTTCAGCGGTGGGTGATTCACTGCATCCTCAAGGCATTTCAGTTTCACGGATCGACGCGGTGGGTGATTCACTGCGTGGGGAAGTGTCCCCTCAACTTGACACGGTGGGTGATTCACTGTGTGGGGATGCCCCCCTTGGATGTGACACGGTGGGCGATTCGCCGTGTGGGGATAGTACCCCTCGAACAGATTCGGTGGGTGATTCATCGAACAGGGATACTGCCCTTCTTTTGTCTGCAGTGGGTGATCCACTGGCCTCTGGCTCAGGTGACCTGGCTGGAGCTCTTTTACTGACTATTGGCGCTTTAATGTGTAGGCGGAGTCGTCAGCCTTTGTATTCGACAGTGCATTCCATACCTTTTTCTTGTACACAAGCCTCAGACCGAATTGCCGAGGTTGCATTGCGCAACCTTTCCCAGACAGGTGGCCCAAATTCAGCAGGACACAGTCCTGAGAGCGCATGGGCCCCGGATTATTTTATGGCCGGTTGGGGCTACCCTAGGTGCACGGATTATCGGGCTGGGAAAGTGCCCAACATTGTTCCTGATGTGGCATATCGGAGGTTAGTGATATATTATAGGTATTTAAACACCCAGCTGAAGGGTGTGAATTTCCCCTTGCCGGTCATTGAAGACCAGCTTGCTAGGCAAGTGGGTAATTCTGTTTTTTCCTTGGTCGATTTGGAGGTTGGATTCCATCAGATGCACCTGACGGAGTCCTCCTGCCACTTGACGGCCTTCATCACCCCGTTTGGGGTGTATGAGTGGTGAGTTTTGCCTATGGGGGTTAAGGTAGGACCACAAGTTTTTCAGAAGTTGGTGGCGTGGGTAGTGCGCAATTGTCCGTTTAGTGGTCCATACATTGATGATGTTTTGACGGGCACAGGCAATTCTGTGCGCTATGTGGATTCTGACCGCGGTAAGGGTAAACTTTTTGATAGTCATGCTTATGCTGATAGGCCCGCGGAGGAGTTTCTTCACCCCTGTTTTAAGCCTCCTCCCATTTTGCCTGACGGCAGTGTAAATACTGATTTGGATACTCCCTTTTCTTATGATTTGCCTCAATCCCCCACCCTCAGGGAGCAGTTATATTTCCAATACCTGTGCCTTCGAGAGCTTTTTCATGCTTTTGCTTCCGCCGATTTGACAGTGAAGCCCGCAAAGTGTTTTTTGCTGCGCCAGCAGGTGCAGTATGTTGGGCATGTTTTGGCGGGAGGTAAGCGTTTCCCCAACCCTGATAAAACCAAAGCACTGCGGGAATGGGAGGCCACCCACATTACTACAGCCAAGGCCTTAAAGGGCTTTTTAGGATTAGCAAATTGGTACAGTATGTATATACGTAACTATGCCCAGCATGCTGCGCCACTGATGGAGGCGTTGAAGGGCAAGTATATGTATGAGGATGTAGAGGCGCCAGGGGAGACCACTGATCCTGGGGGAATACCCAAGAAAAAGCGTAAGCGTGTTAAGCTTACCCCCAAACAGGCAGCCATTGATTGGACTCCTGCCATGCGGGAGGGCTTCCAGGCCATTAAGGCAGCCTTGATAGAGCAAGTTGAACTGTACCTGCCCCAGCCTGATGCACGGTGGCACATAAGTACGGATGCCTCCGACTATGCCATCGGCGCGGTGCTTGAACAGGAGCAGGATGATGGTCAGTGGCACCCAGTATCTTTTTTCTCGCGTAAATTACAAGGGAGTAAGACGTCTAAGACGCACAAAAAAACAGGGGTGGGACAGGTCGGTTGGACTGTGCGCGAGAAAGAGACGTATGCTGTAGTATGTAGTTTACTGAAGTTTCAGAGCTGTATTGGTAATCAGGAAGTATTGGTGTGTACGGACCACAGTAGTATTTTACAGTGGTATAAAGAGGACTTGTGTACCGTCATCGGCCCATTGGGACGGAGGGGGAGATGGCACGAGTTCCTCAGTAGGTTTAATTTAGTAATACAGTATCGTATAGGGGAGGACAACGAGGCACCTGATGCATTGTCCCGCTGGGCGTACCCAGCAGGCCTTTCGCAGGATGTCTCGTTTCACGGCAGTGAGGAAGACCAGCGGGGATGGGATCAGTGTGATTGTGATGATTTTGAGTATTCTCAGAAAGTTTTGCGGGACAAGTACCCTGATGCATTTGGGGAGTACCGCACAGTACGGGGTTGTGCTGTATCTGGATGCTCTGAGTGCGTCTCTGTACATTTTTCTGATCACAGTGATGCTCGTGAGGCATTGACTGAGGCACGTGCTGTAGCTGAGCTTTCATTGTACGATCTGCAGCCGCATTCCTTTCACACTGATGCACCCTCGTTTGCAGATGAGGACGGAGTACACATACAGACCAACATCCGAAGTCTCCGCAAGTCAAAAAGATCGATCCGACGCCTCAGGCGACAGAATTTGAGACCAGCTGCGTCTCAGGTATCTGAGTTTGCTGTACATAGACTGTCTCCAGACATTTCATGTGATTTGGACTGCCACGTTCATGAAGTCAGCACACTGAAATTGCCTTCAGACACAGCGGTTCTGTACAATGATTGGGACTCAAAGTACGCCAACGACCCTGTGTTGGGCAGTCACTGGCCAATTTTACAGCGTGAGGGCATCAGCGGTAAGTACAGACTGTATATGGGTCGTGTACGTCTGGATGGACGGATCTGTGTACCACTGAGTCTCCTGGACAACATTATAATTGCCACACACTCATACGCTCATCCTGGTGTCTATAAGACACACCAGTTGATTGATCGTAAGTACGTTTTTCAGGAACCAGGGAAAGATGCGCCTGTCAAATATTCTTATGCCAAATTGCGCAAGCGCATTTCTGTGGTATTGGCAGGGTGCCAAGTTTATCAGGCGGTCAAGAGCCGGTCAGGCCTACAGCCTGATACCCTTGAGGCATACCCTGTACCTGAATATCCTTTTAGTAGCATATCAGTGGATTTCTGTCATCTTCCTCTGGTCTCAGTTGGGTCTGTTAAATACAACAGTGTTTTTGTAATAGTATGCCGCCTCACAGGCTATGTTATGGCATTGCCCTGTCATGAGAGTGTTACTTCTGCGGAGTTGGCGTCGTTGTTTTTGACTCGTTTTGTAACATTCTTTGGTCTTCCCAAAGAAATTTGTGCGGACAATGATAAAGTCCTGGACACTGTGTTCTTTTCCACGTTCTGTGAACTATCAGGAATCGAACAGTGGCGTTCTCCTGTGTACCAAGCACGCAGTAATGGCAGGGCTGAAAATGCTGTTAGGGTCGTTGTATCCAGTCTGCGTACCCTCTTGGAGCAGTGTGGGCGCAAGCGTAAATGGGTTGATATACTACCCTTAGCCCTGTGGAGCGCTAATGATACCCCTGGGGTCATAACGGGGTACAGTCCCCATCGCCTTGTTTTTGGCAGGGACCCCATTGGGTTTGGCGACCACCCCCCTGTTTCTCCTGATTTTGGGTGCGAGGACGCACACCAATTTTTCAAGCGCGTACAAAAGGAGCGTGCTTTTGTGCGTGATCGTCTGTCTCGCATACGGGAGCAGAAGGCCCAGGAATTTTTAAAAGCACATCCGCCGCAGCGTTTAGAGCCTGGTGACCGGGTGTGGCTCAAGGTGGTGCGGCGCCCTGGTGAGAATAATCTGGACAGGGCTTGGGTGGGTCCAGCCGAAGTTTTGGAGAGATTGAGTGTGGGTCGTTTCCGCGTTGCTGGTCCCTATGGGCCGCAGGATGTAGAGTCATATCGACTTAAGCCATATAATCCCCCCCACACACATAAGCAGCCGCCCCTTCATTTTTATTCCGATAAGGAAACACTTGTTGATGATGATAAGTTCATCATCGAAAAAGTTTTAAAGCATCAGAAATTTGCCAATACAGGCAAGGACAAACATCGTCGCCCGCATATTTTAAAGTGGTATGTCAAGTATAAGGGGTATGACAAACCTGAGTGGCACGATGCTTCTGAATTTTTGCATGATATTAATCAAGACTGGCTGCAGTATAATATTAAACATAAAATCGATGTAGGTATTCAGGATGTGTGTGTTTTGCGTAGTAAGTATGTCGTTTATCCGCGGTTTTTGGACTGGAAGCTTCGCTTCGTTGCCAGCCCGCCGGTTTTTGATCATCGTGACACTGTGCAACTGTGTCGCTTGTATTATCGGTTGTGATTGCTTTCCTTTCCCCTCTTTGTGCACAGGTATCCGAATTTCAATTTCAATGAATTCAATGATGAATTTTGGGTTAGCATACAGATTTCAGGTTTCTGTTTTCTGCTGCTTGGGGTCCTGGGTTCAGGATACACCCCCCCCCTGCTCTGCAGGACAGTGTTTTTTATTCCTATTTTTTCTCCCACTGTATTGGCACGTGGGCCCTCTCATTGCGAGAGTGGGACAGTCAGTTTGAAGCCATATTTTTCTCTCTCATTTCTTCTGCATGCATGTATTTTGTCATTGCGCTGCGCTGCCCTAATCTAGACAACATCCAGTCTGTCATTGACAGAGCCAAGTCCTGTCGCAGCAGGTGTACTAAATCCAGGTGTACGTTCATTGCCTGGTGACGCCCATTTTTCAGAATGGATACAAGCCTGACCAAGTTTCTGACTTTTACGTAATAGGGTTGGTATGTATAACCTGAAGTACATAGAGGGTATCCAGACAAGGATACATACCAGTGTGCGAATTTAATTGGATCCCTCTATGGTCGTAATCCTCTGCCCCCCCCCCCCCTCTCTTCCTTGTCCCTCATGCTGCCTTTGTTGTTCTATTGTTGCTACAGGAGATCAGAATTCAATGCAGAATTCAGATTGAAATTCCAATCAGGAGATCAGGACTGCCTCGGTGCCAGATATGTTGTTCACACTGTGGTGCACAGTGCATTCCGTGCATTCCGAGATCAGGACTGCCTCGAAACCAGAAATGTTGTTCACCTGCGGTGCACAGTACATTCACGTCGTTCTCCTGTCCTGTTTCCTTTCCTCTCCTGGAATCACGGATCCAGAGCGCTCAGCAGGGTCAGCGCTTACCTCCTGTACAGTCACGGTGCATTCGTTACCTCCTGTGCCGTCACAGTGCATTCGCCTGTGCAGCTCGTCCCAGCGCTCATTTATTTACTGGGTTCCAGTCCTGTTTGCTGCTCTGTGCAGTGCTGGCGATCAAGGAATGCACAGAATGAAGTGGGATCAAGGAGTGAAGTGGGATCCATACAAGGAATTTGATTTGATTTGGTTTGGGATAAGATAAGGATCACAAATTTCTTCGGCATCATGTACAGGCACGGGGTTGCCTGCCAGATGCTGTCAGCCAGACGTCAGTCAGTGTGCAGTGTGCAGACAGTGTGCAGACAGTGACAGATGCAGACAGGCATACAGGAAGTGATTTTGATTCCAGTGCATATTTGCCTCTGCCTCTTTGTTTTTTTTTTGAAACGATACACCATAGGGACGGTCCAGGACTACGACGGAGTACGGCTGTTGCCGCAGCGAGTCATCGTGGATTGGCCGTGGGGATGCAGGTGTGATATAGGTAAATACAGCGCAAGATACGGACAGCCTTCAGACAGCAGTCCCCACAGAGCACAGACAGGACCACCAGTCCACATTACGTCGCAACAGCGCAGATCCAGAGTCTCCTGGAGTCCTGGAGGTATTCGTTTTCAACTGTTGTGCTTTTCCTCTTTGTTTTTTTTTTTTGCTTTCCCCTTCCCTTTGGTTGTGCTGCTATTTTTTAGTAGTAGTTGGTGATGGTGACAGTCGTTGGTTGCTTGGCACACTGGCGCACTGGTGTGCCTGCCAGACAGCCAGACGACGTACGACTGTCTGCCAGCCCCCCCCCCCCTCATTACAATTTCTGCTTATCCACAGCTGCAAGCTGTCTTAGGGCTTGTAGGCGGGCTACTATTGTAGAGTTGGAATGAGTGGTGGGCCTGGGTGTCACCACATTGCTTTGAGTTTGTGGGTTCCAGATCCAGAGACAGAGCGGAATCAAGCTGCGGGCAGTCAATTCATCAGTTTGCTTTGCTCTCTATCAGCCATGTGATGCCTACATGGTAGGTATCAAATGGCTTGTGAGGGGAGTGTAATGGAATAGAGGGACGGACGGAGATCGCAGTCGCGATCGCAGGACAGTCCCACAGTCGCAAGAACTTCAGGAAATTAAATTATAAAATGAATGGAACGAATCGAAAAGGTTTGCATCGCATTAAAGAATTGTCGTATTCGTCATTGAGGTTAACTGAGATTGATAGCCAGCGTATCATTGAATGATTCCGAACTGCTCAGGGTCTTGTACTACTTTCGCAATGGATATCCAGAGTTTCTGAGGTGTTGCCTTTGCTCTGCAACTTGCATTGTGATCGCGTTATCATACAATCAAGTGAATTTCCAATCAAACAATCGTTGGGAAGATTACCAAGGATCTTGTGCCTTTGGGTTGAGTTGAGTCGAGAACATGGACATCAAACAAAAATGGGATCAAAAGGAATCAACAACAAGAGTCCTAAAACATTGGTTGCCCATTGCAAAGAGTTTGCGTCTAACACCACATGTCACCACTACCGTTGAGGACATGGGGAAATTGCTAACCGCTATCTATCGGTGGACATATGATCCATTCGTGCAAGGGTGTGCGCAAATTGCAAAGCGGTTCCAAAACACTATATGTCCCCATGAACGATCACCCTACTTGCTTTGGCTCCGCAACGAGGGGGCCATTGTATTGAGTAATTTGCAACCTTGGGGGGGGGGGGCATGTTTTGTGGCGACATTGTTGAGTCGCTTAACTATGTCTTTAAAGACAACTTTCTAACCACAAGTTCCCCGGGTGGTGGTCGTAAGGCTACCTAGGAGGAAAAGGATGAGGCAATGCTCCGACATGCGCACGAGCGCACCTTCTTCTACAAGGAGATGCCTCGATGGGACAGGCGGCGGCGACGGGAAGATGAGCACGTAGTGCACGCTCAATTGGAGGTTGGCAACTAGGAGGTGTGTGTGTGGTTCCACCGTGGTTCAGGAGGTTCACCCATGCCGTTGAACCGGCTTCCCCACGGTTTCACCCCTGCTTCTCTCAGGTGCCTTTGCGCCATGGACCCCGAGTCTTTGGGGAAGGCCTTGCAGGACTGCCTGCGGGCACTGGGTACGGGACAAGGCGCCGATCCACCTGCCGCGCCAGCGCCACAAGCAGCGGCAGCGCCTCCAGCTCCCGACCTGGCCGACAAGTTCCTGCTGAAGGAAGAAGTGGTGGTCCACAACACCTGCAACCCTGACACCACCCTGGCGCCCGAGATGCCTGAGTGGCGGTGGCTGGCTGACTTGACGCCGAAGTACATGTTCCGCCAAGCCATGACGCACTGGATGAAGAAGCACCGCCAAGAAGACAAGGATGGGGTCCAGTCCTACCCCTAGGAGACGAAGTGCCTGAGCGCCGGGGAGTTTTCGGAGTGGAAGGTGCTGCATGTGGGCCTGTCGAGCGACCCGCAAGGCCACATGTCCCTGGATGAACCAGGTCTGGATGCCCTGTTCAGGATTCAGTAACCCCCACGCTACCGAGGAGGCGTTGAAAGAGCGCCGCGCCCAGAAACAGGAAGCGATCGATGAGGAGGGCAGGAAGACAATGAAGGACTCCCCCTCGTACAGTCCACTCGAGGAGAAGGAGGTCACTCCCGCGCCGGAAGCTGAAGCGGAAAAAAACAGTGACAATGGGGTTACTGTGCTGATGCCGCCAGTGACTCCAGAGCCAAATAACACTGAGAAGCACATTCCTGTGCCTAGTCCGCCGGAGCTGCCAGAGCCAAAGGAGAGTGAAGAACAGGTGGTCAAAGAGGAAAAGGTGGGGTCTGCTAGTCCAGGGGTGCAGGAGCACCAGGAGAGTGGGGAGGACTCGCCTGCAGCCTCGGTTGGTCAAGGGGAGATTGAGGAGGTTGGTGGAGCGCCGAAAGGACGAGAAAATGCCTGCATGTAAGCAGGAAGATAACGAAGAGGCAGCCCCAGAGGTTGGTGCACCAGTGCCTCACGTGAAGGAAGAGCCACTCCCAAACGACTGACTTTTCACGTGCCTCAAGGGAATGAAGGGGTGGCAGTGGCAGGAGAGACATGGAGCCCGGTACCGTAGGCAGTTGTAGGGGGCCGTAATGGTGCAGGGGCATCACCGTGTGCAAGTTGCAGTGCAAACGAGGAGAGATCCGGACCTGGTCCGGCGCGTGAATGCACACATCCAAAGTGTACTCCACCAACTAACCTACACTGCGCTCGCAGTGGTCCATGGGGTGGGCGATCATCCCATGCTTGTACATACGCATCAAAAGGATGACAGTCCCTTTACGGGGGAAATAGCCCTGGGTGATTTTGTGGGGGGGGAAATGTTTACCAGTGCCCTACTTTGTGCAAATTGGCCTGCTCGTCCTGCATGGATACGTTGGGGGCGTGATTTATTATGGGGACACATTGTGGATCCTCGATATGGGGTCATGTTTAACGCTCTTAGGCCCCACATGCCTCTGGCGTGGTCTGGACAGCGCATTGTGTTCGTACCGTACACAGGCATTGCCTGGGGACATCTGCCTGTTGCGATGCAGAATGTACTGGTCACGTTTGGCTTCCCAAGGTGAAGATGTGTTTTTTGTGTAGCGCTTCGTGCAACAGCGGTTGAACCGGTGAAGCCGGTGCAACCGCGCGCCTGTCCAGCGGTTGAACCACCTCGAAAGCCGGTTACATTTTAGTGCAATCCATGAGGAAACAAGCTTCTGACAATCAAGTGTAGGCTTGCATGTAATTGTTGTTCACTAAAAAGGGTCCAACGTCCTAAAAGAAATCGAAACAACGCGCAGGGGTGTATGTCACCACGCCCAACGAAACGTTGATGGTGAAGCCGTGCAGTTTCACCAATACAGCCGCCGCCACTGGCACCTACACCACCACCGCCGTGAATTATGATCCAAGAGAAATAGGTCTCCAGTGTTTTGCACCAATGAGGCAAGAAGGCTTTCAAAAACATTCTTTTTAGGGGGTGTGGCATCTCTTGGAGGGCTGAAAAATAGCGGTTTTCAGGTTGCTACTTAACAATTTGTTACTGTACCACGATAGGGGTTCAACCGTGGGGAAGCCGCAATGAAAGTGCGCGGTTGAACTCGGTTGAACCACGGTTTTACTTGGGTAATTCAAGGGTACCTGATCCAAATGAGCACGTAGGGGTGGAATTCAAGGTACGCGCTACGCAACGCTGCTGAAGGACTTGTCAGACGCCTCCACGCCTACGCAACGAACAGATCATGGCGATGAAGGACGGCGCGCGCAAGCAGCTTGACTGAGCACGGCCCCAAACGACACGCGCAACTCACATGCGCTCTTCCAGAACACCTAAGGTCTGACCACAAGCAAGAAATGGGTGTGAGGATACTGCGAATGCACGTTGTGCGCCCATCTAAGGGTTATATTTTTGCGACGCACGCAAAGGACTTGCAGAGCTGCAGGAGGGGAGTTAGATGGACCCACTGAGGCTGTTTCGTTTTGCGAACATGCCAATTTATATGAGCCTTCAGTTATTAAGCGGAACTCTGGTAGTGAATTTCCTACTTTAATGCACACGATGCATCCAGATCCCAGAATGCACAGCATGATGATAGTAATCCAACATTGCCCAGCATGAACAGTGAAGATGATCAGTAAATCAGAAGAATGACTGAAGATGATGGTGACAGGCAGATTCTCAGAGGTCTAATTGTACATAATCAGATCATGATGCAGAAATGACATGATGGGTCATGATGGGGCACATGAATGGCTCCATGGTGGCCAGTCTTACTGAGTGAGCAGTTCAAGAGATAAAGGTCAGAACAGAACGTTGGTGCTAGTAAAAGGCCCAGAAATCACAAAAACATATCTTTTTCATGTATTTAATACTCAAGAGACATGTGCATATTTTTGGGTCAGTTGTTTAGCCTTTTATGCCATGGACCTACAATCAATGGTGGACTTTCATCAGCAAGTCTGATCCTGAATTTTTGCTTTGTGCTAGGGTGTAAGGCAGAAATCGTTCTGAAAAATGTGAATTTATGAAAGAGGAGATGGAGTATTCGGGTTTTGACGTGGGGTATGGCTGGTGGAAACCAGCCGCGTCTAAGATGCAGCCCCTACAGGGCATGCAGATTCGCGATGACCCTAAGAAGGGTCTACGCGACGTGAGGAGTTTTGTGGGCGCCTGTAACTTCTATCGGCGTCACATCCACAATTTTATCTACTTCTCTGCCCCCCTCACTGACCTAATCAAGAAAATTACTCCCCGGAGGTGGACCGCCAGAGAGGAGGAGTGTTTCCAGGAGTTGGAGAAGAAAATTGCCTCCTCCAACTGCCTGGGAGTACCCCGCCCTAAGGGCGAGGTAGTCCTGATCACTGATGCCGGTGATGTAGGGGGGGGGTGGAACGATCTTCCAATGGCAGGAGCTTGACCCAGCCGAACTAACCCACTGCCATTATCGTACTAGTGGACTGAACCGTGATGGCTCCTTGAAACATGACTATCCTAACAGTGAGTGGCAGCTGGTGCCACTGGGACACTGGAATTGGGAATGGAACCAAGCGCAATCCAATTACAGCACCTATGACAAGGAACTCCTGGCCGGTATGTTGGTGCTTTCGTCACAATCCCGACTCCTGGGATCTAACCCTATTGTCTGGCTCTGTGACCAGGAACCTGTGAAGTCTTTTCAGAAAGGCCCACCACCAGAGAAACCAAAACTAAAGCGGTGGTGGACTTACCTGAGCCAGTTCGGGCTGACAGTCCATCATATCACCGGTATAACAAATGAACTGTCTGACTATATATCACGCGATAACTTCGATGCGCTTATAGGTGAGAGCTCTGAGGCGCTCGCCAAAGAGGCTTTCCAGCGTATGGATGTCCAGCTTGACCTGTGCATGCGCACTGCTGGAATCCTGGAGAGTTGGAGCCTAACCGACTATCAGTCAGAGTATAAAGAAATTCTCCAGACCCCACCCCGCCCCTCCCGCCACCACCACACCAGGAAGGGGCAGGACAAGGGCAAGGGAAGGGCAAGGGGCCCCAAGGAGCACTCAGGCAAGAGGGCACGGAGGGGCCCCAAGTGAGGGCAGGCACTCGCAGGGACAGGACGCCGGAAGCGACACCACATGGGGGCAGGAAACCACCCAAGAACCAGGAAGGGGTGGGAGCGGGGACCAAGACACGGAGGAAAAGGGCACCACGGCAGGCACCACGACCCACACCCGGAAGGGCACACCTCGACAGGGGGACCAGCGCCGCCCCACCCCCGACAGACACCCCAACACACACCACCGAGGCAAACATCGGACGCCATGCGGATCACACCAGCGCACGCCCACCGACCACCGGAAACCACAGGGAGAATGGAGGGCACACCTACACGGGGAGAACGGGCCCCACCCACAGAGGAAGCCGCAGGGAACGCCGCCGCACGGCGCACCACCACGCCCTCACCGCCAGGCGACGACCCCGGCCACCACAAGGGCCACCTCACAGGCACCTGAAGGGGACGAAGGCACGGCCGCGGCACCCAGGACTAGAGACCGAAACCCCCAGAGGACACGGGACCAAGGCACAGGCCCCCAGGGAGGGCAACCCCACAGACGGTCACGCGATCGACCTACCCGACCCACCAGCCCGAGCGGCGCGCCAAAGCCCCCACAACACGGACCCAGCGAGACACCCACACCTAACCGCACCCCCCAGCCACCAGCCAGCCACACTCCGGCCCGCACTCCGCACCACGACACAGGCCAAGCTGACCTCCACTGACCCACCGCGGCACCACGCGGGACCACGGCACACCGCACCACAGGGCGCCACAGTGCAACGCGCCACAGCACGACGCGACGCGACGCGGCACAGAGCGGCACAGCACGACACAACTGACCCTAACCTGAAGGACTAACCGAAGCCAGCCACCGCACACCCTGGAAGGCGCCGCGCCAGCACGCCACACACCAGCACCGCACGCCACACACGGGGCCATAGCGCGCCTGGCGACAACGGTGGCGGACCACTGAGAAGATTACAGCCGGCACCGCAGAAGGGAAAGGACACGAACAACCCCAGCCCCCTAACCCAAAACCACAAGCAGCCGCCTGGCGCAGCCGCCCAGCCGGCAGAGCCAGGACCTAACCCGGCAAGAAGGGGCGCCGAGCTTACCGTGTACATAGCCGACCCGACCCATGGGGCCGGAACGCGGCCAAACAGAACGCAACTGAAAACAGCAGCCCGGAAGACAACACTGAATGCAGGCCAGTGCGAGCGCCAGCCCAGGGGAAGCAGAGGGAGGAACAGGCAAGCCCCCCCCCCCCCAAAAAAAAGGAGGGGGGAGGGGGAAAAGGCACGAAAACAGCCCACATCCGCCAAACCGCCCGCCAACACCACCAGGGGCGGCAAAACCCCTCCCCCAGAAGGCACTGAAAGAGGCACAGGGAGAACACCCACCTAAAACCGGCAACACCAAGCCAGGAACAGCGGCCCACCGGGAGAAGGGACACCGAATCGGAAAAAAAAAGAGAGAGCCACCAGCCCAGCTCGAAAGAAGGGGGATGGAGGGACAGGGACCACAAAGCCCGGGACAGGAAAAAAAAAAAGAAAAAAAAGAAAAAACAAAAGCGCAAAAAACACACCCCAAAGCCCAGCCAAGAAGGGCCGGGCACAGCCGAGACCCGGGCCCAGCACACACACCCACACCGCACGCCAGAACCGGGAACGGCGGGGGGCAAGCGGGGCGCCCACGAAACCACACACGTCCCAAAAGCAGGCCGAAACCGAAGCCCAACCAAGAACACCACAAACAGCCGACACTAGAGGGACAACACCACAAACCGTGCCCAAACACACCCACCCAAGACCCCAGCCAGGACTGGCGGGGTTAACAAAACCCACACCCAACCGCCAACCGGACCCAAACACAAACGCCGCACAACAGTAGGAAACCCAGTGCCCACAGCCCGGGCACTGAGGCAGCCCGTGCCATGCAGGTGACCCGGCCAAACGAGATCCGGAGACCGGGGGTAAGGCTGCATCCTAAGGCCTGCGCTGCTTTGGGACTCGAGGCGGAGCGTGCGACACCCAAGCGCCTCAGAACCCTAGTACCAAGAACGTGCAGGCATGCCTTGGGAACGGGATACGCCAGGAAGTCCGGTGAACCTCTAGGGTTCCGCCCAAAGGAGGGGACGTGCGCAAGCACGGGGGCACACCCTCCTGGCGAGACAAGCATGTCAAGCTGGCGGCGAACAGGCCTCCTGGTGTTGCCCGGGGCCGCTTTGTTGGGGGCCAACAGTCAGGTCTAGCGGGAAGTAAGCCGCCTCCCCACTTCACGCGGAGCCTCCTCCTGTTCGTCACAGGGGCGACGCCAGGGGGAACCATGGGGCGCCTCTCCACGACCGAGTGCACCTACCTACCTACCTCCAGACCCTCAGCACTGGTCTGGAACCCCGTGTCATTGACGGGCACCAGTGGTATAAAAACAACCAGTACCTCTTCTACGAGGACCGTATTGTTGTACCTGAGGCACCGCTTGATGGGTGCCTACGATGGTCCCATCTCAGCTCCGGTCACACTGGCGCTAATCACTCAGTGGACGTCTTCCGCGAGTGTTTGTACTCTAGTCTAACCCTGACTAAACTGAGGTCTCGTATGCAGACCATTGTGGATGCTTGTGGCTGTCATGCCAGCAAGCAGAGCAACAGTAGGGATAGGGGACTGATTTCCAGCTTACCCATACCCCATTGTGCTCACTCTTTTATCTATGTGGATCTCATCCACGGCCTACCTCGCTTCGGCGGCTATGATAGTTGCCTAGTGGTCACCTGTGGCCTATCTCGCTTCACCCGTGTGTTCCCTTGCAATAAGAAAATCACAGGTGAGCAGACTGTGGAAAAGTTGGTCGAACAATGGTTCGAACCCTATGGGGCACCTCAGCAGGTGCACTCTGATGAAGATGTACGCATCAGCAGTGACACTGGGTGGTACAAACGCCTGCTACATGCCCTCAACGTGGAGGTAACCACAGGTGTGCCCTATACCCACAGGTCTACCCCTCTTTGTGAGAGACAGAACCGTGTGGTGGAACAAATCCTACAAATCCTGATGAAACAGGAGCGTACCAAGGACTGGGTACGCCTAGTGCCCTGGGCATGGCTGACCATGAACTCACGGCGGAGCTCTTCTACGGGTTTCACCCCCCACGAACTGTTCCATGGAGGACGACCTGCTTGGTTCTTCAAAACCCCCTTTCCTGAGGACTTCAAGAGCCCTGTTGGAGATTGGCTGGAACACAAGCAGTCCATGGCTAACCAGGCTGGGACTAACCTGAGGCACATTCGTGACCGTGAACTGAGCCGGCGGAACTGCCTACGGCGACCTGCCAGCTTCAAGGTTGGTGACCTTGTTTTGGTTCACCATTCACGCCTACCCTCCTGGCCACGTAACTGCCTACAGGACCCTTAGTTTGGACCCTATCGTATCATCAGGATAGATGGATCCAGGATCCATGTCAGGTGCAGTCCACGTCTAGGTGGTGAACTGCTGTGTGCACCTAAACATTTGAGGCACTATCACCCCCCTGATGATTTGTCCTGGGACGAGTGGCGCCTCAGCGACAGTGAGGTGGAGCGTATTGACCTAGAGAGCGCTGTCAGCCCAGAGGAGGCAGACGAACTCGAAGAGATGACTGCCGATGAGATGGCAGTCAATTGTTACTACGTGGTTGCAGGTATTGCTCGCCACGAGTATAACCAGGCCTCGAAATTCCTAACCCTGTGGGATGGCTATGGGTTATCTGAGGCGACCTGGGAACCTATGTCAGCCTTCATACAACCAGATGGGAGTATCAACCCCATCTTCCACTCCTACCTGGTTGAGAACAAGGAGGGGCAGCTACCCACCCGTGCTGATACTCTGTCCCAGCGTAAAAAGAAAAACTAATTTCCCCCTGTCAGTCTACTGACTGTGTTCTAACCTTACAGGTGCAGTGAGCACTCTTGTGCAGATGTGCCTGTGTATGTGTGTAAGTGCAGTTGTCACAGTTGCCCCGCATTGCATCGCAGGACAGGACCATTAGCCCCCCGTGACAACGACTTCCTGGCCGAAGGCCATTGGTTTTTCACAGACCACTGCTTACTGAGCACTGCACTGACCCTGTCTGTGCCCTGCAGTCCCATGCCTATGGTTTCAAGTGTGGACCAGGTGGCCGCTTATCAGGTCCGCAGCCACCCAGCGAGTGTATGCCTTGTTGACCATGTGTTGCATGGGGACTGCCCTGATGTAATGACCTTGGGGAGCCAACGGAGAACGGTGGCTTACTACTCCACGGGGGAATGACAAGCAAGGTGTTATGAAGCAAGGTGTGTCCTCCCTCTTGGGGACAAGCGAGCCCACAGTTAGGACCCCTGACCGGTCCAGACCCATGGGGTTCTACCCTTCCTTACAGGGTTTACCATACCCTTAAGTGTGCTACGTATGTCTGTGTGTGTCTCACTTCTCTCCCCGGCGTGGCTCCCGGAGACCAGGCTTGGCTGACGTCCGACCGAAGGTCCTAATCAGGTACTATTACCACTGCTATGGCGCCCAATTTCTGTGCTGGCGCCTATCCTTCGGGGAAGACGGCAAAAGCCCTACCTACTAGAGGGGAGGGATGGCCAAGTGTGCAAAGGGCATACAAAACGCCCATTTTTGCTAAAGGCCAAAAGCTAACGCACTCCCCAGGCCCGCGGGACAGGAGACTCCACTACACTACACTCACTAACGCCAGCACCGGCCTTCGAAGGCAGGGTGAGCACTCATCACTTGCACTCAACTCCTGCCAGGCCTGCTGACCCTAACACCTACACACGCTACTTGGAGTTGCTGTCAAAGATGTCACGGGTCCTACTGACCCTCCTGTGAGAAAGCAAGAGAACACAGCGCTACTAAGCGACTGTGGCCTAACAGGGACGCCACTACGCGTCTCCCTGTCAGGGCTTGGAGGGAAGGAGTGCTCAGTGTGCGTGCACAGCTTGGATGGCGGTGAAGGTGGACTGCACTCACCACTCCTGGCTGAGTTGCAGTTATTTGTTTGTGTGATCTGCGCAGAATATTTTAGCGCTGCTCAAAGAGACTGCACCAATCACCCTTACCTTCCCACCTATAAAGCAAAGGCAGATGGCCTTGGTTTGCGGCTGAGGAATCAAGACTACCTCCACGTATCATAAGCTTCTCAGGTAGCCCTATAATACGCTGTCCTCAAACCCAGGTGCAAGCAAGCAAGCTTGAGGAACTCCACCCGTTCTCTTATAGAACGTGGGGTGGAGTCCCTGGGTAGCCTAAACTAGAGTTGTACCGTGCGCATTTCGCGTGGCCTACCCTTTAATGCGTCATATGCATGCACAGGTATGCACTGGTTTTTCCAATTGCTCATTCTTTCTCCTAATTTAACCCATCACAACCAATCACAGCGTGACTCAACCAGGAATTAAGCTCCTCCTGGGCTTACCTACCTTACTCACCACGCATCATGTGAATGCCGGGGAAGACACCACCGAAAAATGACCCAACGCGCTTAACCAAACCTACGGCGAACTATAGACCACCCTAAGCGATTAATGCACTGTGTGTCATGCATGATTTCCTTGTCTTGTTTCCTGCAGAAAGAGGAAAGAGAGTGGCGCACTGCACAGCGCAAAACAAGCCTAAGCGTTTTAAGCAACCCTATTTTAGCGCTATGGCAACACGAACACGAGCAAGCACTTTCTTTGCTTACCTGTGAAGAGAAAACAAGGGTGAATTGGGGCACAGGGAAAGCAACACAGCGTGTGAATGCCTCCAGTAGGCACATGCATCGCGAGCACAGCGCATATTCTAACCCTACGTGCGCGCTGCGCGCTCCATTCGTATCGCATACCTTTCATTTCTGTTTTTACCTGTGCAGAGCAAGGGAGGGGAGCACCCTAAGCCCCAACAAACACAGCGGTGACAACCCTAACGCTTGAACGAAGCAACCGACACGAACGCAATGCATGCGTGTGAAATGACACTTACATACCTGAAAGGTGGGCTGTCCACCTGCTCTGTGGTGTGGGTTCATTTTTGGTACTTTCTCCTAAAGTTTCTAAAAATTTTGATGCAACTGTGCAAAAATTTCTTTTAGAACTTTAAAAACTCTGGCTCATACCTTCTTTTTCTAGAGCCGTTTACGCCTGCGCAACCCTTTTTGTGGAGTCCGCTTCTGTTGCGCTTGTCTGCGACTTTAAGTGTTAGTGTAAAAATGAGGATTTCTCGCGTTGTTTCGTCAGTTTTTAGCGGTTTGATTTCTTAAATCGCTACATCCTTCGCTAAACCAC
Organism: Eutreptiella sp. 'Long Island Sound 2002'; assembly: GCA_964036045.1. Classification (NCBI taxonomy): domain Eukaryota; phylum Euglenozoa; class Euglenophyceae; order Eutreptiales; family Eutreptiaceae; genus Eutreptiella; species Eutreptiella sp. 'Long Island Sound 2002'. The sequence goes on from OZ038378.1 coordinate 72,907,406, forward strand.
AGGATTCACTCCCTGTTGGTTTCATTTTCTATTTTTTTTTCAGCTCCTGGAGATTTGTGTCCTCCATTGGTAGAATTGCTCCGCCCTGGCCCTTGGTCAGGACGTTTACTGAATTGCTGTTTATGCAGCGATAGCCGTCCCCATTAGAGTGTTCGATTGTACCCTAGTGGGCAAGCATGTGTGCTCTAGCTTCCAGAATGGGACCACGCCCTGATCAACGTGCTTCGCTGGCTTTCCACAGCGAAGTATGTCTCCCTGTCCTTTGGCACACGACACCGCAAAGTCAGACCTTCACAAGCCACTGTCAATCCCTACGCCATGAGAACCGGGGTGATGATATCACGACGGTCTGCAACACTCACGTCGGCTTGCTGACGCGTTCATACTGCTCTGCAGTAGAGCCAGCGAACCCTAGAAAAGTTGCCAGACCTGCCTCACAGTACGTCTCCTGTGGGTTCAATTTTAGCCGTGGCTCACTCATAGCAGTGTTCCACCGGCCCCACTTGCTCACAGTGTATAAAGGGCACAGCTCAATACCAAGAACCCAATTCCAGCAGTCGACACCCACCACACTTTTGCTCCTCTCCCCTGATGCGCAACGCCGTATACTGATGTACCGCTCTGTCCTCGCTGATGCCAGTACACACACAGACCGACACACAGACAATGTGCACCTCCCTCTTCACGGGTATGCGAAGTCACAGGAACTCGTTCCCAGTCCATCAAGAATCAACGGTACTGCTTCACTGGCCATCAGTGAAGTATGTTCCCTCACCCGTTGTTGGACCGCATCGCTCTCTAAGCTCACTAGGGAGGTGTTTCAGCACATTCAGCACACCCCCTTCACACTTCACGCCCACACCACCTTTTCGTTTGAATGACAGCTCTCGTTCTGGTCAGTGCACGCGCGCTGTGGTTACACACGAACAACAAACGAGTTCAGTTCCCGTTGTGGGTCCACTGTGTCTTCCACAGATCGGTTACTTCGATGATCCGAAGCAAGTGCTGATGACTTCGTCAATTGCCCAGGGTGCACAGGTGTCTGGATCTCCAAAGCTCCCCAGCATGGAGACGCCACACATTTCCCCACGTGCATGCAAGATGAGCGGTCCCACCTACATCTTTGCCCATGGCACCAACACCCCTTCCCCCCCCTTCTCGGAGTACAGCCCTAACCAGGGTTTTGTTCCTCCCTTCCCTACAAACTCGTCCCTACCAAGGACCCCTGCCCAACAGCTGCCACACCGGGAGCCTCTAGTCTTTAACGGGTCATGACCTGCACAGTCTCCTGACTCTTATTGGGGTTCCAGAGGCTACTGTGAATTCCTTCTCTACGCGCACACGTGCTGGCCCATTGCCAACGCCCGAAGGCCAGGGGGTTCTAGGCAAAAGCGCTCGGGCTCTAGCTAAAGCACCCTTTCCCGTGCCCCCCCCCCCCAAATCCCTGATCCTCCACTGGCAGGCTCACCGCTTCCTCTTGCTGACGTACCACTTCCCCCTTCTCCCCCCCCGCAGCCTTTCCACCGTACGGCTGATCCCTGCCCACGCCCAGCACACATTCATTCCTTGACTATGCGTTCCCACAACATCAACAAGCAAGCCCCCGAGGCATTTATACACTCGGACCTCCACAAGGCCTGGGACATCTCGTTCTACCAAGAACTGACCCCTTCACCGCAACTGCCATTTGGTTGGTCACCTGCGGCTATTCAACCGAAGATATTTTCCTCCATTCTACCATCGGGTGATGAGGGAGCCTGCATTGTCTTATCCCAACGCGTAGCCCTTTACGCCTTTCCCATTCAGTCCCCGTGTCCCGGGGCGCTTTGCCTTGCTGAACTACACCTCTCGGGCCTCCCACGCATACTCCTTATTTCTATCTACGCACAGCCCCCCCGGAGGCGCGAGCTGGAAACAGCTCTTGATAAACTCTTCGACAAGTACCCGCATTGGGTGATGGGAGGAGACTTTAACGCACAGCTTTTGAACCTGGACACAAACGTGAACCGCTGGCACTGGCTTACGTCGCTAGTTCAGGAAAAAAAAGCGGCTGCAGACACCTTCCGCACTGTGCACAGGGAGCGCCTGGCTTTTACCCGCTACAAAAGCTCCCTGCTCCCGTGTGACACTCGCATTGATCTGCTCCTTTTTTCCTCGTCGGTTGTGTCTCTGCCGTCAGCCTCTTTATTGGAGGCAGACATCCAGTCGGCCGACACTTCCTCAGACCACCACCCCATTTATTGCACCCTTCGCCTCCCTTGCACACCTCAGTACCCCCCCCAACCTGCACCTACTACACGATTCCGCAGGCTCACGCCGGAGGAACAGAAGCAGTTTCACGCGAGTCTTCAACCACTCGAGGCATGGGCTGTCGGGTACCGCCCAACCGCCGTTCCGCAGGAAGACTTCGTCAGTCATGTAAACTCCCTTGTGGACCAAGTAGCCCAGGCCTACCACAGTGTTACTCGCCCTCTTACAAAGCACTCTGAGACCAAAATTGAGAGGGATTTTAAACGGGCACTGTCGAATCTTCCTCAACACGCCCAGCGACGTAAACAGGCCCTGAAGAACCTCCAGCAACTGAGCGAAAAGTGGCGAAAAAAGCAATCGGCCCGGGAAAAGAAACGCTTGCACTCCTCCATGGTTCGCGGCAGCAAAATCAAAAAAACCATTGACAGTGTCTTAAGCCCCAAGCAACACACCCCGGTGCACCTGTGAAACCCTTCTACAAACCCACCTGACCTGGCTTGTGAGCCTGAGAAAGTGGGCACGGTTTTTCCTGAGTGCCTGTCTAACCTCGGAGGTGATCCTGACTTCCAGGTCCCGGATAGCGTGCTGCAGCCGTTCATCTCCCTTCTCCCGCAATGCCCTCCAGGCACAGCCGACCAGCCACTGCCCCTGCCTGGGTTGCCATGGTTGCACGAGATAACTGGCAGGGCATCCCCATCCAAGGCCACGGGGGAAGTTGAAATAAATTATTATGTAATCTCCTTATGCCCCCCAGGAATTCAGCTTATCCTGCTTGAAGCCATTAGACATGTCCTTCTTTACGGTCCGCCCCCCAAGTGGGCACGGGCACGCGTCTGCCTCCTCTAAAAAAAAGGGGACGCCCGCACCGCATCACACTATAGGCCCATATGCCTGATTCAGTCTATTGTTAAACTGGCCGCCGCGTGGCAATGCGCACAACTCACTGCGATAACCGCGAGGCACAGCCTACTTCATACCTGTCGACACGGGGGGTTGACGGGCCACCGCTGCGGCGACCACATTTACGATGTAGTGGCCCGCATGCTTTGACGAAGGGTAGGCTTTATCACCTTTGCATCGATTTTAACAAAGCCTTCAACTCGGTGCCGTCGGAGGCTTTGTGGAAAACGTTACACCCTTACTCACTCCCACCGGACCTCATTTCTTCTATTCAACGTCTCTACATACACGCGTATGAACAACCCATAGTGGAGGGCGTCCCCACAGCCGGTCATGCACAGCGCAGAGGAGTCAGACAGGAGTGCCCTCTCAGCCCCCTTCTTTTTAACCTCTACGTAAACATGATGTTCTTCTATTTGGACTCCAAAATGGAGTGGAACATCGAGCGGAGCATACATGCTTTCATAGACGACATACTTTTTCGCGCCCGCTCCCTTCAAGATGTGTGCACGGTTTTTGAGGCATTTGACGGCTCCGCACGCTCTCTGGGTCTCGACATGAATGTCGACAAAACCAAGCTTCACGCTCTGCGAGGCTCTGGTCACGCCGAAATCGTCTCAAGACACGGCGGCAAAATATCCACACTCGACTCCCGCGGACAGCCAAGGTCCTGCTACAAGTACCTCGGCGTCTTTTTTTACACATCAGACTTCCACAGTAAAGTGATGGATTTTGTCCACACAGAAATCAATGCTTTTTTTGTTTGGCTGGCCCCGCTTCAACTCACTGCCACTGAGCTCATCAGTCTAGTCAATAAATAGCTTATCCCTGTCCTCGCGTACCGCTTAATGGCAGGACCGGTCACTGATGCACAACTGCACAGAATACAGCAATCCATATGGCACGGTGTCGCCTGATATGGCCGACTTCCCCACCATCTCTCACAAAAGAACCGGCACTTGGGCAGGCCCCAAGGCTGCTTTTCGCTGATGCCCTTCCAGACCTTCATGCGGTCCCAAATATTCAATTACTCCATGAGGTACCTGAACTGTGATGGCCCGCCCCAATGCTCCATGTACGTTCCCGACGCGCTAAAGGCCCGAAAAGCGAATTAGCTACAAAACGCCTTTGTCGACTCGGTCTATGCCCTAGGGGGGAGATGCCACGGTTTTGGGGAATGGAACCCGTGCCCCGTTGAGCGGCTACTCCCTGAGGAGCGTGTCCACGTACAGTTCACCTCTGGGTGGTTCTCAGGAACAGTTATATCGTACTCTGCCCCTGACTCCGCGGCCCTGATTAAATTCGATGTAGACAACACCCTCTTCCACATTCAGGACAAGCGGCACAATTTTACCACTCACCCCCCCCCCCCCCCAGCTCTACCCAGTGGAGCCGGACCCGCCCAAGCATCGCGCGCTTGCCCCCTCACTTCTGCGTCCCCCCCTCCCCCTGCCACCCTACGCCGTCCCCTACTCTTCAGTTCTGATTGAAACTAATGAGTACGGACACTTGTTCCGCTACCCAGAGGAAATTGAACCGCCTCAGGTACCTGCCCTGCAGTCATGGGGGTGCTCCAGCATCATTCAGGCCCTCTCCCACCCAACTGCACGTGAGTGGCTTTGGATCTATTTGGATGGCTCCTGGGACAACCCGCTCTCTGGCTCCGCCGCCGTCCTCGTGTGGACAGATGGCACAGTGCTAGTCCTTTCGATTCCGTGCCCCTACCTCGGCAGTCGCGACTCTGAGTTCTGGTCATTCGTTCAGTGTGTCCGTTATTTAGAATGAGTTCAGTTCCGTGGTAAGGCATTCTTCTGTATTGATAAATCTCAGCTCGTTGATTGCGTTAACTGGTTTCTGTCTGGCACAGCGTACCCCCCGCCCTCTGCTTCGTCCCAGGGCACCTGGCGGACAGTTATCTGCAGTCTGATCTCTGATGCCACATTCACCATCGGGGCGGGTTGGCTTAAGTCCCACGTGGGCTTTCCGTGCAACGAAGTCGCAGACAGCTTCGCGAAATACGCCGCATATGCGTGTCGTGTCACCCTTACTCACCGCCAGCCGCCGGCACGGTACTCGGTCACCTTCCAAGGAACCCCGTGGCACCATAAATTCAGCGGCGCAGCAAGGCGGCGCCTGTACCCCCGCCACCTACACACGGCCATTGCAACGCCCCTGAGCTTCGACTGGTCGTCTCATTACAGCTGGTTCAGCGCGTTCGCGGACAAGTGGGTCATGGGAGTAAAAGGTTCTAAGGGCTCTGCGCCCTACTGGGAACTGCCTGGCCGCCAATGCCCCCATTGCGACGACGTTCACCCTCTAGATCTCCCATCCTGTGTCGCCTTTTGCGCCATCTTCCGTCCCTTCCTCCATCAAATGGCTGACGTGTGGGGATTTGCGCTGGCACCCGTGGTGCACTCCTGGCTTCAGGACCGAGTGAGCACTAAAGGGGAGCTACGGAGTTTTGCGCGCACCTTAGTCCCGTTGACACTTGAGAAACAGCTGGTCCCACATCCATCACAGAAGTCAGTCCTCTGGGAGGCCCTTCCACCTCGACGCTCTCGCCTCACTTCTATAGTCAAAGCAGTTTGCACTGCACGCCGCCACCACCCCCTCCCTGAGCCCTTACCCCCACCCCTAGGGGACAACCCTTTTTTGGTGTCCCACGGCCCATACAGCACCTCGGATGGCCCCCCCCCTACACCCCAGCACTTATATCCCCCCCCCCAGTCCCAACGTCAGTCACCCTCAAAGCCCCCGCGCGCCGGGGCACAAAGCGAAATGCTCCCGCGTGTCCAGGACACAGTTCTCCTCCACGAAAAAGTAAAAAGGAGTCCCGCCGCCTTTCCTCGGTTACCTCCTTCCTTCGCCCTGGCAACCGGTGACACACTTTCCGCGTCTCACAGGACCCTTCTCACATCGCAGGCTTATATCCGGCCCTGGGCTCGCCCCCAGTCTCGTATGGTGCATCGCAGAACCGTCCACGGTCATCAGCTCCGCGGCGTTGCCATTCCACCTCTCTACCTCATCAGTACTGCTTGGCTAGCGCCCCTGCTTTTCGAATCTGGTGTTTCGTATAACCATCCGTCCTTGTCTCTTGCCCTTATGCCCCCCTTCGCCCCCGGCTCTGCTCCCCAGGTCCCCGAAATGAACGGAACTCCAGCTTCGTCATTACGAGCGGCCTAATCTAATTGCTCGCTGGCCACCAGGGCCGTGTACATTATATCAGGCGCCGTGATGACCCTTCATTCGCCAGACCAAGCACCTGCCTGTGTTTCTGCCGTCGGCCTCTGTCAGCTGTGTTCCCGGGCCCTTTTCCCCCCACCCTTATTCCTCCACCCCCCTGGGCACCCCCTCTCGCCGATGCTTTCACGCGTCGCCCGGCTGGCAACAGCCCCCCTTTCCTTGCTTGTTTTCAGTCACACCCACTGACGCCGGAGGTCCAGTGGCCCTGGTAGGGTGACAGCCAGTAACATCAGGGAGCGCCCACCTCCTGCCTGTTTCTTCCCTGTACACGACGCGAATTGGCCTTACTGAATCCAAGGACAGCCACAGGTACACGCGCAGGGTGCCCAGCCGGCCGGCACAGCCCCATGACGACCCCTAGGGATCATCTGAGGCCCCGCCCAGCCCCAACCACCCCCTGTACATATCACTGTGTGCATACTTGAACCCTTAAGGACTCGCAGAGGTGTTGACATGTTTTAAAAAGCATGTGGGCTCTAGGGAGGGAGTCCTGGGTTCAAACCCCACTACCCCCAAAATTTTTACTAAACGTTTTCGCCGCACGCTGGCGACTTCTGAGGAATGCCCCATCTAAGGGAAATCAGTCACGGTACATTACACTGTTGTTCAAGGGTACCTACAGTGTGATAGGCTTCTATGAACTGATGAGAATGTTTTTGGCAGGTTTAATGCATTTTCCGAGGTAACTTTGGGAATATTTGAGCCTTTTTCCTTGGTCCTACTAGCTTGATCAACTAGTACTCCAGGGGGGAGTAAGAACAAGTCACTGCCATGTCTTTCTTGAAGGGCTTGATCCAAGCCAAGCCTCCCCAGTAAACCCCTTTTGTTGATGCTAAGACTTACTTAAGTATTTCTATCCCTCTTTTGAAGCTCTAAGTACACTTTCTCAAAGTAACTAGGGTTATAACCCTAGCCCCCCATGAAGTTCACCCCTACCACTCAACTGAGCGGAGGTACCTTCCTTCATGGAGGATATACCGAAATAAAATAGGCATTTCATGCCTTAGGCCTTGGAGGTTAAGCCTAGTGGTCTCCCGCCCCAAGGCCCCTCTGCTCAAATGTTTCTACCACTTATTGTGGTTCTACCTTTTAACTGTTTCTGAATTCACTTGCTTGGCCAAGTCATAATCTGTGTCTTGCCTAACTCCTTTGCCCCATATTCCTAACCAACTCCATTACATCCAAACGAGTGCACATGAAGTGCTTGAGGCTAATTGGGAGGCACGAGTCATGCCAGTTTTCATCTAAAAATCATTTGTATTATTCTTTTGTGATTGAATCTTTGTATTTATACCTGCTTTGTCTATCTGCAGCCCTTCTGTGTTACACTGGATTTCAAACTATTCATTGATTCGATCCAGATTCCTGTTCTTGCTCTACTTACTGCCTTGGTTTGGGTTTTCAACATCAGAACCTGCAGGATTTCACCAAAATAGCTAGGGCACTAAACAAGGACATCTTTCTAATCTCCTATGAGTCCCACCTGATCCGTAGCCAAGGGGTTCATGACTAACTACCGAAAACAAAAGACATAAAATTTAGAAATAGAATCCCAAATCCCTTAAAATAATAAAATTAAGCCCAAATCCCTACACACACGCAGTGCAAGTGCAAATTCCATCTTCACCATGTGCGGCCGGCTGCCGGACTTTGCCACCGGCCTCGGTTCCTTGCTTAGCTTAGCGATTGCCAAGCGGCCTTGGTGGGGGGTGCCTCACCAAGCCCTCATGTCTAAAAGACAAAGGGGGTGTGAACGCATGCGTTCAAACAAATACACCTAACACCACACAAACATGCATGACAAACACATAGCTCATACAAATCATCACAAAATCTGACCTGAACAGGAAACTGTCAGCTCAGAACGTCGTGTTAAGGCCGTAGGACCAGCACAGGCCTAAAACCGACAAATCTATATCAACCACCTACAGAGTGTTCTTGTACATACAATTGCCATTGAAGTACACATTGTCACTGTTGATTACTTTGTACTGCAAGGGTTATACATCCTCCAAGGACGTTCACAAGTTGCGTTCCTTTGTGTCAAAACATTTTGAGTTCATCAAACTGTCCCTAGAAGTTAACTACTACTTGAAAGTTCATCAAGTTGACCAATATGGTCCACTGTAAGTTAGAATGGGGATCTGATAGAAATGTCAAATTGTAACATTGAAAACGTGGGCCTGAGATGAACGGTCAATGGTGACATGATCCCCCTGCCTAATTGGACCATCTAAGACGGAGCAAATGGAACAGTCTGTGGACCTCAAAGAAAACACTGCAGTGTCACTACAAATTTGTGATCGCATATCATCGCACATCACAAACAGTGGTTTGTTAATGAGAGCGAAAAGAAGGTTGATATGCAAGATAAATTGCTGGCAAATGACACTGGTGCTATTGAATCAGGTACGCCAAAGTGTCTTGCGCAGAATGTACATCTGACGAACAGAAAACTAAGCTACTGGCTGTGCCGCCAGAGACGCACCGCACTTGGTCAGTGACGAGGACTTTCGCGGTTTTTGTGATGAAATCTCATGCGGCAGGTATCATTTCTGTTTTTCGAAGAAGGTACTGAAACACACGTTGGAGATGGTTGCAGCTCGCAATCTCGACAATCGCAAGATAATCAGAGAGTTGAATAATCTGAAGGTGAAAGCGAGCATGGCCTCTGATATCTGGAGCAACAATGATGCATCCTTGATCGGTACCTCTTTATACTACATTGACGACAACTTTGAAAGGCCGCAAGCCATGTTCATTGGCTGTACGGGTTTGATCGTGCTGCCCGTTCACGGAGGTGCCACACTCCGCGCTGGTGGACCGCCTGTGTGATGCATTTCGCACCCAGGTGGGGACTCACAATCCATGCTTTGTTGTGTGTCTCCGGAGATTGGGCTTAGGGACTGACAATCCACGCTTTTTTGCGTGGCTCCTTGAGTTGGGGTTAGGTACTCACAATCCACGCTTTGTTGCGTGGCTCATCGAATTGGGGTTAGGGACTCACAATCCACGCTTTGTTGTGTCGCCGCTCGAGTTGAGGTTAGGGACTCATAATCCAAGCTTTGTTGTGTGGCCCCCCGAGTTGGGGTTAGGGAGTCACAATCCACGCTTTGTTGGGTGGCTCCGGAGGTTGGCGTTAGAGACCCAGAATCAACGCTTTATTGTGTGGCTCCTCGAGTTGGGGTTAGGGACTCACAATCCAAGCTTTGTTGTGTGGCCCCTGGAGTTGGGGTTAGGGATTCACAGTCCACGCTTTGTTAGGTGGCTCCGGAGGTTGGGGTTAGGGCCTCACAATCCAAGCTTTGTTGTGTGGCCCCTCGAGTTGGGGTTAGGGAGTTTCAATCCACGCTTTGTTTGGTGGCTCCGGAGGTTTTCTTTTTTTGCACTGTGTGTCCCCGCGTTACCCCCGGGGCACTCGGGGGCCCCGTCTGTGGTCGCTTACAAGAGTAGATTAGGAGGAGTGTGATCAATCTATGTAAACTGAGTAAGTACATTTGATGTTGTTGCGCGGTGGGATCAGGGATCCTGTGTCAACCTGATCGGGCCGGATTGCCTGCACCAAGAACTTTTGCGTTTCACCAAGGGAGCCTGAGGGGATCCTGGGGGATGTCCTTCCTCTGGGCTACTCGCTGTGTTTTTTCAGTGGCAAAAACCCCGGGAGCCATCAGGCTTCCTACCGCATGCTTTTTGTACTGAGAAAACGCTGTCAGCTTTACCTTGGGGGAACGCTCAGCACACCCAAAAAATCTGGTTTCTTGGGAATGCATGAGCAAACAAAAGCGAAAAAAACACAATTAGATCAGGAGCATCCAGGAAGATCTTCTAAACACGCACTCCCCTCTTTCCTGGTCCCTGCGAGTGCTGGGCCCCTGGAACCCTGGTTCCCTTTGGCACAGAAACACATTGAAGGACAGAGCGTCATGTAAAGGCAGATCAAATTCTTGGAAAAAACAGACAGGTTTCGGCTGCACGTGTGGCATTTCTGCACCGACAGTGAAACCGGACTGCATGTCCTCTGGAGCAGGACGTGATACGAAGCAGGAAAGTTGTAGAGGGGGGGCCTGGTGATCCTGAGACGTTTGTGTGTGGGGGGGGGGGGAGTTGAGGCACCATGTTGCAGAAATACAGGGCCTTTTGGTACAGAAAAACACTGAAGGACGGAGCGTCAAGTGATGGCAGATCACATTGCGTAAACAGCAGACAAGACTGTGCAGCACATGTGGCATTTCTGCTCTGGCACTGTAGCTCTGTGAAACTGGCCTGTATCCCCTGTGGAGCTGTGTGTGATATGTGGCAGGAGACTTGCAGGGAGCAGACACGGTGGTCCTGAAATGAGTGGCAGGGGGGGGGGGGGGGCTTGAGGCACCATGTTGCTTCGCTACAGGGGCGTGTTACCCTTGGGCACAGGAGCACACTGAAGACCGGAGCGTCATGTAATGGCAGATCAAATTATGTACACCGCAGACAAGGCTGGGTTGCACATGCGGCGCTTCTGCACTGGACTGTATCCTCGTTGAGCAGGAAGAGATATGAGGCAGGAGAGTTGCAGGGGGCAGGCACGGTGGTCCTATAATGTGTGCCGGGGGGGGGGGGGGGCTGAGGCATCGTATTGCGTGAATACAGGGGCCTGTTACCCCTTGACACAGAAACACACTAAAGAGCGGAGCGTCATGTAATGGCTGATTACATCGACATCGGTATTCTGTGAAACGGGACAGTATCACTGGAGCATGATGTGAAATGGGTCAGGAGGGTTGCACGGGGCGGGCAAGGTGACCCTAAAATGTGTGCAGGGGGAAGGCTAGGGTACAATCATGCAGGCACAGGGGTCTGCTACCTTTTGTCACAGGGACTCACTGAAAGACGGAGCGGCACGGAATGGCAGATCAAATTATGAAGCCGCAGACAGGACTGGACTGTATAATTTTTCCCGCACTGGCACCGAAAAACTGTGAGACTGTACTGTATCCCCTCCGAAGCAGTGACCCGAGGCATGACAGTTGCAAGGGGGCGGACACGGGAACCTGTGACGTGCCTGGATCCTCCGGATCAGACCAAGAAACCAGGCTGGACACTGACACTGAGGTCACTGACGCAGGGGAGGAAACTGACTTGAACCGTACGCCTGGATGTTCATTTACATGCTTCCGCTGGTCGTGAAGCACAGGATTGATCGGACTCACTGAATGGACTCATCAGAATTGCAGTTGCTGCGTGGCTGTCTGGCCGCCCGAATGGGGACCTGAAATGCGCTTGGTACCACTAACGTCTTTTCCTGGCCGGACTTGGCTTCACATGTTGACAGGGTGGAGACCGAGCAGGATGAAATGCCACAACAAGGGGGGGGGGGGCATATAGACAGTTCTGAATCCACTGGAGGCACAGGGGAGATCCTGGGACAGGGGCAGGGTTGTTCAATCCAGACAAGCGTTTACATAAATCGGCTGCAGGCACTGTCGGTTATCAGGCGGTCACAGTGAAAAGCCTGTTGCCAGACCCGATGCGCGGACAGTGCAGTGGGCCCATAATTGACTGTGACGGCGAGTTTAAAGTCTGGTTACTCTCCTGCAACACTCAGAACATCGCGGCATATGTCAGCGGATGGAACGGTGACAGAGGTGAGCAACACACGGAAGGGAATTTCTGTTGTCCTGCAGATGATAAGCAGATGGAGGGGGCTGGGCAAATACAAACTGGTGTGAGCTGGAGACTTGAATCACATAAAGACAGCGGGATGGAGCCCTGGCATTCTCTGGACGATGAGAGGATGGGTTTCTTATATGGAGCTTCACATGTTGACAGTGCCCCGAAGATTGGACAGGGTGAGATGTCTCATTATTGGGGGGGGGGACATGCAGGCAGTTGCTGATCCGGGTAGCTCTCGGATGGAGGATGGGGGGGACTGACAAGTCAGGTCGCTGAGCGGGGGGGGGGGGGGGAGAGGCAGTTGTAAATCCACTGGAGGGACAACGGGTGTTCTGGGACAGAGGCAGGGTTGTTCGATGCAGAGGTAGGTAGGTAGGTATCTTCGGGAGCTCGGGATGCCTCCTTTGACGATGCAGGAAGAAGGTATTACCAAGGGGACATCCTGTCCCTCCCACTGCCCTATGTTACGTGCCTCTTGAGCCGCTCCCGCATGTGCTTGGGAAGGCATTGTCGCGGCCACCTGGTCCATGTGTCCCAGGTGGGAGGGTGTCCCCACATGTGTCCATGAGTAGGGCCACATGCCCCCTCATTTGGGCGGCAGCTCTGGGGGCTGCCCAGCCGTGTGAAGTATCTCTCACCACAAGGGGTATTGCTCCCGCTTGTCTACGGTACAACCGCCTCACCCTTGTGGCTTGAGTTGCGGGGCCGCTCCGCTTGGCAGGCGACCCCCTCCTGGACTGTGTACTGGCTCGCCTGTCACCGGTTGCTTCCATGGCTCCGGGTGACGTTTGCCATGGTCCCTGATGCAGCCTGGCCGGGCTCGGACCAGCAGCCTTGGAGTACCGCTCCTGCCACTGGCCCGGTGGGTCGGCTGGGTCGCCCCAGTGTGTCCGACCCATGGGGTGTTGGTTCTTTCCTGTCCCCCGGCCGCCCTACGTGTGTGCGGTGTCCTGGGCCACCTGGCTCCTGTTCACCGGTGTGCCCGCTCGGTGTGTTGTGTTGCGTGTGCGGTGTCCTGGGCCTCCTGGCTCCTGTTCACCGGTGTGCCCGCTCGGTGTGTTGTGTCGCGTGTGCGGTGTCCTGGGCCCCCTGGCTCCTGTTCACCGGTGTGCCCGCTCGGTGTGTTGTCTTGCGTGTGCGGTGTCCTGGGCCTCCTGGCTCCTGTTCACCGGTGTGCCCGCTCGGTGTGTTGTTCTGCGTGTGCGGTGTCCTGGGCCCCCTGGCTCCTGTTCACCGGTGTGCCCGCTCGGTGTGTTGTTTTGCGTGTGCGGTGTCCTGGGCCTCCTGGCCCTTGTTCACCGGTGTGCCCGCTCGGCGTGTTGTGTTGGGTGTGCGGTGTCCTGGGCCTGCTGGCTCCTGTTCAGCGGTGCATCGCTCGGTGCGTTATGTTGTGTGTGCGGTGTCCTGGGCCACTTGGCTCCTGTTCACCGGTGCGCCGGCTCGGTGTGTTGTGTTGCGTGTGCGGTGTCCTGGGCCTCCTGGCTCCTGTTCACCAGTGTGCCCGCTCGGTGTGTTGTTTTGCGTGTGCGGTGTCCTGGGCCTCCTGGCTCCTGTTCACCGGTGTGCCCGCTCGGTGTGTTGTTTTGCGTGTGCAGTGTCCTGGGCCAATTGGCTCCTGTTTACCGGTGTGCCCGCTCGGTGTGTTGTGTTGCGTGTGCAGTGTCCTGGGCCTCCTGGCTCCTGTTCACCGGTGTGCCCGCTTGGTGTGTTGTGTTGCGTGTGCGGTGTCCTGGGCCTCCTGGCTCCTGTTCACCGGTGTGCCCGCTCCGTGCGTTGTTTCGCGTGTGCGGCGTCCTGGGCCACCTGGCTCCTGTTCACCGGTGTGCCCGCTCGGTGGGTTGTTCTGTGTGTGCGGCGTCCTGGGCCTCGAGGCTCCTGTTCACCGGTGTGCCCGCTCGGTGTGTTGTTTTGCGTGTGTGGTGTCCTGGGCCTCCTGGCTCCTGTTCACCGGTGTGCCCGCTCGGTGTGTTGTGTTGGGTGTGCGGTGTCCTGGGCTTCCTGGCTCCTGTTTACCGGTGTGCCCGCTCAGTGCGTTGTTTCGCGTGTGCGGTGTCCTGGGCCTCCTGGCTCCTGTTCACCGGTGCGCCCGCTCAGTGTGTTGTGTTGCGTGTGCGGTGTCCTGGGCCTCCTGGCTCCTGTTCACCGGTGAGCCCGCTCGGTGTGTTGTGTTGCGTGTGTGGTGTCCTGGGTCTCCTGGCTCCTGTTCACTGGTGTGCCCGCTCGGTGTGTTGTGTTGGGTGTGCGGTGTCCTGGGCCTCCTGGCTCCTGTTCACTGGTGTACCCGCTCGGTGTGTTGTGTTGGGTGTGCATTGTCCTGGGCCTCCTGGCTCCTGTTCACCGGTGTGCCCGCTCGGTGCGTTGTTTCGCGTATGCGGTGTCCTGGGCCTCCTAGCTCCTGTTCACCAGTGTGCCCGCTCGGTGTGTTGTGTTGGGTGTGCGGTGTCCTGGGCCTCCTGGCTCCTGTTTACCGGTGTGCCCGCTTGGTGTGTTGTGTTGCGTGTGCGGTGTCCTGGGCCTCCTGGCTCCTGTTCACCGGTGTGCCCGCTCCGTGCGTTGTTTCGCGTGTGCGGCGTCTTGGGCCACCTGGCTCCTGTTCACCGGTGTGCCTGCTCGGTGTGTTGTTCTGCGTGTGCGGCGTCCTTGGCCCCCTGGCTCCTGTTCACCGGTGTGCCCGCTCGGTGTGTTGTTTTGCGTGTGCGGTGTCCTGGGCCTCCTGGCTCCTGTTCACCGGTGTGCCCGCTCGGTGTGTTGTGTCGGGTGTGCGGTGTCCTCGGCCTCCTGGCTCCTGTTTACCGGTGTGCCCGCTCGGTGCGTTGTTTCGCGTGTGCAGTGTCCTGGGCCTCCTGGCTCCTGTTCACCGGTGCGCCCGCTCGGTGTGTTGTGTTGCGTGTGCGGTGTCCTGGGCCTTCTGGCTCCTGTTCACCGGTGTGCCCGCTCGGTGTGTTGTTTTGCGTGTGCGGTGTCCTGGGCCTCCTGGCTCCTGTTCACCGGTGTGCCCGCTCGGTGTGTTGTTCTGCGTGTGCGGTGTCCTGGGCCCCCTGGCTCCTGTTCACCGGTGTGCCCGCTCGGTGTGTTGTTTTGCGTGTGCGGTGTCCTGGGCCTCCTGGCCCTTGTTCACCGGTGTGCCCGCTCGGCGTGTTGTGTTGGGTGTGCGGTGTCCTGGGCCTGCTGGCTCCTGTTCAGCGGTGCATCGCTCGGTGCGTTATGTTGTGTGTGCGGTGTCCTGGGCCACTTGGCTCCTGTTCACCGGTGCGCCCGCTCGGTGTGTTGTGTTGCGTGTGCGGTGTCCTGGGCCTCCTGGCTCCTGTTCACCAGTGTGCCCGCTCGGTGTGTTGTTTTGCGTGTGCGGTGTCCTGGGCCTCCTGGCTCCTGTTCACCGGTGTGCCCGCTCGGTGTGTTGTTTTGCGTGTGCAGTGTCCTGGGCCAATTGGCTCCTGTTCACCGGTGTGCCCGCTCGGTGTGTTGTGTTGCGTGTGCAGTGTCCTGGGCCTCCTGGCTCCTGTTCACCGGTGTGCCCGCTTGGTGTGTTGTGTTGCGTGTGCGGTGTCCTGGGCCTCCTGGCTCCTGTTCACCGGTGTGCCCGCTCCGTGCGTTGTTTCGCGTGTGCGGCGTCCTGGGCCACCTGGCTCCTGTTCACCGGTGTGCCCGCTCGGTGGGTTGTTCTGTGTGTGCGGCGTCCTGGGCCTCGAGGCTCCTGTTCACCGGTGTGCCCGCTCGGTGTGTTGTTTTGCGTGTGTGGTGTCCTGGGCCTCCTGGCTCCTGTTCACCGGTGTGCCCGCTCGGTGTGTTGTGTTGGGTGTGCGGTGTCCTGGGCTTCCTGGCTCCTGTTTACCGGTGTGCCCGCTCAGTGCGTTGTTTCGCGTGTGCGGTGTCCTGGGCCTCCTGGCTCCTGTTCACCGGTGCGCCCGCTCAGTGTGTTGTGTTGCGTGTGCGGTGTCCTGGGCCTCCTGGCTCCTGTTCACCGGTGAGCCCGCTCGGTGTGTTGTGTTGCCCGTGTGGTGTCCTGGGCCTCCTGGCTCCTGTTCACTGGTGTGCCCGCTCGGTGTGTTGTGTTGGGTGTGCGGTGTCCTGGGCCTCCTGGCTCCTGTTCACTGGTGTACCCGCTCGGTGTGTTGTGTTGGGTGTGCAGTGTCCTGGGCCTCCTGGCTCCTGTTCACCGGTGTGCCCGCTCGGTGCGTTGTTTCGCGTATGCGGTGTCCTGGGCCTCCTGGCTCCTGTTCACCAGTGTGCCCGCTCGGTGTGTTGTGTTGGGTGTGCGGTGTCCTGGGCCTCCTGGCTCCTGTTTACCGGTGTGCCCGCTTGGTGTGTTGTGTTGCGTGTGCGGTGTCCTGGGCCTCCTGGCTCCTGTTCACCGGTGTGCCCGCTCCGTGCGTTGTTTCGCGTGTGCGGCGTCTTGGGCCACCTGGCTCCTGTTCACCGGTGTGCCTGCTCGGTGTGTTGTTCTGCGTGTGCGGCGTCCTGGGCCCCCTGGCTCCTGTTCACCGGTGTGCCCGCTCGGTGTGTTGTTTTGCGTGTGCGGTGTCCTGGGCCTCCTGGCTCCTGTTCACCGGTGTGCCCGCTCGGTGTGTTGTGTCGGGTGTGCGGTGTCCTCGGCCTCCTGGCTCCTGTTTACCGGTGTGCCCGCTCGGTGCGTTGTTTCGCGTGTGCAGTGTCCTGGGCCTCCTGGCTCCTGTTCACCGGTGCGCCCGCTCGGTGTGTTGTGTTGCGTGTCCGGTGTCCTGGGCCTTCTGGCTCCTGTTCACCGGTGTGCCCGCTCGGTGTGTTGTTTTGCGTGTGCGGTGTCCTGGGCCTCCTGGCTCCTGTTCACCGGTGTGCCCGCTCGGTGTGTTGTTTTGCGTGTGCGGTGTCCTGGGCCTCCTGGCTCCTGTTCACCGGTGTGCCCGCTCGGTGTGTTGTGTTGGGTGTGCGGTGTCCTGGGCCTCCTGGCTCCTGTTCACCGGTGTGCCAGCTCGGTGTGTTTTGTTGGGTGTGCGGTGTCCTGGGCCTCTTGGCTCCTGTTCACCGGTGTGCCCCCTCAGTGCGTTGTTGCGCGTGTGCGGTGTCCTGGGCCTCCTGGCTCCTGTTCACCGGTGCGCCCGCTCAGTGTGTTGTGTTGTGTGTGCGGTGTCCTGGGCCTCCTGGCTCCTGTTCACCGGTGTGCCCGCTCGGTGTGTTTTTTTGCGTGTGCGGTGTCCTGGGCCTCCTGGCTCCTGTTCACCGGTGTGCCCGCTCGGTGTGTTGTGTTGGGTGTGCGGTGTCCTGGGCCTCCTGGCTCCTGTTCACCGGTGTGCCCGCTCGGTGTGTTGTGTTGCGTGTGCAGTGTCCTGGGCCTCTTGGCTGCTGTTCACCGGTGTGCCCGCTCAGTGTGTTGTTTTGCGTGTGCGGTGTCCTGGGCCTCCTGGCTCCTGTTCACCGGTGCGCCCGCTCGGTGTGTTGTGTTGCGTGTGCGGTGTCCTGGGCCTCCTGGCTCCTGTTCACCGGTGTGTCCGCTCGGTGTGTTGTTCTGCGTGTGCGGTGTCCTGGGCCCCCTGGCTCCTGTTCACCGGTGTGCCCGCTCGGTGTGTTGTTTTGCGTGTGCGGTGTCCGGGGCCTCCTGGCCCTTGTTCACCAGTGTGCCCGCTCGGTGTGTTGTGTTGGGTGTGCGGTGTCCTGGGCCTCTTGGCTCCTGTTCACCGGTGTGCCCCCTCAGTGCGTTGTTGCGCGTGTGCGGTGTCCTGGGCCTCCTGGCTCCTGTTCACCGGTGCGCCCGCTCAGTGTGTTGTGTTGTGTGTGCGGTGTCCTGGGCCTCCTGGCTCCTGTTCACCGGTGTGCCCGCTCCGTGTGTTGTTTTGCGTGTGCGGTGTCCTGGGCCTCCTGGCTCCTGTTCACCGGTGTGCCCGCTCGGTGTGTTGTGTTGGGTGTGCGGTGTCCTGGGCCTCCTGGCTCCTGTTCACCAGTGTGCCCGCTCGGTGTGTTGTGTTGCGTGTGCAGTGTCCTGGGCCTCTTGGCTGCTGTTCACCGGTGTGCCCGCTCGGTGTGTTGTTTTGCGTGTGCGGTGTCCTGGGCCTCCTGGCTCCTGTTCACCGGTGCGCCCGCTCGGTGTGTTGTGTTGCGTGTGCGGTGTCCTGGGCCTCCTGGCTCCTGTTCACCGGTGTGTCCGCTCGGTGTGTTGTTCTGCGTGTGCGGTGTCCTGGGCCCCCTGGCTCCTGTTCACCGGTGTGCCCGCTCGGTGTGTTGTTTTGCGTGTGCGGTGACCTGGGCTTCCTGGCCCTTGTTCACCAGTGTGCCCGCTCGGTGTGTTGTGTCCGGTGTGCGGTGTCCTTGGCCTGCTGACTCCTGTTCAGCGGTGCATCGCTCGGTGCGTTGTGTTGTGTGTGCGGTGTCCTGGGCCACTTGGCTCCTTTTCACCGGTGCGCCCGCTCGGTGTGTTGTGTTGCGTGTGCGGTGTCCTGGGCCTCCTGGCTCCTGTTCACCAGTGTGCCCGCTCGGTGTGTTGTTTTGCGTGTGCGGTGTCCTGGGCCTCCTGGCTCCTGTTCACCGGTGTGCCCGCTCGGTGTGTTGTTTTGCGTGTGCGGTGTCCTGGGCCAATTGGCTCCTGTTCACCGGTGTGCCCGCTCGGTGTGTTGTGTTGCGTGTGCAGTGTCCTGGGCCTCCTGGCTCCTGTTCACCGGTGTGCCTGCTTGGTGTGTTGTGTTGCGTGTGCGGTGTCCTGGGCCTCCTGGCTCCTGTTCACCGGTGTGCCCGCTCCGTGCGTTGTTTCGCGTCTGCGGCGGCCTGGGCCACCTGGCTCCTGTTCACCGGTGTGCCCGCTCGGTGGGTTGTTCTGCGTGTGCGGCGTCCTGGGCCTCCAGGCTCCTGTTCACCGGTGTGCCCGCTCGGTGTGTTGTTTTGCGTGTGTGGTGTCCTCGGCCTCCTGGCTCCTGTTCACCAGTGTGCCCGCTCGGTGTGTTGTGTTGGGTGTGCGGTGTCCTGGGCCTCCTGGCTCCTGTTTACCGGTGTGCCCGCTCAGTGCGTTGTTTCGCGTGTGCGGTGTCCTAGGCCTCCTGGCTCCTGTTCACCAGTGCGCCCGCTCAGTGTGTTGTGTTGCGTGTGCGGTGTCCTGGGCCTCCTGGCTCCTGTTCACCGGTGTGCCCGCTCGGTGTGTTGTGTTGCGTGTGCGGTGTCCTGGGCCCCCTGGCTCCTGTTCACCGGTGTGCCCGCTCGGTGTGTTGTTTTGCGTGTGCGGTGACCTGGGCTTCCTGGCCCTTGTTCACCAGTGTGCCCGCTCGGTGTGTTGTGTCCGGTGTGCGGTGTCCTTGGCCTGCTGACTCCTGTTCAGCGGTGCATCGCTCGGTGCGTTGTGTTGTGTGTGCGGTGTCCTGGGCCACTTGGCTCCTTTTCACCGGTGCGCCCGCTCGGTGTGTTGTGTTGCGTGTGCGGTGTCCTGGGCCTCCTGGCTCCTGTTCACCAGTGTGCCCGCTCGGTGTGTTGTTTTGCGTGTGCGGTGTCCTGGGCCTCCTGGCTCCTGTTCACCGGTGTGCCCGCTCGGTGTGTTGTTTTGCGTGTGCGGTGTCCTGGGCCAATTGGCTCCTGTTCACCGGTGTGCCCGCTCGGTGTGTTGTGTTGCGTGTGCAGTGTCCTGGGCCTCCTGGCTCCTGTTCACCGGTGTGCCTGCTTGGTGTGTTGTGTTGCGTGTGCGGTGTCCTGGGCCTCCTGGCTCCTGTTCACCGGTGTGCCCGCTCCGTGCGTTGTTTCGCGTCTGCGGCGGCCTGGGCCACCTGGCTCCTGTTCACCGGTGTGCCCGCTCGGTGGGTTGTTCTGCGTGTGCGGCGTCCTGGGCCTCCAGGCTCCTGTTCACCGGTGTGCCCGCTCGGTGTTTTGTTTTGCGTGTGTGGTGTCCTCGGCCTCCTGGCTCCTGTTCACCAGTGTGCCCGCTCGGTGTGTTGTGTTGGGTGTGCGGTGTCCTGGGCCTCCTGGCTCCTGTTTACCGGTGTGCCCGCTCAGTGCGTTGTTTCGCGTGTGCGGTGTCCTAGGCCTCCTGGCTCCTGTTCACCAGTGCGCCCGCTCAGTGTGTTGTGTTGCGTGTGCGGTGTCCTGGGCCTCCTGGCTCCTGTTCACCGGTGTGCCCGCTCGGTGTGTTGTGTTGCGTGTGCGGTGTCCTGGGCCTCCTGGCTCCTGTTCACCGGTGTGCCCGCTCGGTGTGTTGTTTTGCGTGTGCGGTGTCCTGGGCTCCCTGGCTCCTGTTCACCGGTGTGCCTGCTCGGTGTGTTGCTTAGCGTGTGCGGTGTCCTGGGCCAACTGGCTCCTGTTCACCGGTGTGCCCGCTCGGTGTGTTGTGTTGCGTGTGCAGTGTCCTGGGCCTCCTGGCTCCTGTTCACCGGTGTGCCCGCTTGGTGTGTTGTGTTGCGTGTGCGGTGTCCTGGGCCTCCTGGCTCCTGTTCACCGGTGTGCCCGCTCGGTGTGTTGTGTTGGATGTGCGGTGTCCTGGGCCTCCTGGCTCCTGTTCACCGGTGTGCCTGCTCGGTGTGTTGTGTTGCGTGTACGGTGTCCTGGGCCTCCTGGCTCCTGTTCACCGGTGTGCCCGCTCGGTGTGTTGTGTTGGGTGTGCGGTGTCCTGGGCCTCCTGGCTCCTGTTCACTGGTGTGCCCGCTCGGTGTGTTGTGTTTGGTGTGCAGTGTCCACGGCCTCTTGGCTCCTGTTCACCGGTGTGCCCGCTCGGTGCGTTGTTTCGCGTATGCGGTGTCCTGGGCCTCCTGGTTCCTGTTCACCAGTGTGCCCGCTCGGTGTGTTGTGTTGGGTGTGCGGTGTCCTGGGCCTCCTGGCTCTTGTTCACCGGTGTGGCCGCTTGGTGTGTTGTGTTGTGTGTGCGGTGTCCTGGGCCTCCCGGCTCCTGTTCACCGGTGTGCCCGCTCGGTGTGTTGTTCTGCGTGTGCGGCGTCCTGGGCCCCCTGGCTCCTGTTCACCGGTGTGCCCGCTCGGTGTGTTGTTTTGCGTGTGCAGTGTCCTGGGCCTCCTGGCTCCTGTTCACCGGTGTGCCCGCTCGGTGTGTTGTGTTGGGTGTGCGCTGTCCTCGGCCTCCTGGCTCCTGTTTACCGGTGTGCCCGCTCGGTGCGTTGTTTCGCGTGTGCGGTGTCCTGGGCCTCCTGGCTCCTGTTCACCGGTGCGCCCGCTCGGTGTGTTGTGTTGCGTGTGCGGTGTCCTGGGCCTCCTGGCTCCTGTTCACCGGTGTGCCCGCTCGGTGTGTTGTTTTGCGTGTGCGGTGTCCTGGCCCTCCTGGCTCCTGTTCACCGGTGTGCCCGCTCGGTGTGTTGTGTTGGGTGTGCGGTGTCCTGGGCCTCCTGGCTCCTGTTCACCGGTATGCCCGCTCGGTGTGTTGTGTTGGGTGTGCGGTGTCCTGGGCCTCTTGGCTCCTGTTCACCGGTGTGCCCGCTCGGTGCGTTGTTGTGCGTGTGCGGTGTCCTGGGCCTCCTGGCTCCTGTTCACCGGTGCGCCCGCTCGGTGTGTTGTGTTGCGTGTGCAGTGTCCTGGGCCTCCTGGCTCCTGTTCACCGGTGTGCCCGCTCGGTGTGTTGTCTTGCGTATGCGGTGTCCTGGGCCTCTTGGCTGCTGTTCACCGGTGTGCCCGCTCGGTGTGTTGTTTTGCGTGTGCGGTGTCCTGGGCCTCCTGGCTCCTGTTCACCGGTGCGCCCGCTCGGTGTGTTGTGTTGCGTGTGCGGTGTCCAAGGGCCTCCTGGCTCCTGTTCACCGGTGTGCCTGCTTGGTGTGTTGTGTTGCGTGTGCGGTGTCCTGGGCCTCCTGGCTCCTGTCCACCGGTGTGCCCGCTCGGTGTGTTGTGTTGCGTGTGCGGTGTCCTGGGCCTCCTGGCTCCTGTTCACCGGTGTGCCCGCTCTTTTTTGTTGTTTTGCGTGTGCGGTGTCCTGGGCCTCCTGCCTCCTGTTCACCGGTGTGCGCACCCTGTGTGTTGTTTTGCGTGTGTGGTGTCCTGGGCCTCCTGGCTCCTGTTCACCGGTGTGCCTGCTCGGTGTGTTGTTTTGCGTGTGCGGTGTCCTGGGCCTCTTGGCTCCTGTTCACCGGTGTGCCCGCTCGGTGTGTTGTGTTGCGTGTGCCGTGTCCTGGGCCTCCTGGCTCCCGTTCACCGGTGCGCCCGCTCCGTGCGTTGTTTCGCGTGTGCGGCGTCCTGGGCCCCCTGGCTCCTGTTCACCGGTGTGCTGCTCGGTGTGTTGTTCTGCGTGTGCGGTGTCCTGGGCCTCCTGGCTCCTGTTCACTGGTGTGCCCGCTCGGTGTGTTGTTTTGCGTGTGCGGTGTCCTGGGCCTCCTGGCTCCTGTTCACCGGTGTGCCCGCTCGGTGTGTTGTGTTGGGTGTGCGGTGTCCTGGGCCTCCTGGCTCCTGTTCACCGGTGTGCCCGCTCGGTGTGTTTTTTTGCGTGTGCGGTGTCCTGGGCCCCCTGGCTCCTGTTCACCGGTGTGCCCGCTCGGTGTGTTTGGTTGGGTGTGCGGTGTCCTGGGCCTCCTGGCTCCTGTTCACCGGTGTGCCCGCTCGCTGCGTTGTTTCGCGTGTGCGGCGTCCTGGGCCACCTGGCTCCTGTTCACCGGTGCGCCCGCTCGGTGTGTTGTGTTGCGTGTGCGGTGTCCTGGGCCTCCTGGTTCCTGTTCACCGGTGTGGCTGCTTGGTGTGTTGTGTTGCGTGTGCGGTGTCCTGGGCCTCCTGGCTCCTGTTCACCGGTGTGCCCGCTCGGTGTGTTGTGTTGCGTGTGCGGTGACCTGGGCCTCCTGGCTCCTGTTCACCGGTGTGCCCGCTCGGTGTGTTGTTTTGCGTGTGCAGTGTGGTGGGCCTCCTGCCTCCTGTTCACCGGTGTGCGCACCCTGTGTGTTGTTTTGCGTGTGCGGTGTCCTGGGCCTCCTGGCTCCTGTTCACCGGTGCGCCCGCTCGGTGTGTTGTGTTGCGTATGCGGTGTCCTGGGCCTCCTGGCTCCTGTTCACCGGTGTGCCCGCTCGGTGTGTTGTGTTGCTGTGCGCCGCGTCGCTGCGGGGCGCTCACTCGTCCGTCCGGACGGCGGCTATCGTAGCCGGCAGGGCCTGGGTACCCTCCGGGCGCACACACGTCCATCAGGACGGCGGCTGTTCGTAGCTGGCAGGGGCTGGGTACCCTCCGGGCGCGCACTCGTCCATCCGGACGGCGGCTGTTCGTAGCCGGCAGGGGCTGGGTACCCTCCGGGCGCGCACTCGTCCATCCGGACGGCAGCTGGCGTGCGTGTGCTTGCTCTCTTTGGCCGGGTCGGGCGGGCCGGCCTCCCGGGGGCGTTGTGGTGCGCCTCACCTTTTCCTTTGGCCGCTTTGTCTTTCTGCTTTGCTTGGCCCCCTCCGGGCTGGGGTTGCCCCCCTCTTTCTCGCTGCCCTTGCCGTTCCTCGTTGCCTTGGCGCTGTGCTTTGGTTGTTTGTCTCGGCCTCCCGCTGCCTGGCTCTTCGTCCGCTCGCGCCCCGTTTGTGTCTCCTGCTTGGCGTTTGGCTGCTCTTTGGTGGTTTCTCCCCCCCCCCTCCCCTTTTGTGTCTCGCGGTTTTCGTCGCTCCTGCTTGGTGCCTTGGTGTTTTTTTTTTTTTTTTTTAAGTCTAATGGGGAGAAACAGGCTTAGATGTTGGAGATGGGAGAACCGACAGCCCGTGAGCACCCGTAGGCCCTCACATGGCTATGACTCTCGAGTCATCCCTTCAACCCGAGCACTGTGCCACCCTTCTTCTTCTTCCCCTGTGCGCCCCCGTTGTCTCCGGCTTTCTCTGGTTTCCGGCCCCGGGTGCCCTCGGCCTCGGCGCTGTGCGTTGTTTGCTTTGTTAGCCTTCCGCTTCTCGGCTCTCCATGCGCTTGTCCCTCTTTCGTGCTTTCCGCCTGGCTGTTGGCTGCTCCCTGGTGGTTGCTGCCCCCCCCCCCCCCTTTTGTCTCGCGGTTTTCGTCGCTGCCGCTCGGTGCTGTGTGCCGTGTGCTGTGTTGTGCTGTGCGTCCCTGGGTGCGGTGCTGCGCCGCGCTGCTGCGCGTTGTGTCCTCCGGTGTTGTGCTGTCCTGTGCTGTGTTGCGCTCGTTGGGTGCCGCTGCTTGTTGCGCCGTGCCCTCTGGCGCTGCCCGTCGCCCTGGGGCCCTGTGCTCTGTGGCGCTGTGTTTTGCGGTGTTCCCCCGCGCTGTGTGCTCTGTGCTGTGTGTGTTTTGTCGTGGCGCGGTGGTGCGTGCTGTTGTTCGCCGCTCTGCTCTGCGCTGTGTGGGTGGTGCTGTGCTGTGCGTTCCCTGTCCTCTGCGCTCTGTGCAGTGCTGTGCTTCGCCGTGCTGGTGCGCTCGCTTGTGCTGTTCGTGTGGTGCGTGCTGTTGCTGGCGCCTGGTGCTGTGGTGTGCCGTGGCGCGGTGCTGGGTCTGGTGGCCCGTGGTTGTCTGCTGGTGGCGTGTTTCGGTGTCGGTGTCCCTGTCTGGCCGCGTGGTCTGCTTCCCTGTGGTTGGTGTGGTTTGCTGTGGTGCCCTGTCTTCCTGTGTCGTGTTCTGTGGTGCTGTGCTGTCGCGTGGTGCTGTGCTGTTGTGCTCTGCTGTCGTGTTGGGGTGCTGTTTGGGCTTGCGTTGCCCTCCTGTGGGCTGTCGTGCTGTGCTGTGTTGTGCTGTTGGTTGGCTGTGCTGTTTTTTGCCCGGTGGTGGTGTCTGCGTGCTGTGGTGCTCCTTTCCTCGTGCTGTGCGCTCCCTGTCTTCTCCGCTCTGTGCGCTGCGGTGCCTTGTTGTGCTGGCTGTGGTGCCCTGCTTCCCTGTGTCGTGTGCTGTGGCGCTGTGCTGTCGTGTGGTGCTGTGCTGTCGTGCTCTGCTGTCGTTTTGCGGTGCTGTTTGTGTTTGCTTTGCCCTCCTGCGGCCCGTTGTGCGGCGCCAGTGTCGTCTGCGCTGTTGGTGGTGCCTCATGCTGTGGCGTGTCCCTGTGCGTTGTGGTGTCTCCCTGGGCGTTCTGCGGTGTGGTGGTGCTGTTCTGGTGTGTCGTGGTGTCTTGCTGTGCTGTGCGTTGTCCTGTGGTGTCCTGCGCCCTGTGCTGTGTCCTGCGGTGCCGTGCTGCCCTGCGGTGCTGTGCTGGTTGGCTGTGCTGTGCGGTTGTCTGCGCTGCTGGTGTTTGTTTTTCCTTTTGCCATCTTCTCCTTTGCTAAAAACCCCTGCCGTTTTTCTGTGCCTTTGAAAAATTCCTGAAAACCAAAAATTAAACTGTTTCTCCTTAGAAAATCAAACTCTACGCAACTCACGCACGCAGGCAAGCAGCAATACAAAGGTGAAATTTCTGACTTACGTGTTGCCACGCGACCGCGAAGATGGTGGTCTTGCTTGCTAGGGGTTGACCGCTTTTCCCCCAGGGCCGGTCGCCTAAGCTGATGAAAAGGGGTGAGGGGGGGCAGGAGGGAGGGGAGGTAGGTGCATGGAGAAGGAAAGAAAAGGAAGAGAAGCAGGGCGAAGGGACGCGGCGGCTTAGAAAGACTTTTCGAGTTTTACGCGCTGCTCGCGACGCGTTTTTCTTTGCGCCTACGGCTAGTTAGACGACGAGAGGGACGGCGTTAGGGTCCTACGAGCGTTACGGTTGTTACGGCGCTAACTATTCACCTATTTCACGTCGAAAAATTTCTCGTCGCGTTTTTACGCGTTTCGCAGCGCGCTTTTCGGCCTAAGCGTTTTTTTTTCAATTACCTTTAATTTCAGCTATTTAGAAAATTTTTTCGTCGTGTTTTACTTATCTTTTAATTTCATTCTGGCGCCAGGCGCCAGCGCGCACGACAGGGTGGAGACCGAGCAGGATGAAACGCCACAACAAGGGGGGGGGGGGCATATAGACAGTTCTGAATCCACTGGAGGCACAGGGGAGATCCTGGGACAGGGGCAGGGTTGTTCAATCCAGAGGAGCGTTTACATAAATCGGCTGCAGGCACTGTCGGTTATCAGGCGGTCACAGTGAAAAGCCTGTTGCCAGACCCGATGCGCGGACAGTGCAGTGGGCCCATAATTGACTGTGACGGCGAGTTTAAAGTCTGGTTACTCTCCTGCAACACTCAGAACATCGCGGCATATGTCAGCGGATGAAAAGGTGACAGAGGTGAGCAACACACGGAAGGGAATTTCTGGTGTCCTGCAGATGATGAGCAGATGGAGGGGGCTGGGCAAATACAAACTGGTGTGAGCTGGAGACTTGAATCACATAAAGACAGCGGGATGGAGCCCTGGCATTCTCTGGACGATGAGAGAATGAGTTTCTTATATGGAGCTTCACATGTTGACAGTGCCCCGAAGATTGGACAGGGTGAGATGTCTCATTATTGGGGGCGGGGACATGCAGGCAGTTGCTGATCCGGGTAGCTCTCGGATGGAGGATGGGGGGGACTGACAAGTCAGGTCGCTGAGCGGGGGGGGGGGGGGGAGGCAGTTGTAAATCCACTGGAGGGTCAACGGGTGTTCTGGGACAGAGGCAGGGTTGTTCGATGCAGACAATCGGAAGTAGAGTACAATTGCTGGCTCTGACGGTCATCAGGCTGATACACAGAATAGGCTGCTGTGGAATTCAATGTGCGGACAGTGCAGGTGGTTGTGGAAGCTACTGCAATTAAACCACAACGAAGTAAATCTCAGGAGTTCAGTGCATTTAAGGTTTGAGGTTTATGGCTTCACATGTTGACAGGATGGAGACCGAGCAGGATGAAACGTCAGAACAAGGGGGGGGGGGGGGGGGCATATAGACTGTTCCGAATCCACTGGAGGCACAGAGGCAGATCCTGGGACAGGGGCAGGGTTGTTCAATCGAGACATGCGTTTACAGAAATCCGCTGCAGGCACTGTCAGTTATCAGGCAGTCACAGTGAAAATGCGCGGACCAATGCGCGGACAGTGCAGTGGGCCGATAATTGATTGTGACGGCGAGTTCAAAGTCTGGCTACTCCTCTGCAACAGTCAGGACATCACGGCATACGTCAGCGGATGGATCGGTCGCCCGACACGAGCGCCCCACACGTGCCACCCCAGACGGCGAGAGCCCGCCCCCCACGGGGAGCCGGATCTGGGTGCCCCCCATCGACTGGGGGCGACACCTGGTCGGACACCCCGTGCCGGAGCGGGACAGCACCCAGGGCCGCACGCGCTACCGCGAGCCCAACATGGCCCACCCCCCACCCGACGCCACCCCCGACAGCACCAAAGAGTGGGAGCGGGAAACATGGGTAGCCCGGATGGCCTCCCTGAGCAACTTCCGGCACCACGTCCCGGGGGACATCCCGACCCCCGACGAGCAGCAGCCAGCCCCCTCCACGTACATGACCCTCATGTACAATCTGCACTACACCCTCTCCACCACC
The DNA here is from genome assembly GCA_964036045.1 of Eutreptiella sp. 'Long Island Sound 2002'. Lineage (NCBI taxonomy): Eukaryota > Euglenozoa > Euglenophyceae > Eutreptiales > Eutreptiaceae > Eutreptiella > Eutreptiella sp. 'Long Island Sound 2002'. Next base: position 72,934,720 of record OZ038378.1, read on the forward strand.
ACCTACGACGCACCCACAGACCACTGGGTGGTACACGGCACCGACTCCCTCCTCCCCGCCGGCTACACCCCCCCCACACACAACCCGGGCCCCGACAGGTACGCCACGGGGGACGACCCCGACGACCCCCACATCTGGGGCACGTGGGAACCCGAATCCCTGGACACGCTGCTCTCCATCCGCAGCGGCTACCAGGGCCTTGGTAGGGCGATGTATTGCCTCGCCAAGTGGACCCAACGGACCTTGGGGATCCCCACGGACCGATGGGTGTGGGTGGTCACGCTGCGCCCCCAGCAGAGGGAAGCCCCCCCAAACCGCAGGGGACCCACCCCCCCACGCCCAACCACCCTACAACTATGCCCGTACATGGTGGCAGCCCGCCTCATGACGCTGCTATGGCCGGGCCCCCACACCCCCACCCAAAACTACCCCCACCTCACAGAGGAGGACATGCCCGGCATCCAGCGATGCTTCTTCCGGACCCTCGACTACCTCCAGCAAACACACCCCCACGTCCTGGAGCAGATATGGCCAGCCCCCGGGTAACCCACGTGCCCGCGCAGCCGAGACAACGCCGCCACGCCAGCACCAGCACGCACGGATCACCAGGGAAAACGCGCGCACACGCCCGATGCCCGAACCTGCACCCTCGTTCTCGCTACTTACAGGACCCAGCATCATACGCCCGCCCCCGAGGCCCGGGACCCTCCACCGTCTCCCACAGCCCTCTTCTCCGCCTCCGACTCCAGAACCTCCACCACCACGACCACCTCATCCACCACCACCACCACGTCCTCATCCAGCACTCCACCCCCAAGGCCGCGGGGAACACCTCCCAAACGGGCCTCCAAACCCGCCCCTACCGCGAGCAACCCCGCCGCCGCGAAGGCCCACGCCCCGACGAAGCCCACGCCCACGACCCAGCCGAAGACCAAGACCGCCGCCAAACGGCAACCCGCAGCCAAGCCCAAACCCAAGCCCAAACCCGGCGCCACGACGGCAGCGCGAGCCCGGCCCCCCGAGGATGTCCTCTACGACATCCGGCCCCAGCCGTCCCAGGCCCCAAGGCAGCAGCGCCCAGCGCGGCGCCCCCCCACTGTCACCGACGCCACCGCCACCACCTTCATGGCGGAGCGCGCCGCGGCCGAAGCGCGACGCGCCTCGTCCCGCCACCTCTCAAAGCCCGCACCCCAGGCCCACGGACCGCTCCCGACCAAGCCAGAACAACGCCAGGGTCCACCAGCAGCGTCCCTGCCCCCCTACCGGCCCCCGATGACAGGCCACATGCAACGCATGCCCCACTACCGCCGCCGCCGCGAATCCCCGCCCAACCCCGAGGCGGAGACCGTACGCGCACACCCGCGGGTCCACATCCGCCCACAACCCCACTCCCCACGCACCCCCACGGAACAGGACTACGAGGAATCCCCCAGGCCCGCCACCGCCGCCGGTCCCCACGACCCCGTCACACCCACCCACGCCCACTCCTCCGCCCAAGACCGCGGGCCCGCCCAGGAACAGTGGTGGCAGCGCTGGACCCACACGCAGCTCTGGGAGCTGCGGAAGTGGGCCCGGGGAGAGCCCTCCCTCGAGGGCCTGGTCCATCGGCCCAGCAAGGGGTCGGTGGAGAACTGGGGAGGTGGATGCCGCAGGCCGCATGGGAAGCCATGCTGGCCGATGCGCTCCACCCCCTGGGAGTCCACCCCCGCAACCTCCCCGCGCCCGAGGACCACCCGTATGTCCTCGGGCGCCTGCGGGAGACCCTCCAGGAAACGCGGCGAGACGGCATCCGCCTGTGGGACATCACCCAAAGCCCAGCCCCGCACGCACACACCCCCTCACCACCCCACAAGCGTCGGCGCACCGACACCGGCGACACCCACAGCACCCCAGGAGCCCTGCGCGCCACACAACACGACGCGCCTGACCCCCCGGCCAGCGGCGCCGCCATCTAACCCCGCTACCCAGCACACCACCACCACGGGGCGCCACGCCAGGCCCCGCCCAGAAGTCACCAAACGAACCGGACGCCGAAGGAAGCCAACGCACACGACAACGAGCACCACTACGCCCAAAGGCGCCGAACCCAGGCCCGATACCGTGGGCTCCTTTCCACCCTCAGCACGACACACACGTCACTGACGTCACTCCTCCGCCGTGCCCCCTCCCACGCCGCCGCCCCGCCCCCCCCCCCCTCCCGCCGCACGTCCCCACGCCGCCCAGCACCCAGCCCCACACACTGCGCCACAGCATCGCCCTAGTCCGGCTCCTCCACCATCGCGCCACTTGGCACCTCACAGTAGACCGCCGTCCTGTGGTCCCGCTCCCCCCAGCACCGCTCCCGGGGCCGCACCCGGCCCACGTCGTGTTCGCCCCCACGTCGCGGGCCGCGGACATCCACCCGCTCCTCGCGCCACCCCTCCCGGGCATCGCATACTGCTTGCCGCCAACCCCTCGGTCCTCAGTGAGGTCCTCATCGGGCACCCCGACGCCCTGCACGTGCGCCCGCTGGTGCCCAACCTGCACGCTGCGTACGCCCCCGGCACGCCCGTCGACCCCTCCGTGTGGGACTCCCAGTGAGGCCACCGGCCACCGGCCGGCCCGCACGCACCACCCCGCACTCGCCTCGGGCGCACGACCCCGTGGACGCCGCTACCCACACGCCCGGCCCCGCGCAACAACCTAACCGAGCCGGAACCCAAGCACAAATCAAACCCGAGCCACACCCCAAAACCGCTAACCCTTGACTCCTAACGAAGCCCGCCGAGGGAACACCGAAACCACAGCCCACACAGCCGCCTAACCAGCCAGCTCCAGAAGCAAAGAGACACCTCACCAAACCCAGCCTGACCCAAGCCTAACCGACCCGAAGCCCCAACACAAATCAAACCCGAGCCACACCCCGAAACCGTCAACCCTTGACTCCTAACCAGGCCCGCTGAGGGAAATACGTAGACACAGCCCACAGCCACAGCCCACACAGCCGCCTAACCAGCCAGCACCAGAAGCAAAGAGACACCTAACCAAGCCACCCTGACCCATACCCGTGTACATCAGGACGCGCGAGCCGCACCCCTGGGGCGCGACCGCCGCCACAGCACCGACGACACACGCCAGAGGACACAACGCTATTGCACCGCCGCTCCAGCTGCCCGTGCCTGTGCCTGCAGTGTACGCGCGCCCCTGTTTTTCTCTTTTTTGTTTTTTCTTTTTTTTTCCCAAAAAAAAAAAAAACAAGTAAAAAAAAACAACGAAAATTAGGGGGGGAGGAAGAGGGACACAACCACCCATGGCACAGCCGCACCGCACACAGCACACACACCGGTGAACAGGAGCCCAGTGGCCCAGGACACCGCACATGCAACACAACACACCGAGCGAGCACACCGGTGAACAGGAGCCAGCTGGCCCAGGACACCGCAGACGCACCACAGCAAACCGCGCGGGCACACCGGTGAACAGGAGCCCAGCGGCCCAGGACACTGCACACATGTAGGGCGGCCGAGGGACAGGAAAGAACCAATACCCCATGGGTCGGACGCACTGGGGCGACCCAGCCGACCCACCGGGCCAGTGGCAGGAGCGGTACTCCAAGGCCACTGGTCCGAGCCCGGCCAGGCTGCATCGGGGACCATGGCAAACGTCACCCGGAGCCATGGAAGCAAGCGGTGACAGGCGAGCCGGTACACAGTCCAGGAGGGGGTCACCTGCCAAGCAGAGTGGCCCCGCAACTCAAGCCACAAGGGTGAGGCGGTCGTACCGTAGACAAGCGGGAGCAATACCCCTTGTGGTGAGAGATACTCCACACGGCTGGGCAGCCCCCCAGAGCTGCCGCCAAAAGGAGGGGGCATGTGGCCCTACCCATGGACACATGTGGAGACACCCTCCCACCTTGGACACATGGACCGGGTGGCCGCGACAATGCCTTCCCAAGCACATGCGGGAGCGGCTCAAGAGGCACCTGACATAGGGCAGTGGGAGGGACAGGACGTCCCCTTGGTAAGACCTTCTTCCTGCAATGTCAAAGGAGGCATCCCGAGCTCCCGAAGATACCTACCCACCTACCTACCTGGATCGGTGACAGAGGCGAGCAACAGACGGAAGAGAACTTCTGGTGTCCTGCAGATGGAAAGCAGATGGAGGGGGCTGAGCAATTAGAAACTGGTGTAAGCTGGAGATTTGAATCACAGAAAGACGTGATGGCTTGAACGAGTCTTGGCATTCTCTTGACGATGAAAGAATGGTTTTCTTATATGAAGCTTCACATGTCGACAGTGACCCGAACTCAACCGGGTGAAGTGTCTCTTTGTAGGGGGGGGGGGGGGGGGGATGCTGAACTGGGGCCTCATTGGGGTCTGTTGGGGGGGTTGGGTTGGGTTGGGTCAAGGCCTCGCCTGGTCGCCTACGCACGGTCCGCCGCGCCTTCCCTGCCGGACCCGACTGGGCGGCCGTACCCGGGTGTCCGGTCACAAGGCCTGCCAGACTGTTGACCGCCCCCAGACCCCGCGGTGGCGCTGGCGGGCAGGAGATGCCGCCGTGCCTGTGTGTATGTGCCCTTGTGTGTCTGGGGGGGGGGGGTAGGGCTGTGGCACACCTGCTTGCTCCATTGTTGTTCGGCCGTGGCGCACATGGCACAGGGAAGTGTGTGCCTGGTGCTCCAGTCCCCGCAGGGAGGCTGGAGAGCCTGACTCTCAGCCCGCCGGGGGAGATGAGGGCCTGGGCTCGCAACCTCCACGTCACAAGGACATACTACTCAACCACTTCACGACTGCCTATTGGCACGGAAAGGGGGTGGTACGTGGCACGACTGGGATCAGACCCGCACTCCTTGACTACCTTAGGCACAGGTGGTGCTGCCTCGCGGGCTGGGTCCGGCTCCCACGGCCGAGGGCGTACCCTGGGCAAGTGGAGGGGCACCAGGGCGCAGTGTGTGCTTCCCTGCCCTTGGTGCCACCAGTGCTGGCTGCACTGGCTGCGGCGCCACAGCCCGCGTAGACGAGGGGGCCCAGAGGGCATCACACCCGAATGGCCTCTCCCTTGGTCTGTTGGGGGGGGGGGTCTGGAAGCAGTGCACAGACACCACTGAGATTGGACGATGCTCACTTTGAACCAGTTGAAATCTACCATCTGCAGGGGCAGGCGCGAGGGCAGGAGTGGACTGTGGCTTCAGTGGGTACTGTGAGGGGGGGGGGGGGGAGGCAATTGTGCGATGGCCACTGCCGTCGGGCCTGTCAGTGATGTGGGAGAGAAGCAAACTGGGGGGGGGGGGGGGGTTGGAAGGTGACTGTCCTAAATCAGTAGCTCTAGTGGGGGGCGTCTCCACGGAAGGTGTAGCTGATTTGCTCAGTGTGAAGATTTTCTCACTTGATGCTATGTTTCCAAGAGTAACGGGCCTCTTCACACAAAGTCAGGAGTGACGGGGGGCTGAGAGGCAAGGAGAAAGAAGGTTCTTGGTTCCCGTTCCAGTAAACGTCCATGTGGGTGGAGCTGGCCAGGCTGGGACTGATGACTATTTCCCTTAACTCTGGTCTATCATTATGCCAAAAAATTCCCTTATTGAGGGGGTAGCGGAGTATAATCATCTGGTGGATCCGAATTCCCAAACATTGCTGAATATCCTCAATGAGGCGCATGACCAGTGTCCGGGCTGATGCTTGAAGGGGCAGCAGGGGGGCAGGCATGGTGGTGTCGGGGGTATACAAGAGACCGTATTGTTTGATGTATCTCCGGGCTTTGCGGTTGTACTCTGTGACTTCCATGGGTAATATGCGAAGGTCAGCCTCAACTTCGGGTGAGACAAAGTCCTCGATGTACCTAATAGACGGAGGCAGGCCTCTGCATGGGGCTGGGGGGGGCAGGAAAAAAACTCGCAGTTGGGAGGTGATTCTTGGGCGGGCGGCGGGGGGGGTGTAAAAAACAGTGGTACCCGCGGGGGGCCGGGGCTGAAGGGAGACATGAGGCTTCTGGGGCATAGTTTGGATTAGGAACTCATTAACTGACTCTCCTTTCTCACCGGTAGAATTTTCTGTGACATCAGAATTAGTGTGTGAGCCTGAGTCGCTGGATACACTTGTGGGTGTTCTGGACTTAGACTCCGACTCCGTGTAGCTGATGGAGTCCGATTTGGATCCTGGGTCACTACTGCCCCTGATTCTTGCATGCTTGCCGGTTCGGGTTCCGTTTCTGACTCGCTGATGGAAGGGTTCTCCTGTGGCAGGGTGAGCAGGGCTAACTGCCTTGCTCTGCGGGCTTGCCGACGGACTTTGGCTTTCTTGTTGCGTGTAAAACCTGCGGAGGGCGGGCTATGGTGGGCAAAAGGTAGTGCATCATGTAGGGTCAAGGTAGTGCATCATGTAGAGTCAGGTGGTTCCGGGTCTGGTGGTGCTCGGGGTGGTGTCCCGAAAAAAAAACCGGGAGTTTCATTTGTACTTGACGTTTTTTGGGTGGCTCTTTATCTACTTGGGTTTCTTGCACGTGCTCTCTGTTGCAGCGTTGTGTTCGGCGACGTTTGCTTGGTTGCGTCTGGTCACCAACAGGACGTTTAGGGGGTGGGATTATCCACTGAATGGCGGGCCGTTGGGTTGCTTGGATGAGTGGTGGTGGGGGGGAAAGGTGTTCCTGGTAAGAAACGCAGCTGTGGTGGTGCATCGTGTGGCAAACCAGCATATTTATAACAGGTAGATTATTCGGAGTTTCGGGGCTTGGGCGTGTGTGGGAGTGGTTGGGGTCCGCTTTTTCGATCAAGAGGGCAGCCACTGAGGAGTTTTTCTGTCAGGCCACTCTAGGCTGTGAGAGATCCACCTGGGGACGCTTTTTAAGGGCGCGTAGTATTTGCTGAGAAAAACTAGATGAGGTGACAGTGAAATGCAGTGGGGACATGGGTTGGCGGGCAGCAGTATCAACAGCATCCATTAAGCTCACAGGTTGGACCGAGGGGAAAGAGAAAAGGAAAGGTCTGAGGGCATGCACTTCTGCGGTGGCCAGTGGTGCGTCCGGGTCTACTACTGTTTGGAGTCCCGCTTGCACCGCTCTTGCCATGTTCTTGACGGGTTCGTTGGGGAGGGTATTCTGAAAAAAGTGAGAAATGGTGAGTTGTGTTTGGGGCCTTCGGGAGGGCTGGGGATTTGGTGTTTTTAATGGGTTGTTGAGTTTGCGCTTTTTGGTTCGCGAAACTGAGGAAGGGAGCGGTTCTTCCCGGGGGTATTGGATGGGCTGGTGTTGTGAATGGGAAGGCGTAGTGCTAAACATTGAGTGCGACCCGGCCCATCTCACGACTTGCGTGGGGGGTTTTGTCATGGGGACGTGGTGGTCGTGTGTGGGGGTTTTGAAAAGCCATCTGAATGCTTCAGGGACAATTTTGTTCAGTCGTTTCCTTCTCGCCGTTAAAGCTTGGAGATACTGCACGCGGAAGTTGGGAAAGCGGGATTTTTTCTGCAGGTAGCCATGGAGTGTGTGGGGAATTAGTGTTTTGATGAAATTCCGTTCTTCTCCTGGGGTGGTTTGGTTGAACCATGTTTTAACTACTGGTCCAAAGAAAGGACCCCACGAGTCAAAAAAGAGATTTCGGGTCTCTTCTGCTCTGTTGCAGAATGTGACGATTGATTGAGGTTCGAGGGGGTGGAGGGCATGGCAGAGGTGGCAGTCATGAATAGAAAGTTGGTCAGAGCTGGGGGAGTGAGGAATGTGGATGAAACCACTTACCAATTTGAAATTTAAAACACTAAACCAAGACGAGTGTTTGAACCAGTCGTAGCTGTCGCCAACTCCAATTGATGCATGCCGGTGATGGGGGACTAGTTGATGTAAGTGTTGTGGCGGGACTTTGGAGATGAGGGGAATTTTTCCAATGGTGATGGAGTGGGGCCGTGGGTCACTTATGAGAGACTCGGGGTCAATGTCGCAAGAAGCAGCCCACTTGGCTAGTTCATCGGCCAGTTCAATTCCGAACAAACCTACATGAGCTTTCAACCACACTAACCGGTATTTACCTTGAATGTTGTTTTGGAACCAAGAAATCATACAACGCTGCATGCCAGGTGCCATGTGTGGATCCGGAGGGTGGGGGCCTAGGTTTGCTGGTGTCGATAGCGTTGACCGTTTCTACTATCTCAAGATTGTCTGAGGAATGAGAACAGTTCCAGTGGAGCTCCAGTCATGTCTTCTCATAAAAGAGAGGAGGGCCCAAACTTCAGCATCCGCTGATGATTGTAAGGGGGATGGAATGGCCAGAGCGTAGTTCAACAACGGCTGATTTTTAAGAAAAAACCAAATTGCAGAACCTCTCTCGGGTCCTTTCGCCGAGCCATCAAGGTAAACGTGGCTTTCGTGTGACTCTTTGTTTGCCTCGGCTGCACGCATGCAGTTCCAAAAGTGGAGGTCTGCTTCAGTAAGTTCGAGGAGGTGGAAAGGATGTTTGAAAAGTATCCCGTAATGATGAATTTCAGGGTCGGCCAGCCCAACGGGGGGGCCTGGCGCATTGTCAGCAATTAATGGAGGTTGGTATAGGGGAGGGCAAAGGAACACATGGGAGAAGAAATCATTTGCTGGGGAGTCGGGATCGTGCATGATAAAATCATCAGAGTCCTCCAAGTCTAAGGTGGCGTCACTAAAGGCGATGGTGGAGAAATGGTCATTTTCAGCTACAACTTCTGCAGGGAAGTAGTCAGTGACACCTTCATCTGTAGTGAGGAGGGTCTTTAGCTTTTCACCGATGACAAGTTGTCGACATAGCTTTGGGTTACACGGGGGCCCGAAGCCATGAGGGAGGACCTTAAGGAATGCGCATGCTTCAACAAAACTATCCAGAAAGGAGTTTGGGGTTTCACTGAGGAGGTCGTGTCGCAGGGGATCATGTACATCAGGTGGGCTTTCTTGGTTCAAGAGGCGGAGGCCAGAATAAAAGGTTGTTTTGTGAACGAAAAGCTCTAAAGAGCGAAGTCCCAATACTCCCCTTTTCCTTGGGCTGTAGATGTCTTTGGGTGAGACTTTTTTGCACAGTGCTGTAGCATGGCATAATTTGGTCCAGATTTGTTTTTGAAGTAGCTGTACCACTTCAATGGAGAGTCTGTGGGTAAGTGAGCGATAAGTGATCATAGCTACTAGTTATTTGTTGACCACAAGTATGTATTCACTAAAGGTAAGAGGGAGTGGGGTGAGCCTGTCGAAAAAACCAGTAATTTCGTTGCGTAAAAAATTGTAAAGTTGGGGTGCTTGCTTGGTGGTAAAAGTCCAAATGCCAAGATATTTGTATGAGGTGTGTGCATTGCCTCGTTTGTCCTAAGTGCTTAATCTTGTTGCTGTGTTTGTTTGCAGAGAGAAGTTGGGGGACGGGTCCATGGCGTGGGTTTTTTGGCTTTGCCGATGTTGATGTCAAGGCCCAACTGGCTGACTGGGCCATCAAAGGACTCAAAAATGGTTTGCGCTTGCTGTGGGGATGCCAGCCGGACCATTCTGTCGTCGATCAATGCCCATGCTTTGGTCGCGGGGGTTTGAAATTCGGCGAGAAGCGAATCTAACCTATGCAGCACCAAGTTAATATAGAGTACAAACAGGAGTGGGGAGAGTGGGCAGCCCTGGCGTAAGCCACGATCAAGTGTGTAAGAGTGTTTGGTAAAACCGAGGATTCGGGGGGAATCTTGCGGTTTAATGTATAGGTTTTGCAACACAGAAATGACGTCAGAACTGAAACCCATGTGCTGGAGAATTTGCCACAGGGCTTCTGTAGGGACACTGTTAAAGGCTTTGTCGAAGTCAATGTACATGTTGTAGCCCCCGGGGTGATGAAACATGTGTTGTGTGACTCCGTATAAGTGATCGGAGGTACGTCTATTCTCCTTACCTCCGATCTGTATGGTGTTAATAAGTTTGTGTTTATGTAATACACGCGAAAGTGACTCATTTATGTGGGAGGAGATAATTTTATAGATGGCGTTTAATAGGGATATGGGGCGGTAATTGGTAGGGTCTTTGTTTTCGCCTTTTTTGAAAAGTAGGAAAATGTCGGCTTGGGTCCATTCGATTGGGAGGGGGTTAAACAAGAAGTAATTGCAGGCATGATAGAGGAGTTCACAAAGATGGTGGGGTGCAAGAGATATAACATATAAATTACATTGGTCGCGACCTCCTGCCTTTGACGGTTTTGCATGGTTGATTTTGTTTTTAAATTGAGGCCAAGTGATGTGTGGTATTTTAAGGTGATTCAGTGCCGGTTCTGTAGGTGTATGATGGAGAAAATCGGAAAGGATCTGTGGGGTGGGTTGAAAATCCACGTTCCCTCCAAGTTCATGGAGTGAGTTGGCCATGATTTGTGTCATGTGTTCAGTGTTGTCGGTCGTACTGTCTTTAGAGGAAGAGGTATAAAGAGCAGCGGGGGCGGAGTTCGAGGGAGCCAACACTTTGTTGAGGGTGCGTTTCAGTTTGACACCTCTAACAAGGTTGCGGTGGAGTTTTTTGGTGTCTTTTTTTGTTTTTCCAGGTGGAGTTCGTCGATCATTTTCTGCAGTTCAGACATTTTAGCGTTGAAATCTGTGCTTGTGGCCGGGGGGATGTGATTTCGAAGGGAATCTACCTTCTTGTCAAGCTTCGAGGGTTTATGGGTGTGGGAGGAAGTTATGTTGTGATATGTATCGGACAGGGCTAACAGACCCTTGTTGACAAATTTGACTTTGGTGTCGTGGGGTAGGTCACCGAAGATGGGAAGCACCTGTGAAGCCCAATGGTCCCATTCTCCCAAACTGTCAGAAAATGTTGTCTTTTCATCTTGGTTCAAATTTCTATAAATCAGTGGCGGGGGTTGGGGTTCTTTTGTCTGTTGGAGGGAAGAGGCGTCGAAACTTGCCAAAACTCGGTGGTGGTCGCTAGTCTTATCAAAGGATTCAATGGTGCTTTCCTGAGGAGTGAGTGTTTCCTGCGCTTTGGGGTTGCATAAGATGAGATCAAGTCTGGTTTCACTAGTGTGTGCCTCGGACAAGTATCTTGTGAATTGTCTGAGGGTGGGGTTCAAGGACCGAAAAACGTCAATCAAGTTCCGGGGGGAGTTGCCTGTTGGCAAAATTTGTTCGGTGAGCCACTTCCATTCGTTTTTGGTTTTAAGGTTGTGAGAGTCCAGGTCGTCTTGGAGACTGGCATTGAAATCCACTCCGGAGAGTAGGGTGTTGGCGTTTTCCACTCTTGTGGAGAGCGTGGAGTTGGTTGCGGTATTGTTGTTTGTGGAGAGGAGTTTGGAGACGAAAGTTTCAATCTTTTTTCGTCTCGTCTGGTCTTTGGGGGGTGCGTAGGCGGAAACCAAATTCATCGGGGGAAGCCCCGGAGTATGAAGTTTGACATGGCACATCAATCCCTCCTCATCGGGGTGGGGCTGTTTGATGGTGTAAGGGGCAAGGCCAGGCGAAATGAAAACTGCCGAACCATGTTTCTCACCCCGGTTTGGTCCTTCATGAATGTAGTGGAAGGCGGGGCTAGAGGGGAAGCTGTAGGCAAAGGGGAGTTGAAGTTTACTTGTGACTTCAGTGGCAAATATTACATCAACTCCCTGTTGAAAGAACCGAAAATTGTTTGATGTGTCGGTTTTTCTTTGGAAGTTGGCGGTTGCCACTCTAATTTGGTTGTTGTGGACTTGAGTAGCCTCGGGTTTGCGACGTTTGAAAAATTTGTGTCGAGGGAAGGGGGGAATGTCCGTGTTTACTGTCGCCCCATGGGGGTGGGGTTGCACAACCGTGGGAATCACACCGCGTGCATTTTACCTCAAAAGAGGGGACTCTTTGAGTCAGGAGAGTGCAGCGCTTGGTCAACCGTGAGCCTGGGGCAAAGGGAGGCAGGGGGCAGGAGGGCGGAAATACGTTGGAAGATTTCATGCGGTATGTGCTTGGCTTCTGTGTTTTTGACTTTCCTGCGAGACAAAAGGAAGGGATCCAGGATCTGGAGTATATCCAAATCTAACCGGATGGCCTCGTCCTTAAAGTCAAATCGCAAGGCGGTCATGGTTATGATACACGGGTAATACCTTGGTTGCAGGTTGTGTTGTTGGTTGCTCTTTTGGGTTGGTGATTGCTTCTGTGGCCTGCGATGCAAAGCAGAAGGATTCGGGATCTGGGAAGGGCCCAAAACGAACCAAATGACTGCTGCCTTATTGTCGAATCGCAAGTCACATACGAGCCACCAAAGTAACGGATACCTCATTTGTTTCTTTTGGGTTTTTTGAACCATGCTCTCAACCATACAAATAAGTCTGTATGAAAGTGAGTTCGCCATGGAGGAACAAGAAGGTGCGTTGACAAGTGGATACCATGTATCATTAACGTGTGCGTGAAGTTGAAATTTGACGTCATATTAGAAATTTCGTGGTTTGCATCTATGAGATGGCTTGCTACATGTGCGATAGACAAAAACGTTTTGGTCACTGGATGGTTTGAATCAATTGGCATGAACTCTTTGGTGAGATGCAGGATGGTGTGAAGGCAGGGCAAAAAGAAAGTGCTCGAAGGCTTCACAAAGGGATTGATGTCCATTCGCCCTTTCAGGCCATCAAAGTTCTCCAAATAATTCATCAATACGGGCGGAACCTACTCATGCTCGGGACATAACTAGCAGCAGTTGCAAAAGTTCCTGGGCCTGTGGCTGCTTCTCGGGCTTCTAATGGAAGCGCCAGAGAGTTTCGGGTGCGTTGCATTTCCTTTTGGCTTTCTAAAGCTTTAGCTGCTTCCAGCGTGGCTTCTCACTTTGATTTGCCTTGGGAGAGGAAGGGGGCGAGTAACGCTGCCTTTCAAATGTCATTGGGGCGGGTGCATGGGAAGGCAACTCCGGTTATAACTTCTCAGTTGGCGAGAAACGCCGAATCTTCATTTTTGTATATGGCATCCACGCATTGCCAAAATCCTTGTGTTTCGGATTCGGTTGGTTTGATCATGACCAATTCACCAAAAAGGGCGGCCGAAGACTTAATGTCCATGAAGGTGGTAGATTGCGGAGCGGAGATGAAAACGTTTTGGGGTGGATGTTTGAAGGGCATTTGGGCGGTTGGATGTACGTTAGTTGTTGGTCATTGTCACTGGTCACCAGGTTACGGTAGGTTGGGATTTTAAGCCCTTGGGCTTTTACAAAACGGTATCCACGCTTATCTAGTTGGGTGAAGAGATGACGGTCCCCATTTTCATTGGTTCGTGGTACTGCTTCTGGATCAATCATCACTGCAAGCGACCAAGGGGTGCGGGGAATCATGAAAGCAATGCAGTCTGACATAAGCGGAGAGGACCAACATTTGTCGATCAATTCAATAATGGAGGTGTTATCTTCACTTCGGTCTTTGATGGCAAAAGCAAAGCAGTTTTTTAGATCTTTGACGAGGGGGAAAACAAGGACTTGTCGCTCTGGTTTTGTGAGCGGGTAAGTTGCTTGAAATGAGACAGCGTATTCCACAAGTTTCGGGGTGGGAACTTCAATATCCCATCTCTTGTAGATGTGTGGGGTGGGTGAGGTCCTTGATTGGATGGCACATCTTTCAATAAAACAGTGGCGAGAGTTAATTTCTGCATCACCGGGAGGCATGACGGTTGAATTGACCCATTTATAGATCTTTTCAAGTGACCCCGATTCAGAAGGTTGGTTGTGGATACCCATTCTGATTGTGCTAACCAAGTTTGTGCCAGCGCACGAGCCTAGATAGGTAAGGAAATCTTCGAGGGAGGCCTCTTCGTCCTGACTGTCCAATCTTGTTGGCACGGTGGCATTTTCGATGTTTCATGTGTATTTGGATGTGGAGTTGAGGCTTATGCAAATCATGTTGTAGGACAATTTCCGTTTGTTAGACACGAGATCAAAACCTAACTTGTCCATCTCGAATTTGTGTACAAGCATGTGCACATTGCCAATTACTTGAAAGTCCGTTGCAAATTCCAAACCTTTTTGGATGACATTCCGATAGTCCCAAAAAGGGATGTCCCAAGATTGAGAGTTGGGGTAAAGGGTGGGAAGCATCATGCAACCTTGGATTTGCAATGATTCACGTGAGGCAAGACGTAACATGTCATACACCAGGGTGGCTTGTCCGGTAAGGCTTTCTTTTCCTAGATCTTTGGAGTTGGCGTGCACCGGTGTGGCAAGAAAGGCTTTTTTGGATGATTGTTTCATGATGACGAGAAGGTCACTGGCTTTGGGGTTGATAGCGCACGTAACGATTCTCAGAGGCGGTTTGAAACTCAAGTTTGGTATTGCTTTCTTCTAGCTTTCCAGGTAAACGGGCACAAAGGCATGGCCAAGGTCATATGTGTATCGATGAGTGTCAAACTGGCATTGCACAAAGCAGGTGGAAAGCAATTGCACCGGCAAAGAACCATATCGTATGTCGTAAACCATTCCATGAGTAGGTTTGAAGTTGTAAGGTTTGATTGTTTCAGCATTTAGGGAAATGGCGGTGTGTAGGTTGGTGTTGGAGCATTTTGAGGGTGGAGTCAGATGGGCAACCTCTGAAAATCTGTCTAGCCTTAGTTTCATTTCTTCTTGGGTGAGAGGGACCGATGTGGTTGAGGAATTTGAAACTGGCGATTTGGAGGTCGGTTCGGTCATTTCTGCGAATATGTTTTGGGAATTTGGATTGTTGTTGTTGATTGGAATTGGTTGATGGGCTGTTTCCGCTTTTGTGTGCTGTTTCCTTTTCACAATTCTGTGTCGCAGCACACGCGTCTTTTTTGGCCCCAGAGGTTGGTGTTAGGGACTCACAATCCACGCTTTATTGCGTGGCTCCTCGAGTTGAGGTTAGGGGTTCACAATCCACGCCTTGTTGTGTGGCCCCTCGAGTTGAGGTTAGGTAATCTCAATCCACGCTATTTTGCGTGGCACCTCAAGTTAAGGTTAGGGACTCACAATCAACGCTTATGTGCGTGGCACCTCGAGTTGGGGTTAGGGACTCTCAATCCACGCTTTGTTGGGTGGCTCCGGAGGTTGGGGTTAGGGATTCACAATCAACACTTTGTTGCGTGGCCCCTCAAGTTGGGGTGAGGGACTCACAAGCCACGGTTTGTTGTGTGGCCCTTCCAGTCGGGATTAGGTACTCACAATCCACGTTTTCTTGCGTGGCTCCTCGAGTTGAGGTTATGGACTCACAATCCACGCTTTGTTGGGTCACTCCGGAGGTTGGGGTTAGGGGACTCACAATCCACGCTTTGTTGCGTCGCCCCTCGAGTTGGGGTTAGGGACTCACAATCTGCTTTGTTGTGTTGCCCCTCAAGTAGGGGTTTGGGACTCACCATCCACACATTGTTCTGTGGCCCCTCGAGTTGGGGTTAGGGCCTCACAATCCACACTTTGTTGCGCGGCTCCTTGAGTTGGGGTTAGGGACTCCCAATCCACGTTTGTTGTGTGGCCTCTCGTGTTGGGGCTGGGGACTCATAATCCTGGCTATGTTGCATGGCCCCTCGAGTTGGAGTTAGGGACTGACAATCCACGCTTTGTTGCGTGGCCCATCGAGTTGGCCTTAGGAACTCACAATCCACGCTTTTTTGTGTTGCCCCTCGAGTTGGGGTTAGGGACTCACAATCCACGCTTTGTAGGGTGGCTCCGGAGGTTGGGATTAGGGACTCACAATTCACGCTCTATTGCGTGGCTCTGCGAGTAGGCGGTAGGGACTCACAATGTACGCTTTGTTGGGTGGCTCTGGAGGTTGGGGTTAGGGCTTCGCAGTCCACGATTTGTTGTGTGGCCCCTCGAGTTGGGGTTGGGGACTATCAATCCACGCTATGTTGTGTCGCCCCTCGAGTTTGGGTGAGGGCCTCACAATCCACGCTTTTTTGCGTGGCTCCTTGGGTTGCGGTTAGGGACTCCCAATCCACGTTTGTTCCGTGGCCTCTCGTGTTGCGGTTGGGGACTCACCATCCTCGCTTTGTTGTGTTGCCCCTCGAGTTGGGGTTAGGGACTCACAATCTACGCTTCTCTGCATGGCCAGTAAGAAAAAGTGTATTTCCTTGCCAAAAGGTTAGCTTTAGTTGTTATAAAGGGGCCTAGAGGGAACACTCGTTTTCATCTTAGTATTGGCCCAACCAAAAAGGGGTGACGAGACATTTTGACCTATAAAACCAAGCATTACACTTTGGAGGTTGTTTGGACCCCTGACCCCCCAACTGATCACTGGTACTGTACATCAGTGATATGTACTGGTCACCTCAGTGTACCCGACCCCCGGTGTGGAGAACGGCTGGAGTACCTGGCGTTCGGAGCAGGTCCATTTGTACGGAGGGGGTACAAATGGACGGCCCGTACAACAGAGTTACACCCTGACCGGGAGTGCAAGGTTTCCCCAAGGGGAAACACCAGGGGAAGGGACCCGAGCCAGCATCAAAGACCCCCCCCCACCCACCCAGCCCCACCACACACCCACCACAGGCCGGGTAGTCCCGGACAAGGCACCAGGGGAACAGCGCGCCAGGCGACGCGGCCAAGAGAAAGAGGAGGGAGGGCACGCAAAGGGGGCGGCGGGGGAACACACCACCACCAACAGACGCCAGCCAGGATTGGCGGGGGACCACACCCAGGCCCCACAGCCAGGGCAGATGAGGGACCATGACACACAGCCCCTGCACCCACACAGAGCCGCCGACCGGAGCCCAGAGGGGCGAGGACAGGCACCCAACCGCACCACCAACACACCACACACACACCCGCGCGCACACAACACACACCACAACGGCCGCGATCAACACGAGCCCCACAAACACACACAACACACAAACGCCTGAGCACCGCCCGCACCACAAACGCACAAAACACAGGAATCCCCAAAGAACCCAACAACCCTCCGCCAAAAAAGGTGAAGGGTCGCCAGAAACACCACTAGGACAGACGGGTAGACCAACTAGCAGCGCCACTCAGCAGGCCCCCAGCCAGGAGTGGCGAGGGCCCACGCCAGCGAAACCCAACGACCAACCACGCCCAAGGCCACAGCCAGAACCAATGACTGCGACACCCACGCCAGCAGTGCCACCAACACCACCCAAACGGAACGCCACCCACAACACCCTCACCAGCGAAAAAACCCGGAGCCAACGGCAACACCGGCGGCAACGGCACCCAGTACATCACCAACGGCACCCTCACTAGCGCCCACATCCAGCGCAACGCCCCGATCGTCGGCAACACCAGCAACCCCAGCTCCCAGCAAAACCCCTAAGACATCCTCACCAACATCAAATTAACACAGGAAGCCACCCAACACCGGCCAACGACCACACCCGAGCCACGCACAGACCCGCACTGAGAGCCGCCACCGCCAGCACCCTCACCATTGGAATCACTAGGACCACAATCATGTCAGCACAACAACCTCACCATCGCCATCACCGGCGGCACCGCCGTCCCCAGCAACGCGTACGGCACCTACGCGCAGCAACACCAGGTACAACACCTACACCACCCAAGCCAACGGCATCAACAGCACCGTCGCCAGCACCACCCCAACCATCAACGTCACCAGCCGCAACCGCCGGCACCAGCGGGAGCCAACGCCACCGAATCCGGTGAACCAACACTACTACTTCCACCCACCAAGCCTCCACCAGAGGGGGCAGGGGCACACAGCCCGAAACCATCATCAACAACATCCTCGCCACCAAAGCGTCACACGAGACGCCATCCACCAAACCATCACCAGCGGCACCCACATCGTCGCCACTGCTGGCGCCACCTACACCACCCTCACCGACGACATCACCTGCAGCATCACCTGCAACACCCTCACTATAGGCATCATCAGCGACGCAGACCACCTACGACGCACCCTGTCAGAGCTAACAGGACCGGCGAGCGCCACCGCCCACCGGGACCCCAGCCGGGAACAGAGACAGCCCATGCCCGCAAACAAGCCACTGAACGCCCACACAGGGACCCACACCAGAACCACACACAACGCCCTCAACATCATCAACACCGGAGACCCCGTAGACCGTAACATTGTCCGCAACGCCCTCACCGACGGCATCAACAGCAGCACCTTAGTGTACTGTATCACTGTACATCACAGTGATATCAGTGTACATCACTATATCACTGTACTGTACTGTATTACTGGTGGTCTTAGTGTCGGTTTCTCAACTCCCTGGTGGTCCCTGACGTGGCCCAGCTCAGCCAGCCATACACTTCCATCACCCGGGGAGGGCTTCGCTTCTCAGAGGGTCGGGAATCGCGTCCCAGTCCCGGACCCAATCGCCCCCGGCTTCAGCCAGACGCAGGGGCCGCACCGCTCCCCGCACCGCCTCCGTCCGTGGCTCCTGCGCCAGCCCCGCCGGTTCCGCACCAGACCCCCGCGCTGCCAGGGCAGCGGCCATCTACCCCGGTTCCGCCCGAGGCTCCCGTGCCGCCGGTGCGGGGTGTCGCCGTGTAGGCAGGGGGGGCGGCTGGCAGGGGGGGCGTGGGGGGGTTGTGGGGGGATCAGGCCCCCCATAGTGGAGTCGATGTTGCAGGTGGGCTGCTGATGGTGGTCGGCCCGCTGCACCGGCATCAGCTTGATACCGGGGGGGATGCACTGTACTGCCTGGACTTCCGGCTGCCCTGGTTTCCCGCCCCCCTTCCCGAGTTGTGCGCCCTTTCTTTCTGCCCAAGTCCCCGTGCCCCATCCTGCCTGCTCCCGGTGGCTCAAGTCACCCTTCCCCTCCTTGCCTCTGGGCCCCCTCCCCGCCTCCAGCCCGTTGCTCTGGTGCGTTCTCTCCCGCCCGCCCCCCTGCCCGTGTCTCGTGTCCCGCCCTCCGTCACCCGCGCCCTTGCCTTTTCCGCTGGCGCCGTCCCCTGTGTCCCTCCTTCTGCTGCCCGTGCCCTTGACTGCCCCGTGTGCCTGCCCTCCACCGCTGCTGCTTGCACTGGCGCCCTGCCCGTGCCCCTGCCCTCTCTCGTCGCTGCCAGCGCCCTGGCCATTCCCTTGTGTCCGTCCCCTGGCGCTGCTGCCCGCGCATTCACCCTCCCCTGTCGCTCGTCCTCCTTCTCTGCTTACCATCCTCCCTCGGTCGCCCTCCGCCCCTCGCGTCGCGCCCCCGTGGCGGGCACCCCGCCCCGCCTGATCGGTGTCCCCCCCCACCTGGACCACACGCCGCTGCAGCTGCGGCAGTGTGATGCTTATCGGCGTGCGCTTGGGCGTTCGGGGGCGGAAGGGCCGTGGCCTCCCCTCGAGGAAAGCGGCCTTGGGCGGGTACGGTTTTGGGGGGCTCACGTGGTTGTTGCTTGACTTGGTGTGGACGCGGTCGCTTGCGCCCTCCCTGCATGCCGCTGCGGCCGTGGCGGTCCCTGGTGAGGCGCCTGGGGCCTTGGCGTGGCTGCTCGGGGCGGCGGCCGCAGCACCTTGCGCATGCGCGGCCCCTGCCGGGGGCGGGTTGGCAGGGCAGCGGCCTGGGCGGCGGGGCCGGCCTCCCCGGCCGGCAGTTGTTCCGGTACCAGCGCTTCGGGGTCCCCCGCGCATCCGGGACAGACTGGGGAGCGGGAGCGGGACTTGCGGTGGTGGCGGTTGTCGCGCTGGGGGGAACCATCAGAGTCCGACATCGCTCTTATCCTGGTAGGCATGCGTGGCTGCAGACATGCCCGTCCCACTACCTCCAAGTGCATCAGTGGCGTGCCATGGGCAGTGCCGTGCGGTGCCAGAGGGGGGGGGGGGGGGGCTGGTTGTGGTGGTGGCTCCGGGCGGTCAGGGGCCGGTGGCCATCCACCGGCACTGGGGCGGGAGATGGGCGAGCCTCTCGGCGCACTCTCCGCGCCACAGCCCTCAGTCTGGGCCAGTGCTTAGGGCCCTGCGACCTAGGGGGTCGTCGGGTGTTGCCGGGGGGAGCCGCACAAGGTGGAGCCCCATAACGGCCGGGATCTCCTCGGTCTGCAGGAAGGCGTGCACCCCGTCCCGCGCCTCGGGCACCGGGAGGGGGGGCCGGGGCACGGGTGCTGCGGTGTCCTGGGCCTCTTGCCTCCTGTTCACCAGTGTAGTGGCTCAGTGCACTGCGTGGCGCGTGTGCGGTCTCCTTGGCCTCTTGACTCCTGTTCACCTGTGTGCTCGCTCATTGCCATGCGTTGCGTGTGTGCGGTGTCCTGGGCCACTTGGCTCCTGCTCACCTGGGTGCCTGCTCGGTGTGTTGTGTCGCATGGTTGTGTCGCGTGTTCACCGCTGTGCTTGCCTGGTGTGTTTTGTCGTGTGTGCCGTGTCCTCGGCCATTTGACTCCTGTTCACCGGTGTGCCCGCTAAGTGCGCTGTCTTGCGTGTGCGGTGTCTTGGTCCACTTGGCTCCTGTTAACTGGTGTGCTCCGTCGGTGCTTTGTGATGTGTGTGCGGTGTCCTGGGCCCCTGGGCTCCTGTTCGGCAGTGTCTTGGCTCGGTGTCTTGTGGCGTGTGTCCAGTGCCCTGAACGACTCGGCCCCTGTTCACCTGTATGCCCGCTTGGTGGGTTGTGTCGCGTGTGCGGTGTCCTCGGCAACTTGGCTCCTGTTCACCGGTGCGTTGGCTCTGTGTTTGGTCTTGTGTGTGCGGTGTCCTTGGCCACTTGGCTCCTGTTCACCGGTGTGCAAACTGGGTGGGTTGTGTCGCCCATGCGGTGTCCCTGGCCTCATGTTCACCGTTGTGTTGGCTCGGTGGGTTGTGTTGCGTATGCGGTGTCCTGGGTGACTTGGCTCTCGTTCGCCGGTGTGCCCGCTCCGTGTGTTGTGTCGCGTGTGCGGTGTCCTTGGCCACTTGGCTCCTGTTGACCGGTATGTCTGTTCGGTGCCACGCGTTGCGCGTGTGCGCCGTCGTGGGACTCTTGCTTCTGTTCACCAGTGTGCTCCCTCGGTGCTTTCTGATGTGTGTGCGGTGTCCTGGGCCACTGGGCTCCTGTTCACCAGTGTGCCCGCTCGGTGTGTTGTCTTGTGTGTGCCGTGTCCTGGGCCACCTGGCTCCTGTTCACCGGTGTGACCGCTTGTCGTGTTGCGTCGGGTGTGCGGTGTCCTGGGCCACTTGGCTCCTGTTCATCAGTGTCGTGGCCTGTGTTCTGTGTGCAGTGTCTGTCCCTAACCCCTGTGCTCGCCATCTGGGGTCCGAGGCTCGGCCTGCACAGCGTTGGGCCGTTGCCGTCGGGTTTGGCTGTCACCTGCGCCTCTGTTTGCGTGGGGGCTGGGGCTGCAGCGGTGGCGGATTCCTCGGGCGGTAGCGCCAGTGGCTGAGGGCGGTGCGCAGGGCCCAGGGCACCCAGACATTGTCCTCCGCGTCCCTGACGCCGAGTACCGCCCCCCCTTCCAGGAAAGCAGGCCACCCCGGGACCCGGTCGGGCTATCCTGCCCGACTCACGGCCCAGAGGACCCTCTCTCAGTCCTCTCGGGCCACCCGACCCTCCGGGGGGTACTTTCACCCCCCCTCCCGTCCCTCCAGAGCCGCAGCGAAGGGTTGGTTCCTCAACCCCCTGGTGGTCTCTGACGTGGCCCAGCTCAGCCACCCATACACCTCCATCACCAGGGGAGGGCTTCGCCCCTCAGAGCGTCGGAGATCGCGTTCCAGTCCCGGACCTGATCACCCCTGCCCTCAGCGAAACGCAGGGGCCGCACTGCTCCCCGTACCAGCTCCGCCTGTGGCTCCTGCACCAGCCGCGCTGGTTCTGCGCCTGACCCCCGCCCCGCCAGGGCGGCGGCCATCCACGCTTTTTCCGCCCGAGGCTCCCTTGCTGCCGGGGCGGGGTCGTGCGGGGTGTCGCCGTGTAGGCGGGGGGGTGGCTGGCGGGGGGGCTGGGGGGGTTGGGGGGTTCGGGTCCCCCATGTCGGAGTCGATGTTGTAGATGGGCTGCTGATGGTGGTCAGCGTGGTGCACCGGCATCTGCTGGATACCGGGGGGGATGAACCGCACCGCCTGGACTTCCGGCTGCGGGGGCTTTCCGCCCCCCCTTCCCTGTCCTGCGCCCTCCCTTTCTGCCCCCTTTCCCCTGCTCCGTCCTGCCTGCTCCCGATGGACCAAGTCACCCTTCCCCTCTTTGCCTCTGGGCCTCCTCCCTGCCCCCAGCTGCTGGCCTCGTGCGTTCTCTCCCGCCCGCCCCTCTGCCCGTGTCTCCTGTCCCGCCCTCCGTCAGCCGCGCCCTTGCCTTTTCTGCTGCCGCCCGTGTACTTCCCATGCCCCCGCCCGTGCCCCCTGCCCTGCCCTGTGTCCCTCCTTCTGCTGCCCGTGCCCTTGCCTGCCCCGCAGGCCTGCCCCCCACCGCTGCCGCCTGCACTGGCACCTAGCCCGCGCTTCTGCCCTCTCTCGCCATTCCCTTGGGTCCGTCTTCTGGCGCTGGTCCCCGCGCATTCACCCTCCTGTTGCACTCGTCCTCCTCCTCCGCTTACCATCCTCCCTCGGTCGCCCTCCGCCCCTTGCGTCGCGCCTCCGTTCCTGGCAGCCCGCCCCGCCCGATCGCCGTCCCCCCCCTCCTGCACCACACGCCACTGCAGCTGCGGTAGCGTGATGCCCATCGGCGTGCGTCTGGGCATCGCGGGGCGGACGGGGCGTGGCCTCCCCTCGGGGAAGGCGGCCTTGGGCGGGTACGGCTTTGGGGGGGCTCATGTGGGTGTTGCTTGGCTTGTTGTTGGCGCCGTGGTTGGCGCCCTGCCTGCCTGCCGCTGCGGCCGTGGCGGTCCTTGGCGAGGCGCCTGGGGCCCGCGCGGGGCCTGCCCCCCGCACCGGAGGCGTGCCAGGGGCCTTGGCGTGGCTGGCCGGGGCAGCAGCCGCGGTACTTTGCGCATCCGGGGCTCCTGCCGGGGGCGGGGCGGCAAGGCAGCGGCCTGGGCGGCAGGGGCGGCCTCACCGGTCGACACTTGTTCCGTAACCGGCGGTTCGGGGTCGCTGGAGGACGTCTGGGGCTGCTCGGCCGGCCGCCCGACCGGTACCGCGGCCTCTGCCAGCTGCCGCTCCTCGCGCTCTGCGGGGGTTTCCCCTGCGCATCCCGGGGAGACGGGGGAGCGAGAGCGGGATCGGCGGTGGCGGCAGTCGTTCTGTTGGGGGGAACCATCGGAGTCCGAAATCGCTGTTATCCTGGTAGGCATGGGCGGCTGCAGATGTGCCCGTCCCACTACCTCCAAGTGCATCAGTGGCGTGCCATGGACAGTGCCGTGCGGTGCCGGGGGGGGGGGGGGGGGGGCTGGTTGTGGTGGTGGTTCCGGGCGGTCAGGGGCCGGTGGCCATCCACTGGCACTGGGGCGGGAGACGGGCGAGCCTTTCGGCGCACTCTCCGCGCCACAGCCCCCAGTCTGGGCCGGGGCTCAGGGCCCTGCGCCCTCGGGGGTCGTCGGGTGTTGCCGGGGGGGGCCGCACAAGGTGGAGCCACCCGTCCCGTAGGAAGGCGTGCACCCCGTCCCGCGCCTCGAGCGCCAAGAGGGGGGGGGCGGGGCACGGGTGCTGCCCCGTAGAGGTGGGTGGTGGTGACCCCCAGGACCCGCTCTGGGTCTCCGCGGGTCGTGACGGCGAGGAGGAGCAGGGGGGTGCCCGGGCGCTCTTGCCAGAGGGCCTTCCCTCTGTGGTTGGGGCCCTTCGTCCTGGAGAGGGGGGAGGCAGGTTTTGGTGGGCCCAGCCGCGGGATGCGTGGGTGGCCGGCGGCAGGGCGGGGCACCAGTTGCGCTTACTGGGGAACTCCTCGCACACAACGGCGTACAGAGGGGTAGGGTTGGTGCTGTCGAGGGACGTGGCCGACCCTTCGCCCGTCTGCCGCAGGGTGTCCCCCATGGATAGGAGCCGGCTCGACTGGTTGGACTTGCGCCAATCCATCCATTACCAGTAGAGGGCCGCCTCAGGGCCTATGAGCCGCGGCGGGACAGCATCGCCGGGAGCAGCGGACGTCCGGGAGGGCGGCCTCGCCGAGGAAGGCCCTCGCGCTGCCCGCCGGGTCGTGCAGGGGGGCGGAATGCGCCGTGTGCGCCCCTGCCACCGCGCCCCCTACCAAGTCCCGGACGGTTGCCTCTTGCGCCTGGCGGCGGGCTCTGGCACGCTTCTGCCCGTTCCCCCTTCTGTGTGGCATTGTGCTGCGTACTCTGCAATGCGCGGCGTCAAGTGGGGTTCAGGTAGTTAGGTAGGTAACTTCTAAAATTCGGGATGCCTCCTTTGACTTTGCAGGAGGAAGGTCTTACCAAGGGGACATCCTGTCCCTCCCACTGCCCTAGTCCAGGTGACTCTTAAGCCGCTCCCGCGGGTGCTTGGGAAGGCAGTGTGATGGCCACCTGGTCCAGGTGTCCCGGCTGGGAGGGTGTCCCCACATGCGTCCATGGGTTGGGCCACATACCCCTCCCTTTGGCCGGCAGCTCTGCAGGCTGCCCAGCCATGTGGAGTATCTCTCACCACAGGGGGTATTGCTCCCGCGAGTCTACGGTAAGGCCGCCTCACAGCTGTGGCTCAAGTTGCGGGGACCCGCATCTTGGCAGGCGACCCCCTCCTGGACTGTGGCTCACTTGTCACCGGTTGCTTCCATGGCTCCGGGTGACGTTTGCCATGGTCACCGATGCAACCTGGCCAGGCTCGGACCAGCGATCTTGGGGTATCGTCCCTGCTGCTGGCCCGGTGGGTCGGCTGAGTGGCGCCAGTGAGCCCGACGCATGGGGTTTGACTTGTTGTTGCCCATCCCTCGGTCGCCCTTGCTGTGCACGTGTGTGTGCTGTCCTGGGCCACTTGGCTCCTGTTCACCGCTGAGCCCGCTCGGTGTGTTGTGTCGCGTGTGCGGTGTCCTGGGTCATTTGGCTCCTGTTCACCGGTGTGTTGGCTCGGTGTGTTGTGTTGCGTGTCTGGTGTCCTGGGCCACTTGTCTCCTGTTCACCGATGTGTTGGCTCGGTGTTTTGTGTTGCGTCTGCGGTGTCCTAGGCGACTTAGCTCCTGTTCATCTATGTGCCCGCTCGATCGGTTGTGTCACGTGTGCGGTGTCCTGGGCCACTTGGCTCCTGTGCACCGGTGCGTTGGCTCCGTGCTTCGTGTTGTTGGTGCGGTGTCCTGGGCCACCTGGCTCCTGTTCACTTGTGTGCCCGCTCAATGGGTTGTGTAACGTGTGCGGTGTCCTCGGCCTTGTCTCCACTGGTGTGATGGTTGTGTTGCGTGGGGTCCTGTACAGCGGTATTTTGGCTCGGTGCCTTGTGTTGCGTGTGCGGTGACGTTGGCCACTTGGCTCCTGTTCACCGGTGTGCCCGCTCGGTGTGTTGTGTCGCGTGTGCGGTGTCTTGCGCCACTTGGCTCCTCCTCACCGGTGTGCTCGCGCGCTGAGGTGCGTTGCGTGTGCGCTGTCCTGGGCCTCTTGATTCCTGTTCACCGGTGTGCTGGCTCAGTGCACTGCGTGGCGCGTGTGCAGTGTCCCTGGCCTCTTGGCTGCTGTTCACCGTGTGCTCGCTCGTTGCGTTGCGTTGTGTGTGTGCGGTGTCCCCGGGCACTTGGCTCCTGTTCACCGGTGTGCCGAAGGCGCTGTTACCAAAAGGCAAAGGCCGGGATGTCTACCCACGGGTACAGGTAAACGGGCTGGGCTGTGTGTGTTGTGTGCGCGCTGTGTGTAAGTGTGTTGTGGCATAGCTGGACCAGTGCACTCTCGCACCTGGCCGACACTGCCTTGCTGACGCCTACGCGCAGTCACACAGGGTCTCGTTTGCCCACTGCACCCTGCGTGCCGCGCTGCACCACCAGTGCCTTCTGTGTGGTGCCGCACTGCTTGGTGCTCTGCACCACACTGCACTGTGTTTGTCCTGCTGCACTGTTGTTGTGGGCAGCCGGCAGTGGACAGTGCAACTCCTGCAATGCACTGCCGCACTGCCCGGGGGCAGTGGGCAGTGCAACTCCTGCAATGCACTGCCTCACTGCCTGGGGGCAGTGGACAGTGCAACTCCTGCAGTGCACTGCCCCGCTGCCTGGGGGCAGTGGGCAGTGCAACTCCTGCAATGCATTGCCCCACTGCCCGGGAGCAGTGGACAGTGCAACCTCTGCATTGCACTGCCTCACTGCCCTGGGGGCAGTTGGCAGTGCAACTTCTGCAATGCACTGCCCTACTGCCGGGGGGCAGTGGGCAGTGGAGCCCCTGCAATGCACCGCCTCACTGCCCTGGGGGCAGTGGGCATTGCAACTCCTGCAATGGACTGCCCCACTGCCTGGGGGCAGTGGGCAGTGGACCTCCGGCAATACACTGCCGCACTGCCTGGGGGCAGTGGGCAGTGCAACTCCTGCAATGCACTGCCTCACTGCCTGGGGGCAGTGGGCAGTGCAACTCCTGCAATGCACTGCCCCACTGCCTGGGGGCAGTGGGCAGTGGAACCCCTGCAATGCACTGCCTCATTGCCCCGGGGGCAGTGGGCAGTGCAATTCCTGCAATGCACTGCCTCACTGCTTGGGGGCAGTGGGCAGTGCAACTCCTGCAATACACTGCCGCACTGTCTGGGGGCAGTGGGCAGCGCAACTCCTGCAATGCACTGCCGCACTGCCTTCAGGCAGTGGGCAGTGGACCTCCGGCAATACACTGCCGCACTGCCTGGGGGCAGTGGGCAGTGCAACTCCTGCAATGCACTGCCTCACTGCCTGGGGGCAGTGGACAGTGCAACTCCTGCAATGCAATGCCTCACTGCCTGGGAGCATCGGGCAGTGCAACTCCTGCAATGCACTGCCACACTGCCTGGGGGCAGTGGGCAGTGCAACTCCTGCAATGCACTGCCTCACTGCCTGGGGGCAGTCGGCAGTGGACCTCCTGCAATGCATTGCCTCACTGCCTGGGGCCAGTGGACAGTGCAACTTCTGCAACGCACTGCCCCACTGCCTGGGGGCAGTGGGCAGTGCAACTCCTGCAATGCACTGCCTCACTGCCCCGGGGCAGTGGGCAGTGCAACTCCTGCAATACAATGCCGCACTGTCTGGGGGCAGTGGGCAGCGGAACTCCTGCAATGCACTGCCTCACTGCCTGGGGGCAGTGGGCAGTGGACCTCCGGCAATACACTGCTGCACTGCCTGGGGGCAGTGGGCAGTGCAACTCCTGCAATACACTGCGGCGCTGTCTGGGGGCAGTGGGCAGCGCAACTCCTGCCATGCACTGCCTCTCTGCCTTGGGGCAGTGGGCAGTGGACCTCCGGCAATACACTGCCGCACTGCCTGGGGGCAGTGGGCAGTGCAACTCCTGCAATGCACTGCCTCACTGCCTGGGGGCAGTGGACAGTGCAACTCCTGCAATGCACTGCCTCACTGCCTGGGAGCAGTGGGCAGTGCGACTCCTGCAATGCACTGCCTCATTGCCCCGGGGCAGTGGGCAGTGCAACTCCTGCAATGCATTGCCTCACTGCCTGGGGGCAGTGGGCAGTGCAACTCCTGCAATGCACTGCCTCACTGCCTGGGGGCAGTGGGCAGTGCAACTTCTGCAACGCACTGCCCCACTGCCTGGGGGCAGTGGGCAGTGCAACTCCTGCAATGCACTGCCTCACTGCCCCGGGGCAGTGGGCAGTGCAACTCCTGCAATACACTGCCGCACTGTCTGGGGGCAGTCGGCAGTGGACCTCCTGCAATGCATTGCCTCACTGCCTGGGGGCAGTGGGCAGTGCAACTCCTGCAATGCACTGCCTCACTGCCTGGGGGCAGTGGGCAGTGCAACTTCTGCAACGCACTGCCCCACTGCCTGGGGGCAGTGGGCAGTGCAACTCCTGCAATGCACTGCCTCACTGCCCCGGGGCAGTGGGCAGTGCAACTCCTGCAATACACTGCCGCACTGTCTGGGGGCAGTGGGCAGTGCAACTCCTGCAATGCACTGCCTCACTGCCTGGGGGCAGTGGGCAGTGGCCCTCCGGCAATACACTGCCGCACTGCCTGGGGGCAGTGGGCAGTGCAACTCCTGCAATACACTGCCGCGCTGTCTGGGGGCAGTGGGCAGCGCAACTCCTGCAATGCACTGCCGCTCTGCCTTGGGGCAGTGGGCAGTGGACCTCCGGCAATACACTGCCTCACTGCCTGGGGGCAGTTGACAGTGCAAATCCTGCAATGCACTGCCCCACTGCCTGGGGGCAGTGGGCAGCGCAACTCCTGCAATGCGCTGCCTCACTGCCTGGGGGCATTTGGCAGTGCAACTCCTGCAATGCACTGCCCCACTGCCTGGGGGCATTGGACAGTGCAACTTCTGCAATGCACTGCCTCACTGCCCTGGGGGCAGTGGGCAGTGGAACTCCTGCAATGCACTGCCTCACTGCCTGGGGGCAGTGGGCAGCGAAACTCCTGCAATGCACTGCCCCACTGCCTGGGGGCAGTGGGCAGTGGACCCCCGGCAATACACTGCCGCATTGCCTGGGGGCAGTGGGCAGTGCAACTCCTGCAATGCACTGCCTCACTGCCTGGGGGCAGTGGGCAGTGCAACTCCTGCAATGCATTGCCTCACTGCCTGGGGCCAGTGGACAGTGCAACTTCTGCAACGCACTGCCCCACTGCCTGGGGGCAGTGGGCAGTGCAACTCCTGCAATACACTGCCGCACTGTCTGGGGGCAGTGGGCAGTGCAACTCCTGCAATGCATTGCCTCACTGCCTGGGGGCAGTGGCCAGTGCAACTCCTGCAATGCATTGCCTCACTGCCTGGGGCCAGTGGACAGTGCAACTTCTGCAACGCACTGCCCCACTGCCTGGGGGCAGTGGGCAGTGCAACTCCTGCAATACACTGCCGCACTGCCTGGGGGCATTTGGCAGTGCAACTCCTGCAATGCACTGCCCCACTGCCTGGGGGCATTGGACAGTGCAACTTCTGCAATGCACTGCCTCACTGCCCTGGGGGCAGTGGGCAGTGGAACTCCTGCAATGCACTGCCTCACTGCCTGGGGGCAGTGGGCAGCGCAACTCCTGCAATGCAGTGCCCCACTGCCTGGGGGCAGTGGGCAGTGGACCCCCGGCAATACACTGCCGCATTGCCTGGGGGCAGTGGGCAGTGCAACTCCTGCAATGCACTGCCTCACTGCCTGGGGGCAGTGGGCAGTGCAACTCCTGCAATGCATTGCCTCACTGCCTGGGGCCAGTGGACAGTGCAACTTCTGCAACGCACTGCCCCACTGCCTGGGGGCAGTGGGCAGTGCAACTCCTGCAATACACTGCCGCACTGTCTGGGGGCAGTGGGCAGCGGAACTCCTTCAATGCACTGCCCCACTGCCTGGGGGCATTGGGCATTGGAACCCCTGCAATGCACTGCCTCACTGCCCTGGGGGCAGTGGGTAGTGCAATTCCTGCAATGCACTGCCTCACTGCCTGGGGGCAGTGGACAGTGCAACTCCTGCAATGCACTGCCTCACTTCCTGGGGGCAGTGGGCAGCGCAACTCCTGCAATGCACTGTCCCACTGCCTGGGGGCAGTCGGCAGTGGACCCCCGGCAATACACTGCCGCATTGCCTGGGGGCAGTGGGCAGTGCAACTTCTGCAATGCACTGCCTCACTGCCTGGGGGCAGTGGGCAGTGCAACTCCTGCAATGCACTGCCCCACTGCCTGGGGGCAGTGAACAGTGCAACTCCTGCAATACACTGCCGCACTGTCTGGGGGCAGTGGGCAGCGGAACTCCTGCAATGCACTGCCCCACTGCCTGGGGGCAGTGGGCAGTGGACCTCCGGCAATACACTGCCGCACTGCCTGGGGGCATTGGGCAGTGCAACTCCTGCAATGCACTGCCACACTGCCTGGGGGCAGTGGGCAGTGGACCTCCTGCAATACACCGCCTCACTGCCTGGGGCCAGTGGACAGTGCAACTCCTGCAATGCACTGCCTTACTGCCTGGGGGCAGTAGGCAGTGGAACTCCTGCAATGCACTGCCTCACTGCCTGGGGGCAGTGGACAGTGCAACTCCTGCAATGCACTGCCCCACTGCCTGGGGGCAGTGTGCAGTGCAACTCCTGCAATATACTGCCGCACTGTCTGGGGGCAGTGGACAGTGCAACTCCTGCAACGGACTGCCTCACTGCCTGGGGGCAGTTGACAGTGGAACTCCCGCAATGCACCGCCCCACTGGCTGGGGGCAGTGGGCAGTGCAACTCCTGCAATACACTGCCGCACTGTCTGGGGGCAGTGGACAGTGCATCTCCTGCAATGCACTGCCTCACTGCCCTGGGGGCAGTGGGCAGTGCAACTCCTGCAATGCACTGCCCCACTGCCCTGGGGGCAGTGGGCAGTGCAACTCCTGCAATACACTGCCGCACCGCCTGGGGGCAGTGGACAGTGCAACTCCTGCAATGCACTGCCCCACTGCCTGGGGGCAGTGGGCAGTGCAACTCCTGCAATGCACTGCCTCACTGCCTGGGGGCAGTGGGCAGAGCAACTCCTGCAATGCACTGCCCTACTGCCTGGGGGCAGTGGGCAGTGCAACTCCTGCAATACACTGCCGCACCGCCTGAGGGCATTGGACAGTGCAATTCCTGCAATGCACTGCCCCACTGCCTGGGGGCAGTGGGCAGTGCAACTCCTGCAATGCACTGCCTCACTGCCTGGGGGCAGTGGGCAGTGCAACTCCTGCAATGCACTGCGCCACTGCTTGGGGGCAGTGGGCAGTGCAACTCCTGCAATACACTGCCGCACCGCCTGGGGGCCGTGGACAGTGCAACTCCTGCAATGCACCGCCCCACCGCCCTTGGGGCAGTGGGCAGTGCAACTCCCGCAATGCACTGCCTCACTGCCTGGGGGCAGTGGGCAGTGCAACTCCTGCAATCGGTGGTCGCAGTGTCCTGCAGGGCCTGTGGGGATGTACTACCCGGCGCACCAGCCTGGGGGGATGGGGGGTCCACCCCAGGGGGTGGTCGGGGCATCCTTCAGGGCCTATGGGGGGCCAACATCTTCGGAGGACCGGGCGCACCGGCATCGGGCGGGACGGGGGGTCCAGCCCAGGGGGTGGTCGGAGCCTTCTGCAAGGCCCATGGGGAGCCAGCATCTTCCAGGAACCGGGCGCACCGGCCTGGGGGGACAGGGGTCCTGCCCAGGGGGTGGCCGGAGTCTTCTTCAGGGCCCATGGGGAGGCGTCATCTTCAGAGAACCGGCCCCGGGTGGACGGGGAGTCCTGACCAGCGGGTGTTGGGAGCCCCCTGCAAGGCCCACGCGGAGCCATCCTCTTCTAATAACCTGGCGCACCGGCCTGGGGGGGACAGGGAGTCCAGCCCAGGGGGTGGTCGGAATCTCCTGCAAGGCCCATGGGGAACCATCATCTTCCAATAACCGGGCGCACCGGCCTGGGGGGGACGGGGAGTCCAGTCCAGCCCTGTTCACCGGTGTGCTGGCTCTGGGCACTGTGTTGCCCGTGTGCGGTGTCCTGGTCCACTTTGCTCTTGTCGCCCGGTCTGTTGGCTCGGTGCTTTGTGTTGTGTGTGAGGTATCATGGGATCCTTGGCTCCTGTTCGCCTGGGTGCCTGCTCGGTGTGCTGTGTCGCATGGTTGTGTCGCGTGTGCGGTGTCCCGGGTCACTTAACTGCTGCGAACCGCCGTGCTTGCTCGGTGTGTTGTGTCGCGTGAGCGGTGTCCTGGAAAAATTTGGCTCCTGTTTACCTGTGTGCCCGCTCAGTGGGCTGTCTTGCGTGTGCGGTGTCCTCGGCCACTGGGCTCCTGTTAACCGGTCTGCTCCCACGGTGCTTTGTGATGTGTGTGCGGTGTCCTGGGCCACTTGGCTCTTGTTCACCGGTGTGCCCGCCCGGTGGGTTGTGTCGCGTGTGCGGTGTCCTGAGCCACTTGGCACCTGTTCATCGGTTCGTTGGCTGGGTGTGTTGTGTCCGCTGGGTGGGTTGTGTCGCCATTGCGGTGTCCTTGGCCTCGTGTTCACTCGGTGGGTTGTGTTGCGTATGCGGAGTCCTGGGCCGCTTGGCTTTTGTTCACCGGTGTGTTGGCTCGGTGCTTTGTGTTGCGTGTGCGGCTCCCTGGGCCGTTTGGCTCCTGTTCGCCGGTGTGCCTGCTCCGTGTGTTGTGGCGCGTGTGCGGTGTCCTGGGCCTCTAGGTTCCTGTTCACCGGTGTGCTCGCTCGGTGCGTTGCGTTGCGTGTGTGCGGTGTTGTGGGCCACTTGGCTCCTGTTCACCGGTCTGCTCGCTCGGTGCACTGTGTTGCGCGCGCTGTGTCCTGGGCCACTTGGCTCCTGTCCCCCGGTGTGTTGGCTCCCGGCTTCATTTTGTGTGTGCCCCGTCCTTGACCCTTTCGCTCCTGCTCACCTGTGTGCCTGCTCGCCGTGTTGTGTCGGGTGGTTGTGTCGCGTGTGCGGTATCCCGTGCCACTTGGCTTCTGTTCACCGGTGTGCCCGCTCGGTGTGTTATGTCGCGTGTGCGGTGTCCTGGGCCACTTGGCCTCTGTTCACCAGTGTGCTCGCCTGCTGCGTTGCGGTGCGTGTGCAGTGTCCTGGGACTCTTGGTTGCTGTTCACCGGTGTGCTTGCTTGGTGCATTGCGTGGCGCGTTTGCGTTGCCCTGGGCGTCCTGGCTCCTGTTCACCGCTGTGCTCCCCCGGTGCGTTGCGTTGCCTGTGTGCGGTGTCCTTCGCCAGTTGGGTCCTGTTCTCTGGGGTGCCCGCTCCGTGTGTTGTGTTCTGCGTGCGTTGTCCCGGGCCACCTGTCTCCTGTTCACGGGTGTGCCTGCTCGGTGGGTTGTGCTGCATGCGCGGTGTCCTGGGCCACTTGACTCCTTTTTAGCGGTGTGCTCGCTCGCTGCTTTGTGCTGCATGTGCGGTGTCCTGGGCCACTTGGCTCCTGTTCACCGTTGTGCTCGCTCGGTGCTTTGTGCTGCGTGTGCAGTGTCCTGGGCCACTTGGCTCCTGTTCGCAGGTGTTCCTGCTCGGTGCTGTGTCTTGCGTGTGCGGTGTACTGGGCCACTTGGCTCCTGTTTACCAGTGTGCTGGCTCGGTGCTTTGTGCTGCTTGTGCGGTCTCCCGGGCCACTTGGCTCCTTCTCAAGGGTGTGTCCCCTCGGTGCGTTGTGTTGCCTGTGCGGTGTCCTGGGCCACTCCGCTCCTGTTCACCAATTTGCCTGCTCGGTGCGTTGTGTTGTGTGTGCGCCCCCACAGGCCTCTCTGCTCCTGCGCACTTGTGTGCTCCCTCGGCGTGTTGTGTTGCGCGCGCAGTGTCCTTTGTCACTTGACTCCTGCTCACCGCTGTGCTCCCTCCGTGTGTTCTGCTGTTTGTTGCGTGTGTGGTGTTGCGTGTGCGGGGCTTCACTGCGGGGCGCGCACTCGTCCATCCGGACGGCTGCTTTTCGTAGCCGGCACGGGCTGGGTACCCTCCGGGCTCGCACACGTCCATCCGGCCGGCGGCTGTTTCGTAGCAGGCCGGGGCTGGGTACCCTCTGAGCACGCACTCGCCCATGCGGACAGCGGCTGTTCCGTAGCCGGCAGAGGCTGGGCTCCCTGCCGGGAGCGCACAAGTCCGTGGTTCGTTGGGTGTTCTGCGCGCTCTCCGGGTTTGCGGTACCCGGCGGCCGTTGTTCCTTGGAACCTGTCTGTGGGCCTTGGCTGGCGGCGTGCCTCTCTGGCGTGCCTCGGGGCCCCGCGTGGTGTGGCGCGCCCTGTCCAGTTCGGTTGCTCTCGGTGCTCCGGTTGGCTTTCCTCACACCGTGGTGCCTTTCTCCACCCCGGGGCCTTGCGCCCCCAGCTTTACTGGGTTGCTGCCCAGGGCATGCGGAGGCCGGCCGAGAACCGGGCTCATTGTGCTTGCCGCAGTGCCCTTGCCGAGGCAACGGCGCTGGGCTAGCTCCGCTTCGTACACGCTCTGAGCCCCGCGATTGGGTTGTCCCTGGCGGGTCCCTCCAGTGTCGGTCCTGGGCTGCGAGCACTGCGGTGGATGGCGTGTGTGGATCTGGTCACTGAAAGATCCGGTTTCCCGTACCGTCCGTTGTTTGACGGGAGATCGGCCGGTGCATCAGGGCTGTTTGGTGTGGACGCTGACACCTCCCCTTGCCTGTCCGAGGACACCACGCCCAGGTCCCGTGCTTGTGTGTGTGTGTTTGTCACTCCTGGCCAGGTCGGGCGGGCCGGCCCCCCGGGCGCGTTCTGGTGCGCGTCACCTTTTCTTGGGTGCTTTGTCTTTCTGCTTTGCTCGGCCCCCTACGATGGCGTTACCCCTTCTCTTGTTCATTTTGTCTGCCCTCCCTCTTCCCTTTTTTTTTCTTTTTTTTGTTACGTTGTTCCCTTTGCGCACACCCGATGTTTCTTGCTTTCTCTGGTTTCTGGCCGCAGGTGCCTCGGGCTTTGGGCTGTGTTTTCCTTTTTCCACCCCCCTTCTTGTTCTTTTCTTTGTTCGCCCCCGTTGTCTCTTGCTTTCTTTGGTGTCCGGCCCCGGGTGCCCGGGACCTTGGCGCTGTGTGTTGTTTGTTTTGTTGGTCTCCCGCTGCTGGGCTCTCCGTGTGCCCTCGCTGCTTTTCTGTCTCCTGCCTGGCGGTTGGCTGCTCCCTTGTGGTTGCTCCCCGGCCCCCTATTTGTGTCTCGCGGTTTTTGGTCGCTGCCTCTTGCGGCTCCTCTTTTTTTTTGCTGCTTCGCTCCTGCCTGCTTGCTTGGGGCTGGTCAGCGGTTCTCGCCGTCTGCTTCCCCCCCCCCTCTCCTCTTGTTTGTTTTGCCCGCCTCCTGCTGCTCGGCTCTGCGTGTGCTCCCGCTTCTCTTGTGTTTGCCGCCCGGCCGTTGGCTGCTCCCTTGTGGTTGCTGCCCCCCCCCCCCTTCTGTGTCTCGCCCTTTCGTTCCTGCCGCACGGTGCTCTGTTTTCTTTCCTGTGCTGCCCTGCTTCCCTGCTTGTTTGGCGCCCGTCGGGTTCTCGCCGTCTGCTGCTACACCCCCCTCCCCTCCTCTTGTTTGGTTTGCTGGTCTTTCGCTGCTCGGCTAACCGTGCGTCCTCGCTGCTTTTGTGATTTCCTGCCTCGCCGTTGGTCTGGCCTGACTTGCTTTGTGATTGCTGCCCGGCCGCCCCTTTTTTGTCTCACGATTTTCGTCGCTGCTGCTCGCTGCTCCGTTTCTTTTTCCTCTGCGGCTTTGCTGAGTCACTCGTTGCGCGATCGCAGCAGAGGAAAATAAAAAACCAAGAAAAAGACGCACAACCAGAGAAACAAAAGCGCAAAATCAATTTTTCGGACCTCAGAAACCCTCAAAAAGAATTTTACGCCGCTGTTTGGCGAGGTCGCAAGATTTAGGACACTCACAGAAAAATAAGAACAACGGAGTCGCGACGGCAACGAAGTTGAGCTTTGCTTGCCCCAAAACACCCAGCAAAGTGCGTGTCCTAGGCGCTAGGGACTTGTGCGCGCTCGAACAACAAAGAAGATGATTAGAGGCGAGATGAAGGCAAAGACAATGGCCTTCGGCCAGGGAGTGGTTGTCATGGGGGGCTAACGGTCCTGTCCTGCGATGCAGTGCGGGGCAACCATGACAACCGCTCTTACACGCCAACCTCCCTTTTTGTAGCACAAAAGAGCCGCCAAGACGGGAAAGCGGAACGTTGCGTGCCCCAAATCACTGAGCAAAGTGCATGCAATAGGAGTAGGGGACTTGTGCGCGCCCCAACACCAACAAGCAAAGCAAAACAACAAGAAGACATAGGGTAGACGCCACGAGAACACGCCGGCCGCCGAACCAAGTATGTTACACGAAACGCCACGCAGCCACACGATGAAAGAAAGCCGAGGTCAACGCACGAGGGAAACGGCACAACCGCCACGCAATCACCAACAAAAGAGCACACCCGCTACTATCTCCCGCACGCATAGGACGGGGAAGCCATGGGACAAGCAAGGTGTGTGAGAGTGACAGGGGGAAAAGACCACCCAAGGGCAGAGCACCACACAGAAAAAAGGAGAAAGGCATGAAACACATGCCAAAGTGCCCGCGGACACCAAGCCATGAGGTATGTCCATGCACACACACGCCGTCCGAGCCGCCACATGCACGACAAGGTATAAACAAGGAGACGTACCCACCACCGAACAAACCACCGCCCCGAGCACCACGCCGCTGCCCGACCACTCACGTACACATTCTATGCTCTCTACACTCTAGGCAGTTCGCAGGGAGGAAAGAAGCATGGTATGAGGGACACCCGTATGTAACCAAAAGGAGGGAACCACACGCCACCGGAGGGCGCACCACCGCCACAAAACACACGTACCACATACACCCAGGGGCACAAGTAGAGCAAGAGGTATGCTCGCGCACATATATGCCGCCGCAAACAACAAAAGGTATGGATGTACACAACAAGGGCCACCGCGGATGGAGACACATGCAACGCCAACCCGCCCAGCAAACAGAGAGACCGCCACCCTTTCTCCTTTCCCGATCATGCACACCCTATAGGCCGCCACCGCCGAAGAAAATGTGGACACCGCCAAAGAACACACGAAGAACAATACTATTAATAGGCCAATAACACCGCGGAACGAAATAAGGATGGTATGAGGGCATACCTAGTGGGCAGCCAACGCGGAAAGAAGTGATGGTATGAAGGGAATCCCGACGAAACCGAGGGAAGGGAGCCACACGCCGCCGGAGAGCACACCATCGCCACCAAACACACCAACCGCAGACCCGAGGGCACAAAGAGAGCAAGAGTGGTATGCCGACGGGCGCAAGCAAACACAAACAAGGTATGGCAAAGGAGCACGAGCCAGTGCACATGTAGGAATAGAGAAAACGAAGTGCTCGCGATGCATGTGCCAGATTCCGACATACACAGGTTGCCACGCTTCCTTGTGCATGCACCCACCTTCCCTTCTCTTCACAGGTCCAAAGGAGAAGTGTGTGCTCGTGTTTGCGTCGTTTGTGCGTTAAAGTAGGGTGGTCTTAGACGCTTAGGCTTGTTTTGCGTTGTGCTGTCGTCTCTCAGTCGCCATTCCCTGTTCTCTTTTTTGCAGATGACAGAAAAGGCACAACAGGAAGAATCGTGCAAGCCACACGATGCAATTAAACGCTTAGGTTTGTTTATAACTCGCAATGGGGTTGTTTAAACGCTTAGGTTTGTTTTGCGCTCGCTTCACTTCGGCATTCACACGATTTATGGTGAGGAAGGTAGGTAAGCCCAGGAGGAGCTCACCTTCTGGTTGAGTCACTGTGGTTACAGTGGTATTGATCTCGCCTCCTTTCCCTGCATGCGTGCACACGATGCATTAAAGGGATTTGACAGTAGGCCACGCGCTGTGCACGCGGTATGAACCCTTGCCAGGTTACCCAGGGCTTTGCCCTACGTTCCATAAGGGAACGGGCGAAGTCCTTAAGCTTGGTTGCTTGCAATTGGGTTCAGGAACAGTGTATTATAGGGCACACTAAGAAGCGTAAAATACGTGGAGTGTGTCTTGGTTCCTCCGTCTTGAACCCAGTCCATTGGCCTCTGTTGTACAGGCCGGAGGGTCAGGGTGAAGTGGTGCAGTCCCTTGAGCCGTGCCAAAATATACAGCGCTGGTCACACAATCAATTGACTGCGCCTCAGCCAGGAGTTGCGAGGGCAGTTTGACTCCGTCGACATCCGGGCTGTGCACGCCACCTGTGCGCCCTTCCCCTCCAAGCCCTAGCAGTCAAACGTGTTGTGACGTCCCTGTTAGGCCACAGTTGCCTAGCAGCGCTGTGTTCTCTTGTCTTCTTCACAGGAGGGTCATTAGGACCCACGACTTTATCTTCAGCACCACCCAGTAGAGCGTGCGTGTAGGAGTGCTATTCCTGCGTGGGGACTTGAGCCAGTAGCAGTAGCGCTCGCCCACCAAGATGGCGCCACTGTAGGGTGTGCTTGCTTGCAACTGGGTTCAGAAACAGTGTATTATAGGGCACACTAAGAAGCGTATAATACGTGGAGTGTGTCTCGGTCCCTCCGTCTTGAACCGAGTCCATTGGCCTCTGTTGTACAGACCGGAGGGTCAGGGTGAACTGGTGCAGTCCCTTGAGCCGTGCTAAAATATACGGTCCTGATCACAGAATCAATTGACTGCGCCTCAGCCAGGAGTGGCGAGGGCAGTTTGACTCCATGGACATCCGCGCTGTGCACGCCACCTGTGCGCCCTTCCCCTCCAAGCCCTAGCAGGGAAACGTGTTGTGACGTCCCTGTTAGGCCACAGTTGCTTAGCAGCACTGTGTTCTCTTGTCTTCTACACAGGAGGGTCATTAGTACCCACGACTTTATCTTCAACACCACCCAGTAGAGTGTGTGTGTTGGAGTGGTATTCCTGCGTGGGGGCTTGAGCCAGTAGCAGTAGCGCTCGCCCACCAGGATGGCGCCACTGTAGGGTGTGTAGGACCAGTAGTGCGTGGGCACAGGGCCACAGCACATGCAGGCCAAGGGGACAGTGTTGGGCCCCCACACCCACACACCCGCGCTCACGGCATGTGGGTGACACACCCCGGCAGCACGCCCAGAGGGCGGGAAGTCGGGGAAGGGGGAGCGCCTGACCACAGACGCCCCTCACAACGGCGGAAGGCACCCCCCCCAGGGGACGCCCGTTTCGCCACCGCCACAGCGAGCAACGCCGGCCCGCAAGGGCGCACGCTGTGGGGCCGGGGCTGGGTCCCTACGCCCGCACCGACCACACCCGGGACACACGGGTCGCGGAGCCCCGGCTGCCCGCTCCAGAGGACAGGGGGGCCGGGGGAGGGACAGCTCCTGACGCCAGAAGCCCCTCGCAACGGTGGCAGGCCACCCCCCCCGGGGACAACCCCCCACCACCCCCGCGGCACGCAGCCCCCACAGGGGATGCAGGCCAAGGGGACAGTGTTGGGCCCGAACACCCACACACCCGCGCCCACAGCACGTGGGTGGTGGACCCCAACAGCCCGCCCAGTGGGCGGGCAGTCGGGGGAGGGACAGCGCCTGACCTCAGACGCCCCTTACACTGGTGGAAGGCAACCCCCCCGGGAGATACTCTTCTGCCAGCCCCAGAGCGAGCAACGCCGGCCCGCAAGGGCGCACGCTGTGGGGCCAGTGCTGGGTCCCGGCGCCCTCACTGAACGCACCCGAGACACACGGGTCGCGGAGCCCTGGCTGCCCGCTCCAGAGGACGGGCGGCCGGGGGAGGAACAGCGCCTGACACCAGACGCCCCTCACAACGGTGGCAGGCCGCCCCCCCCTGGGATGGCCCCCCACCAGCCCCGCGGCACGCAGCCCCCACGGGGCATGCAGGCCAGGGGGACAGTGGTGGGCCCCCACACCCACACACCCGCCCGACAGCACGTGGGTGGCGGACCCCAACAGCCCGCCCAGTGGGCGGGCAGTCAGGGGAGGGACAGCGCCTGACCTCAGACGCCCCTCACAACAGTGGAAGGCATCCCCCCCGTGGGAGGCCCCTCCGCCAGCCTCACAGCGAGCAACGCCGGCCCGCAAGGGCGCACGCTGTGGGGCCGGTACTGGGTCCCGGCGCCCGCACCGACCGCACCCGGAACACACGGGTCGCGGAACCCTGGCTGCCCGCTCCAGAGGACGGGCAGCCGGGGGAGGGACAGCGCCTGACACCAGACGCCCCTCACAACAGTGGCAGGTCATGCCCCCCGCAGACGGCCCCCCCACCACCCCCGCGGCACGCAGCCCCCACAGGGCATGCAAGCCAAGGGGACAGTGTTGGGCCCCAACACCCACACAGCCGCGCCCACAGCACGTGGGTGGCGGACCCCAACAGCCCGCCCAGTGGGGGGGCATACGGGGGAGGGACAGCGCCTGACCTCAGAGGCCCCTCACAATGGTGGAAGGCACCCCTCCCCTGGGGACGACCTTTCGCCACCCCCACAGCGAGCAACACCGGCCCGCAGGGGCGCACGCTGTGGGGCCGATGCTGGGTCCCCACGCCCGCACCAACCGCACTAGAGACACACGGGTCGCAGAACCCCGGCCGCCCGCTCCAGAGGACGGGCGGCCGGGGGAGGAACAGCGCCTGACACCAGACGCCCCTCACAACGGTGGCAGGCCACCCCCCCCTGGGATGGCCCCCCACCAGCCCCGCGGCACGCAGCCCCCACGGGGCATGCAGGCCAAGGGGACAGTGGTGGGCCCCCACACCCACACACCCGCGCCGACAGCACGTGGGTGGCGGACCCCAACAGCCCGCCCAGTGGGCGGGCAGTCAGGGGAGGGACAGCGCCTGACCTCAGACGCCCCTCACAACAGTGGAAGGCACCCCCCCCGTGGGAGGCCCCTCCACCAGCCCCACAGCGAGCAACGCCGGCCCGCAAGGGCGCACGCTGTGGGGCCAGTGCTGGGTCCCGGCGCCCGCACCGACCGCACCCGGAACACACGGGTCGCGGAACACTGGCTGCCCGCTCCAGAGGACGGGCAGCCGGGGGAGGGACAGCGCCTGACACCAGACGCCCCTCACAACAGTGGCAGGTCATGCCCCCCGGGGACGGCCCCCCCACCACCCCCGCGGCACGCAGCCCCCACAGGGCATGCAAGCCAAGGGGACAGTGTTGGGCCCCAACACCCACACAGCCGTGCCCACAGCACGTGGGTGGCGGACCCCAACAGCCCGCCCAGTGGGGGGGCATACGGGGGAGGGACAGCGCCTGACCTCAGAGGCCCCTCACAATGGTGGAAGGCACCCCCCCCCTGAAGACGACCTTTCGCCACCCCCACAGCGAGCAACACCGGCCCGCAGGGGCGCACGCTGTGGGGCCGGTGCTGGGTCCCCACGCCCGCACCGACCGCACTAGAGACACACGGGTCGCAGAACCCCGGCCGCCCGCTCCAGAGGACGGGCGGCCGGGGGAGGGACAGCGCCTGACACCAGACGCCCCTCACAACGGTGGCAGGCCACCCCCCCCGGGGACGGCCTCCCACCACCTCGCGGCACGCAGCCCCTACAGGGCATGCAGGCCAAGGGGACAGTGTTGGGCCCCAACACCCACACATCGGCGCCCATGGCACGTGGGTGGTGGACCCCAACAGCCCGCCCTGTGGACGGGCAGTCGGCGGAGGGACAGCGCCTGATGTCAGACGCCCCTCACAATGGTGGAAGGCACCCCCCCCTGGGGAGGCCCTTCCGCCACCCCCACAGCGAGCAACGCCGGCGCGCAAGGGCGCACGCTGTGGGGCCGGTGCTGGGTCCCCACGCCCACACCGACCGCCCCCGGGACACACGGGTCGCAGAACCCTGGCCGCCCGCTCCAGAGGAGGGGCAGCCGGGGGAGGGACAGCGCCTGACGCCAGACACCCCTCACAACGGTGGCAGGCCACCCCCCCCGGGGACGCCCCCCCCCCATCCTGACAGCACGCAGTCCCCTCAGGGGATGCAGGCCAAGTGGACAGTGTTGGGCCCCCTCGGCCACACACCCGCGCCCACAGCACGTGGGTGGCGGACCCCAACAGCCTGCTCAGTGGGCGGGCGGTCAGGGGGGGGGGAGCACCTGACCTCAGACGCCCCTCACAATGGTGGAAGGCACCCCCCCCGTTGATGCCCTTCCGCCACCCCCACAGCGAGCAACGCCAACCCGCAAGGGCGCATGCTGTGGGGCCGGTGCTGGGTCCCCACGCCCGCACCGGCCGCACCCGCGACACAGGGATCGCGGAGTCCCGGCTACCCGCCCCACACGACGGAGGGCCGACGGAGGGACATCACCTGACAGCAGACGCCCCTCACAACAGTGGCAGGCCACCCCCCCCCGGGGACGGCCCCCCACCACCCCAGCGGCACGCAGCCCCCACAGGGCACGCAAGCCAAGGGGACAGTGTTGGGCCCCCACACCAACACACTCGCGCCCACAGCACGTCGGTGGCAGACCCCAACAGCCCGCCCAGTGGCCGGGCAGTCGGAGGAGGGGGAGCGCATGACCACAGATGCCCCTCACACCAGTGGAAGGCATGCCCCCGAGAATGCCCTTCCGCCACTCCCACAGCGAGCAACACCGGCCTGCAAGGCCGCACGCTGTGGGGCCGGTGCTGGGTCCCCACGCCCGCACCGACCGCACCCGGGACACAGGGATCGCGGAACCCCGGCTACCCGCCCGTGAGGACGGCTGCCGGGGGAGGGACATTACCTGACAGCAGACGCCCCTCACAACAGTGGCAGGCCACCCCCCCCGGGGACGGCCCCCCACCAACCCCACGGCACGCAGCCCCCACGTGGCACGCAGGCCAAGGGGACAGTGTTGGGCCCCAACACCCACACACCCGCGCCCACAGCACGTGGGTGGCAGACCCCAACAGCCCGCCCAGTGGCCGGGAAGTTGGAGGAGGGGGAGCGCCTGACCTCAGACGCCCCTCACAACGGTGGAAGGCACCCCCCCCGGGGACGCCCTTCCGCCACCCCCACAGCGAGCAACGCCGGCCCGCAAGGGCGCACGCTGTGGGGCCGGTGCTGGGTCCCCACGCCCGCACCGACCGCACCCGGGACACAGGGATCGCGGAACCCCGGCTACCCGCCCGTGAGGACGGCTGCCGGGGGAGGGACATTACCTGACAGCAGACGCCCCTCACAACAGTGGCAGGCCACCCCCCCCGGGGACGCCCCCCCCCCATCCCCACGGCACGCAGTCCCCTCAGGGGATGCAGGCCAAGGGGACAGTGTTGGGCCCCCTCGGCCACACACCCGCGCCCACAGAACGTGGGTGGCGGACCCCAACAGTCCGCTCAGTGGGCGGGCGGTCGGGGGGGGGGGGAGCACCTGACCTCAGACGCCCCTCACAATGGTGGAAGGCACCCCCCCTGGTGATGCCCTTCCGCCACCCCCACAGCGAGCAACGCCAACCCGCAAGGGCGCATGCTGTGGGGCCGGTGCTGGGTCCCCACGCCCGCACCGGCCGCACCCGCGACACAGGGATCGCGGAATCCCGGCTACCCGCCCCACACGACGGACGGCCGACGGAGGGACATCACCTGACAGCAGACGCCCCTCACAACAGTGGCAGGCCACCCCCCCCCGGGGACGGCCCCCCACCACCCCAGCGGCACGCAGCCCCCCAGGGCACGCAGGCCAAGGGGACAGTGTTGGGCCCCCACACCAACACACTCGCGCCCACAGCACGTCGGTGGCAGACCCCAACAGCCCGCCCAGTGGCCGGGCAGTCGGGGAAGGGGGAGCGCCTGACCTCAGACGCCCCTCACAATGGTGGAAGGCACCCCCCCCGGGGACACCCTTCCGCCACCCCCACAGCGAGCAACGCCGGCCCGCAAGGGCGCGAGCTGTGGAACCGGTGCTGGGTCCCCACGCTCACACCGACCGCACCTGGAACACACGGGTCGCGGTACCCCGGCTGCCCGCCCCAGAGGATGGGCGGTTGGGGGAGGGACAGCACCTGACACCAGACGCCCCTCACAACGGTGGCAGACCCCCCCCTCCCGGGGACGGCCCCCCACCACCCCCGCGGCACGCAACCCCCACGGGGCATGCAGGCCAAGGGGACAGTGTTGGGCCCCCACACCGACACGCCCGCGCCCACAGCATGTTGGTGGCGGACCCCAACAGCCCGCCTAGTGGGCGGGCAGTTCAGGGAGGGGGAGCGCATGACCACAGACGCCCCTCACAACAGTGGAAGGCATCCCCCCGAGAATGCCCTTCCGCCACTCCGACAGCGAGCAACACCGGCCTGCAAGGCCGCACGCTGTGGGGCCGGTGCTGGGTCCCCACGCCCGCACCAACCGCCCCCGGGACACAGGGATCGCGGAACCCCGGCTACCCGCCCGTCAGTACGGCTGCCGGGGGAGGGACATTACCTGACAGCAGACGCCCCTCACAACAGTGGCAGGCCACCCCCCCGGGGACGGCCCCCCACCAACCCCACGGCACGCAGCCCCCACAGGGCACGCAGGCCAAGGGGCCAGTGTTGGGCCCCAACACCCACACACCCGCGCCCACAGCACGTGGGTGGCAGACCCCAACAGCCCGCCCAGTGGCCGGGCAGTCGGAGGAGAGGGAGCGCCTGACCCCAGACGCCCCTCACAACGTTGGAAGGCACCCCCCCCCGGGGACGCCCATCCGCCACCCCCACAGCGAG
This sequence comes from Eutreptiella sp. 'Long Island Sound 2002', assembly GCA_964036045.1. NCBI lineage: Eukaryota > Euglenozoa > Euglenophyceae > Eutreptiales > Eutreptiaceae > Eutreptiella > Eutreptiella sp. 'Long Island Sound 2002'. Next base: position 72,978,516 of record OZ038378.1, read on the forward strand.
CAACGCCGGCCCGCAAGGGCGCACGCTGTGGAACCGGTGCTGGCTCCCCACGCCCGCACCGACCGCAGCCGGAACACACGGGTCGCGGTACCCCGGCTGCCCGCCCCAGAGGACGGGGGGTCGGGGGAGGGACAGCGCCTGACACGACAAGCCCCTCACAACGGTGGCAGGCCACCCCCCCCGGGGACGGCCCCCCACCACCCCCGCGGCACGCAGCCCCCACGGGGCATGCAGGCCAAGGGGAAAGTGTTGGGCCCCCACACCCACACACCCGCGCTCACGGCTCGTGGGTGGCGGACCCCAACAGCCCGCCTAGTCGGCGGGCAGTCGGCGGAGGGACAGCGCCTGACCTCAGACGCCCCTCACAATGGTGGAAGACACCCCCCCCGGGGACGCCCTTCCTCCAACCCCACAGCGAGCAACACCGGCCCGCAAGGGCGCGGGCTCTGGGGCCGGTGCTGGGTCCCCACGTCCGCACCGACCGCACCCGGGACACACGGGTCGCGGAACTTCGGCTGCCTGCTCCAGAGGACGGGCGGCCGGGGGAGAGACAGCCCCTGACACCAGACGCCCCTCACAACGGTGGCAGGCCACCCCCCCCGCGGACGGCCCCCCACCACCCACGCGGCACGCAGCCCTCAGGGGGCATGCAGGCCAAGGGGAAAGTGTTGGGCCCCCACACCAAACATCCGCGCCCACGGCACGTGGGTGGCGGACCCAGACAGCCCGCCCAGTGGGCGGGCAGTCGGGGGAGGGACAGCACCTGACCTCAGACACCCCTCACGATGGTGGAAGGCACCCCCCCCTGGCGACGCCCTTCCCCCTACCCCACAGCGAGCAACGCCGGCCCGCAAGGGCGCGGCCTGTGGGGCCGGTGCTGGGTCACCAGCGCCCGCACCGACCGCACCCGGGACACATGGGTCGCGGAACCCGGGCTGCCCGCTCCAGAGGACGGGCGGCCGGGGGAGGGACAGCGCCTGACACCAGACGCCCCTCACAACGGTGGCAGGCCACCCCCCCCGGGGACGGCCCTCTACCACCCCCGCGGCACGCAGCCCCCCCAGGGCATGCAGGCCAAGGGGACAGTGTTGGGCCCCCACACCCACACACCTGCGCCCACAGCACGTGGGTGGCGGACCACAACAGCCCGCCCAGTGGGCGGGCAGTCGGGAGAGGGACAGCGCCTGACCTCAGACGCCCCTCACAATGGTGGAAGGCACCCCCCCCTGGGGACGCCCTTCCACCACCCCCACAGCGAGCAATGCCGGCCTGCAAGGGCGCACGCTGTGGGGCCGGTGCTCAGTCCCCACACCCGCACCGACCGCACCCGGGACACACGGGTCGCGGAACCCGGGCTGCCTGCTCCAGAAGACGAGCGGCCGGGGGAGGGACAGCGCCTGACACCAGACGCCCCTCACAACGGTGGCAGGCCACCCCCCCCAGGGACGGCCCCCCACCACCCCCACGGCACGCAGCCCGTATAGGGCATGCAGTCCAAGGGGCCAGTGTTGGGCCCCTACACCCACACGCCCGCGCCCACAGCATGTGGGTGGCGGACCCCAAACAGCCCGCCCAGTGGGCAGGCAGTTCAGGGAGGGGGAGTGCATGACCACAGACGCCCCTCACAATGCTGGAAGGCACCCCTTCCTGGGGACGCCATTCCGCCACCCCCACAGCGAGCAACGCCGGCCCGCCAGGGCGCACGCTGTGGGGCCGGTGCTGGGTCGCCACGCCCGCACCGACCGCACCCGGGACACACGGATCGCGGAAACCCGGCTACCCGCCCCAGAGGACGGACGGCAGGGGGAGGGACATCACCTGACAGCAGACGCCCCTCACAACGATGGCAGGCCACGCCCCCAGGGGACAGCCCCCCACCACCCCCACGGCACGCAGCCCCCACAGGGCACGCAGGCCAAGGGGACAGTGTTTGGTGCCCACACCCACACACCCGCGCCCACAGCACGTGGGTGGAAGACCCCAAAAGCCCACCCAGTGGCTGGGCAGTCGGGGGAGAGAGAGCGCCTGACCTCAGACGCCACTCACAACGGTGGAAGGCACCCCCCCCGGGGATGCCCTCCCGCCAGCCCCTCAGTGAGCAATGCCGGCCCGCAGGGGCGCACGCTGTGGAACCGGTGCCGGGTCCCCACGCCCACACCGACCGCACCCGGAACACACGGGTCGCGGTACCCCGGCTGCCCGCCCCAGAGGACGGGCGGTCGGGGGAGGGACAGCGCCTGACACCAGACGCCCCTCACAATGGTGGCAGGCCACCCCCCCCCGGGGACCGCCCCCCGGCGGCCCCGCGGCACGCAGCACCCACAGGGCGTGCAGGCCAAGGGGACAGTGTTGGGCCCCCACACCCAAACACCCGCACCCACAGCACGTGGGTAGCGGACCCCAACAGCCCGCCCAGTAGGCGGGCAGTTGGGGGAGGGGGAGCGCCTGACCTCAGACGCCCCTCGCACCAGTGGAAGGCACCCCCCCCGGCGACGCTCTCCCGCCACCCCCACAGCGAGCAACGCCGGCCCGCAAGGGCGCACGCTGTGGGGCCGGTGCTGGGTCCCCACGCCCGCACGGACCGCACCCGGGACACATGGGTCGCAGGACCCCGGCCGCCCGCCCCAGAGGACGGGCGGCAGGGGGACGGACAGCGCCTGACACCAGAGGCCCCACGCAACGGTGGCAGGCCACCCCCCCGGGGACGGCCTTCCGCCACCTCCGCGGCAAGCAGCCCCCACAGGGCATGCAGGCCAAAGGGGCAGTGATGGGCCCCCACACCCACACGCCCGCGCCCACAGCATGTGGGTGACAGACCCCAACAGCCCGCCCAGTGGGTGGGCAGTCAGGGGAGGAAGAGCGCCCGACCTCAGACGCCCCTCACCACGGTGGAAGGCACCCCCCCCGGGGACGCCCTTCCGCCACCCCCACAGCGAGCAACGCCGGCACGCAAGGGCACACGCTTCGGAACCGGTGCTTTGTCCCCACACCCGCACCGACCGCAACCGGAACACAGGGGTCGCGGTACCCCGGCTGCCCGCCCTAGAGGACGGGCGGTCGGGGGAGGGACAGCGCCTGACACCAGACGCCCCTCACAACAGTGGCAGGCCACCCCCCCCCGGGGACGGCCCCCCACCACCCCCGCGGCACGCAGCCCCCACAGGGCGTGCAGGCCAAGCCAGGTAGGGAGGAACCAGGACCAGACCGCCCCCCCCCGAGCATGCCAGACGGAGCAAGGGACCAGGGCAGGACACGCGGAGGGGCACGGACCACGTGGAACGGCCCTACCAGCGCCCAGTGCCGGGACCGTGCACACCACCCAGGGGGGGGGGAGGGGACGCCGCGGGAACACGGGTGCACACACACGCAAGGGGCACGCGGGGACTACCAGAAGGGCAACCGGACCGAGCTCGCGGAACGCACAGCCCGCGTGGAATGGCGTACCAGCAAGCGAGGGTAAGGGACACCCGGACAGGACGGCCCGCCACACGCAGCGGGGGACACGCGGGGCGGGAAGGGGGAAACGGGAGAGACACAACACCAGGTACCGGCCTGAGCCCCCCGAACCGGCCGCGAGCGCCGCACACACGCGAATAGGGTACTGCACATGCCAAGGCAGTAGTGGCGCACTGCGCCACGCCCCAACCCCTAGGCAAGGCAGCTTCCGCGCCAGCCCAAGGGGGTCCGACTGGCGACAAGCCAGTAGCACGCGCCCGGCATCGCCGGCGCCCCGGGCGACCACGCATTTGGGGGGCGACGCGGTGGGTAAGCGCCCGCAGCCACGGCTGCGAATTGATGCACTGACCCGGGAGTGGCGAAACGGGGAAGCCGGGGAGGGACGGGGCTCTGAGCCCTGTGAACCCGGGGGACTCTGCCACCAGGCAGGAGGTGCGTCTTGGAGGGCCCCCCACTAGGACCCGGTGGGGAGGATATCACCTGGCCCGACCAGGTGGCCCCCCGGGGCCAGAAGGCGTCTAGTACCCGCAAAATCAAACCTCAAACCTCAACTTCTGCGGCTTTGCTCATGCATGCTTGCTTGCTGCTCGTCGGCGGTTCTTGCTGTCTGCTGCCCCCCCCCACCGTGCGCTCCTGGTGCCTTGTGCTGTCTGGTGTTGCTGCACTGCACTGCCCTTCCGTCGGGTTTTTGGCGGTGCCGTGTTGCCGTGTGCAGTTCCCGCGTGTCGTGCTGTGGTGCCCCGCCTTGCTGTGTTCTGGGCTGCTGCGCGCTGTGCGGTGTTTGTTGGGGCGTCTGTTTGTGTGTTGTGCTGTGCCGTTGATTGCTGCTGCGTGTTGTGCCGTGTCTCTGGTCTTGCCATCCGGTTGGGTTGTTCGCGGTGTGTTTTGACGTCTGGTTTCGGTCCGCGTTGCCGTGTGCTGTGCTGTGCTGTGTGTCGCCGGCTGCACTGCTGCCCAGCCTTGTGCTTTTGTGTTTTGTGCCGCCGCTTGTTGTGCCGTGCCCACTGGCGCTGCCCGTCGCCCTGGGGACCATTGCTCTGCGGGGCTGTGTGTTGCGGTGTTCCCCCGCGCTGTGTGCCCTGTGCTGTGTGTGTTTTGTTTTGGCGTGTTGGCGCATGCTGTTGTTCGACGCTGTGCTTTGTGCTGGGTTTGTCCTGTGGTGGCGTGCTGTGCGTTCCCTATCTCTTCCGCTCTGTGCGGTGCTGTGCTGCGCCTTGTCCCTGGGCGGGAGGTGTCGGGCCGCCTCATGTACCGCTTGGTGGTAGTGGGGCCAGAGGAGTTTCGAGCGGGCGCAGCCCACGTGCATGTGCACTGGGGTCCCTTCCTCGCTGCCACAGAGAAGGGCCGGCTGCGGGAGGAAGGCGACGCCGGAGGGTCGCAGCGTTTTGGGTGCGCAGCCTGCGTTGCAGCGGTGTGTGGCCGTCCCTGGCTCGCAGCACCCGGTGGTTGGTGGCTGCCGCGTTGAGGGGGCGTGTGTCATCAGTGCGTCGACGCGTGTTTGAGCTGTGCCCGCTGTGCGACCGCGCCAAGCGTCTGCATCGTTGGCAGCCGCAGGTCGACGTGGCCGTCATGGCCAGCGATGTTGAGCTGGGCGTATCTGGGGTCTAGCGGTCTGTTCTGCAGGACGGTGTCCTTTGGTGCCGCTCAGTCCGCCTTAGGCAGCAGCGCTTCCCTGTGGTCGGAGGTGTTCCGGGGAACAAGATTGGGTGGTCGGTGACGTGCCCACGCACGCACAAGCTGTCATCAAGCGACTGCAGGGGCATCTGGTTGACCGTCTTTGCCCCGCCGGCGGGGACCCCCGTGGTCCGGGTTGCGGTTGGTCGTGGGTTTTGTTTACCCCTGCCCGTTGTGGCTGGGGTCTTGGGTGGGTGTGTTTGGGCTCGGTTTGTGGTGTTGTCCCTCTGTTGCCGGCTGTTTGTGGTGTTCGTGGTTGGGCCTTGGTGTGGGCCTGCTTTCGGGACCTGTGTGGTTTCCTGCGCGTTTCCCTTGCCCCCCGCCGTTTCCGGTTCCGGTGTGCGGTGTGGGCGCCAGGGTCTCGGCTGTGCCCCGCCCTTCTTGGCTGGGTTGTCGGGTTGTGTTTTTTGCGCTTTTTTGTTTGTTTTTTTTTTTTCCGGTTGCTGGGTTTCCTTGTCCCGGGCCTTGTGGTCTCTCCCCCGTCCCCTTTCTTTCGGGGGCTGCTGGCTTTTTTTTTTTTTTTTTTTTTTTTTTTTTTCTGCTTGTTTCGGTGTCCCTTTTTTCCGCTGGGCCGCTGTCGCTGGCTTGGTGTTGCCGGTCTTGGCTGGGTGGTCCCCCTGTGCCTGTTTGGGGGTCCTGTCTGTGGTGCCCTCTGGGTGGGGGGTTTGGCCCCCTTCTGTGTTGTTGGTGGGCGGTTTGGTGGCTGTGGGCTGTTTTCGCGCGCCCGCCCCCCCCCACCCCCTTTTTTTTTTTTGGGGGGGGGGGGGGGGCCTGCCGGGCTGTTCCTCCCGTTGCCTTCCCTCGGTTGGCGGTTGCTCTGTGGCTGGTGTGTGGTGTGGTTGGTCCCTCGCCACTCCTGGCAGAGGTTCCTGTGTGCTACTCCCCGCCACTCCTGGCTGGGTTTCGCTGCCGGTGGTTGTGGGCGGTCCCCGCCACTCCTGGCTGGGGTTTGCCGGCGGCGGTGGTGTCTGGTGTGTGGCGGTGGTGTGTTGGTGGGGTTGTGGCTAGTGTGTGGTGTGGTTGGTCCCTCGCCACTCCTGGCGGAGGTTCCCGTGTGCTACTCCCCGCCACTCCTGGCTGGGTTTCGCTTCCGGTGGTGTTGGGCGGGCCCCGCCACTCCTGGCTGGGGTCCGTTGGCGGCGTTGCTGTGTGGTGTGTGGTGTGTGGCGGTGGTGTGTTGGTGGGGTTGTGGCTGGTGTGTGGTGTGGTTGGTCCCTCGCCACTCCTGGCGGAGGTTTCTGTGTGCTACTCCCCGCCACTCCTGGCTGGGTTTCGCTGCCGGTGGTGGTGGGCGGTCCCCGCCACTCCTGGCTGGGGTCCGCTTGCGGCGGTGGTGTGTGGGTGGGGTTGTGGCTGGTGTGTGGTGTGGTTGGTCCCTCGCCACTCCTGGCGGAGGTTCCTGTGTGCTACTCCCCGCCACTCCTGGCTGGGTTTCGCTTCCGGTGGTGGTGGGCGGTCCCCGCCACTCCTGGCTGGGGTCCGTTGGCGGCGTTGCTGTGTGGTGTGTGGTGTGTGGCAGTGGTGTGTTGGTGGGGTTGTGGCTGGTGTGTGGTGTGGTTGGTCCCTCGCCACTCCTGGCGGAGGTTCCTGTGTGCTACTCCCCGCCACTCCTGGCTGGGTTTCGCTGCCGGTGGTGGTGGGCGGTCCCCGCCACTCCTGGCTGGGGTCCGCTTGCGGCGGTGGTGTGTGGTGTGTGGTGTGTGGTGTGTGGCGGTGGTGTGTTGGTGGGGTTGTGGCTGGTGTGTGGTGTGGTTGGTCCCTCGCCACTCCTGGCGGAGGTTCCTGTGTGCTACTCCCCGCCACTCCTGGTTGGGTTTCGCTTCCGGTGGTGTTGGGCGGGCCCCGCCACTCCTGGCTGGGGTCCGTTGGCGGCGTTGCTGTGTGGTGTGTGGTGTGTGGCGGTGGTGTGTTGGTGGGGTTGTGGCTGGTGTGTGGTGTGGTTGGTCCCTCGCCACTCCTGGCGGAGGTTCCTGTGTGCTACTCCCCGCCACTCCTGGCTGGGTTTCGCTGCCGGTGGTGGTGGGCGGTCCCCGCCACTCCTGGCTGGGGTCCGCTTGCGGCGGTGGTGTGTGGTGTGTGGTGTGTGGTGTGTGGCGGTGGTGTGTGGGTGGGGTTGTGGCTGGTGTGTGGTGTGGTTGGTCCCTCGCCACTCCTGGCGGAGGTTCCTGTGTGCTACTCCCCGCCACTCCTGGCTGGGTTTCGCTTCCGGTGGTGGTGGGCGGTCCCCGCCACTCCTGGCTGGGGTCCGTTGGCGGCGTTGCTGTGTGGTGTGTGGTGTGTGGCGGTGGTGTGTTGGTGGGGTTGTGGCTGGTGTGTGGTGTGGTTGGTCCCTCGCCACTCCTGGCGGAGGTTCCTGTGTGCTACTCCCCGCCACTCCTGGCTGGGTTTCGCTGCCGGTGGTGGTGGGCGGTCCCCGCCACTCCTGGCTGGGGTCCAGTTGCGGCGGTGGTGTGTGGTGTGTGGTGTGTGGTGTGTGGCGGTGGTGTGTTGGTGGGGTTGTGGCTGGTGTGTGGTGTGGTTGGTCCCTCGCCACTCCTGGCGGAGGTTCCTGTGTGCTACTCCCCGCCACTCCTGGCTGGGTTTCGCTGCCGCTGGTGGTGGGCGGTCCCCGCCACTCCTGGCTGGGGTCCTTTGGCGGCGGTGGTGTGTGGTGTGTTGTTGGGGTCCCTCGCCACTCCTGGCGGAGGTTCCTGTGGGCTACTCCCCGCCACTCCTGGCTGGGTTTCGCTGCCGCTGGTGGTGGGCGGTCCCCGCCACTCCTGGCTGGGGTCCGCTGGCGGCGGTGGTGTGCGTGTTTTGCTTGGCCGGGTCGGGCGGGCCGGCCTCCCGGGCGCGTTGTGGTGCGCCTCACCTTTTCCTTTGGCCGCTTTGTCTTTCTGCTTTGCTTGGCCCCCTCCGGGCTGGGGTTGCCCCCCTCTCCTTCGCTGCTGTTGCCGTTCCTCGTTGGCTGGGGTTTGTGGTGTGTGGGTTGGCTGTTGCTTGGCACCTGTTCGTGTGCCGTGGTTCTTTGCGTGTTGTGCGCGCTCTCCGGGTTTGTGGCACCCGGCGGCCGTCGCTGCTTGGCACCTGTCCGTGTGCCCTGGTTGTGGCCGGCGGCGTGCCTCTCTGGCGTGCCTCGTGGCCCCGCGTGGTGCGCCGCGCCTTGTCCGGTCCGGTCGCTCTCGGTGCTCCGGTCGGCTTTCCCGACGCCGTGGTGCCTTTCCCCACCCCGGGAGCTTGCGCCCCCGGCTTTACTGGGCGGCTGCGCGGGGCACGCGGAGGCCGGCCGAGAACCGGGCTCATTGTGCATGCCGCTGGCCCCCGCCGAGGCAGGGGCGCTGGGCTCTCCGCGTCGTACCCGTTCGGGGCCCCGCGATGGGGTTGTCCCTGGCGGGTCTCTCCGGCGTCGGTCTTGGGCTGCGTGCGCTGCGGTGGTTGGCGTGTGTGGACCCGGTCACTGACGCGTCCGGTTTCCCGTACCGTTCGTCTTTCGACGGGGGACTCGGCCGGTGCACCGGGGCTGTTTCGTGTGGACGCCGACACCTCCCCTTGCGGGTCGGAGGACGCCACGCCCGGGTCCCGTGCGTGTTTGCGTGTGCTTGCTCTTCTTGGCCGGGTCGGGCGGGCCGGCCTCCCGGGCGCGTTCTGGTGCGCCTCACCTTTTCCTTTGGCCGCTTTGTCTTTCTTTTTGCTTGGCCCCGTCCGGGCTGGGGTTGCCCCTCTCTTTTTCGCTGCTGTTGCCTTTCCCCGTTGGTTGTTTTTCTCGGCCTCCCGCTGCTTGGCTCGCGCCTCGTTTGTGTCCTCCGCTTGGCCGTTTACTGCTCTTTGGTGGTTGCTCCCCCGACCCGCCCCCCTTTGTGTCTCGGGTTTTCGTCGCTCCTGCTTGTGGCCTTGGTGTTTTTTTTTTTTTTTCTTTTTTTTTTTTTTTCTTCTTTCTCCGTGCGCCCCCGTTGTCTCCGGCTTTCTCTTGTTTCCGGCCCTGGGTGCCCTGGGCCTCGGCGCTTGCGTTGTTTGTTTTGTTGGCCTTCCGCTTCTCGGCTCTCCGTGCGCCTGTCCCTCTTTCGTGCTTTCCCCTCGGCTGTTGGCTGCTCCCGCGTGGTTGCTGCCCCCCCCCCCCCCCCTTTGTGTCCCGCGGTTTTCGTTCCTGCCGCTCGGTGCTGTGTGCCGTGTTGTGCTGTGCGTCCCCCGGTGCGGTGCGGTGCTGCGCCGCGCTGCTGCGCGTTGTGTCGCCCGGTGTTGTGCTGGCGTGTGCTGTGTTGCGCTCGCTTGGTGCCGCTGCTTGTTGCGCCGTGCCCTCTGGCGCTGCCCGTCGCTCTGGGGCCCTGTGCTCTGCGGCGCTGTGTTTTGCGGTGTTCCCCCGCGCTGTGTGCTCTGTGTGTTTTGTCGTGGCCCGGTGGTGCGTGCTGTGCGTTCCCTGTGCTCTCCGTTCTGTGCGGTGCTGTGCTTCGCTGTGCTGGTGCGCTTGCGTTGTGCTGTTCGTGTGGTGCGTGCTGCTGCTGGCGCTTGGTGTTGTGGTGCGCTGCTGTGTGTTGTGCTGTTTCCTGTGGTGTGCCGTGGTGCGGTGCTGGGTCTGGTGGCCCGTGGTTGTCTGCTGGTGGCGTGTTTCGGTGTCGGTGTCCTTGTCTGGCCGCGTGGTCTGCTTCCCTGTGCTTGGTGTGGTTTGCTGTGGTGCCCTGCTTTCCTGTGTCGTGTCCTGTGGTGCTGTGCTGTCGCGTGGTGCTGTGCTGTTGTGCTCTGCTGTCGTGTTGCGGTGCTGTCGGGGCTTGCTTTGCCCTCCTGTGGGCTGTCGTGCTGTGCTGTGTTGTGCTGTTGGTTGGCTGTGCTGTTTTTGGCCCGGTGGTGGTGTCTGCGTGCTGTGGTGCTCTTTTCCTCGCGCTGTGTGTTCCCTGTCTTCTCCGCTCTGTGCGCTGCGGTGCCTTGTTGTGCTGGCTGTGGTGCCCTGCTTCCCTGTGTCGTGTGCTGTGCCGCTGTGCTGTCGTGTGGTGCTGTGCTGTCGTGCCCTGCTGTCGGTTTGCGGTGCTGTTTGTGCTTGCTTTGCCCTCCTGCGGCCTGTCGTGCGGCGCCTGTGTCGTCTGCGCTGTTGTTGGTGCCTCGTGCTGTGGCGTGTCCCTGTGCGTTGTGGTGTCTCCCTGGGCGTTCTGCGGTGTGGTGGTGCTGCTCTGGTGTGTCGTGGTGTCTTGCTGTGCTGTGCGTTGTCCTGTGGTGTCCTGCGCTCTGTGCCGTGTCCTGCGGTGCCGTGCTGTCCTGCGGTGCTGTGCTGGTTGGCTGTGCTGTGCGGTTGTCTGCGCTGCTGGTGTTTGTTTTGTCCTCTTTTCTTTTGCTAAAAACCCCTGCCGTTTTTCCGTGCCTTTGAAAACTCTTTTCTTTTTTTTTTTTTTTTTGAAAATAAAATAAAATTATACACGACCCAACACACTCGCGTGCAGCAAGACCATGTTCGCGGCTGTGCCTTACGTGTTACCCGTCGTTCTTGATGTTCTCGGCCTCGTTCTTGTGCGTGGCGTCGTGGAGCGTGTTGATGTCCATTGCGAAGGGTTAACCGCGTTCCCCCAGGGCCGCCGCCTGAGCTGCAGGGCAAGGGGAGTGATGGGCACGAGGGTGGGGAGGGAGGTGCATGAAGAATAAGAAGAAAAAGGCGGCAGGGTGCGACGTGAGGGGTCGTGGCGAGTTATGAAAAATCTTCGAGTTTTACGCGCTGCTCGCGCCGCGTTTTTCTTTGCGCCTATAGCGAGTTAGACGACGGCAAGGACGGCGTTGGGGTCCCACGAGCGTTACGGTGCTTACGGCGTTAACTATTCACCTATTTCACGTCGAAAAATTTTTTGTCGCGTTTTTACGCGTTTCGCAGCGCGCTTTTTGGCCTAAACGTTTTTTAATGTTAATTACCTTTAATTTCAGCTATTTAGAAAATTTTTTCGTCGTGTTTTACTTATCTTTTAATTTCTTTCTGGCGCCAGGCGCCAGCGCGCACGACTCCGGATCTTTCGGAGGACTTGTGGTACCAGGCCTCTGAAATCCAATAGTACCCGGTGGGGCTGAGCCAGCCCGCGTTGAGGGCGGTGGAGTGCCACTTGACGTCGGGGTGGCTGGGCGTCAGGTGGTCCACGCTCAGTGCCAGAGTGTTGTCAGGGCGGATTGCCGGATGGTTGTGGAATTGGACTTCAGCTCCGGTATCCGTGTTCGCCCAGGACCAAGGCGCCATTAGGTGGTCCGTGAGCCACGCCGGGCCTCCGCGTTGGTGCACCACCAGGTGCCCCCTGTCTTCTGGGTGGTCGTCCAGCGTGTGCACCGCCATGTGTGGATCGTGTGGCGGCGCCGTAGCCACCAGCAGGGTGGTGCCGCGGGGTAGGCCACGGGGCCTGGGGGGACCCGTCCAACGTGCACTATCACCCACTCGGTCCGGAGCGGCGCACTGGTCGTCTGTGGTCACCAACCGCACCGGCGTCAGTGTGTGGGGTCAGGGACGTAGGAGCTCCGGGCACGCCATGTCCGCATTGGGCGCCTGATGTTCGCCGTCCGCCAGCGCATCGCGGAGGTTGTACATGAGGGCCGCCGGCGGGTGGTACTCCGCCCCCTGTGTGGGGGGGAGTATGCTGCCCTGACGGCGGTAGCCCCCGACGTGGAAATGCAGGATATCCGGGGTCACCCGTGAGCCAGTGTAGGCGTCCTGTTTAGCGCTCGTGGGGTGGATGAGCCTAAGGCGGAGGGTTTGCGTGCCGCTTGTGTGGAACCAGTTGACCAGGGCGTCGCGCCATGAGGGGTGGTCGGTGGGCCCCTGTTCGCGGCAGCAGTAGTGGAGGTGCTCATCCGCCCACTGCCTGAGGCACTCCTGCACCGCTGCTGGCCATGGGTCCTCGTTGTCTGGAAAAGGGTGGTGCAGCCCGTGGGGCTCCTGCCCCGGGGTACGCGATTGACCCAGTCACCCCCTGCCAGGGTTGCGAACTCCGGGACCGGATAGTGAACCTCGAGGCAGATTCCATGCGCGCCAGCGATTTCTGAGAACACCCCCCTGGCCTCAGCGCGCACAGAGGCCGAGCGGTGGGGGACGAGCGTGCCCACGAGGGCGACCGCCGCCTGCTGGCACCAGGTTTGCACCCGCGTGAGCCCCAGGTACTGGTTGTCCAATAGACTGTCCCGTGAGGCATACCGCGGCCTTTTCTTTGCCCCCTGGACCCTGATTTCGTCAACGTGGCGCGGGATGTGAGAGCCGTCAGCGATGAAGGGGTCAACGTACTGGGTTAGCCCCCCCGAGGAGCGCTAGGATGACTTCCTGCGCCACTTTGGGCGGCGCGAGGGTGTTGAGGCACAAGTGGTGCACCGCCGCCAGGCGCAGCCGGTGTTCGTGCTGCAGGGACAGTTCCCTGTCCGGCTGCAGCTGGAGTCCCAGGTAGGGGACTGATTCCGCCGCCGGGTAGGCAGTGCCATGGGTGTTCCAGGTGGGGGCAGAGGCGCAGGTGCAGGCCCGAGACTCCCTCCGTGGTGGCCATGGCACACTTGCGGGTGCTGAGCCCCATGCCCAGCATCCCGAGGTACGCAGCCACGGCCTCCACGCCCTCGACGAACTGCTGCAGCGTGTGGGTCACCCCCAGCCGGTCTTCTGTATAGCCCTGGATGAGGCCCCTCTCAGCCCTCTCCAGGCGGGCGCAGGCGGTGCCCCTGGGCCTGGAGCAGGGGCTCCCGGAGGAGCGCATACAGCAGGGGGCTTTCAGGGTTGCCGTGCCGGACGCTGCGCAGCATGTGGACTGGCCATCTCAGCCCATGTGCTGTGGCGATGCGCAGTCTGGCCGCTGTGTGGACGAAGAGCAGGAGGTCAATGACCTCCGGCGGCACAGACAGGTGGCGCAGGACAGGGTGGAGTGCGCCGTGCGGGGCGGTGTCAAAGGCCTTGCGGGCGTAGAAGGAGAAGACGTACTTGGGTCTTGCCCGCCCGAGCTGCCGCTGCGCCGTGAACGGGGGGGGCCGGTGTTGGAGCCGGGGAGGGCCTCTGCTGCCAATCGCTGACCACTCTGTGTCGTGTGAGCACCTCTGGGATCCGCTGGGTGAGGGGGCCCATAAGCAGCCTCATGCCCACTTGGCCCAGCGCTATGCGCCGGTGGTCGTCCAGTTTGGCGGACCCCAGGACCTTGGGGCTGAGTCAAATGTGCGCATCTCTCCAGTGCATCTGCGGCGGTGCGCCACGGAGGATGGCCTGGTAGGGGTGGACGAGGAGCCACTGGACGGGCGCCGGAAGGGCCTTGATGATGCAGGCTTCAACGTGGTTTGGGCCCGGGGCCTTGCCATCGGCCTTGGCCAGCGGGGACCGTAGGTCCTGCATGGACTCGAGTACCGCTGGAGCTCAGACCATGCCCCCTCAGGGACCCGGGGCACATGGCGGCTGAGGACCGCCTTGAAGCCGGGGAGGTCCAACGGGCGCTTGTCATACAACTCCCGCCAGAGGGCGCAAATAGCGGACGTCACGTCGTGGGCTTCGGTCAGGAGCGTTTGCATGTTGGGGACTGGAACGTTCCAGAGACCCGACAGGCCCGGTGCTTCGACTTCAATGGCATCTCCGAAGGCCTTTATCTGCTAGACGATGTCCTGGGTGTGGCAGCGCCAGAAGTCTCTGATGGCGCGCTTGCGGTCGGCAGCCAGGAGTGCGCGCAGCAGCCGGATGGCCTCCTCTAGGGCGGCTGCTTGCCTCTCCAGCTCCTCCTGTAGCTGGCTCTGCGTGGCCAGGTGGAACCCTGGCGATGCACCTTGGAGTGGATCCTGTGCCGGGCCGCGTTCTTCTGCTACGCCGCCGGTGCACACGCTGCCAGGGCGTCGTGCCGGAGGATCGCCGCCTGGATCCGCTTCCCGCTCTCAGGGGGGTCCCCTCCCGCTGAGTCCGACCCCGCCGGGGACGGCTGCCGGCGACCCAAGGTGCGCGCCAGGGCTTCATGCGCCGTGTGGAGGTGCTCGAACACCTTGTGCACGGCGGCTGTGGGAGAAAGATAAAATGGGGTTCGCCTCCTTTAGATATGTGCTTCTATTCATCCTAAAATCCCCAAGATGATTCTCATTCAACTAAACAAAGAAAAGTAAAACTAAAGGAAAACTATCACTAAGATATCTTTAAACAAAGCTTGGAAAATGAGCTCATAAAACTATAGAATCTTTGGGAGGGTTGCACACGAGCAAAAAATTATCTAAATCTATATCTCAATTGGTTGTTTGATAAAACACGTTCAATACAAAATATTCCTAATCCAATCCCCAACTAACATAACAACAACAAACAAGGGCAAAGGCAAAGCAATGAAGATACGGAGAAAATCACAATGTCCGCATCCGAGTCATTGTTGACGGTGTGGGGCCGCCGTGCCGTTGCCAAGGTACCACCATTTCTGTTTCTCCACGTCGGCGGGTCGTGGTGGCCAAGGCATTAAGGATTCATACGGCTCTACTCCCACTTAGGCGCCCAAAAATGGGGCCGGGCTCTCCACGGCTACATGCTAAACAAAGCATAGGAGACGTGTGACACCAATCGAACTCTCATACATGCATTACCTTTATCCTTGCTCGTAACTAAACAATAACAAACCATGCAATGGACATCACTACGTGCAACAACTAAAATCCAAGCAACAATAAACAAACAAAATGTGCTTGAATGGAATGAATGCATAACAATGCAATGAATGTAATGACAGCTTGTGAATGCAACACATGGAATGCGACAAAGCAAAATAGTGGTGGACCATCGAGAAACTACAATTCCCAACTCAAAAGCGAACGAATCAATTGAAGAGGATAAACGTTCAATCAGAACCAGACCTAATGAATCCTTATATTCGCATATTCGGGCGATGGCAGCGCAGACTGCAACATGGTCTAAACTAACCAATCACTATCTTTAAGCAGCAATAATATGATTGCGTGACAGCAAAGGATTGAATCATGCACCTGTCTGTACTGATCGCGGCCCGCAAGCAACGTGATCTGTCCTACTGTAATCTACGATCTGTCTGGCACTGTACAGCCTAAATCTGCAACACAGTCACCTGAACTGTAGCGACCTTGAAAGAAATCCAACTCCACCCAAGACTCTACGCTGAAAGTGAGGATGTCTACAGGGGCGCTACGTCATGGACTTCGACAGACTACCCTGACAACACAGACAGCTGGACATCTCGATATGTGACGGAGGAAAAACTAACACTCAACACCATTGAAAAACTGAAGTATGTCAAATGATTCAGGATCACTGACAACAGCAAGCAGTCCTGAATTGGGATACCTTATATCCAGCCACCTAGGATCACAGGCACACTGGGACACCTGGGTACCCTCAACTCTGCCATCCGGGATATAGGCATATTTGAACACTAGGGTACTGCCATCAGGGCAGTAGGGAAGCAGGGACCAGCAGGGCCAGAGAACACGGGCCACTGATACAGAGGAAGGTAGGTAGGTGCACTCGGTCGTGGAGAGGCGCCCCATGGTTCCCCCTGGCGTCGCCCCTGTGACGGACAGGAGAAAGCTCCGCGCATGAAGAGGGGAGGCGGCTTACATCCCGCTAGACCTGACTGGTGGCCCCCAACAAAGCGACCCAGGGCAACACCGCGAGTGCTGATCGCCGCCAGCTTGACTGCTTGTCATAACAGGAGGGTGGGCCCCCGTGCTTGCGCACGTCCCCTCCTTTGGGCAGAACCCCAGGGGTTCACCGGACTTCCTGGCGTATTCCGTTCCGAAGGCATGCATGCCTGTTCTTGGTACTGGGGTTCTGAGGTGCTTTGGTGTCGCACGCTCTGCCTCGAGTCCCAAAGCAGCGCAGGCCTTACGATGCAGCCTTACCCCCTTTCTCCGGATCTCCTTTGGCCGGGTCACCTGCATGGCACGGGCTGCCTCAGTGCGCGGGCTATGGACACTGGGATTCCTACACTTGCGTGGTGCTTGTGTTTGGGTTCGGGTTGTGGTTGGGTTCGGGTTTCGGCTGCGCCCCGCGACTCCTAGCTGGGGTGTTTTGGTGTGTGTGCGCTTGTGTGCGCGCTCCGCTTGTACCCTGCCATTCCTGGCTGGGGTGTGCCGTGTGGGTGTGTGTGCTTGGGTTCCGGTTTTGGCTGCCCCCCGCCACTCCTGGCTGGGGTGTTGGGGTTTGTGTCTGTTTGTGTGCGTGCTCCGCTTGCAGCCCGCCACTCCTGGGTGGGGTGTGCGGTGTGGGTGTGTGTGCTTCGGCTTCGGTTTCAGCTGCACCCCGCCACTTCTGGCTGGGGTGTTGCGGTGTGTGTGTGCCTGTTTGCGTGCTCCGCTTGTACCCTGCCACCCGTAGCTGGACTGTGCGGCGTGGGTGTGTGTGCTTGGGCTCGGGTTTCGGTTGGGCCCCGCCACTCCTGACTGGGGTGTCGTGGTTTGTGTCTGCTTGTGTGCGCGCTCTGCTTGCACTCCGCCACTCCGGGCTGGGGTGTGTGGTGTGGGTGTGTGTGCTGGGGCTCGAGCTTCGGCTGCGCCCCGCCACTCCTGGCTGGGGTGTTGGGCTGTGTGTATGCTTGTGTGTGTGCTCCGTATGTACCCCGCCACTCCTGGTTGGGGTGCGCGGCATGGTTGTGTGTGCTTGGGCTCGGGCTTCGGCTGCACCCCGCCACTGCTGGCTGGGCTGTTAGGGTGTGTTTCTGTTTGTGGGCGCGCTCCGCTTGCGCCCCGCCACTCCTGGCTGGGGTCTGCGGCGTGGGCGTGTGTGCCTGGGCTCGGGTTTCGGCTGCGCCCCGCCACTCCTGGCCGGGTTTTTGGGGTGTGTGTGTGTTTGCGGGCGCGCTCCGTCTGTACCCCGCCACTCCTGGCTGGGGTGTGCGGTGTGGGTGTGTGTGCTCGGGCTCAGCTTTTGGCTGCGCCCCGCCACTCCTGGCTGGGGTGTTGGGTTGTGTGTGTGTTTGTGGGCGAGCTCCGCTTGTACCCCGTCACTCCTGGCTGGGGTGTGCGGTGTGGGCGTGGGCGCCTGGGCTCGGCTTGAAGCTGCGCCCCTCCACTCCTGGCTGAGGTGATGGGGTGTGTGTGTGTTTGTGTGTGCGCTCCGCTTGTACCCCCCCACTTCTGGCTGGGCTGTGCGGTGTGGGTGTGTATGCTTGGGCTAGGGCTTCGGTTGCGCCCCGCCACTCCTGGCTGGGGTGTCGGGGTTTGTGCTTGCTTGTGTGCGCGTTCTGCTTGCACCCCGCCACTTCTGGCTGGGGTGTGCAGTGTGGGTGTGTGTGCTGCGGCTCGGGTTTCAGCTGCGCCCCGCCACTCCTGGCTGGGTAGTTCGGCTGTGTGTGTGCTTGTGTGTGTGCTCCGCTTGTACCCCGCCACTCCTGGTTCAGGTGTGCAGCGTGGGTGTGTGTGCTAGGGCTCGGGCTTCGGCTGCACCCCGCCACTCCTGGCTGGGGTGTTGGGGTGTGTTTCCGTTTGTTGGCGCGCTCCGCTTGTACGCTGCCACTCCTGGCTGGGGTGTGTGGTATGGGCGTGGGTGCCTGGGCTCAAGTTGCGGCTGCGCCGCGCTACTCCTGGATGGGGTGTTTGGGTGTGTGTGTACTTGTCTGCGCGCTCTGCTTGCACCCCGCTATCCTGGCTGGGGTGTGCGGTGTGGGCGCGTGTGCTTGGGCTCGGGTTTCGGCCGCGCCCCGCCACTCCTGGCTGGGGTGTTGGGTGTTTGTGTGTTTGTGGGCGCGCTCTGCTTGTACCCCGGCACTCCTGGCTGGGGTGTGCGGTGTGGCCTGGGCGCCTGGGCTCGGCTTGAGGCTGCGCCCCGCCACTCCTGGCTCGGGTGTTGGGGTGTGCCTGTGTTTGTGTGCGCGCTCCGCTTGTACCCCCCCACTCCTGGCTGGGGTACGCGGTGTGGGTGTGTGGTCTTGGGCTCGGGCTTCGGCTGCGCCCCGCCACCTCTATCTGGGGTGTGACCTGTGGGTGTGTGTGCCTGGACTTGCGTCTGGCCTGCGCCCCTCCACTCCTGGCTGGGGTGTTGGGGTGTGTGTGTGTCTGTGGGCGCGCTCCGCTTGTACCCCGCCACTTCTGGCTGGGGTGTGGGGTGTGAGTGTGTGTGCTGGGGCTCCGTATTCGGCTGCGCCCCGCCACTCCTGGCCTGGGTGTTGGGGTGTGTGTGTGTTTATGGGCGCGCTCCCTTTGTACCCCGCCACTCCTGAGGGGGTGTGCGTCATGGGTGTGGGCTCCAGGGCTCGGCTTGAGGCTGCGCCCCGCCACTGCTGGCTGGGGTGTCCGGGTGTGTGTGTGTTTGGGTGCGCGCTCCGCTTGTACCCCGCCACCTCTGGCTGGGGTGTGCGGTGTGGGTGTGTGGTCTTGGGCTCCGGTTTTGGCTGCGACCCGCCACCCCTGACTGGGGTGTTCGGTGTGTTTGTATTTGTGTGGGTGCTTAGCTTGTACCCCTGCACTACTGGCTGGGGTGTGCGGTGTGGGTGGGTGTGCTTGGGCTTGGATTGCGGCTGCAGCTAGAGTTTGGTATGAGAAAAAATATTCTCGAAAAAAGTGAAACGAGACAAAAGAGTTGCTCATTTCATATGAAACGAGAACAGAAAATCGCTCATTTCATGAAGAACAGCCTGTTCTTCGGGAAAATGAGAAACTGGCATCCAAAGCAATGACATTGCGATGCTTCAGGCTCACCAATCCGCTCCCTCAAGCACTCCTTGTTTTTGACATCGTTGTGTTTGGGTATTTGCATTCTTGTTTTTCCTAGAGGCTTTTGGATAGTTGTTGTTATTGCCTGCTGAATGATATTGTGACAAAAGCGACATTTTTGTGCGGCAAAACTACGCTAACCATTGCAAAACAGCCACCACAAGCACTCCTTGTTTTTGACATTATGGTGTTTGGGTATTTGCATTCTTGTATTTCCTGGAGGCCTTTGGATGGTTGTTGTCATTGCCTGCTGAATGATAGTGTAACAAAAGCGACATTTTTTTTGCGGCAAAACTACGCTAACCATTGCAGAACAGCCACCACCAGCACTCCTTGTTTTTGTCATTATGGTGTTTGGGTATTTGCATTCTTGTATTTCCTAGAGGCTTTTGGATGGTTGTTGTTATTGCCTGCTGAATGATATTGTAACAAAAGCGACATTTTTTCTTGCGGCAAAACTACGCTAACCATTGCAGAACAGCCAAAAGAATACATAAATGAACTATTCCACGGCAAATTCTCCGTAAATTGTTTTGAAAAATCTCCCTACAAATCTCAGTGGCAGCATGCTCACCAGAGCTGCGGCATGTGCACTGCCAGCACAGTACTGCCAGCACAAAAAGCGACATTTCTTTTACAAAAAGCGACATTTTTCTGTCTGCCACAACAGCACTTCACATTGCAAAAAAATCAAATCAGTACACGTTTGAATTGTTTCTTGCAACGTTTCAATATAAGATCTTTCATGATTCTGCATCTTCCACTGACAGAAATGCAGCAACACATCCTGCTGGTGGACCAAGTGGACAATATTGGGGTTACATTCCACGTTCCTGGCAGTTTCTGGTCTGGACTCAGTGGTGTTGATCGCAAAAAAAAAGGGAAGCAGAGATTGTTTCCTGGGACCCAAACTACCAATGGCCTAAAGGCAAGCATCCACCAGGCGCTTTTCAGATGCAGGTCAGGAAGAACACCGGGGAAATGCGGACATATGCAATCAGTGAGACACAGTTCAAAGGGTATGCTGGAGACAATTGTAAGCTTATTACTGCTGCTGAACAAGCCCGTCGTGATGGTCACCTTTCTCCGAGTTCACAGGGATCGCAGGACACGGCATCTTCTTCAAGTACACCTCCTGGGACACCAGCGCAGTGTTTGCCTTGCCTCAGACCTGCAAAGCAGAGATGAAGAGTGTACGATCACTTTCTGAAGTTGAATCCAGGCCTCTTCAGCTGTCGCGTGTGTGGGCAGAAAGTCACCAACCATGCTACATCAACTAGTGCACTGTTTTCACACATGAAGAGCAAACATTACAGTCTTTCGGTGCAACTCGCAGTGTACTCACCTCACCACAAAGTGGTACAGGATGCACAGGGGTACTTGCAGTATAACATGCGCTTTGCAAGAAGCCTGGTTCATCACTATCGTCTTACCAAGTGGCTAGTGTCTGCTCTTGCACCAATTGCAGCTACAGTTGAGAGCGCCACACTGCGTGCTTTTTTGGGTGGTCTCTGTGCTGGTTATACACCAGCCTGTCCACAGACGGTCAGAAAGATTCTATCAATCGCCAAAGCAATGATGGAGAAGAAGTTACAGCAAATGCTGTTTGAAGCAAAGGAGAAATGTGGACAACCCGCTATCGCGTTACAAACTGATTTGTGGACCTCCACAGTTCAGCATAATGCCCATGGAGCCGTAAGCGCGTCCTTCTTCACTGGAGATCTGCACTTTGTCCATGTACTTTTAGATGTGAACGTGTTTCCTGAAGACAGCCACACAGAAGTAGCAATAGCTAGCTGGCTTGGGGCTGTGCTACGCAGAAAGGACTTGAGCACTGACGACATTAGTGTGATTACGCCCGACAATGCCGCAAATATGAAAAAGGCAGTTGGGTTGATGGACCTCAACTTCAGAGGTTGTTACGCCCATACCCTACAACGGTGCGTACAGTATGGCATTGGAAATGCAGGAAATCGAGCAGACCACAATCCTATCAACACTGTGGTGGCGGTCATTGCAAAATGTAAGAAACTCTTGGCATATGTTAACAACTCCAGCAAGGTGCACCGCAGGCAGCACAGAAGCATGGGACCTCCAGTTTCTCACTGAAGCAGGTCTGTTACTCGAGTGTTCAATCGTTCAATCGCCTTTTTTGCATTGCTTGAGGTCGCGGGGTTCAGACGCAGTGGTTTTTGCTCTCTCCTGCATTTCTGGCTCGTGTACTCCCTCCAGTTTTCTCCTCCCCCCTTGATCCATCGGTCTGTCGCTCCTCCATTCGCTCACTGCGACATGCAGCGTGTTGACTAGGAAGAAAGCGCTTGCGCTCTTGTTGGATTTCGAGTTCGGCAGGGTTGTGCATTCACACCTCCATCGCATGGTTCAGACGCACTGGTTTTCGCTCTCTCTTGCATTGCTTGTTCGTGTACTCGCTCCTGTCTTCTCCTTCTCCTGTCGAACGATCATCGGTCTTTCGCTCATCCATTCGCTCACTGCGACATGCAGCGCGCTGACTAAGAAGAAAGCGCTTGCGCACTTGTTGAAATTCGAGTTTGGCAGGGTTGTGTATACACACCTTCATCGCATGGTTCAGACTCACTGGTTTTTGCTCTCTCTTGCATTGATTGTTCGTGTACTCACTCCCGTTTTCTCCTTCTCCCATTGATCGATCGGTCTTTCGCTCCTCCATTTGCTCACTGCGACATGCAGCGCATTGACTAGGAAGAAAGCGCTTGCCCTCTTGTTGGATTTCGAGTTTGGCAGGGTTGTGCATTCACACCTTCATCGCATGGCTCAGACGCACTGGTTTTTGCTCTCCCTTGCATTGATTGTTCGTGTACTCACTCTTGTTTTCTCCTTCTCCCGTCGGACGATCGGTCATTTGCTTCTCCAATTGCTCACTGCGACATGCCGGCAGCGCATTAAGTAGGCACAAAGCGCTTGCGCTCTTGTCTGAAGTTCGATCTCCTACACAGATTCATTGGGGCAGGACGTGCCAACGCGATGGAATGCGAAATTTATGATGGCGAAGAGCGTGTTAGCGCATGTTCAAACACTACGTGAGGTTTTCAATGACGACTCCATGGAGGAAGAATATCAACAGCTACTCCCTACTGCATCCGAAATTCGTGTTCTGAGGTTTCTGATTGGTGTTTTGCAGCCGTTCGCTGAAGCCACAGATATTTTGGAGGGCAAATCGTATCTGACAAGCAACGTTGCGCATGTCTTGAATACTCAGCTGAGACGCGACGTCTCTTCTGGATTTGTCCATGTTCACCGTGATGGTGATCAAGAACGCGTCCCACTGTCATTGGTATGATTGTTGCTGCACTTTACCGAACTGTTTGAAGGGGTGGTGAACAGAAAGCGTGCCGATCCCTTCACAGCCCTCCACCCATGCCAGTCAGGAATTCAACATTATGGGGCTCATTTGAAAGCTACTGTGCTGCAGAACACTAATTTCTAAGACGAAAACACACCCGCAGTCATAATCGTGCTCAGAGGGCCCAAATTAAACCTCAAATGCGCTGTCGCCACTGTGTCTGCCCTGATGCGCAGGTGCCAGAAGGGATCGCCCAATGCATCCACCTGCTCAAAACTCAGCTGGAAGACAGATTCGGCGATCTTCCGCCTGACAGTACCCTCCTCGCCCTACAATTGGACCCATCGATGGCCTTGCATTTGGCAGATCCAATCAGAGAAGAAAATGTGGGTTATGCCGCCGAAGTATTCCGCAAAAATATGGAAGTTGCTGAAATATTAGTCAAAGCAACGGAGAAGGAGGAGAAAGTGGAGGCCTTGGAGTTGGAAGTGGATGAGGAGCCTCTGTTGAGAAAAATTGAAGGCGTCATTGATCGAGCTTTCAATAACTTTGGTAACATGGTCCATGGTGTACCGGACCATCAAGTGCAAAATGAGAAAGATGCATACTTGACATACATTCAAACTACGATTTGAGTAGTTATCAAACCCTCGCGCCTGGTATCTTTGATACCATTACTTTTTGGCGCGACCATCAAAGGCGGTTTCCCACGCTCTATGTAAGGGCCAGGCAATGGTTTGCGCCGGCGGCAACGTCCGGATCGTTGGAAAGGACATTTAGTGGATGTTCACACTTCATCACAAGAAGACGCGCAAGGCGAACCCCGGAGCATGTTGAGCTTCTCATTTTTGTAAGAAGCAACATGCAACATTTTCCCGATTTTGGTCCACTAGAGGACTAATATTATGAGTTGTATAATATGAAAAAGAGCACGGAGGAAGGGGAAGAGGCCTCCGATGAGGAGAGTGAGGAGGACTAGTGGGTACATTGTCGATGTACGAAAGCATTGTTTTTTGTGCATGATATTGAGGTTAAGGTTAGCAATGGCTTAGGGTACATGGTGTGAAAGGCAACATTGTCGATTCCAAGGCAAGGCATTGGAGGAACGGCTTCTTGAATTTGAAGATGTTTGTTAAAAGACATAATCAAGAAACCACAATTTCAATGGCAAGCATAGGGTTTCAAACGGTCACAAGGCCACAAGAGTAACAAAGACAAATGGGCACATGGTCAATGTGTGAAAGCATTGTGTGTGTGCATGATATTATGGTTAGGATTAGCAATGACATAGCATTGAAACCATTGTTTGTGTCACATAGTGTGGCGTGGTGTATTTCAAAACATATCTTGAAGAGCTTGTTTTGCAAAAACACATTATCGGTGGGAAACATAGGTTTTAAAAAATGCACAAGGCCCCGCCTTGATACAACATTGTAAAGAGTAAAGCAAAGCATTGAGCAAAAGGGTTGTTATTGACGAGAAGGTTTGTTGAATGCCATAGTGGCAAAAGCATTTCACCAATGAGTAGCATTGGGTTTTAGAAATGCGGAAGCCTCCGACTTTATATCATATAATGAATACTAAAGCAAACCATGATACAAATGGTGTTAACAATGGCTTGTTGTACGTGATAAGGTTCTTTGAAAGAGGTCTTGGCCGAAATGTTTATTCAATGGGTACAATTCATCGTAGGAAGTGCACTCATTGCCGCCTGGAGATAACATCAACAAGGCCTCGTTGTTTTTTGGCCATATCAACTATGTCAAGACATATCGAAAAAAATGAAACGAGAAACAAAAATCGCTCATTTCATATGAAACGAAAAAAAAAATCGTTCATTAAAACGAGAAAAAAAATCGCTCATCTCATTTGGGCAAAAAAAGTCTCATACCAAACACTAGCTGCAGCCCGCCACTCCTCGCTGGGCTGTTTGGGTGTGTGACTGTTTGTGTGCGCGCTTCGCCTGTACCCCGCCACTCCTGGTTGGGGTGTGCGGCGTGGGTGTGTGTGCTTGGGCTCGGGCTTCGGCTGCACCCCGCCACTCCCGGCTGGGGTGTTAGGGTGTGTTTCTGTTTGTGGGCGCGCTCCGCTTGTACCCTGCCACTCCTGGCTGGGGTCTGCGGCGTGGATGTGTGTGCTGTGGATCGGGTTTCAGCTGCGCCCCGCCACACCTGGCTTGGTTTTTGGGGTGTGTGTGTGTTTGTGGGCGCGCTCCGATTGTACCCCGCCACTCCTGGCTGGGGTGTGCGGTGTGGGTGTGTGTGCTCGGTCTCGGCTTTCGGCTCCGCCCCGCCACTCCCGGCTGGGCTTTTTTGGTGTGTGTGTGTTTGTGGGCGCGCTCCGCTTGTACCCCGCCACTCCTGGCTGGGCTGTGCGGTGTGGGCGTGGGCGCCTGGGCTTGGCTTGAGGCTGCGCCCCGCCACTCCTGGCTGGGGTGATGGGATGTGTGTGTGTTTGTGTGCGCGCTCCGCTTGTACCCCGCCACCCGTAGCTGGACTGTGCGGTGTGGGTGTGTATGCTTGGGCTCGGGTTTCGGTTGCGCCCCGCCACCCCTGGCTGGGGTGTCTGGGTTTGTGTTTGCTTGTGTGCGCGCTCTGTCTGCACCCCGCCACTCCTGGCTGGGCTGTGCGGTGTGGGTGTGTGTGCTGCTGCTCATGTTTCGGCTGCGCCCCGCCACTCCTGGCTGGCGTGTTGCGCTGTGTGTGTGCTTGTGTGTGTGCTCCGCTTGTACCCCGCCGGTGTCTTGCTCCGGGTCCTCCACGCTTTTCACGTACGCCGTCATGTCTGTGACATTGATGGCGTATTCCTCCTCCCATTCTTGTGTGGGGGCGCCTGGAGAGGGGGTGATGGTGGTGTACCCGTGCAGCCCCTGCCCCGTGACGTCGGTCAGGTGGCGCTCGAAGGACGTCCGGTACTCGCGGGGCCCTTGCTGGCTTCCTTGGTGGGTGGGTCGTGAGTGGGTTGGTGGCGGCTCAGGGCGTTTGGCAAGTGTGTCCAGGGTGCCCGCTCGCGGGGTGGGGGCAGCGAGGGGGGGGCACTTTGCGGGGAGTCAGCGCGGTTGGGGTCCGCGGGGTCGCTTGCCGAGGGGTCGAGTCCCGGTGGGGTTTGGTCCCTATGCTGCTCCGCGTCCTCTGTGTGTTTGAGCTGCAGATCTAGCAGGCTGTCGATGTCGGGGGGCCATGGAGTCATCAGTGGTGGTCACGTGTTCGGTTGCTGCCCTGTGATGCGGTGGCTGTGCCATGTTTGGATCCGGGGCATGTGCGGCGGCTGGTGCAGGATCGTGCGTCAGTGCCGGGGGGAGTGTGCGGTTTGGCGTGGTTGCGATGTGTGGTTGCTCGCTGTAGGTAGTCTCGGCTTGCGGGTCCGTCCCCGGGGTGTGGTTTGGGTTGTGGCTGGCGGTGGGAGCTGGGCTGGTGTGTGGTGTGCGGGGTTTCCGGGGATGGTGCCGCTGGGGTGGAGGGGTGTTCCGGAGCTGGCGTGGTGCGGTGTTGTTCCCGTGTTGGTAAGCTGCGGTGTCCAATATCCCTGGGGTCGGCGTGCTGGTGCGTCCCCGTGTCATGTGCGGGACTTTCCAGTGAAGTGCGTGTGGGCGGGGGAGGGGAATGCGGCGTGATGCGCTGGTGCTGCATCGTGTCTTGGCTTCCTCATTTTTGGGGGGAGGTATCGTGCCAGGGTCTGGTGGGGTCGGTGGCTGCTCGTGGTGCAGGGGTGGTCCCCCGCGGTCTCCGGGCCTTCTCTCTGGTATTCCCCGGTCCGTGGGCGGTGTGGGATCTTTGTGGTGTGGGACTCGGGGTCTCCTAAGGTGTAGTGTGCGGGATTTGAGTGTCGCAACCTAGGGTGCGTGGTTGCGTGGTGCCCGGCTGTGTCGGCCCACCGTTCAGGGGGTCCAGGGGTGTGTGGAGCGCCGTCTGTGGGCTGGGTGCAGGCTGCCACGTCTGTAAGGTCCGCAGGTTGGTGTATTGTGGCTTCACTGGCGTGTTGCGGACCGGGAGCGGCGTTCGTGGGTCGTGAGTGGCTGTGTGTGGCTCGGGTGTATTCTCTCCATGGTGGGGGAGGGCCTTGGGCTCGATCATGGGGTGGGTCCGTGGTATGGGGTGCCGAGGCCTCACTTCCGGTCGGTTTTTCCCGGTGTCTCCTTGGTGTGCCCCGCGGCTGGCCTTGGAGGGTTTTTGCAGTGTGCCGCATTCATGGGGGCACCACTGCATTTTGCAGGATTGCTGTGGGGGCCGCGGTGGGTTGTGGGGGCGTGGCTTGTGTCGGTGTCGTCCGTGGGGTTTGCGCTGGTCTGTCGTGTGTCGTCTTCGGCGGTTTCCCTTGGCGGTCCGTTGCGGCTGTGCGTGGGAGGCGGCCTTGGGCTTAGCGGCTCCTGGGATGGTGCGGGACATGCGGGGTTGGGATAATTTGGGGGAGGGGCACGCGTGTGTGGGTCTCCACTCCGAAACTCGGTTTTCCGGGCTTTGGTGTCCCAGGCGTGTCTGCCCTCCGCTCCCCCCGCAGTTTTCCTCTCCGCTCTTCCCCTTCTCCTCTCCTTTTGCTGGTTCGTTTTCTATTTTGGGGGTGTCCATGGTTGTTTGTGCGCTGTCTGTTCTTTGTGTGGTGTTTAGGGGTAGCGGGCGGTCCGCCGTTTGGCGGCTTGTGTCAGCCGGAGGGGCGTCGCTGGTGGCGTGGTGTTCCGCGTGGGTGATGGTGCGTGGCCTGGCTGGGGTTGGTGGAATGGGGTTGGGTGTCGGGTGTGTGTGCGCCGAGTGTGGGTTGGATTGGGCTGGGGCGCTGTAGGTGATGCAAGGGGCGGTGAAGAAGCTGGTGATGCCGATGGGGAGGGTGCTGCAGGTGCCGCAAGGGGTGTTGGTGCTGTCCGTGATGCCGATTGTGGCAGTGCTGCAGGTTATGCATCAGGTGATGGTAAGGCTGGCGCTGCCTATGGTGAGGTTGCTGCAGGCGGTGCAACGGGTGATGGTGAGGTTGCTGATGCCAATGGCGATGGTGCCGTGGGTGATGGAACGGGTGGTGAGAAGGCCGGTGGTGCCGGTGGTTGCTGCAGGTGGTGCAATGGGCGATGGTGCCGCTGGCAATGCCGGTAATGAGCTTGCTGTAGGCCAAGCACCAGATGATGGCGCCGCTGTTGGTGTTGATTGTGAGGGTGCTGCACCGGGTGATGGTGAGGCTGATGTGTGTTGCTTGTGGTGCGACCGTTGGTGGCGAGGCTTATGGTGCCGTCGCAAGGGTGCTGCAGGCAATGCAACGGGTGATGGGAGAGCTGCAGAGGGTGCTGAAGGTGGTGCAATGGGCGATGGTGTCGCTGGTGAGGTCGATGGTGAGGGTGCTGCAGGTGATGGATCGGGTGATGGTGCCGTTGGTGATGCCAATGGCGAGTGAGGGTGCCCCGGGTGATGCGGTGGGTGATGGTGCCGCTGGTGATGTCGATGGTGAGGGTGCTGTAGGTGATGTAACGGGTGATGGCAACGCCGGTGATTCCAATTGTGAGGGTGTTGCTTGTGATGCAACGTGTGGCGGTTGTGAGGGTGCTGTGGGCGATGCACCGGGTGATGGTCCGGTTTTGCCGATGGCGTGGGTGCTGCGGGTGCTGTAAGGGGTGATGGTGCTGCTGGTGATGCCGGTGGTGAGGTCGTTGTAGGTGACACAACGGATGTTGGTGACGCTGATCGTGCCGATGGCGAGGGTGCTGCAGGTGATGCAACGGGCGATGGAAACGCCGGTGGCACCAGTGGTAAGGGTGCTGCAGGTCATTCTGATGGTGAGGGTGCTGCAGGTAATATGATGGGTGATGGTGTCGCCAGCGATGTCAATGTTGAGGGTGTTGTGGGTGATGCGCCGGCTGGTGAGTCTGATGGTATGGTGCTGCAGATGATGTTGTGGGTAAACGTGCGGCTGCTGACGCTGATGGTGAAGGTGCTGCGATGCACTGGGGGATGGTGCCGCTCGCGATGCCGATATTGAGAGCAGGTGATGCACTGGATGATTGTGTCACTGTTCCTGTTGGTTGTCAGGGCGCCGCAGGTGATGCGACGGGTGATGGTGAGACCGGTGATGCCGATGGTGAGGGCGCTGCTGGTGGCGCGATGGGTGGTGGTGAGGCTGGTGATGCTGACGCGTTCCCGTGAGGGGGCCCTGGCCACGGGACGCTGCGGTGGACACGCACAAGCAAGCAGGCAGGCAAAGCACTGCGCTCACAAGGGCATCCTCATGCTCGTGTCATGTGACAAAGCGTTTCAGGATCCTTGCCACTTTGAAGCAAGGGAACAAAAGTATGTACAGCAACACATCAGGATATGTACACCTGCGGTTCAGACCTGACTGAGGTAAGGGCTCCACAAGACAATAGACACTCAGTCCGAACTCATATCCCAATCCCAGGTCCGACCCTCCCAGTGGCTGGCGGGGGCGGAGGCTCAAACACAACCCATGCCCTGCTCAGTTTGGACCCTGAAACCCTGCCAATAGGGGAGGGTGTCCCGCCCAGCCACAGGCCAGTTCCCCAAAAACCAAGGAGGTCCAAGGCCAACTGACAGTAGCTCCTCGTGCTCCCTCAACGGCAAGTCCCAGCTCCTCTTTGACCTAGATGGAAGGCCCCGCCATTATCCTCTAGGAGTTGGTAGCTGAAAATGGGCTGTTTCAGCACAAACTGATATTGGCTTGAAAAGCTCCAAAATGGATCCCTCGTCCGGACCATCCAGAGGTAGGGACGAGGCAACTGACTCTATGCACTTCAAGTAGAAACTTCTTGGACCTTCCACCCAACCTGGCTTCCGGCATCAGGGCGCCACTGATTCGCCACGTCGGGTCATGATGCCAAAATCAGCAAAATAGGAGTCATTCCCACGTACAGCTCGCTCGGCCAGGGCAGGGCCAATGACACACAGGATTGGAGGCAGGACCTAAGACCTTCATCTAAGTGCGAGACCTGGAATTAGGTCCAGGCTCATCATAGGCACAGAGATATGGGACCGCCAACTGACCACACGGGGGGAAGAAATTGGGGTCCCAAAAAGGGATCATTTTGGTCACCCAAAATGATCCAAAATCGAAGGTACCCCCAATGGTATATCTCTACGCCGGCTTGGAGATCGGATCTGCCGTACCACATGCAATCCTC
Source organism: Eutreptiella sp. 'Long Island Sound 2002' (assembly GCA_964036045.1). NCBI lineage: Eukaryota > Euglenozoa > Euglenophyceae > Eutreptiales > Eutreptiaceae > Eutreptiella > Eutreptiella sp. 'Long Island Sound 2002'. The sequence goes on from OZ038378.1 coordinate 73,007,681, forward strand.
CGGGAGTCCGACATAGACTTACATGTACTTGGCTCTCAAGGATCTTCATGGGCCTCTTCATCAGCAGTCTCGGGCGACCGTCCAGGGTGGGAAGCCCTGGCGATCTCGTCGCCCCAAGCCTTGATTCACGACACTTGAGATCCCCTTTTGTCCCATGCCCTGGGTTTTGGCTTGCCGTCACACTGGCTGCTTACTGTTCACCAAGGGGATGAACACACGGATGGGGCAGAAAGCAGCATGCTGTGCAAAGGGGGGGATCATGGATCGCACCAAAGGTTGAATAACTCCAGATGAGCCGGAGGAGCAAATACGAAACTCAATGGTGTTCAATTCTTAGTCATTAGCTACAATAATTGTATGTTATTCCTGGCTAGGTCCCTTGCCGCATGGAGATATGGTAGTTCAAATATGGCATACAGTGGCAAAAACAGCAAAATTTCGCCAAAATGGCCCGCACTCGTGATTCCATATCTCCATGACCACAGCGAGGATCCATCCAACCAAAGATGCTATGGATGCATTCAACTTGAGTCCCAATCTATGCCACTTGCCAACCCTCATAGTTGCCTTTAGCTATTTTTTTCCCTTCGAGGCAAAGTGACACACAAATGGGGCAGAATGGCAACCTACCCCAAAACGGGTGACTCACAACTCCCCTTTCAAGAGCAGGGACCACATGGGGAAACACCCCATTCGATGCAGGTTTATGTGCCCTCTCTGAATCGCCCTTACCCTTGGGGAAGTGGCACACGCAACCTCAGGCCGAACATTAAGGGGGAGACGAGGTTTGTGGCCATTCTGGGCAAAACGGCCAAAATTCACCCAAAAGTCGTCACTCGAAAAATCGTATCTCCGTATCACAAGGGAAGTGAGCCTCGCGCCTTTGCATGGATGCAAATCGAAGCTTTGCCTCCCCTTTGCAATAAGGGTTGGGGTTCAAAGCATAATGGATGCATGTTTCACACCCCAATCCTTGAAGCACACTATTTATGGGAAAAAGTGCATATATCGGCGATATTGGTATGTACATATCTTTGGGTCATTGAGGAACAAAAATATGAAGAAACATCTTTGGAGTAGGCCCATAGTAGGTGCCCTGAAATATGCACGCTATGATTAGATTGTCTCCGCCCACTCGTGTCGTTAGTGTTTGCATATGAGCGCGTGAGCAAAGAGGCAGTATGGCACGCGTGCTCACATGGCGAAGTTATGAAAAATGAAAGACAAGGTTGCAAAAATCAACCAAGCCGTCCACGATGTTCTCCATGGTCTTCACTTTACATATTGCTTTGGTTCACGGCTTCACTCCACAAAGGCGTCGAGTACGAGCCTTGGGGGATTGGCCATTTTGGCCTAATTTTCGACCAAAATTTGCCCTTTTTCAAAAAATGAGTTTTGGTACGCATTGAATTGCCTGGAGCCATCGTTGAGTTGGCTCAAAAAGAGGACTTTTGGTCTTGTGAGCATTGTGTTCAGTCATTAAAGTGCATGCTCACAAGGCCACAAAGTTAGCGTTTGCGCACGCAAACTACTTGGGTTTACAACAGCCATACGCTGCCTAAAACATCCCTATTGCCCGCTTCCCTATACAAAGCCATATCCCCACGTACAAGGGGCATGGATGAAAGACAGGGGGGGGAATGTAGGGTTCCGTCCAAACTCATGGTCTTTGAGAACCATGAGTACGAGCCATCGACAAAAAAGCTTGCGCGCTGATTTTTTCTCAGAGCGTCGGTAGTAAGGGTGCTGCAGGTCATTCTGATGGTGAGGGTGCTGCGGGTAATATGATGGGTGATGTCGTCGCCAGCGATGTCAATGTTGAGGGTGTTGTGGGTGATGCGCCGGCTGGTGAGTCCGATGGTATGGTGCTGCAGATGATGTTGTGGGTAAACGTGCCGCTGCTGACGCTGATGGTGAAGGTGCTGCGATGCACTGGGGGATGGTGCCGCTCGCGATGCCGATATTGAGAGCAGGTGATGCACTGGATGATTGTGTCACTGTTCGTGTTGGTTGTCAGGGCGCCGCAGGTGATGCACCGGGTGATGGTGAGACCGGTGATGCCGATGGTGAGGGTGCTGCTGGTGGCGGGATGGGTGGTGGTGAGGCTGGTGATGCTGACGCGTTCCCGTGGGGGGGCCTGGCCACGGGACGCTGCGGTGGACACGCACAAGCAGGCACTGCGCTCACAAGGGCATCCTGATGCTCGTGTCATGTGACAAAGCGTTCCAGGATCTTTGCCACTCTGAGAGGAGGGAAGAAAGTTTGTATAGCAACACATCAGGATATGTACGGCTCCCCTCCTCCTGGGGGCTGTCGGGGCCGCTGTTCACGTGCTGTGGGCGTGGGTGTACGGGTGTGGGGGCTCGGCACTGTCCCCTCGGCCTGCATGCCCTGTGGGAGCTTAGTGCCGCAGGGTCGGCAGGGGGCCGTCCCCAGGGGGGGGTGGCCTGCCACCGTTGTGAGGGGTGTCTGGTGTCAGACACTGTCCCTCCCCCAGCCGCCCGCCCTCTGGGGCGGGTAGCCGGGGTTCCGCGACCCGTGTGTCCCAGGTGCGGTTGGTGCGGGCCTGGGGACCCAGCACCGGCCTTACAGCGTGCGCCCTTGCGGGCCGGCGTTGCTCGCGTGGGGGTGGCAGAAGGGCGTCCCCGGGGGGGTGCCTTCCACTGTTGCAAAGGGGCGTCTGATGTCAGGCGCTCCCCCCTCCCCTACTGCCTGCCCACTGGGCGGGTTGTTGGGGTCCACTACCCCCGTGCTGTGGGCGCGGGCGTGTGGGTGTGGGGGCCAAACGCTGTCCCCTTGGCCTGCATGCCCTGTGGGGGCTGCGTGCCACGAGGGTGGGGGGGGGCTGTCCCCGGGGGGGTGGCCTGCCGCTGTTGTGAGGGGCGTCTGGTGTGGGGCGCTCTCCCTCCCCCGGCCGCCCGTCCTCTGGGGTTCCGCGACCCGTGTGTTCCGGGCGCGGTTGGTGCGGGCGTGGGGACCCAGCACCGGTTCCACAGCGTGCGCCCTTGCGGGCCAGCGTTGCTTGCTGTGGGAGTGGCGGAAGGACGTCCCCGGGTGGGGTGCCTTCCACCGTTGTGAGGGGCGTCTGAGGTCGGGCGCTCCCCCTCCCCCGACTGCCTGCCCACTGGGCGGGCTGTTCAGGTCCGCCACCCACGTGCTGTGGGCGCAGGTGTGTGGGTCTGGGGGCCCAACACTGTCTCCTTGGCCTGCATGCCCTGCGGGGGCTGCGTGCGGCGGGGGTGCTGGGGGGCTGTCCCCGGGGGGGGGTGGCCTGCCACAGTTGTGAGGGGCGTTTGGTGTCAGGCGCTGTCCCTCCCCCGGCCGCCCGTCCTCTGGGGCGAACGGCCGAGGTTCCGCGACCCATGTGTCCCGGGTGCGGTCGGTGCGGGCGTCGGGACCCAGTACCGGCCCCACAGCGTGCGCCCTTGCGGGCCGGCGTTGCTCGCTGTGGGGCTGACGGAAAAGCATCCCCAGGGGGGGTGCCTTCCACCGTTGTGAGGGGCGTCTGAGGTCAGGCGCTCCCCCTCCCCCGACTGCCCGCCCACTGGGCGGGCTGTTGGGGTTTGCCACCCACGTGCTGTGGGCGCGGGTGTGTGGGTGTGGAGGCCCAACACTGTCCCCTTGGCCTGCATGCCCTGTGGGGGCTGCGTGCCGTGGGGGTGATGGGGGGCCGTCCCCGGGGGGGGTGGCCTGCCACCGTTGTGAGAGGCGTCTGGTGTCAGGCGCTGTCCCTCCCCCGGCCGGCCGTCCTCTTGGGCGGGCAGCCAGGGTTCCGCGACCCGTGTGTCCCGGGTGCGGTCGGCGCGGGCGTGGGGACCCAGCACCGGCCCCACAGCGTGCGCCCTTGCGGGCCAGCATTGCTCGCTGTGGGGGTGGCGGAAGGGCGTCCCCGGGGGGGGGGTGCCTTCAACTGTTGTGAGGGGCGTCTGAGGTCAGGCGCTGTCCCTCCCCCAACTGCCCGCCCACTGGGCCGGCTGTTGTGGTCCGCCACCAGCATGCTGTGGGCGCGGGTGTGTGGGTGTGGGGGCCCAACACTGTCCCCTTGGCCTGCATGCCCTGTGGGGGCTGCGTGCCGCGGGGATGGTGGGGGGCTGTCCCCGGGGGGGGTCGGTCTGCCACCGTTGTGAGGGGCGTTTGGTGTCAGGCGCTGTCCCTCCGTCGGCCCTCCGTCGTGTGGGGCGGGTGGCCGGGGTTCCGCGACCCGTGTGTCCCGGGTACGGTCGGTGCGGGCGTGGGGACCCAGCACCGGCCCCACAGCGTGCGCCCTTGCGGGCTGGCGTTGCTCGCTGTGGGGGTGGAGGAAGGGCGTCCCCGGGGGGGGTGCCTTTCACCATTGCGAGGGGCGTCTGTTGTCACTCGCTCCCCCTCTCCCGACTGCCCGCCCACTGGGAGGGCTGTTGGGGTCCGCCACCCACATGCTGTCGGCGCGGGTGTGTTGGTGTTGAAGCCCAACACTGTCCCCTTGGCCTGCATGCCCTGTGTGGGCTGGGTGCCGCGGGGGTGGTGGGGGGCCGTTCCCGGGGGGGGTGGCCTGCCACCGTTGTGAGGGGCGTCTGGTGTCAGGCGCTGTCCCTCCACCGGCCGTCCGTCCTCTGGAGCGGGCAGCCGGGGTTCCGCGACGCGTGTGACCCGGGTGCGGTCGGTGCGGGCGTGGGGACCCAGCACCAGCCCCACAGCGTGCGCCCTTGCGGGCCGGCGTTGCTCGCTGTGGGGTTGGAGGAAGGGCATCCCTGTTGGGCTGTCGGGTTCCCCAGGGGGTCCTCCAGGAGGGCCTCTGCTGGGCCCGCCCGGTCCAGGGGGTCCTCCCCCGCCAGGGGGTCCGCCTCCGGGGGGTCCACCTGGTTGACGTCCTCCAGGGGGTCCTGATGGTCCTCCGCTCGAGGGGCCCCGGCAGGCCTCCGCCTGGGGGTCCCGGTGGGGGTCTCCCCATGTAGCCGAAGTCCATGTCTTTGTCCTCATCCATGTCGCCCCACCTAGCCGTCTCAGTCTCGTACGCGGTGGACTCAGAACTCCGGTAGGGAGGTGGGAGATCCACACTCTCACCCTCCGGCTCCATGGGGACGTCTCCGCCTCTTTCACCAGCCATTCTCCGGCGATGTGGGCGGTCTCTTCCGTCCCCATCGCTGGCGGTGAAGAAGGGGTCAGAGTCGTGGGGATGTCCGCCCGCTGGCCTCCGTGCCCTCTCAGGGGTCCTCCCCTCACCCCTCCTTCGACGGTAGGCGGTGAGGCCACCGTCCCCACTGCTGCCAGTGTCGTCCTCCTCCATGTCCAGCTTCATCTTGGAGGAGGCGTCTCCTTCGAAGAGCTTTCGACGGGTCTCCACTCTGGATCCCCCCGGGGCTGTGTGACGCTGAAGCTTGGCCCCCGCCTCCTCCATCGCGGCGGCCGTGGCTGCAGCAGCTCGTCTTTCAGCCTCTTCCTGGGCACGGGCAGCCTCGGCTTCTCGAGCCCGCTGCAGCCGAGCCTTCCCTGCCTCTAACGCTGCCAGCTCCGCCTCCGTCTTGGCCCTCTCCTCAGTGACCTTCCGTCGTGCGGCCTCGATGGCGTCCTTCCGGGCGGCGTCCGGTTGGGCCTTGGCCGTCGCTTTGGCGTGAGCCCTGTCCTCCGCCTCCTTCCTTGCCCTCTCTTGGGCAAGCGCCTCCTCTAACGCTTTCACCTCGGCCTCCCTACGGGCAATGGCCTCCTGGGCCAAGCGGACTTCCTGGGCGGCCGCCGCTTCCTGCGCGGCTGCCGCCACCTCACACTTGACCTGGGCAGCCGCTGCCTTCTGTGCCGCTGCAGCTGTGACTCCGGCCGCAATGGCCGCCACGGCCGAGGCATGGAAGGCCATGCCTCTGCCCCACTCTGCAGCCTCCCTCTGGGCCATGCCGACGGCGCCCTCCACGGCAGCAGTCTGCTGCGTGGCCCGTTGCCGGGCAACCCAAAGGTTGCAGGGCACGCAGCAGGCACACTCGCAGGCGGGGGCCAAATCCACTTTGTCAGGGGCGACGCTGCTGCTGCAGATGGCCTCGTTGGCCGTCCTCCCCCCACGGTGGGCCGACTCCGCGTCGCTGCTGGGGCCTGACCTCCTCAGGTGCAGCTGAAGGGGCTTGGCCTTGGCCCTCTTGGCGACCTCAAGGAAGTTGCCAAGGGTGGTGTGGCCGGGGTGGTGGCCGCCATTGGCCTGTTGGGTGCTGGGGGTTGGGGTACCGCCCTTGGTCTCCTTCTCTGCGGCTTGGGCGGCTTCGGCGGCCAGGGATTCCTGGTACTCCCGCCATTTCTTGTCCAGCTTCTTGTCACCCGCATATCGTTTCTCCTTTCCAGGGGACGCGCTGCTGTTGCTGCCCTGCAGCGTACGCTCGTCCCCCGGTTCTCTGAACTTCTCTTCGATCATGTCCCATATAGGGACGTTGATCGTAGCGCCTGACAGGTACTCGTTGGGGTCCTCGTCATCCTCAGTCACGTCGGGGCGCAGCCCTTCGCCGGGCCTGTCCTGGCGGGTCGAGACCCTCCAGCGCTTCAGGCGGAAGCGGTAGGCGTATCCTTCTACCCGCAGCCAGTCTTCTACTGCCTGCAGGCCGTCGCTGCTCATATCCTCGCGGAGCTCGAAGCTCCTGGGCATGCCGCCTCCGCACTGGGGGTTGCTGTGGCGGTAGTGCTGCCCCCACAAGAACCTACGCAGTAGGTACACAGCATGGGGTTGGGGCAGCGGCCACGTCTTGCCCGCCTCCTGCCAGTTCGCCATCGGCGCTCGTTCCCCTCGATGGACTAGTCTTGGGGGTGGCTGTTGAGGCGGTTATTGCGGTCCACTCTATCTACAGGGCTTGGACCCAGACGCCCAATGGTGGTTGTGGAGGTGGGTGATGCAGCAGGGAGTGCGGCCGGTACTGGTCGGCCGAAGGAACTCCCTGACGTCGGAGCTCCGGTCGCTACACCTCCTTCACGGACTGGGCGCTGTTGCTGACGCTCAGGGAGATGCTCCGGCCGGCACTGTGAAGCCCGTGGTGCTCAGGGTTCAGGCTACCCCGAGTGGCACACGAGAGACGGGTAACCCCGCGGCTGTGAAACGCTTTTGACGCGTTCCCGTTGGGGGGCCTGGCCACGGGACGCTGCGATGGACACGTACAAGCAAGCAGGCAGGCAAAGCACTGCGCTGACAAGGGCATCCTCATGCTCGTGTCATGTGACAAAGCGTTTCAGGATCCTTACCACTCTGAAACAAGGGAACAAAAGTATGTACAGCAACACATCAAAATATGTACACATGGGGTTAGGACTGGACTCAGATAAGCGCATCACACGACAATGGACACTCAGTCCGAACTCATATCCCAATCCCAGGTCCGACCCTCCCAGTGGCTGGCAGGGGCAGAGGCTCAAACACAACCCAAACCCTGCTCAGTTCGGACCCTGAAACCCTGCCAGTACGAGACGGTGTCCCGCCAAGCCACAGGCGAGTTCCCAGAAACCAAGTGGGTCCAGGGTCAACCAACAGTGGCTACTCATGCTCCCCTAACGGCAGGTCTGAAATCCCTTTTGAGCAAGAGATGAGGCGCCACCATTATCCTCTAGGTGTTGGTAGCTAAAAATGGGCTGTTTCAGCCCAAACTGATATGGCCTTGAAAGACTCCAACATTGATCCCTCGTCCGGACCATCCAGAGGTAGGGACGAGGGAACTGACTCTATGCCTATCAACTACGAACCCTCTGGACCCTTCACCCAACCTGGCTCTCTCTGAGGTCCCGGCATCAGGGCGCCACAGATTCGCCACGTGGGGTCATGATGCCCAAAATCACCAAAATTGGAGTCATTCCCACGGGCAGCTCGCTCGGCCAGGGCAAGGCCAATGACACACAGGGAGGGAGGCAGGACCTAGGACCTCCATCTAAGTGCAAGACTTCGAATTTGGTCTGGGCTCATCATAGGCATTGAGATATGGGACCGCCAACTGACCACACGGGGGGGGTGAAATTGGGGTCCCAAAAATGGATCATTTTGGTTACGGAAAATGAGCCAAAATCGAAGGTATCCCCAATGGTATATCTCCACGCCAGCTTGGAGATTGGATCTGCCGTACCACATGCGATCATCTGAGAGTCAGACAAAGACTCACAAGTACTTGGCTCCCAAGGATCTCCATGGGCCTAGGCGTGGCGATGACCCAAACTGGGTCCACAACCGCCAAAATGGCAAAATCAGCCGTCTCGGGCGACCGTCCAGGGTAGAAAGCCCGGGCGATCTCGTCGCCCCAAGCCTTGATTCACGACCCTTGATGATCCCATGCCCTGGGTTTTGGCTTGCCGTCACACTGGCTGCTTGCTGTTCACCGAGGGGATGAACAAACGGATGGGGCAGAAAGCAGCATGCGGTGCAAAGGGGGGGATCATGGATCGCACCAAAAGTTGAATAACTCCGGATGAGCCGGAGGAGCAAATACGAAACTCAATGGTGTTCACCAATTGTCATATGCTACAATAATTGCCCCTCCTTCCTGGCTAGGTCCCTTGCCCCATGGAGATATGGTAGTTCCAATATGGCATACAATGGCAAAAACAGGGATATTTGGCCAAAAAGGCCCGCACTCGTGATTCCATATCTCCCTGGCCACAGCCAGGATCCATCCAACCAAAAATGCTATGAATGCATTAGACTTCTATCCCAATCTATGCCACTTGCCAACCCTCATAGTCGCCTTTAGCTATTATCCTCCTTGGAGGGAAAGTGACACACAAATGGGGCAGAATGGCAACATACCCCAGATTGGGTGACTCACAACTCTCCCTTCAAAAAGAGAGGCCACATGGGGAAACGACCCAGTCGATGCGGGTTTATGTGCCCTCTCCGAATCGTGCTTACCCTTGGGCAAGTGGCGCACGCAACCTCGGGCCGAACATTAAGGGGGAGACGGGGTTTGTGGCCATTCTGGGCAAAACGGCCAAAATTCACCCAAACGTGGTCACTCGAAAAATTGTATCTCCGTATCACAAGAGAAGTGAGCCTCGGGCCTTTGCATGGATGCAAACCCAGGCTTTGCTTCTACTTCGCAATAAGGGTTGGGGTTCAAAGCATAATGGAAGCATTTTTAACACCAAAATATTTTTATGGGAAAAAGTGCATATATCGGCGATATTGGTATGTACATATCTTTGAGTCATCGAGGAACAAAAATATGAGTAAACATTTTTGGACTAGGCCCATAGTAGGTGCCTCCAAATATGCACACTATGATTAGATTTTCTCCGGCCACTCGTGTCATTAGTGTTTGCATATGAGCGTGTGTGCAAAGAGGCACTTTGGCACGCGTGCTCACAAGGCGACAATATATAAAATGGAAGACAAGGTTGCAAAAATCAACCAAACCGTCCAAGATGGCTTTCGTGGTCTCCACTGTACATATTGCCTTTGGCCAAGGCTCAACTTCCCATAAGCTTCGAGTAGGAGCCTCGGTGGATTGGCCATTTTGGCCTAATTTTCGACCAAAGATTGCCTTTTTTCAAAGAATGAGTTTTGGTACGCATTGGATTGCGTAGAGCCATCGTTGAGGTGGCTCAGAAAACGAAAAAAGCCTAGGGCCTTTGGTCTTGTGAGCATTTTCTTCGGTTCTTAACGTGCATGCTCACAAGGCCACAAAGTTAGCGTTTGCGCACGCCAACGACTTGGGCTTACAACACCCATACGCTGCCTGAAACATCCTTATTGCCCGCTTCCCTATACAAAGTGATATGCCCACGTAAAAAGGGCATGGATGAAAGACATAGGGGGGGAATGTAGGGTTCCGTCCAAACTCATGGTCCTTGAGAACCATGAGTTTGAGCCATCGACGGAAAAGCTTGCGCGCTGATTTTCTCTCAGACGCAACGGCGAAAAGTTCTGGTGAACACACCAGATGAAAGTACAAGAAAAATCTTCTAGATCCAACCCTTAAGCTCTTTTGGAACCTCAAAGGTACTCGAGAAAGATCCATCCCAAAACTCGCAACGGAGAAGCGACGAAGGCGCGCGAGCAGGCGACAACGGGCGGCGATTTCACGACAATTAGAAATCGCGGTAGAAATCGGGTATTTCACCGATTTCTAACCGAAAATCGACCAAGACAGTAAAATTATGGTAATTCTACATCGATGTAATGGTCAGGGATCGGGTTTTCAAATCTCGCGGATTAGAGAGCAGGGATATCCCGCTGACAGCCGGTGTCAACGGCTTCCGCAAGGGTGTGACGGCTCACAGGCCTCTGGGCCATGGGCCGTAGGTTCTGCGTACCACTTCAATGCCGATCGCGAGTGTGCTTCAGGCGATGCAATGGGTGACCGGAGGGATGCAGAGGGCGCTGCAGCTCGTGCAATGGGCGACGGTGCCGCTGGGGATGTCAATTGAGAGGATGTTGCAAGTAATGGAATGGGTTGAGGTGCCGCTGGCGATGTCGGTGGCAAGGGTGCTGCAGGTGATGTAACGGGTAACGGCGACGCTGGCGATGACGATTGTTAGGGTGCTGTAGGTGATACAACCGGTGGTGGTGCGGTTGGCGGTACCGATGGTGAGGTTGGTGATGCTCATGGTGAGGGCATCGTACGTGATGCACCGGATAATGAGGATGATCGAGGGTGTTTTAGGCAATGCAACGGGTGTTGATGCTGCTGGTGATGCCAACGTGGAGGACGGTGCAGATAGTGATGTCGATGGTAATGTCGATGGAGAGGATGCCCTAGGTGTTGCATGAATGGTAGCGCCGGTCAGGTGACGCACCGGATGACGATGCCGCTTGTGGCACCAATGGTGAGGGTGCTCCTGGTGAGGCACCAGGTGACGGTTCCGTTGGTGCTGTTGATTGTGAGGGTGCTGCTGGTGATGCCCTGGGTGACGGTGCGGCCAGTGATGCTGATGGAGAGGGTGGTGGTCTGGCCGGACGTGATGGTGGGTGTCTCGGCGTGGATGGTCAGCGGGCGCCGGCTGTGACTGGTGGTGTGGTGCTCGGTGTGCTTGCTGGTGCGGGTGTGCTGATGGCGTCGTCTTGTCTGCCTGGTGGTGCTGTCGGCGGTGAGTGCCCCTGTGGAGCTGCTGCTGGCAATGGGCGGTCGCTGTTTCAGCAGTTGGGTGATGTTGTGCGTGGCGGTGGCGGTGGGGGTTGGCGCTTTGAGTGCTTGCTGGGCGTGGTTGGCTATGGGTGCACGTGTTGATGCGCTCTGGGCCGGGGCTGATTGGGGTTAGTGGGCTGTCGGTTTCCTGTTGCCGTCAGGGTGACGATTTGTGTTGTCTGGTGGGGCGTGGCTGGTGCTGCGTGCCCGATATGGGTTACAGCAGCCCCTCCCAGCGCTAAGCAGCGTTCCGGGGCACCCTGCCGCAGTGGTGTCTATGTGTATTCGATATTTGCATGCATGCGTTAGATTTGGATTGTGCCCTCAGCCAGCCCACAGAAGCGGCAAGCGCCGCCATTGTGTACCTCGTAGACCCAAACCACGAGTCGGCAGTGCGCCACACCCATGCAGACCATCTGCACTTGAGAGGCCTGGCGCCGTGGATGTGCGTACTCTCGGACCCTTGGACACCATGGACAGAGTAAAGGTTGAAGGCCGACCAGTGCCAGTGCCTGTGACCAAGGTGGGGACAGGGAAGAAACAAGGCGGAAGCACGGGCCCCACTTGGAGGTGGGACTGGGCGCTGGGGCCTGCGCCGAAGGTGTCGCACCGCACCCAGCCAACCCTCAGGGCAGAACACACCGGGGAGCGCCAGCCGGTGGGCACCGGCACGAAACCAAGGGGCGAACAACGGACACACCACTCACAGGGCGGCGCGGAGAGCAAGGAGGCCGGAGGAAGGACACTCAGCAAAGGTACGGGCGGGCAAGGCGCCGCGCGCAGCGGGATGGACCCAGACGTGCGTGACACCAGGGCAGAAAAACATCGAGAGCGCACCAGAGCAACAAGCACGAGCTACAGTGCGCCCGGTTCATGCAAGATACAGCATGTCACGCAGACGCTGCGCCCGTGGCCCACAGCCTCGGAGGCCCTGGCCTCGTGCCGCGACGTAGCGGCAGCAACCAACGAACCAACCAACCAACCACCCTTGTAGCCGCCTTCACGGCAGACGAACAGGAATGGCTTTCATCCTGGTTTCACAGGGTGCCTCTAGCCACACAGCACACATTCCTGGACTGAAACACCTGGGACAGAGTGGACGGCACCAGCAAGTGTTCAGCAGATGGGGAGAGCGTAACCATCCAAAAGAACTGCCGCAAACCCCTCCTGCAGCATACCCCTGCAAGACTGGACGGATACAAGTAGGACATTGAACAAAGGCAGACCATCACTTGCCAAGCGTTTGACCTCCCACACAGGGTACCACTTGCAGCTGATGTATGCATACAACACATTAGGCTGCCCCGACAAAGTTCTCCTCTGCCTCACCCCTCAAGCCCAGACGATCATCAACAACGGGATAGGAGTATATGCCAGCCCATGGCACTGGGTCACGCAAAGCACCACCAGAACTGGCCACAGAGACCCTGTTCACATCTACCACCTGGTAGACACCGCCTGCCTGCCAGTTCTCAGTAATACAAACATCATCTTCTACACCGACGGATCAGGCACGCTACGACAGACCTCCACAGTTGACTCTGCCTCTGTGGCATTCAGCTGGCTTGCAGACAGACTTCACGTAGAGCAGCACACGGGGCGTCCCCGGCGGCAATCTCCGCCTCCTGGCTAACACCATGGGCACTGCAGCAGCACGCAGAACAGCTGAACTGGGGCCAATCTTGGTGGTCGTGGACGCCACACTCGACATACACGTCACAAAAGGACTCGCGCAGCTACTCCTTCACCCCGCTCTGAACTCCGGCCACGGCATGCAACCTGTAGGCCGCGAGATGGGCCTCAGAGGCCTGGAGCCCCAAGAGGTGCGGCATATCATCAGATATGACTAAATGTTACTCATGCCGCAATGGACATGCAGGAACACGTGCCAAAATCTCGAGCACCACCCACACTCCAGGGCTCCAGCACATGCGGCTGCAGACTGTGCACCACAGCCACTTGCAGCACCTGCCCCGAAAACGACATTGGTACCACGCCCACACCAGGTGCCAGAGTAAAGGCTGTACACCGACGAAAACAATTGAGCAACAATAAGCAACATCAGGCGACATATGCGAGTGGTGCAAGCAATGATACTGCATTGGTTGAGCATATTTGATGTCCCAGCCGTAACATGCAACAACAGGGGTACCCACTTTGTTGGCGCATGGTTTCGCACAATGTGGAAGTACATGGGTCTGAGGCAGGCAAGACAGTGGCATATGACAGCCGCACGAACGAAAGAGTTGAGGTAGCGGGCAGGTAAATGTTCGAGCCCTTCCGGCTATTGCATTTAGGAGAGCGTGGCAGAAATTGGTATCATTCCCCCGGAGGGATCTGCAGGTAAACCACGATTTACCCGGACCGTCTGGTTTGTCACCCCATCGGATCTTATTCCTACTGGATCAGGTTTCACGAACTCCGCCGTGGATGAATAATGGTACTGTGGCAAGGGAGGGCAATGCCATGATCTTCGAAGCCGACAACACAGCCAGGAAATTGTGCGATGCCATGGTGGCGGAACATGCGAAGAGGGTAATTCTAATCCGGGGAAGTTGGCACGGTTGCAACGTGGACGCCGTGTGGGTGGAGCAGCAGAACAAGGACATCTCGTCGCGGGGCCAGCAGCAGTCATGGTACATATCTGGTGTCATACTGCGGAACACCGGGCAGGATGTGTACGTGATCTATGGGGGGAACAACAAGCGGTGGTGCGGGATCAAACTCACTGCACATGCGGGAACGGGATCCCCCCGGCCGTGCCGTTACCTTTGAGTTCAACGCAGACGCTTTCAACTCCAACAGCTACCGAGGGGAGAACAAGTACACTGCGGAGCGGATCCTCTCAGACAAGCCTGGTCCTAGCACACCGGGAGGGCGGCTGTACAAGGCCCATTGGAAGTGTTCTGCAGCATGGAGGGGCTCGTGCGAACATCCGAGCAGCTTTGTGCCGCGGTACACGTCAGTGTAGTTGGAATACCTGTAGGCCAAAAACACCAAGTTCCATGTTCAAAATGCGCTGGCCCACTTGGTCATGGGCGACCCAGATTGGGGCCATCACTCTTTCTGTATATTTTTGTGCATAAATATTTTTCGACTTGGTTTTGTTTCCAGCAGTTATGGACGTGCCATGGCCGAGTACCTCCCAAGTGCCCCCGACCTGATTTTCTTGACATCAGACGAGCATCCTTGTGCACAATCAGTTGCCACTGGGTCAGGGGATTCCCACCGTACCACAAAAGTCAAGAACACCTCTTTTTCCTACTTTTTTTCTGCCGAGCCTTTGGTAAGTGCATTGGGGGGAGCAACAGCCCCGCTATATGGGATCATTTGTAGAATTCTGAGTTGGAATTCCAGAGTCTTCACGGGATATGAATTTGATTTTATTTGATTTGATCTGCTGACCATCTTTTGTTTCTTGCCTCGTTTTTGCCACTCTCTGGAGCAGTTGGACCTATTCGGGGGTTGGGGGATGCAATGCGGACAATTGGTTGTGCTAACCCCATCCTCAAGTGCTACCTCTTTTTTAGCACATATTTGTAACACCCTTCTGCTATTGTTAGGTGCAAAATCTGTATTTTTAGAACTCATTCTATGATTGGCGTGTCCTCTGAACAGCGGCCAGCCGATAGGTGTGGGTTCACATTGGTGAGGTTTGTCTTCACTCGAGGGTTCCTCAATTTGCAGAATTCAGCTTTTTGCCTGTGGAATTTTGACTAACAATTGTACCGTTACTAGAATATTGTTTTCTCATTTCTCTGCATTGTTGGCCCTTTGGGACATTCTGACTGGATCAACTAACCTATTTTTGCAGACCAGGGGCGATGGCGATGTCCGTTGGAGCCTTTATGGTATGATGCTGGATATCGGGGACTGATTGGAATGGCTGGAGAGGGCGGATGAAGCGGTGGTACTGGGGCACATACTGGCCATGGGGGCGGAGGGCATCAGGCTGCGAGATAAGCTGCTGAGGGGGTTCCTGGCGATTATGGTGGTCCTCCAGAATCATCCCTCGTCGGTACAGACAACTCTGTACAACCTCTGAGAGGTACTCAATGCGGCGATACCAGGGGATGCACCTCCTGTACTGAACGGGACAGCTAGCGGAGGTGGAGAGCGAGGTGCGGAGGCTCAGCAGGGGGTACGAGAAGATACCCTTGGAGGTGCCACAGTGTCGGCTTGGATCGCCGAGGGCGTAGGATCGGGAGGGGATGCCCACGGCGGGGGAGGCATATAGGGCAAATACGGCAACAGCACTAAACAGGATGTGCCACAACCATGAGGAGGTGGTGCGCCGAGTGTGCTGCCATACGGTTGCGGAAGTAGAGAGGGAGGAGAACGTGTGCCCATACCTTGTGTGGCACAGAAGGTGGCAGTTGACGAATTAAAGAGAGAACGCATGTGGCGCCTCCTACAGGCGGTCTTCCCGAGGGAGGAGCACATGTTGGCAACCAACAAGAAGTGCGGCAGACGTGGGCCGATCCTGGTGCTGGACACAGACTTTGGAGGAGCGGCGCATGGAACGGTACGGTGGATAATGAAGGAAGGAGCGAAATTGGAGGTGATGCACGTACCCAGGTCGTCGCGCGCGATCGCAGCACAGAAAAAAAAACCCGGAAAAAGACGCACCCCAGGAAAAATTAATGGAAACATCCTTTCTTCCGACCTCAGAAACCCCGCTGTTTGGCGACGTCCGGAAATGTAAGACACACACAGAAAACCACGAGCACAAGAGCCCCCAAGACAGCAGAGTTGAACCTTGCATGCCCCAAAACACTTGGTAAAGTGCATGCAGTAGGAGCTGGCGACTTGTTCGCGCCCGCAAACCAAAGAAAAAAGCAAACAACAGGACAGCATGGAGTAGACACAATGAGAAAATGCCGGCCGCGGAAACACAAGTATGTTACACATTAGGCTACGCTGCCGAATGTAGAAAAGGGGGCCCTGGCGCGCACAGGCCGTGTAGACTAGGGCACCGGTATTGTCCCGTAGTAGAGCCAGTGGGCCATCCTGGCCTCCCTGGGGAAGGACATGGGCCAGCCTGGGTCTTGTGCCCATGCCTTTGTTACTTGCTGTCGAGCGTGGCATAGGGCGTCTTTTGGGTGCGGGAGGTGCAGGGCCTGGTATCCGATGGCTGCGTTGAGCACCGCTTCCATGAAGTATGCCAGGCCCTGCGTAGACAAGAGTTCCCCCCTGCCAAGTTTGGGTAGTTGGGCGAGGCCCCCTTCCAGCTTGTTTGGGAGTGCAATGTGGTGATGCGGTGTGGCCTGTGTGACTCCCAGGTGGATTGTGGTGTCCTCCAGGTGTAGGGGTTCACCTTTCCAGATGTTAGGGGCGGGGGTCCCGATGTTGGCTAGCCTGACCAATTTGCGGGAGTGCACCAGGAGTTGGTGGGCGTCCAGGATGTCGTGGTGAGCTGGAGAACGGCGGATGTCTGTTCGGTGGTCGTTGGTAGCGCTGCGTTCGCAGGGTCGCGGTGGCGGATGGCCGTAGTCAGGAGGTTGTCATCCGCAAAGTTGATGAGGGGGGACCGTAGCGGTTTCGAGGCGCCGGAGACGATTTCACCCCACGTGAAGGTGCCTCCAGGCGATGCCCACGCTAGGGGCAGTTTGCGGCGTCCCTGCGAGTTGTTGCTGGGATGGTAGGTGTGGGGGAGGTGACGCTTGGTGAGTCGGTGCGGCATGCTTTCGGTGGTGACCGTGGGGGGGTTTCAATCGCATTCTTCTGAGGGGGGTGCGTCCGCGTCATCCTCCTGGGGCTGGGTCAGTGGCAGTGTCTGTGCAGTGGGTGCGGCCTCGCGTAATCCGCTGTGCGTGAGGATATAGAAGCCCTCGGGGCTGAGCTGGAGGACGATGTTCCATTTCGTAGTCTGCTCTGGGGACCACTGGTCGGGTCCGTTCTGTGACCGGTGGAGGGTGACTTGGTGGCCTCATCTTTAGCTGTGGTAGGCGAGGAGGCTGAGGAAGGTGTCTTGCTCCGGGTCCTCCACGCTTTTCGTGTACGCCGTCATGTCCGTGACATTGATGGCGTACTCCTCCGCCCATTCTTGTTTGGGGGCACCTGGAGAGGGGGGGGTGGTGCTGTACCCGTGCAGCCCCTGCCCCGTGACGTCGGTCAGGTAGCGCTCGAAGGACGTCCGGTACTCGGCAGGGTCCTTGCTGGCTTCATGGGTGGGTTGGTCGTGAGCGGGCTGGTGGCGCCTCAGGCTGTTGGACAAATGTGTCCACGGTGCCCGATCACGGGCTGGGGGCTGCAGGGCGGGCACTTTGCGGGGAGTCTGCGCGGTGGGGGTCCGCGGGGTCGCCTGCTGTGGGGTCTAGTCCTGGCGGGGTTTGGTCCCTATGCTGCTTCGCGTCCTCCGTGTGTTTGAGCTGCAGTTCTAGCAGGCTGTCGATGTCCAGGGCAATGGGGACATCGTGGGTGGTCACGTGTTTGGTTGCTGCATTGTGATGCCGTGGATGTGCCATGTTTGCGCCCAGGGCATGTGCGGCGGCGGTGCAGGATCGTGCGTCGGTGGCCGAAGGAGTGTGCGCTTTGGCGTAATTGCAGTGTGTGGTCGCTCCCTGGAGGTCGTCTTTGCTTGCGATTTCGTCCCCGGGTGTGGTTTGGATTGTGGCTGGCGGTGCACGCTGGGTTGGTGTGTGATGTGTGGGCTTTACGGGGATCGGCCCGCTTCGGGGGGGAGGTGGTGCGGAGCTGGCGTGGTGCGGTGTTGTTCCTGTGTAGCTAAGCTGCGGTGTCCAATGTCCCTGGGGTCGGCGAGCTGGTGCGTCGCCGTGTCATGTGCGGGACGTTCCGGTGAAGTGCGTGTCGGCGGGGGAGGGGGCTGCGGCGTGGTGCGCTGGTGCTCGGTCCTGTGTTGGCTTCCCCATTGGGCGGGGGGTATCGTGCCAGGGTCTGGTGGGGTGGGTGGCTGCTCGTGGTGCGGGGCTGTCCCCCGCGGTCTCCTGGCCTTCCCTCTGGTGTTCCCCGGTCTGTGGGCGGTGTGGGATCTTTGCGGTGTGGGGCTCGGGGTCCCCTAAGTTGATGTGTGCGGGATTTGAGTGTCGCAACCACGGGGGCGCGGTTGCGTGGTGCCCGACTGTGTCGACCCACCGTTTAGGGGGTCCAGGGGCGTGTGGAGGCTGCCACGTGTGTAAGGTCCGCGGGTCGGTGTGTTGCTGCTTCAGCGGCGTGTTGCGGCCCGGGAGCGGCGTCCCTGGGTGGTGAGTGGCTGTGTGTGGCTCAGGTGTATCCTCTCCATGGTGGGGGGAAGGCTTTGGGCTCGGGCGTGGGGTGGGTCCGTGGTAGGGGGTGCCGAGGCCTCACTTCTGGTCGGTCCTTCCTGGTGTCTCCTTCGTGTGTCCCGTGGTGGCCCCTGGTGGGCTGGCCGTGGAGGGTTTTTGCGGCATGTTGCATTCATGGGGGCACCACTAGTGCGTGTTGCCGGGTTGCTGTGGAGGCCGCGGTGGGTTGTGGGGGCGTGGCTTGTGTTGGTGTTGTCCATGGGGTTTGCGGTGGTCCGTCGTGCATCGTCCTCGGTGGTTCCTCTTGGCGGTCCGTTGCGGCGGTGCGAGGGGGGCGGCCTTGGGCTAAGCGGCTCCTGGGATGGTGCGGGACATGCGGGGTCGGGATGGCTCGGGGGAGGGGCATGCATGTGTCGGCCTCAAATGCGACACTCGGTTTTCTGAGTCTTGGTGTCCCAGCCGTGTCTGCCCTCCGCTTCCTCCGCAGTTTTCCCCTCCGCCCTTCCCTTTCTAATCTCTTTTAGCTGATCCGTTTTCTATTTTGGGGGTGTCCATGGTTGTTTGTGCGCTGTCGTGGGGCGGTGTGTGAGGGGGGCGTGTCTGGTTGGGGTACGGTGTTTTCTGTAATGGGCATGATTGTGAGTGCGTTCCGGTGTTGGTGTAGGTGGGGACCTCATTGCCCCGTAGACTGGTTGTGGCGGAGGGGTCTTGGGCGTGGGTGTGGTGGGGGATGGTGGTTGGGCGGCCGATGGGCTCTTGGTCCCCTGTGTGTGTGTAGGGCTTCGGGCATCCGGTGGCTTTTGGTATTCGGGGCACCGGTCAGGGGGCGCTGGCGGTGGCCGCTCGGCGGCAGTGGTGGTGTGGCGCCAGTGTGGGTGGTCGCTGCTCTCGGGTAGCGACAGTGCGGGGTGTGTCTGGGTGGTGTGGCCGGACGCGGGCGTGCATGTTGGCGTGTTCTTTGTGTGGGCTGTTTGGGGGTAGCGGGCGGTCCGCTGTTTGGCGGCTTGTGTCGGCCGGAGGGGCGTGGCTGGTGGGGTGGTGTTCAGCGTGGGTGGTGGTGCGGGGCTTGGCTGGGGTACGTGGAATTGGGTTGGGTGTCGGCTGTGTGTGCGCCGAGTACGCGACAGTATTGGTCGGGGCGCTGTAGGTGATGCAAGGGGCGGTGAAGAAGCTGGTGATCCCGATGGGGACAGTGCTGCAGGTGCCACAACGGGTGTTGGTGCCGCTGGTGATGCCCATTCTGGCGGTGCGGCAGGTGATGCATCAGGCGATGCTGAGGCTGGCGCTGCTTATGATGAGGGTGCTGTAGGCGGTGCAAAAGGGGTTTGGTGAGGTTGCTGATGCCAATGGTGATGGTGCTGTAGGTGATGGAACGGGTGGTGGGAAGGCTGGTGGTGCCGGTGGTTGCTGCAGGTGGTGCAACGGGCGATGGTGCCGCTGGCGATGCCGGTTATGAGGGTGCCGTAGACGATGCACCACTTGATGGCGCCGCCGTTGGTGTCGATTGTGAGGGTGCTGCACAGGGTGATGGTGAGGCTGGTGTGTGCTGCTTGTGGTGCGACGGTTGGTGGCGAGGCTTATGGTGCCGTCGGGGGGGTGCTGCAGGCGATGCAATGGGTGATCGGAGAGCTGCAGAGGGTGCTGAAGGTGGTGCAATGGGCGATGGTGTCGCTGGTGAGGTCGATGGTGAGGGTGCTGCAGGTGATGCATCGGTTGATGGTGCCATTGGTGATGCCAATGGCGAGGGAGGGTGCTGCGGGTGATGCGGTGGGTGATGGTGCTGCTGGTGATGTCAATGGTGAGAATGCTGTGGGTGATGTAACGGGTGATGGCAACGCCGGTGATTCCAATTGTGAGGTCTGGTGATGCCGATCGTGTGGGTGCTGCGGGTGCTGTAAGGGGTGATGATGCTGCTGGTGATGTCGGTGGTGAGGGTGTTGTAGGTAACGCAACAGATGTTGGTGAGGCTGATAGTGCCGATGCCGGAGGTGATGCAGGTGATGCAACGGGCGATGGGAACGCCGGTGGCGCCAGTGGTAGGGGTGTTGCGGGTCATTCTGATAGTGGGGGTGCTGCAGGTAATGTGATGGCTGATGGTGTCGCCGGCGATGTCAATGTTGAGGGTGTTGTGGGTGATGTGCAGGCTGCTGGTGCCGCTGGTGATGCCGATGGTGAAGGTGCTGCGATGCACTGGCGGATGGTGCCGCTTGCGATGCCAATGGTGAGGGCAGGTGATGCACTGGGAGATTGCGTCACTGTTCGTGGTGGTTGTCAGGGCGCCGTAGGTGATGCATCGGGTGATTTTGAGACCGGTGATGCCGATGTTGGGGGCGCTGCTGGTGGTGCGATGGGTGGTGGTGAAGCTGCTGATGCTGATCGCGAGTGTGCTGCAGGCGATGCAACGGGTGATTGGAGGGATGCAGAGGGCGCTGCAGCTCGTGCAATGGGCGACAGTACCGCTGGTGACGTCGATGGTGAGGATGTTGCAGGTGATGGAATGGATTGAGGTGCCGCTGGCGATATCCATGGCAAGGCTGCTGCAGGTGATGTAACGGGCAACGGCGACGCTGGTGATGTCGACTGTGAGGGTGCTGTAGGTGGTATAATCGGTGGTGGTGCCGTTGGCGGTGCCGATGGTGACGTTGGTGATGCCCATGGTGAGGACGTCGTATGTGATGCGCCAGATAATGGGGGTGATCGAGGGTGTTTTAGGCAACGCAACGGGTGTTTGTGCCGCTGGTGATGCCCACGTGGAGGACGGTGCAGATAGTGGGGTGAGGGCGTCGCTGGTGATGTCGATGGTCAGGATGCCCCAGGTGTTGCATGAAATTTAGCGGTGCTGGCTGCCGACTGCGAGGCTGCTGCCGGTCAGGTGACGCACCGGATGATGGTGCCGCTGCTGGCACCGACGGTGAGGGTGCTCCTGGTGAGGCACCAGGTGACGGTTCCGTTGGTGCCGTTGATTGTGAGGGTGCTGCTGGTGATGCCTTGGGTGACGGTGCGGCCAGTGATGCTGATCGAGAGGGTGGTAGTGTGGCCGGACGTGATGGTGGGTGTCTCGGCGTGGCCGGTCAGCGGGCGATGGGTGTGACTGGTGGTGTGGTGCTCGGCGTGCCTGCTGGTGCGGGTGTGCTGATACCGTCAGTTTGTCTGCCTGGTGGTGCTGGTGGCGGTGAGTGCCCCTGTGGAGCTTCTGTTGGCGATGGGCGGTCGCCTGTTTCAGCGGTTGGGTGCCGTTGTGCGTGGCCGTGGCGGTGGGGGTCGGGGCGTTGAGTGCTTGCTGGGCGTCGTTGGGTGTGGGTGCATGTGTTGATGCTCTCTTTGCGTGGGCTGATTGGGGTTAGTGGGAGGTGGGTTTGCTGTTTGCCGTGCGCGTGACGGTTTGTGTGGTCTGGGGGGGCATGGCTGGTGCTGCGCGTCCGATATGGGTTACAGCAGCTCCTCCCAGCGCTAAGGGGTGTTCAGGGGCACCTGGCCGCAGTGGTCTTTATGTGTATTCGATATTTGCATGCATGCGTTAGATTTGGATTGTGCCCCCAGCCAGCCCACAGAAGCGGCAAGCGCCGCCACTGTGTACCTCATACACACAAACCCTGAGTGGGCAGTGCGCCACACCCATGCAGACCATCTGCACTTGACAGGCCTAGGGTCGCGGAGGTGCGCACTCTCGGACCCTCGGACACCATGGACAGACTAAAGATGAAAGGCCGACCAGTGCCCGTGCCTGTGACCAAGGTGGGGACGGGGAGGAAACAAGGCGGAAGCACGGGCCCCGCCTGCAGGGGGGGCTGGCCCCTGCTGTTCGCAATGGTGGTTCGTCAGGATGGCGTGTGCGTGCTGCGGTAGAAGGAGTTGTAGCTGGGCCCAAATGCTGGTCCCCACGAGGGTGGGGACACCAAGCTGTGCCAGTACCCACCGAGGGCAGGCGTTCCGGGCCATTTGCGCTTCTTTAATGTGTATGACTGCCGCTTCGCAGACGTCGGGTTGGTGGCTGTGTGTTACTCTGTGTAGGAAGTGCGCTGCGTGTTTGGCACAGGCCGTGTAGACTAGGGCGCCGGTATTGTCCCTGTAGTAGCGCCAGTGGGCCATCCTGGCCTCCTTGCGGAAGGATGTGGGCCAGCCTGGGTGTCGTGCCCATGCCTTTGTTACTTGCTGTCGAGCGTGGCATAGGGCGTCTTTCGGGTGCGGGAGGTGCAGGCCCTGGTATCCGATGGCCGTGTTGAGCACGGCTTCCATGAAGTATGCCAGGCCCTGCGTAGACAGAAGTTCCCCCCTGCAAAGTTGGGGTAGTTGGGCGAGGCGCCCTTCCAGCCTGTTTGGGAGTGCGATGTGGTGATAAGGTGTGGGCGGTGTGACTCCTAGGTGGATTGTGGTGTCCTCCAGATGTGGGGGCGGGGGCGCCGACGTTGGCTAGCCCGACTGATTTCCGGGGGTGCACCAGGAGTTGGTGGGCGTCAAGGATGTCGTGGTGAGCTGGAGAATGGCGGACGCCTGTTCGGAGGTCGTTGGTAGCCCTGCGTTCGCAGGGTCGCGGTGGCGGATGGCCGTAGTTCGGAGGTTGTCGTCCGCGAAGTAGACGAGGGGGAACCGTAGCGGTTTTGGGGCGCCGGGGACGCTTCCCCCCCACGTGAAGGTGCCTCTAGGCCATGCCCACTCTAGGGGCAGTGTGCGGCATCCCCGCGAGTTGTTGGCGGCAAGGTAGGCGTGGGGGAGGTGATGCTTGGTGAGTCGGTGCGGCATGCTTTCGATGGTGAACGTGGGGGGGTTTCAATGCCATTCTTCTCAGGAGTTGCGCCCGCATCATCCTCCTGGGGCTGGGTCAGCGGCAGTCTCTGTGCAGTGGGTGCGGCGTCGCATATTCCGCTGTGCGTGAGGATTTAGAAGCCCTCGGGGCTGAGCTCGATAACGATGTTCCATTTCGCCGTTTGCTCTGGGGACCACTGGTGGGGTTTGCCCTGTCGCCGGTGGAGGGTGACTTGGTGGCCTGATCTCCAGCTGTGGTAGGCGAGGAGGCTGAGGATGATGTCTTGCTCCGGGTCCTCCACGCTTTCCACGTACGTCGTCATGTCTGTGACATTGATGGCGTACCCCTCCTCCCATTCTTCCGTGGGGGCGCCTGGAGAGGGGGGGGTGGTGGTGTACCCGTGCAGCCCCTGTCCCGTGACGTCGGTCAGGTCGCGCTCCAAGGACGGCCGGTACTCGGCGGGGCCCTTGCTGGCTTTGTGGGTGGGTGGGTCCCGAGTGGGGTGATGGCGCCTCAGGGCGTTGGGGAAGTGTGTCCAGGGTGCCCGCTCACGTGTTCGGTTGCTGCCTTGTGATGCGGTGGCTGTGCCATGTTTGCGCCAGGGGCATGTGCGGCGGCTGGTGCAGGATCGTGCGTCGGTGCCGGGGGGGAGTGTGCTGTCTGGCGTGGTTGCGGTGTGTGGTCGCTCGCTAGAGGTCGTCTCGGCTTGCGGTTCCGTCCCCGGGTGTGGTTTGGGTTATGGCTGGCGGTGGGCGCTGGGCTGGTGTGTGGTGTGTGGGCTTTTCGGGGATGGTGCCGCCTGGGGGGGAGGGGTGGTGCGGAGCTGGCGTGGTGCGGTGTTGTTCCTGTGTTGGTAAGCTGCGGTGTCCAATGTCCCTGGGGTGGGCGAGGTGGTGCGTCCCCGTGTCATGTGCGGGACTTTCCCATGAAGTGCGTGTCGGCGGGGGAGGGAAGTGCGGCGTGGTGCTCTGGTGCTGGGTCGTGTGTTGGCTTCCCCATTGGGGGGAGGGGGTATCGTGCCAGGGTCTGGTGGGGTGGGTGGCTGTCCCGCGCGGTCTCCTGGCCTTCTCTCTGGTGTTCCCTGGTCCGTGGGCGGTGTGGGATCTTTGCGGTGTGGGGCTCGGGTTCTCCTAAGGACGGGTGCGCGGGATTTGAGTTTCACAACCAGGGGGCCCTTGGTGCGTGGTGCGCGGGTGTGTTGGCGCACTGTTTAGGGGGTCCAGGGGGTGTGGAGCGCCATCTGTGGGCTGGGTGCAGGCTGCCACGTCTGTAAGGTCCGTAGGTTGGTGTGTTGCGGCTTCACCAGCGTTTTGCGGCCAGGGAGCGGCGTCCGTTGGTGGTGAGTGGCTGTGTGTGGCTCGGGTGTATGTTCTCCATGGTGGGGGGAGGGCCTTGGGCTCAAGCATGGGGTGGGTCCGTGGTAGGGGGTGCCGAGGCCTCACTTCCGGTCGGTTTTTCCTTGTGTCTGCTTGGTGTGTCCCGCGGTGGCCCCTGGTTGGCTCGCCGTGGAGGGCTTTTGCGGCGTGCCACATTCCTGGGGGCACCACTGTGTGTTGCCGGGTTGCTGTGGGGGCCGCGGTGGGTTGTCGGGGCGTGGCTTGCGTCGGTGTTGTCTGTGGGGTTTGCGGTGGTCTGTCGTGCGTCGTCCTCGGCGGTTCCTCTTGGCGGTCCGTTGCAGCGGTGCGTGGGGGGCGGCCTTGGGCTTAGCGGCTCCTGGGATGGTGCGGGACATGCGGGGTCGGGATTGCTCGGGGGAGGGGCACACGTGTGTGGGCCTCCACTCCGACACTCGGTTTTCTGAGCTTTGGTGTCCCTGGCGTGTCTGCCCTCCCCCTTCTCCGCAGTTTTACCCTCCGCCCTTCCCCTTCTCCTCCCTTTTTGCTAGTCCTTTTTCTATTTTGGGGGTGTCCCTGGTTGTTTGTGCGCTGTCGTAGGGCGGTGTGGGAGGGGGGCGTGTGTGGTTGGGGTACGGTGTTTCCGGTAATGCGCATGATTGTGAGTGCGTGCCGGTGTTGGTGTAGGTGTGGACCTCATTGCACGGTAGGCTGGTTGTGGCGGCGCGGTCTTGGGCGTGGGTGTGGTGGGGGATGGTGGTTAGGCGGCCGACGCGCTCTGGGTTCCCAGTGTGTGTGTAGGGCTTCGGGCATCCGGTGGCTTTGGGCTTTCCGGGCACCGGTCAGGGGGCGCTGGCGGTGGCCGCTCGGCGGCAGTGGCGATGTGGCGCCAGTGTGCGTGGTCGCGGCTCTCAGGTAGCGACCATGCGGGGGTTGTCTGGGTGGTGTGGCCGGACGCGGGCGTGCATGTCAGTGTGTTCTTTCTGTGGGCTGTTTAGGGGTAGCGGGCGGTCCGCCGTTTGGCGGCTTGTGTCGGCCGGAGGGGCGTGGCTGATGGCGTGGTCCTCCGCGTGGGTGGTGGTCCGGGGCCTTGCTGGGATGGGTGGGATGGGGTTGGGTGCCGGGTGTGTGTGCCCCGAGTGCGGGGTGGATTGGGCCGGGGCGCTGTAGGTGATGCAAGGGGCGGTGAAAAAGCTGGTGATGCCGATGGAGAGGGTGCTGCAGGTGCTGCAACGGGTGTTGGTGCCGTTGGTGATACCGATTGTGGTGGTGAGGCAGGTTAGGCATCGAGCGATGGTAAGGCTGGCGCTGCCTATGGTGAGGGTGCTGCAGGCGGTGCGACGGGTGATGGTGAGGTTGCTGATGCCAATGGCGATGGTGCCGTAAGTGATGGAACCGGTGGTTGGAAGGCCGGTGGTGCCGGTGGTTGCTGCAGGTGGTGCAATGGGCGATGGTGCCGCTGGCGATGCCGGTGCTGAGGGTGCCCTAGACCAAGCACCGGGGGAGAGCGCCGCCGGTCTCGATTGTGAGGGTGCTGCACGGATTGATGGTGAGGCTGGTGTGTGTTGCTTGTGGTGCGACTGTTGGTGGCAAGGCTTATGGTGCCGTCGCAAGGGTGCTGCAGTTGATGCAACAGGTGATGGGAGAGCTGCAGAGGTTGAGGAAGATGGTGCAATGGGCGATGCTGTCGCTGGTGAGGTCGATGGTGAGGGTGATGGTGCCGTTGGTGATGCCGATGGCGGGGGGGGGTGCTGCGGGTGATGCGGTGGGTGATGGTGACGCTGGTGATGTCGATGGTGAGGGTGTTGTAGGAGATGTAACGGGTGATGGCGACGCCAGTGATTCCAATTGTGAGGGTGTTGCTTGTGATGCAACGTGTGGCGGTTGTGAGGGTGCTCCGGGCGATGCACCGGGTAATGGTCTGGTGATGCCGATGGCCTGGATGCTGCGGCTGTTGTAAGGGGTGATGGTGCTGCTGGTGGTGCCGGTGGTGAGGGTGTTGTAGGTGACAAAACAGATGTTGGTAGGGCTGATGGTGCCGATGGCGAGGGTGCTGCAGGTGATGCAACGGGTGATGAGAACGCCCGTGGCGCCGGTGGTAAGGGTGCTGCAGGTATTTCTTACCGTGAGGGCACTGCTGGTGGCGCGATGGCTGGTGGTGAGGCTGGTGATGCCGATCGCGAGTGTGCTGGGAGCGATGCAACGGGTGACTGGAGGGATGCAGAGGGCGCTGCAGCTGATGCAATGGGTAGTGCCGCTGGTGACGTCAATGATGAGGATGTTGCAGGTGATGGAATGGGTTGAGGTGCCGCTGGCAATGTCGATGGCAAGGATGTCCTAAGTGTTGCATGAATGGTAGCGGTGCTTGAAGTGCCGACTGCGAGGGTTTTGCCGGTCAGGTGAAGCACTGGATGACGGTGCCGCTGGTGGCACCGATGGTGAGGGTGCTGCTGGTGAGGCAGCCGGTGACGGTGCCGTTGGTGCTGTTGATTGTGAGGGTGCTGCTGGTGATGCCTTGGGTGACGGTGCGGCCAGTGATGCTGATGAAGAGGGTGGTAGTCTCCCCGGACGTGATGGTGGGTGTCTCGGCGCGGGTTGTCAGCGGGTGGGGAGTGTGACTGGTGGTGTGGTGCTCGGCGTGCTCGGCGTGCTGGTGCGGGTGTACTGATGGCGTCAGTTTGTATGCCTGGTGGTGCTGGTTGCAGTGAGTGCCCCTGTGGATCCGCTGTTGGCGATGGGTGGTCGCCTGGTTTAGTGGTTGGGTGCCGTTGTGCGTGGCGGTGGCGGTGGGGGTCGGTGCTTTGAGTGCTTGCTGGGCGTGGTTGGGTGTGGGTGCACGTGTTGATGCACTCTTGGCCGGGGCTGATTGGGGTTAGTGGGCAGTGGGTTTGCTGTTGCCGTGCGGGTGACCATTTGTGTTGTCTGGTGGGGCGTGGCTGGTGCTGCGTGTCCGATGTGGGTTACAGAACCCCCCCCGAGCGCTAAGCGGCGTTCTGGGGCATCCTGATGCAGTGGTGTTTATTCGTATTTGATTTTTGCATGCATCCGTTAGATTTGGACTGTGCCCTCAGCCAGCCCACAGAAGCGGCAAGCGCCGCCAATGTGTACCTTGTAGACACAAACCATGAGTTGGCAGTGCGCCACACCCATGCAGACCATGTGCACTCCACAGGCCTAGCGCTGCGGAAGTGCGTACTCTCGGACCCTTGGACACCATGGACAGAGTAAAGATGGAAGGCCGACCAGTGCCGGTGCCGGTGACCAAGGTGGGGACGGGAAAGAAACAAGGCTGGAGCACGGGCCCCGCTTGGAGGGGGGGCTGGGCGCTGGGGCCTGCGCCAGAGGTGTGCCACCGCACCCAGCCAACCCTCAGGGCAGAACACACCGGGGCGCCCCAGCCGCCTGGGCACCGGCAGGAACCGAGGGGCGAACAACAGACACATAACTGACAGGGCGGGGTGGCTAGCAAGGAGGCCGGAGGAAGGACACCCAGCAAAGGTACGGCTGGGCAAGCCGCCGTGCGCAGCACGATGGACCAGGACGTGCCTTACACCAAGGCAGAAAAACGTCGAGAGCGCATGAGGGCGACAAGCACGAGCTCCAGTGCGCATGGTTCATGCAAGATACAGCATGTCACGCAGACGGTGCCGCCCGTGGCCTACAGCCTAGGAGGCCCTTGTCTCGCGCCGCAACGTAGCAGGAGCAACCAACTAACCAACCAACCAACCACCCCTGTACCTGCCTTCACCGCAGACGAAAAGGAATTGCTTTCATCCTGGTTCCACAGGGTGCCTCTAGCCACACAGCACACATTGCCTGGACCGAAACACCTGGGACAGCGATGGAGAGAGCCCAACCATCCAAACAAACTGCCGCAAACCCCTCCTGCAGCATACCCCACCAAGACTCCGCGGATACAAGTAGGACATTGAACAAAGGCAGACCATCACTTGCCAAGCGTTCGACCTCCGACACAGGGTACCTCTTGCACCTGATGTATGCATACAACACATTAGGCTGCCCCGACACAGTCCTCCTCTGACTCACCCCTCAGGCCCAGACCATCATTAACAACGGGATAGGAGTATATGCCAGCCCATGGCACTGGGTCACATGGCCAGAGAGACCCTGCTCACATCTACCACCTGGCAAACTTCGCCCGCCTGCGAATTCTCAGTAATACAAACATCATCTTCTACACCGATGCATCAGGCACGCTACAACAAGCCCCCATGGTTTGCTCTGCCTCCGTCGCAGTCAGCTGGCTTGCAGACAGACTTCACATAGAGCAGCACATGGGGCGTCCTCCCACGGCAATCTCCGCCTCCTGCCTAACACCATAGGCACCGCAGCAGCACGCAGAACAGCTGAACTGCGTACAATCTTGGTGGTCGTGGACGCCACGCTCGACATACACGTCACAAAAAGCCTGGCGAAACTACTCCTTCACACCGCTTTCGGACTCCGGCCACGGCATGCAACCTGTAGGCCTCTAGATGGGCATATCATCAGAAATTAGACTCAACGTTACTCATGCCGCAATGGACCCGCGGGAACACGTGCATAACCTGGAGCACCACCCACAACCAAGGGCTCGAGCACATGCGGCTGCAGACCGTGCACCACAGCCACTTGCAGCACCTGCCCCGAAAACCACATCCTTACCACGCCCACACTGAGTGCCAGAGTAAAGGCTGTACACTGACGAAAACAATTGAGCAACATTAAGCAACATCAGGCGACATATGCAAGTGGTGCAAGCAATGATACTGCATTGGTTGAGCATATTTGATGTCCCAGCCGTAACATGCAACAACAGGGGTACCCACTTTGTTGGCGCATGGTTTCGCACAATGTGGAAGTACATGGGGCAAGACGGTGGCATATGACAGCTGCTCGAAAGGAAGAGCGAAGGTAGCGGGCAGGTAAATGTTCGAGCCCTTTCGGCGATTGCATTTAGGACAGCGTGGCAGAAATTGGTATCATTCCCTTTGGAGGGATCTGCAGGTAAACGACGATTTACCCGGACCGTCTGGTTTGTCACCCCATCGTATCCTCTTCCTACCGGATCAGGCTTCACGAACTCCGCCAAGGATGAATAATGGTACTGTGGCAAGGGAGGCCAATTTCATGATCTTCGAAGCCGACCAAACAGCCAGGAATGTGTGCGATGCCATGGTGGCGGAACATGCGAAGAGGGTAATTCTAATCCGGGGAAGTTGGCACGGTTGCAACGTGGACAACGTGTGGGTGGAGCGGCAAAACAAGGACATCGCGTCGCGGGGCCAGCAGCAGTCATGGTACATATCGCGTGTCATACTGCGGAAGACCGGGCAGGATGTGTACGTGATCTAAGTGGGGAACAACAAGCGGTGGTGCGGGA
The DNA here is from genome assembly GCA_964036045.1 of Eutreptiella sp. 'Long Island Sound 2002'. Classification (NCBI taxonomy): domain Eukaryota; phylum Euglenozoa; class Euglenophyceae; order Eutreptiales; family Eutreptiaceae; genus Eutreptiella; species Eutreptiella sp. 'Long Island Sound 2002'. The sequence goes on from OZ038378.1 coordinate 73,037,419, forward strand.
TCAAACTCAGTGCACATGCGGGAACCGGATCCCCACGGCCGTGCCGTTACTTTTGAGTTCAACGCGGACGCTTTCAACTCCGACAGCTACCGAGAGGAGAACAAGTACACTGTGGAGGGGCTCCTCTCAGACAGGCCTGGTCCCAGCACACTGGGAAGGCGGCTATACAAGGTCCAGTGGAAGGGTTCTGCAGCATTGAGGGGCTCATGCGAACCTCCGAGCAGCTTTGTGCCGCGGTACACCTCCGTGTAGTTGGAATACCTGAAGGCCAAAAACACAAAGTTCCATGTTCAAAATGCGCTGGCCCACCTGTTCATGGGTGACCCAGATTGGGGCCATCACTCCTTCTGCATACTCGTGTGCATACACATGTTTCGAGTTGGTTTTGCTTCCCGCTGTTATGGACGTGCCATGGCCGATTTTCTTGACATCAGACGAGCATTTTGAGACGAGATCAGTCTTGGATTGTTTTCTTAGTTTTCTCTTGTGCATAATCAGTTGCTGCTGGGTCAAGAGATTCCCACCGTACCACAAAAGTCAAAAACACCTCCCTTTGCTACCATTTTTCTGTGGGGCTTTTGGTAGGTGCATCGGCGGGAGCAACAGCCCCGCTATATGGGATTTTTTGTAGACTTCTAAGTTGGAATTCGAGAGTCTTCACGGGATATGAAGTTGATTTTATTTGATTTGATCTGCTGACCATCTTTTGTTTCTTGCCTTGTTTTTGCCACGCGTTGGAGCGGTTGGACCTATTCGGGGGTTGGGGGATGCAATGCGGACCATTGGTTGTGCTAACCCCATCCCCAAGTGCTACTTCTATTTTAGCACATATTTGTAACACCCTTCCGCTATTTTTAGGTGCAAAATTTGTATTTTTAGAACTCGTTCTCACTGGCCCTGATTGGTGTGTCCCCTGAACAGCGGCCACCCGATAAATGTGGGCTCACATTGGTGATGTTTGTCTTCACTCCAGGGTTCCTCAATTTGGATATTTCCGCTTATCGCCTGTTCAATTTTGACTAACAGTTGTACCTTTGGTAGAATATTTCTTTTTCATTTGTCCGCATTGTCGGCCCTTTGGGACATTCTGACTGGATCAACTAACCTTTTTTGGCAGACCGGGGGCGATGGCGATGTGCGTTGGAGCGTTTATGGTATGATGCTGGATGTCGGAGACGGATTGGAATGGCTGGAGAGGGCGGAGGAAGCGCCGGTACTGGGGCACGTACTGGCCATGGGGGCGGAGGGCATCAGGCTGCCAGATAAGCTGCTGAGGGGGTTCCTGGCGATGATCGTGGTCCTCTGATATCATCGCTCGTCGGTACCGACAACTCTGTACAACCTCTGAGCAGTACTCAATGCGGCGATACAAGGGGATGCACCTCCTGTACTGAATGGGACAGCTAGCGGAGGTGGAGAGCGAGGTGCGAGGCTTAGCAGGGGGTAGGGGAAGATACCCTTGGAGGTGCCACACTGTGGGTTTGGATCGCCGAGGGCGTATGATGGGGACAGGATGCCCACAGCGGGGGAGGCGTATAGGGCACATACGGCAACAGGACTAAACAGGATGTGCGACAACCAGGAGTAGGTGGTACGCCGTGTGTGCTGCCATACAGTTGCGGAAGTACAGAGGAAGGAGAATATGTGCCCACACCTTGTGTGGCACAGAAGGTGGCAGTTGACGAATTAAAGAGAGAACGCATCTGGCGCCTCCTGCAGGCGGTCTTCCCGAGGGAGGAGCACATGTTGGCGACCAACAAGAAGTGCGGCAGACGTGGGCCGATTCTGGTGCTGGACTCAGGGTTTGGAGGAGCGGCACATGGAACGGTACGGTGGATAATGAAGGAATGAGCGAGTTCGGAGGTGATGCACGTACCAAGGTCGTCGCGCGCGATCACAGCACAAAAAACTAAAACACCAGAAAAAAGACGCACAGCCAGCAGAAATTAATGGAAACAGCGTTTTTTCCTACCTCAGAAACCCCCGAAAACATCTTACGCCGCTGTTTGGCGAGGTCCGAAATCGTAGGACACACACAGAGAACCACGAGCACAAGAGCCGCCGAGACAGCAAAGTTGAACCTTGCATGCCCCGAAATACTTAGTAAAGTGCATGCAGTAGGAGCTAGGGACTTGTGCCCGCCCCAGCCCCAAAAAGAAAAGCAAACAACAGGACAGCATGGAGCAGACGCCACGAAAAAATGCCGGCCGCGGAAGCACACGTATGTTACACATTACGCTACGCTGCCTAATGTAGAAAGGGAGCCTCCGCCAGGAGTGGCGAGGGACCAACAACCAACACACCACCGCCACACACCACACACCACCGCCGCCAGCGGACCCCAGCCAGGAGTGGCGGGGACCGCCCACCACCACCGGCAGCGAAACCCAGCCAGGAGTGGCGGGGAGTAGCACACAGGAACCTCCGCCAGGAGTGGCGAGGGACCAACCACACCACACACCACCCACAACCCCGCCAACACACCACCGCCGCACACCACACACCACACACCACGCACCACCACCGCCAGCAGGCCCCAGCCAGGAGTGGCGGGAAACCGCACACCACCACCGGCAGCGAAACCCAGCCAGGAGTGGCGGGGAGTAGCACACAGGAAAATCCGCCAGGGGTGGCGAGGGACCAACCACACCACACATTAACCACAACCCCACCACACACCGCGGCCGCCAGCGAACCCCAGCCAGGAGTGGCGGGAAACCGCGCCCAGGGCCCTCAGCCAGGAGTGGCGAGGACCGCCCACCGCCACCGGCATCGAAACCCAGCCAGGAGTGGCGGGGAGTAGAACACAGGAACCTCCGCCAGGAGTGGCGAGGGATCAACCACAGCCACAACCCCACCAACACACCACCGCCGCACACCACACACCACACACCACACACCACGCGCCACGCACCACCGCCGCCAGCAGGCCCCAGCCAGGAGTGGCGGGGAACCGCACACCACCACAGGCAGCGAAACCCAGCCAGGAGTGGCGGGGAGCACACAGGAACCTCCGCCAGGAGTGGCGAGGGACCAAACACACCACACACCAGCCACAACCCCACCACACACCACCGCCGCCCGGAGACCTCAGCCAGGAGTGGCGAGGACCGCCCACCACCACCGGCAGCGAAACCCAACCAGGAGTGGCGGGGAGTAGCACACAGGAACCTCTGCCAGGAGTGGCGAGGGACCAACCGCACCACACACCAGCCACAACCCCACCAACACACCGCCACCGCTCACCACACACCACACACCACACACCACACACCACACGCCACTGCCGGCGGCGGAACCCCAGCCAGGAGTGGCGGGGAGCCGCACAACACAACAGGTAGCGAAACCCAGCCAGGAGTGGCGGGGAGTAGCACACAGGAACCTCCGCCAGGAGTGGCGAGGGACCAACCACACCACACACCCGCCACAACCCCACCAACACACCACCACCGCACACCACACACCACAAACCACGCACCACACACCAACACAGACACCACGCGCGCACGCATCGCGCCACAAACACACACACCGGCGGCGAACCACGACCAGAGGAGGGGGCGACACGCCCGCAAGCAACACAGCCAGGAACAGCGTACACCCCCCCCCCCCCACCACCACCACCCCACCCCGGAGAGACGGGACACCAACGACCGCAAACCGCGCAGCGAAAAGGGGGGCGGGACGAAAAGGGCCCACGGGGGGCGCAGGCGAGGGACCCAACCTCAGGGGTTTGGGGGCCCCCCCGGTGACCGTATCGGCCCCACCTGAGCACACGCAATAAGGTGGGATACGCCCGGGACCGTTAGTCAGCGGCCCGCGGTGGCACCGGCCTGGGAGGGTGACCAATGGGCCTGACCAAGAGCACCCCCCACGGCACGTACTGCGGTTCGAGCCCAGCGAGGGGCTGCGGGTAGGGCACACCGTCCATCGGGGCAGGCAAGAGACGCGCCTGTCCCGCAAGGACTCCCCAGCGACCCACAGTGTACCCGACCCCGGTGTGGGGAACGGCTGGAGTACCTGGCTACGGAACAGGTCCATGGACGGCATCCGTACAACAGAGTTACACCCTGACGGGGAGTGCAAGCACCGGCCCCCCCACGGGGAAACACCAGGGGAAGGGACCCGAGCCGGCGACAAGGACCCCCCCCCACACACCACAGCCGGGAAGGCCCGGGCACGACACCGCCCCAAGCGACACGGAAAAGAGACAGAAGGAGGAGGGCACGCAAAGGGGACAGCAAGGGGACGCACCACCAACAGACCCCAGCCAAGGGGGGCGGGGAACCACACAGCCGAGACAGGGGGGGGGGGCACGACACACAGCCCCCACACCAAACAGGGCCGCCAAACCACGCCCGCAAAGGCGAGGGCAGGCGCCCAAACGCACCACCAACACACCGCACACACGCCCGAGCGTGCACACAACACACACCCCCACAACCGCCACTGACACGAGCCCCACAAGCGCACACCACACACCAAAGCGCAGGCGCCGCCCGCACCACACACGCAACACACACAAACCCAAACAACAGGAACCCAGCAACCCCCCCCCGCCAGGGGGGCTGCAGGGCCGCCAGAAGCCGCTAGGACGCAAAGGAGGACCCACCAAGCCCGCAGCCAGGAGTGGCGAACGGCCACACCCAGTAACACCCGAACGGCCACGCCCAACACCAGGACCGGGCACTACGACACCCACACCAGCACCGCCACCAACGCCCAAACCGGACGCCACGACACCCTCACCAGCGGACACACCCGAAACCAGCGGAAGCACCATCGGCAACACCAGCGACCCCAGCACCCACCAAAACACTAGGACAAGGGACACCCTCACCAACAACAAACCAACACAAAAAGCCACCCAACACTGACCAACGACCGCACCCAGCCGATCCGGTCCCCCACCGGCTCGCACCCAGAACCACCGCCACCGGCATCCACGCCATCAGAAACACCAACACCGCCAAAAATCAAGCCAGCACAACACCCTCACCAACACCGTCACCGCCGGCACCAACGCCTACGACACCTACGCATGCCACCGCCGGTTCCAGCACCTACATCACCCAAGCCAACGGCATCAAGCACACCATCGCCGGCAACACCCCACCATCAGCGTCGCCACCAGCAACCTCTGCCACCGGAGGACACCGAAACCACCACAGCTGGTGAGCCAACAAACCACCAAGCCCCGGCCAGGGGAAGCGAGGGCACGCGCCCAGAACCACCAGGCAATCCCCGGCGACACCCACACCACCGGCGCCGCCAACACCACCCTCACCCACGACACCACCCGGAGCAACACCTACGCCACCTACACCAACAGCAGCACCAGCAGACCACACCACCTACTGCACACCCCCCCAGACAGAGCCACAGAAACCGACCACCGCCCTGAACGCAAGCCGCTGACCACCCACACACAGACCCACGCCAACCACCACCAGCATCAGCAGCGTCCGAGACGCCGAGAACCATAGCGACGCCCACAACGACCTCACCACCGGCATCACCGACACCGACACCGGCAGTACGGCCTCAGCACCGACAAACCAGAGCGTCAACGGCAATCGCCACGGCAACACCGCCCGGTACGACACCATCGGCATCAACAACACCAAGAAGCCAACACACAGGCCAGCGACACCCATGGGTACCTCCACCAGGAGTGGCGAGGTCCCACCCCCGCCGTCAGAACACCACCATCCACCAGGGCAACACCCGCAGCGCCCACATCGGCCACAGCTCCACCGGCGGCGCCCTCGCCAGCACCGTCACCAACACCGCGACGGCCGGCCACGAGTGGCACGCCCGGAACCGCCGACCACCCAAACACAGGCCGCGCCCAGCACCAACACCAACAACGCCCACGCCAACAGACCACCACAACACACGGCAACAACCAAGTAACACATAAGGCACCCTCGCCTTCGGCAACACCAACGCCACCAACACCCACGGCACTATCCACACCACCACCAACCCCACCAACGACGGGCCGAGGTGCCGTCACCTACAACGCCCCCAACACCACCACCACGGCCCCGCCACCTAGGGCAACCCCACCAACGGCGTCACCGAGGACGCCAGCACGGCTGCCGAACGCACGCCACCGAGCCCTCAGCCAGGAGAGGCGAACGCCCACACCCAGCAACACCCGAACGGCCACGCCCAGACCCAGGGCCAGGAACTGCGACACCCACACCTGCACCGACGCCAACACCCAAACCGAACACCACAACACCCTCACCAACGGGGACGCTCGGAACCAACAACGGACCAACACAAGAAACCACCCAGCGGCCAAGTTACACCCAAGGCGTTCCAACCGCGCCACCCACCGGCCCGCACCCAGAACCACCAACAGCACCAGCAGCAGCCACTGACAACCCACACACAGACCCACACCAACCACCAGCAGCATCAACAACATCAGAGACAGCGTGAACCATAGCAGCGCCCGCAACGACCTCACCACCGGCACCACCGACGGCGCCACCGGCAGTGCGACCTCACCGACAGCAACCCGGAGCATCCCCCATCCCGGATCCCGGTGAGACACCATCGGCAGCAAGGACACCGAGGGGGCCAAGGCCAACCCACCAGCCAACGACGCACGTGGGAACCTCCGCCAGGAGTGGCGAGGTCCCCCCTCCGCCGTCAGAACACCGCCAGGGCAGCACTTACAACACCCTACAACGCCAACACACACAGCTCCCCCGGCAGCACCCCCACCAACGCCAACACCGGCACCACCGACAGCGGCAACACGGCAACACCACCACCCAACCGCAGCAAGGTCACCCTAAACCGCAACCGCAGCAACACCTGTCACTACGGACCCACGGACAGCCGACACCAGCAGGACCACAGACCGGCCAAACACCAGTCACGAATGGCACGCCCGGAACCACCGAACACCAGCACACAGGCCACCGGACCACCGCGAGACACACCACCGCCAACCCCACCCAAAACAAACCGAGGTACCGTCACCCACAACACCCCTAACACCACCACCACGACCCCGGCACAGAGTAACACCTAGGGCGCCCCCATCGACGACACCACCAGGGACGCCACCACGGCTGGCGAACAAACGCCACCAGCGCCGCCCACCAGGCCCCCAACCAAGGGTAGAAACAACAACGCCACACGCCATCGCACCCACCGCATCGAAATCACCCGGAGCAACGTCAACATCAACCAGGGGTCCCCACCACCCACCCAAGCAGCACAAAACACCACAGCAACACCACCACACCCTCGCCACCAGCGACACCACCACCAGCACCCTCCGCCAGGAATGGCGAGGAGAAGGCCGAACAGCGCGGACCCACCCAACGTCCCCGGCACCCTCACCATCGGACCGTCACCACCGGCGCCGACCCCCAACACACCACCGTCACCAACGCCACCGACCCCTGGACGCAAAAATCACACAGCCCGCACACACGGCACCAGCCAGAGCAACGCCGACACCACTCTCCGCCAACTCACACGAACACCACCGGAAGCACCACCGTCGACCGAACGCCACGGCGACCCCAGGGCCCGAGTCCCCCCCACCATCTGCACGGCCAGCGACACCGTCACCGGCACCAACCGGAACACCGACAACGACAGCCTCACCAACAACCGACACCCCCCTACCGCTGCCACCCACCAGTCACGCCACCCGCCGTCGAAGCCACCCACCAATGCCGCACCCCGAACCACACTTACACCCGAAACCGGCACCAGCACGCCCGGCCGAACCGTCAATGGCACCACCGCCATGGCACCGCCTACGCTCACCACCGCCACCACCACCCCACGCGAGACCAGGAACCCCCGGCGTCGCCAACGGCCTCAACGAGCACCGACACCACCAACACCACCACCGCCGGACAGGGACTACCCACAAAGCAGGAACATCTCCACCACCAACAACCAATACACCACCCGCGGCACCCCAGCATCGCCGACACCACCATGGCACCCATCACACCTCCACCACCGGAGGCGACGTGGGCCACACCACCCGTCAACTACAGCACCCTCGCCACCACCGCCACATCCGGTTCACAAACGTTACCGCCGACAACACCACATACGCCCGTATGTCACCCACGCCATGCTCACCGACCATCACCTCGTCATCAGAGACACCAACACCACCGGCGACGACGACAGCGACAACAGCTGACCCACCAGCTAACCACCATCAACCATAGCCCAGCACCAGCTTCATCTACTCTAACGCCCATACCACCCTCGCCAACAGCGCCGCCACCGACACAATCATCCACTCCGGCGCCCACACCACCCTCACCACCAACATCACCAACACCACCACCCCCAAGGTCAGGGCCCGCGGGAAACAGAACGGCAGAGCGAGCACGCCACCACCCGCACGCGTCGCCCACCCTATCGTACACCGCTCCGCAACACGCCCCCCCCCGCTTCCCCTGACAGGGCGTGCGCTCCAGCCCACTGCTGGGAAGACGACTTCGACATCCTCCCGGCCATCCGACACCTACTGGCAGCCACGGCCCCGCGCCCACAAGCCCACCAGCAACCCACGGAACCGCAAGAGCCCGACCACCCCATGCCACCACGCTCCATATCCCCCGCGTCCACCACAGACCGGAACGCGGAACACCAGCGAGAGGAGCCCGACCCCGGCCGCGCCGCCACGCCCCCACCGCCCCCCCCCCCCAAAGGACATCTACGCCACGCTGGCCAGCACCTTAGCCCCCATGGACGCCGAGCAGTACTACCAGTCCGTCCAACGAGACCTCCCTGAGGACCACGCGACCCTCCAGGGGTGGAAGCAGGAGAAAAGGTACGACAACGAGTGGGGCACAGAGGAAGACCTTCTCTGGGACGACACCTGGAAAGGCACCGCGGACGCCTTCCTGGAGGCAGCAGCCGAAACCTACCCCCGCCCGCCCGGGGACACCAGACACGGCCTCCACGCCCTCCTAGCGTTCCACAGCCGGAAACACCGCCACACCGTCACCCTCCACCCCCTCGACCACAATCCGCACCGATGGACACCTGAAGACGACGCCACAGCCACCATCACCGTACAGCAAAGCCCCGAGAACCCGGAGGAATACCACATCACCTGGGACGATCCGGCACCCCACCCCCCCGCCTCCCCCACCCTCCCAGATGTCTTCGCCGCCATCAGTGCAGAGCTCCAGGAGGCCAAAGCCCCCCAGCAACTGGACGAAGACATGCCCCAGGCACCATCACCATCAACCACACAAGACCAACCCCGCACAGAGCCCCTCACCCACCCCATCACCACAATGGAGCTCCCCCGACAACACCGCACCACCCCAGACCGAAACGGGTTTCGAGACCTGCCGCGGGAATGGGCGGTCCACAACGGCACACTCCGATGGGACAAAATCACACCGGGCCTCCAGGCCATCCGCCTCCACTCAATCGCAGAGCCCACCACCACCTGGGCACTACCGACGGACCGCCACCACCTCCTCCTCACCGTCCAAGGCGATGCCACGATCACACCCACGGAAGGAGACCCCGTAACAGCAGTCCCCGCCCACGCCGTCCACATACCCCCGCAAGCATCGTCGGCACCTATGACGGTGCATCCAGGCCCCACCCCTTGGCAGGCCATCGTCATCACCTACCCCGCCCCCAATGACCACACACACACCTGGCAGCAGCGATGGGAGGACATCCGAGGGGACCTCCTCCAAGAACACCTAGGGCTCACACGCACCCACCACACCCTACAACCGATACGAGGAGTAGGCCAAGCGTCACACGGCATACACGCCCCGGGAGTATGGGCCTACGCCACACCCATAAACTGACAAGCAGCGGAGGACATCAAGACCGCCCTATCCATCCAGCAAGCCCAGACCCAAACCCCGCACCGCAACACCCAACGAGGCTACACAATTTGGTGGGCGTACCAAGACCATGACACCCTCACCCCCCAACCGGGGGCCCCCCGTCTAGACACCAACACCACCGCCCTCCTCCAAGCCGCAACAGCGGCAGCCACACAGGTAGGGGCCCCGAAAACCTGGGGCCCACAATACCTGGTCGGAACCAAAGTGGCGCCCCACGCGAAGGGCCAAGACAAGCCCCCAACACCGAAGCCGCTCCACCCCCCGCTCAAGCTAGACCCGACGGAGCACACCCCCCAGGATGAATGGGCGACCCACTACATCATCCCCCACACCACCACCCGCAAGAACGACGCCGCCAAGATCACCGTCACCCGCCACCTCCCCCACACCACACAGGTGTATGAGCTGACGGCCCCCAACGTCCTCGTCACCCGTTGCCGACACGACGAGCGATACACCATACAGGCGGAAGGGGCCGCCGCGACCACCCTGTACACATGGGCAACACGGGGGGACCTCCCACACCCCACCCTCCACCACGCCCCCTCCTGGCCCACCCCCTTCCACACAGCGGACCGCCCCAACAAGAAGCCCAAACACACGGGTGTGCACACCCACGCCCAGGAGGCCCAGCACCGACACGAAGCGATGCGCAAGGCCCGCACCCTCCACGATGACCACACCATCCCCCGCATCGGCGCCCCCCCCGCCAGGGTATCAGATACCACCCACAACCGCACGATCACAGGCATCACCACGGACTGCCTGAACCCAGCGGCGTCGCGGGCAGACGCCGTATGGATCAGCGAAGGGCGCTCCCACACACGGGCGGTGGCGCGCCTCCACAACATCCAACCCCACAAACTCCAGCGCGCCGTTGGACCCTTCGCCGTACACGTCACCCCGTACGGCATCGACCACCCCCGGTGTGAGCACCATGACCCGCCCTGCTCCACCCCATGCACCTCGCCCCTGCGCCAACCGCTGCCGGCCCCCACCATCACGGGCAACATGTACCTGGGCACCGTACCGGGAGACCCGGGCATATACATCCTGCCCAACAGGTCCAGGGAACACGCCATCTCCCTCCACTGTGTGGAATCCCTCGCCCTGGGACCACCCCCACCAAAACACCAGCACCAACACATCCCGGGGGACAAACGGACACAGGCCCCAGACGGGGGAAAAAAGGCCCACCAACGCGCCCTGGCCCACATCACCCTCCACCTGGCAGCCCACCTACCAAAGGACTTCGGCACGGAGCGCCACATCGTCCTGGAGGGCCAAGCCCACCACATCATCACCGCCGCCCTGTACACCCTCGCCGCCCACGAACGCCACTGGGACCCCACAACCATCCCAGCAATGCCCCCACCGCCCCAAGGCCCCAACGATCCCGTCACCCCCTTCCACATCGATCAACTCCTAAGCCGCAAGGCCCCCCCACACCTCCACCCCTCCAGGACACCACTAGCCATTGCATCGTGGGACACCCTGGACACCCCCCCCCAACAACCCGCCATCCACATCCTCAAAGCGGACACCCAATGGTGGGTCCTCCACTGGGCACACGGAGTCCTCATGGCGGCCCAGGCCTATACCCCGGAAATGGACCCGGAAGACCCCCCACGGGGCCAGCAGCGACTCCTCCAAGCCACCACCCTCACAGGCCGCGAAGGCGCCCCCTGGGAAGCCCTCCACACAGCACTCTACTGGGCTCAAGGCTCCCCCAACGGCCCGGACACACCGGAACCAACAGAGGCCAGGGTCAGGCAGGCCAAGGCCATGAGGAACTACCACCTACACCACCCCTTCGACGACAGCCCCGCCGCACTGCCATGGCCAACGGATCCCCCGGAGACCGTACGCAAGCTCGCCGAGATCATACGCAGCCACGCGAAAGCGAAAATGCAAACACCGGCAGAACCCCCACTGAGGGATCCAGACCAGCAAGCAACGCACCCCTTCTTCCAACCCCATGCCCCCCCAGCCCCGCCACCTCCAGTCCCACCCAAGCGAACGAGACGACAAAAGGGCGCACCCGCCCCCAGCCAAGCCGGAAAAGCAGCAACCTCCCGACCCCCCGCATCCCACCCGACCCACCCGACGAACCCAGACCAAGCATCCTCGTCATCCTCCCTCCCACCACTACCACCGCCCCACCCGGACCAGGCATCCTCATCATCCTCCCTCCCGCCACCAGCACAGGCCCCGCCCAAAGCGTACCCAGGGTTCGAAAAAGGTGCGAAGGTCCAACAGCCCTTCCGCAACGACCACACAGGCGACTGGATCTGGTGTGAGGGCACGATCCAGTACCGCCTCAAGGGACCGGGGGACAACGGGGGGCCACAGATCCGGGTGATCTGGCACCGCCAAAAGGAGCTAGACCAAGGCAACAGCGCCCCGGACAAACCACTCGGCGACACCCTGGAACTCACCAGCGCCCACCCCATCCGGCTCCGCACCGAAGAGAACAAGGCCCACACAGGCACCAAATACACTGGGGAGCTCCCCCCGGAGTGGAGCCAAGGCCTCCCCCCGCCGCGCCTACCCAAACGCCCACAAACCGGCAAAAAGTCCCCAACCCCCAGTCCCCCTCCCTGACGGGGCAAGGGCCGAGGGCACAAGCCTCCACAGCCCCGGCCCGCCCCCACCGAGGCCACCGTCAACCTCCTCGACCTCAACCACCCGGCCGTCACATACTCCAAGGACGCCACTACCGCCCTCCAAGAGCTCCCGATGGCACAGGGGCCGGGGTGGGTCCCCCACCTCCTCACCTTCCAGGAACAAGGCCTACAGCGCGACGACCCCCCGGAAACCACCCCCATATATACCCCGGACCAGAAAGCGTACAAATGCTACTGGCACAAGGGGACCCCCCTATACGCCCAAACCGGCATCCACGTCCACCTCGTCCACCACCTCAGCGTCCCAGGGAGGCTAGGTGTCTATGAGGTCGTCAGGGACGGATGGCAACTCAACGTCATCAACACCCACGTCCCCTTCGGCGGAGCCACGGAACCCTTCCTCCAGGCCCTGGCCGAGGCGTACCGCCAAATGGCCATGCTCGCCCCCACAGTCATCATCGGCGACATGAACGCCGCCCCCACCCCAGCGGACCGAGGAGGACAGGCCACACCCCAGGACCAAGCAGTCCGCGACACCATCGAAATGCTGGGGCTCGTGGACCTAACAGCCAGCCTCGAAGGCCAACCATCCCACTTCCCCCACCAAACGGATGCCGCCCCATCCCGCATCGACGTATGCTATGGCGACCCCACCACCATCATCCGAGCGGAGGCCCGATATGGACCCCTCCCGCTGGGACCCACAGGCCATAGCCCCCTGCACATCCGCCTCACCATCCCCAACCTTCCCCCCAGCCCCCCAGAAGATGCGGACCAAGGCCTACCCCCCCCCCTGAAGATGCCCCCGCTGCATGACAAGCATGCCTGGTCCCAATATCACAGGGCCATAGACCTCGCCCGGCGCATCCAACCAGACCCCACCGACCTACTCACAGCCATGCGCACGGCCGCCGTCGCCTGCGGCTTCCAGCAACACCCCCACACAGACGACGACCAACCACCCACGGCCCTGGGGGACATGCTCCATGACCTCTGGCATGCGAAGCAACAACTGGCGACCCTCCTCCACACCGACACCCCCCAAACCCGCCGCCAGATACACCACTGCAGGACACAGATAGCCCAAATCAGGGCGGACCTGCAGCGGTGGCACATCCACAGGCAACAGCGCATCGCCCAGGAACACGCACGGTATGCGCAACACGAACTCCCCTACAAGGCCATCCGCCACCTCAACGACGCCATGACCGATACCGGCCACCGCACCATCACCACGGTCCGGCAGGAGGACGGCGTCCTCACCAACGACCCAGCCACAGTGCTCCAAGCCACCCAAGACAGCTTCCTCCGGCAACACACCCCCACCCAAGACACACTGGACCCGGACACCCAGGCCAAAATCGACCGCCTCCCTCGGGTCTTCAACCACGCCCAGAGGAGGCACCTGGAGAAACGCCCCTTCACCATCCACGAAGTCCGGAAGGCAATCCACAGTCTCCGGCAACACAAAACCCCAGGCTACGACGGCCTCCCTGCAGAGGCATACTACCACCTCCCCGCCCACCTCCTCCGCGTCCTCGCCCACCGCCTCTGGGACATCGTCACGGGGCGGACCCCCCTGCCACCAGACTGGGCAAACGTTGTCCGCCCCCTCTACAAAAAAGGGGACTGGGCGAACCCGGACAACTGGCGCCCCATAGTCTGTGCGGTCACGGAGGTCAAAATCGTCTGGACCATCCTCCTGCGCCGCATCCGCCCCCACCTGGACCCCCACATACCGGCGAGCCTCTGGGGGGCCATCCCAGGCCGCTCCCCACACGAGGCCATCTTCCTCCAGGACACCATCGCGGACATGGACCCGGTGGACCTCATCATCGCCTCCCTCGACGTCAAGGGAGCCTTCCCGAACACCCCCTGGCTCCTTCTAGAAGCGGTGTGGAAACGCCTAGGCCTCCCCTTCTACAACTTCACCTCCGACTACATCCGCACCCGCAAATACACGGTCCGCACAGGAGCAGGCCTCACCCCTTTCCTCGAGCCAGGCAGCGGGGTCCCCCAAGGGGGAGCAGAGGGCCCCTTCCTGTACCTTCTAGTGACGCTCCCCCTGGCCCTCGCAATCGAGCAGGATTACCCGGCCTACGCACCCTACCCCCTCCTCTCCCCCCTTGTCGGCTTCGCGGACGACACCAACCTCACCGTCGCGCACACCCCACAGGACCCCCATGCCCCCGACCCCGGACCAACGGTCACCCATCAGGCCAACGACTTACTGGACGTGACCGTCTCCTACCTCTCCCACAACAACCTCATCGTCCACCCCACAAAGTCAGTGGCCATGATCAAGGGGTCTGCCACACCTCCCACCTTGGGACCACAAGGGCCCCCCATGCAAGTCGTGACGACCACCACCCAGCTGGGGGTAGTCCAGGCCGCCAACCCTGAGGACGCCACCCTCCCTCCCAAGTTGCAGTCACACCTCGCCCATCTCCTCAGATATGCGTCTCCGACCACCAAGGCCCTCTCCCTGTCCCACCAGAGCCTGGCGTACTACCTCACCGGGGTCTTGAACGCCTCCATAGGCTTCCAAGCACTCCACCTAACACACCCCACCACCGCCCTCCAGCCGGCCACACGCGCCGTGACCAAGGCATGGGCAGCACACGGGGGCTGGCCCACCTCCATACCCACCCGCGCCATCCGAGCGGCATGGCCCCACTATGGAGACGCCATAGGGGACGAGGTGAAAGCGGCCTATACCAGACACACCGCCCTCCTCCTTCACCGCATGACCCACAACCACTCACCGGAGGTCCGCGAGGTCACCGCCATCCGCCTCCAAGCCGCACAACGGGCCCGCAACACATGCCCGCGCTGGGTACTCCACCAGACGGGCATGCCCACCAACATGAACACCCGCCTGTGGAACCACCTGCAGCTTCTGCTCCCATCCCCACACCACGCCATACTCACCAACCACACGTGCCCAGAGAAAGGGCCACTAGCGGTCCTCTGCGGGGACCTCCACCACCACCCCAAGGGCACCATCCACACCATAGACCTTGTCGGGGCCTCCATCACCGTAGTATACGTCACCCTCGCCCAAATGCGGGTCCTGCACCACAGCGGGGCACACCGCACCCCCTTTCTACAGCTTCCAGAATGGCCACAATACCGCCTCTTCCACCAGTACCTCACACAGACGGCACGAACAGCGGGGCACACTCTACCGGGCAGCAAAGACATGCGCACAGCCTACCGAGAATTCACAAAGCAACACCCGCGACCCATCCCAGAGACACCGCCCTACGCACCCACCGGATCGAAACACGAACCCGTCCCCCCAGTAACGGGCCCAGTCCCACCACAAACCCTGCTACTGGCCCCGAATGAAGCCAAACCCACGCAGACCACCGTCATCCACCACGGGGCAAAATGGCGCATACCGAAACACCACATGACCGCCCGAGACCTACCAAAGGTCCCCCAAGATTCCCAGAGCATGCCACGCACATGTTGGGCCTGTGACCCCGAGGCACCAACCGCACCATGGCCCGTGCTACACCTCATAGCACGCCACCACACCCACCCCACGACCCACCTACCACCACAGGCCTACGCATGGATAGCCCCATGGTTCCACCGCACCGACACTAACCCCACGGTAGCATGGAACCCCGACCACGCGCCCAAATGGCTCTTCACCACTACACCCACATGCCCCCGCCCCGACCCGGCGGGGGTCGCCATCTGTTACAGCATGTACGAGCAGGGCAGAACAGGCAAGCACGAGCACCCCTACTATCCACTCCACCACTCCTGCCACACACCGGAGCACCGAACACAAACCCTCACATGCCACGACCTAAACCCCGACACAGCCTACATCCTCCACTACATCTACTCCTACCTCACACAAGGACAGCCGGAGCAGGGACTCATAGCCCTGTCCCCCCAAGCGAAGCACATCATCTCCAAAGGAATAGGGGTGTACGCCACCCCCATCCTACAGCCCACAACCCCAGTAGCCCACCTCGCCACGGGCCTTGCCATATACGCCTACCTGCCCATGAACCCATGCCGCCTCCCACAACCATCACCGGCGGACCGGCTCTTCTTCACCGACGCCTCAGGCGAATCCGCCCTCACGCCCATCACCGGGGGGGCCACCCTGCAGCTAACCCACACCGGGGGACACTACCACATGGACCACCACACGGGCCACACCACCTATGGGGCCTCTTCCCACGGGGAGCTAGGGGCCATGGCCGACGCCATCACCGAGGCCGCGGCCCACCTACCCGCCCACTCGCCGCACATCGTCCGGGTCTGGTTCGTGGTAGACGCCACTGTCGACACGCACCTGCTCCCCCGCATAGCAAGGCAACCACTTCACAAAGCAACCGCGACGAGCCTCGGCACCCAGGCACTGCTACTCTGGAAAGCCCTACGCAGCCTTCCCCCCTACGTCCAACTCCACATCGTGAAACAAGAGTCCCACAGGCACCAATACGGAAATGGTAAGGTCGACAACCAGGCAGTACACCAGCGCACAACACACCTACCAGCCCTCCGGATCCCTGACCTCGGCCGCAACCACACACACCTCCAACACGTGCCCCCTGTACCCGAGCCCCATCAGACCCCGGACTGGGTACCAGAGGACGCCCCCTATTCCTCCCACGACAGAGCGTACCACTACCCCAACCCCGTCCAACATCTCGCCCGCGTGCTCGGTGACGCAGACAGCCGGGAGCACATCCAGGAGCTCCAGGACAGACTGCAAGTCCCCCTCTACCACTCAGCGCTCCGCCCAGCAAACGTCCCAGCCCACCTCCAGAAACGACGCATCCAGCTCCTCAGGGAGCAACTGCCTTTCCTCACCAGGGTCGCCAGATGGCTCGCCTGCAAGCACATCCACGTCCCCGACGAACACACCCGCTGCCCATGCAACCACACCACCCCGGAGGACTGGGAACACTTCAAGAAATGCCCCCTCCATACAGACAGGGACACCCTAGTGGGCTGGTCCCCGGCGGAAACCCTGCGACAACACGAAGGATGGCCAGCCCACAGCCACGCACACCAGGCCACCGAACACCTCTTCCGGGACCCCCTGATCAAAGAAGCCACCATGAGAGGGGCGGTAACACAGGCCCTGCACCGACACCTCACCAAACACACGGAAAGCCCCATGGAGGCAGCAGCACACCTCCAGCTAGAAGCGGTCCGCAGAGCAGCGGCCCAAATGGTACACCGCAAACACCTCCTGCTAACACACGCGGAACAAATCACCGACCCCACCGCCAGGGAACACATGCAGCGTCTCATCCATTACCATGCCGTGCATGACCCAGACGTCCACTAACCCGCTCCGCGCCCCGCACGCGCCCCCCGTCTCCATCCACAGGTCTCCAAGGCACCACCACAGCGCCCCGAGACCCGTCTCGCACCCAAGAAGCCACCCGGCACCGCCCAGTCCGGCCGAACCCAGCCAGGGCCAACCATCCATCGACGTAGACGCGCAAGACCCCGGCAGCCCATCCAGCCCACCCCCCCCGGACCCGGGGCACCCCCCCCTTCACACCGGCCACCATCCGTGACCCCGACCTCCTCCGAGCGACCCTCCAAGACAGGGCCCCGACCACCCCCCTGGGCTGGTACCGCCTACAAGAGGACTGGACCAAGCTCACCGTCAAAGCCCTCCGGGACCTGACCACCCCAGGCAGCGGCCTCCACGAGACCATAGTAGACCTCGTGCTCTGGCGAGCCCGCAAACACACCCGGGGCCAGCCCATCTGAATCCCCCCCATCGAGTGGGGCCAGGCCCTGCCGCACGACACCGGCAGCAACGTCACGCGTCGAGGGACTGTACGCCTACGGCGGGCCCAAGCGGAGACGGACCACCAAGCGGACCCGAACCACCCGGAGCAGTGGGAACAGGCCACCGCGCCCAACCGCGACACCGCCCTCCGCGCCGCCGGCCTCCGCACCCCGGACGACGACCTCCCCCCCCCACCTACAGACAGTGACCACCCCCCGCCGGAGGTCTGGGTTACAGTCCTCGAGCGCGGCCACTACTACGTGATAGCCGCTATGGCTACGTCCCACGGCCCGCAATGGATCATCCAGGGGACAGACACCATGTTCGCCCCGAAAACCGCCCCACCAGGGGCAGTGGGGGACCCCACCACCCAGCACAGGATCCTCAGGGGTCTCGTCCAGCCAGGGGACACGCCCCCAGCCCGCGCCCTGGCCCAAATCACCTCAGGGAAGGCGGGCTACCACCTGGGATTGTCCATGCTCTGCCTAACCCACTGGATCCAGCGCCACTGGCCACCCACGGGGACCGTGCCCTGGGTTTGGGCCATCCCCACCGCCCACACACAAGTCGAAGCAGGCCCGGACACACGACCAAACCCCCCCCCCAGGCCGCAGCAGTCCCTCACCTGCGGGTACCACGCCATCCACAGGGTCCTCAACCGCGCGGGTCTTAGCCCAAAGCTAGCATGCCCCCTTCCCACCACTCACCAGGAGGTCCACCAGATACGAACGCTCGTCTGCGAAATCCTTGCCGCGGCAGCGGAAGACGGCAAGCTTCTCCTCCAAACCGCCCGGCCTACAACTGCCCACGCAAGCGCGCAGCAAGCGGACACATACACCGGCACAGCACAACCCCCCGCACAATCCCCGCCCATGCCCCCCCCCTCTCGCTGCTCAACCGGAGACCCACACACGCCCACTATCGCGCGCACCCCCGGGCCCCGCGACACGGGCCTCCCCCACCCGCCCGAACACCAGCACACGCCCGCCACACACCCACCCACCGGCCACCCTTCACCGCCCCCCACACTCGACAACCCACACACACCCGCCAAGGGGAGCCCCACGCCCCGCGGCACGCCCACCCCACCCAGTGGCCCGCCCACGCCCCCCACACACACCCCAGAGGACCCAGGCCCACCCCCCCCGGCCCCTGAATGCAGCCCACGCGAACTGTTCCCCCCCGCTGACACCAACCCACACGACCTCGCACATTGCAGGACCCGGGCCCAGCCGAGCCCAGAAAGAGAAGGCCGCAGCCCCGCGCCTCCCTCCCCCGCCGCAGCCGACCAGATCGGCCCGCCGGGCCGCCAGGTCACGACCGGGCCCCCCCAGCCGCCCGCCACCAACCTACAACCCGGGGACATGCCCTCCATCCTCCCCGCCGTGGCCGCAGCAGAAGCCGCCGCCAGCAAGCCCGCCCGCATCACAGCCCAACCCGCGTCCACCACCTCCTCCTCGTCCTCAGCCTCGTCCACCTCCTCCACCTCATCCTCCGACCCCCCCCTCCCCGCCAAACTCATCCTCAAGGCCACGGCGAAAGCCAAAGCCGCGGCCGCACGCACCAACCCCCCAACCCCCACACAGGCGACTCAGGCACCCCGGCAACCCACCGGGACGACCCCCGACCCGGCATCGACGCCCTCACACCTCCGGACAGAGGTACTCCTCAACCTGGAACCGGACCCCAACCCCAAACCCGACCCCAAACCCAAACCGGACCCCAACCCCAAACCCAACCCCAAACCCAAGCCGGCGCCCACGCGACCACACACAACACCGCATACGCAACGACACAAAACCACCCGATACCACCCCCGCCCGGGCCCTCGCCCAAGCCAGGACCCCCCACCCACCACGACCCGCGCCCCCCTCCCGCCGGCACCCACCACCACTGCGGAGACGGCCACCCAGCACGACCCCGTCCAAACCCTCGTCAAAATCCCCGTCACCAAGCGCCCCGTCATCCATCCCCCACAAACCACCACCACCGCCGGCCAAACCGACCCAGGGACGTGGGACCCCTCAACCATCGTCACCGTCAAGCCCGGCCCCCAACCCTTCCCCCATGCCCACCACATAGTGCAGCCCCGGGGACTGCCCACGATGCCCAACCCCCCACCCCCACAAGGGGGACCGGAAAACCCACAAGGACTCCATGGGCCATACCCGCAACACCAACCCCACCACTACACACACCACCACCACCAGCGGCCCCACCACCACCACTACCAACACCACCCCCACCACTACCACTGCCCACCGCCCTACCCCACCGGGCCACAACCCCCCGTACACCAACAGCACCAGCGGACGGGATGGCAGCCGCCGAACGCCCCGCCCGCATACCCACCCCCCCCGTACCAGCCACCACCCCCGTACCAGCCGTACCTCCGCGGCCACCATCTGATGGCCGAAGGGGCCCCATGGACGACGGGGGACCTCCCCCCCCAACCAGCACCGCGTGACGCCCCGTACCCCCCCGGCCACCATCCGAGGGCCAAAGGGGCCCCAAGGACGACGGGGGACCTCCCCCCCCAAGCGGCGCCGCGCGAGGCCCCCTAGAGGCCGCCGACGCTTCCGGACTGGCCCGACTCGAGCGACGAGGGCCGGTCCCGCAAGCGGCGGCGCTCCCGCTCCCCCCCCGCACGGCACACTCGCCCACGGCGCCCACACTCCCACCGCGCCTCAACCACCCACTCGCGCCGCTCCCTCCCCCCCAGGTACCACCATGACCCCCAGGGACCCCGCTCCCGTCGCTCCCGCTCCCCCGGGCACCACCACGAGCGCCACCGCCGCCCCATGTCCCCCTCCCCCTCCCCCCACCGGCCACCCAGCCCCCGCCACCACCACTCGCGCTCCCCCCGACGCAGCCAGGCAAGCCACTGCCGCCCCACTTCCACCTCCCCCTCCCCCCACACGCCCCGCCGGGCTCCCCGTTCCCCCCGCCACCCATACCCATCCACCACCCCCAGCCCCCGCCACCACCACTCCCGCTCCCCCGGACGCCACCGAGCGCGCCACCGCCGCCCCATGTCCACCTCCCCCTCCCGCTCCCCCCTCCGCCCGTACCCGTCCTCCAACCCCAGCCCCCGCCGCCGCCGCTCCCGCTCCCCCAGGCACCGCCACCCCCGCCACCACCGCAGGTCCACGTCTTCCCCCCGCCGCTCCAGGACCCCAGGAACGGACCCCTCCCCCCCCCGGGCCCCCGCCTACCTCGCCTGGTGGTCTCCCTCCGCTCTGCAGGAGCTCCGCCGCTGGGTGAAATGGGCCGGAGGAGCGGGGAGGCACGAAGGGGTGCACATGGTGCATACCTTCGAGGAGGTGCGCACCCGCACCCCCGCAAACCCCAACGAGGCCGCCCCGGAGGCCATCATGCCGCAAGCGGCATGGGAGGCCCTCCTCCGCGATGCGGTCCAGGGCCTCCGCCCCCCCTACACCCCCCAAGCCCTCCGCCAGTGGCTCCAGGCCACCCACCCCCAAGCCTGGGCCACCGGCGCCCCCTCCCCACCCCGCCCCTCCCACCACCACCACACCAGGAAGGGGCAGGGCAAGGGCAAGGGAAGGGCAAGGGGCACCAAGGACCACACAGGCAAGAGGGCACGGAAGGGCCCCAAGTGAGGGCAGGCACACGCAGGGACAGGGCGCCGGAAGCGACACCACATGGGGGCAGGACACCACCCAAGAACCAGGAAGGAGCGGGAACGGGGACCAAGACACGGAGGAAAAGGGCACCACGACAGGTACCACGACCCACACCGACGGGGAGACCAGCGCCGCCCCACCCCCACCAAACACCCCAACACACACCACCGAAGCAAACATCGGACGCCATGCGGATCACACCAGCGCACGCCCACCGGCCATCGGAGACCACACGGAGAACGGAGGGCACAACTACACGGGGAGAACGGGCCACACCCACAGAGGAGGCCGCAGGGAACACCGCCGCACGGCACACCACCATGCCCTCACCGCCAGCCGACGACCCCGACCACCACGAAGGCCAACTCACAGGCACCGGAAGAGGACGAAAGCACGGCCGCGGCACCCACGACTACGGACCGACACCCCCAGAGGACACGGGACCAAGGCACAGGCCCCCAGGGAGGGCAACCCCACGGACCGTGACGCGACCACACCATGGGCTATGAGGGCCGGGCTGCGCTACCGTCGCGGTTTGACGCAGAGTATTGCTACGGGGGCTTGATCTCGGCTGGTCTCACGTCCGTGAGGGCGTCCGTCACCAACCTGTTGCGTCCAGTGGAGGAATGGCACTGCGGCGGCACACCGATCCCGTCCATGAAGAATATCGAGCACCGCAAGGGGAAGCGAAAGGCTGTGATCGATCGCGAAGGCTTTGGTGCTGCTGGACGGTGCCCCCTTCAAGGCCATCTCCGAGCGCCGTGAAGACTGGAAGTGCCAAGAATACTACCGATGCCCCGGACCCCAGCAGTTCAGCACCGGAGATATGGACATCCCCCTGACCCTACAGTATGAGCTCATCCCTGCCGGCGGCACCGACCCGGACCCTGCCAGCGCAGCCGAGCTGCAGTGAAAGCCGTTCGCCACTCAAACAGCGTTCGGAAGCCACCTCCACCGTCCGACTCCTGATGTCTGTTTGTCTGCCTTGGAGAAGAAACGCCTTTCCTACACCCCGAGTACACCTGCCTGTCTGCGAGGCCCGGTGAAGATTGAGTCCATGGGTGAGAGTCAGTGTGCACGCCCCAAGGACACCGTGATCATTCAGCAGAATTTCCCGAAGACCTAACCGACCCACACAGGCCAGGCTGACCTCCACTGACCCACCGCGGCACCACGCGAGACCACGGCACACCGCACCACAGCGCGCCACAGAGCAACGCACCACAGCACGACGCGACGCGACGCGGCACAGAGCGGCACAACACGACACAACTGACCCTAACCTGAGGGACTAACCGAAGCCAGCCACTGCACACCCGGGAAGGCGCCGCGCCACCACGCCACACACCAGCACCACAGGCCACACACGGGGCCACAGCGCGCCAGGCGACAACGGTGACGGACCACCCAGAAGATTACAGCCGGCACCGCAGAGGGGTAAGGACACGAGCAACCCCAGCCCCCTAACCCAACACCACAAGCAGCCGCCTGGCGCAGCCGCCCAACCGGCAGAGCCAGGACCTAACCCAGCAAGACGGGGCGCCGAGCCCACCGTGTACAGAGCCCACCCGACCCATGGGGCCGGAACATGGCCACACAGAACGCAACTGAAGACAGCAGCCCGGAAGACAACACTGAATACAGGCCAGTGCGTGCGCCAGCCCAGGGAAGGCAGAGGGAGGAACAGGCAAGCCCCCCCCCAAAGAAAAAAAAAATGAGAGGGGAAGGGGAAAAGGCACGAAAACAGCTCACAGCCGCCCAACCACCCGCCAACACAACCACAGGCGGCCAGGCCCCCCCCCCCAGAGAAAAAAAAAAAAAAAAAAAAAGGGGGGGACCCCCGCAGAGGCACAGCAGAACCACCCACCCAAAACCGGCAACACCAAGCCAGTAACAGCGGACCAGGGGGAAAAGGGACACGGAAAAAAAAAAAAAAAAAAAAAAAAAAAAGAGAGCCACCAGCCCAGCCCGAAAGAAGGGGGATGGAGGGACAGGGACCACAAAGCCCAGAAAAAAAAATAAAAAAAGAAAAGAAAAAACCGAAGCGCAAAAAAAAAAAAAAAAAACACCCCCCGACAACCCAGCCAAGACGCACTGGGCACAGGCGAGACCCGGGCCCAGCACACACGCCCACACCGCGCGCCGGAACCGGAAACGGCGGGGGGCAAGCGGGGCGCCCACGAAACCACACACGTCCGAAAAGCAGGCCGAAACCGAAGCCCAACCACGAACACCACAAATAGCCGACACTAGAGGGACAACACCACAAATCGAGCCCAAAAACACCCACCCAAGACCCCAGCCAGGACTGACGGGGTTAACAAAACCCGCACCCAACCGCCAACCGGACCCAAACACAAACACAACACAACAGTAAGAAACCCAGTGCCCACAGCCCGGGCATTGAGGCAGCCCGTGCCATGCAGGTGACCCGGCCAAACGAGATCCGGAGCCCGGGGGTAAGGCTGCATCCTAAGGCCTGCGCTGCTTTGGGACTCGAGGCGGAGCGTGCGACACCCAAGCGCCTCAGAACCCTAGTACCAGGAACGTGCATGCACGCCTTGGGAACGGGATACGCCAGGAAGTCCGGTGAACCCCTAGGGTTCCGCCCAAAGGAGGGGACGTGCGCAAGCACGGGGGCACACCCTCCCGGCGAGACAAGCATGTCACGCTGGCGGCGATCAGCCCTCCCGGCGTAGCCCGGGGCCGCTTTGTTGGGGGCCAACAGTCAGGTCTAGCGGGAAGTAAGCCGCCTCCCCTCTTCACGCGCGAAGCCTCTTCCTGTTCGACACAGGGGCGACGCCAGGGGGAACCATGGGGCACCTCTCCACGACAGAGTGCACCTACCTACCTACCTAGAAAGGGAGCCGTGGCGCGCAAAGGCCGTGTAGACTAGGGCACCTGAAGTGTCCTCGTAGTAGCCTCCTTGGGGAAGGACGTGGGCCAGCCTGGGTGTTGTGCCCATGCCCTTGCTACTTGCTGTCGAGCGTGGCATAGGGCATCTTTCGGGTGCAGGAGGTGCAGGGCCTGGTATCTGATGGCTGCGTTGAGCACCGCTTCCATGAAGTATGCCAGGCCCTGCGTAGACAGGAGTTCCCCCCTGCCAAGTTGTGGTAGTTGAGCGAGGCCCCCTTCCAGCTTGTTTGGGAGTGCGATGTGGTGATGCGGTGTGGCCTGTGTGACTCCCAGGTCGATTGTGGTGTCCTCCAGGTGTAGGGGTTCGCCTTTCCTGATGTTGGGGGCGGGGGTCCCGATGTTGGCTGGCCTGACCGATTTGCGGGGGTGCACCAGGAGTTGCTGGGCGTCCAGGATGTCGTGGTGAACTGGAGAATGGCGAACGCCTGTGCGGTGGCCGTTGGTAGCGCTGCGTTTGCAGGGTCGCGGTTGCGGGTGGCGTTAGTCAGGAGGTTAACATCCGCGAAGATGATGAGGGGGAACGGTAGCGGTTTCAGGGCGCCGCAGAGGATTTGTCCCCACGCCCGCGTCATCCTCCTGGGGCTTGGTCAGCGGCAGTGTCTGTGCAGTGGGTGCGGCGTCGCGTAATCCGCTGTGCGCGAGGATAGAGGAGCCCTCGGGGCTGAGCTGGAGGACGATGTTCCATTTCGCTTTCTGCTCTCGGGACCACTGGTGGGGTCCGCTCTGTGGCCGGTGGAGGGTGACTTCGTGGCCTCATCTCTAGCTGTGGTAGGCAAGGATGATGAGGATTGTGTCTTGCTCCGGGTCCTCCACGCTTTTCATGTACGCCGTCATGTCTGTGACAGTAATGGCGTTCTCCTCCTTTCATTCTTCTGTGGGGGCGCCTGGAGAGGGGGGGGTGGTGGTGTACCCGTGCAGCCCCTGCCCAGTGAGGTCGGTCAGGTAGCGCTCGAAGGACATCCGGTACTCTGCAGGGCCCTGGCTGGCTTTGTGGGTGGGTGGGTCGTGAGCGGGGTGGCCTCAGGGCGTTGGACAGGTGTGTCCAGGGTGCCCGCTCGCGGGGTAGGGGCTGCGAGGGGGCACTTTGCGGGGAGTTGGCGCGGTTGGGGTCCGCGGGGTCGCTTGCCGTAGGGTCCATTCCTGGCGGGGTTCGGTCCCTATGCTGCTCGTAGTCCTCCGTGTGTTTGAGCTGCAGCTCTAGCAGGCTGTCGGTGTCCAGGGCCATCGGAACATCGTGGGTGGTCACGTGTTCGGTTGCTGCCTTGTGATGCGGTGGCCGTGCCATGTTTGCGCCCGGGGCACGTGCGGCAGCTCGTGCAGGATCGTGCGTCAGTGCCCGGGGGAGTAAGCAGTTTGACGTGGTTGCAGTGTGTGGTCGCTCCCTGGAGGTTGAGTCGGCTTGCAGTTTCGTCCCCGGGTGCCGTTTCGGTTGTGGCTGGCGTTGGGCGCTTGGTTGGTGTGTGATGTGTGGGCTTTATGGGGATGGTGCCGCGGGGGGAGAGAGTTGGTGCGGAGCTGGCGTGGTGCGGTGTTGTTCCTGTGTAGGTAACCTGCATAGTCCAATGTCCTTGGGGTCGGCGAGCTGGTGCGTCGCCATCTCATGTGCGGGACGTTCCGGTGAAGTGCTGGTGCTGGGTCCTGTGTTGGCTTCCCCATGGGGGGAAGGGGTATCGTGCCTGGGTCTGGTCGGGCAATGGTGCTGCTGGCGATGCCGGTGATGAGGGTGCCGTAGGCCAAGCACCGGGTGATGGCGCCGCCGTTGGTGTCGATTGTGAGGGTGCTGCACCGGGTGATGGTGAGGCTGGTGTGTGCTGCTTGTGGTGCGATGGTTGGTGGCGAGGCTTATGGTGCCATCGCCAGGGTGCTGCAGGCGATGCAACGGGTGATGGGAGAGCTGCAGAGGATGCTGAAGGTGGTGCAATGGGCGATGATGTCGCTGGTGATGTCGATGGGGAGGGTGCTGCAGGTGATGGATCGGGTGATGGTGCCGTTGGTGATGCGGATGGCGAGGGAGGGTGCTGCGGGTAATGTCTGGGTGATGGTGCCGCTGGTGATGTCGATGGTGAGGATGATGTAGGTGAAGTGACGGGTGATGGCAACGCCGGTGATTCCAATTGTGAGGTTGTTGCTTGTAATGCAACGTGTGGTGGTTGTGAGGGTGCTGTGGGCGATGCACCAGGTGATAGTCTGGTGATACCGATGGCGTGTGTGCTGCGGGTGCTGTAAGGGGTGATGGTGCTGCTGGTGATGTCGCTGGTGAGGGTTTTGTAGGTGACGCAACAGATGTTGGTGAGGCTGATGGTGCCGATGGCGAGGGTGATGCAGGTGATGCAACGGGCGATGGGAACGCCGGTGGCGCCAGTGGTAAGGGTGCTGACGTCGATTGTGAGGGTGCTGTAGGTGGTACAACCGGTGGTGATGCGGTTGGCGGTGCCGATGGTGAGGTTGGTGATGCCCATGGTGAGGGCGTCGTACATGATGCGCCGGATAATGAGGGTGATCGAGGGTGTTTTAGGCAATGCAACGGGTGTTGATGCTGCTGGTGATGCCAACGTGGAGGACGGTGCAGATGGTGGGGTGAGGGCGTCGCTGGTGATGTCGATGGTGAGGATGCTCTAGGTGTTGCATGAATGGTAGCAGTGCTGGCAGTGCCGACTGCGAGCCTGCTGCCGGTCAGGTGACGCACCGGATGACGGTGCCGCTGCTGGCACCGACGGTGAGGGTGCTGCTGCTGAGGCACCAGGTGACGGTGCCGTTGGTGCTGTTGATTGTGAGGGTGCTGCTGCTGATGCCTTGGGTGACGGTGCGGCCAGTGATGCTGATGGAGAGGGTGGTAGTGTGGCCAGACGTGATGGTGGGTGTCTTGGCGTGGGTGGTCAGCGGGCGGTGAATGTGACTGGTTGTATGGTGTGGTATCGGCGTGCTTGCTGGTGCGGGTGTGCTGATGGCGTCAGTTTGTCTGCTTGGTGGTGCTGGTGGCGGTGAGTGGCCCTGTGGAGCCGCTGTTGGCGATGGGCGGTCACCTGGTTCAGCGGTTGGGTGCTGTTGTGCGTGGCCTAGGCGGTGGGGGTCGGGGCGTTGAGTGCTTGCTGGGCGTGGTAGGTTGTGGGTGCTTGTGTTGATGCACTCCTGTCGTGGGCTGATTGGGGTTAGTGGGCGGTGGGTTTGCTGTTGCCGTGCGCTTGACGGTTTGTGTGTTCTGGTGGGGCGGCGCTGGTGCTGCGTGTCCGATATGGGTTACAGCAGCGCCTCCTGGCGCTAAGCGGCGTTCTGGGGCACCCGGCTGCAGTGGTGTTTATGTGTATTCGATATTTGCATGCATGAGTTAGATTTGGATGGTGTCCTCAAACAGCCCACAGAAGCGGCAAGCGTCGCCAAGGTGTACCTCATAGACACGGACCATGAGTGGGCAGTGCCCGACACCCATGCAGACCATCTGCACTTGCCAGGCCTAGCGCCGCGGAGGTGCGTACTCTCGGACCCTTGGACACCATGGACAGAGTAAAGATTGAAGGCCGACCAGTGCCCGTCCCTGTGACCAAGGTGGGGACAGGGAGGAAACAAGGCGGACGCATGGGCCCCGCCTGGAGGGTGGGTCGGCCGCTAGGGCCTGCGCAGAGGGTGCGCCACCGCACTCACCCGACCCTCAGGGCAGAACACACCGGGGCGCCTGAGCCGGTGGGCACCGGCACGAAACCAAGGGGCGAACAACGGACACACCACTGACAGGGCGGGGCGGAGAGCAAGGAGGCCGGAGAAAGGACACCCAGCAAAGGCACTGGCGGGCAAGGCGCCGCGTGCAGCGGGATGGACCCAGACGTGCCTTACACCAAGGCAGAAAAACATCAAGAGCGCACCAGAGCGTCAAGCACGAGCTCCAGTGCGTGTGGTTCATGCGAGATACAGCGTGTCACGCAGACGGTGCCGCCCATGGCCTACAGCCTAGGAGGACCTGGCCTCATGCCGCAACATAGGGTTAGCAACCAACCAACCAACCAACCAACCACCCTTGTACCCGCCTTCACCGCAGAGGAACAGGAATTGCTTTCATCCTGGTTCCACAGGGTACCTCTAGCCAAACAGCAACCATTGGCTGGACGGAAACACCTGGGACAGAGTGGACGGCACCAGCGAGTCTTTAGAAAACTGCCGCAAACCCCTCCTGCAGCATACACCTGCAAGACTCCGCGGATACAAGTAGGACATTGAACAAAAACAGACCATCACTTGCCAAGCGTTCGACCTCCGACAAAGGGTACCTGTTGCACATGATGTATGCATACAACACATTAGGCAGCCCCGACACAGTCCTCTTCCGCCTCAGCCCTCAGGCCCAGACCATCATTAACAACGGGATAGGAGTATATGCCAGCCCATGGCACTGGATCATACAAAGCACCACCAGAACTGGCCAGAGAGACACTGCTCACATCTACCACCTGGCAAACATCGCCCGCCTGCCCATTCCCAGTAATACAAACGTGATCTTCTACACCGACGCATCAGGCCCGCTACAACAAGCCCCCACGGTTGGCTCTGCCTCTGTGCCAGTCAGCTGGCTTGCAGACAGACTTCACATAGAGCAGCACATGGGGCGTCCTCCCACGGCAATCTCTGCCTCCTGGCTGACACCACAGGCACCGCAGCAGCAGCATTCAGAACAATTGTACTGCGTAGAATCTTGGTGGTCTTGGACGCCACGCTGGACATACACGTCACAAAAAGCCTCGCGAAACTACTCCTTCACACCGCTCTGGACTCCGGCAACAGCATGCAACCTGTAGGCCTCTGGATGGGCCTCTGAGGCCTGCAGCCCCAAGAGGTGCTGCATATCATCAGAAATTAGACTCAACCTTACTCATACCGCAATGGACGTGCAGGAACAGGTGCCAAAACCTGGAGCACCACCCACAACCCAGGGCTCGAGCACATGCGGCTGCAGACCGTGCACCACAGCCACTTTCAGCACCTGCCCCGAAAACCACATCGTTACCAAGCCCACGCCGGGTGCCAGAGTACAGTCTGTAGACTGACGAAAACAATTGAGCAACATTAAGCAACATCAGGCGACATATGCAAGTGGCGCAAGCAATGATACTGCATTGGTTGAGCATATTTGATGTCCCAGCCGTAACATGCAGCAACAGGGGTACCAACTTCGTTGGCGCATAGTTTTGCACAATGTGGAAGTACATGGGTCTGAGGCAGGCAAGACGGTAGCATATGACAGCCGCTCGAAAGGAAGAGCGGAGGTAGCGGGCAGGTGAATGTTCGAGCCCTTCCGGCTATTGCATTTAGGACAGCCTGGCAGAATTTGGTATCATTCCCTTTGGAGGGCTCTGCAGGTAAACCACGATTTATCCTGACCGTCTGGTTTGTCACCCCATCGTATCTTATTCCTACCAGATCAGGCTTCACGAACTCCGCCAAGGATGAATAATGGTGGTGTGGCAAGGGAGTCCAATGCCATGATCTTCGAAGCTGACGACACAGCCAGGAAATTGCGCGATGTCATGGTGGCGAAACATGCGGAGAGGGTGATTCTAATCCAGGGAAGTTGGCACGGTTGCAACGTGGACACCGTGTGGGTGGATCGGCAGAACAAGGACATCTTGACGCGGCACCAGCAGCAGTCATGGTACATATCAGGTGTCATACTGCGGAGGACCGGGCAGGATGTGTATGTGATCTAAGTGGGGAACAACAAGCGGTGGAGGGGGATCAAACTCAGTGCACATGCGGGACCCGGATCCCCCCGGCCATGCTGTTACCTTGGAGTTCAACGTGGACGCTTTCAACTCCGACAGCTACTGAGAGCAGAACAAGTACACTGCGGAGCGGATGCTCTGAGACAAGTCTGGTCCTAGCACACCGGGAAGGCGGCTATACAAGGTCCATTGGAAGGGTTCTGCAGCATGGAGGGGCTCGTGGGAACCTCCGAGCAGCTTTGTGCTGCGGTACACGTCCGTGTAGTTGGAATACCTGAAGGCCAAAAACACCAAGGTCCATGTCCGAAATGCGCTGGCCCACTTGGTCATGGGCGACCCAGATTGGGGCCATCACTCTCTATGCATATTCGTGTGCATACATATATTTCGATTCGGTTTTCCTTCCTGCAGTTATGGACGTGCCATGGCCGAGTACCTCCAAAGTGCCCCCGACCCGATTTTCTTGACATCAGACGAGCATTTTGAGACAAGATCAGTCTTGGTTTGTTTTCTTATTTTTTTCTGTGCACCATCAGTTGCCACTGGGTCAGGGGATTCCCACCGTACCACAAAAGTCAAGGAGACCTCCTTTTGCTACTTTGTTTTGGTGGAGCTTTTGGTAAGTGCATCAGCGGGAGCAACAGCCCCGCTATATGGGAGAATTCTAGGTTGGATTTGGAGATTTCAGTTTTTTGCCTGTGGAATTTTGAGTAACAAATGTACGTTAGTAGAATTTTTTTCTCATTTCTCTGCCTTGCTGGCCCTTTGGGACATTCTGACTGGATCAACTAACCTATTATTGCAGACCAGGGGCGATGACGATGTCCGTTTGAGCGTTTATGGTATGACGCTGGATGTCGGGGACGGATTGGCATGGCTGGAGAGGGTGAAGGAAGCGGTGGTACATGGGCACGTACTGGCCATGGGGGCAGAGGGCATCAGGCTGTCAGATAAGCTGCCCAGGGGGTTCCTGGCGATGATCGTGGTCCTCTGGAATCATCCCTCGTCGGTACAGACAACTCTGTACTACCTCTGAGCAGTACTCAATGCGGCGATGCCAGGGGATGCACCTCCTGTACTGAAGGGGACAGCTAGCGGAGGTGGAGAGCGAGGTGCGGAGGCTCATCAGGGGGTAGGAGAAGATACCCTCGGAGGTGCAACAGTGTGGGTTTGGATCGCCGAGGGCGTAGGATGGGGAGGGGATGCCCACAGCGGGGGAGGCGTATAGGGCACATACGGCAAAAGCACTAAACAGGATGTGCCACAACCAGGAGTAGGTGGTGCACCGAGTGTGCCGCCATACGGTTGCGGAAGTACAGAGGGAGGAGAACATGTGTGCACACCTTGTGTGGCACAGAAGGTGGCAGTTTACGAATTAAAGAGGGAACGCATGTGGCGCCTCTTGCAGGCGGTCTTCCCGAGGGAGGAGCACATGTTGGCAACCAACAAGAAGTGCGGCAGATGTCGGCCGATCGTGGTGCTGGACTCAGGGTTTGGAGGAGCGGCGCATGGAACGGTACGGTGGATAATGAAGGAAGGAGCGGGTTTGGAGGTGATGCACGTACCAAGGTCGTCGCGCGCGATCGCAGCACAGAAAAAAACACCAAGAAAGAGACGCACAGCCAGGAAGAATTAATGGAAACATCGTTTTTTCCGACCTCAGAAACACCCAAAAACACCTTACGCCGCTGTTTGGCGAGGTCCATAATCGTAGGACACACACAGAAAACCATGAAGACAAGAGCCGCGGAGACAGCAAATTTGAAGCTTGCATGCCCCAAAACACTTAGTAAAGTGCATGCAGTAGGAGCTAGGGACTTGTGCCCGCCCCAACACCAAGAAAAAAAACCAACAAAAAGACAGCATGGAGTAGACGCCACGGGAAAGCGCCGGCCGCGGAAGCACACGTATGTTACACGTTACGCTACGCTGCCTAATGTAGAAAGGGAGCCGTGGCGCGCAACGCACGTTGAAAACAAGACAACAACCGCGCCGTCACCAACATGAGAGCACGCCCGCACATCCCCTGCACGCATAAGACGCGGACGCCATGCATGTTGCACGAACCGCCGCAAGCACAACAAGGTATACTCCAAGGGAGTTAACGCTAGAAGGGACACACACGAACCACCAACACGCCACGAGCACCAAGCCGCCGCCCTTTCACCCATGTACGATGGGTGGTGGTGAAGCTGGTGATGCTGATCGCGAGTGTTCTGCAGGCGATGCAACGGGTGATTGGAGGGATGCAGAGGGCGCTGCAGCAGGTGCAATGGGCGACAGTGCCGCTGGTGACGTCAATGGTGAGGATGTTGCAGGTGATGAAATGGGTTGACGTGCCGCTGGCGATATTGATGGCAAGGCTGCTGCAGGTGATGTAACGGGCAACGGCGACGCTGGTGATGTCGATTGTGAGGGTGCTGTAGGTGGTACAACCGGTGGTGATGCGGTTGGCGGTGCCGATGGTGAGGTTGGTGATGCCCATGGTGGGGGCGTCGTACGTAATGCGCTGGATAATGAGGTCGATCGAGGGTGTTTTAGGCGACGCAACGGGTGTTGGTGCCGCTGGTGATGCCAACGTGGAGGACGGTGCAGATAGGGGGGTGAGGGCGTTGCTGGTGATGTCGATGGTGAGGATGCCCTAGGTGTTGCATGCATGGTAGCGGTGCTGGCAGTGCCGACTGCGAGGGTGACGCACCAGATGACGGTGCCGCTGCTGGCATCGACGGTGAGGGTGCTGCTGGTGAGGCACCAGGTGACGGTGCTGTTGGTGCTGTTGATTGTGAGGGTGCTGCTGGTGATGCCTTGGGTGACTGGGCGGCCAGTGATGCTGATGGAGAGGGTGGTAGTGTGGCCGGACGTGATGGTGGGTGTCTCGGCGTGGGTGGTCAGCGGGCGGTGGGTGTGACTCGTTGTATGGTGTGGTATCGGCATGCTTGCTGGTGCGGGTGTGCTGATGGCGTCAGTTTGTCTGCTTGGTGGTGCTGGTGGCAGTGAGTGCCCCTGTGGAGCCGCTGTTGTTGATGGGCGGTCGCCTGGTTCAGCGGCTGGGTGCCGTTGTGCGTGGCCTAGGCGGTGTGGGTCGGGGTATTGAGTGCTTGCTGGGCCTGGTTGCGTGTGGGTGCTTGTGTTGATGCGCTCGTGTCGTGGGCTGATTCGGGTTAGGGCACCCACAGAACCCCAGGAGCCCTGCGCTTCACACAACACTACGCGCCTGACCCCCCGGCCAGCGGCGCCGCCACCTAACCCGGTTACCCAGCAAACCACCACCACGGGGCGCCACGCCAGGCCTCGCCCAGAAGTCACCAAACAAACCGGACGCCGAAGGACGCTAACGCACACCGCAACGGGCATCACTACGCCCAAAGGCACCAAACCCAGGCCCGCTACTGTCGCAACCGCCTAACTGAGCCAAAACCCAAACACAAATCAAACCCGAGCAGCACCCCAAAACCGCTAACCCTTGACTCCTAACCAGGCCCGCCGAGGGATTAACGTAGCCACAGCCCACATCCACAGCCCACACAGCCGCCTGACCAGCCAGCTCCAGAAGCAAAGAGACACCTAACGAAACCCACTTTGGCCCATACCGGTGTCTATCAGGACGCGCCAGCCGCGCTACTGGGGCGCGACCGCCGCCACAGCACCGACGACACACGCCAGAGGACACAACACTATTGCACCGCCGCACCAGCTGCCCGTGCCTGTGCCTGCAATGTACGGGCGCCCCTGTTTTTCTTTTTTTCCATCAAAAAAAAAAAAAAAGAAAGAAAACCGAAATTAGGGGGGGGGGAAGAGGGACACAACCACCAATGGCACACGCGCACCGCACACAGCGCGCACACCGGTGAATGGGCGCCACGAGGGCCACGACACCGCACACGCGCGTGTACCGAGGGCAACAAAGGGACGAGACACCACGGCCTGGGACACCGGTGAACAAGAGCGAAGAGGCCTCGGACACCGCGCACGCTAAGCAACACACTGAGCGGGCGCACCGGTAAACAGGAGCCAAGTGGCCCAAGACACCGCACACCCAGGACACTTGCACTGGCCCAGGACACTGCAGACACAACACGACAAAACGCGCTGGCACACCGGTGAACAGGAGCCAGATGGCACAGGACACCGCACAAACAAAACAAAAGACAGAGCAGGCACACCGGTGAACAGGAGCCAAGTGATTCAGGACACCGCGCACGGAAAGCAACACACGGAGCAGGCGCACCGGCGAACAGGAGCTAAGTGGCCCAGGACAACACACACGCAACACAACACACTCAGCGGGCACACCAATGTACAGGAGCCAAGGGGCCTGGGACACCGCACGCGCAGCGCACCACACCGAGCGGGCACACCGGTGAACAGGAACCCAGTGGCCCAGGACACCGCAGACAGGACACAACAAACTGCGCGAGCTCACCGGTGAACAAGAGCCAAGACTCCTGGGACACCGCGCACACATAGGGCGGACGAGGGACAGGAAAGAACCAACACCCCATGGGTTGGACACACCGGGGCGACCCGGCCGACCCACCGGGCCAGGGGCAGGAGCGGTACTCCAAGGACACTGGTCTGAGCCCGACGAGGCTGCATTCGGGGAAACCGGTGACAGGCGAGCCGGTACACAGTCCAGGAGGGGGTCGCCTGCCAGGCAGAGTGGCCCCGCAACTCAAACCACAAGAGTGAGGCGGTCGTACCGTAGACAAGCGGGAGCAATACCCCTTGTGGTGAGAGATATTCCAAACAGCTGGGCAGCCCACAGAGCTGCCACCCAAAGGAGGGGGCATGTGGCCCTACCCATGGACACATGTGGGGACACCCTCCCACCTGGGACACATGGACCGGGTGGCCGCGACAATGCCTTCCCAAGCACATGCGGGAGCGGCTCAAGAGGCACCTGACTTAGGGCAGTGGGAGGGACAGGACTTCCCCTGGGTAAGACCTTCTTCCTGCCTTGTCAAAGAAGGCATCCTGAGCTCCTGAAGATACCTACCTACCTACCTCTGCTTGGTGGTGCTGGTGGCGGTGAGTGCCCCTGTGGAGCCGCTGTTGGCGATGGGCGGTCGCCTGGTTCAGCGATTGGATGCCGTTGTGCGTGGCCGTTGCAGCGGAGATCGGGGCGTTGAGTGCTTGCGCGGTGTGGTTTGGTGTGGGTGCTTGTGTTGATGCGCTCTTTGTGTGGGCTGATTCGGGTTAGTGGGCGGTGGGTTTGCTGTTGCCGTGCGCGTGACGGTTTGTGCAGTCTGGTGGGGGAGGGCTGGTGCTGCGCGTCCGATATGGGTTACAGCAGCTCCTCCCGGTGCTAAGCGGCGTTCTGGGGCACCTGGCCGCAGTCCTGTTTATGTATATTCGGTATTTGCATGTATGCGTTAGATTTGAATTGTGCCCTCAGCCAGCCTACAGGAGCCGCAAGCACCGCCAATGTGTACCTCATAGACACAGACCATGAGTGGGCAGTGCGCCACACCCATGCAGACCATCTGCACTTGCCAGGCCTAGCGGTGCGTACTCTCGGACCCTTGGACACCATGGACAGAGTGCAGATGGAAGGACAACCAGTGCCCGTGCCTGTGACCAAGGTGGGGACGGGGAGGAAACAAGGCGGACGCACGGGCCCTGCCTGGAGGGTGGGTCAGGCGCTGGGGCCTGCGCCGAGGGTGTGCCACTGCACCCACCCGACCCTCAGGGCAGAACACACCGGGGCGCCTGAGCCAGTGGGCACCGGCACGAAACCAAGAGGCGAACAACAGACACACCACTGACAGAGCGGGGCGGAGAGCAAGGAGGCCACAGAAAGGACACCCAGCAAAGGTACGGGCGGGCAAGGCGTCGCGCACAGCGGGATGGACCCAGACGTGCCTTACACCAAGGCAGAAAAACACCGAGAGCGCACCAGAGCGTCATGCACGAGCTCCAGTGCGTGTGGTTCATGCGGGATACAGCGTGTCACGCAGACGGTGCTGCCCGTGGCCTACAGCCTAGGAGGTCCTGGCCTCGTGCCGCGACATAGGGTGAGCAACCAAGCAACCAACCAACCAACCACCCTTGTACCCGCCTTCACCGCAGAGGAACAGGAATTGCTTTCATCCTGGTTCCACAGGGTGCCTCTAGCCAAACAGCAAACATTGGCTGGACCGAAACACCTGGGACAGAGTGGACGGCACCAGCGAGTGTTCAGCAGATGCGGAGAGCGTAACCATCCAAGAAAACTGCCGCAAACCCCTCCTGCAGCATACACCTGCAAGACTCCGCGGATACAAGTAAAACATTGAACAAAGGCAGACCATCACTTGCCAAGCGTTCGACCTCCGACACAGGGTACCTCTTGCACCTGATGTATGCATACAACACATTAGGCTGCCCCGACACAGTCCTCCTCCGCCTCAGCCCTCAGGCCCAGACCATCATTAACAACGGGATAGGAGTATATGCCAGCCCATGGCACTGGGTCACGCAAAGCACCACCAGAACTGGCCAGAGGGACCCTGTTCACATCTACCACCTGGCAAACATGGCCCGCCTGCCCATTCTCAGTAATACAAACGTCATCTTCTACACCGACGCATCAGGCACGCTACAACAAGCCCCCACGGTTGGCTCTGCCTCTGTGCAAATCAGCTGGCTTGCAGACAGACTTCACATAGAGCGGCACACGGGGCGTCCTCCCACGGCAATCTCCGCCTCCTGGCTGACAACATAGGCACCGCAGCAGCAGCGTTCAGAACAATTGTACTGCGTAGAATCTTGGTGGTCGTGGACGCCAAGCTGGACATACACGTCACAAAAAGCCTCGCGGAACTACCCCTTCACACCGCTCTGGACTCCGGCCACGGCATGCAACCTGTAGGCCTCTGGATGGGCCTCTGAGGCCTGCAGCCCCAAGAGGTGCTGCATATCATCATAAATTAGACTCAACGTTACTCATACCGCAATGGACGTGCGGGAACACGTGCCAAAACCTGGAGCACCACCCACAACCAAGGGCTCGAGCACATGCGGCTGCAGACCGCGCACGACAGCCACTTGCAGCACCTGCCCCGAAAACCACATCGTTACGACGCCCAAACCGGGTGCCAGAGTACAGTCTGTACACTGACGAAAAAAATGAGCAACATTAAGCAACATCAGGCGACATATGCAAGTGGCCCAGGCAATGATACTGCATTGGCTGAGCATATTTGATGTCCCAGCTGTAACATGCAGCAACAGGGGTACCAACTTCGTTTGCGCACGGTTGTGCACAATGTGGAAGTACATGGGTCTGAGGCAGGCAAGACGGTGGCATATGACTCGAACGGAAGAGCGGAGGTAGCGGGCAGGTAAATGTTCGAGCCCTTCCTACGATTGCATTTAGGACAGCCTTGCAGAAATTGGTATCATTCCCTTTGGAGGGCTCTGCAGGTAAACCACGATTTACCCGGACCGTCTGGTTTGTCACCCCATCGTATCTCTTTCCTACCGGATCAGGCTTCACGAACTCCGCCGTGGATGAATAATGGTGGTGTGGCAAGGGAGGCCAATGCCATGATCTTCCAAGCCGACGACACAGCGAGGAAAGTGCGTGATGTCATGGTGGCGGAAAATGCGGAGAGGGTAATTCTAATCCAGGGAAGTTGGCACGGTTGCAACGTGGACACCGTGTGCTGCTGGTGCGGCAGAACAAGGACATCTTGTCGCGGCACCAGCAGCAGTCATGGTACATATCAGGTGTCATACTGCGGAAGACCGGGCAGGATGTGTACGTGATCTAAGTGGGGAAGAACATTCGGTAGAGCGGGATCAAACTCAGTGCACATGCGGGACCCAGATCCCCACGCCCGTGCCGTTACCTTTGAGTTCAACGCGGACGCTTTCAACTCCAACAGCTACCGAGAGGAGAACAAGTACACTGCGGAGCGCATCCACTCAGACAAGCCTGGTCCTAGCACACCGGGAAGGCGGCTATACAAGGTCCATTGGAAGGGTTCTGCAGCATGGAGGGGCTCGTGCGAACCTCCGAGCAGCTTTGTGCCGCGGTACACGTCCGTGTAGTTGAGATACCTGAAGGCCAAAAACACCACGTTCCATGTTCAAAATGCGCTGGCCCACTTGGTCATGGGCGACTCAGATTGGGGCCATCACTCTTTCTGCATATTGGTGTGCATACATGTATTTCGATTTGGTTTTTCCCCCCGCAGTTATGGACGTGCCATGGCCAAGTACCTCTCAAGTGCCCCCGACCCGATTTCCTTGACATCAGACGAGCATTTTGAGACAAGATCAGTCTTGGTTTGTTTTCTTATTTTTTTCTTCTGCATCATCAGTTGCCACTGGGTCAGGGGATTCCCACCGTACCACAAAAGTCAAGAAGACCTCCTTTTGCTAATTTTTTTTGGTGGAGCTTTTGGTAAGTGCATCAGCGGGAGCAACAGTCCCGCTATATGGCAGAATTCTAGGTTGGATTTGGAGATTTCTGCTTTTTGCCTGTGGAATTTTGACTAACAATTGTACCTTTAGTAGAATTTTATTTCTCATTTTTCTGCATTGCCGGCCATTTGGGACATTCTGACTGGATCAACTAACCCATTGTTGCAGACCGGGGGCGATGACAATGTCCGTTTGAGCGTTTATGGTATGATGCTGGATGTCGATGGCCATGGGGGCGGATGGCATCAGGCTGCCAGATAAGCTGCCCAGGGGGTTCCTGGCGATGATCGTGGTCCTCTGGAATCCTCCCTCGTCGGTACAGACAACTCTGTACTACCTCTGGGCAGTACTCAATTCGGCCATACCAGGGGATTCACCTCCTGTACTGAAGTGGACAGCTAGCGGAGGTGGGGAGAGAGGTGCGGAGGCTCATCAGGGGGTAGGAGAAGATACCCTTGGAGGTGCCACAGTGTGGGTTTGGATCGCCAAGGGCGTATGATGGGGAGGGGATGCCCACAGCGGGGGAGGCGTATAGGGCACATACGGCAACAGGACTAAACAGGATGTGCCACAACGAGGAAGCCGTGGTGCGCCGATCGTGCTGCCATACGGTTGCGGAAGTACAGAGGGAAAAGAACATGTGCCCACACCTTGTGTGGCACAGAAGGTGGTAGTTGAGGAATTAATGAGAGAACGCATGTGGCACCTCCTGCAGGCGGTCTTCCCGAGGGAGGAGCACATGTTGGCAACCAAGAAGAAGTGCGGCAGACGTGGGCCCATCCTGGTGCTGGACTCAGACTTTGGAGGAGCGGCGCATGGAACGGTACGGTGGATAATGAAGGAGGGAGCGAGTTTTGAGGTGATGCACGTACCCAGGTCGTCGCGCGCGATCGCAGCACCGAAAAAAAAGACAAAGAAAACGACGCAGACCCAGGAAAAATTAAGGGAAACATCATTTATTCCGACCTCAGAAACACCCAAAAAACTCTTACGCCGCTGTTTGGCGAGGTTCATAATCGTAGGACACACACAGAAAACCAGGAACACAAGTGCCGCCAAGACAGCAAAGTTGAAGCTTGCATGCCCCAAAACACTTAGTAAAGTGCATGCAGTAGGAGGTAGAGACTTGTGCGCGCCTCAACACCAAAAGGAAAAGCAAACAACGACACAGCATGGAGTACACGCCACGAGAAAATGCCGGCCGCGGAAGCACATGTGTGTTACAGGCTACGCTACACTATCTAATGTAGAAGGGAAGCCGTGGCGCGCAACGCACGACGCAAACAAAACAACAACCGCGCCGTCACCAAAATGAGAGCACGCCTGCACATCCCCCGCACGCAAAGGACGCGGACGCCATGCACGTTGCACGAACCGCCGCAAGCACAGCAAGGTATACTCAAAGGGGGTTAACGCCAGAAGGGACACACGCGAACTACCAACGCGCCACGAGCACCAAGCCGCCGCCGTACCACCCATGTATGCTTTCTAGGCCGTCCTTACGGAGAGAAGTATGGTATGAGGGACACCCGCATGTAAAGAAGAGGAGGGAGCCACACTGAGAGCACACCACCAGCGGCCAGGAGAGGGAAGCGCCTGACACCTAACGCCCCTGACAGCAACAGGATGTCAGCCCCCCCGGGGCTGCCTCCCGCCAACCTCGCGGCTCGCAACCCCCCGTGGGGCCCGCACGCCAAGGGACAATGCCGGGCCCCCACATCCGCGCACCCGCGCCCATCACACATGGGCGACCTACCCCGGCGATCGACCAAGATGACGGGCGGCCGAGAGAGGGAGAGCGCCTTGTCCTAGATGCTCCTCGCAGCGGCGCGAGGCACCCCCAGGGGACGCCCTCCCGCCACCCCCAGGGTACGCAGAAAGGCAACATGTTGGACCAGTGCAGTGCTGGGTTTCCAAGCCCAAGCCACCCCCAAGCCCCTGCAGTGAAGGTGCATCAAAGGGGCAGGGACGGGTCCCCACACCCGCACGCTGGCGCCCACAGCAAGTGGGCAGCGGATTTTGACCCCGACCGCCCGCCCCGCAGACAGGCAGCCCAGGGAGGACGCAACCCCCCAAAAGGACGCCCTCCCGCCACCACCACAGGTCGCAGGAGCACACGCTTTGGTTGCTGGGCCCCCACGCCCACACCGCCCACGCCCTGGACGCGCGCGCGCTGGCTGCCCGCTCCAGGGACACACAGCCGGGCAGGGAGGGCGCCTGACACCAGACGCCCCTTGCCCCTCGCAACAGTGAGAGCCCCACCCCCAACTCAGGGGCGACCTCCCGCCACCCCGACGTCGCGCAACACCCCGGGAGATACGCACACCAATGGTGCAACGGGCCAATGGAAATGCCCGCACAGCATGCCGGCAGCAGACCCCATCCAACCACTTTCAGGGCGGGCAGCCGGGACAGGATGCGGTGACGATGAACGTGACGATTTTGATGATGATGAGTCCCAAAATGAACCTTGGGGTATGTCGGTGATTGTTGCCTGGGATGTGCTGCTCTTTGCGGTCGTCTTTGGTGAAGGCGGGGACTCGCTGCGTGCTGTGCGCGGTGAAGATGGTGTGGTCTCTGGTTGAATGGTTGACGACTTTCTCCTTCGACAATGGTTTGGAACGTGAGGTTCAGAGGATTATCCTTGGGCGAGTAGCGCCAGGTATTTGACTTGGTTGAACCACGGGACTGTTTTTTTTTTTTTTTTTGTAATACAAGTCCAAAGCCACAGCTGCAGTGTTCTCAGGAGGCCAGCCCAATATACATTGAGTCACCCACATCCCCAAGTCAAGGGTCAGCAGGTCGGCAGGCTGGGGTCACGGCGGCGGCGGGACGATGCAAGGTAGTAAATTATGCTACAAAGTGGACATCACAGAAGTGGTCGCCCCATACTCCATGCCCGGGGGCAGTGGCAGATAATCTGGGGGTACTGTCTGGGCGGGTTCCTGTCCTGAGCGGGTATCCCATCATACGTGGAAAACACTGGTACATAGGGCGGGAGACAAGGGGGTCCGGTGGGGGGGAGGGGGGGTGGCAGTGGGCGACCAGGGCGTTGTGGGTCGCCCACAGGGGAAAGAAGAAAATGGCATTCCACTCGCATGGTGTAGGGGTGGGGGTCGGTGTACCATGGGAGGGCCAAGGTGCCAACGGTTGGCGAAAAAATATAGACACGTAGGGGATTGGGGTGCACACAGGCGTGTTCACGGGTGGGGGGGCAGTATTAAACACAACTGGCCGTTGTGTTGTGCAGGACGTGAAGGAGGGACAAGGTTGAAGAGACGGCGGGGCGTGGGCACCCCCAGGGTAACCGATGAGGCCAAACTGGCGAAACAGCATACTATCTCACCCAGACTCATGACCGTCCCAACAGAATTCCATGGCTCATCGACGTAGCAACCTCATCCAAGGCAACCCTGTTGCACCCAGGTCACTGTGTTGGGGGCAGCAAAATCAGCAGCGTCCATCTCACAATTCACCCAATGCGCCCTGGATTGGCAGATCGCAACGGTAAAAAATCAGCAACACGATTGAACCGCGCCAGATGGCGCCGGGGAGGTCAGGAAGCCACAACGTGCTTGTTCCAGCTAGCGAATGCAGGACACGAACCATGAGCAGACGGCCTGTTATATGCAAACTGAGCGCGACATAATCGTTGCACGGGGGCGCGACTCGGTGGCGCATGCTTGGTAGATCAGAGTAATCACGGTTGTCGAGGGAGGGCGCTGAAGGGGTATGCGGCACCGCTCTGAGGCACTAGCAATTGCAGTTCTGCCATCCATCAGCGTGTAGCTCTACAGACAGTGATTGCCCATCTGTGCGGCCAAGGCAGGTGAGCATGGTAATCAGTGAGGGCTTACACAA
Source organism: Eutreptiella sp. 'Long Island Sound 2002' (assembly GCA_964036045.1). NCBI lineage: Eukaryota > Euglenozoa > Euglenophyceae > Eutreptiales > Eutreptiaceae > Eutreptiella > Eutreptiella sp. 'Long Island Sound 2002'. The sequence goes on from OZ038378.1 coordinate 73,080,247, forward strand.
CGGATCAAATGGCGGCAGCGCCAGTGAAAAGCCCCTAGAGGGATCGCCAGTATGTCAGGACGTCCTGAGGAGAGACAGGGGGCGTAGCTGAGTTAGTTGCATTCGCGTCAGCTATTAGAACAGCCCAGGGCAAAGCCCGCCACAGGTCGCAGCGTGACAGTCAGAAATTATATGCCAGCCATGATGGCACGCATATGACAAACAAGGGGGTGGGCGAATCCCAATCGGCTGATACAAACACATTGGGGCGCTTAGACTTGGGTGGGATTGCTGAGGCCAGAGCAGCAGTGACAGAGTCCAGCACCCTGTCCTGGTATGAACCTATCTCTTTGCGGACCGCACGGAAGCTCCCCAGCGTCCGAACCAAGTGGCGATACAAGCTGCGCGGGATAGCCAAACGACCAGCGATGCGCAGATCGTTGCGATGGGCGAAACGGCGCCAAGAGGCGACGCCTGCGCGGGGACTCCACGCCGACAGCCACGCCTGGACCACCGGGTGGCTCTCCGCACAGTGCGCCAGGTGTCCGTGCACGCTCAAGTTGTGAGAACGGCGACAGTGCGAGCACGTGTGTGGCGGGGGCTTATCGGACCAGTAGGTCGCATAGTGTGCGTACCCTGAGCGACTCTGCAGACCAAAAAGCCATTTGTGCCACGCTAAGCGGCGGAATTTCAGTGCCCTCCATGACAACGGGTGGAAGTCTTGGTGGGTATGGCTTGGGGCCAAGTCGTGTGTCCAGACTTTGTGGGGGGGAACCATGGACTCGCCATGTCGAACAACGTCCCAGGGAGAAGAGGGCCGTGCAGGGGGAGGGGGGGGAGGGCAGTGCCAAGACGCGCATACTGATCAGAAGCCTCGTTGAACTCATGGCCCACGTGTCCTTCAACCCACTCTGGCTGTTGCCCTTTTGCGGAGAGGGAGCGGCGGACCTTCTGTACCCAACCCGCTTGCCTGATCGGGCGCTTTTGGCCGAGCGCTGAAGCGACAGCACCCTGGCAATCCAGGCGAATTTTCTCTCTCTCCCCAGAAAAGTGAGACCCAAGTAGCATCCCCACCAACTCAGCTTTGTACGAGTTGGGTACCCCTGGGACCCTGCAGACAGCAATGGGACCACCTGGCATAATGGCAGCAGCCCCAGATGCGGGGGGAACTCCCAGCTTGCTGCCGTCAGTATATGTGCACTCGGGGCGCAGCTTGGAGGGCACTACGAACACGACAAGCCCAGCCACTGACATGACCGCTGTAGCCTCGCGCTGCAGTTTGCTGGCCTCCCAGCTGATAAACACAGGGGGGACCGTAGAGGTGGACGGGGGCCCCATTACGGTAAGTGCGGAGCAGAACATGGAGTAGGGGGTCATGGAGCAACGGGGGTGCAGAGAGAAGGCATGCAGAAACTGGTTCCGGTGCAGGAGATCCAGGACACGCGTTGGATGGAGGACCGGGAAGTATTCCATGCCTAAACCTCGGGAGCGGTGGGTGTATAGTGTCTTCTTCGTCACAACAATGGGTAACCCGACGACACCGAGGACGAAACGCTCAAGTACGACACCAAGTTGCGTGGTCTGCTCTTTTGTCAGGGAGAGGCACTCAGTCCTGTACAGCAGGCGGGGAAGGACCATGCTGTTGACCAGTAAGACCCGATCTAGCACCTGTATGGGATGGGAGTGCAATTCGTTCAGTTCAGCTTTGAGCTCACTGGTGATGACAGTAATGGCGTGAGGGATATGTAGACGGGCTGGCAGTGGGTGTCCCAAATGCATCAGGCATGCTGTGCGGGTGAAGGGTCGGGGGACCTCGTCAGCCCACGGCGGCACATCGGCAGAGATAGGCAGCCAAATAGTATCGGGGTGCACATGAAGGGCGTCAGGAGGGTGTAGGTATTTGGGCAGCACAGCCAAGGGCGGCGGGGAACCAGACATTGACGGTGACTCGCTTTTGGTAACGTTAAGTTGGCATCCTATCAAACTCAGCGCCAGCTGGACAAGAGAGGCATGCGTTTGACTGGCAGTGCGGGGGGCCGGGGAGGAGATGTCGTCAACGTAAGCGGAGAAGACAACGTCATGGTGGGAGAGGTAACGCAGGGGGATGTCGAAGACCAATACAAACAGAAAACATGACATGGGACAGCCCTGTTTAACTCCATGGGAGGTACGAAACACTTCACCTTCAGCACCCCTGATAAATGTGGCACCCCTCTCAAGCACCAGGGAAAGAATACGCAGTAGCTTGAGTGGGGTGCCCATTCGGTCGAGGACTTGGTGGATTAGGTATTTCGCGTGATAAACATCAAAAGCCAATATGGCCTCAGCCGAGCCAAGTCTGTCCATGTCGTCCAAGAACGTGTGTGTGGCGTGCGCAGTGGAAGTGCCCTGACGACCACCGAACTGCCGGCAGTGTAGCTGAGGGGAGAGCAGAGGGTGGACCGCCTTGTGGACCCATCGCATGAGCAATCGGTAGATGGAGTTACTCATGGCTATCGGTCTCCATCGATCAGGATCCTGCCACTGACCTTTGCCTTTGAAAAGGCAGAAGGTCTGCGAGATAAGCCAGTGTTCAGGCACTGACCCTTCGTCATAGCACCGGCAGATACACTGGTGCACGATAGAGAATACGGGGTCAGGCAGGGAGGCGATGAGGTATGGTGGGACATCATCTGGTCCTGGGGACTTACGGCGGGATGCCTTGGCGAGAGACCGTAGCTCTGTGACTGTAGGAGGGGGCAGGTCATCCACACGGGGCCGGACATTGACCCAGTCTAGTGCCCGGGCAGACCAAGGGTTGTTCCTCTGCAGGATGCGCTGTATTTTGCGGGTGGGTGTTGGCAGTGTAGACGGCGTGGGAGGTGTCAGTAGTGTGTGTTTTACCCGCCGGTAGAACACCTTGGACCTGCGCTTTGCCTGCTTGGCAAGCTGACGCACTACATCGGACCAGTCAGTGACATCAATCTTTTTTTTTGGCACTTCTTTGTTTTCTTCGTTCACTTCGCGCATGGCTGACAACATTGATGTCACAAGGGTATCATAGACGGTTCCAGCCTGTCGGGCGTCCTGGGGGGCACAGAGTGACGCCGCTGACTCGCTTATTTTTTTTTTGGAATCGGGTCACGTCCCTGCGGTTCCACATGGCACACCGGGGTTCAGGTACGTGGGGCGTGGCCCAAGGGATTGTATGTACGATGATAGGGTCGTGATCCTGGACACCGTACACCCGCGAAAAGTCAAGTACACCGGCGGCTTCAGACTGGTACAGGGCTACAAACATCCTAGATCCGTAGGCCCTATCGATATAACTCTTCGTCCCTCCATACCTCCTCACCCTCGTGTACGGCTGGGCATCACAGTGGGGGCGGACAAGGTCAATCATGGCCCCGGACCTCTCCCTAGCAATCAACCAGGGCCACAGGTTGGGGTGTAGTGTGGTGGCGTCGGACGACCCTGTCACTCCATTGTAGTCCCCTAGCATGATGGAACACTTCTGCAGCAAGGGGGCAAGGACTTTCTCGCACTGTAACCGCTCGCGGGCTGTATGTGGCCCGTAGAAGGAACACACTGTGACGGGAGGCATCAATGGATCCGTGTGCAGCGCAACCTGGGTCGATATCAGCCGTCCAGGGAGGTGTACTGTGGGTGTGGGTTTGCAAGGGGAGATTGACGTGTGGATCAGTAGAGCAACACCCTCTTTAGAGGACGGCGAGCTCAGTAACATGTGGTAGCCCCAATAGAGGGCAACCCTCACGTGATCTCTGGTGGTAGAGAGGCAGCTAGGCCTGTATTCCTGCAGGGAGAGAACATGGGGGAGAGTACCGTAGCCACCCAGCAAGTGGCATAGTCTGTTTGGCGTAATCTCCACGCCGCCAACATTCAAAGAACTGTAAGTAAGTGTGTCGTGTGTAGGCACGCGTGCTCCAGCTGTGGGGTCGGGGGGCAGGGGGCGACCTGTGGCTGGACCAGGCACATCGTAGGCGGCCGTACGGCGCGTCCTTAGCGAAGCGAAGACCATCGGAAACCAAGCCAAGAAGAAGAGAATGTTGCAGGCCGTGAGCACGAGGTAATGTACAGTGTGGATGGCACTGAGATGCAAAGTATTGAGCATGGTGTGTGTAGTATCCATGGGTTGCGGTGCGTTAAGCAGTAATGTGTGCACGGATGGGGGCACTGATCGCAGCGAGAAAAGCCGGCATGCGGAGTGCAGGGCCACAGCACAGTGTACAGATGATACCACATAGAGGCGTTTATAAAGGGCCAGGAAAGACAGTAGGCAGGCGAATTCAAATGCATTTGAACCGTAGGCCAGGCTGTCGAGGCAGGGCGCTTGAGCAGACACATGGGGGCAGGATGGCATGGCTAGGGGGTCGGCGAAACCCGTTCCGGTAACACGTAAACTCTGGGGCCGATTCGAAAACTCACTGAGATCAGGATCAACAGCATGTCCAGCGGGCATTAGACGGCAATGCCGCGCAGACAAGTGCGTAATGCTGTGAAGGAGGGCGCAAACTCTGAGTATCGTGGCTGTGACAGCACGCACCCTAACGTAGACATGCCTGAAAAGAATGCACAGCGCAAACGGGTGGGGGTAGGTCCATCCACCAAGTCGCAGCTGGAGCAGCATACTTCGGAGCTCGTGGTAGGAAAAAACTCGGAGCGCGCGTTCTCCAGCAGGGAGTGTAAGGGCACTGGCAATTGGGCATTCCCATGTGGGCATGGCGCATCGTTGATGACATCTGTGGATATAGGGGCAGGGGAGCATTGGAGAAAGGGTGTGTTAGGGTGTAAGGGCGGGTTGGGGAAATGAGCAGTCACTGTGCCTGGCGTCTGAAGTAGGGCTGACGGGGGCTGATGCCTCTGGAATTGCCGACGGCACTGGTGACGCAGAGCCTCGAGTGCGGATATCAGGTACGTTGAAGGGCGGCACAGTGCTACCCGCCACAGCGGCTAGGTTATGCTCGTTGAGTACGGGCAGGGGCAGACCAGACAGAGATATGGCACTCAGACGTTGTGTAAGGCCCTCAGTGGTATCATTCTCTGGATTTCCGGACGTGAAATACACGGGCCCAGGGAGGGTGGCCTTGTAGGACGCACGCGCCGAAACGTCCGACTGATATCGGATCAACAATATACCAGATTGCTGGAAGATTTGGTGCCCCTGGACAGGGCCAAAGGTGGCCGCAGATCGCATGATCTCAGGGATGGCACACGTGGGTGGGAATCTGACCAACGTGTAGGGTGGGGTCACAGTCCTGGACACCTCTTTGGCCATCAGTCTCTGCTGTGTCGTGGCACAAATGACTATCATGTCGCCCAAATTTTGAATTTTCTGCACGGCGGGCTGGATCAGCATGCGCTCGTGCACCATGGCAAAAATGTCGTATTTATTGAGCAAGACAATAAAAGCGAATTTTTTCCTAAGAGACGAGTTCATCTCAATCGCATCCCGAATTTCCGGAGATCGCATTTTCTTCTTTTTCGGGCCGCTCTTTTGGAAACGTGGCTGGTGGGTAATCACCAGTGCGTTATCTTTGACCGACTCGTGCAATAGTCCCATGGAGACTCGCATTTCACCCAGGGCGTCTTGCTCCTCGTAAAAACGGGACAAGACATCTAGGGGCACGTGGAAGTCAAAAATTTTGTGGGTGTCTCGGGAGGAGTTGACGGGTATGGGCCAATGGTCTTCGGTGATCCTCGGGACCACTATGTCCCTAAGGACGGTGGAGGTGTCGTCCGGCCCGAGGCCATTGAGCATGGGCATGAGGGGGAGGGTGCCGGTAATGTCCCAAACCACCTCGGTGCCTTCAAAATCTAGAACAACTTTGTTGGGCACGTCCATTCTCAATTGGAAGAGTGATGGCCGGGGTTCATACACCTTGTCTGCTGTTTCGGTTGGCGTGAGGCGCGGGAAAAATTCCACCGTTTTGGCATGGTGCTTTTTGGGCAGTTGGATTGATGTAAGGTGCATCAAAATCAGCGGTTGGTTCAAAGGGCTGACATTCCCAACTATGGTGCTTGTGGTGGAGTCCCTAGACGCAAGGTTTATGATGGGACAAACGACCGTCAGGTAGAGAAAAGACAGGGCGGGAATCAAGTCGATGCAGCGGTCCAGAAGGGTTGCAAAGCTGCTATCTGCTACATTTGAGCGGGTGACGTAGGCCAACCAAACATTGGTTGTTTTGTTTTGTTTTTTGGCCTGTCGGAGCAAGGATACAACTTGTCTAACAATGGTTTTGTGCGAAAAAAATGGGGGCTCATCTTCGAAAGGGGATGATGGCAACATGACAAGAATTGTCAGGCCTATGAATTTGGTCCACTCCATGGAGGCCAAATCCGCAATGGAGAAGGATCTCAAGAACCCTTTATAAGGTAGACCGTCTCCGTATAGAAGTATTTGGAGAACGGGGCTCAGGGACGCCAAAAGGCAGGGAGGCGGCAAGGGCGTGGTATCATGGTATGCAAGAGGGGCGGGGGTCAGGACATCAACCCTCGAAAACCTAGACTGTCCGCGCACTGGAATTTTCCCTGCCTGCACATCCCTGCTAAGGTCACGGGCTTCGGGGAAACCCGTAGGCAGCGTCCCGTGAGGCCTAAAAACGGGATTAGAAATTACATGAACGGGTGAAGTGGGCAACCTTGGTGCGGGTGCGCGGAAACAAGACTCAGGCTCCGACTCTAGCTCGGCCGGGCGGGCGGCGAGTGGGGCGGGCGGCTTGGAAGGCGTGACGAATGCATCTCTAAGGATCCTCTTTGGTGTCTCGATAGCGCCACTAGCATTACCATCTCCAAGCTCAACGACTTCATGATCTAAAGCCATGGTGCGAGGGTGCGCGGAGCTATGTGTGCTAGCCGTACTACCAACCTCGATATCTACGGCTAAGCCAAGTTCATCCATTGTGGAGTCGTCTTTTTTTTCGTTGTCACTTTTTTTCGTGTCAAGCAACTCACACTCGGTCGCATCATTTTTTTCCTTTGCTTTTTTTTCCTTCTCAAGAGCGCTTGGACCGGCGTTCGTGCGCCGCCCAACGTGGGGTCAAAATTTTTTTTCTCTCTCGGCACATCGCCTACCAAAGGTCGTTCCCTGAGTCCCAACTCCGTGTCAAGGTTGACGCTTGAGCTTGAGGCAAAGGGATCACCACGTTGAAAAAGGGATGGCGGCTCAGAGTTCGAGACACTAGGATTCGAAGAGTTCCCAAGATGCATCTTCACGTGTGCAAGCATGGACTCGTTGCCTTTGGCCTTAGAGTTATGCTTCAAGGAGTTGGGCGTGGCCCTTGTTGCTTTCTTTTTTTTGTCAGCATCTTTTGTTTGTGGGTGCGGCGGCAAAGAGCGAGCTCCAGAGTCGGAGGCAGTTGGAGTAGGAAGACGAGGCAAGGGAGGAGAAGCACTTTTGGCAGTCTCGGACATTGCGGAATGCAGAGAAATGAAAGTGAACCACAGACACTAATATGTATGTCAAAAGACGCAAATTGGCGTAAAACGGGAGAAAATAGCAGTCAGGTAAACTGAAGACGACAAAGAAAGGCAGAAAGGAGTGCCAGAAGGAAATTCTGTTCTCCGCACGTCAAAAGTCGCACGCGCGCACGTCGGATTGAACCACGGGACTCTTTCTCTCACCCCGTTGTTTTGGAGAAGAATTGGGTGTGATTTATTCGGCACAAACCGCGGACGGGGACGAGCGGCTGGTGCCTGTGTGTCCTCATGAGTGTGACCTTTAGAGTTCTGTCTACACGGAGAGCACCTGAGAGCTATGTGGAGTCCTCGGTCCAAGAACCACTTTTTCTGGTCGATGCTCAGGCGGAGGTCAGCAGAACAGCATCCTAAGGCCTGCGGTGCCTTGGGACTCGAGGCGGAGCGTGCGACACCCAAGCACCTCGGAATCCCAGTACTAAGAACATGCATGCATGCCTCGGGAACGGGATACGCTGGTGAACCCCTAGGGTTCTGCCCAAAAGAGGGGACGTGCGCAAGCACGGGGGCCCATCCCCTAGGCATGACAAGCAGTCACGCTGGCGGCGATGAGCCCTCCCGGTGTTGCCCGGGGCCACCAGTCAGGTCTAGCGGGATGTAAGCCGCCTCCCCTCTACACGCGCAGAACCCCTTCCTGTTCGTCACAGGGGCGACGCCAGGGGGAACCATGGGGCGCCTCTGCACGATTGAGTGCACCTACCTACCTACCCTCGGCTGAACAGTTCTTGCATTTTTGCGATCCTTCATTTTCGGGAGAGTCTTGTTTGATTCGATGATCCTGATTGCTTGATCTTGAGGGATGATGGAGAGTGTGAACTGTTGTCCATTCCTCGGAGGTTTGTGAGTCTGGCGAACTTGCGGTTGAGGTGGGATGGTGTTGTTTTAGTGCTTGGAGTTACAGCGCAAGCCAAGGGAACAGCAGAGGTACCTGGAGTATCAGCGGTTTCACTGGTGCTCGTATGAAGCTTCTGCGTATGTGGATACAGTACTTGTCCTGTCAAGCGAGTTTTGGTTTCCGCCTGACACAAAGGAGAGTTTCTATGATTTAGCTGCGGCGAGTATGGATCGTGACAAAGCGGCGCGTTATCTGTCAGAAGGTGTTGATACCAGCAGTTTTGCACGAGGCGGCAAGAGTGTAAGTGAGGGCGGACGGTGTTTTTTGCAGGGCATTTAGCCAGCAGTTTGTTAACGTGTAGCAGAACCGTAATCTGCGCGTCCATCGGAATGGCTTGCAACGATGCGGTGACTGCTGCAGAAAAAGCAGAACTGTCTGTGGACATTGTTGGTATAAATAACTATTGATGATTGAAGCCTTCATCTTCTGCTGTCGGCTTCTTGCGGAGAATTGCTTTGAATTGTTGTAACATTGCGGTTGGCGCGCGACAGATCCGTTGAGTTCTGTTGACTCTTTGTCTGTGTGTGATAACCGTCGTTATGTAGGCAGTCGCGGCCTTTGTTATTTACCGGGAACCTTTAGGACCTAAGTGTTGAGAGCAGGGTCTTTAAGTCACCTGCATATTCCCATGCTGGCATGCGGCCCACAGAGGACAAGATCGACTCCACCGAGAACCCCGGGAGATCGGGCGTCACCCGAGCACTCCCGCGGGTTGATCGAGGCTTCCCGGCCAATACCTTGCCAATTTTCTGGCCAGAAACATTTTGGGGACACTTTGTTCCCCATTTCTAGGCAGCCAAACTCGGTATGCCTGTGAAAGGGTGTCTTCTTTCCCGTAGGATAGAAGACACCAAGCAAAAAGTTGGGGGAGATAAGAAATTTTGGATTGCGCCTGCATTCATTTTCTCTGCACGGTAACAAGGACCCCTCCCTTTACACACAATGCTTGCATGGGCGCTTTACTTGGGCGCCGATAAAATAGCAAGAGTGTATTTGCTACCCTTAGTCTGGTTGATCCGATCTCTGTCCGTCTCTGGCGTCTGTTTATTGTTCGTTGTTCCGTGTCAGACAGTCTGCAGTGAATGCGCTTTCTCTGTCTGTCGCACAAATGTTACGTTTGTCTTCGTCGGGTCGTTGACTGTTTCTTTTGTTTGTCAGAATGGTATAACATCGTTAAGTTGCAGTCTGCGCTAGCTGGTGCTATCCAAAAGTCCAGCATACTCTTTACACTACCTGTCCATTCTTCCTGTGCCTTTCTCAGTGCCCCCTTTCGCTTGTTTCTCAGAGAGGCACCGACCTAAGGACCGGCGGACGGGAGGGTGATTGGTGCATAAGTCCCCAGTCCAAAATGGGGCTCTGATCACAACCCTGAGTCTGTAGGTTTCGGGCAGCCAGTGACAGTCACGTCTCTGCCGGCCGGTTTGAACCTGTGTCCCTAATTAGTGAAATTCCTGAAGGCACCGTCCTTAGAACCGGCCAGCTCTTTGCCTGCTTAGTATGAGTTCTGAAGGCACCGTCCTTAGAACTGGCCAGCCTCCGCCTTACCACCATCGGGCGTCTTGGTCCCAGCCCTGTAGACAGAGTAAACCGCGTCACCCGCCTCAATATCCATCATCGGGCGTCTTGGTCCCAGCCCCGTAGAGAGAGAGGTGCCACCAGTGCCATGGTCAGGTCGACGACCCTAGCCCAGATCCAAACAGGGTGCAGATCAAACTCAGCTGGCGACACCGCGACACCGAAGAGCCGTTGTTGTTTAGGTACAGTACCGTACCAGGCCGCACTGTACGGTGTTGCGTTGCTGAGTTTTTCACTGACTGTATTGTACTGCAGTGGCGTGCATGGTACTGTTGTTTCTGTGGCGTGTGCTATGGTTCATGACTGTGGTATGTTCAAGGAACCATTTGAGCCGTCAGCCTCTGCCGTCAGAGAAGCTTCGTTCGCTGCGCTTGAGTATTTGGCCCCCTTCAATGGCTGGTGCCAATAAGAAGCGTGCTGCACGCCGAATACCTGCCGATCCGATCTGTCAGTCATGACAGTCCTCTCTCAATGAGGCCAGACTTTCATCAGTGACGCTGACAATGACAGTGAGGGGACAGTGTGCACAGGCTGGGCAGGTACTACTGCATGGACCTAATGAGAAATTGTGGTAATGTACTGGGGTGAGTGCTGAGGTACATTGGGGCTTTGCTTCCCCATTTTTCAGTGACGCTGGCCACTGAGTAACGTGGTTCCGTCCAGTACAGGTCATTCAGGTGGTACACAGTATAGTACTCCCTGGTTATCCCGCCAGCGATGCCCCGTAGATGTTTCCTGCGTTGAGGGTTTTAACTCCAGGGGTGTGTCAGGAGTGTGCTGCGGGTACACTGGGTACTGTATCTTCGCCCCTTGTACAGTGAACTGTTGGTACATTAGACTGAGGTTCTCTAGGCTCACAGTAATAATGAGTCACTGTCTAAATTGTGTCCTGTATTGCCAGACAGACTGTACGTAAGAGTACTGAAGGCTTTGCAGGCCTTTAGAGCCCTCCACTATTTTTGTGTAGTCATTGACCTGACTTCCTGAAGATCTGTTTGGGTGAACTCCAGTCATAGGGACAGGATGAAGATTCGCCAGTGTGACCAAAGTCTGTCTTATGGAGTGTCTGTGTTTTCTTGGGTTTACTTAGGTGCAGACCAGCCTGTGTGACTGAGGGTACAGGTACGTACCACTCTGTGGGAGCGTACCCAAGCATGGTAATATAGCTCAGTAGGGACTTTGCCAGATTGCCACTTTGGCGCTCAGATAAATTTTTGCTACCTTGTGATATACTCCCTGCATACCACCTCAGTACCCTGTCGCTCTGTGTGGTGTTCTGGTTTGTTTGCGTGTGAACCCAAGGCAGCCTGAGCATGGAGGCGATGATCTGAGTTCCCCCCATAAGTTTGAATTGTGTGTTACCCCTGAGCGTAACCTGAGCTACGAGTATTACCTGATTTACCGCAGCTGCACCCCACTTCATGTATTACAAATTAGGAGGGACTCCCTGATGACTCAGTAAAATCTGCTGCGGGTTCAGGTACAGTGTATTAGTCTTACGTTTACCTAGAGATCATACTGAAGGGAGATGGCCAAATTCATCCGTGAGATGGAGCTCTCCCTGTATAGCCTCTGTGTGTCGTAACCTATGTTGTCGGAGGTATACTGAATTTTACTGAGGGACTACGTGCACAAAATTGCCTGCTGAGATTGAACTCTGAATGTAGCTCTCATAGGTACGCTCTGTGACGTATACAATTTACATTTACTTGTTCTCCGAGTGTACCGCTACCTGACGCAAGGCCCCTTGCCCTCCTTAATGCAGGTCTGGGAAGCGCAGTACACATCGCCAGGCGCGTTATGGAGCGAAGACCTGAGCCTAACCTTGTCGGATGCTCGGGTGCACCCCCATGATATTTATCCTGACTTAGTTCCTTCGTGTACCTTTCGCAGTGCGTTTGGCTGCCAGTACCTCTGAGGGTATTGTCTGAATTTATGCCAGGGTATGAGTCAGTCTCAGTGACTCTGTGTTTTGCGTGGTGCCAGACACCCCCCCCGAGAAAATTGCTTCTCCTGTGGGGGGGACAAAGAGAAAAGGAAATAGAGAGAGGGAATCCATTACGCTGTTTCGAGTAAGCGAATGACCCTTGTGTTGACACTGCACCCCCTTTTTCTTCCTTGTTTCTGATTCAGATGTCATATGAGTTGAACTCGTTCAATGAGATTTTGTCCCTACTTGGGGTTTCAGCTTTGTCTTCCTCGCTTACTTAACCCCTTGGTTACCCCCCCCGTGTTCGCGTACAAGGTGAGAGAGTACCTGGGTTCCTTTTTCAGGACCACCCTGATAGTCGTGTTTCCCGGGTATGACAGTCCGTGGCAAGGGCTGGAGGTCTGACAACCCTCCCCCTTAACATAGTCTGTAACTAGCCATAGGTTTAGCTCAGCACCCTTCGTTCAATGGGAGGGTAGTTCTGCATCGCCCAGTCTGTTTTAGTTGGTCTCAGGATGTTTTTCTGGTGGATGTTCGAAGTTCAGTAATAGCTTGCAGGTAACAACGTGTTTGGTCTGGTTTTGCCCCAGTGAAGAACGTTAGGTCTCATTCCAGGAACCTTACTTATTCTGAGTTTGGGTCTGTACTCTACCGACGCCTGAAGGTCCAGGGGAATTGACCCAATTAGACTGTTTGGTCTTTCAGTGAGTTGCTACATCTCTCCTTAGAGGGGTTTTTTGTGTTATAAGCTACTGTTGCGTTGGGACTGCCTTTGTCGTTCCTATAATGTCTTGCAGGATGTTGGCTGTATGATTGCTTGGGTGCTTGGTTATCCTCTTCGGTGTTTGTGTATCCTGACTTGTATTTCTGTCGGGTGTCAGCCAGGGTGCAAACCTGGGCCTATGTGGGTTACTGCATATGATGGCAGTTTTTGATTTCTGTATTTTTCCTTTGTTAAGACACCTTTTGGTACTGTCGGTACGATGGACAGTAGGCTGGTATAACAGGTCTGAGATGCATATGTCCGCCTACTGTGCCTACCGAGGCAGCTGTTTAAAAAACTGCACAGTTTTCACCCTCAGATGACCTTCTTTGCTGTTGCACAAACTTCTTTCTTGAGTACTTGTAGGGATTACCGTCAATTATGGGTATAATGCCCCCGTGAGACGGGAACCGCCAGTACCGGGATATGCATACCGCTGTACTGAATGATACGCGCTAACTGTTCTGTCCTTAGGGGCAGATTTGGACACCCCTGAAAGCCAGCTTGAAGGTGAAGTGAGTTTGCCTCTGGCTGAACGGAGAGTCCTGTGTGGAACTCTGTCCCTCATTTTTTCTGTGATGTCGCGTCTGTCTTAATTTGTCGCCTTTTAGCTGAGGCAACTGATGCCCCTGTAACGCGTCTCTGAGCATCCAGCGAGTACAAGTGCTACTGACCGGAAGGTATGAAGTGCCTTTGAGCATGACCTCCTAAGCACCACCCAAGATACTACCTGAGTGTGTCTCGACTTCTGGGTGAGTGAACGCAGCTCACTTATTTCTGTGGGGCTGAGCTTTTTTTTTACTTGTGATTGCAACTGCGGTGGCTGTAAAGCCAGTACAGGTAACCACTTTGCATTGCCGCGTAACGCTGTATCCGGTGGTGCTGTACTGCGTATTCTTAGGAATGAAGAGGAATCCTGGGTGTCACAGAAACCGCCTTTAGGTGAGTAACCTCTGGACTCCTGCGAGCACAAATGACTCTCCTGTTTCGCTATGGCGTAACCTTAGTCCACCAGACAAATAAGTCCTTAGGACTGCAGGACATCCTACTGCAGGCAGTGTGGTTGACGTGCTGTGAGAGCATGACTCAGTAACAGCCTGAGACCCTCAGCGAGAAAACTACCCCTTTGCCCTCATTGTGCTGGGAGTAGCTAACTCAGCACCTGGCGGGGTATCACCTTCTGGTCATGTATCCTGCCCGTGGTCGCCCGGACTTGTAGTATACCGCCTGCCCCTACGCCAGCCATCTACTGGTAGTCTGCAGTGGCCTACTGTAGGTTAACCTTTGGTGTGCCGTGGGACTACAGCAGTGTTGGTTTGTACACCGACGATCGGTTCTTGCCGGATTCTGCTTCGTTGTATCAATGGCAGTAACCATTGGGTCGAGAACAGGGTGATAGTTTCAGACCACGGGTCTGGGGAGCGCCATGTTTTGCGCTACTATTCATTTATCTTATCTATTTTTTTGTACCGGCCAAGAGCGGGTGGGCCCTCCTTTGCCTCCTGGGAAGCCATGAGCGACACCCCCACTATAAGGCATCGCTGTAAGTACCTCACCTTTTTCCCTTGCATAACCCGACTGTCAGTTTGACATTGATGTTCAGTGCTTGCTCAGGTTTCTCCTGATCTCAAGGACTTCGAATGGTTCATAGAAGGTACTGATGCTTCCAGTTATTTCCAAGTATTCCAGTAAGACTGACACTGAAGCCAATGAGCCTATGTGTCAGTGCACGGTCGGTAAATTCGACCTTGGTGCAGACATGCAGTTTGGTCAAGTATGAGAGTGCTCAACCTAGTGGTAGACCCTGTAATGGCTTTAAGGGTACAGGGAGTTTGGTCTCTGGTGGAAGGAAGTTTTGTGGACTGTGTGACAGTCTGTGTAATATGGGTAAGTCTTGTTTTCTTTTCTCAGTCTCAGGCCTTTCAGTATGTGCAAACTCCGTTTGTGGGGGTACATGCATGACAGATGTCTGTCCAGTTCTAACCTTTGGTACCTGAGGCGTCCTGAATTTCTGGTTTTGTGGTACCAACAGCTGGCAGTGACTGGAGGCCCATGTCTGCGTACTGGAGAGTATGGAGGGTGTGGCTACTTGGCATTGTAGACGTTGCGGGTGTAGCAGACATTGCAGGCGTTACAGACAGTGTAGTGCAAACTTACTCAGACATTACAGATGTTACAGACAGTGCAGACAGTGCAGTCGTCCACAGACGTTGCAGATAATGCAGACGTGCTCTGTATTGGTGGCCCCAGGCACCCCAGGTTGGAATACACGCAAAGTACGAGACAACGGGGGCGCAACAGGGAGTAAAAGAAGAAAAAACCCAACGACAACCACAAACAGGGCAACCCCAGCCCGGAGGGGGCCGAACAAGCAGAGAGCGCACCAAGACCGGCCACAGGAATGGTGAGGCGCACCAGAACGCGCCTGGGAGGCCAGCCCGCCCGACCCGGCCAAGAAGGGCGTGCACACGCACACATGGGCGGGACCCGGGCGTGGCCTCCTCGGAGACAAAAGGGGCGGCGTCGGCGTCCACAAGAAACAGCCCTGGTGCACCGGCCGAGTCCCCCATCGAAAGACGGGCGGTAGAGGAAACCGGACGCGTCAGTGACCGGGTCCACACACGCAAACCACCGCAGCGCACGCAGCCCAAGGCAGACAACGGAGGGACCCGCCAGGGACAACCCCATTGCGGGGCACCGAACAGGTACGACGCGGAGCGAGCCCAGCGCCGCTGCCTCCGCAGCGGCCAGGGGCAGGCACAACGAGCCCGGTTCCCGGCCGGCCTTCAGGTGCCCCGCGCAGCCGCCCAGTAAATCCGGGGGCGTAGGCCTCCAGGATGGGGAAAGTCACCACGGCGTCAGGAAAGCTAACCGGATCACCGAGAGCAACCGGACCGGACGAGGCGTGGCGCACCAAAGCGGGGCCGCAGGGCACGCCAGAGAGCAACGCCGCCGGCCACAACCAAGACACACGGACAGGTGCCAAGCAACAACGGCCACCGGGTGCCGCAAACCCGGGCAGCGCGCACAACTCGCACCGAACGACGGCACAGGAACAGGTGCCAGGCAACACCCAACCCACAAACCACAAACCCCAGCCAGGGGAGGAGGGGTACAAGCAGACAGAGCACACCGACACACACACCCCACCACCCCAGCCAGGAGTGGCGGGGCGCAGCCGAAATTGAAGCCCAAGCACACACAGCCACAGAGCACACCCCAGCCAGGCGAGGCGGGGCACAAGCGAAGCGCGCACACAAACGCTCAGACACCCCAACAGCCGAGCCAGGGGTGGCGGGCTGCAGCCGCAACCCAAGCCTGAGGACACCCACCCACACCGCACACCCCAGCCAGTAGTGGAGGGGTAAAAGCTAAGCACCCACACAAACACAAACACACCCAACACCCCAGTCAGGAGTGGCGGGGCGCAGCCGAAACCGAAGCCCAAGACCACACACCCACACCGCACACCTCAGCCAGGAGTGGCAGGGGAACAAGCGCAGCGCGCACACAAACACACACACACCCCAACACCCCAGCCAGGAGTGGCGGGGCGCAGACTCAAGCCGAGCCCTGGCCCCCACACCCAAACCGCACAACCCAGCCAGGAGTGGTGGGGTACAAGCGGAGCGCGCCCATGAACACACACACACCCCAACGCCCCAGCCAGGAGTGGCGGGGCGCAGCCGAATACTGAGCCCCAGCACACACACCCACACCCCACACCTCAGCCAGGAGTGGCGGGGTACAAGCGGAGCGCGCCAACAAACACACACACACCCCAACACCCCAGCCAGGAGTGGAGGGGCGCAGCCCAGACCTGAGTCCAGGCACACACACCCATTACGCACACCCCAGCCAGGAGTGGCGGGGTACAAGCGGGGAGCGCCCAAAAACACATACAGAGACCAACACCCCAGCCAGGAGTGGCAGGGCGTAGCCGAAACCCGAGCCCAGGCACACGAACCCACACCGCACACCCCAGCGAGGAGTGGCGGGGCGCAGCCGAAGCCCCAGCCCAAGACCACACACCCACATTGCACACCCCAGCAAGGAGTGGCGGGGTACAAGCGGAGCGCGCACACAAACACACACACACCCCAACACCCGAGCCAGGAGTGGCGGGGTGCAGCCTCAAGCCGAGCCAAGGCGCCCACATCCACACCGCACACCCCAGCCAGGAGTGGCGGGGTACAAGCAGAGCGCGCCCACAAACACACACACACCCCAACACCCGAGCCAGGATTGGCGGGGCGCAGCCGAAGGCCAAGCCCGAGTACACACATCCACACCGCACACCCCAGCCAGGAGTGGGCGGGTACTGAAGCATTTTCGGCGGGGGTGATGTCCGTGCGTCCACAGAAAAATTAGAAAAATTGAAAATCCTTCAATCCATCACCCCAACCTCTCCAAGTACTACATGAAGTCTATTCCAAACTTCGATACCATTGGAGTTGCGTAAATGGTCTTGGAATCCTTGCTCGCCCCATGGGGAGCGTCCGCGGAAACAATCTGGCGTCTTTGGACAAAGAGAAGGTGTATGTAAAATAAATATGCAAAATAAATGCGTTGACATGTACAATGTATGAGTAACAATTCTATACTATAAAATAGCATAAAAAGGAAGACGAAATGATGGCGACGGCGTCGCCGCCATCAGAAAATCTGACGGCTACGAGGCGTCGCCATCAGGATCTCCACTGAGATCCTGCCCAAACTGGGCCAACCAGTGGTTTTTGGGGGAAAAACAACGAAATAAAGTGATTTTTGAGTCAAAAACACTCATTTTGCGCGTCTCCCCCCAACGCGTAGCGTAAGCGACGCGACGCGTTTCTGTGCCAATTCAACCTACATATGAAAAGGCCCACTGTTGGGCTACGCCATAGGCGTCTGGGCGATTCCTGGAATCGCCTCAGCATTTTTTGAAAAATGCGTGAACGCGCCTTTTTTCGCAAAAATGGACCTTCGCGGAACGCCGCGAAAAAGGTCACGCTATAATCTTTTATTCCTAAAAACGATAAAACAATAATAAAATTGCCTAAAATCTTTAGAAATCGAGAGTTAAATTCTCGATCTGGAGCTGCGTCGCGCAGGCGACGACTGTCGTCGCCAGTCCAGAAAAGACGTAAAATGACGATTTCTGGGGTATTTTACAGAAATCCCACAGAAATCAAGATGCCGTAGCATCAACAGGAAAATTCCTGATCTGGCCTGGCGAAGAGCGCCACAGGCTGTGCAGCGGGTATGGGTGAAGCACCCCATACCGCTTCACCCCCCTCCTTAAAAGCCGTGCCTATATCCAAAGGAAGGCAAGGCCAAGGAGGCGCTCTGACCCCTGCAGTGTCCTGGTTTCAATATTGATTCATCAGAACAGTGGGGGGGGGGGGGCTTCGTGAGTAATTTACATGGGGGGGAGCACCACACACATGTAAAAAAAAAAAATTTAAATTTTTTTTTTTTTTTTTTTTTTGATCTTGAAATATTCATAGGGCAATTGCCCCTCAGGCGACAACACTGGTCCCTGGCACTCCTCGTAGCCTCTGGTGACCAGACCAGGGGCGCTGCAGGGCCTTCCGCCCTGACTGATGGCACTTAGGTGCACATATTGGCCCTTTTTCTCCATGGGCATGGAAATCAATAATTCAATAAATTCGGAAAAAATTATTTAGGGTCAAACCCAAGGCAAGGCCTTCCCCCGAGCCTGAATTTCGGGCCATTTCCTGCCCAAGGCGACGAATTCCTCGTGCCTTTTAGGGTCGATTCCCAACCCATGGTGACGAATGAACGCACCTGATTTGGGGAGTTTAGGGTCATTTCATACCCAAGGCGCCCCACGCCTATTTAGGAAGGGACCTCCCGGAGGGTCAACCAACCCAAGGCGACGGATTAACGCGCCTGATTTGGTTACTGGTGGACGAGCAGCGCCTTCCGCGCCGCATTCTGTCGTCGCTTCACGGATCAACTATCATAGAAGTCCATCCACTTGTCAAGCTGCTGCTGGGTCTGGGGGGAAGCACCCCAGACCTCTGCTGGGATCGTCGTCGTCGTCGCAGGAGCTCCTGGAGCTGATCTCAGGGCTGTCGTCGTCGCTGCTGTTGCCTTGGGGGCCAGTCTTGGCCCAGGCGTCCCTTCTTGCACTGTATTTCCACCAGGGCAATACCTTAGGCTGCAGTCTGTTGCGCTGCGGGAGTTGTCGAACACCAGGCAGCAGGTACAGACCTCGACGTTGTGGGAGCTCATCGACAGGTCCTCCAGTGAACCACGCGGACAGCGGCAAGACCATTTTGAAGCATTTTCGGCGGGGGTGATGTCCGTGCGTCCACAGAAAAATTAGAAAAATTGAAAATCCTTCAATCCATCACCCCAACCTCTCCAAGTACTACATGAAGTCTATTCCAAACTTCGATACCATTGGAGTTGCGTAAATGGTCTTGGAATCCTTGCTCGCCCCATGGGGAGCGTCCGCGGACACAATCTGGCGTCTATGGACAAAGAGAAGGTGTATGTAAAATAAATATGCAAAATAAATGCGTTGACATGTACAATGTATGAGTAACAATTCTATACTATAAAATAGCATAAAAAGGAAGACGAAATGATGGCGACGGCGTCGCCGCCATCAGAAAATCTGACGGCTACGAGGCGTCGCCATCAGGATCTCCACTGAGATCCTGCCCAAACTGGGCCAACCAGTGGTTTTTGGGGGAAAAACAACGAAATAAAGTGATTTTTGAGTCAAAAACACTCATTTTGCGCGTCTCCCCCCAACGCGTAGCGTAAGCGACGCGACGCGTTTCTGTGCCAATTCAACCTACATATGAAAAGGCCCACTGTTGGGCTACGCCATAGGCGTCTGGGCGATTCCTGGAATCGCCTCAGCATTTTTTGACAAATGCGTGAACGCGCCTTTTTTCGCAAAAATGGACCTTCGCGGAACGCCGCGAAAAAGGTCACGCTATAATCTTTTATTCCTAAAAACGATAAAACAATAATAAAATTGCCTAAAATCTTTAGAAATCGAGAGTTAAATTCTCGATCTGGAGCTGCGTCGCGCAGGCGACGACTGTCGTCGCCAGTCCAGAAAAGACGTAAAATGACGATTTCTGGGGTATTTTACAGAAATCCCACAGAAATCAAGATGCCGTAGCATCAACAGGAAAATTCCTGATCTGGCCTGGCGAAGAGCGCCACAGGCTGTGCAGCGGGTATGGGTGAAGCACCCCATACCGCTTCAGTACCAGCCGAGCGCGCCCACAAACACACACACACCCCAACAACCCAGCAAGGAGTGGCAGGGCACAGCCGAAACCTGAACCCATGCACACACACCCTTGCCGCAGACCCCAGCCAGGAGTGGCGGGGTACAAGCGGAGCACGCCCACAAACACACACACACCCAACACCCAAGCCAGGAGTGGTTGTACGCGGCCGAAACCCGAGCCCTAGCACACGCGCCCACACCGCACACTAAAGCCAGGAGTGGCGGGGTACAAGCAGAGCGCGCAGACAAGCACACACACACCCAAACACCCCATCCAGGAGTACCGCGGCGCAGCCGCAACCCGACTTCAGGCCCCCACGCCCATACCACACACCCCAGCCAGGAGTGGCGGGGTACAAGTGGAGCGCGCCCAGAAACAGAAACACACCGTAACACCCCAGCCAGGAGTGGCGGGGTGCAGCCGAAGCCCGAGCCCAAGCACACACACCCACGCTGCACACCCGAACCAGGAGTGGCCATCCTCAGCCTCCTTGCCTACCACAGCTGGAGATCAGGCCACCAAGTCACCCTCCACCCCCCACAGAGCAAACCCCACCAGTCTTCCCCAGAGCAGACCGCGAAATGGAACATCGTCCTCCAGCTCAGCCCCGAGGGCTTCTATATCCTCACGCACAGCGGATTACGCGACGCGCACCCACTGCACAGAGACTGCCGCTGACCCAGCCCCAGGAGGATGACGCCGGCGCGCCCTGCTTTGAAGAATGCCATTGAAACCCCCCCACGGTCACCAGCAAAAGCATGCTGCACCGACTCACCAAGCATCACCTCCCCCACGCCTAACATGCCGCGAACAACTAGCGGGGACGACGCACACTGCCCCTAGAGTGGGCATTGCCTAGACACACCTTAACTTGGGGGGAAACCCTCTCTGGCGCCCCAAAATTGCTAGGTCCCCCCTCGTCTACTTCGCGGACGACAACCTCCTGACTACGGCCACCCGCCACCGCGACCCTGCGAACGCAGGCTACCAACGACCACCGAACAGGTGTCCGCCATTCTCCAGCTCACCACGACATCCTGGACGCCCACCAACTACTGGTGCACCACCGCAAATCAGTCGGGCTAGCCAACATCGGGACCCCCGCCCCCCCCATCCGGAAAGGCGAACCCCTACACCTGGAGGACACCACAATCCACCCGGAGGTCACACAGACCACACCGCATAACCACAGCGCACTCCCAAACAAGCTGGAAGGGCGCCTCGCCCCACTACCCCAACTTGGCAGGGGGGAACTCCTTTCTACGCAGGGCCTGGCATACTTCATGGAAGCGGTGCTCAACGCAGCCATCGGATACCAGGGCCTGCACCTCCCGCACCCGAAAGACGCCCTATGCCACGCTCGACAGCAAGTAACAAAGGCATGCGCACAAACCCCAGGCTGGCTCACGTCCTTCCCCAAGGAGGCCAGGATGGCCCACTGGCGCTACTACGGGGACATTACTGGCGCCCTAGTCCACACAGCCTGTGTCAAACACGCAGCGCACCTCCTACACAGAGTAACACAAAACCACCGACCCGGGGTCCGCGAAGCGGCAGTCATACACATTAAAGAAGCGCAAATGGCCCGCAACGCCTGCCCTCGGTGGGTACTGGCACGGCATGGTGTCCCCACCCCCGTGGGCACCAGCATTTAGGCCCAGCCACAACTCCTTCTACCGCAGCACACACACGCCATCCTGACGAACCACCATTGCGATCAGCAGGGGCCACGTGTGGCCACACATACCAACGTCCTACGACACCCGGCAGGCGAGGTGCCTCGTAGAGGCCATCATTACCATAGTTTACATCACGCAGATAAGAGTCATGGCCCGGTGCGGAGCCCGCCACACCCCTTTCATCTCTGACTCGCAATCGCCAGCACGAAGGCAGGGCGCACGATGCCAGGGACCAAGGATAACAACACTGCGTACAAAATCACCAAATACAAGCACCCCCGACCCCGCCCGAACGAGTACGGGGCCCCCAGCACGGCAGCACGAAGCAGGAGGAGCCCAGGCTGTCAGCCAAAGGCTGGACACCACCCACCATCATGCTGTGAGCGCCCAACAGGCACAAACACAGCGAAAGCTGAACTCCTGCGACGCCTAGAAGACCCTGTTTGTACCCCCCTCTACTACACAGCCCTACGCCCGGATAGCCTCCCAGCACAACTACAAAAACCCCGACTCCAGCTCGACCTCGAGCAGCTTCCCTTCCTCACCAGATACTACCAATGGTACGCACGCCGATCCATCCGCATCCCCACAGGGTACAGCAAATGCATCTGTGGCCACGCAGAAGAAGAAGCCTGGGACCATTTCAAGATGTGCTCCTGGTACCGAGAACTCGACACCCTCATGGACTGGAACCCAACCAAAACCATCGCAGAAAAAAGCCGGATGGTCGACGCAGTCCCCGACAACCCAAAACCTCGCCACCATCCGCAAAGAGACGGAGGTACTCGAGGCAGTCCGCAGCGGGCTCATCTGCACTGCCGTCTACACCCTGCGAAGGACCTACGCGGACAACCCCCAGGCCACAGCAGCACACATGCAACGGACTGCCGTTGCCAAGACAGCAGAACAACTCACATAACGCACCTACAGATACCTGCGCCATGCAGCCACCCTGCCCCTGGCGGACCAGATCCAGCTCCTCAAACTGCTGTTCTACCAACCGTGAGACCCCACCCAGCGACATACCACCCGACACGGGACCCCCCCCTAGCCCGCACACCATCCACCAAGCACGACACCGACACAGGACAATCCCGGATCCTCACGAAGACATTTTCAAAAGGCTCATTTACCCGGGGCGTTTTACCAGATTTCACCAGACGTGGCACTAACTACCTGCATACAACCTTACTCAAAGCGTACCCAAAAAGCTTGTGTTTTTGTTTCAGTGCCCCCAAAATTGGGGGGGTCCTAACGAAAACATTTTCAAAAGGCTCATTTACCTGTTTTTTCTAAAAATATGGCCCTTGTATGGGTGCCGTGGTTCTCTGTAGCGCACCAAGGCCGTTTGCAGCCGTTTTTAGTGTCAAAAGGCACCAAGAATGTCCATGCATAGGAGCAAAATGCACGCACAAAAGATACATATCCTCATGGTAATGCAACATAGAGGCTTTCAACATGATACAATGTGTGTTCCATCGCGGTCCTATCACTATACAATGCCCTACGATTGTTTGTTTTGTTCATAGTAATCTTTACGCTTCCTAAATGGCATTTACACCTTGCAAACAGGTTCTTTTACCACATCACCACATTCATGTTACAATTTCACGGCTACAAGGGCTACAAGCATTTTTTTTGGATGCAATGCCTCTTCAAAGGCCATTTAACAATAGAGCATTGCCCTTGTATGGTTCTATGTAGGGCACGAAGGCCGTTTGTAGCCGTTTTTAGTGACAAAAGGCACCGAGAATGTCCATCTATACGGGCAAAATGCACGCACAAAAGATACATATCCTCATGGCAATGCAACATGGAGGCTTTCAACATGAGACGATGTATGTTCCATCACGGTCCCATCACTATACATCGCCCTCTCATTGTTTGTTTTGTTCATAGTACTCCTTACGCTTCCTAAATGGCATTTACACCTTGCAAACAAGTTCTTTTTCCACATAACCACATTCATGTTATCATTTCACGGCTACAAGGGCTACAAGCATTTGTTCTGGATGCAATGCCTCTTTAAAGGCCATTGAACAATAAAGCATTGCCCTTCCATGGGTGCCGTGGTTCTATGTAGGGCACGAAGGCCGTTTGTAGCCGTTTTGAGTGACAAAAGGCAGCAAGAATGTCCATTCATACGAGCAAAATGCACGCACAAAAGATACATATCCTCATGGCAATGCAACATGGAGGCTTTCAACATGATACAATGTGTGTTTCATCACGGTCCTATCACTATATATCGCCCTATCATTGTTTCTTTTGTTCATAGTACTCCTTACGCTTCCTAAATGGCATTTACTCCTTGCAAACAGGTTCTCTTTCCATAAAACCACATTGATGTTATAATTTCACAGCTACAAGAGCTACAAGCATTTTTTTGACTGCAATGCCTCTTTAAAGGTCATTGAACAATACAGCATTGCCCTTGTATGGGTGCTGTGGTTCTATGTAGCGCACCAAGGCCGTTTGCAGCCGTTTTTAGTGTCAGAAGTCACGAAGAATGTCGATGCATACAAGCAATATGCACGCATAAAAGATACATATCCCCACCGCAATGCGACATAGAGGCTTGGAGCATGGTACAATGTGTGTTCCATCATAGTGCTCTCACCATATGTTGCCCTTTGATTGTTTCGCTTGTTCATACTACCCCCTATGCTTCCTAAATGGCATTGTCACCTTCCGAACAGGTCCTTTCTCTACATAACCATATTCATGTTATAACTTGATGGCAACGAGGGCTACAAGCTTTTTATTTGGATGCAATGCCTCTTCAAAGGCCATCTGAAAGTAGAACATTGCCCTTCTATGGGTACTGTGGTTCTATGGAGCGCACAAAGGCCGTTTGTAGCTGCTTTGGGTGTCAAAAGGGGGGGAAAGGATCAAAGTTGCCTATAACGTTACGGCTGGGGAGAGCAGGGGACCAGAAATGTGCTCAGGATGTCCAGTTGTAAGTGCGGCTAGCCCCATCTGCTCAGATTTTCAGACATTCTGCCCAGATTGGCTACATTTTTGTCATTTTCTTTGCTTCGGCGGAATCGCCGCCTCGCAGCTCAGTCTCAGGATATTTCCTATATATTTCTGATATGCCAGATTTGATTCCGCGGTCCATTTCCCGTAAATCCGCCGCGTTCCGCTATTTTAGCTGGAATCGCCATTTGCCGCTGACGCGCGCTCGCGGGCCAGATCGGCCAAACATTTTTACATAATTGGATTATTTAAATCTTTTCAGACAGTTTTGGACACTCAGATGTATTTAGAATAATTCGCATCAATTTTCTTCATAGACTGGGATTTTCTGCCGGACAACACTCAACATGGATCTTGCCTCAGTTGTTGCTGCTCTTGCCTCCGTGGGTGTTCGAGTCTCCGGTTCTACCCCCAATAACAACGTTCAGGTCGACTCCTCGCGTGCCTGCCCCACTGGTCTTGCCGGCCCCGAGCCCTCCGGCACCATCAACGACCCAGGGCAGCACTTTCATGGTAGCAGAGGCTACCTGAATGTTGTTCCTTTGGTGTCTCAACCACAGCTAGCTCCCCAGTACGGCCCCGTAGACTCCGCCACCTCTGGAGACGTAACGATTACGCTGCCGTGGTGCTGTGCGAACGAGGCCTTGAGAGGAATGCCTTGCGCAAGCCCAAATTGCCCAAGAAGGGCACAAATCAGCAGCTGTAGAGGCCCAGATTACAATCAAGATCCCAGTCGAAATTGGCCATCAAGCAGCTGGAATCTCCCAGCCTACGCCGATGGCAACGCTCCGGTGGAGCTTACGGACCTGGCAGGTACCAATACTCCCTACCAATGTCCACATTTTGAGACCATCGACGCCGACATTGACGACATTGAGATGGGTGGTCCAGGTGAGGTACCTACCTATAATCGACCAGCCTCTTGGGCACAATGGGACAACCATTTGTCTTCAGAAGTGACCCGTAACCTTGAGGCGCTTGAGGCCCTTTGTCTATTAGCCACGTCTAAGCTGATAGGACAAGAAAGAATCGCCTCTGATTTTTTATTTGAATATTGTTTCCTTCTTCAGGAAGAAATTAATACCAGGATGTGGTGGCGTTCTCAAGAAGATGAATCTTTTGCCATTTTTTTGCAGATCTGGGAGGCAAGCCCCTTCCCGAAGGAGAAGACCAAGGCACCTGTTGCCGGGCCCTCCGCCCCTCATCCCTCTGTTTCCATCCGCGACGATCTAGCCGCCGCGGTTGAGGAAGGAATTTTAGAGGCAGCCAGGCAGGCAAGCCTGGAAATTAGGGCTGAAGGACCTCCCCAAGTGGACTCCTGGCTGCGAACCACTGAGATTAGCGGTCCGACAGCCTGCTCAGGCCCTTCAGGACACGGTATGTACTGTCCTGCCGACTGCTCTTGCAGATTACAGCGAGATACTGAGCTCCAATTGCTCAAAGATCAAATGCAACTCATCATTCAGACGCTGGGAATTAAAGATCTTTTCAAGACACACATGCGGTCTGAGGGCGCATCATCGGTGGAACAAACAACAGAACGGTCGGAGGAGGCGACAGAAATTTTTTCGATTGCTCCTTCGGTGGACTCTAAGACCACCGATGCCAGGATCAGCAGGACTAAGCTAAAGGAAAGGGTTACAATCTCTCGATCTCAGAGTAGGTCGGCGAAGGCTAGGACTGAGGCTCAGAATGCCAAGCGAACTGCCTCCCGTACTGCCCTTCCTGCTGTTGATTCCAATGCAATAGCCCAGATGTTGCTCGCCCAGACCCTCGCCGGAGCTGGTGTGGCTAATGATGCCGCAAAGGTGTCTGCCATTACGGCCGGTGTTGGGCTGGATTCACTTCTAAATCCTACTTCATTGCGACTTCGTCAGGTTGCCAAGCAACCGAAGTATAATGGGAACCCCAGACGTTGGCCTCAGTTCCAACGGGAATTTAAACTGTGGGTTAAGACTCAAAAGCTCCAGGATGATCAGTTCCTGATGGCCCTCTTGGACCTGACTGCCTTGAGGGAGCGCCGGCCAATACTTGGCTCAGGACCTGGAGTGATCGTGAGGATTCAAGTTCCCCCCTTACCTTTGATGAGGTGTGGGAACAGCTGGAGGTACGTGGATCCCGGCTGCCAGAGGACCATTATCACCAGATGTTGAAGAATTTTCCTTCGTTCTCGCGATTAATCTTGCACGAAGTGCAAGACAAGAGACAGCGCTTCTGGAATCTCGTAGAAGAATCTGAACATTCAGGCGAAAAATTTTCTAGTGCCGAGCTGAAAAGTCTGATTTTTGACAAGATCCCCTCAGTAACCGCCGCCACCCTTCGGAATAAACAGTCCGATGAAAAGGTCAAGACCTGGTGGGCGGAGGTCGATGGCTTCGATGCCTCGGCCAACCGGTTTACAGTCAGGGAGGCACTTCAAAAGTGCTCCCCCACGTCGTTTACCAAGGTGAAATTCACTGAAAACACGTGGAAAATCAAATTTAATGAACACGAGGATCGGGACTTGTTTGTCCAAGTCCTCAACAGGGGAGTAAGTTTCCATGGCCATCGCCTGAAGGCCAGGAACTGGGTGTTTTCGTTCACCCCGCAGGAACTGTGGGAAGAGGTTGAGCGGCTCGCTGACGCCGCCAATCAAAATTTTCATGAGGGTCTTGGGGGAAACAAGAATACCCAGCAAAACACCCAAAATGGGGCCCAAAAGGGCAACAAAAAAGTTAATGACACCCGGAATGTTCAGGATCATTGTAGCATCTGCCTTCTTTTAGGTTCTACGAACCGAGCTAAGACGCATTCTACTGATAATCACCGATGGTCTGCTTACGATCACAAGGTGATTGGTGAAAATGTCAGTAATTCGCAGAATTCAGACAGGAATGACAGACAGGTGCATGGTGCAAAGGGGGGAAAGGGTAATCCGACCCCCTCCGGTGGAAACAAAAATACCGGAGGCCCTGGCGGGTCCCAAGGCAAAGGAAATCGGACTCCATCCGGCTCCGGTGGGCAGCCGAACGGCCAGACAAGTCCCAATGGCAACGCCGGAGGCGGAAATCGAAATCCAGGCCAGACCCCTCAATCCGGTACAAACAAAGGAAATGCTCCAGGATCACAGGGTAAAGGTAAGGGAAATCCATCAGGAACCCCTTTCTCTGGTAAGGGCAGAGGGCGTGGCGACGGTGGAGGTCCATCATCCGGCAGCCGTGGCCGTGGACGCGGAAAGGGCAACCATCGTGTGGATCAGGTCTCAGGTGCAGATCAGGTGTCCGATGCGGATCGAGATTATGTCGAAAATGCCCTGAATCCAGCAGATGATCCGTTCCAAGATGAGTGGATCGATGAATCAGGGTGTGTTCACAACGTGAACGCAAACACTGGAGGTCAGAACGCCTAGGGGAGCCACGAAAATCGCCCCTCCCCAGGCAATTTCAGGCATGATCCCCAGATTCCAGATCGACCATTACTTGATGTAGGGTCGCTTGTCTCCTCTCCCCTGGATCCGGCAGCGGATCCTTCTGTTGTAGTGGACGAGGTTGGTGTACAGTCCAAGCACAGGGCCCGTCAGTTTGTCACAAAGCTGTGGGTCTCTGATTGCAAGGGAAATTTCCACCTCGCCACTTGTTTGTGTGACAATGGATCAGAGGTAAATCTCCAATCCAATTCATTCTTACCCGACGACTGCGTGTTTGAATCGCCTCATCCTGTTACCCTCGAGGGAGTTTCTGGACATTCTCTCGCAGGTGGGCAACGCGGTTGTTATATATCAACTCATTTGGTCGCTCAAGACCTTTGGGAAGAGCAAAATGTGGAAGAAGTTGTCCTTAAGGATGACTACTTCTATCGTGCCGACATAAAGTATGACCTTTATTTGGGCCATCCTTGGCTTCGCAAGAACAGGGTAGCGCCCGTAGGTCATCGTCGTTGTTTTTTGCTGGAGTCAGGTCCCTTGGAGCGTCCTGAATTTTGTTTTTTGCACGCAGGGTTTAAAAGTGCAGAAGAATTTTTGAAGCAAAAGGTGACACCAAAATTTGGTGAAGATGTCACCACTGCAGAGGTGAATGGGAGTGCCGATTACTCCCAAGAGTTAGAATGTCTTCGTAGGGATTCCCAGCCACGACGCCCTTCGCGCTGGCACTCTTCATCCTACAGAGTTGTCGACAAATGGCGCGATGCAATTTGTGAATATTTTCATGAACACCATTCCTTTTGGCCCCAGAATGATGCCCTTGCTAACCGTATGAACAAGCGCTTTGACAAGCACTTTAGTGACGCTTGGACCCATAAATGGGACAAGAAGTTGTGGATTAATCCTCCGTTTCACTTAATCCAGCAGGTCATCCACAAAATCAAGCAAGATAAAACCCAGGCAATTTTAGTTGTGCCCTTGTGGGACGACAAGCCTTGGTTTCAGGAATTACAGGACATTTGTGTAGATTACATCGAACTTCCCAGGAAGATTAAGCTGTATGCCAGGGACGACACAGGTCCCCTGCCACAGCGGTCCTGGAGTTCGCTTGCATTCCTGGTGGATGGAAAGCTTTCTGACTCTAATTCTGCTGATTCTGGTACTGATTCTTGTGTTGGGTCTGAATCTGAGGTTGAGCGTGGTACTGATGATGAATCTTTTTTTTCTGATTTTTGTCCGTCAGATACCCAAGGTGATTCAACGTCCAATGGATCCGCCTCGTCTCCCTCTTCCCCAATACGATCGACATCGAAAAGAATCTTCAGTGCACGGGCGAAGAAAAATTCCAAATCGCGCCGCAAATTCAGAGTTTTTTATGAAAAACCCCATGTGGAAGCTTTCATGGATCCTTTCGAGGAGCTGGATCACGAAGAGAATCTCTGGGATTTCGACACACGACCCACCTATCTTCAAGAGGCAGTTGATACGGACCTGTTTAGGGACATCCGTAAGAAGATTCTTCCTGCCAAAGCCGAAGAAGTCGCCAAAGTTTTTTCGACAGTAATTCCTGGCGATCAGGTGGACACTGAATTGTGTTCCAAGTCAAGAGAAAAGATTTTTGAGGAACGGAAGGACACAACCCTTTCAGGGAAGTTGATCAAAGACCCCCCTGTCCGTGGACAGTTCGGTGAAGCCTTCATCGAGCTTCGTGAAGGGTACAGGGCAAAAAAACAGCGCCCTTATGAAAATCATGGACACAAACATGAGATTCTCAGAAAAATCATCGAGAGAAATCTCAGGGAATTTGGTTGGCTTGAGGGTTGTATGACCAGCGAATGGTGCTGTGCACCCTTCACAGTCCCGAAGCCACCGCCTGCAGACCAGAACACTATTGATGGTTGGCGAATGGTTGTTGATTTTCGCAATCTCAACGCCGAAACCAAGGCGGATTCACACCCCCTGCCCCTCATTGAGGAGGAAATCGCCAAGAGGGCAAGAGGTCGTTTGTTTTCTGTGCTGGATCTCCGTCACGGCTTTCACCAAATGCCGTTGAAGAAGGACAGCCGACCTCTCACTTGTATGTGCACGCCATGTGGCCCAGTCCAGTGGACCATCATGCCCATGGGCCTGAAGAACGCCCCCTCGTTTTTTCAAAGAATGATGGAAGATGTGCTTTTTTCAGCTCATCCTGAGCTTCGTGCCTTCGTGAGCGTGTACATAGATGACATAATCATCGCGACGGAAGGGGAGGGACTGACCGAAGCCGAGCTGGTGGCCCTACATGAGAAGCAGCTGAACCAAGTTTTGGACATTCTTGACGCCAATCAGCTGATTTGTGGGCCAAAGAAGGGAAATTTTTTTTTAAAATCAGTCGAATTTTGTGGTTCTCTCCTAGAGAATGGCACCCGACGACCCAGTCCAGGGAAGCTCGTCGCTATTCAGAAGTGGAAGCGCCCTGAGACGATCACGGAGTTGAGAGGATTCCTGGGTTGTTGCAATTTTTACCACACTTTTGTGCCGAATTATGCCAAATTTGCTGCCCCCCTCACTGAATTATTGAAGGTAGGGAGAGATGCGGGCAGGGCAGGTTCAAAGGTTCATGTCAAGTGGACTGACGAGTGCGAGGAGGCCTTCCATCACTTGAAGGCGGCCCTCTGCGAAGTCGCCACGTTGCATGTGCCCCAATTTGACCGACCCTTCTACATTAGAACCGACGCTTCTAGGTACGCGATCGGAGCTGTCCTTGAACAGGTTGATGAAGCCACCGGCGATCATTACCCTCTTGCATTTTGGTCTCGGAAGCTAGCCCCACGCCAAATGCAATGGTCGCCGCGTGAGCAAGAAACGTATGCCATAATTTGCGCTCTAAAAAAGTACCAATCGTGGGTTGGCACCAATCGAGTCGAGGTCCTGACGGATCATCGATCTCTGGAGTATTGGGCCACTGAACACATTGATACTGTCGCGAGCCCAGCTGGTCGACGGGCCAGATGGCACGAATTTCTCTCTCTGTTTGACCTCCATGTGTCGTATTTGCCTGGAAAACACAACACGGTAGCGGATGCTCTGAGCCGATGGGCTTACCCCGCCTCAGAGGGGCTGCAAAGTACCAACATCCATGGTACGGAGCAGGACCGCCATGTCATCATCGAATGGGATCAGGAAGAAAAGAAACTCATTCGACGTGCATGCATGCAGTGCGCTGTTAAACAGCACGCATTGCCGTGTCACGACATCACGGCCATCACAGATCCGGCGCATGCCCATGAGATCTGCACCAAAACACTGAAAGTCGTGGAGAAAGTCACCGATCCCTCCTCAGGGAGTGTGAAACGGTTTGACTATACCCGACGAGTAAGTCGATTTCGGTTGATCCAAGGCATTAAGCGTCGAGATCCGGCCAAAACTCCACCCCTGCCTAAAGATTCCCTGATAATCCGTGACTGGACGTCCGACTACCTGCAGGATCCCATGTTTAAAGAGGTCTTTGGAAATCTCAAATCCAAAGATGCTCACAGGGATGGGATTTTTCCTGAGTATTCGTTGGATGGGGGGAAGCTGTGGATGGAGGGTAAATTGTGTGTGCCAGACGCCCTAGCCCCCCGAGTGTTAAACTGGTGGCACAAATGGGAGTCCCCCCACGCACATGGCCGTCGACTGTGGTCGATGATTAAACATAGGTTGTTTGGCTCACGGCTATATACTCACTGCATGAAAGTAGCCGCCGGATGCGCCCAATGTGCTGTCTCGACGCCCCCCAGCGCGAAGAAGCACGGCCATCTGAGGCCTCATCCTATTCCGGAGCGCCTCTTTAACAGAGTCACCAGTGATTTCTTCTATCTCGGTGAACTCGATGACGAAGAGTGCCATTGGACTAATAAGAAAGTCAATGGTGTGCTCCTTATTCAGTGCTGTCATTCCGGCTACATGCAGGTGTTGCCTTGCAACATCGAGTCGATGACTGGCAAGGCTGCCGCCAAATGGTGCGCGCAGACCTGGATGGGAGGCTGGGACGTCCCATCCGAGGTGGTGACGGATTCAGGCAAAGAGTACACCTCCGAATGATGGAGAGATTTATGTGCTCGCCTTGGAATCCACCACCTCAGGTGTGAAATCCACTCGCATCGAGCGTTGCCTGGCGAAAGAGCCGGCCGCTCTGTTATAAATATGCTTCGTAAGGAGCTCGCGAGTGAAAAGGATTTCCACTGGCTTGAAGTTCTCTTCGCATTGCTTCGCCGTTACCACAACACGCCTTTGTATCATGGCCTTTCTCCAAATGAAATTGTCTTTGGACGAAAGAAGTGTTGGTGGAACATGCCGTTGAATAATCCTCGCCCCTGTAAAGATGCTTCGCTGTTTTTGGACGAAGTCCAACGAGCAGATAAAACTGTGTCGAAATTAATCGAGAAGCATCAAGCTGACTGGCTTTGGGTCCAGAATCAAGGCCGAAAAAACCCCCACAATTTTGAAGTCGATGATCGAGTTTGGCTTCGAAAATCCGAAACCACCCTGGACGGAGATGACAAGCTTCTTCCCTTGTGGGAGGGGCCATTCGCTGTTACAGCGCGTCTTGGTGAGAACAGGTGGAGGATTCGTCTGGATGTCAGCAGGGAAAGTGACGTTTCGGGCGATCGCCTCAAGAGAGAGATCCCCTCCCCCAAGGATCGGGTTAAACCCCTTTTTTGGACTGCGAAACATTTGTCTGATCGGGTCATCGAAGGGGGAAAGTACGAACTCAAGAGGATTGTTGAAGCAAGACGTGATGCCAAGGGCGAATGGGAATTTCTGTGTGAGTGGAGGGGCTTTGATTCCAGTCACAACAACTGGGAACCAGCCCAATCTTTTGTCCATGGGTACACCAAGGGGGTCATCGACTTCCTCAAGAAGCACCCCGAAATTGGAGTACTCCTGACAGATTGTTTGTCGAAACCAGACAGACAAGTGGAGAGCGACGGAAAACGACCTGTGGTGAATCGAGATCCAGCCTTTTACGGCCCTCAGCAGCCACATTCCAGGGCTGATCCGTCGATCCCCCCTCCTCCGGTCAGGCCAGCCCAGGAGCCAAATGAGGACCAAGCTTCAAGTTCGGCCGCTGATTTGCAGCGCCCAAGCCGTACGAGGGCCAGGCCAGACAGGTTGCCGGTCACATGTATTCGTGCTTGGCCGAATTGAGGAAGCCATCCTACCACATTCTGCTCAATCCACTGTTCATTCATTCTGTTTATGTCATGATGTGGAAAACTGCGAATGTTTGATAATTTGACGTCAATCCATCATTTTTTCTTTGGTCTCTGTTCCGTAGCGTATCGAAAGTCGAAAGCCGAAAGCCACGGAGTGTGCTGCCGTGTTCAGAAAAAACCAAACTCAGGCTTAATTCAGGCAGATTCGGGGTAATCTTGTCTCTGTTGGTCTGTGCATCTTTGGAATTTGGCTACTCGTGCAGATGGAAGCAAATGTACATAGTAAAAACGCTGCGCAGCGACATTCACCCCTACAGGCACCCTCTGTAGAACTGGCTGCACCAGATGCGACGCCAGGAACTCAGATCGTACCTTCATTTGCTGTGATGCTAACGCCAAAGTCCAGATTCAGATCCAGGATCCTCAAATTTACCTTGAATTTCTCAGGTTTGTCCATCATTCTGCCACTGTTGTACGAAACCCAGACATCAATTGTTCAGACAATCTTCAGATAGGAGCTCTAGGGACTTCTAACAGCAACCTCTGAAGTCCGTAAGCTTCGTTGTATTTTTGGCACACGCCAATGTGAGCTCAATCCGACCTGAAACTGTCGAGAATGGTGAATCCAAGTATCTTGTGGGACTCATTCGAAGGATTGGCCTTGTCCAAGTCGATTGACACCACCGCCACTGTAAATTCGGTGTCTTTCAGTTATATACTGTCAGTAAAGCGCCTTCAGTGAACCTTCGGGGCGTTACATGCCAAGGATCCAGGGCCAGCATGTCCCATCATGATGCATCATCACATGATCCACATTTTGATAGAATCTGTTAGATGCTCGCGAACCAACGTGCCGGAAAGCACAATTGAGCTGAATAAACGACAATATATATTAACTTTAGTCTAAACGAAGGTGTTGGTAGTTTCAGTTGTACACATTCCGCTTCATTTCACCTTCATCTCAGGGAATTTACTCATTTTAGGACAATTTAGGTTGATTGCCTTGTCATCTCCTCTCATTCCTCAAAGATCTGTTTAGATCTAAGTGAACAGAAAGACATCTTTACCTTCTGTGGTTCACTTAGGGTCTACAGACTACATCTGTATTTGTTTTCCCTCTCTGTGAGTGTTTAATCTCCTTCATCTCTGCTCAAATTGACTCTCAATTTTGCCGAATCTTGTGATCATCCACCAGATGCGCCAAATCTGAAGCACATGCTGCACTTTTCAGAACGAGAAAAGCGGGAATAACACGATGTAGAGTTCGGCGAGGACACCGTAGCGTGCCCGCGACAGCGAAACTGTGCCAGAGCGCTGAGATGTCACTCCATTTCCTGATTCCCCCACTCAATCCACCAATAATCTACCTCATTCTTAACCAATGCATGGTTTGGTATCGATTCTCGATACGTTTACATGCTTTTTAGCCCTTGACCTAATGTTTTACTGCACGGAGGACTGTTCGTCACTTCTCATTCTGTCTCATTTCAGGTTCATCCATCCTGATTCAGTGCCAATTCAGCCCAAATCAGGTCAGATCAAGCTGATTTCGCCCCATCGAGGCTACATTTCTATTTTTTTTCTGGGACTTACCCGCACTAGGTTCTTCGTTGACGTAGCGACACACCCCAGTGTGTTTTTGGAGGGGGAGTGTAAGTGCGGCTAGCCCCATCTGCTCAGATTTTCAGACATTCTGCCCAGATTGGCTACATTTTTGTCATTTTCTTTGCTTCGGCGGAATCGCCGCCTCGCAGCTCAGTCTCAGGATATTTCCTATATATTTCTGATATGCCGGATTTGATTCCGCGGTCCATTTCCCGTAAATCCGCCGCGTTCCGCTATTTTAGCTGGAATCGCCATTTGCCGCTGACGCGCGCTCGCGGGCCAGATCGGCCAAACATTTTTACATAATTGGATTATTTAAACTTTTCTCAGACAGTTTTGGACACTCAGATGTATTTAGAATAATTCGCATCAATTTTCTACATAGACTGGGATTTTCTGCCGGACAACACTCAACATGGATCTTGCCTCAGTTGTTGCTGCTCTTGCCTCCGTGGGTGTTCAAGTCTCCGGTTCTACCCCCAATAACAACGTTCAGGTCGACTCCTCGCGTGCCTGCCCCACTGGTCTTGCCGGCCCCGAGCCCTCCGGCACCATCAACGACCCAGGTCAGCACTTTCACCAGTATGCTTAGTTAGGCAATCTGATATGCTCAGTTCCTGCGTGCCGTGGAAGGTACGCCCCGAATTGAACAAACAAACTATTTACGCTCGCGTCGCTGCTGCTAAATCGCGAGCGAATCTGCGATTACGGGAAATTCTTAGTGAGTTCGATGCCAGATCGGAAATGCATTCTCCAAAAGATTCTAATTTTCAAAAATCGACTTCGCAGTTATGTAGAGATTTCCATGCTGTTTGCGAAAATGCCGAGATACTGAGTTATGTGACAAAATGAGATTCAAAACCATAGGTGCAGGGACCGCAGGACCCGGACGACACGCACACGCAACACCCAGACTACCCGGCGGGACGCCCTGACTTCCGTCCAGCACAGCAACCACCCCCGCCCCCCCCACAACCAGCAGTGCCAGCCCCACACCATCCCCCCCTGACCTGCCCGCGGGACCAGGCCACTGACGCACCACTCGGAGATCCCCACCACCCCCAGCCCCGCCGGCACACACCACTGCGAGTCCCCCCTCCCGCGGCCACCAAGGGAAACTCCAGCACCACACCCCACACAGCGACAACCGGTCATCTTCAGTCTGCATGTCCCGTAGGGGCTGCATCTTAGACGCAGCTGGTTCTCACCAGCCATACCCGACATCGAAACAGGAGTACTCCATCTCCTACTTAATTCACTTGCTCTTTCGAGAGTGATACAGAGATGGTGTTCCTGACAAACATTGAAAAACTCACGCAGGAGAAGGACATGGTCCCCTTGGGTATTGGTACCCAAACTCACGTCATCAACGTAAGCGTCCATCTCAGCCCCTTGAGGTATATAAACGGCAGCATTTCCTCTTCTGCGGCGGTTAGGCCAACCTGCCAGAAACCACTGCGCTTGTCCATTATGATATTCTACCTGCGTTGGGCAATGCACTCAAGGGTATTTCCCATGTTATGAATACTCCCCGAGTGGTTCTGGGATTTCTTATTGACTCCCCGTAGTCAACAACCAGTTGCAGGGCAGTCGATCTGGGTTTAGCAACCAGGAAACAGGGACTGCAGTGATGGGGGTGGCTCGCCTTCTTATTTTCTTCCACGAGGCCAGCATCAATACATTCCTGTATCTGGCGCTCGATTTCTTCAACCTTTTCCTTTGGGGCAGGGTAGGGGCGACGTCTCACCCGTGTTTTCTCAAACTCAGGTTTGAGTTTCAGATGCATCTGGACCAGTTGTTTGCATGAGAGAGAGGGAGGCAAGGCGCCGGACACCTCTTGATAGGTTAGAAGCAGTCTCTTCAGTCGAGGATCAAGGTTCATACTCTCAATTCTCCCTTGGAAAAGGTCCTCAGCATGGACGTTGCTCTTTCAACGTTTATCTTTTCTCTGCCGATCAGCAGTTTCGGCAGGTAGTGAGCTGTTGTCCAACTCAGGGGGACACTGTTCCCCGTACTGCAGAGAGTACCTCCAGGTCAGGCAGCCCGTAGAGCTCATCATTCTCGTCAGAAGAGATGGAGGATTTTCAGGTCTGTCTGAGGTATTAGAGTCGCTCTTTGCGCTCGATACCTTTGGGTCTCAGGTGCAACATTTTTCGTAGTTCCTGGGAGTCATGCTCTGACAGGGGCATGCTATTAGACGCAGGCCCTGCTAGAGCACCACTGTTCTCAGCTGCGGACTCTCCTGAGCATGTATGCTGCATCTGAAGCACAGGTTTTCCAACAGGGGAACGTTGCTCTGAGATCAACTCCACATCTACTTCCTGGGCCAAGAAGGCACCATGTTGGAGATCACCACAGCTGGAGTCAACAGGGGGAATAGAGCTGGCGATTTCAGACAGCTGATCGGGGGTATCCTCCCTCGCAATAGCAGGTAGCAGTTCATCATCGTAGTATTCACACTCAGTAGGTGTGGCTGAAGTGTGCTCAGGGGATCGTGTTTTGAGATCCAAAAGGGTCAGGCCACGGTTTTGGGCCCTGATTTGTTTCAGTAGCACCTGGTCAAGAGCACACAGGGGTACATGGTTGAGGGATCCATCAAACATGGATAAGAAACTGGTCAACTGCAGAGCCTGCATAGTGGTGTCTGCATCCTCAGGCAAGTAGATGGG